>CANTUV010000007.1:15002500-17502500 GCA_947685225.1 Garcia nutans
AAGGGATTTTTTTGGGTTAGGTTAATGACTTGAAGTCCATGGATGGGAGAACTTTAGGTGGTACTGCATAAGTTGAGGCTGCTGGCTAACGAGTTAGGGGGTTTACAAGGTGAAGGCTATATTTATGTTTGGAGAAAGAGGATTAGACTATACTGGAGGAGGTATGGGGTTGGGACTAGATCATCCACGAAACATCTTATAAGATGAAGTTTCTTTAATCTGAAAGGGAGTTAGTGAAGGCCTTGATTAATTGGGCTTACTGATTGGCTAACATAATATGGAAATTCCTTTCTTACCTCTTTAGGAGGATTTCTATGGATTGGTTTCAGTTAGTTTACTGGGCCATTTATACCATTGACAAGGAAAAGAAAAGGGGTCAATAAAAGGGAAGAAAGATTTTTAGGGCAAGCAAGTTACTAGTGGGCCATACAGTGATGGACTAGTCTACTATGATTTGGACTTCATTATGAATGGATTGGCACTGACTATTTAAAGCACTAGCAAGGCAAGACTCATAACTTTATAAAAAGGTTTGCATATTGGTCTTCATGCATTCTACAGAGGCTAGGATAGGGTTGTATTCAATTGATATTGGGATTCCTTCCAAAAGGAAAAGAAAAAAGGATAGGTGAGTACCAAATCTAAATTTGATGAAGGCAAAAAAGGAAGAGCTAAAAAAAAATTGAGTTAAGACCAAGGGAAGGAAAGGTAATGGAAGGATATTATGGCTAAAGGATTGGTCTTTGGAAGGATGAGTGTCAGTGAGTAGGAAAAAGGAATGACTTATGTAGATAAACTCATGGAGATAAGGTAGGGTTTTAAGGATGAGGGTGGAATAGAGTTGAGAATGGTCCAAAGGAAATAGGATCATAAGGTTAAGGTTAGATTGCTAAGGTTTATGCTTATGGATATGACTTAGGGTTGAGGAATTAAGCTTGGAAGCTTTAAGGGTGGAAGGGGAGAACCTTACAGAAAGGGCTAGTTAAGATGGAGTGAACTTGAGTGAGGGAAAACTGAGCCTTAGTTTATATGATGGGACATGTTTTGAGGTATATGCTTCATTGTACTAAGGGTTAGTTTGGTCCATAAATGCATAGAGCTTTATCTTTTGGGATCAAGGCTTGCTTTTTTTTTTTATTATTGCTTATGTACAAGGTAGGGTACCTAAAGATGATTTTAATTTTTTTTTACAAGGCTTAAGGTTTAAACATGATAAACATGTATGCATGGGAAAAAAAGGTTTCATGATCTTCATGTAAAAAGGCTTTAATTAATATGGTACATTCAACCTAAAGCTAGGTTTAATGCCATTAAATGAAAAGGTTAAAAGGTGACTTGGTAAAAAAGGGTCCCACCACACTAGAGTAACAATATACCTAACCACATGTCGGATAAGGAATTTGGCATTCATCCAGCAGTACATGCATGCTCATTACACTCCAAAAAGGATTTGGAGATAAACTACGGGTAGAATCAGTATACCTAGGGAAAGTTGTTAGGTTGATGCTATTCATTATCCTGAGATTTATCCTAAATAATCTATGGATTGAATAAAATAGTGATGCATGAAAAGTTTAAATTTAATTAAAGGCCAAGATAAGTTTACTTTGAAAAAGATTAAGCCCTTAAAATGTTTTCTTATTTTAAAAAATATTTTTCCCTAGTGGAGTCACCAACTGTGAAGCTTTGCCTAAGCACTAGCCCGACCCATTAGGAATGGGAGCTAAAATGCTCACTTGGGAGAAGTCCTACATGAAATGGCCGAAGTCCCTCTTCCTCACGTAGGATTAAGATTAGTTTAGCAAAAGTCATTTTGAGTCTCCACTTAAAATATTTTTTTGAGAAAAAGGGAAAATTTTAAGAAAAATCCAAAATTTGACTCTAATTGTATCCCGTGAATAAAAGTCACTAGCCTTGAACCAAAGGATGGATTCGAGGGCTAGGTTTTAGCTTAATTTACGTGAAAATGGTTTGGCCAATAATTAAATGAAAACTTACAAAATATTATTTCATGAAGAATGACAATTATAAATATGATATGACATTTAAAATGCATGAGCAACATTATTATATGCATCCATAAATAAGTAAAGCAAAGATAAAGATAAAGCAAAGGAAAGGTGAAGACTAAAACTTAATTTACAACTTTAAAAAAATAAAAATAGAAGATCTCAACTTTAGTCTTATGGATTCAAGGATGGGAACCCATTCTCTAAAAGAATAAAGCAATATAAACAAAGTACATGAATAAAGAAAGAGAGTAAAAAGAATTAATGGAAGAAGAAGGAAGTGTTTTATGATTAATTAGACTTGATACTTGGATTGAAAATCCAAGTAAGCTTGCATACATGTCCCGTTTGAATAGGAATTGAAATCTATACAATTCTAAACATTCTACAATGGAGGGTTTAAACTTATTAATTTTGGGTTTTCTAGTCTAACCTAGGCTAACCTAAGATCTAAGTCCAATATTAGGCTTAAGTTTATAAGCATAAGTCTAAGTTGATTTTAGGTTCAATTTATAAACCTAAGTGTAAGTTGATTTTATATTCAACTTGAAAAACCTAAGTCTAAGTTGATTTTAGGTTCAACTTGATAAACCTATATTGAAGGTTACTTTAGAAAATGATTTTGATCTTGCTCTTTGAAAATATTTTTAGGTTTACTTTCTAAAACTAAATTGGAAAAAAATAATTTTAGGTTTACTTTTAAATCTAATTTTGAAAATAAGTTGGAAAAAATGATTTTAGGTTTAATTTTAAACATAATTTTGAAAATAAATTGGAAAAAATTATTCTAGCTTTACTTTTAAACCTAATTTTGAAAATAAGTTGGAAAAAAATGATTTTTGAAATCAAGTTGGAAAAAAAATGATTTTAGGTTTACTTTTAAACCTAATTTTGAAAATAAGTTGGAAAAAAATGATTTTAAGTTTACTTTTAAACCTAATTTTGAAAATAATTTAAGAGAAAATGATCTTAGGTTTACTTTTAAACCTAATTTTGAAAATAAGTTTAAATTTCTAAAAGTGGCTCAATTTTAAGTTTTCAGTTAAATCATGGAAATTAATACTTAAAAAGATTAAATTCCAAAGGATGATCCTTGAATTTATTCAAAAGATAAAGAAGAGAAGATAAAAGTTAGGGTTTATACCTCTTTCACACCTTGGGAGGTAATTGTTTGAACTTGTGGTTGGAACATAGTTCCACAATTGGCTAGGACTTAGATTACTAATGAAGTAATTGGCTTGGGATTGTTTAAGGAAAACAAACACCCAACTATAGATCAAGCACATAATCTAGCTAAGGAAGCTAACGTTAGGTGATTCCTAGTAAGGAAGTTTGAACATTTTTCTTTAAAGAAGAAAGAGGAAGATAAAGAAAGCCAACTAGCAATTAGGTTTACTTGGTTAGTCGGTGTGTGAAAAAATAAGGGTTAAGGGGTCTATTTTTAGTGTTTTTGGGGTTGAAAAACAGATAATAAGGGTCAAGGGCTTCACGACAACAAAATCAAGCATCGTGGTAGAAAACTGACCTATTGCGGCAATTTTGACTATTTGTGTGGCAGCACACCGTGATGGGCCCAATTCTACATATATATTTTCCAAGAGCTTGTTCAGGCCCATCCAAAGTCTGTTTTAAGTGATTCATGAAGCCACGCAACTATAACGAATTGAATTTTAATATGGGGATAAAAAAAATAAGGGTTCACACCTATCCCAACCCATTATCTTACTTAGCACACTCAAGTGCTCTAGGCCAAACTAGGTTAAAGCATTTGGCCAATTCGGCCCGCCCAACCTAGCACAACAAGTGACGCAATCTATTACAACTTGTCAGGCCAAAGAAATATATTATATATGCATAATTATTTGAATGAAATTACACATATAATTTTTATCAACTAACAACAAATGGCTGATGAATTAATAATAAATTAATAGGTTCAGGCGGCATTTTTTCATCAAATAAATAATACTATATTAAATTTTAAATTAAAAAAATTATTTAAAAATAACTACTATTAAACTAATTTTTCATCACATTTTAGATTATAATATTCTGAATAAAAATGCACTTTTGGCTTTTAAAATTAAATTTATCTTAATGTTTAAGTATTGAAAATTTTCAAATAATATAATTTCTTAAAATTCTTTAAAATTTTTTTAATTTTAATTGAAGTTATATATTTGAAATCAATTTTTAATTTGTAAATTAAAATTTTTATATGACTTTAGATAAATCATCCCTAAAATTTATTAAACAAATTAATTAGACTAACCTATATATTAGCATGATACGACACAACTCGGCGCATCATTACATGATTATATAAGAGCCAATTGGTCAAGATGGGTCATAATTTTTAAGTTTTGGTATGGCCCAATATGACATGACCAATTTTTTAGATCGGTATGACATAACATGAAAAGTACAATGGATTAGGGTCCGGTTGGCATGATATGAACAAATTGTCATGTATATTCTTAAGTGAAATCCTCATAAATTTCACTAATTTACTTATTTTATAGTTCTATGTGATATTTGTGGGAAATGTAAGATTCAATGAAAAAAAAGAAGTTAAAAGCCACTAAATCAGAGAGCACCTCAAAGTGCACAAGATAGTGAAGGATAAGTACTTAAAGATGCCTAAAAGAAGTGCACAAGGTCATGCAATACCTAGCTCACGAGCTCATATAAAATTCAAGCCTAAAATAGAGTACATGTTTATGCAACCCCTAAGTGAAAAAATTAGTGCACTTTTTTTTTACCTTTGTCTAAATTTATCAAATTAAGGAAAGTCAAGTAAAAATCATCTAGAATACATGAGGTTGTGCAATCAAAAGTGCATAGGTTTATGCATCAGTGGAATAAATAAATTTTTTATTTGTTTTATAGCTGAAGTTAAGATTTTAGAACTCATGCAAATATACTTTTTTTAAAATATGTTGGAGAGAGATTAGATAATAGATTAGAATAAAAAATTTGCTTTAACTTTTATAGTTTAAATATAGGATAAGATTAGGATTGACATAAAAGGAAGAATGAAGATTTGGATATTAGGAGATTCTCCTATGAATTTGGATCTCAAATTCTATAATTACCATATAGATTTTATTGCTTACCATTTAAATTTAGTTGTATGGTAGTTTCTCTCTCTGTGGAATTTTCTCTATCCACTAGTTTGGATTTCTAGTTCTATTTGAAAAACCATATTAGTTTCCATGACTCTAAGCATTTATTTAGCATATGTTTGTTTACCAACTTCTTTAATCCTCATTTACTCCCTTCAAAACCCATCTTTATCTATTCTACTATTGTCTTCTAGTCTTTATAGAGTCCTCAAGTGACAAACTAGAGGAAATTATTGTCAAAACTGGCTTTTTATCCTATTCTAAGATTACATTATAACTTTAATCTAACCCTAGCCAATCCCTAAAAACTTCCAACTCCATTCTCATTGGCAAGCATTTATCTAAAAAAACCTTCAATACAAGCACTGTCAAACCAAATCTAGAAAAAGCATGGAAACTACACATGGGATTTGACATTCAAAAAAGGGGAAGAAGATGCAAAATAGGTACTATTTGAGGCCCCTCGGAACATAGCTAATTCTCTTCTCCTTCTGAAAGAATGGAGCCCATATCAAACAATTGAAATTTTGGATTTTTTAAAGTCTCCTTTTTTTTTGTTCTAAACTTTATAATGATGGATAATGATAAAAAAAAATTTGGAGATTTATTTGGACCCTTGATTGAATTTGATCATAATCAACATATATGCGGGTTGGATAGAGTTCACTTTTTTTGCTCAAAGTCTGGGTAGACATTGATAAACCCTTATTAATGGGCTTTTCCAATATCCAAAGAATAATTTTGAATGGGTTTCATTCAGATATGAAAAATTGGGGACCTTTTATTTTGGATGTGGCAAGATTGGCCATGTAGTTAGGTATCATATTGAGAAATCAAATAGTGAAGAAGCAAGCAATTCCAGTCTTTAGTATTGTCTTGGTCGAGAGCCTTTATAGGGTGGGATTTTGTTTTCAAGAGTATCCCTTTTTTTTTGTGAGATCATAGTACTATGGTTCCATTAAGACATGCCATTCCAACCTTTCCACTTTTAGGTTTCAATTCTAGTAGTGACAGAACTAAAAATTTTGATGTATGTGAAATTCATGGACTACTTCAGAAAGTGAAGTTTCTTAAAGGAACTTCCAGTTTGATAGGTACCAAGAAACCACCACCTCAGTGAATAGAGATCAATGATGTTCTTTGATCGATAACCCCTTTGGCATCTTCTAATACTTTTCGAGACTTAAAATGGTCCCATCAAAGTCTAATAGAAAATATTTTAGAAAGCCCCTTAAACGATTTGCCCATTTATAATTCTTTCATTCCACTTAAAGGTTCTTGAAATCTTAAATCTTTATATAAACCTATGACACCTCTTTATTATGACTTTAACCATCATTAACTTTTTGAAGCTAGTAAGGAAAGTAATAGGTATTCTTCTGTTTATACCACTTTATCCCTAGTTTCATTTCAAAAGTAACAAAATTTTTCAAGAGGATGACTCAGTTCTTACAAAAAAAATCAAGTTTAGTGATTCTAGGTGCAACCCCTTGGACCATCTAGTTTCCCAGGCCTATAGTACATTTCTCTAGTGGAAAGGTAATTGGCTTGTATAGGTTCTATGTTCATATTTTAATTTTATTCATATCATGATTTATGATCCTAACATGAATTTATTTGTCATTGTTTTTATATATGGGTGCCCATATAAACATGAAAAAAAGAAGTCTTTGATCAATTTCCTTTGCTAAACCCAGGAAACTCAATCTCCTAGGTCTGTATGGGGATTTCAATCATATAATTTATTCTTATGAGAAAAAGAAGAGGAGGTCCTATAGCTAATTACCAGTGTGATCTATTTACAAATTGGATTGAGGATCTTTAACTCTTTGATATGGGTTTTAAAGGCCCCAAATTCATATGGACTATTACTAGAAACATCAAACAATGATTAGATAGAGCTTTCACAAATCTTGAGTGGTGAGCTAAGCTTGAAAGAGCTAATATTATTCATAGAAGCTATATAGGCTCTAACCACAAGCCTCTCATTTTATATTTGCATTATTAATCTAATCTTAGGACGAAGAGATTTAAATTTTAATTGAAATGGTTAGAGAAATTTGTGAAAGCTCTATCTAATCTTTGCTTGATGTTTCTAGTAATAGTCCATATGAATTTGGGTGAGCTAAGCTTGAAAGAGCTAATATTATTCATAGAAGCTATATAGGCTCTAACCACAAGCCTCTCATTTTATATTTGCATTATTAATCTAATCTTAGGACGAAGAGATTTAAATTTTAATTGAAATGGTTAGAGAAATGAGAATATGGTAATCTCATCAGACAAACATTATCCTAACGAATTCAAGAATCCAAGCTATATATTCTAAGATAGAAATTGAATCAACTGCTTACAACTTTTGAACTTGGAATAAAGTAAATAGTCTTAATGCTAAAAAGTGAAATGAACAATTCAAAGTTGAATTGGAAGCTATGTACTTTGATCATTATGTAGCGTATTATCAAGAAAAGGAGAAGAGTCTATTAGAGAAATTAGAATTTTTTTGGAGAATGGGAAGAGCAATAATGATTCCAAAAATCTAGATTAAAATGGTTGACTGCTAAAAATAAGAATACAAGATTCTTCCATGCTACTACCATTAAGCAACGGTAATCCAGTTTTATTATGAAACTCAATAATGGTCAAGGAATCTGGGTGGAAGAGGAGACTACAATACAAAATATGGTAGTGGATATTTTTCAAAGATCTTTACTCAACATGCCTAACTTTCTCACGAACAAGTGATCAGACATATTCCAACCTTGGTTTCTAACCAATGAAATAATTCCCTCTCTCCCATTTCATTTAAAGACGAAGTCCATGCAATAATCTTTGATCTAGGAGCTTTCTGAGCTCTTAGACATTTTGGTTTTCTTAGATTTTTCTTTTAATAATTATAGTCCATCATTAAGGATGATCTTATTTCTATGGCTCAAAGCTTTTTCATTAATGGAAATAACATCATTTTAGTTGCAAATGTATAATTTCCTAAATCAATTTTCCATTATCATCCTATTTGACTCTGCAATTGCTCATATAAGGTCATCTCAAAAATTTTGGCAAATAGAATCAAACCTTATTTATAGGAATTTATTAGTCCTTTTTAGGGAACTTTTACTACTGGTAAATTTATATAATAATGTTCTCATTACCTATGAAATATTTTATAAACTTAATATTAATTATTCAAAGAACATATGGCAGATGGTTCTTAAATGAGACATCAATAAAGCATATGATAGGGTGGAATGGAATTTCTTAGGAAAAATTCTTGGAGCTGTAGGATTTTATGATAAAGATGTAGGTCTCCTAATGTAGTGTGTTACTAATATCTCTTGTAGCTTACTACTAAATTGAAATAAGTCGGGTTGCTTCCAGTACTCAAGAGGTCTTAGACAAGAAGATCCTTTATGTCCTTTCATGTGTTTATTGTTAATAATGCCTTTTTAGTTCTCATGGATCAAGAACTTAATAGTAATTGGATAACAAGGCTCCAATTGGCTATAGGTTCCCTTAAATTGACTAATCTCTTATATGCAAATGATACATTTATATTTGTTAGGGCTTCACAATAAGAGGTATCTGTTTTCACTTATATTCTCTCTCTTTATGGCTTTACATCTAGTCAAGTCATAAATTACTTTAAGTCTAGTGTTGCTTTTAGTAAAAACACTCCCTCAAAGATGAAAGCCTCAATTATTCAAATATTGGGATCCAAGGAAATGAAAGATAGGGATAAATATTTGGGAGTTCCATCATGGTGGGGAACATCCAAGACTAAAGCCCTAATTTGCTTCCCAATAGGGTTGTAGCATAAGTGCAATCTTAGAAGCACAAATTTCTCTCTTTTTTTCTATTAGGTAGTGTTAAATAAAGTAGTTCTTATGTTATCCCAATCCATATTATGGATTATTTTATACTTCCTAAAACTTTCTATCAAAATCTGAACAATATCATTTCCTCTTTTTGGTGGAGCCAAAATAAAAGAGATAGAGGTCTGGCTTGGAGAAGAAAGGAGATACTTGCCTATTCAAAGTTCAAAAAATGACTTGGTTTAAAGATTTTGAAGATTTTAATGGTTTTAAACATTTTGAATATTTTAATGTTCCTTTACTTAATAAACAATGTTATAATTTGTTGGAGAAATTTGAAAGTGTTTAGAGCGTTCTTATGAAATCTATTTATTTTCCTAACTGTTTATTCCAGGAAACAATATTAGGGAGTAAATCCTCTTGGCGTTGAAGTAACATGATTACGCTTAAGGATCTTATTGAGGGATGAATCAAATGGCATATTAAAAGTGGCATGCAGGTGATAACATGGGAAGATCATTAGATTCCTAATCTACCAAACTTTAAGGTATCTTCTATCAAATCCATAAATTCATCTGTTATGTTGGTCTTTGATATTATCCATACAGAAGGTGGTTAGAATTTAAATCTTTTATGTTCTCTCTTCTCTAAATGAGAGAGGTATAAACTATTAGTAAAATTTTAGAATCTTGATAAGTTTAGCAGATTATCAACTAAGTCTATTTAACATTTCTTATGTAATATACAAGTTGACTCCATAAACATTAATGGTGATAGTTCATCTTCTAAATATTTGGAGTGGTATAGTATCTGGAAACTAAAAGTGCCTCCTAAAATTCAATGTTTCATGTGATTTTTATGTGGCATTACACTACCTAATTATGTGAATTTGTATGAAAGGAATCTTTGTAAGTTTAATCTTTGCCTTATCTGAAATATTAATGAGGAATCTAATACTCAGATGTTATTTTGATGTGACCATACTTATGCTTCATGGTTTATGTCAAATATTGGTGTTAAACCCTTTACTTTTAATTTATCATCCTTTTATTGGTGGTGGTAAGATTTAATTTGTATTTTTAAGTGCCATGATAAATCCAATATTTTGGCCATAATTGCATGCTTATGTAGGATTTTCTAGAAATCAAAGAATGAATTTATTTAAAAGGCTTTTCTCCTAATCCTTCATTCCCAGTTCATAGAGTGGGTTCTATTTTGGTGATTTTGTTAATGCTCAAAGGCAAAGGTTACTCATTATGCCATTTCTATTGAAAGTGACAGTATGGCCTCCAATCAGGTCCACACACCTAGATGCCTTCCCCTCTTTGAAGGCTAGATTAAGTTTAAATTGATACTTTCTTTGATCCCCAATTTTCACTGGCAAGTGAGGCTGTTGTTGCCAAAATCCATATTGGGAAGATTAGTGAAGCTATAGCTTGCTTAACTAAATCTTTTTTTCCTTTGTGTAATGAAGCATAAGGCTTTTTTATAGTTCTTCAAAAGGCAGTTGACTTCAAATTTAACAGGTGTATCTTTGAATATGATAATTTGCAGCTCATTCAAGCTATTCATTCCTAAGACTCATGCTCTTTAGAGATAGAAGCCATTGTTTTGAAGATCAAAGGACAAGTCATCTGTATAAATGACTGTTACAGCTCATTCAAGCCATTCATTCCCAAGACTCATGCCTTTTAAAGATAGAAGCCATTTTTTGAAGATCAAAGACTGACCACTGTATAAATGAATGTTGCTTTAATTTTATTAGCCGGAAGTATAACAAAGTATCATATTGGATAGTATCTACTATCTTTATGTAACACCCTTATACCCTATACATGTATACACAAATATAGAATACAAGAGTGCTACAGCAATTAATTATAGAAGCCTTCATTTTTAATACCAAATATATATATGATTAAATGAAATATGTTTAGCATTTAAATTAAAAATAATTAATGCCTAATTGGTTAATTTATATAAAGATATCTAAAAAAAAATTTGCTAGAGTTTTATCTATAATTTCAAGAAATCCCAAACCAACAAAACAGAACCTGCGATAAAAAAATATACTCCCAAAACACAATTTCATAAAAATCCATCATTCTCCATACATTTTAGGGCATAGCATAGCTATTTGCAAGCGCACATATCGTAATCAAGTAATAAAGTAGTGAGTAGAGTATCGTTCCCACGAGCAAAGGTATCTAAGTACTAAACAATTAAACAAACTATTATTTAAATGGTAAATTAATGTGAATTAAAAACTAAGCTAACTAAAATTAAAGATAAACTAAAATTTGAAATTAAATATAATATTTTTGGCATTATGGTTAAACCTATTCTTATTAATTAACTATTGTTTTCCTCATATCTTGACTCAATTTTAATTTAGTCTTGATTATTGATTGGGTTCTCCTAAATTAAGGATTAGTCTCTCTCAAGTACTAAACCTAATATTGAACTTAACATTGTGTCTACTCTCGTGATCGCAAGCAAATTAAGCCAACTCATTAAGATTTGCGAGTAACCTTTATATCAACCTCTTAGGTATTTATCCTTTCTCTAGGTGCAAAGTTTAACCTAAGATTATTACCTCCTTGAACTAATATTGTGCTTTCACTCTCGCTCCATCACACAATACCTTAGATCAATCAATTATTGCCCAGATAATTAATGCATTAAGATCAAAGATAACAAAATATTTAAGAGCAACTTTAATTGAATCAAATTAAAAAAATTACTCCATAGATTAATCAATTAATAAATAGTTTAACCCTAATAGAATTTTTAGTTACTCATCATTGAAAAAAAAAAGAAAGAGTAGAAAATAGAAGACATAATTGAAATTAAAATTAAAAGAAAACTAAGGAGAACAAATTAAAAAAGATCAAACATAGAAAGAAGAAAGCTTCTTGAACTTGAATTACTCTTGTAAAAAAATTCTCTCTTCTCATTAAGTCAATTCTAACCTAAAATCTGGAATTGGTAACCTAAAATCTAATGTGTGTGTTATGAGGAAGGTCCAGGGTCTTTATAGGGGCTTAGGGAACTTCTTTTACTAGTATAAAAGATTATGATAGGTTTAGAAGAGTCCCTATTAAAAAAGAAGTAAAATTTAATTAAAGAAAAACAAATCCTAATAAGATATGGAAGTTGTAAAATTCGTGCAAAAACTTTGAAGCAATTTATCTATCTAATAAAGTCAGAATCTAGGCTTGGTTCTTAACAAAATTGTAGCTCTCAAAGTGTATATGAATTTAGGCTTTTGAATAACTCAATTTGGGCTCCAGAAGTTCAAGTTATGGCCTATTGAAGCAAGCTAGTTTGAATAGAAATTCTATTCGGAATTAGATTCATAGTTATGATTTTGCACATCTATTTGGAGATACAAACGAACTCAAATTTGTACAAATAAAACCATTCTTGAATGTTTGAGATATATTCTAAAAACTTCATGAATAACACTTTCTCATTCTAAAAATCTAAGAATATTAAAATCTCAAGTAAAACTTTAAAGGTCAAATCTGTCAAAGTTTGGAAATCACGTAAAATGCACAGACAGTAGTTGTTTGGATCCCATGGGTGTGGCATTGAGTGCCACGAGAGTGGGTCTTCAATTCCTTCTGCCTTTTGCACCTTTTTCTTCAAATTTTATCAACTTTTAATAAAAAAAAATTTGTATTTTAACATTTCCAAGCTAAAATATGTTAAATTTTAACTTCATCAAAGAAAATACATCAAATTCAATTGAAAAAAAAAATTAAAAACATTATTAGAATTATCTAAAATAATAGTCAAAATATGACTCTATCAATACATATTCAAGTATTTAACAAATATAGTTAATGTGCATTATGTACATTCTTCTTAAAACTTTATAAAACGCTATCTTTATCAAACATATTTGCATTTAATAACAATAATGTACAAAACCAAAGTGCATAAAAATGAAATTATACATGTAATGCATCACCAACTAGTTTGGTCTTGTGTCAAGATCCTTATCTTCAAAATAAATCTCAAAACTTAGGCCTGCTTAGGTCTATTAGGGCTCACTCTCTAATCCCATCACCTGCGCGATGAAAGTAAATCGCTGTAAGCTAGAAGCTTAGTGGTACATACTTTGATAACATAAAATATTTAAAAACCAATGTATGATTTTCATGACTCCGAATGCATTTAGATACCAATCCAATGCAATACTCATTTAACATTCATTAACTCATAAATTTTCCAACATGTCAAAATTACACACATTGGGCCTAACAAGTCCCTACACAATATTTAGGTTCAAAAAAAATTTATTTGGCCTATCACGACTCGAAAGTACGACACTAGAGATCTAAGTGTCATGTGATACTAGTGTATCACTATCACTCGAAGGTCATCTCCTCGACTCAAAATGTCCAAAATTAACGTGTCTTGCCCAAAAGTATAATAATAAATGTGATACCAGTATATCTCGTCCAAAGGCATAACAAACACCATGATGTATCGTTCATATGCCAACTTGACAGTACCAAATTCAATTCTTTGGAACAAGTAATTATGTAGGGCAAACAAACATCACACATTAAATCACATTTTCCTCATTCTCATCTCATTTATCATTTTTCCACATTATTCCATACCATTTCCACATTTCTCAACCACATTGAGCACAATCCTTAATCACATTCACAATATGACTCATTTTCACATTACCAATGCATTGTATAAAATATTACCATTCGCCATAAAACAATATTCTTTAAATCCAAACTAATGTACAAATCATATTTTTAATAATAATGCATAAAGTTATAAATAATGTCACTTCAAAGAAAAGCCATATTCTCTAAAGTATGCCAATATGGATGATGGCAAGCATGAATATTCAATTTAAATGTTAACAAAGTATGTACTAACCGTGTTTAGCTCCAAAACCAACCCAAACTCACTCTCCAAGCCTTACTTTCACCAAACCCTAAATTCCTCCACTTGGGCCTACACATTTCTAATCCAAACAACAAGTTAAACTATTCAATTAGAATCACCCTAATACCTAATTTATTCAAAACAACTCATAATTATACAATTGCTGACCAAACTTCCAACAATACCATAATTTCCTTACTACCTTTTCCAAACTTCACCAAAACAAATTCATTTCCATCATCCATCCATAAAATCAATACATACATATAAAAATAACTTCAAAATAATTTATTTCAACAATTATAATCACCACCATCACAAAACCCAAATTTCACATAATCTTAAATTTAAAGAAAAGCTTACTTTAATTAAAAAATGCTCACTTAATCCTTGCTTAATATTCAATATCACCTTGAGACCTTTGAAATTCTTATGAAATTTTTGTAGACGATGAAGTGAATCTCCTCTCTCCTCTTTAATGGAGTTTGAACACCATAGGAAGAAGAAGAAGAAGAAAAACTTTTAAATTTTCTTTCTTTCTTTCCAAGCCATAAATATATAATTAATTAATTAATTATATAAATATTATTTATTTAATTTTCTTAAATTGCCATCCATAAATTTTCCTTCTTACTTTTTGACTTTTATTATTATTATTATTATTATTATTATTATTATTATTATTATAAATATTTATGGATATGTATATGTTGTGTTTATATTATATGTCCAGTATATATATTAGGTATATGTCCAGTAGCAACGGTGATCATCCCAAGATTATCTCACAATGAAGGAATTATTTTGCAATAGTTTAATTTAAATAAATAATTAAAAAGTACAAGTGTGTAATGTTTGCAATATTGTTGAAATCCTAATAAAAGTAAAATTGCAAGAAAACAATTATCGATGTGCTTAAAATTGGTTTAATTCTTGGGAAGGTACCTAGGGTTATAGATCAAATTTATCAAAACTTGATTCTCTAATTACCCATTAATATAACCTTGTAATTTAATTTGTTCCTTAAGTTTAATTAGTCGATTACCAATTCATTAGTTTTCACATTCATGAATTAACAACAACCAATTATTTTGAATTTGCAAATTAATAGAATCCTAGAACTTATATTTCTAATTCATTCTTAGGGTGGTTGAATTGTATAGTTCCGATATCAAATTTCACCTTTCGGTCCATCATTCAATACTAAAAAATCAATAGTTGGTCAATCTATCAACCTAACATTTAATCCAATATAATCAACCAACAACAAGGTATATTAATGGAATTATCAAATCAAGCCATTCAATCAAATCTACTACAACCCTATGCAAGGGTAATTTAGCTCATCGTCATCTTAAAATAAACATTCATCTCAATACAAATCAAATAAAAACTATCCATTGAAATATTAATGTTCAAAACTAAACAACAACAATCTAGAAATAATTTAAATGAGAGAATAAGAAAACCCCTTAAAGATGCCAAGAGTTGAACTTCTTGTTCTTCCTTCTATCTTTAACTTGAATGTGATGAGAAAAACTCCCAAGCCCTCTTCAATCAATGGCTCTACTCTTGAAAGATGGAATGGAAACTCACTCAAGCCTTCAACTCTTCAATCAAGCTTCTTCAAACCCTAATCCTCAAGAGCTTGCTAACCCAAATTTTTATCCTAAAATATTGTCTTGTTTTTGGAAGAAGTGGAAGATGAAAGGAAGATGAAGATGAAGGTGATGAGAATGGTGTCTTCCAAACCCAAGAATTCAAAAACTAAGAACTATTTCCCCTCAATCAAGCCCAATGTGTATGTATCTTCTATTGCCCTCCACTTCCAATTCTTTTCAAATTTTTTTAGACACCAAGCATGTTTGCCAACTCATCCACTCATCTTTATCCCTTTCTTTTTTATTGTTTAATATTTCTTCCATAAAACCATCCATCTTTTACTAATTTTTAATATTTCTTTTCAAATAAAAGAAAAGTTTTGTCCCCCACTTAACCCTTAACTAGTGTAAATAATTATAAGAAACCACATGAGACATGGCCAAGTCATGAGTGACTTGGCCATGTCACTCCTTCTCCTTTGGACACGGCTAAGACTTGAGGCCATGTCCATGGCTGCTCAACTTATCTTCTTCTTTTTCCAGGTGTGACACGACCATATTTCTTGGTCGTGTCACATGACATGGCCAAGAAAAATAGGAGCTTGGCCATGTCTTTCACAAGATGAGAAGTGAATCAAAGGCAAAACAAGGAAGGGAAAATGAGATCAAACGGGTAGAAGCAGACATATGGAGAAGACACAACCATGTCACAGGCTGTGTCACACCACACACCCACTGACTTGGCCGTGTTCCACCCCAGGAAAGGAGAGAAGAAGATACAGAAGGAGACATGGTCAGTGGACACAGCCATGTCCCTGATCGTGTCACAGTATGATAAGCAGTGTTGGACACAAGCATATGACTTGGCCGTGTTCAAGGAGAAATTGAGAGACACGGCCAAGACCAAACTTACTTGGCCGTGTTGAGATAGATTCCTTGTTTATTTTTTATGAGGCTTGAGGGACAAAGATAGGAGGCAACATGGAATGTTTCTTAAAAAAAATAAAAGAAGTGAAAAGGTGAGCTGTTTTTGATGGAAAGAAAAATTTAAAAATGTAAAAGAGGAAACAAATGGAAGTGGGAGTATGGATGAGAGTTGGAAAGAAAATTTTCTTTTTCTTAAAACTTAAAAATAATGGGAATGGGGTATTGGAGGGGATGGCAGCACATTAAAGGAAAAGCCATTCTTCTTCCTAACTACTTCTTGAGCTAGTTGTTGACAAGAACACCATCTGCATCACCATCTCCAATTCTTTCATCTTCATTTTCTTCCATAGAAAATTTTCTTTAATATTTTTGGGATAGTGCTTGGGAGTTCTTCATCACATTCAAGTTGAGCTAAGAGGGAGAATAAGAAGTTTCAACTCTTAGCATCTTCAAGGGGTTTTTTTATTCTCTTAATTAATTTATTTTTCAGATTTGGTTCTTGTATACATTAATACTTCAATGAATATTTGTGAGTTGAATTATATTGAGATGAATGTTCACTTTAAATTAATGATTAGCTAAATCACGCATACCTAGGGTTTGTAGTAGATTTGATTAAATGACTTAATTTAACATTTCCATTAATATAACTTATTATTAGTTTTTTGCATTGGATTATATATTAGGTTGATAGAGTAGCCACCTATTGATCTCTTAATATTGAATGAAGGACCGAGAGGTGAAATTTGATATTGGAACTATGCAGTGAACTACCTTAAGAATGAATTAGAAATATAAATTGCAGGGTGTACTTAATTTGCTAGTTAAGGTAATTGGTTTTTATTAATTCATGAATGTGAGAACTAAAGAATTAATAATTGCTAATTGATATTAAGGAGAAAATTAAGTTATAAAGGTATGTTAATGGATAATTGAGAATTAAGCTTTGATTAAATTGATCTATGAATCCTAGGTACCATTCCAAGAATTTAAATTAATCTTGCTCAACAATTACTCATTTCACTTTTAAGTTTTAATTATTTTAACCATTTCAACACAACACACTCAATCTTTAAATTTATTATTTCAATCAAACTATTATCAACAAACACCTTTCTTGTGAGACGACCTTGGGACATTCCACCATTTACTATAACTACCTCGTATACTTGTGAGTGTCGCTCTATAGTAGTATTAAGTAGAGCGCAACAAGTTTTTGGCGCCGTTGCCGGGGAATGCTATTTTAGTAGTAGTTTAATTCTTTTATTTTAATTGTTTAAGTGTTTCTTTTGAATTGGTCAGGTGATTTATGCAAGGATGAAGGTCACAAGGCAACAAACATTTTCCATTCCTTTGGGATAAGAAGGGGAAGACATTGAAGAGTAATTTGAAGAAAAAACAGAAGTAAAAATGGGTGAAGTGGAAGAACCACCAATGAAGGAGTTTGTCTGACCAATTATTGGTGTAACTACATCATGTATACGGTTGAGCAATGCAGCTAGAAACTATAAATTGAAAAATACTCATTATAGTATGATTCCCTCTTTTCATGGAATGCCGAACGAAGATCCTCTCAACTTCATTTGTGATTTTTACATAATCTTGCATATATTCTCTTTGCAAGCATTGTCAGAAGAAGAGCTTAAAATGAGGTATTTTCCATACAGTTTGAAGGATAGGGCAAAGGCGTGGTTGATGACTTTACCAGAAAATTCATTAACCACATGGACCGAAGTTTATAACAAATTTATGGGAAAGTTCTATTAACATCAGAAAATAAAGGAGCTTAGGGGGAGTATTGCAACATTCACCCAATTGGATAGAGAACCATTTCATGAGGCATGGGATCACTTCAAATCTTTGTTGTTCCAATGCCCTCATCATTATTATCTATAATAATTGCACAATTAATTCTTTTATGAGGACTCACTCAGCAAAGCAAAAATGCAGTGGATAATGCAGCAAGTGGTGCAATGGGTGAAAAGACAACTGCTGAAATGGTGAGATTGTTTGAAATATTGGGAGCAAATTCACAGCAAAAGAATATTGGAGAAAGGCATAGAAGAGCCTTTGAGTTGAATGCAAATTCAGAAATGGCAAGACAAATAGAAGAGTTGACAAGGCAAGTAAAATAACTGAATGCTAGAGGAAACTTGCCTATGTCAAGTCAAGAAACATGTGCATCATGTGGTGTTGTAGCCTATAATGCAAATATGTACCCTTCAAGCTTTGATCTATTCTAATAAGGGCAAGAGCAAGTATATGCCTTTGAAGGTTTCAAATAAAGGGGGTAAAAATGACCCATATTCAAATTCTTATAACCCCGGTTGGAGAAACCACCCAAAATTTTCATGGAAGAATCAGCAAAAAGTTTCACCTCAGTAATCCTTCCAACCTTATCAAAGAGGTCCTCAATTTCAAGGACAATCTTCACATTAAGATCAACCAAAGAAACCCACAATGGAAGAAAATTTGAATGCTTTCATTCAAGTAAGCACACAAAATAAAGAATTGAACAACAAAAGGTTTGACTCTTTGGAAGCATCATTGAAGAAGGTTGAAACGCAAGTTGGTCAATTGGCTAACCAGCTTCAAGCTCATCAAAAAGGAAAATTTTCAAGTCAATCGGAGCAAGCCAAGGCAATCACGGTCTTGAGAAGTGGTAAGGTAATTGATAAAAAAAATTGGTGATTCTTTGGACGCAGGTACAATTCAAGAAAATAGTGAAGAAATACAAACAAGCCAAGCTCAACTAAGTGAATCTAATGAGGAGGAGAGCATGGAGGCATCCACTTCACTAAAGTTGCACAAATATCTAAATCCTTGCAGACTGCCAATTCCTTTTCCAAACAGGTTAAAAAATGAGAAGCAAGATAAATAATTTTTTGAAATTTATAACATGCTCTCAAAGGTAAGTATAAATCTCCCCTTACTTGAGGTGATTAAAATATGCCAGCTTATGCCAAGCTCTTCAAGGAACTAAACTCTAAAAAGAAAAGGTATGAATTGAATGAAAAGGTGATAGTTTCGAAAGTAACAAGTACCATTTTTATAACACAAGTTACCTCCTAAGCTAAAGGATCATGAAAGTTTTATAGTTAATATATCTATAAGGAATGGGAAGGAAACCACTAGCTTGTGTGACCTTGGAGCTATTATAAATTTGATGTCATATTCCATTTATTTGAAATTAAAGCTCAAAAAACTTAAACCAACTAAAATGGTGTTGCAGCTTGCGGATAGAAGTCTTAGATACCCTAAGGGAATCATAGAGGATGTTGTAGTTCAAGTAGGAGGTTTGATTATTCCTATTGATTTCATTGTCTTGTATATGGGGGAAGAAATCCCTAGGGATTCTGAATAAATAATTTTTCTATGAAGGCCTTTTATGGCTACAACTAATACTTTGATTGATGTTAGAAATGAAAAATTAACCATGACTATTTTAGGACAAATTATGAAATTTTTTATTTTTAACACTTCCCTTATTCCTACTACTATTGTGTATGAAGGCTGCTCTTTTATTGATTATACTGATCTTGCTACTGGAAAAGCTTTCTTGCAGGAAAGTAGTGAAGACAAAGCTTGAGATGGCCTTAACTTTGGGTGAAAAAGTTGAAATTTTTTATGTGGTAATTGAGAAATGCAAGTCCATGTTGTATGATGAGAATAATGAGAGGGAACTTAAGATTGAGGAAGAGGAGATTCAACCAAAAGTGGTTGAACTTAAAGAACTCCCAAAGCATTTAAAGTATGTTTTTCTTGGGGAGAACAAAACACAACCAGTGATAATTTCTGCGACTCTCAATGGTGATGAAGAAGAGAAACTTGTGAGAGTAGTAAAGAAAATTAAGAAAGCCATTGGTTGGGGATTGAGTGATATCAAGGGTCTTAGTCCTTCCATATGTATGCATAGAATGGTTTTAGAAGAGGGAGCTAAACCCGTGAGAGAAGACCAAAGGAGACTTAACCCAAATATGAGTGAAGTAGTTAAGAAGGAGGTTCTTAAGCTCCTTGATGAGGGAGTAATCTACCCTATAGCTGATAGTGAGTGGGTTAGTCTCGTACATGTGGTGCCAAAGAAAGCTGGATTGACTGTAGTTCAAAATGATAAGGGAGAGTTGGTACCAACACGGATGCAATCTTAGTGGAGAATGTGTATAGATGATAGGAAATTAAACAGTGTAACCAAGAAAATCATTTTCCTTTGCCATTTATTGATCAAATGCTAGATAGATTATCTGAACAAGCTTTTGATTATTTTCTCACTACAAAAAAATACGCTATCTGCAACGGACAGAATCCGTCGCGAATCCGTCGCAGATCCGTCGCAAATCCGTCGCAAATCAAGTCTTGCGACCGATCTGCGACCGATCTGCGACGGATACGATCCGTTAATAAAAAAGGCGTCGCAAATTTCAATTTTGCGACGGGCCGTCTCAGATTGCGACGGATTTGCAACCACTCGGCGGTTGCAAATCTCGTTCTTAAATTTTCGCGGGAAAAAGGGCAGCCGTCGCAGATTTCGTCGCAGATTCTGTCGCAGATTTCAGTCGCAGATTCCGTCGCAGATTCCGTCACAGATTTCCGTCGCAAATTCGTCCCAGATTCCATCACAGATTCCGTCGCAGATTCCGTCATAGATTTCAGATATCCGTCATAGATTCGTAGCAAATCCGTAACAATTTAATATTAATTTTTATTGGAACTATTTGTATTATCAATTAATTTTATGAGAACTTTATAAATACATTTGAAACATTTAAACACAATATAAAAAAAAACACTAATTACATTGATAAAAATAATTCTTTTATTAATCTTCAATAGAATAAAATATTTTACAATTTAATTATGCATGTGTTAAGAACACTACTACAAATAATCTATCTTGAAAATAACAATATTTGGAAAAAAGTAACACAAGTGTCTCACAATATAGAACTAAAAACAAATCAAACTCTAAATCCTCTGTTGTTCCTCCTTCCTCTAGCTCTCAAACTTCCTTCCCTTTGATCGCACATAGGGTTTAGTATGGCTATGTAGCACACCAGGAGCTGGGCCAAAGTGTTTCACAGCTTCACGAACATTCTTTGAACCTGATACTTTCTGAATATGTATAAAAAGAAAAGAACAGAATTTTCATTTAAAAATTAATAATAAAATTAATTACGATATGAATCACACTTTGTCATCAAATAAAAAATTGACAATCAATAAAAAACTCAATTAAATTATCAAAATAAAGAATTTTTATTAATCAATTATCATTTCAGTAGATAGAACTAAAATAAAATATTATCATACATTCCAAGACTCAAGTGAGTTGTTGCAAATTGACACCAACAAGTTCAAGAATTGTAAAATGGAATTTGCACCATTGAAACAACTATAAGTGTATTGAATGACAATATACAAAGTATAAGGATGATTTTCTTTGACACATTAACTTTATTTAGAATCTTTGAGAGAAATTACGGCATATACCTTGCCCATGATTATTAATCCAAACACCAATACATGCAAATATCCCGTCCAACTTTGTTGCGTGTTTATTCATCTTTGCAAAAGTAAGATTCTAACAATATTTAAAAAGAAACTCAACTCAATCCTAAGTCCCACTAATTAAGAGTTTAACACCAAGGACTATGGATTTGTAAAAACATAGCATTTAAACTTCCCCCTAAAAATACTGAATAAACCTGTTATAAATATAAATACTTAAGTTAGAATTTGCTTAACCCGAAAGTTGCTAATTCTAAACCAAAGAATTACTTCCCATCACCTTTACGAATTTATATAACACAGAGCCTGTGCTTGAAGATAGTAAGAATTCTTGTATTTTCTGCCACTCCCAACGTGAATCCCATTGCGAATCCAGTCTTCCCTGTGTATCCAAAAGCATCCCGAGCAAAATCAAGAATTCCAAGGATCTGCAATTGACAACAGACTACTTGACCTGTTAAACAATATGAAGATTCTAACTTATAAAGGAATTGCCAAAGCTGACTCAAGAATAAAACATCAGTATCTTAATCATGATGGCCAAACATGCACATGAACCAGAGAAGGGAAAAATTTTTAAAATGTAAATATAAGGATAGTGATTGCTGATTTACTGCTCCACCTTTCCATGCCCCAAAGGTTGGATTTGTTCTTGACTGAAGGACCTATTTAACAAATGTGAAAGTGTCTAAAATCCACAACTTATAAAAACAATAGAAGAGGTAGAGCACAAGGTACAAGTGCTATCACAGTATGCTAAAAATATTCCGTCAATAAGAAAAATAACATATTCATCAGTAAGACAAAATTATATTTCTATAAGGAACCCAGCTGCAACGTCTCTAGAAGCTTAACTCATCAATTATAATATTGTTTCACAACATAAAATCAGTTATTAATTACTGACTGTTGAATCAACTAAATATGGCAAAATCTAGAAATTCTTTTGATACAAAAGATATCAAAAATTCAAAATAAACTTATCATATTTTAATCTATGCTCTGTAGAAACAGAGTCATGGCAACACAAGAATTGTTGTCAATTCAGGTATGAGTTTTGGATTATACAGCAAGATGCCAAAAGTACAACATGTTGTATGTGCCAAAAGTACATGATGTTGTATATGTCATATATTATATGCAGGAACTTCCTGAACAAATGACAGTGCCTTAAAAGAGTAGGACTTCTCAACCCCTAGTAATTGTCCGAATTTACCATTTTGAGATATCTCAGAATTATCCTCTGTATAATGACTAGTTATATTAAATGATTTGTTAATATTCCTCAAGTAAATTATGCCTTTAATATGGCCAAGATGCTTTATTTTCTTTGCAAAGTATAATAGTTTGTATATGAAAAACAACGGCATAAACCACCACCCTGCCAAAAAGATGAAAAACATAGAAGTGCAATCTAACCTCAACGGTGTCAATTGCTTCATTAGAGGGAATAGCATGTAAAACCCTGCAATAAGAAAGGAGAAGTTGAATAAGGGAAAGGACAATTGACCTACACTTTCATGAGAACTAAATCAATCCATTGTATTTTAAGCAGCACCTGAATGACATGTTTTCTTGACAAACAGATACATTGCAAGCAATCAATTTTCCGCTCCCCCAAGTATGCCCCCTTTCTCTTCCTCATAAAATTTTTATTCATCTAATGATAACATAAGGATTAACAAAAAAAAAATGGCCCGTTTGGATTCCCAAAGTAAGCTTTACCTATTACATGGAGTATAGAATAGTCTAATCTCAATTTTTAGTAGCATTATATCAATTTTGCACAAATCCAGTGGTCTTAAGATGCTGGTTCAGAAAATCATACAGCAGATAATTGTAAGCAAATGTAATCATTTCAATTAGTTAGAGTACTTTATTCAACAATGAAATGGCATTTTTAAGTCCAACAGTTCAAGCCAGTAACTCAGGACCATTAAATGAGAGGGAATGCATGAGATTTGCACAAGGGGATTTCCTTTTCTCTGAGAAAATCCTTGTGCATCACATTTGGAAGGGACATCTTATCTGTTGTCCATCCATATCACAAGGTAAAAATACTACTCAAGTTCAATTTTTGGTGACCCACTAATGTATTTTCATTATTTCTTACTTTGATTTTTGCATAAAAAGCTAATCTTTTACATCATCATAGCATAGTAACAATTACTATAGAGCAAGACCATAAAGCGAGTTATCAGTGCTTATGGAACTAATTTAGAGAAGGGCTAAAAGCAAAACACTAAAGTTATGAGACCTTGCACATTTTAACAAAAATGTACCACATAATAACTTCTGCTACAATGTGGAAGTAATATCAAGTTGAAATTATCATAGTAAACCAAATCCAAAAATGAATGCTCAACTAACAATTTCCACCCAAACATGGGTAATTAAGAATGTGGTAAAGCAATTTATTCCATATGTTGATTTATGTTACAGTTCTCAATCAAAGGGTCCATTCCATTGTATCGTCTGTTGAAAATTTTATAGAAACCTTGATTGATGATAGCAACGAAAGATTTAACATGTAAAAAAACAGAAAATTAATTTTTTGGTTTTTAAGGAAAACATCAAAAGCGTCCATTGAGGCTATAGACAAAACTCAAGCAACAGCAATTTCCTTGCATGCTGAAATTCATAAACAGGTTCACTTGTTAAGAAATGAATTGATAGATGGAAAAAAGAATCTGAACCTCTCCACCAAATGGCAAAGTCTTTTCTGTATTAGGTAGAGTCCTTCCTTCCTGAACATCAAAGCAGAAACTAGTTAATTATCTTAACATTCTAAGCCTTGGCATCTGTATTTAGTACTGTCATATTCTTAATATGACAAAAATAGCCATAAGAAGAAGAAACTCAGGGAGAAAATAAGGCTAGGAGAGGGAGAATACACAACAAGAATGTATTTTCCTCAATTTTGGATTCAAAAGTATGAAAAAGGAGATAGACTGGTACAAAAAGTAGAAAGTCATGCATGCATACAATACTAATACAAATAAAACTATGATGATTTTAAAATGGAGGGATGATTGACAGCATTTAAAATTGTGTAGGATTAAAGAAAGCAACAAAAAGTTACCAATACATTCAGCAATTATGGTGAGAAATATGCCTAAAACATTCTGACATACAGAGACACCAAATGATAATAATCAAGGTGATGCTATGTGTTATAGATGCCTTTGTAGACAAAAATTATCCCAGACGCAAGAGGGTAGCAGTAGAAGAAATTACTTAGGAAATAATTGGTTATGGTTTGGTTTTGAGAATTTCCCTATTAGTTTAAATAAAAAACTTCCTAAGCAGTCATATTTTTTTTTATTTAGAATACTTCCTAAGCTGTCATAATTTTATTTTCCTATTTAAAATTGGAAAAATTCCTAAGTTGTCATTTTTATTTTACTATTTAAAATATTAATCTTCATAAGATGTTATATTTTCATTTTCCTATTTAGAATAAGAAAATTAGGATCTATATCTTATTTCCTAATTTGTAAAACCTCTATTTAAGAGGAAAGTTATTCATGAATAAAAAGTAAAATTTTCCAGCAATCAAGGTAGGCAACTCCCTTAGAGTTCCAAGGTGTGCGATTCCCTTAAACAAGTTGTATTATTCACATCACCATAGAAAATTGAGACTAAAAAAGGTAATAGACATGAAAAGGGCAAGAGAAAATAATGATATGTATTGGTATAGCTATGATATAGATTAATGTGCAAAGTTGAATGCTAGAAAATGAAAAAATTAGCTTAGATTACTAGATATGTTTAGAAGGAAAATTCAGTTTCTGTTTAGAGTATGAGAATTGTAGGCTGATTTTAGGAGAAACTGAGAATGTGTTGCTTGTTTTTCACAAAGGAGGCGGCTCAATTTGCAAAAATTTTGATTAATGTTGGTTATTTTGAACCATTCAACATAATCAATTACCAAACTAAAAGTTCAACAACTTTTCAGGTATTTTTTCTAATCATGGTTGAAAAAAGGCACATTACATTGTTTACAAATTGAAGATAAAAAGGATTGTATGGAAATCATTTAAAGCAAGAGACTCCAGGCAGTAAAAGAAAAGTTAGAAAGAAAGCATAGTTAAAGCAGCATCTGTGTTTTTCCTTTTTTAAATTCCACTTATATATCAGATAATCAAAGTCACGGCCAAATCAGAACAAACTAAGCAACAGCAGTTATTGCACCATCAATTATGGTCGCAGATGTAGGTTAAAATTCCAGTTATATATCAGATAATCAAAGTCACGGTCAAATCAGAACAAACTAAGCAACAGCAGTTATTGTACCATCAATTATGGTCGCAGATGTAGGTTAAGTTACAAGAGTTTTCTTAAAAGAAAAGGAAAAAGCCAAGCTTTCCAAAAAAATGCTAGTTATTTTTATATATTAGAAAGTCTAAAAGGAGTTTATCGTTCATATAATATTCAAAAACAATGATGTTGTAGAATGACAAAAGGTCTTTTTAGGCATCATTCTTGTAGCTGCTACTGTGGAAAGTAACGCCTTAAATATGTTGATTTATAACAATTACACTTTTGGTAAAATTTTACCAAGTTTTGCAATAAAAACTTCAAAATAACTAATCAACAGTTTCAAACTACTTTTGAAGCAACATCTAAAGTTTTGCTTTTATAATAAAAGCAGTTCCAAGTTTTGTCATACACTTGATGAAGTCATTTGAACCTGAATGCCAAACAAACACTATATTTGCAGAGAAGAAAAATTAATTTGACATAAAAAGTGATCATCCAATCATTTGGTTCATTCCTAAACCCAAGGAGAAGACCAGAGAAACATGGAATGTCACAAATAGAGTGATGCTTGGGTAAATCAAACTTTCTTCTAAAAAAAATGCACATTCTGATTCAGCATTAAAAGATTATTAGAGATCAGCTGCTGAACTGTCAAAAACAAATAGAGATCAGTGGCTGAACTGTCAAAAGCAAAATGGAAGGGGTTCCTGACCTGGTGTACTACAGCTGAACTAAATCGCAAATCTTGTAGCACCAACAGTTCAACCTAATTCTTATACAAAATTTCAAGAACTACTGGGCATCGGACCTCGGCTTGTGATTACCACAGAAGCTTTAAATAATTGAAGCACAAGGAATTAGATATTCAATAAAACGATAGAAGAGAAGAAGAAGAGGGAAGAAGAGTGAGCTTACAGAGAATCACCAATGGGCAAATTAGCACACATTTTATTTTCTTATAAGTAATACCGAAAATTTTCTTTAGAAAAATGTAAAATTAACAGGAAATTCACTTAATCGTTGTCAAATTTCAAGAAAATTGAGCAATCCTGAACTGATCCACAAACCGGAAACCCTACTTTCAACGACTGCCGAAAATTAAGCCTCGTAAAAGAAAAGAAATGCACATGCAAACATAAACAGAAATAAAAATAGCTCAGATCTAGCACGAACCTTCATTCTGGTCGGTCTCGTTGAACTCCTTCTCCAAAGCCCGATCAATCATACCAGCGAAGCTATCATCTCTGGATCTCGAAACCGTGGTGTTCGACTCAGCAGTTACATTCATTTCCACCGACGAATCAGACTCGGCAACCGCTAGCGAGAGAACAAAAGCGAATAACAAAGCTAAAACTAACCTCATTGCACAGAGAAAGGGAAGTGTGTATAGTGGCCCTGAGATTTTGAGAGAGATACGAGAGAGCCACCAGAGATGGTCCAGTTCGTCGCAAATGCCGATATTTTTGTATAGATCCATAGCAAATTTGCGACGGAAACAAGCCCGTCGCAGATATCCGTCGCAAATGCCGATATTTTTATAGTGAAATTTGCGACGGCAATAGACGGTAGCAGATCTCCGTTGCAAATTGTTTTTTTAGTGTTTTCTCTCTCGCGCCAAGTTTCCGCGCCAACTTTTGCGACGATTATTTGCTACGGAATGATTTTCGTCGCAGATCGGCGACGGATTTGCAACGGATTTGCGACCAATTTCTCAAAATTCCTTTGACTAATCATTCCGTCGCAAAATCGTCGCAGATCCGTAGCAAATTTGCGACAGAAACATGTCCGTCACAGATTTCTGTCGCAAATGGTGTTGATATTTTTATAGTGAAATTTGCGACGGTAATAGACGGTAGCAGATCTCCGTTGCAAATTGCTTCTTTAGTGTTTTCTTTTTCGCGCCAAGTTTCCGCGCCAACTTTTGCGACGGAAATCTGCGACGGAATGATTTTCATCGCAGATCTGCGACGGATTTGCGACCAATTGCTCAAAATTCCTCTGACTTGTCCTTCCGTCGCAAATCCGTCGCAGATCCGTAGCAAATTTGCGACGGAAACGTATCCGTCGCAGATTTCCGTCGCAAATGCCGAATATTTTTGTAGTGTCTTGATAGTTTATAGCACTAGAGGATCAATCCAAGACTACTTCACTTGTCCTTTTGGGATATTTACTTTTTGAAGGATATCATTTAGACTTTGCAATACACCAGGAACATTTCAAAGATGAATGCTTTCCATTTTTTCTGATATGTTGGATAAGTGCATTGAGGTATTTATGCATGGCTTCTCTATTTTTGGTAATTCTTTTGATGATTGTTTGCATAAATTGACTCTAGTACTTGAAAGATGTATTGAATGCAATCTAACTTTAAGTTTGGGAAAAGGGTCATTATATGGTTGATCATGACATTGTTTTGGGGCATGTTGTTCCCCATAAGGGTATTGAAGTGAACAAGGCTAAAGGTAAATTAATTATGAATCTACGACCCCCCACATTTGTTAAAGAGATTAGAAATTTTTTGGGACATGTTGGATTCTATGCATGGTTCATAAAGGATTTTTCAAAAATTCCATGTCATGTGTGTCATTTTCTTGGGAAAGATGTTCCATTTGTCTTTGATGATAAGTGCTTAGAAGCTTTCAACATTCTGAAAGAAAAATTAACTTCTGCTCCTTTATTGTTGCCCCTAATTGGAATTTACCTTTCGAAATCATGTGTGATGCATCAAATTATGCTATCGGAGCCATTTTGGGCCAAAGGGTTAATAAATTGTTGTATATAATTTATTGTGCAAGTTTGTCTTTAAATGATGCATAAGTAAATTACTCAACCACTGAAAAAGAAATATTAGCCATGGTATTTGCACTTAGACAAATTTATATCTTATCTGCTAGGTTCTAAAGTCATGGTATTTTCTAACCATATGGCCTTGAAATACCTATTGACTAAACCACAAGCTAAACATAGGCTCATTCGATGGATTTTGATGTTGCAGGAATTTGATGTTGAAATTAAGGATAGGAAAGGAAGTGAAAACGTAGTGGTCTACCATCTTTCAAGATTGAATTCTCTTGATGATGATACACAAATTACTTTTGAGAATGCTTTTGAAAAATTTCCTGATGAACACTTTTTTTCCATAACACAAGCACCATGGTATGCCGATATTACTAATTATCTTATTTACAGTGTTGTGAGAAAAGACTTGAATTTTCAAGCAAAGAAGAGGTTTCTACATTTTTGTAAGTACTATTTTTGGGATGACCTATATTTGTTTAGAATCTATAGGGATGAGATCATCAGTTGATGTGTGCCAGGGGAGGAACAATTACAGGTAATGCAATTTTGCCACAACTTGTATTGTGAAGGTAAGAAAATCGCCAATAAAATTTTGCAAAGGGGTTTGTATTGGCCTACCCTTTTTAATGATGCTTGTAATTTTTGAATAAGATGTGACAGATGCCAAAGAGTAGGAAATATAAGCAAGAAAAATGAAATGCCTCTTAATATTTTCATTGTGGTCAAAAGTTTTGACGTATTGGGAACTGATTTCATTGAGCCATTTCCCAAATCTCTCAGTTTAGAGTATATCCTTCTTGTAGTGGATTATGTGTCCAAGTGGGTGAGGCTATCCCCACTAGGACTAATAATTCTAATATTGTTTTGCAAATTTTGAAGGAACATATCTTAAGCAGGTTTGGAACCCCTAAAGCGATAGTCTGTGATGGATGAAGCCACTTTTGCAACATGTGGTTCGAAAAGCTGATGACCAAAATGGGTATTCGGCATAAAGTGGCAACTCTCTATCATCCCCAAACATCTAACCAATAAGAAATCTCCAATAATCAGAACAATGGAATTTTAGAAAAAATAGTGAGTGTAACCAAGAAGGATTGGGCAATGCACATTCCAGAAGCACTTTAGGCATATCAGACAGCTTTTAAAACACCTTTAGTAATGAGTCCATATCATTTAATCTTTGGTAAGGCATGCCACCTATAGGTGGAATTAGAAAACAAAGCTTATTGGGCATATATTTCCATTAATTACATATATTTCCATAAATATAAAAAAATATGTATATAATTAATTTGATATATTGATAACATCTTGCAATACATGAGAAAAACCAATTTGAGAGAGGACAAGCTTCATAGAAAATATCAAACATACTCCTCCATGATATAAGTTGATGGTGATATATCAAAACAAGCACATTTACGTGTGTGTGTGTGTGTGTGTATATATATATATATATAATGAAATATTTTTTTTTTATGGGCAGTCTCTTTTCCATGAAAGTCCATATGTACCATGTGAAGGTTGTTTCCTTATGATACCCAACTCTGCTCTTGTCCTCAAACAAAGACACCTACGTTCCAATTATATGCAATTTATTTATATATTACCATGCAATCTCCAAGTTTTTTTAAAAAAAATATTGACTTAAAGGGTCCAGTTCCTTCGTTGCATCACTCTTAGATATCGAACAATTTTGTTTAGAATCATTTCAAATTCAAATGCTTTTAGAATCGAGTCATTTGAGTGTTATTTTCTTTCTTTATTTTTTTTCTCCACGTTGTAGTGATTTTGGATTGTCTACAAATCAAATTATATTATTTCAAACTAATTTGGGACTATTCATATATTTAATTTTGTATCATCACTCATAATATTATTATACTCTTAATTATCAAATTTATGGATCATTTGAATTTAATTAAAGTTTGACGATGATCAAGTGATGACATCATTATCATTATAAGCTTAAATGAGGGGTTAATTACATCAATGGTACTGACATTTTGATCTTGTTCTGTTAAAATACATAAACTTCATTTTGTTAAAATAAAATTCCTAAACTTTTAGTTTAGTCCCAATAAAATTCTTGAAACTGTTTTATGTCAACTGAAATATAATATAATAATAAGACATTGCCACATAACAAAAAAAAATATTTTAAAAAAATCAGTTTCATTTCATTTCATATCCATATTTGAAAAATTAAGGGCAGAGAATATGATTTTAGATATACTTAAAATTTGGTTTTAAGCTTACTAAAAGAAATATAGATGGAAATTGAGATGAAATTGAATCTCGTTTATATCATATGACAATTTGTGGCTGCCCCGACATATTTTAGTTATGAAAAAATAGTTTCAAGTATTTTATTGAGACAAAATAAAAAATTTGAAGATTTTACCCTTACAAAATGAAGTTTAGAAATTTTAATATGATATTGGTAAAATATCATGCACTATTAGTGTAATTAACCCCTTAAACAGGAGATAAAATTAATTATTTTATACTAAATTTAACATTCATTCACTAGTAAATTTTAAAATTATTATTATTTGATATGAAATCACTTCTTAACCATTGCATTATTTTTTCTAATATTATTTACTTATTTAATATATATATATTTTGTTTATCAATCCACTAAAATCAACAAATAAAAGAATTACTCATATTATATTCCGTCATATTCTATCCACCCATGAAACTTTAACATTATGAGTAGTCATTTAAAGATATTTATTGGAATTTTTACCTCTTATATTATGAGTAGCCATTTAAAAAAGTGCTAGATTAATAATATTATTAGTGAGAAAATGATAATAAATATTTTGCTAATTAATTTACCCAATTAAATCTCATTAACTAAAATCTCATTTACCAAACAAATTAAAAAATATATTTTTTTTCTTAATAATAAAAAAAGAGAAGACAATGGACAAAAATAAATTGTGAAAATAACAAGAGATTAGTGTCCCGAAACTAAGAAAGAATATGGCATAGTACAAAGCAGCATAATATCAATATGGCCTTAGTAATTGACTTCTTGCATGTTCCAAACAATCCCACCTCAGATGGGTCAGGTTTTTTACTACTATTGGGTCACTTATGTATATAGATGGCCCTCTTAAAAAAATTAATAACAAAAATTATAGGACCACTTCTTCTTCTGTTATTGTCACATTATTATTATTATTATTATTATTATTATTATTATTATTATAGGATGCTCTTTGCCTTTGTTGTGGTCTTTCTCTTCATTATTAATCACTCTCACTGGCAAGAAAGAGATGGTTATTTGTTTATTGGTTGACCACTAATAGTGCCCTTTGTTTTGGGGCTTCCCTGCCTCAAATTTTTGATTTTCCATTTCACTTATTATTTATTTCCATGAGCACAAAAAAAATATATAATTATTATTATTGAATATTCCAATTAATTGACATATTATTTCATTTTCAAGAATAGTGTTGGTATATTTTTCTTTATTGTATGGGTTAATCAGTTTTGTGGTTGGACTTGGATAACTAACCCAAATATTTGTGCCTTGATATGGAAGATGTTATCTGACAAAAGGCTCGCAAAGACATTACATCCAATGTTGAATCAATCCACCAATGAAGTGATGAAGGGGCGAGTATCGGTTCAGTCCATTTTCATTCAACCCATCCCTAAATTTTTTTTTCTTTTGGGCTTTGCTAGTATTGGATCCAAAGTCCACCAATAAATAAGAGGAAAAAGATTAGTTTCCAAAAATAGTATAAAAAGATTGCTACAAAGAATGCTTTAAAATATAATTTTTTTAAATATGATGAACAGTAGACCACTAAAAAATACATGACCTTATATTTATAAAAATATTATTTTTTTAGTTACTTATATATAACATGTAACCACATATGCATACATAGTTCATATATATATGCAACATAAAAATTCCAAAAGGACGTGTTGTGCATCTAATGGTGAGAACTGAGAAAATGCTGAGAACTTGAAGACTAAAGATAATGGTGATTGCGATGGCAATGATCGACTCTTGGTCAAACGCGGTTGTTAGGTTAGTGTTAGAAAATAGATTTAGGTAAAAAATATTAAATAATATAAAAAAAAATTTTAAAAAAAAAAACTACACTTACTTAATTGTGTGTTAATCGATTTTTTTTACCAATAGAAAAGATAATATATTAAAAGATAACCCCAAAGCACAAAGAAACTTCTGATCTGGAGAAGGGAATCATGGAGAGGAAGAGCAACATAAACATTATAAAAAGAAGCTTGATAATAAAGATCTTATAATGGACTGCAGCTCGGGTGACCTTTTTCGAAAAGAATCTCAGACCAGATAGCAAAGAGACATACCAAAGGAGAACTTCCAACAGAGAATAGAGAGATGATATCTAAGAGTAAAATCATTGTGCATAAACTCGAAGACTAAATGAGTTTTGGCAAGGAATCATAAATAAGAACCAGAGAGAGACTTCATTGAAGAGTTTAGGATACATACCATATTCCTCATCAAGAGTGGGAATCTAAAGAGACCCAAAACATAAACATAATACTAAAATAGCATTTTGAACTTAGCAGCCATAGAGATTGTGTTAGGTCCCAGCCTAGTTATCTTCAACTACACAGATCGTTAACAATTAAAATAATGATAAGTAGAGTATCGTTCTCACGAGGAGATTACTTCTAAATACTAAATAATTAAACTAATTATTATTTAGATAATCAAATTTGATTTATGAGTAAACTAAATGGAATGAGAATAAATTTCTAATATTCTAAGACTTAGAATTTAGTTGTAATACCCTTATACCCTATATATATATATATATATATTCAACATATATAATATACGAATATATGGTATAAAAATATCACTACCCATTTTAATAAAAATCTTACTTTTTGAAACTATATAATTTTAAATCATTTAACTAATATAATTTAAATAATAAATAAAATATTACTTGTTAAAACACATACATATCTTCATTACAAAATTTTTATCCAAAATATTCTTTATAGTTTACGATATATATATATACATCAAAATATAATATAATATACATGAAGTCAAAATGTATAAAAATATAAAATATATACATGTTGGCTGTGTGTCTCTGATCTTGATGTCCAACAATCAACTCTACACTCAAGATCTCAAGCCTAGACACGGCTTAGTCTAAACAAACTCTCCGGCTCTATCGGATCTACCATGTCACCTGCGCGATGAATCACAATCGCGCTAAACCAAAAGCCTAGCAATACAAACTTTGATAAAAATAAAGTTCAAATGCAATGCCAATGCACAATGTATATGGATATTATATCTCATATCACTTTATCTTAACATATTTCTCAATTGTTCCACAATTCACAATTCATAAAGGATCTAATATGCTATTCAAATCTTAGAGTTACTGTTTTGGTCTAAGTTGACACCATCTGTCTAGCCCGAAGGTAAATCAAGTAATTACTCAAAAGCTAGCCCCGAAAGCAGATCATATCACAGTGAGGATAACCTCCTAGGTAACATCCCAACCAGGCTTCAAGGGCTAAGCCCAACCTAGCTTCAAGGGACTGCTACATCATAGGCATGCGGCTAAATACAGAACTCTAAAAATTAAATAACATACTAGGCACACAATTATTTCATATTTCTATTATCAATCTCTTTCTCATTTTCTCATGATCAAGCTAGGCACATTGCCTCATTTATCTCATTTATATCATATTTTATGCAATCTAGTCATCATCAATGGCTTTACATAATATCTTTAATGTATACATAACAAACCACATTACCCAAATATTTTGGATCATTTTCACATTTTGTATATTTTTCCACTTTTACTCAATTTAGCCTTTATCAATGGCTTTTCATATTACATTTAATGCATTTATGATATTACACAAGTCATTGCAAATTACTCGTGCATAATCAATGTAGTAAGTAACTTAACACATTTTTCAACCAAAATGTATTAAGTCCAAATGGCATGCAAATATAATCAAATTATTCAAAGTCTGCACTTACCTCTAAAAGCAACAAAACAAGCTCAAACACCACTTTCGTCCTTATCTTCCAAGATATCCATCAACACTTGAATTGGGAAACTCAAATCTCTTTAAATCATAAACCAAATGTGATTATAAATAATCACTTAGTAACACACTTAAAGGCATATACATAACCTCTCAACACAAGAAAGAAAATAAGGAAAAGAACCATCTAGGGCAAAATCTACAAATGACACACTCAACACGGGAGTGTCAATGACCGTACCCTAAACACACAACACAAAAATTTTGACACTTTCAGTAACATGGGCGTGTCAATGATCGTATCCTTAGCTTTTCATTACAGTAGCTACGACCCGTCCAGAGATATGGGTGTATCCCTGCCCGTGCCAAAACTCGTACATCACAGTAATTGTGACATGCTCAGTGATATGAGCGTGTCACTGCACGTGTCAATACTATAGCATTACAGAAGCTGTGACACGCTTAGTGATATGGATGTGTCACTTCACGTGTCACCAACACTGAAAATAAAACCATCTACACACCCAATGATATGGCTGTGTCATTGGGCGTGCCAGGCCAAAATCATAAAATCAACACATAATTATCACACCCAAAGTTATCTTTCTTTTCCTTTCCAACTATATTCAAACTCAGCCAAATCCATCATTTAACTATAAAATACTTGGTTATACATCAAAATTAGTCAATTAAATGCAAAATACACAATTTAAAACTATGAATTCACAACTCAAAAGTTACATAACCCAAAACTCTTACTCTCTTCACCAAACTTAATCATTTCTTTAATCCAACCTTAAAATCATAGTTAACTACTCAAAACAACTTCATAAATACCAATACCAACCATTAAAATATACTACATCAAACATTCAATTCACACATATATAAACTTTCATGGAAATTCAAGGAAACAAGTTGGAAACTTACCAAATATGGAGGAAATTTCCAAAATTCCAACTTGAACACTTAAAATCCTTCAATTACTTGAGCTTGAAAGAAGCAAATCCTTTCTTCCGTCGAATGGAGAAAATCGGCCTTCATTGGAGAAAGAAGAAAAAGAAGATGATCCGCAATCATCTCTATCCAACCACTTTACTTTTAACCACATAACTTTCCACTTTAATTATCCACCAAGTAAATATATTATTATTTAATTAACATCAAAAATCATCTTTCACTAACTATACAATTTACTTTTTAATGATTTAAAATAACGTTTGACTAATTTAAAATATTAACTTGTATATGTTATGTATATTTACATATATATCATATACACATTTTACTTTTTCACTTAATTTAATTTTTTTTAAAATCCTTTATTTAATTTCTAAAAATAAAAATTTTTAAAATTTTGGGATATTACAATTCTCTTTACTTAAAAAAATAAATTTCATCCTCAAAATTACCTGCTCTCAAGTCTGAAATAACTAGAGATACTGACTCTGCATCGTCTACTCACTCTCCCATATTGCCTCCTCAGTGGCATGATTCCTCCAAAGAACTTTCACAAGTGGCACCTTCTTATTCCTCAACTCTTTCATTTCCCGTACCAAGATTGCCACTGATTCTTCCTCATAAGTCAGATCCGGACTCACCTCAATTGATTCTACTAACAAGATGTGAGAAGGGTCTGACTTGTACCTCCGAAGCATAGAGACATCGAAGACATTATGAATTCGATCCAACTCAGGCAGCAAAGCTAGTCTATAGGCCACTGGACCAACTCTCTCCAGTAACTCATATGGTCTTATGAAACGAGGGTTCAACTTTCCTTTGCGGCCAAATCTCAAAATTTCCTTCCAAAGAGACACATTCAAAAACACTTTATCTCCCACACTAAACTCTATATCTCTTTTTTTTAAATCTGAATATAATTTTTGTCGGTCTGAGGTTGCTTTCAGATGACCCCAAATCACCTTCACTTTCTCTTCTATTTTCTTAATCAAATCGGGACCGACCAACTTACCTTCTCCAACCTCATCCCAATATAGAGGTGTTCTGAACCTCCTATCATATAATGCCTCATAAGGTGTCATTCTAATACTGAACTGATGATTGTTGTTATAAGCAAACTCAATCAGTGGCAAGAATCTGTTTCAGCCCCCAGTGAAATCAATGATACAACTCCTCAAAAATATGTATCACTCTCTCTGGTTGCCCATCTGTCTGAGGATGAAAAGCAGTGCTAAAATGTAATCGAGAACCTAAAGCATCCTGCAAATTTCTCCACAATCTTGATGTAAACCGGGGATCTCAGTTAGATACCAAAGAAACTGAGACTCCATGCAACCTCACTATCTCCTTGATATACAGCTCAGTCAATCTCTCAAGAGAATAATCCATCTGAACTGGAAGAAAATAAGCTATCTTCATCATCCGATCAACTATCACCCAAATCGCAACATGCTTCTTTTGGGTCAAAGGCATTCTAGTCATAAAATCCATCGTCACTCGCTCTTATTTCCACTTTGGCACTGATAATGGCTGAAGCAATCCTGAAGAAACTTGGTGCTCAACCTTTACTCTCTGGCAAGTGAGACATCTAGATACAAACTATGTTATGTCCCTTTTCATACCTGACCACCAATAATGTTGCTTTAAATCCTGATACATCTTGGTACTCCCAGGGTGCACAGCATAGACTGACTGATGTGCTTCCTCCAAAATCACCTTCTTCAATCCTGCACCATCAGGAATACATAACCTATCTTTGTACCATAGACTGCCATCATTTCTCACATGAAAGTCTCGACTCTCCCTCTTTTGGCAATCCAATACAATCTTCTGAATTTTTTCATCTATCAACTGAGCCTCCCTAACCTAATCCAATAACACTGGCCTCAACTGCAACTGAGCCATCAAAGCACTATCATCATAAGATTCAAATCTAGTATGCAATGCTCTCAACTCAACAAGTAACAAGAGCGAATAAACAGTCAAACTTTTCAAAGACTTCCGACTCAAGGCATCAGCAACAATATTTGCCATGCTAGGATGATAATCAATTAAACAATCATAGTCTTTAATCAACTCTAACCATCGTCTTTGTCGAAGATTCAGCTTTCTCTAAACACCCAGGTATTTCAAACTCTTGTGATCCGTATAAATGAAACACTTCTCCCCAAACAAGTAATGTCGCTAAATCTTCAAGGCAAAAACTATGGCTGCTAACTCCAAATCATGAGTTGGGTAATTCAGCTTATGTGGCTTTAATTTTTGATAGGTATAAGTAATGACTCTACCCTCCTACATCAGAACACAACCTAAACCACTATGTGAAGCATCACTGTAAATCACATAAGATTTACCTTCCACAGGCAGGGTAAGGACAGGAGCCTGAGTCAACATCTCCCTCAGCTGCTCAAAACTTGCCTGACACCGAACTGTCCACACAAATCTAACTCTCTCTGGTGAGTGGAGCAGCTATCATAGAAAAATTCTTGATAAACCGACGATAATAACCTGCCAAACCCAAAAAACTTTTAACCTTTGTCTTAGTCTTTGGTGGACTCCAATTCAAAATAGCCCCAGCTTTACTTGGATCAAGTCTAATACCCTCTGCTAAAATCACATGACCGAGAGAAAAAATGAGATGAATATATAGTGGTGGGTATCAAAGGCAGTGGTGGGTATTAAGTGGTGGGTATCAAATTTGGGCAAAAAGTAAGGAGAGAGAGAAAATGAGATGAATATATAGGGTTGGAATGCCATGGCCGTGGCCTTGAGTGCCATAGTCATAGGGGTCATTATGACTAGTCAAAAGCAGATTTTCATAGGAAGACACGGTCGTGGCCCTTGAAAGGCCAGGGTCGTGGGTTTCAGTCTGCTTCTATTCTTCGTGTTTCCATCATTAGCAACTTCATCTTCAATACCACTGCCGTGGGCCTTGGGATGCCACGGTCGTGGGTTAGGTTTTGCTTCTGCCTTTCTCATTTTGTCTTACTTCCCTGGTGGACAGATTCATGAGCAATCTCATGGTCGTGGCTCTTGTAAGGCCACAGTCGTGGGTTTCACTTCTTTGCTGGAACTTCATAATTTTTTCCACGTTTTCATTTTACAGCTTCAAATTGATTTTCACGGCCCTAAAGAAGATATACCATGGTCTTAGCAAAATTTTTATTGTGATTTGGTATTTCAAATAGCCTAAACAATAATTTAAACAACATTAATCACAAGAAAAGAAAATTAATTAAAAAAAACAAAATGGAAAAGAAATTGGGTTGCCTCCCAACAAGCGTTAAGTTTATAGTCGATAGCTTAACATGCTCTAGTTGAACAATCATATGCTGAAGTGGTAGACACTCCTGATGTCTATTGGATCACCAATAAAATAAGGTTTTCATCGTTGGCCGTTTACTTTGAAGATTTTACCTTATTGATTTTGGATATCTGCTGCACTGTAAGGATAGATCTTCATAACTTTAAACAGTCCCGACCATTATTTGTACAACAAAACTTGTTGTCCTTCATAGAATTGCTTTGGTTGGATTAACTTGCCATGCCATGGTTTTGTTGTTTCCTTGTAAATCTTGGCATTTTTATAAGCATGAAATCGAATTTTATCCAACTCACTTAATTGCAAAAGTCGCTTTTGTCCTACTACCTTTAAATTCATGTTCAATTGTTTCATGACCCAATATGCTTTATGTTCTAACTCAACAGGTAAATGACATGCTTTTCCAAAGACAAGGTGATAAAGAGACATACCAATCAGGGTTTTGAAAGCTATTCTATAAGCCCAAAGTACATCATCCAATTTAAAAGACCAATATTTTCTTGAAGGGCTAACTATTTTCTCAAAAATCTATTTAAGTTCCCTATTTGATATTTCCACTTATCCACTAGCCTGAGGGTGATAAAGTGTTGTCACCTTGTGGTGTACTCTATATTTCTTAAGAAGAGTGTCAAAGCTCTTATTACAAAAATGAGTGCCACTAACATTGATCATAGCTCTAGGAACTCCAAATCTTGCGAAGATATTCTTTCTAATAAACTTAATTACCACTTTAGCATCATTTGTTGGACTTGTGATTGCTTCAACCCATTTAGACACATAATCAGCTGCTACCAGGATATAATGATTATTGAATGAAGGCGGAAAGGGTCCCATAAAATCAATTCCCTAAGCGTCAAAAAGTTTAACTTCAATAATTGAATTAAGTGGCATGTCTTGTCTTTTTGAAATATTCCTAGTTTGTTGACAACGATCACATGACTAAACAAAAATTCTTATGTCTTCATATATTGTTGGCCAGAAGAATCCAAATTGCCAAATTTCAGCAATTATTTTAGAAGTGTTGGAGTGACCACCACATTCTTTCAAATGACAGAACTCTAAAATACTCTTAATCTCTTCTTCTGGTATACATCAATGAATTATTCAATCCCCACAATGCTTAAATAGGAGAGGTTCTTCCCATATATAATGTTTGATGCTAGAAAGAAATTTCTTCCTTTGAGCGTTCGACATTTCTGGTGGAAGAACATTACCTGCCAAATAATTAACAAAATCAGTATACCAGGAAATAAAATTTTTAACAGAGAAAAGTTGTTCATCAGGGAATGACTCGTTGATGGGGAATGCTTCTTTATTCATTTTGTTCTCCAATCTTGATAGGTGATCTGCCACTAAATTTTTCATCTCCCTTTTTATCTTTTATTTTAAGATCAAATTCTTGGAAAAGAAAAATCCACCTAATCAGTCTTGGTTTAGCTTCCTTTTTGCTCATAAGATATTTGATTGCTGCATGGTCAGTATAAACAATAACTTTATAGCCTAAAAGGTAAGATCTAAATTTATCCAAAGCAAAAACTATAGCAAGCATTTCCTTTTCTGTTGTAGCATAATTGATTTGAGTATCGTTAATGGTTCGGCTTGTATAGTAGATGACATGACTTTTCTTATCCTTTCTTTGACTCAAAACAGCCCCAATTGCGTAATCACTGGCATCACACATGAGCTCAAAGGGTAAAGACCAATCTTGTGGTGAGATAATAGGAGTTGTTGTAATAGCTGCCTTCAACCTGTTAAAAGCAATTAAACATTCATTATAAAAATTAAAAACAACATCTTTGTTTAATAATTAACATAAGGGTTTAGTAATTTTTGAAAAATCTTTAATAAAATGTCTGTAAAACCCTGCGTATCCTAAGAAACTTTCAACTTTTTTCACATTACTCGGTGGTGGTAGCTTTTCAATGATTTCTATTTTAGCTCTATCTACTTCAATTACTTCTTTAGAAACCTTGTGTCCAAGTATAATCCCTTCTTTCACCATAAAGTGGTATTTTTTCCAATTGAGGACAAGGTTTATTTCTTCACATCTTTTAAGTACATGTTCCAAATGTTGCAAACAATTATCAAAAGTGGAACCATAAACTGTAAAACCATCCATAAAAATTTCAACAATTGATTCTGCAATATCAGAAAATATAGCCATCATGCATCTTTGAAAAGTGGTTGGTGCATTGCATAATCCAAAAGGCATTCTTTGATAAGAAAAAGTTTCATATGGACATGTGAATGTAGTCTTCTCTTAATCCTCCTGTGCTATAGAAATTTGAAAATAGCCTGAATAACCATCCAATAAACAAAAATAAGCATTACCTGCAAGTCTTTCAAGCATTTGATCGATAAATTATAATAGAAAATGATCCTTTCGGGTGGCTTTATTCAACTTTCTATAATCTATGCAAACCGCCATCCAGTGACTATTCTTGAGAGAATTAATTCATTATTTTCATTTGTTATAATTGTCATTCCTCCTTTTTTGGAACTACATGTATAGGACTTACCCAAGAACTATCATAAATAGGATAAATTATTCCTGAATCTAATAATTTTGTCACTTTTGCCTTTACCACCTCTTTCATTTTTGGATTCAACCTCCTTTGTTGGTCTATCACATGCTTAGAATTTTCTTCTAATAAAATTCTATGCATACATATTGAAGGGCTAATTCCCTTAGTATCAGATATAGTCCATCCTATTGCCTTTTTTATATTTTTCTAATCAAGTTCAATGTTTGACTCATTTGAATTTCTGACAAATTAGCATTGACAAATAGGCAAGGTAGTATTGGATCCAAGAAATGCATACCTGAGATGATTCAGAAGGGATTTTATTTCCAATTCCTGAGCTTTTTCAATAGAAGGAGGAGGTAAAGCTTTACCTTTGTCAAGTGCTTCAAACTTCTAAAAGTACAATAGTGGAGTTGTCTCTAATGCTGAAGCATAAGCAGCAACTTCTTTATTTTCATCTTCTGGGGTGGAACTTTGTGCAAGACAAGTTTCTAAACAATTTTTAACATTTTTTTCTCATAAAATTGTTGTACACACTCTTCGATAACATCAACTAGAAAATAATCATCAAGAAATGCAGGATGTATGGCTGCTTTAGTCAAATTAAATTCCACTTGTTTTTCTCTGACTTGCAAAGTGAGTTTTCCTCCACAAACATCAATCATAGCCCTAGGTGTAGCAAGAAATGGTCTTTCTAGAATAAGTGAAATTTCTACATCTTCATCATTTCTAAAATTATGAAGTCTACTGGCATATAGAGCTTATCTACTTTTACTAGGATGTCTTCCACTATTCCCACCAGATACTTTATTGAATGATCTGCCAATTTAAGAGACATCCTTGTTGGTTGGAGTTGAGTAAAACAAAGTTTTCTACAAATAGAACTAGGCATTAGACTGACACTAGTACTTAGATCACAGAAAGCTTTATTAAAATCTGTTTCACCAATATTATAAGGAATAGAAAAACTCCCTGGGTCTTTTTAGGTTTTATAGAAGTTTATTTTGAATCACCGCACTACATTCTTTTGTAAGTACAATCTTTGTATTTTCTTCCAACTTCTTTTTATTAGATAACAACTCCTTTAGAAATTTCACATAAGTGGGCATCTGAATAATTACTTTTGCAAAAGGAATATTTATGTGAAGTTATTTAAATACTTCTAAAAATTTTTCATATTGCTTATCTAATTTTTGTTTCTTTAGTGGTTGAGGAAAATGAATTGGAGTTTCATATGATTTGAAAATTTCTTTTGGTGCTTCATTCTCCTTCACTTCTTCTCTTTCTTTCTCCTTTACCAATTTTGGAGTTTGGTTTGGTAGAGGATCTTCAAGTTGCAAACCACTTCTTAAGGTCACAATTTTGCAATGCACTCTTGGATTGATTTCTGTTTGGGGTACGAAGAGCTCCTTGATTCCTATTATGGAGAGAACTTGCAATTTGACCTATTTGTGTCTCAAGATTCCTATATAGAGTTGAGAGAAGTTCAATCTTTTGCTCAAGCTTTTCATGTTGCTTTTCAATTCTATCAAATCTCTCCGATGTTGCACCAATGAATTTTTTCAATGCGGCTTCATATGCTGGCTTTTCTGGAAGATGGAAACCTTAATTTGGATTTTTCATGTATGGAGACTAATAAGGTGCTTTTTGATTGCTTTGACTTCCTCATGACAGATTATGGTGATTTTTCCATGTTGGGTTGTATGTGTTTCCTTGAGGAAAAATCAAACCTCTATTTTGATTGCCCAAAAACTGAACTTACTCCATAACTCTACAATCAGTTGCATTGTGGCTTCCTCCACATCCTTCACAAGTTGGAGATGAAGTAAGGTTGACATGTTCCAATTTCTTGGCTATTGTGTCAACCTTCGCTGCAAGCAAAGAAAAATTATCAATTTTATATAAACCTGCAACTTTTTTATGAACATTACGTTCTGAAGTCCAATGGTAGTTATTTGCTGCCATTTCTTCAATTAAATTAGTTACTTTAGAAGGAACTTTGTTCATTATTGCACCACCAGCTTCTACATCTGTTGTCCCTTTGATATTTGGATAAAGACCATTATAAAAAGTTTGAATCAAAAGTTATTCAGGGACTCCATGGTGCGGACATTTTCTTTGCAAATTTTTGAAATGTTCCCAACCTTCATATAAACTTTCCCCATCTTATTGAACAAAGTTTGTGATATCATTCCTCAATTTAGCCATTTTCGCAGGTGAAAAATATTTTGCTAGGAAAGCAGCGGCTAACTGATTCCATGTAGTGAATGTACCTGGTACTTTAGAAGTGAGCCAATCATTTGCTTGATCTTTTAAAGAAACTAGAAAAGTCGCAAATGAATAGCATCATCAGATACATAATTAATTTTAAAAGTATCACACATTTCAAAAAAAAAAATTGGACATGTGAGCATATGCAACCTCGTGTGGGAAATCATAGAAAATTTATTGTTGAATTAGATTGATAAGTGTTGGCTTAAGATAAAAAGTATTGGCCTGTACTGACAGTTTGACTATGCTAGACCTTAGTTGAGTTGAAGGCATAGCATATTGTTTTAGGGTCATATTCTGTGGATCTTCCATGGTTGATTCTTCGTTAGATGAATCCGTAGGATTATCTATTTTATGAGTTTCTACTGAAGTTCTTTCCACTTTTTGCTTTTCTTTCCTTTCCCGATTCTTCTTCCTACAAAACCGTTCAATTTATGGGTTATATGGTTCAAGTTTTGAATTTGGATTTCTTCGCATATAAACCAAAATTAAAGAAATGATGTAGAAAAGTAAAAATCCAAAGCAATAACAGTTTAATATTATTAATATTAGAATGATTATCTTCCCGGCAACGGCGCCAAAAACTTGTTATGTCTCAGTCTAGCTATCTACAATTGTACAGATCATTAACAAGGAATATAATGATAAGTAGAGTATCGTTCCCACGAGGAGGTTACTTCTAAATACCAAACAATTAAACTGATTATTATTTGGATAATCAAATTTGATTTAGAGTAAACTAAATGGAATGAGAATAAATTTCTAATATTTTAAGACTTAAGGTTTAGTCACATTTACTGATTTATCATGGTTTTTCTAAGATATTGATTTAATTCAGTTTTCCTTTGATTAATGGTTAGATTCTCCTAAATTAAGTTCAAATCTCTCTCAAGTACTAAAACTATTATTGAATTTAATCCTTATATCTACTCTCGTGATCATAAGTAATTAAACCAAATCATTAAGCTTTATGAAAATCTTTAATGAACCTTTTAAGTGTTAACCTTATCTCTAATTGAAAACTACTTAAGATTGCTACCTCCTTGGACTAATATTGTGCTTTCACTCTCGCTCTATCACACAATATTATAATTTAATTTAATTATTGGTCAGATAATTAAAGCATTAAGATTAAAGATAACAAATAATTAAAAGTTAAACTAAAGTAAACCAAATAATCATTTATAATTTCATGAAAAATTCAACGTAAGGGACTGACCCTAAAGAGGATTACTTCTTCATTATTATAATAAAAATATTGCAAATATTAAAGAAGGTAATTAAAAACATAATTTAAAGAATAAGAAATATCAAACTCTATTTCTTTGAAGAAGAATTTGACTTGGATCTTGAATTTCTCCTTAAACCAGATTTTCACTCTTCTTCTCTAAGAAACTCTAAACTAAATCTATTTATTTGATGAATCTAATCTACAATCTTGTATATATTCTCATATCTCTTGAAGCCTTGGAGGAAGTGTGTTTAAATAGAGTGCTTGAAAACTTTTTTAGTGGAGGAATACTAAAAAAGTTAGGTCACATCTTGATTGGCTCTTCATTTTCCAAAATTTCTGCTCAAAGTCCTGAATGTCAGGCCACGGTCGTAGCATACGAATGCCATGGTCGTGGCTTGAGTTTGAATGGATGATTTTGAATAACTTTTCAGCTGTAAATTGGTCAACATGGTAAGCCACGATCGTGGCTTTTGAACAGAGGCTGCAAACTTTGAATTTTTTCCTTTTCTTGGTTCAGGCATCAAACAAATGAAGCCCACGGGCATGGCCATTTAATGCCACAGTCATGGCATCCATTTTTCTTTTGAATCTTTTGTTTTTCTTCAATTTTTTATTGTGGCATATTCGATTTAAATCCTAAGGTCGTGGCCTTGAGGGGCGATGGGCGTGGCATTTGCATTTTCTTCATTTTTGCTTACTTTTCTTTAATTTTGCACCATTAATCATTAAAAACTTTAAATCTTGTCTTTCCAAGCATAAATAATATAATTCTAACTCAAACAAATAAAATCCATTAAATTCAATTGAAAAATAATTAAAATCAATGTTAGAATTATATAAAATATTAATTATAATTTCACTCTATCAGGCTGCCTCTATGACTGATAACACATATATTTAAAAAAAGAGAGAGAATCCAAATATTTAAAAGACTTGTATTGAGAACATATAAAGATTGAAGAGTTTCTTTACGAAAATCAAAGCCTTCAATAGGTTGTGAATAGAACCAAGCCATTTTCTGCTAGGAGGTCTAAGAAAATTATACGAATAGAGTTCCTCTCTAGCCTTCAAAAGAAACCACCAAAGAAGCTTTGATGCAAAAAAAAAAAAAAGAATGGGAAAGATATTGGTAAACTTCTTGAACCCAAAATATCCATGTGAGGTTCCATGATCTCTGACTCATCAAAAGAAAGAGAAGCAAAGATAAGGATAAAGCTATATCTATAGTTATCATAAATAAATCTACGAGAAAACAAAAAACCATATAAAATCTAAGAAAAAGAGAAGGATTTGGAGTTGTCGGTGGCCATTTTAGCTTAGGACTGAAACCACCAACGAACAAAACAACAGAGAATGAAACTTTTTAAAGAAGCACTCTCAGAACTATCACTTTATTTCAACTTATAATTTATTTTCAAGCATCCTTTTTTGTGTGAATTGGTTTTTAATATATAAAATTAAAATAAGTTACTATTTTAATTAAATTGAGCATATTAATTTATAATAGATCTAACTATATAAAATTCTCTCCCGAAAATGTCTGCTGCCCAAGCATAGCTTTCCCAATCAGTTTTCTACCAATTTCACCCAGAGCTCTAGCCCATAACCCACCTTCCCAACCGCAACACCACGTCACCAACACTTATAATTTATTTTCAAGCATCCGTTGTGTTTTTGGCTCTACTATACCCATCTTTATTATATTCTACAGCAACATCTAAACTCAACCCAACACTCACTGGCCCTACTCCTTTCCCCTTTACCTTACCCGCAACCATTGCCCAATCCTTTTATCGTGTTACAAACCCTAAAGTCCAAAAGACTATTATATCCTTATAGAGATTTGAACCCCAACATGTAGATTGCAATCAACAACTCTCAGCCCCTCCACCTATTCCTCTTACACTCAGACTTCCAATAGATGAAATAGTTTTGTGCAAATCCCTTTCTAGACCCCATTGTTCATATATAAAATGAGCACTCTATTTTGGTTCTGACAAGTTTTCGGTCACATCCTATTAAGGAATGATGATCCAAAGGTTGCCACCTCTTGGGTCCATCTTTTTGTGTCTTGGTTTTCTATATAAATCTTTGCTTTCTGACTTTAGTCATCCTTTCTCTTATAGATATTTTAGGTTTCGTTGGAACACTTAGATGGGTGTTTTGCAAGCTTGGATCTTTTAGATCTTCAGCGTGGTTTTGTTTGTCTACCGTAAACCTCATGATTTGTTTATAAGTGATTTTGTAATGCCCGCAATTTATTAAAATATAACTAAATAAATAATTTATAAGGTTAATTAAAGTGTTGGGTGGAGGAAAATAATAAATAGATATGTGAAATATAAGTAGAATATATATAACATACAAATGTTATTATAAATTGGAAAAGTCAAAAAGTAAATGATAAAAGTCAAAGGTTAAAAAATAAAAATTAAAAAATTAAAATAATGTTTGGGTAGTGAAAGATGATGAGAAATTTAGATATTATTAATTATTAATTAACTAATTAAATAATAAATATATGTGGCGACATTTAAAAAGAGAACAAAAAGTCAAAAATTTCATGTTCATCTTCTTCTTCCTCTTCTCCTAGTTGGCCAAATTTTCTTCATGAGCAAAGGAAAAACATTTGCTTCTTCATTTCATCAAATTCTTCAAGTTTCTCTAAGGAATTAAAGAGATTTTAAGAAAATTACAAGAAAGAGGTAAGTTTATTTTGTATTTAAATTGATTTCTTTAGAATTTCAATTATATGAAAAGTGAGTTGTTAAAGAGGTATAGATAATTGTTTAAATGATATATAAAGAAGTTATTTTGATGTGGGGATGATGATTTTATAGTTAGTTGATTGATTTGTTTAAGTTTGGTTGAAGTTTGAAAGAAAAAGAAGTGAAATTAGGGTTTTCATAGGAAATTTGTAAAGAATCAATGTAAGTTGAATTTAGTTGCTTAAATTGTATTAGAATATGATTTTAAAGACATAATTGAACTTAAAACATAATTTAGAATTGATTAGAATAGACTTCTAAATTAAAGTGCATTAGGACAAAAAATAAAAATTTCAAGGGAATGTGCTAAAATAAGTTTTATTAGTTAAAATGTATAGAAATGTAGTTCTAATGAATTATTTAAACTCATAATGTAGATAGAAATTGAGTAAGGTTGAGTTGCTAAATCAAAGAAGTGAGGAACATATTGATAAAGTGAAGGAAAGAGAATAAACTTGGTTTGGAAGTTGCTATAAATAAAGGTTAGTGCATAATTTGAAAATCATGTATTAAAATGCATTAAATAGGCGTGCTACATTAAGTGTTGATGTTTGTACTATACTACTTTAATGTGAGTATTCACATGTAAAGTGCATAGTTATGTGTTTAAAAGTGTGATATGCATAATGTACGAATTTTTAAGCCATTTTAAAATGATCATTAACATTATCAAATATGATTGTCGAAAAATGGGCTTTATGTCATATAGTGCGTATAATTCGGCCATATTATGCAAGTAACATTGAATGTGATGTTTATGATGAAAATATAAGAAAATGTAAAAAAAATGGTAGAAAAAGAGTCAAAATGGAAAAAAAAAATTGACGAATGACAAAGTTGGCTATGTTATGTGAAAAAGTGAAATGATGTGTGTTACCTTATATAAAATTCTATTCCAGAAATTTGTGTTTGGTGAGTATGCCTGTCATATGAGTTGCCTTAAGGCTAGACGTTAGGTTTCACTTGTGGTATTGTTTGTCATCGAGCTAGATGTTGGGCATTATTTATGATATTATTTGCTTTTGGGGCTAGACAATTTGTGTCAAGAGAGATCAAAACAATATCTTTGAAATTTGAATATTATATAGGATTACTTAGGCCCAATGTGTGTGACTTTGATAAATGGATGTTTTATATCAGTAATATATGTTTTAGTGTATAATACATTTCATGTATGAAAAGAAAGCATAGAGTTTTATTTTATAAATTAATTTTATTATCAAAATATATACCGCTAAGCTAGTAGTTTAGCGCGATTGAATTTCATCGCGCAGATGATAAGGTAGATGTAGAGAGTTATGTTATACTTGACTTGGTCTAAAACTTAGGAATATTACTAAAAGTTTAACAGTTTGTCACCGTACCAGAGTCACTGCATAGCAAGTAAATATTTATTATTAGTTAATCACATTATGTATGTATAATTTTATAGTTTATATATAAATGTTGCAAACTTAATGTTGGATTACATGTTGTGATTATCAAAAGTATTTTCATATATATATATACAAAACTTGTTTAAGTAATGTAAATATTGAGCTACTTTTTGGGTATATATATAATCAGGTTATTAAGAAATTTAAGGTTGTATGACTGATGCTGGAGATTTGCATAAATTTAGATGTGTATTGAGAGTGCCTTATTTTTATGTAGATTGAGGTTGTTAAATTTCGAAAATGTTTGATTTACATACCAAATTTTGACAAAATTTTTCCTAGAGATTTTTATCAATAAATGTTATTTTAATACTTAAATTATTTATATCTATATATATTCTATTAAATTATATTCAGACAATGAATTATTTTATTGAAAATTTCAATAAATTTTGTAATGGTTAGAGTAATGATATTTTTATATTATATATATATATATATATATGAGATATATATATTATATGCATACCGATTACAAGAGTATGATAGATCTTATCAAAGCTGGGGCTATTTTGAAGTCAAAAGAGTTCTTGTTGCCTTTTATGTTTTCCTACTTTTTGTTAGTCATGGATTAAGGAACTCCGATTGAATATCTTGGCTATTAGAATTTTATCAGTCTTTTCCTCATACCTTTGCGACATCAAAGCCTTTTCAGCATTACACATTGATGCCTCAATGGCGGTCAATTCAGAGTTCTGTTCGGACATTAATTTAATTATTCTCACTCACTTATTATTTTCCACTCTAATTTCTATATGTTTCAGTTTATTGGACCTCGAGTATGGGAGCTTCCTTTTATTTTCCCTCAATTCACATCTATCTAGCATATGAGGATGGTTTGAATCAGTATCTTAAGAATCTATTGGTTCCTATGTTTTTATAGGAATACCTTGCGAGGGATAACCCTGCTTTAGACTTCTTTCTTGTTTCATCAAATCTCCTTAATCTTTATTTTTGTTTTTTTTTCTGTGAGATAGATTATATACCAAGCCTTTCCAAAGGTGTCATGTAATTCTTATGTGTTTTAATATATTTCTCCTTTACTGGCCAAAACAATTTTTTTTTTTTTTTTTTGAAAAAGGCCAAAACAATTTTTAGTTTCATATAATAAATATAGACAATATTTTGAATCAACATATTCATAGTGTGTGTGTGTGTGTGTGTGTATATAATTCCATATGAATTTACCATAACACCCTTACTTCGTACTCCAGCCCATATACCCGATGGTGATTCTAGGTTTCACACGATCACCAAATCAGCTACCACAATCAACATCGACGCAACTCCGCCATGTCGAAGGTCTCTCCACAGAAAGCTCAAAACACAGAAGCGCAATCGACGGAGATGAAGATTATACTATCAGCTTCTTTCATGATGGGCATGGTAGCAAGTTTACTTCCTCAAGAAATCATAAATGGAAATCCAGTTCCGATTATCATCTTCAAGGGCCATCCATCAATATTTCATGCCTTTTTTATCTGCATATTGTTTTCGTTTTCAGGTTCGTTCTGCTATTTGATGATTGAAAATAAACAAAAGTTTAATCTTGCAAAAATTTGCAAGTACTATTCGATAATTTCCATGGTTATGGCTTTATCCATACTTGCTTATGCTTTGATTCTGGTTGGATTGAACTGAATTCGGTGGCGAAATTGAAGCTATGGAACAATTTCTCCAGTTTTTTGTTTGTAAATTACGTTTGATCAGGTTTCTGAAAACCCTAAAATTAGATTTTTTTTTTCTTCTTTTTATAATATATGGCGTAATGGAAGCTTCTTTCAACTTACAACTTGTTTTGTTCGATGAAATGGTCGTCAGTCAGGTCTGCCTTGCATCGCATACAAGTGAATTTGTATATAATATAAGCTCGCTAGGATGTTTGAGATATGATCTGGACGAGTAATTTAAAAAAAAAAAAATTAGCGTGCGATAATATTTTATAAAATTTGAATAGGTTATAGAAATGAAAAATAAATTTTAAGAAGATATTAAAATTTTTAGCTTTTAAATAATAAAATTATCTTAAAAATCTAAATAAATAAGAAAAAATAAATTATATCATAATATGTAATTATATTATAGCAAATCTTCAATCAAATAAGAGTAAGTTACAGGATCAAATTGCAAATTAAATGTCTCAATAAAAAATGATGGGAATATTTTACAAATTAAATACAATTTTATATTAGAAAAATTCAATTAAATCAAATTAGATTAAATGGGATTCGCAATTCCCTCATCTCACCCCCTTAAGAGAAAAAGTTTCTCTAAACATTTTTGCTTAAAACGGCAGACAAAGTTTCACGCCCTGGCAGGAATTTTCCCATTAGCAAATACTTAATATTATGACATACAACCACGTGAACACAGCAAAATTCATATGATACATGGTCCACCAGAATTGGTTGATCATGGTAGCTCATCTCAAAATCTGATGCTTCGACTGATTGCTGCATTGATTCCAGACACCTCACCACCATAAGGACCAGTAGGTTTCCTAATCTGCTGCACTTGGCCTTGCCGTCGTTTCTTTTGTTTATCATGCTTTGTCTGGAAAAAAATAAATAAACCAGAGAGGTGAATTATAAATGAAGTGCCTATCAAAGAAATATAGAAACAAAAAAGTATCAAATTACCCTGTATTTCTTCCTTGGATTTTTCAAATCTTTTTTCCGTGGACGGGTCAGACCTCTGTTCTTCTCAATCTGGTGTAATTTGACATTTGAAAAAAAGAATTGAAAATCTAAGTTTGATCCAAGTAGGGAATTGGCAAAGACAATCCAGCAAAATACGGTGTACTCACCTGACGATTGATTTGTCTTTTTCCATCTACAGTTTCAGGCAAAGATGGGACTGCAGCGGTCCTGCAAAAGAGACATATTTCAGAGTGATTGTTGATTAACTTTCTAAATCTATCACAGACAAGTGATAAAAGGTTTTAGTTATAGTTAACCAGAAAGTATAATAACCAAATAATAATAAACTGGCACAAGCACATGCTTCCAAATGTGAAAGACTAATGAAACTTGGATGCAACATTTATGCCTCATGAACAAAAATTTAAGGGCCAATATACAGTGGCCTATTGTGTTATTGAAGAGTCACCAGTGCAACATATAAACAGACCTGGAGTATATTTTAGCTTTGCCAGCAACTTTTACTTCCCTCTTTTGTTTGATTTCTTTGTAGAACTCATCTTCTGAAGCTTCTTCAATGCCATCCTCCTCTATGTCGGAGGCATAATCACTTTCAGGTTTGCCAAGTTCATGCATAGCATCATCCTCAGACTTAACTCCAGCACCTGCCAACACTCGAAGCTCATGTTTCCTTCTTCTTTCTCCAATATCATCTCGCTTAGGTAAATCATCATCACCAGAAACAACCTTCACATGAGGAAAAAGGAAAAAAAAAGTTACTAATGTGACAGGCTAAAACTCTTCTACAGCCAGTAAAACTTTTTGGTAGCAAAAATACTTTGTCAAGAATAAGATAACAGCTTGAGCATGAATTCATCAATAATGGAGATAATACTGTTAATTTTGAATAATTGATTTACTTATATGCAGCTGGAATTAATTGAAAAAGAAAATCAGGTTATCACTTCCTTTCAAAAGAAGATGACAATGTTTGATAATGCATACCTTTGGTCTGTTTGGCTTAGCAGAAACAAGTTGGGATAGTTTATTTGAACCCAGTGAGCTCACATTCCCATTACTCGATCCATGATTGCCTCTCTCAACATTGATAGCATCATCGTCGAAATCATCATGTGTTTCAAGTTGTCTGTCCAGTTACAAGGAGTACGAATTAGTCCCCAGAAGCTCATACACATTAGGGAGGAAAGATGTGAAACAGTACCCATTAATTGATGTTTTATATTTCTGAGCTTTATCAAGCTTTGGAGCAAAGGAACTAAAGACTCCTTTCTGCTTTAATTTTTCTTCAAGTGCAGCCCTTACTTTTAGCATTTCCATACTTTGGATGCCAACCTGATCGATCTGCCAACCATGATTTTTCAATATCAGCAATATCGTTGAGTGATACCAACTATTCAAGCAACAGAAGCAATAGCGCTGAACTAAATGAAACAACATCATTAATGATCTGCACTGGAGACTATAATTTCAAGATCTCAAGTTCCAATGAAACAAACAAAGAGACCTGCTAGTAATTAACAATAGAAGAAAGGGAGAGAAAATCTGCAACTCTCTTGACTTAACCTTATGCTTGTGTTTATTCTCTTTATTATCCTGATCCTTTGAAGATTTCGCTTTTACCAATTCCAATGTGCCACCCAGCTGTAGTACAAAAGGAAAATTAAATACTCCAACTTAAAAGAACAAAGAAAATATAATAATACAAGGAAAGCATTTTCTAAAACCTCTGCTAGTTCTTGTGCATCAGCTTTTGCTGTGGAAAGAGAAGAGCTGAGATATTTGTTTACAGATTCAGATGCCAATGCAGGTGTAGCATTCTCAGCAACTTTATTTTCACCTGTTTCAGCCCAGTGATTTTTCTTCAGTACCTCCTCTAGTTGCAACAAAAGACTCCCATCAAGTTGTTTCATCTATTCAAAGTAAAACATACTCGAAAAGTTGTAAGATGTGAGATAAACCCTTGAATTTTATAGTCTACACTGCATAATAAAAGAACAATGAATTTGGATAAACATTAATTATATGGTCATTTACCTACAGATACAACCACGACGGTTTTTTTTTCACCAAGAAATTATAGATTCATCCAAAATGCATTGAAAAGACAAATTCAACATGCTTTCACAGGAGTTTCATGAAGCTAGTAGTGAAATGCAATTTCAGGATGGATAGTCCAACTAATATTTGAAACATCAATATTTTATTGGCTCTCCTCTAGAACTCCAATTCATATGCAAGCATGCCCTGCTAGTGTAAAATGAACAATATTGCCAGAAAGGCAAAAGTTACACATGGCAATTATTCCTCAGTAAAGGATGCAGCATTGTCCTTGCAATGATGCATGTCACCCTTGTCAACACATACTATTAAATGAAAAAGAAAAAAAAATTGATTCGTCCTCACATTCACAGTAAAACTGAAAAACCAATTTATTTTTTTGTAGAAAAAACCTTATCCAATAAGCCCTTGATCTCTACAAGACGAGCTATGACAGGATGATCACGGACTGGCTGCCCTTCGGATTTAAGAAGAAGATAGAAAGTAATGGCTTGGCAGTAAGCCAACAAAAGAAGCTGCAGCACTTCCAAATAACGTAATCCACCATCTCTTATGCTTCCACCCGTTTTAACCTGCAGAAAGCTTACAAACATTATGCTGATCACAAAGGCATCAATAAAATGCAAAATGGCACTCCCAAAGTAAAAACACAACATGGTAGAAAAAATCTCTTGACAGATAAACAACGCAAAGGAATTAGAAACTCAGCTGTACCGCAGCCCCCCTATATAGTATTGGAAACAAGAACATGGAATACAAAAGCTCAAAAGAAGAAGAAAAATACCTTTACTAAAATTGGATTAACTCTTTCAAGCTGTTCAATTGCATCATTTAGCTCAGAAAGCAAACCCACTAATTCTGGAGCAGCACTGTGGCAAGAAAAATGAGAAATAAAATATAACCCCATATTTTATGAAGTGTAGGAAAAAAATGAAATTAAACACACTAAAATAGAAAATCTGAAGAAACACTAACATATTACTAGCACATTTACAGCACACAAGTCTCCCATATATAAGATCAAGAAGTACAAGGCAATAGCATCTATCATATCAAAAGATAACCATACACTTGTAAAATGCACAGAAAACTTAAGGCTATTCCATTGCCAACAAGTCAATGAGAAGATAGCATGAATTTCTGAGTTTTGAATGGCAACCTACCAAACAAAATTGGCACATAAGAGGGGCATAGCCAGTATATGTATCTCAGTAATTAATCACACCATGAGGAAACTAACATCAACAGTATATCATATTCCATCAAAAGACAAAATTCTGTACATACTCCAGAGTTGGCTTAAACCTAAAGAGAAGAAAAGAAACACCTCAAAAAATAATAAGTTCATGTTTTGCATACAATGACCTCTGCAATACCATCCACTTTAGATCTCCCACAAAAATTGTGTAGTTATATCATAGCTAAATCAGATGCACATATACACAACTATTAAATCCGGCACAGCACATGAATCCCTACATTGTAAAAGAAAAGCGCCAATTCCTAACTATTTCCCTTTGTTTATATATCCAACCAGCCCCCACCCCCCAAAAAAACACTAGATGGCATGTATAAACAGTGGATCCAGATTTCTTGGGTAGTGATTTTGCTCTCTGCCTACATGCCCCTAATGAGAGAGAAAGAGGATTAAGTTTCCTATCATTTATATCCTCCACTGACAGCTAACTACATGCAACTAACATGCTACTAATATAACTTTATCTTTACTTTTTATCTCCATCATATCCAGATGCATGACAGTTATATGAAACAATCAACTTAGACTATTAGCCCAACTTCCATACAGAAAACATTTTGAAGAGAAGAGAATGGGGAAATGGAAAGAAATCTATCAAAATCCACATTGGATACCTCAAAATTCAACATATTTGGAAGTAATCCACCAAGGCAACTACATTTATCATCTTGTCCTATTCATAGCATTTTTTTTTTAAATTATCGACATAAAAAAATTATTGCACATTATTTTATCACTTTAGTTCCATATAATATTTGGCATACCAAAGTTCTTTATCACTCTTGCTACTTCAATCCAGTAATTCCTCCTTACTATTGCATTCTTTGGTCAATCCATTTATTTCAGCTTGCATGGCTGAGAGTTCTAGACATCAATTGTTAGTTGGTTTCAAAACAAGTCCTGATTTTCCCTGTTCAATGAGGCCAGTCCAAAATCAACTGCACTAAGCCAATTATCCTCAGAACTCAAAAGAAGCCATCTCCATTTTCTAGTAGAGAATATAATTACAGGCTAAATTATCAAATATTCCAGATAAAATCTAGATGAATTAGCTATCCTAAGTCTAAGTATAGCAGCTTATTCTCAGAACTTAAAAGATGCCATCTCCATTTTCTTGTTGATAATATAATCTCTGATTGAATTATCAAATATTAAGATGAAACCTAGAATCCTTATGCTACAATTAGTTTTAGTTACATCAATAAGGAAAACGAAGGTCTTGCACCTCTTCGAGTTTAAATTTTAAACATGACTACCATTAGGTAAACTTTGTCCATTAGCTTAGTTTCTGTATAGTCGTAGAAGTCATCATTGAAGATTGCTTAGTTTCTTTATAGTTGTCGAACTCATCATTGATTTCAGCATGATTACTGAACAACTTTAATCTACAAATACTGAAATTTAACCCAATACGGTTGCTTGATCAATAGAATTTCAACCACATCTTTTACAAAAAAATCAAGTAAAATTCTGCGAATATAGTCCACAATTAGGTCACATAAATTTCTTATTTTTTGTCTGCATATCGAAATTTCAGCTAAATTCCAAGAAAAGACAATTTTAGCCAAATTTCTGGTCATATTTATCACATTCAAATAAAATCAAGGTTAAAGTGATCTCGCTAATAATACAAATCTGAGTGCAGTGACTATTCTGAATTCAGTAATCACAAGTGAATTGAAGCCAGCAAAGATATAGCTAATATAGTTGGTGGAAGGCTTGAATTTCAAGAAGGCAAGAAAGAGAAATAGATTTTGGCCTTTAGCTAGAAGTAATTTTAAGCAATCCCTTTTATCATAGTCAACCAATGGAAAGAGTTAATTTAGTGCTACTGTTTTATGAACATAAGGAAAGGTTTTCAATATATATATATATATATATATTCATATCTCTGCAGATATGATGTAAGAACAAACACAGAATGACATTTTTTCCACCTAATCTCAGGTTGAATTGTCAAATATTTAAGATGAAATCTAGAATTCTTATGTTACAATTAGTTTGAGTTAACATCAATAAGCAACAAAGGTCTTGCACCTCTAATAACATGGATGTAAGCTGTAGAATTATAGAACAAGGAAAGAACAAAAGCATACATGAATACATAAATGTTAAATCAAAAAGGTTTTTTACCTATATACAACATCCATTTGCTCTTCTCTAGACAATGCATTCAAATCTTTTATTTTGCTTTTTCCTTTAACCGAAATTTCCTACAAGATCAACATACTTTATCATGCTTCCTTTGCGAGTTAACAAAACTCATAATTGAATTTGTTTCAATACCAATGAATAACAAGATACAAAAGAAATTTACCTCCAAGGTTAATTCCTTATCACTCTCATCTTCATCAACATTTTCAACGCCAAAGTCCTCCAGGTTATAAACATCGCTCTTTTCCCTCCGCATTCTTAAAATCTCTTCCTCCTCTGCTTTAAGTGCCTCATCATCGCTTGAATCCATCTAGAAAATAACATCAACGAATAAATATGGCTACTCTAAACAAAACTTCAAAACATCTGAGTAATTTACCCAAAAAAAAGGCAAATGACCATTTGAAAATATTTATATCCTCAATAGAATTTAGTATTTATATCCTCACCTCATAATCTTGACCACCATAATACTGGCCCTTTCTCCCACCCCATACATTCTTCTTGTCTTCCTCATTTTCTTCCTCCTTATCATGCATTTCATCATCAATTGCACCATATTTTTCTTGAATATATTTTCTTTGCCTTATGACTGCAAACAATAACGTTACTAAAACTGCAATGCATCTGAACCAATTTTAATGTACTGGGACCAATTCTAATTGAAGCAATGACTAAAGAGAAAATTGTACTGGGTATAGTCATGCAAAAGATAGATGATTTACAAAAAAAAAAAAGCTATTAAAAAAGCTTTAATAGGTGAAATTTGTCAAACTATTAAACAATCAGAAGTTCTTCAACAAAAAGTAACAGTTACTATTGAGTCCCAAATAGCTAAAAGTAGCATATTTTAACTCAAAAAAAAAAGAAAAAAGAAAAGAAAAGAAAAGAAAAAATTGGTCCAGGAATTAGAGGCTGAAATCACTTTCTTTTATATGAAAATAAACGCCATCGTGTCATGCAAGAATATTGATTTATAGAAAAACATAATAGTAAGAGAAACTAATGAATACAAAGAATTTGAGCTTATCTTTTATACCCAAAATATCAAATTTCAAATATTCAAATTAGTTTCCTTACTTTTTGCAGCAAATCCTTTCTCATCTTCATCTTCTTCTGCATCATCACCACCATCTTCATCATCACTATTATCATCATCATCATTGTTAATATCCTATAAAATGAAGCTCAAATAAAAAATCCAAATCCAGTAAATAAAATGAATTTCATATATTTTTAATCAAGGTTAAACAAAAACCTCATAATCAAAAACTGGTTCCTCCTCATCTTCACTTGATTCCTGATCATCAGCATTTATATCTAGTGGAATTATATCCCTTTTCTTGTGAACTATAATGCAACCAAAAGCCCAAAAAAAAATCAAAATCCATAATCAATTCCACAAATATATATTTATAAAGCTAAAGGAGATACTGACAAGCATCAATTTCATCGTCCATATCTTCTGGGTTAATGAATTGGCCACGAGAACTTCTCTTATCGGTCTTCTTTTGATTCCTTCCTTTCTTTGCCATTGTGTAACAGTTGAACCTCAAAATGGTGAAAACCCTCCCCGGCAATCACCTTTATTCAGAGAGATGATAGGGTTTAAAGTTCTAAAAGATTTGATGGGTTTGATATTGCATATTAATGGTCTAGCCCAGTGAAAAAATGCCCACAATACAGCTCAAAAAATATTATAAAAATATATATCTTTTGCTGTTTTTTTTAAAAATTTTACTTTTTTTATAAGAAATATTTTAATTATTTTATTATAAACTTAAAATAAATTCATTGTAAACTGTATAAAATTAATAAACTCATTATATATTCATAATAAACTCATTTTAAATTCACTGTAAACTTATAAAAATATGGTATTTTAGTAAATATTTTATAAATTTTGATATTTTGGTAAATATTTTATAAATATAATAAATTTAAAATTATTTTTAATTTTTCTTGTATTTTTATCAAAAGTCCAAAAATATTAGATCCATTTACTTCATTTTAATAGAAAATTACACTCTCCACCATATTTTTAAAATTTTTTATTTTTTTTATCAGAGATATTTTAGTCATTTTATTATAAACTCATTATAAACTGTGTAAGATTTATAAACTCATTATAAACTCATGATAAATTCATTGTAAATTATTTGTAAACTTTTTGTAAACTAATAAAAATATGATATTTTGATAAATATTTTATAGATTTTAGTATTTTGATAAATATTTTATAAATACGATAAATTTAAAATTATTTTTAATTTTCCTTATATTTTTATCAAAAGCTCCATTTTAATCAAGCTGCATTTCTCTTTTTTTTTGGAAAATATTTCAGTGTTTTAGTATATTTTTAATATATCAAGCATATATGGAGTGTATATATATGTATTAAGTTATAAATTATATAGGGGATGATAATTACAATTTTTCAATTTTTTTTAATTTATAATAAAATTAATTTTAATTAGACAGACGAGAATATAAAAAATTTTATAGTAAGAGTCTAATATACAGTGGAATAATAAAAAGTTAAAAAAACTAAGAATATAAAAAATATACCCCAAATATAGGTTAGTGATAAGCATATGCAAGGCCTGAGAGTAAAAGATTTATATTCCATATCTCCTCCAATATTAAAAATTAAATATAAGATTTAATTAATTTGAAACTAAATATTGATAAATATATTTAGGGGTTAAAGTAAATTTAAAAATAAAGGTCTCATTTCTCAAAAAAAAAAAAGTTTTAAATTCAAGATTTCTGGTCCTATTAACTATTCTTGTTGTATCTTAACTAATCGTGAAATCCGACATGGGTAGAAGAAAAATTTTCCTTTAATAGAAATTAACAAATTTCTGTGTATTTCTACGTGGGTACAAAACAAAATTTCTTTTTAATAGTAATATCTACTTATTGTGGAAGAATTTGTGTCAGTGCCTGTAAACAAAAATAAATCCAATATGCAATTATTACACATGTTTTTCTATCTAAAAATTTAATATGAATAATGAATGGTAAGAAAAAAAAATGTCTAGTTCGAATCTTAGATGAGGACCTGTTAAATTTATTAAAATACTTAATGAAGATAAAATCCAGATTTCAAACCATCAAATTCAAACTTTAATTAAAGATCAATAAACTATTATAAAAGATTAAATGCACTTAAATTCTATCATCAGCTCAACAACCTTCAAGCCAACAAACCGCGGAACAAACGAAAATTGAATAGCCAACAAAAGTACAAAACTGGTAATATAAATCAAAATTTTGAGAAAAATCCAACAATTATTTCAAAATAAAGTTAAAGATTCAGCTATTAAACAGACTGAAGGTTATAATCAAAGAATGACAATCAAAGTTCTGTTTGGAAGACATGAAATCAATAAAAAATTTAAAAGAAAAAAAAAACACATGTAAATCATGAGAAAAGAAACAAAGGAAAGTGAAGTTTAGAAACGATAAGTTAGAAAGTTTTGAAAAAGGTGTGAAAAATTACTTGTGAAATACTAATTATTAGAAAATTAAACTTAGTTTCTTTGTACAGTTTTCTAGAATACTTAGTAGTGAAGCATCCTTAGCTTAGTCAAGTTGAACTTGAATTAGTCAAAAAGGTTGCCAAGTTGAATTTAAATTAGTGAAGGAGGTTATCAAATTGATAACCTCTAAACCTCCTTAACTCAACTATAAATATGGCCTTAGGCCATTCATTTACAGTGTAATGTGATGAGAGAGATGAAATGAGAGATTGAAAAAAATTAGAGAAAGGTGGTGAGTGGTGTGTGAGAAAAATAAAAATATTTGAGGGAATTAGCTTCAACAAGCTAACGCATAACATGTTTGAGCAATTAAAAGGTTTAATTTAATTGTCAAAATCTGGTATCAAAGCTAAGGTAGGATTGAGATGGCTTCAACTTCAATGGCAGGAGTTCAAATTCAACAAGTGCAATCAACAATTTTCAAGTTTGATGGAAAAATAATTTTGCAATGTGGAAGTATTTAATGGAGTTATGCTTAAAAAGTAATGGTTATGGCGAATTTTGGAAAGAAATATTGTTGAAAAGAAAATTTCATCAGCTGACGAATTACAACAATTCGATCATGATCGTTCGTTAAACGAGACAGGTTTATTTTTAATTTATCAGTCTGTGGAGCTATCGATCCTTGAAAAAATATTCCATGCAAAAACAACATAAGAGGCATGGAGTATTCCGCTCAAAATATATAAAGGTGCAAATCCAATCAAAAGAATAAGACTGTAAGGCTTAAAAAGGCAGTTCAAGCTGATAGAGCAAGGAAAAGATGAAAATATTTGTGACTATTTCTCAAGAATGGAGAAACTAGTCAATGAAATGAAAATAATGGTGATGAAATAAAAGAAAGAGATATCATGGAGAAGATTTTGCGTACATTGTCCAGTCGCTTTGATTATGTAGTGACAGCTATTGAAGAGTCCAAAAACTTGGACTTCATGGCTCTTAATGATCTATAAGCTCCATTGGAATCATGTGAGATGTGGATGAATGAAAAGTCACCAAGCACAATGGAACAAGCTTTAAAAGCTCAAGTGAATTTAAAGAATAATGAGAAGACGCTCAAATCGAGGTATAATCAAAGAGGATCTAATTTCAGAGGCAGAGGAGACAAAAATTTTAAAACTGCTTCCAGACAAGGAGCAAAAGAAGGTGAATCCCAACAAGGTAAATCTAATATTTAATGTTATAAATGCAAAAAGTATGGTCACTATCAATCTGAGTATAAGTCATACATTCAATGTTATAATTGTAAAAAATATGGCCATTATAGTAGAGAATGTCGTGCTAAAGAACAGACCACAAAGATAATCATGTTGGAGTGGTTCAGAATGATGATGCAGAAACCTTGTTGATTGCTACTCATGAAATGGGCGGCAGTAATAATTGCCAGTGGTTGTTAGACTCGGGTTGCAGCAATCATCTAAGTGGAAACAAGGAAGTCTTCTCCATGTTAGATGAATCTTTTCGCTCTTCTATGAAACTTGGTGACAATTACCAGATTCTAGTAATAGGGAAAGGAAGAATCGCCATAAAAAAGAAGAATGGATCTTCATACTACATTTCTGGAGTTTATTATGCTCCTACTATTTATCAAAAATGCTAAGTGTGGGACAACTGACAGAAAAAAGGCTATGATTTGTGTTTCAACAAGTATGGGTGTGCTATAAGTAATGCAAATAAAGGAATGATACTGAAGATGAAGATGTCATCCAATCATTTATTTCCAACACACATCAACTATGATACTACCACCTACTGTAATTCGATGGTTGTTGATGATAATTGGCTATGGCTTATGCGGCTTGGGCATTTGAGTTTTAGAAGCATCAAATTTCTTACAAACAAAGAGTGGGTTTTAGGCTTGCCAAGTATTCAAGTTCATGACCAAGTTTGCAAGTATTGTATTTTGGGAAAGAAGCATAGAGATCTATTTCCTACAAAGCAAGCATAGAGAGCTAAAAGACCACTATAGCTTATGCATTCAGATCTATGCTATATGGAGGTTCCATCTAATGGAGGTAAAAAATACTTCATTACTTTTATTGATGATTTCAGCATAAAAGCATGGGTATATCTCTTGAAGCAAAAGTCTGATGCATGTGAAATACTTAAGATTTTATAGCATATGTTGAAAAGCAAAGTGGTTATCAACTCAAAATCTTGAAAACAGATAGGGGAACGGAATATACAGTCTGTGATGATTTCCTAAGAATGCATGGAGCTAAGCATTAAGTAACAACTAGGTATACTCCTCAATAAAACGGAGTAGTAGAAAGAAAAAACAGAATTATCATGGATATGATGAGAAGTATGTTGCATTGTAAGAAGCTTCCTAAAAGCTTTTCTGCTGAGGATGTAGCTTGTGTAGTTTATATTTTAAATAGATGTCCTATGAAAAGTGTTCATGATAAAACTCCACAAGAAGCATGGAGCAGAAAGAAACTTAATTTAAGCTATATGAGGGTGTTTGGTTGCATCGCATATTCACATGTACCATATGAGTTAAGAAAAAAGCTTGATGACAAGACAGGAAAATGCATTTTTATTGGTTATATCTTAGAAATAAAGAGCTATAAGTTATACAATCCAAAGACTCAAAAGGTAATCATTAGCCGTGATTACTTTGATGAAGATGAAATATGAGATTGGTCAGAAAAAGAAAAGAGATTGTTACCAGTACTAGTATTCATTAACAATCAAATGGAAAGAAGGAATCACACTGATGAGCAGCCTTCTCCTCTAGTTTCTGAAGAGCAGCAGATTGATCAACCTGAAGCTTCATCTCCTCATGTACTTAGACGCTCACAACGTGATCGTCATCTACCAACTTATTTTTTTTTTTTTTTGTACATATAGGTGAGCACAACTCATAAAAATAAACTATCTAGGGTAAGCCACCCTACAAATATCATGAGAAAGCCAAACTAGAAGATTTGAAGATATTGTTGATTGCGTTGTTCTGTTAGGCTTGTACTTTATCTTGTAAACTTATTTGACTCTAATTGGCTTCTTCCCTTTTAGCAAAGTATTTAACTCCCACGTATTGTTCTTTTTCAATGGCATAGATTTCTTCATTCATTGCCTTGATTCATCGATCATCATTAGTTGCATCTTCAAACATCACTGGATCACAATCTGCAAAGAAAGTGCAATGAACAATATCTTCATCATCAACAGTATCATCACCAACTTCGTAATCTCTTAAATAAGCTGGTGGATGACAATCAATTAAAATTGGAGATGATGCTGTGTTAACTATTAAACAACTAAAAAACGACATAGTAACATGTACTCCCTCTGTTTCAATTAAGATTTCACTTATATTAACAAGTTTTATAGGGTTACTAATTTATCCTTAATTAATAATCTCTCTCTTCAATATTTATATCCTATTAACTTTCTCACTTATTAATTACAACATTAAATATAAAAAGCAAATTAATAAATTAAATTAAAATTTTATATTAATATTATTAAACTTCAAATATTTTATAAAAAATTAAAATTCTAAAACAACATGTATTCTAATATTTAAAAAGAAACAAAATAACTGTAGATAAATAGCGATTTTGATTCTCTTTTAAATATATATATATATATCAAAAAATAAAAATTTTTTATATTTAATATAAAATATTAGTCTCTATCATCAATTTTAATTTATATTAGAATGATGTCCTCACATTATTTCGAAAGTACATATTTTAGTTTTTTTATAAATAATACAAAATATGATTAATATTTTTTAAAAGAGAAAAAAAATAAATCAGAAATTAAGAATAAAATGTTATTAATTAAGAACAAATAAATAAAGTACTGATATAATTATTATAAAATATTATCAATTGAGTACAAATAAATAAATAGTATAATTATTTTGTGATTTTTTAAATACCATTTTTATTTTTTGTAATTTTGTTTACTCCTCAATTTTATTCTTAAATGTTGTAATATATTTTAAATGTTTCTAATATGCAATTAAATGACTAAGATTATTTTACAAAAATAAAATAAAAAATATATATCCATGAAGCAACGTGATGGCGTCATTCTAGTTTAAATTGAAATTGAGAAAATATTATTTTTAATTTTTTTAACCGCCCCAAGCCGAGTTAGACTATTCTTTTTTAAGCTCAATCAGGTTCTACTTTGGAAACCAAAGCTCAACCCGTTCTCTTTTGAGCCCAAGCCAATCCAGTTGGATTGTGTCGGATTAACTATGTTAATAGGCTTTGTGAACAACTCTAAAATTTGTAATAAAATAAATTCTTCACTGTCAATCTCTCTTCAAATAAAAAACAAAATGTTCATTTGGATTTACTTATAAGCTAATTAAATTAGTTTATTATAAGCTAGTTAAATTAGTTTATGAGTTCTAAATTTAAGTAAAAGTATTTGTTTATATAACTTTATGAACTTATAAGTCAAAAAATGTGTTTGGCTTAGCTTATAAGTTGGCCAAACCAGCTTATAAGCTCTAAATTTAAACTAACAAGTTTGTTTAAATAATTTTATGAGTTTATAAGCCCAACTTATAAACTAAAAAAATAAGCCGAGGAGTACCAGCTTATTATTTTTGTGTTCATTAGTGCTTGGCTTATAAACTTGTTTGATCAAGTAATTTACTATGTTACCCTTATTTATTCTAATAAATACTCTTAGTAATATAATTTTATAATATTTTTATCATTTTAATAATAAATGTGCTTATAGGTTATTTTTTACTAAATATGTTAGATATTTATTAACTACTTATAAGCATTTAAAATAAAAATGTAACTGATTAAAATTTTAAATATTAGTGCTTATAAGCCAAATTTTATAAGCTCAGCCAAACACCCTCTAAGTTTGGGGACCAACTTATGATTTTGAAGTTTATATAAGTACTTGGCTTATAATTTAGTTTGGCCAAATAATTTACTATACTGTTTTTATTTATTTCAATAAATATTCTTAATAATATAATTTTATATTCTTTTCAATTATTTTAACATTAAATATATTTATGAACTATTTTTATCAAACATGTTAGACATTTATTAGTTATTTATAAAAACTCAAAATGTACATGTAACTCTTTAAAATTTTAAATATTTATAAGTTTATATTAACTTATAGGCACTTGGTGCTTATAAACTAATTTTTATAAGTAAAGCCAAATTAATTATTAAGGCCTATTTTACTGACTCCTACATATTAGTATACATATATGAGTTGCTAATTTGCACTATCTCTTTAGTTTAAGTGTTTATTAAGAGTGATAATAGGGAGAATCTCTGTAAAAATTATTCTATATGAACCCAAAACTATTTAAATGTAAACTATTTGTACTCATCTTAAACTCGATTATAATTATTCTTTTACTATCCGTGCTCATTTCAAACCCTTTTTAATACTATTTGTTTATTATTCATATTATTATTCGTTTATGTATAAAAAATTCAAAAATATTATAAATAAAAATTTAATACTAATATAATTTTATTAAATAATTTTATATTATATAATTTTATAATTAAAATAAACTAGGAGTATACAAATTGCAAGACCATACAATCAATCTATCTGTCCCAAGAGTATCATTTGATGATCTTTACATCTATGCAGATACAGATACCATACCTATAATTGTTCAGACATCAAGGTAACTTCCTAGAGAAGAGCTTATGAAACTCATTCCTGGAATGAGTTCTTATGAAAGGCAGCAGCAGAATTCAAGACCCGTATAAACTATGAATCTTGTATTTATCAGAAAAAAAAAGGATGGAATAGTTAAGACTGTTTTTAAAGCTCCAGAAGAGACAAGTTTAGAAGGATCAAGTTCTAGCTCTCTTCCTACTATTCATCACAGTTGTATGGTAGTTCCTATTTCTCATAGGAAAATAGAATGAATCCCAGTCAATAGTTTTACAGTTGATGGAGATCTTATCTATGCTGAAAAAATCAGAGGACATTTTATATCGGATACCCAAGGATCAGGAGAATGTGACTTTGGTTGTACATGTTGTAAAGAACTAGGAGATATACATTATTCTCTTCAATCAATCAGAATCATTAGAACAAAGAGATTTTTCTCTTCCTGTAAGACAGAAGCAGTTAGTCCAAGACATCGTCCTCTTGTCTCAAGAGCTTCTTCCTGGATTGAAATTTCTCTAGAAATTCAAAAGAAAGAATATTCACTTTCTCTTTCTATTTACACTGAGGCCCTTAAAGTCTTAGAAAAAGAAGGACTTCTTAATACTCCACAATCTTCAACTCCAAAACCTTCAGAGATCCTTAAACCACAAAAATAAAAAAGATGTGCCCCGCTGGTGCATCAACCCATTACCCAAATACCTCAACCTCGAGCCTACATGATGCTTTCCCTACCTTCACTAGAAGACTTCCCTCCTTTATAGAAACAAATTAATCCTCAAGCAAAGATCAGTGCCCCGACCTTATATCCAACCAAACATTGTTTCTCCTTCAGGACAGTTAGTAGAACCTCACTAGTATGAACATGTACTTAGCTGGCAGTCTCAAAATGATCAAGTCCAGAGTTATACCTTCAGTCCATTGATTTAACACTAGATTGCAAAAGCATAATATGTGTTGGTGCTTGAGTTGATTGTGTTGTTGCATATTCTTTGTATTTTCCATATAGGGTTAGGATAATATGGGACCACATATGATCTGAGATACAAGTTATGATATGATGATGATATTGTGATTGGCGTGATGGAGGGGCGTTTTCTCATTCTTAGCTCTGTTTGCCAGTTGAGTAGTACTGTTTAGCTAAGATCATGATGACGAACCCTATGTATTAGATTCTAAGAGAAATGTGAGGACTAACAGAGCTAGATAGGGGGCTCGGCTCTCTAGTACAAGTTAGTGTGGCCTTATTGACTGACTCCTATCCTTGTTTAATTATGTGATTTATTTGGTTGATTGATATTTACATGAGTATTGTTGCATAGGAATAATGTATTTTATTAATTACTATATAACTAATTGAGTCGAACGTTCATTTTTGTTCACTATTTCTCCTCCAGATTGCATATTGAGCATGTGAGAAATATTTTATCAAGTTAACCTGCCTTTCTTTTCACAGCAGGGGTGTTATTTTTTATATATATAAATATGTCACCTTATGATTATGTTATTACTTGTTGTATCTTAGAACTCCGCATGGTAAGTCTTTCCTTATTTATTTTTATGTTTAGTTTTGTTATTTGGTTAGATGTATTCGTTAATTGATATCTAATGATGATATGATGCTATATTAGTTGTAAAATGTTAGTAGGTTAGTGGGTCTGGTTTGAGATAATGATTACTGTTGCCATCCAGTTTTCTCGGGTAATGAGTTATTAGGTTGACTATGAGTTCTGAAAGACGTGTTTTTCCATTTTCTAGTGTCAATCATATGCCCTCGGGTTCGAGTCGTGACAATATACTCAGTTCAAACTTGAAACGAATAATAAAAATACTACCCATATCTATCCAAACTCATTTAGTATCAATATGCCATCCCCTTAACATTAAACATTGCATGTCATATTTTTTCTGATGTTATCTATGTGAGCAAATTTTTAGAGCATTTTAATTTTATTTTTTACTGCTTATAGTTTATAGAAATTAGACTGTGTATAATTTCAACAATTGAATGATAAAAAGTTATAGTTGAAGATAAATATCATAATTCATGATTTATTTTGTTATTTTATTGTAAACTGGAACATAAATTGGCTAAGATACATATTTTGCCAATCTATTTAGGTAGACATTTGATCATTTTAGCATGATCATGATAATGAACATGCAAGATCATTTTAGCACGATCATGTTCATTATCTCATATTGAATAGCAAATAAAAAGAGGATATTTAACAAAAAAAATATCTATTTATTCATTTTAGCTTGATCATGTCCATCCAGTATTGAATAGAAACCAAATAAAAAGGGGATATTTAACAAAAGAAAAAATTATATCTATTTCTTCATTTTCATGTTAGAATTTAGAACGTAGCTTAAAAATTAACAAATATTTTCAAGATTCTAGAGAATTAAATCATCATATGACACAAATGCTCTACAAATCTGAAAAAGTTTAACTTGATGTTTCAAATTTGGTTGTCTCAAGCTCAAGAATAGCATTAAATCTAAAAGTAGTTCCTGGTCTGAACAATTTCTTGAGTTCTTCTTTCTTTTGGATTGTGTTAACTTTGTTGTCCTTAACATATAGATTTTCCTGTTTTGAAAATATCAAACATAATATTTAGTTTTGTTTCGTAAGAATGTTCCTATAAAAAATTGGTGAAAAAGATTTGAAAATGACTTGCCTTCTTCACATAATCGGCAAGAGATAAGTTAACTGTTCTTACATTACAAAATTGGTGACATGCTCTTCGCCAAGGATCTATAGGAGGAAATCCTTGGAACCTATTAAAAAAATGAGGAAGCCCGAAACCATTTTAGAATAACACATGAAGAAGCATAACAAGAGGCAAGTTCCTTTCAAGATAAAAAGCTAACAATAGTTATCCTACAAGAAATTTCTTGACAAATGTGACCAGCCACATTCCTTGATTTCTCACATTAATATTATTTGGGGCCATAAGTGTGAGCTCAGATACCATAAGTTACAGTCTATTCAAATTATAGCGATTTACTTTTATGAGAACTAAAATATTATGTAAATTTACGTAGCACAATGTTTAAAAACTATGACGCTTTTCCAAAATCACAGAAATGTGTTTATGCAATCATTGTTAAAAATGCACATTGCTTGTTCTTGTATGCTTCATTTTAGCTAATTTTGGAATTAAAAGTCCTAATTCTCTCATTTTTGTAGTTTGTATGCTTAGGAGGATAAGTTGGTTTATATAGCCTGTTTCTATAAAATAAAATGAAATGTCATTTTCCATTTCTCAACCAAAAGTTATACATATATTTATTATTTCCCAAGTTGTAAGATACATTGAACAAACAATTTTCATTTTTAAACATGAGTACATTCGGTAAACTATGTCCATTAAGAGTAGTTCACAAAGATAGCATAGGTTCTTTATAATTTCCGAACTCATAATTGAAGATAGCTTAGTTTCTTTATAGTTGTAGAACTCAAAACTGATTTTAGCAAGATTATAGAACAACTTTTATCTACAAATACTCAAATTTAACCCATTACAGTTACTTGATCAATAGAATTTCAACCAGATCTTTTACAAAGTTAATCAAGTAAAATTTTGCTAATATAGTACATGATATTGCCCCCACTTCTTGAGCTCTCAGTTTGAGCTTTATGACTTGTCCTAGAGTACCAAAACCTACAGCCAAGTACCATGGGTCATCAGGGCTCCTCAGAGCAATACAGGTCATTGTCTGACATAAATGTCAAATGACCAGGGAGAGATTAGTGACTTTCAGTTTGATCCTTTATTTTTTTTTTTAAAAAAAAATTCCACATGGAAGCCATAACTTTGAGTTTCAATTTCAATCAAAATGGAAACTCAAAGTTTCAGAAATAATAAAAAATAATTTTTTTTTTCACCAAACCGCAGCTCAAAATTATGGTTTGGTGCTTGGCTGACGAGTATCGTCAGCCAACAGCCTGAGCTATAGGAGAATAAATTCTATTCTGGACAAGTGTTGCCTCAACCAACTTTCTTTCTTGTTTTTTTTTAAATTATTTTTAATTTATTATTTACTACTCTAACAAATATTCACCTAATACCACTTAATATATATCCCTTTTAACTTTCATTTCTATCTTCAAAGCTATTCTACATAATTTCCATCTTCTCTTCAAATTTTCTCTACACAAATTTTCTCTAAACAAATTCTCAAAATAAACTCTTATTTTTTCATCTATTCATTTCATACCAATTACTAAAATAATTTCTCTACAAAATATTATACATTCTCTAAATCAAAATTTTCCCGAATCACTACCAAAAACAAATATCATCTCTATTATCTTAAGGTAAATACTACATTAAATTTTATATTTTTTTTATTTTGTTGCATCTTTTAGTTTTTTTTTTCTTTTTGCAAAAATTTTCAATCAATTTTAGAATTTATTTCATCATTTTTGGGAAGCATATAGAGGTATTTATAATATTGAATAATTTTTATATTTATTTGTTATGATTTATGAATTATTTATACATATATATTATTTGTTATATATTGTAAGTTGTGTATGAATTTTTTAATTTTTTTGATCAACTTCTAATTATTTTTAAGTTTCAAAGATGGATGTTAAAAAATAAAAATTTAATTTGCAAATTGTTAATTTGTTTAAATTTTTTTTATAAACTTATAATTAAATTTTGTAGGGTTTTTTATTTTTTCATAAACTTATAATTATTTTTTTAAACATTTTAAGGATAATATTAAAATTATCCTTTTTTATTTTTTATTTTTTCATAAATTTATAATTAATTTGTTTGGGCTTTAAGGATATCATTAAAATTATCCTTTTTTATTTTTTAATTTTTTTATAAACTTATAATTAATTTGTTTAGAATTTAGGGATAACATTAAAATTATTATGTTAGTTTTTTAATTTTTATCATAAACTTGTAATTAATTTATTTTGGGTTCATGGATAATATTAAAATTATGTTGTTAATTTTTTTTTTATTTTTTTCATAAACTTAAAATTTATTTGTTTATGGTTTAGGGATAATATTAAAATTATGTTGTTAATTTTTTAATTTTTTTCATAAACTTATGATTAATGCTTTTAGGATTTAGGGATAACAATAAAATTATATTGGTAATTTTTAAATTTTTTCATAAACTTATAAAAAATGTTTTAGGGTTCAAGGATAATTTCAAGGATAATTAGTTAACTATGTGAAAAAATATTTCATAATTTATTTTTGTTATAAAAATATTATTACTTATAAATATAGCATTCGTGATTTTAGAGAAATTAAATAAGTATTTGGAGATATAAATTATATATACTCAATATATATATCTAGAGTATATATAACATATACATATAGTATATTAATTGTATATGTTAGATTAATACATTACATACTTAATATTTGATACACATATAAGGTACATTTGATGTGTATATAAAATACACATTACTTGTGCATGTGTGTAATATCCTAAATTTTTGAAAAGTTCTAATTTTTGGAAATTTGATAAAATAAATTATAATTTAAATGGATAAATTAAATTAATGGTTTTAAATGAAAAATGAAGGGGTTTTAAATAAAAAAGTGGAACATATATGTGATATATATGTAAAATATACATAACATATAAAAGTCAACACTTTTTAAAAGAAAAGTCAAAGTAAAAGGGTATTTTTATAATTAAATTTTAGAAATTCAAAATTAATAAAATAATTTAAAAATAAATTATTTTTGAATGGAAGAGGGAATTTAGGACTTTTAATTTATTAAATAAATAATTAAATAATTAATTATTAAATTATTTTAATATATATATATATATATATGGTTTAAAATTAAAGGGTGAAAGAAAAGAGAAATAAAAAATAAAGTCTTCCTCTTCTTCTTCATATTCTTGGCCGGAATCACCATGGGAGAGTAAGAGAAGTTTTTCTTCTTCCAAGTACTAAGAATTGAAGAGATTTTAAGGATTCAAGTGGAGTTTTAGAAGTTTCTTCATCAATTGGTAAGCTTTCTTACCAAAATTTCAAATTCTATAGAAAAGTGTATTATGTAAATTTTGGAATTTTATAGTAGCATGATTTAATTGCTTAATTGGATATGAATGAAGTTGTTTTGATTTGTTATTAATGATTTTAAGGTTAAATTGAAGAAATGATTGAATTTAAGTTGAGTTTGGTGAAGAGAGACAATTTAGGGTTATGAAACTTTTGAGTTTTTGAAATCATGAGTTTTAATTGTTTAAATTGGTTCCAAATGTGTTGTTTTGATGCATAAACAAGGATTTTAAAATTAAATGATGGATTTAGTTAAGTTTGGATAGAGTTTGAAGATGGTACTATTGATTTAGGGTTTTGGAAAAGTGAATTTTCAAAGAATGATTAATTTTTTGATTTTAATGCTTAAATCATGTTATTTAATGATATAAGTGGTGGAAATAAGAATGAAATAATAATTGGATTGAGTTGGAATGAAGATCCTTCAATGGTGAAGGTTATGGAATTTTAGGATTTTGAGCATAAGCATGTGGTTAATTAATGTAATTGGTTTAAACATGCTAAAACATGTTTCTAATGATATTAATAAACTTAAGACACTAATTTAAATGGCTTGATATGGTTTTTCAAAGTTAAAGTGGGGGTGAAGCTTAATTTTGAAATTTGGTTTATAGTGATATTTAATTATGATTTGATGTTGAGAATACCTTAGAATGTGATATTAAATGATTATGTATGATCACATTTGGTATAGGCATTGAGGAAGGTTGATTTGCTTCATCCAAGTGGTGAAGGGCAAGTTGGAAGGATAGGATTGGAGATTTTGTTAAGCTTGCTTTGGGTTGCTAGTGGAGGTATGTACAAACTTTGAGTATAATGTTTATATTTGCATGACATTTGGACTTAATACATTTTGATTGGAAAATGTGTTAAGTTAATTGATTCATTGATTGAGTATTAATAATGTGCTATGACATTTGTAATGTCATATATGTGTTAAATGCATTGTGAAAAGCCATTGATAATGGCTAAATTGTGTAGAATGTGAAATATGTATATTATGTGAAAATACCCAAAGTAATTAGGTAATGTGTTGTGAATGCAAAAATGAGATATGTGGAATAATAAAATGAATTGATATTGATAAAAATGAGAAAAATGAAAAAAGTGAGAAAAAAGAGAAAGATGTGAAAAGTGAGAAAAATGAGAAAAAAAATATGAAAATAAGGCAATGTTTCTAGATTGAATATGTGACAATGAGAAAGAGATTAATAATGAGAAAAATGAATAAATGAAAAAAAAAGTGAGAAAAAGATGATATAATAAGGCAATGTGCCTAGTGTGATCATGAGAAAATGAAAAAAGTTTTGATAAAGGATTCATGAAAGAATTTGATAATGAGAAATATGAATAAATTGTGTGCCTAGTATGTTATTCAATTTTCAGAGTTCTGGGTTTGGCGGCATGCCTATGATTGGTGTTTAGATCATTTTTATACTAGTTTTTAGTATGATTTTATGTGTGTTTTAGTTAATGTTTTGATTGATTTTTGTTTTAAGTGTGTTTAAAGTGTTGTTTTTAGGTTTAGGTGCAAAAACACCCTTGGAAGATCAAAACAGTGCAAGAAAAGAATGAACCAAGCCAGATATGGCCAAGCCAAATCAGGCTTGGCCGTGTCCCTCAAAGAATGAAGTTGGTAGAGCTTGACACGGCCAAGCCACTGGCCGTGTCTCATCCAAGGAGCAAAACCAAAGAAACCAAGAAAAGAAGAGCAAAACTGAAGAAGCAGGAAGAGACACACTCAGTGACACGGCCAAGCTTGTGGCCATGTCACATGACACGGCCAAGCAAAGAACAAGCTTGGCCGTGTCCCATCTTGAGCCAAAGAAGAGAAGGAAAAGAAGCAAGCAGAAGCAGACACACTCAGTGACACGGCCAAGCCATTGGCCGTGTCACATGACACGGCCAACAAGCTTGGCTGTGTCCCATTTCATGCCAACAGGTCTTGGAGCAAGCAAAGAAGGAAAGAAAAGAAGCAGAAGCAAACACACTCATGTGACATGGCCAAGCTTGTGGCCGTGTCACATGAGACACGGCTAAGCCACTCTTGGCTTGGCCGTGTCACCTCCTTGAGACCAAAAGAAAAGAAAGAAAAAGAAAGAAAGAAAGATGGTAGTGAAGGACACGGCCAGATGGCTTGGCCGTGTCCCAAAGAAAAAACAAGAGACACGGCCAAGCCACTCTTGGCTTGGCCGTGTCACACAAAAAATATTTGAATTTTTCTACACGAAGTGGGAGACAAAGTGGGGAACAAAGCCTTTTGCTTGCCAAAAGAAATATTAAACAAAGAAAAAGTGGAGAACAAAGTGAAATGGTGTGAGTTGGAAGGCATGAGTTGTGTTTTTGAATGAATTAAAAAGAGAAGAAGAAGGAATTGGACGAGTTCTTGGTTGTTCTTGAACAATTTCTGCAAAAACGTGGGAGAGGGAGAGAGTGACACTCTCCCTTGTCCCTTCATCTTCAACCTCCATTTCTATCCTCTCCACCTTCTCCATCTTCCATTGACAAGTTCTTTGAGATTCTTTGGGATAATTTGGGTTAAACAAGCTCTTGAAGGTTGAAGAAGCTTCATTGAAGGGATTGGTGACTTGAGAGAGCTCCATTCCATCTTCCAAAGGCACAATCAATTAAAGGGTTGGTGACTTGAGAAAGCTCCATCCAAAGGTTTAATGACTTGAGAAAGCTCCATTCCACATTGCAAAGGGGAATCAACCATTGAAGAGGGCTTGAGTTCTTCATCAAATACATCAAGTGGAGCTAGGAGGAAGACTAGCAATCCTACTCTTGGCATCTTCACAAGGGGTTTTTCTATTCTCTCTTTTAATTCATTTCTGTTGTTGTTGTTGTTGTATTAAGAGATTGATATTGCAATGGACAATTTGTATTTGTTTTATATTGAGTTGAATGAATGTGTTAAATTGATGATGTCGAGCTAAATACCCATGCCTAGGGTTTGTAGTATATTTGGTTGAATGTCTTGATTTGATATTTCCGTTGATGTTCCTTGTTGATTGGTTGATTGTATTGTATTAAATGCTAGGTTGATAGATTAGCTACCTATTGATCTTTGAATATCGGATGACGGACTGAGAGGTGAAATCCGATATCGGAACTATATAATCGACCACCCTATGAATGAATTAGAAATATAAGTTCTAGGGTTTCATTAATTTGGTAATGTAAAAGAATTGATCATTGTTAATTCATGAATGTGAGAACTAATGGATTGGTAATTGACTAATTAACCTTAAGGAACAAATTAATTACAAGGTTATGTTAATGGATAATTGAGAATTGAGTTTTGATTGAATGGACCTATAACTCTAGGCACCTTCCTAAGAATCAATTTGATCTTGTACAACCTTCACACATCAACCCTACGCACGTTAATTTTAGGTTTAAATTGTCCTTCCAAAATTCCGAACAACAAACACTTCCGTATTTAAATAACTTGACAATCAAGCTATTACGAACCACACCTTCTTGGGGAAACGACCTTGGGGCAATCACCTTTGCTACAACTACCTCGTATACTTGCGAGTGACGCTTTGTAGTAGTACTTAATTCGAGCGCAACAATTGGCTACAGGCTAAACGCTGGAATGGTGAAAAGACTGGGTCGTAAGCCTCAAAAACTGTAGCAGTCTGCCGGGTTGAGGACTAAGATACTGGGGGCCTAAGGGTCTAGCCAGGTTGAGATCCAAGAGACTGGGGCTGTTACATTATCCATGGATATATTGCCTATGGGGCTAGACACATGGTGTCATTATGGACCAAAGCAGTAACTCTGAAATTTGAATAGCATATTAGATCCTTTTTGGCCCCATGCTTGTCTTTGTTTTGATGCGAATTATGAATTGTGATATAATTGAGCAATATAATGAGATATAATGTTATGAGTTGTGATATATATATATATATGTGTGTGTGTGTGTGTGTGTGTGTGTTGTGCATTGACATTTCATTTGGACTATATTGTTATCAAAGTTTGTACCACTAGGCTTCGGCTTAGCTCAATTGTAATTCATCGCGCAGGTGTCATGGACGTTTTAGTAGAGCCGGAGAGTTTTACTAGATCTGGTCGGGTCTAGGTTTGTATTCATTGAGCTTGAAGAGTTGTTTTGGGTACATCAAGATCAGAGCCAGTTGCCAGCATGTACATTTTTTATATTATAGTATATTTTGATATTATGTGTGTTATGATGTTTTTGAAGCATATATTATAAATTGTAAAGAATGATTTGAATAATTTTGTTTAAGATGAGATTTTATATATAATGTTGATATATATATACCTATATATAAGTATTTTGAGAAAATATGGAGAAAGTGAGAAGTATTTGGTGAATTGATTTTATTTGGAGTGTTTGTTTTATGCAGATTGTGTTTTGTTGAATTTTGAATACAATTAAATTACAAACAAAACTCTGGCGAATTTTTTCTAGAGATTTTCATATAAAATATTTATTTTTGATTCTTATAACAATCAAAGAATATTTATATACTATTTATTTTATATATTAGTATTTGAAATCTTAAAACAGAAATGTGAAAATTTTTATTAAATTGGTCTGTGACATTTTTATACCGTATATGCGCATTTTACATATGCTGAAAATATGTATTTTACATATATAGAATATAAGGGTATTACATTTATTTTGATATCAGAGCCTAGGTTTGAGGTTCTCGACTTAGGTGCGATGATAGAGAGAGAAAATTGGAATGAAAAAATAATTTTTTAATTGTGATGCATGCATTGGCACTAGCAATTTATCTAATCCCTGATGTGGCAATGTCCATTTGATATAATGGATATGAGTTGAGATGATGTCTAGGTTACATAGATCAGAGTGGCGTAGTGGAAGCGTCATTCTAGAGATTATGGATTAAGAATTTTTAGAACTTTTATTTGAAATTTAAAATTCATAGCTGATTGAATTGATGAATAAGTGAAATTAGAAAAATAATCTAGGAAATGATTTAAGATATAAAAATAAAAAGATTGAGAAATGAGTATGATAGTTACAGAAAATTTTATAGGTGTACTGCAAAGTGATATTGTCTGAATTTTTGGACAAATCTATAAATGTTGGATGAGTTTGAACATTTAATAGAAAGTTTTTCTATATGTTAGAATCCAATGTATAAAATTTTATAAATTTTAAAGATGGATCTCTAATTAAGAAAAATAGAAGAACACAGATTGTTGGAGTAATTTCAGCAACTCAAAATCTGTAGAAATTGAGAAAACAATAAATTTAGAAACTATGGTAAACCAACCCAGAAAATTCTGAAAATTTACACACAATATCATATGTATTCCTATAACATATGGTTAAAATTTTATGAAGTTTTATTAAGTTTTGGTACCTGAAAAAAATAGACAACCGGGTGCTGCCAGAGAAATTATTAGAGAGACAGATTCTCTGATTTTAGAAGATTTAATTTTTAAATATATTAAATTAATTTGGAAAAATATAAAATTTTAAATATAAGTCTATATATGTGTCAAGTGCACATGGCTAAAAGTTTACAAGCTTTTATAAAGAATTGGTAAGGAATATAAAAATTGAAAGTGAGAGTGACATGAAACTAAGGAAGTCATACATTTTTGTATACATGAGTGATAAATTAATTTCATGAGACAAATGAATGAAGAAAATTATGAAAATTTATATACATATGGGTAGAAGTATGAAGAAAGAATATGGAGTTTTTAATAATTTTCAACAAAGAGTTCATAATTAATATCAAAGAGCAAAATCACATATGATAGCGAATTATTTATTATGGAACGATAATGCATGATTTAGGGTTTAAGTACGTAAAAGTAGGATATCTAATTAATGATGTTAATTAGTGCCTAGAAATGAATTAGTGTGGTTTAAAAATAAATGTTATGATCTTAAGATTGAGAATGTGATATGGATGAGATTTGGGGAAGTTCATGTTGTTGGTTGCATTATATGAAATTTGAATTTTTGAAATGAGTTTCCATAATTGTGAAAGTGATGTGTTTTGATGTTATATTAATATAAAAATAATATTTATAAAGTTATCTCTTGAAAGTGAGATTAATAAAATGAAGTTTAAGTAAAGTAGTAAGTTAGAAATTTAGAGTTGTAGGGGAATTTCGATGAGGATTGTTTAGATATTGATAGTTTAATGTCTAATAAGCATGGGAGTAATTTGAATGAGTAATGTTATTTATGAAAATATCATGTAACGTGTAATATGGTAAATTTGTTATGAAATAAAAGGGAAATGATTAAGTAAGTAAAAATGAGTTACTTTAGGTAATTGCATTGGAAATGATAAAAAGGGATATGAAGGGTATGATAAATGTATAAAAAAATGTGAGAGAGATGTCACATTGGAAATGTGACTAAGATTTATGTGAGGTGTTAATATATATATATATATATAATAAGAAACTTATTTAAGAGATGGGCGATTAAATAAGAAAGATGTTAATTATGTTGTGGTCATAATGTATATATATGTTGAATTGATGAATAACCTAAGTAATGTCAAAAGAATGAGAAATGATAATGTTCTCTGAAAGGTGATAAATGTTAACTTTGTATAGGTTGTATGTAAAAGAGGAATTGAGTATAATTGTATGATTTGTGTGATGAGATTTTTTTTTTCAATATGAACACAAATATGATATATAAGAAAATGTGGAAAGTAAGTCACATTGTGATTATGACTTACGAAGGTGTATGTGGATGATTAAAAAAATATTATCGAGTATTTACTACCTTATACAAATACGTGTCTGGTGATATTGAAAATGATATTGCATGTATTAATAGACCTAAGAGAGATTAGGTCTTGACCTGCGTAGAGTTAGGTCATGTGATGAATTGAGATTGAGAATGGACCCGAACAGAGCTGGACGGTGAAATTGTTATTTTAACAACTGAACTTGATGATTGTATAGTGTTTTGGGCCTAAAGTATATGCGTATAAATAAGAGATTGTAAGGAAAAAGGAAAGTATAATGAAGAAAGTATGGAAGTGAAAAAAAAAATGAATGAAAATTTTTATAAGAGATAGATTAGAAATGGAGTAATAAATGAAAATTGTGTAAATTAGCATATGAACGAATGTGTATATATAAGAGATGTTAATGATAATATTGTTGAAACATGAGTTAGGCTAATGATGATCAAGTGATCAAGAGTAAATTGCTTTGAAACAGAGCTGAAACGTGTTAACTTTTTGTGTAACAAAAGATTAGAAAATTTATATGTGATTTTTGCGATACTAACTTAACATTGTGATTGGAAATGTTTGAAGAAGAATGATAGAGGAGCAGTATTTATTTATAAGTCATAGGCATGACCATTATTATGGCATGACCGTTGGATAGTTTTGGTGAGATTGATGGTTATGCTTCAAGAAACATGGTCAAGACTTATGGTTTGCATAGTTGTATCTTATAATTTTATACTAGAAATTTGTTTATAATTATAGAAAGTGTGAAAACAGAAGAGAATTGTTAAAATATGATGAGTTTTAAATGATGTGTAAGAAAAGTGATTTGTGTAAATAGGGTAACTATAAGAAATGTGAGAAAATGGTAAATGAAAGGAATTATGAAATGTGAGTAAGAGTTATAATGAATGTGTTTGAAAGTGGTATAAAATGAATAAGTTTATGAAAATGATGTGTAAAGTAAATGAGACTAGGGGAAGTGAATATTATCTGTAATGATGAATTCGAAGAGAATTAAAATTTGAGAATAAATTTGACCTAATAGAATTAGGTCATGAATTAAAAACAGATTGATGAATTTAAAATAGACTAAAGGTTGGCCAGAATAGAATAAGGTTGTGATGGTCATATTGTGATAGTTAGATCAATTGATCCGAAATGTAATAAGTTTACAAGTATTTATCGAAATTCAATGTGTGTAGTTGTATTAAGAATATGCAAGCTATGTGATAATGTGCATAATACAGTGTTTTGATATGTATATGCATATGAAAGGAGCTAAGTTATATTAGTTTCAAATAATTATAAGAGAAAAGTGTTAGTTATAGTATAATTGGAATGAATCTTAATAAGGAAATAAGATTTTGTTGTTGTATAATGGTGATATTAAATTAAAATGTGGTAATTGTTGTTGCGCTTAAATTAATACTATCACAAAGCGGCACTCGCAAGTATACGAGGCTATTGCAGTGACGGTGATCGCCCCAAGGTCGTCTCACAAGGAAGAAATTGCGTGTAATAGTTCGATTAACATGACATATTAAACTTGAGTGTGTGATTGGATTGATGAATTGTAATTAACCTTAGAAATGAAAATGAGTAATTTGTGCAAGATAAATTCAATTATGGAAATGATGCCTATAGTTGTAGGTCCATTTAATCAAATGTTTAATTATCAAATTATCCATTAATATAACCTTGTACCTTAATTTGTTCCTTAAGATTAATTAGTCAATTATCAATTCACTAGTTTTCACATTTATGAATTAACAACAACCAATTATTTTACATTAGCAAATTAATAAACCCTGGAACATATATTTCTAATTCATTCTTAGGGTAGTCAATTGCATAGTTTCGATATTAAACTTATCCTCTTGGTCCGTCATTCAATATTAAGTAATCAATAGGTAGTCAATCTATCAATTTACCTTTAATTTCAATGCAATCAACCAATGACAAGGTATATCAATGGAATCATCAAATCAAGTCATTTAATCAAATATACTACAACCCAAAGCATGAATAAATTAGCTCATCATATTCTTTAAACAAATGCTCATTTCAATATAAACCAAATCAAAGTTATTCATTGCAATATTAATGTTCTTAATACAACAACAACAAATAAGAAATGGATTAAAAGAAAGAGTTGGAAAAACCCCTTTTGGAGATGCTAAAAATCGGACTCCTTCTCTCTTTCGTAGCTCCCTCTTTGATGTGTGATGATGAACTTCCAAGCTCTCTTGAACAAATGGCTCTCTTCTTGAAGGATGAATGATAGCTCTCTCAAGTTCTCAACTCTCCAATCAAGCCTCTTTAAACCCTAATTCTCAAGAACTAGCTACTCACTTCAAAACCAACGATTGTCTTTGCTCTTGGCGTTTGAAAGGAAATGGTGAATAAAGATGGGGAGAATGGTGTCTTGCTCTCTCAAGCAAGAACCAAGGAAGAAGATGATAATGATGTAGAGAATGTCCACTCAATATATTCAATCTATTTTTCTATTCCCCCCATGCTCTTCCATTTTGAATTTTTAAGACATCCATCACTCTTTGTCTCCCACTTTGCAATTTCTTTATATATTTCTTCCATAAATCCTTCCACATTTCACTCCTTTTTATCTTTTTTGTTCTCCACTAATCTCACCTCGTGCAAGCCTAACAATTGATCCAGGGTGACACGGCCAAGCTTGCTGGCCGTGTCTCTTGGTTTTGTCTTTTCTTTCTTGGGACACGGCCAAGCTTCTGGCCGTGTCCCTTGCTACCTTATTCTCCTCTTTGTGTCCAAGGGGTGACACGGCCAAGCTCCTGGCCGTGTCATGTGACACGGCCAGTGGCTTGGCCGTGTCTCTTCATGGTGTCACTCTCTGCTTCTTTCTTTTCTTTCTTTGCCTTTTGTTCCTTTGGTGAGACACGGCCAGTGGCTTGGCCGTGTCTCATGGCCGTGTCTGCTTCTGGACATGTTTGCTTGAGGGACACGGCCAAGCTTGGTTAATCCTGGTCGTGTCCTGCCTTGCCTTGATCTTTTCTTCTTTTGATGAGGGACACGGCCAGTTCTTCAACAAGTCCACCAAATTTTAGTTAAAAACTCCATCCAATGTACTTCAACCTAAATCAACAACTTCAAACAAACTTAAGTACAAATTAACATAAAAATTAACTTAAAATCAACAAAAACATCTTAAAAAATATATACAAAATTTATCTAAATAATTACCCCACACTTAATCCTTTTCTTGTCCCCAAGCAAAGTTAAAATCAAAACAAATAAAACAAGATAAATATTGTCAAGTTCAAGAGTTATAAGAATGCATTAAGACTCCCATCTTATTAAATCCACAATCATAATCGAATCAAGAATAATCGGTACTCAAGCAACTTAATGGTCAATCTATGCATACCAAAAATTGTCACTCCCTCACAAACCTCTTAAGTGTTTAATTGGGTAGTGTTTAAGCTCTCGACATTCAATGAAAGATTAGGACTATAGGCTTACTTATCAATCAATTCTCCACCACCTAATCACAATCAAGCATCAATCATAATATCTTTTATTTGGTTGTAACGGGGCTAAGGGAAAGGTATGACATTTGGGAGAGTGAGTTTGTTCATTTAGGTCAAGAGTACTTCAAGAGTGAAGCAAGCAATGTAGCATGATCAACAATCCCAAAATTCCTCTCAATCACTTAGCACTAAGAATTTAAGTGCTTTTAAGGAACTCCATTTGTTTAATTAGCAAAGATAATTTCCAAACTCATTACAACCCTTCCCAGTTTGTGTTCGTGTGGGTACCAACTCTCCTTTATCATTCTGGACCACTGTCAACCCTGTTTTCTTAGGCACAACATGAACAGGACTAACCCATTCACTATCAGCAATAGGGTAAATAACCCCTTTATCCAGTAGTTTAAGGACCTCCTTTTTAACAATCTCGCTCACGTTAGGGTTTAGCCTCTTTTAAGACTCTCTCACCGGTTTAGCCCCTTCCTCTAAGATAATCTTATGCATGCACATAAAGAGACTAATACCCTTAATGTCACTCAATCCCCAACCTATAGCTTTCTTGAATTTTTTCAACATCTTTACAAGCTTATCTTCTTCCTCACTGGTAAGGGTAGCAGAAATTATCACTGGTTAAGAGTTATTCTCCCCAAGAAAAATATATTTCAAATGCTTGGGGAGTTCCTTAAGATCAACCCCTTGTAGTTGAATTTGCTCTTCTTCAACTTCAAATTCCTCCTCAACACTCTCATCGTCCAAGATGGAATTGTCTTCTTTATTCTCCTCATTAGAAATCTCTGCTTCTTCTTGCAGTTTTAGAGCCCTTTCTAGATTGTGCTCACCATTATCCTGCAAGAAAACTTCTTTAACAGCACTATCAGTAAAATCAATGAAAGAGCGGTCTTCATATAAAGCACTCGTGGGAATGGGGGAAGTGTTAAAAATTGAAAATTCTACAGTTTGTCCTAAAATGGTCATAGTCAATTTTCCATTTTTAACATCAATTAAAGTGTTAGTTGTGGCCATAAAAGGCCTCCCTAACAAAATTGCATCCTCAGCATCCCTTGGGATTTCTCCCCCATATCTAAGACAATGAAATCAACGGGTACAATCAAACCTCCTACCTTAACTAGAACATCTTCTATGATTCCCTTAGGGTATCTAAGAGTTCTATCTGCTAGTTGCAAAACCATTTTAGTCGGTTTGAGTTCTCCAAGCTCTAGATTCAAATAAATTGAGTATGGCATCAAATTAATACTAACTCTGAGTTCACACATGCCAATAGTCTCTTTCCCAATCCCCATAGAGATTCTAACTATAAAGCTCCCAGGATCTTTTAGTTTAGGAGGTAACTTATATTGTAAAACAGCACTAGTTACTTCCGAAACTATCACCTTCTCACCCAACTCATACCTTATCTTCTTAGTATTTAGCTCTTTTAAGAATTTGGCATAAGATGGCATATTCTTTATTACCTCTAGTAAGGGTAGGTTGATACTTACCTTCGAAAGCATGTTATAAATTTCAGAAAATTGCTTATCATGCTTTTCATTTTTTAACCTGTTGGGAAACGGAATTGGTGGTCTGTATGGATTTGGAGATTTGTGCAGCTTTGGTGCAGCAGATGCCTCCTCTCTATCCTCTTTAAGCTCATTTGGTTCAGCTTTTTCTTCTTGCATTTCCTCGCCATTATTTTGCATTGTACCTGCATCAAAGGAATTATCAATGTTATTATCACCGATTTTATTATCAAGTACCTTACCACTTCTCAAAATGGTGATTGCTTTGGCCTGCTCTGGTTGGCTTGGAAATTTCCCTTTTTGATTGGCTTGAAGTTGATTAGCCAATTGACCCACTTGAGTTTCAACCTTCTTAAGCGATGCTTCTAAAGAGTCAAACCGCTTATTGTTCAATTCTTGATTTTGAGTGCTTACTTGAATGAAAGCATTCAAATTGTCTTCAAATGAAGGTTTCTTAACCTGTTCTTGATTTGAGGGTTTCCCTTGAAATTGGGGACCTCTTGGATATGGTTGGAAAGGTTGTTGAGGTGGAGCATGTTGTTGATTTTTCCATGAAAAATTGGGGTGATTCCTCCAACCGGGGTTATAAGAATTTGAATATGGGTCATTCCTACCCCTTTGTTAGAACCTTCAAAAGCAAAAGCTTGTTCTTGCTCCTCTTGGAATGGATCAAAATTTGAGGGGCACACATTTTCTTGATGGCCTACAAGATCGCATGATGCGCATGACTCTTGGCTTGGTCCTGACAAGTTTCCATTGGCATTCAACAATTTTACTTGTTTTGTCAGTTCTGCAATTTGCCTAGCCATTTCTGAGTTTGCACTTATCCCGTGTGCTCCTCTTCTTCTTTCCCCAATACTCTTTTGTTGGGAATTTGCTCCCAACATTTCGAATAATGCAACTGTTTCTGCCGCTGTTCTTTCACCCATTGCTCCTCCTGCTGCATTATCCACTGTGTTTTGACATTGTTGAGTTAGCCCATCATAGAAGAATTGATTGAGCAACTGTTGTGGATAGTAATGGTGAGGGCACTGAAATAATAAGGATTTGAAGCGATCCCACGCCTCATGAAATGGTTCTCCATCAAATTGGGTGAAAGTTGCAATACTCCCCCTAAGCTCCTTGGTCTTTTGGTGTCAATAAAACTTTCCCATAAATTTCTTGTAAACCTCTGTCCATGTGGTTAAAGAATTCTCTGGTAGGGTCATCAACCGTGCTTTTGCTCTGTCTTTCAAACTATATGGGAAACATCTCAACTTGAGTTCATCTTCTGTTAGTGTTTGCAAAGGGAATGTATGCAATGTTTAGTAAAAATCCCGAATGAAGTTGAGAGGATCTTCATTCGGCAGTCCATGGAAGGATGGCAACATACTATAGTGAGTACTTCTAAGCTCATAATTTCTTGCTGCATTGCTTAACCGGATACAAGATGTGGTCACTCCGATGATCGGTCGGGCAAACTCCTTCATAGGTGGTTCTTGTGCATCACCTATCTCTATTTCTATGTTCTCCTCAAACTGCTCATCAGTATTTTCCCTTTCTTGCTCAATAGGATTCGGTCCCTCGGGTCTTGGAAGTCTATGGATGTTGTCTATAAATGGAACAAGTTCGTTTCCTTGAGACCTTCGTCCGTGCATAAAGTGCCTAAGCAATTCAAAAAGAACACTTTAAACTATTTAACAAATAAATTAAAAGAATCAAACTATTAACAAAAATTGGCTTCCCCGGCAGCGGCGCCAAAAACTTGTTGCGCTTAAATTAATACTATCACAAAGCGGCACTCGCAAGTATACGAGGCTATTGCAGTGACGGTGATCGTCCCAAGGTCGTCTCACAAGGAAGGAATTGCGTGTAATAGTTCGATTAACATGACATATTAAACTTGAGTGTGTGATTGGATTGATGAATTGTAATTAACCTTAGAAATGAAAATGAGTGATTTGTGCAAGATAAATTCAATTATGGAAATGATGCCTAGGGTTGTAGGTCCATTAATCAAATGTTTAATTATCAAATTATCCATTAATATAACCTTGTACCTTAATTTATTCCTTAAGATTAATTAGTCAATTATCAATTCACTAGTTTTCACATTTATGAATTAACAACAACCAATTATTTTACATTAGCAAATTAATAAACCCTGGAACTTATATTTCTAATTCATTCTTAGGGTAGTTAATTTCATAGTTCCGATATTAAACTTCTCCTCTCGGTCCGTCATTCAATATTAAGTAATCAATAGGTGGCCAATCTATCAATTTACCTTTAATTTCAATGCAATCAACCAATGACAAAGTATATCAATGGAATCATCAAATTAAGTCATTTAATCAAATATACTACAACCCAAAGCATGAGTAAATTAGCTCATCATATTCTTTAAACAAATGCTCATTTTAATATAAACCAAATCAAAGTTATTCATTGCAATATTAATGTTCTTAATACAACAACAACAAATAAGAAATGGATTAAAAGAAAGAGTTAGAAAAACCCCTTTTGGAGATGCTAAAAATCGGACTCCTTGTCTCTTTTGTAGCTCCCTCTTTGATGTGTGATGATGAACTTCCAAGCTCTCTTTAACAAATGGCTCTCTTCTTGAAGGATGAATGATAGCTCTCTCAAGTTCTCAACTCTCCAATCAAGCCTCTTAAAACCCTAATTCTCAAGAACTAGCTACTCACTTCAAATCCAACGATTGTCTTTGCTCTTGGTGTGTGAAAGGAAATGGTGAATGAAGATGGGGAGAATGGTGTCTTGCTCTCTCAAGCAAGAACCAAGGAAGAAGATGATAATGATGTAGAGAATGTCCACTCAATATATTCAATCTATTTTTCTATTCCCCCCATGCTCTTCCATTTTAAATTTTTAAGACATCCATCACTCTTTGTCTCCCACTTTGCAATTTCTTTATATATTTCTTCCATAAATCCTTCCACATTTCACTCCTTTTTATCTTTTTTATTCCCCACTAATCTCACCTCGTGCAAGCCTAACAATTGATCCAGGGTGACACGGCCAGCTTGTTGGCCGTGTCTCTTGGTTATGTCTTTTCTTTCTTGGGACACGGCCAAGCTTCTGGCCGTGTCCCTTGCTGCCTTATTTTCTTCTTTGTGTCCAAGAGGTGACACGGCCAAGCTGACACGGCCAGTGGCTTGGCCGTGTCTCTTCATGGTGTCACTCTTTGCTTCTTTCTTTTCTTTCTTTGCCTTTTGTTCCTTTGGTGAGACACGGCCAGTTGCTTGGCCGTGTCTCATGGTCGTGTTTGCTTCTGGACATGTTTGCTTGAGGGACACGGCCAAGCTTGGTTAATCCTGGCCGTGTCCTGCCTTGCCTTGATCTTTTCTTCTTTTGATGAGGGACACGGCCAGTTCTTCAACAAGTCCACCAAATTTTAGTTAAAAACTCCATCCAATGTACTTCAACCTAAATCAACAACTTCAAACAAACTTAAGTACAAATTAACATAAAAATTAACTTAAAATCAATAAAAACATCCTAAAAAATTTATACAAAATTGATCTAAACAATTGTATAAAGAGTAGGATCAAAGTGAAAATGTGTAAAATTATTGAGTTAAGATAAAAGTTATTAACATTTGAATTTAAGGTGATGAAAGTATATTTTTAAGATAATGAAGTGATCAGATATCTTGAGTGTAATAGGTGTGTGGTGTATATGTATTAATGAGATGAACTAATTTTGTCTAATGACAATTCGATTGAAGATATAATAATCTGTTGTGGTTGTTTGAGTAAATAGACAGTATAATGATGTGTTAGGGAATGGTAAAAAGGAAATTAAGAATGAACCTAAGGGGGAGAATAAAAATTATGTAATTTGTTAAAATAATGATTTGGATTATTTATTACTATACTGAATAATTTTGAGGACGAAATTATTTAAGGGGGAGAAAATTGTAACATCCGTGATTTTGGAGAAATTAAATAAGTATTTGGAGATATAAATTGTATATACTCAATATATATATATCTAGAGTATATATAACATATACATATGGTATATTAATTGTATATGTTGGATTAATACATTACATACTTAATATTTAATACACATATAAGGTACATTTGATGTGTATATAAGATACACATTACTTATGCATATGTGTAATATCCCAAATTTTTGAAAAGTTTTAATTTTTGGAAATTTGATAAAATAAATTATAATTTAAATGGATAAATTAAATTAATGGTTTTAAATGAAAAATGAAGGGGTTTTAAATGAAAAAGTGGAACATATATGTGATATATATGTAAAATATACATAACATATAAAAGTCAACACTTTTTAAAAGAAAAGTCAAAGTAAAAGGGTATTTTTGTAATTAAATTTTAGAAATTCAAAATTAATAAAATAATTCAAAAATAAATTATTTTTGAATGGAAGAAGAAATTTAGGACTTTTAATTTATTAAATAAATAATTATTAAATTATTTTAATATATATATATATGGTTTAAAATTAAAGGATGAAAGGAAAGAGAAATAAAAAATAAAGTCTTCTTCTTCTTTTTCATCTTCTTGGCCGAAATCACCATGGGAGAGTAAGAGAAGTTTTTCTTCTTCCAAGCACTAAGAATTGAAGAGATTTTAAGGATTCAAGTGGAGTTTTAGAAGTTTCTTCATCAATTGGTAAGCTTTCTTACCAAAATTTCAAATTCTATGGAAAAGTGTGTTATGTAAATTTTGAAATTTTATAGTAGCATGATTTAATTGCTTAATTGGATATGAATAAAGTTGTTTTTGATTGATTATTAATGATTTTAAGGTTAGATTGAAGAAATAATTGAATTTAAGTTGAGTTTGGTGAAGAGAGAGAATTTGGGGTTATGGAACTTTTGAGTTTTTGAAATCATGAGTTTTAATTGTGTATATTGGTTCCAAATTTGTTGTTTTGATGCATAAACAAGGATTTTAAAATCAAATGATGGATTTAGTTAAGTTTGGATAGAGCTTGAAGATGGTAGTATTGATTTAGGGTTTTGGAAAAATGAATTTTCAAAGAATGATTAATTGTTAGATTTTAATGCTTAAATCATGTTATTTAATGATATAAGTGGTGGAAATAAGAAAGAAATGATAATTGGATTGAGTTAGAATGGAGATCCTTCAATGGTAAATGTTATGCCATTTTAGGATTTTGAGCATAAGCATGTGGTTAATTAATGTAATTGGTTTAAACATGCTAAAACATGTTTCTAATGATATTAATAAACTTAAAATACTAATTTAAATGGCTTGATATGGTTTTTCAAAGTTAAAGTGGGGTGAAGCTTAATTTTGAAATTTGGTTTAGAGTGATGTTTAATTATGGTTTGATGTTGAGAATACCTTAGAATGTGATATTAAATGATTATGTATGATCACATTTGGTATAGGCATTGAGGAAGGTTGATTTGCTTCATCCAAGTGGTGAAGGCAAGTTGGAAGGATAGGATTGGAGATTGTGTTAAGCTTGCTTTGGGTTGCTAGTGGAGGTATGTACAAACTTTGAGTATAATGTTTATATTTGCATGACATTTGGACTTAACACATTTTGATTGGAAAATGTGTTAAGCTACTTGATTCATTGATTGAGTATGAATAATGTGCTATGACATTTATAATGTCATATATGTGTTAAATGCATTGTGAAAAGCAATTGATAATGGCTAAATTGTGTAGAATGTGAAATATGTATATTATGTGAAAATACCCAAAGTAATTGGGTAATGTGTTATGAATGCAAAAATGAGATATGTGGAATAATGAAATGAATTGATATTGATAAAAATGAGAAAAGTGAGAAAAGTAAAAAAGATGTGAAAAGTGAGAAAAATGAAAAAAAAATGTGAAAATAAGGCAATGTGCCTAGATTGAATATGTGACAATGAGAAAGAGATTAATAATGAGAAAAATGAATAAATGAAAAAAAAAAGTGAGAAAAAGATGATATAATAAGGCAATGTGCTTAGTGTGATCATGAGAAAATGAAAAAAATTTTGATAAAGGATTTATGAAAGAATTTGATAATAAGAAATATGAATAAATTGTGTGCCTAGTATGTTATTCAATTTTCAGAGTTCTGGGTTTGGCGGCATGCCTATGATTGGCTACGGGCTAAACGCTGAAATGGTGAAAAGACTGGGTCGTAAGCCATGCCAGCTGATAAATATGATGTTTTTGGGGTGAAAAGACTGGGTCGTAAGCCTCAAAAACTGTAGCAGTCTAGCCGGGTTGAGGACCAAGATACTGGGGCCTAAGGGTCTAGCCGGATTAAGGTCTAAGAGACTGGGGCTGTTACATTATCCATGGATATATTGCATACGGGGCTAGTCACATGGTATCATTATGGATCAAAGTAGTAACTCTGAAATATGAATAGCATATTAGATCCTTTTTGGGCCCATGCTTGTCTTTGTTTTGATGTGAATTATGAATTGTGATAAAATTGAGCAATATAATGAGATATAATGTTATGAGTTGTGATATATATATATATATATATGTGTTGTGCATTGACATTTCATTTGGACTATATTGTTAACAAAGTTTGTACCACTAGGCTTCGGCTTAGAGCGATTGTAATTCGTCGCGCAGGTGTCATGGACGTTTTAGTAGAGCCGGAGAGTTTTACTAGACCTGGTCGGGTCTAGGTTTGTATTTATTGAGCTTGAAGAGTTATTTTGGGTACATCAAGATCAGAGCCAGTTGCCAGCATCTACATTTTTTATATTATAGTATATTTTGATATTATGTATGTTATGATGTTTTTGAAGCATATATTGTAAATTGTAAATAATGATTTGAATAATTTTGTTTAAGATAGGATTTTATATATAATGTTGATATATATATACATACCTATATATAAGTATTTTGAGAAAATATGGAGAAATTGAGAAGTATTGGTGAATTGATTTTATTTGGAGTGTTTGTTTTATGCATGTTGTGTTTTGTTGAATTTTGAAAATAATCAAATTACAAACAAAACTCTGGCAAAATTTTTCCAAAGATTTTCATATAAAATATTTATTTTGGATCCCTATAACAATCAAAGAATATTTATATACTATATATTTTATATATTAGTATTTGAAATCTTAAAATAGAAATGTGAAATTTTTTATTAAATCGGTCTGTGACATTTTTATACCGTATATGCGTATTTTACATATGCTGAAAATATGTATTATACATATATAGGGTATAAGTGTGTTACAATAAAATAAATAGTTTATAATTTTTTTGTTATAAACACTTTATTGCTATAATTGATTTAATTTTTTTTTTAGTTTTTAGTTTTTATTTAGGTTAATTTAATTGAAAATTAATTAAAAAAACACTTGGTAATTTTTTTTGTGTGTTTGAAAAATTTTAGTTTTGGTCCTTTAAAAAGTTTAAAAATTTTATAAGGTATTTTTTTTTTCTTGTGCTAGGAAAAGGTCAAAAATTTTCAAAATTTTACATAGTTCATCAATTAAATTAAAATTCAAAATTTTTACCAATTAAACAATATAATTAGGGCACACATACATTAACATTTTATTTTGTTGATATCAATTTTTTCAGTATATCACATAATAATAAAAATAGTATGATATTTTGAACAATCTTTTATTAGACCAATATAAAACATATGAATACTCTATTAATATTTTTTTTACAAGATTTATCTCTTAATATAAAATTTTATATATACTTGAAATGCCAACAATATGTTTATATATAAATGCCATACCATTATGTCCAAAAGTATAATCAAGGACAAAGCATGCAAATAATTCTATGTATACTTTACTTTGCTAATCCATACTAACAATGCATAAAGGAAGATAAAAGTACATATATATAATTTTATATTTTCAATAAAAATAACTAATTTTAGACGTTTTCAGAAATTCCGATAAAAAGTATAATTTTTCATATTTTATTTACCGTATATAATTTTCAATTGTTAAAAATTTAATAAATTAATTATCCAAACTTGTTATTTAAAATTTTATTTTTGCACATAATATGGGATCAATTTTTTCATATGTTAAAAGGTAAATAAAAACTCTTAATTAAAATTGTAATTTTAATTTAGAGTTTTTATTTTATTAGTAGCTATAGATTTGGATATAATGATATATTTTAATTCTTTTTTAAAAAATGTACCAAATTTAACTATTATACGAGACTTGTGATTGAACAATTCAATTCAATCATACCACATATATGTTATTTGGTTTTATTTAATTTAATAACACTATGTTGGCATAATTATATATAGATATACCTCGATATATATCAACGACTTTATTTTTATTATTTATTTTAGTAAAAATGACAGTACTAGACACAATAATAATCAATTGCGGTAGTTGGATAGTTGAAACTGCATTAGGTGTTGATTATGAACTTGGATATAATAATTAAATGTGGATTCCTAATAACATTGAATTAGATTTCAACTCCCTTATGTGTAATATAAGGCTCGCTATGGGATTGAATGAAAATCAATTCATTTGTAAAAATACAATTTTAAAACCCTTTTTAAGTGTATAGAGGATTAAGATACGAATGTACTAAAAGTATGAATGATGATGATTAGAGTTCAATGTTTTACAAAGCTAGACAAGTTCATGGGTTACAAGACATTGAATTGTCTATTGAGTATTTTGAGAACTTTACAACAATCCAAACTACTAATGATGGTCCATCAAATTACATGGATTCTGAAGTAGGTAATGATGATGCATGTGATGAGCATGAAGAGATACATAACCTTGATGTTGAAGGAATTGATTTAAAAGACCATGATGAGGACAATGAGTCCATGTTGAAAGATTGCAACTACAATGATGATGATAATAATGTTAAGTATGAAGTTGGCTTTATTTTGAATGATGATGATGTTGATGATAACATATGTGCGATATTACCCGTTGATTTGACTTCACCAATGTCATCAAATCAACAATTTGTTCCCAATTTTTTCCCTCAAACATCTGAATATATGAACGTTGATATTGCTCCTTTATGGGAGAATTTTGGTGATTCCACTGATCGGAATATGTTATGGGATATTTTGAAAGAATTTTGTAAGGGTATGATTTTCAATTCCAAGTATGACATGAAGACAACTATTAAGGAGTATTCCATTAGACATAATTCTCAATTTGAAATAAAGGAGTCAAGAAGTAATTCCCTTACATTGATATGTAAGCATAATAAAGGTGGGTACAATAAGAGATTGTGAGCAACTAAAAAAAAGAATAAACAATATTGTGAGTTAACTGTATATAATAGGCCTCTCACTTGTAGCTTTCTAATTGTATCGCAAGATCACAAAAATTTGGATTCTAATTTCCTATCGAGTTACATAGAAGAAGTGGTTAGATCATATTATGGGATAAGAATTGCACTTATCATTGCACTCATGAAGGAAAGATTTAATATCATTGTATCTTATAGGAAAGCATGGATTGATAAACAAAAGAAACTTGGAAGGTTGTATAGGAGTTGGGGTGAATCTTATAAGTTGCTTCGGCAATAAATGTTGGTTGCAATCATTGTAACCCAGGTTTAATGTATGAAATCGAAGATGATGTCGTTGTGAAGAATAATAGAGTTGTATTAGGTGTGAAGCATTTTAAGTGCACGTTTTGGGTGTTTAAGCCATGTATTGAAGGATTTGCGCATTGTGCTCTAGTGTTGGTAGTTACAGGATTGTCTTATATGGGAAATATTAGTGTTCTTCTTACTGCATAATCATTTGATGGTGATGGAAGTATATTTTCAGTTGCTTTTGCAATTGTTAAGAAGGAAAGTAAAAGCAACTGGACATTCTTCATGCAATGTATATGACACTATATTTGTCCAAATCGAAACAATGTTTATGTTATATTTGATAGGCATGTTAGAATTAAACATGCAATGAGCGATCTAAGATGGAGGCACTCAAAGCATGGATATTGCATTCGTCATATTGTCAGTAACTATAATACCCAATTCAAGAACACTGATATGAAACATTTCATAGAAAAAGCTAGTCTGCTATTGTTGCGCTCAAATTAAGTACTACTACAAGTGTCACTCGCAAGTATACGAGGTAGCTGTAGCAAAGGTGATCGCCTCAAGGTCGTTTCCCCAAGAAGGTGTGGTTCGTAATAGCTTGATTGACAAATTATTTAAACGCGAGAGTTTGTTGTGTTGGAATGTAAAAGAACAATTTAAACCTAAGATTAACGTGCGTAGGGTTGAAGTGTGAAGGTGATACAAGATCAAATCGATTCTTGGGAAGGTACCTAGGGTTATAGGTCCATTCAATCAAAGCTCAATTCTCAATTATCCATTAACATAACCTTGTAATTAATTTGTTCCTTAAGGTTAATTAGTCAATTACCAATCCATTAGTTCTCACATTCATGAATTAACAATAACCAATTATTTTACATTTGCAAATTAATGAAACCCTAGAACTTATATTTCTAATTCATTCATAAGGTAGCCGATTGCATAATTCCGATATCAAATTTCACCTCTCGGTCCTTCATTCAATATCTAGAGATCAATAAGTAGCTAATCTATTAACCTAGCATACAATCCAATGCAATCAACCTACAACAAGGTACATCAATGGAAATATCAAATCAAAGCATTCAATCAAATATACTACAAATCCTAAGCATGGGTATTTAATTCAACATCATCAATTTAAAACATTCATTCAACTCAATATAAATCAAATACAAATTGTTCATTGCAATATCAATTCTCTTAATACAACAAAAATAATATTGAAATGAATTAAAAGAGAGAATAGAAAAACCCCTTGTGAAGATGCCAAGAGTAGGATTGCTAGTCTTCCTCCTAGCTCCACTTTGATGTTTGATGAAGAACTCAAGCCCTCTTCAATGGTTGATTCCCCTTTTGCAATGTGGAATGGAGCTTTCTCAAGTCTCCAAACCTTGGAATGGATCTTGCCTTTGGTAGATGGAATGGAGCTTTCTCAAGTCACCAAACCTTTCAATGAAGCTTCTTCAACCTTCAAGAGCTTGTAACCCAATTTATCCCAAAGAATCTCAAAGATCTTGTCAATGGAAGATGGAGAAGATGAAGATGGAGGATGAAGATGAAGGGACAAGGAGAGTGTCACTCTCTCCTCATCCCAAATGGTGTTTTGCTCCCTCCTTCTCTTTTCTTTTTCTCTCCTTCTAAAATCCTAGCCGTCTCCTCTTTTTTATCGTGCGAAAGAACTTAAATCGATATTAAGGGTGACACGGCCAAGCTTGAGTTGGCTTGGCCGTGTCTCTTGGTCTTTTCCTTGCTTTCAATTAGGTGACACGGCCAAGCCAAGGTTGGCTTGGCTGTGTCTCTTGATTTCCATGGGACACGGCCAAGCCAGTTGGCCGTGTCCCTCACTGGCTCTTTTCTTCTCTTTCTTTCTTTTCTTTCTTTTCAAGGAGGTGACACGGCCAAGTCATGTGGAGCTTGGCTGTGTCTCTTGATTTCCATTCTTGGGACACGACCAAGCTCCTGGCTGTGTCCCTCACTGTTTGTTTTCTCCTTCTTTGCTTGCTCTCTTGTTCTTTGGTTTGCTCCTTGGTGAGACACGGCCAGAGGCTTGGCCGTGTCTCTGGGTGTGTCTCTCTCTGCCCTCTTCAATCTTTGAGGGACACGGCCAAGCCTAATTTGGCTTGGCCATGTCTTGCTTGGTTCATGCTTTTCTTGCACTGTTTTGATCTTCCAAGGGTCTTTTTGCACCTAAACCTAAAACAAATACTTTAAACACACTTAAAATAAAAATTAATCAAAACATTAACTAAAACACATATAAAATCATACTAAAAACAAGTACAAAAATGATTTAAACAGCTATATAAAGTAAAGTGAAATTATATTTTATTATTAGCAATAATTATTGTTTTAAAGAAAATGTTGATGTTTTTTCATTGCAGCTAGAGAAAATCAATTACTCAAGTTTGATAGACATATAAAAAAAATGAGAAAGTTGATACAAAATCATATGAATGATTGGAAAAAATTCCAAAGTAGAAGTGGGCGTTGTGCCATAATGGTTACCATCAGTATGTGCACATGACAACTAATATAGAAAAATATATGAATGTATTGTACCTCAAAATCCAAGGGATGCCTAGTACCACCCTAGTCGAAATGTTATTTTTTAAATTGGTGAACATGTTTGATCAACATCGAACTCAATATGCTAAAGAAATGAGTGATGGATACAAGTACACTTAGAATTACATGTTTATGTTGTAAAAGTGTATGAGAAAGGCTAATCTACATAAGGTCACAAATTTTATGTAACATCCACAATTCTATACATAATTAAATATTTATATGGAGGGTATATTATAGTGTTGGGAAAGGTAAATGTATAGTATATACCTAATGTATACACATAAGATATACATTAGATACCTAATGTATACATAGTTTATACCTAATAAATACACTTTAGAAATTAATTATATAATTAAAATGAAAATATAGAAAAAATAAATAAATAAATATATAATATTATATAAAAATAATATAAAAAATAAAAATAATATTTTGAATTCCTCAATTTTTAGAGAGAATTTGAAGTGAAGTGAAAAGACGAGACACATTACATTATAAACAAATCAAATAAAAAAGAAAAGAAAACCTAATTTAATTTATTTATTTATTTATTTATATATTTTTTTTAGAATATAAAAATCTAAAAAGACTATATCTCTCGACATTTAGATGCACTTTCACTAAAGACAAAAAATGGTAAAAAGTCAAAAAGTAAAAAAGATGAAAAGTTAAATATATCATTAGAAAAGAAAAGAAAAGAAAAGAAAATTATTCATGGATGGAAGACTAAAAATATCACAATATTATATTAATTAATTAGTTGTAATTATATAATTAAGGGGTAAAGTTGGAAATCAAAGTTTATAAAAAGCTATTCATCATCTTCTTCTTTATAGTTTGGTATAAATTAATTATGGAAATGATTTCAATTGAATAATTTTACTTGTTATATGAATTATGCGAGTATAGGTCAAGTTGATATATGTGGTGAAGTGTAGGATTTGTTGAAAGTAAAGCTTGGGATAATGTATATTAGTTAGTAGTGTTCAATCGGCTCGTCAACCCGGATGGCCCGGCCAAGCCCGGCCGGGTTGGGCCAAGTTAAAAAGGAAGACAAGCCAGGCTTTGGGCTTTAAAATGAAGCACGAATATATTTTGGGTTGGGCTTTGGGCATGAGAAATTTTTTTTTGGGTTAGCCCAACCCGGCCCAATAATTATATATTATATAATATATTTTATTATATATTATATTATTATATATATAAAGAAAAATCTGCAAAAGGGTGGAGGTTTGACACCTCTTATAGCTTTTTAATATATAATAAAATATTATATTATATAATATTATTAATATATATTATATATATAATTATAATATATTATATTAGAAAAAGCTGCAGAAGGGCTTTCTTTTTTATATAATATATTATTATAGGCAAACGAAAAAATGGTAATAACGAAGTTTTTGACTTTTTATTTTAAATATATATATAAAAAAGAAAACTGTAAGATTTTTTAATTTTTTATTCTAAGTAAAAAAGAAAAGTCTGCAACCCAGCCCATTAGCTCGGCTAACCTACCCTACCATACTTAGGATCGGGTTGCTGGCTAAAAAAATAGACCCAAATTTATTCAGGCAGAGCTTCGGGCTGGGGGTAAACCTGGACTGAGTATACCACTTATGTTAGTAAATACTTTGTTAGCATTTAAATTAAATCTTTATGTTTGGCATACTGTATGTTGGCATAATTTAAAAGATGTTATTGTTCCTTTAAAGTGATATTCTACATAAATGTGTATGTGATTGTGATATGTTAGTTGAATTGATATGTGAATGATAGTGTTATGTGCATTGTGAATGGAAATGTGTAATGTGATGGCCTAATGTGGTAATATGGTATAATGTAAATAAAGTGATGTAAATGATGTTCAAAGAGAATAAGGTTATGGAAGGTGATCATAGATTGAGATGATCACGTGGGACATGTGGAAAGTGTGAGAAAAGAATTAATAAATGAAATGAGAACATAAAAATGTAATTTGCTATTGTATGTTTTCTCTACACAATTTCTAGTTCCAAAAAGATGATGTTGGTGTTACAACTTATTGAGTGACAAAAATACAGGGCGTATGAATATAGTATATTTGCCACATCTCGAGGATTTTCATACAACAAGATAATACAGTTGGGGGCAGCTGTACTTTCATATTTATATAAAAAACTATGTAATGCCACTAATCCATCCGGGATAAAGATTTGTGGCACTTTTTTCTGTTACAACTTTGGTCATGAGACAAAATTTCATTGATCATACCACTTATTAAAAATAATTAGATTCACAAAGTCTCACCCTTTAGTAGAAGGTGTGTGTTTTTTCCTATCAAAATAAAATGCATCTAATTTAATGATAAATATAATTTTTACATATATTATTTGTAGATGGAGCGAAGATAGAGTAGTGACCAATATTTTGACTCATACAATTACTCATATAACATGAAAGATAATCAGGTATGTTTAATTAATAAATTTTTTATGGTAATGTATTCTTCATATAGTTTTATTGCTAAATTTTTCCAACACTTTATAGATTATTTGAGAGTCGTATACTGATGATATTCTTCAATTGCTACCTGATTATTGTACACAAGTGCAACAAATATAGCGAGCTGTTATTCCACTTATTTGCATTCATATCATGGAGTAGCGAGCTGTCATTGTTGGAAAGAAATGATTCATTTTATAATAAATTAATTAATTAGCTTTGTTTTGTTTATACTACTAGATTCCTAAATAATTTTTATTTTCATTCAATCGATGAACCAACCACTAATGGAAAAGTTGTATTTGAATTCTTGTTATATTGTGCATCTTTAATTAGTTTATATGCATTTGAATTTATTTCACATTCATACACAATAATTGGATTAAAGCAAAAATAAAATTATTTCTAGCAAAAGATGCATATTAACTACAATCACACATCATCCTACAATCACACATAATGCATCCTTATCACTTAAGTCAATATCTGAGAGAAATTCATCAGAATTTGCAAATTGTTTGAATATTGTGGCTTGCCATTCATCACATTCATCATGAAACATTTTGGCACGTATTATAAAAAGCTCTAGATTTAATCTTATCTTTATACTGTTGTTCTCCTCATGAATACGATATAACACTGTCCATTGTTTTATTAGTTTTTATTCTCAAATTGCTATTTATTTATTATGATAATTATTGTTTTCTTCATGCATATTGGTAGTTTTAATATGTTAATTTAGTGATTTCAGCATTTTGGTAGTTTTAATTTATTCCAGTGTTTAGATCATTTTTTGCGCTAGTTGTTAGTATGATGTTTATGTATTTTTAGTTAATGTTTCATTTTGATTTTTGTTTAAAGTCTGTTTTAAGTGTTTGTTTTAGGTTAAAGTGCAAAAACTCCCTTGGAAGATCAAAACAAAGAAAGAAGAGCATGAATCAAGCAAGACATGGCCAAGCCAAATCAAGCTTGGCCGTGTCACCTCAAAGGAAATTTTGGCAAAAGCTGACACGGGCAGGAGACACGGCCAAGCCACTAGCCGTGTCTCACCTGAAGACCAAAACCAAAGAAACCAAAAAAAGAAAAGAAAAGAAGGAAAGAAATGGCAGAAGGTGACACACCCATATGACATGGCCAAGCCATTGGCCGTGTCACATGACATGGCCACAAGCTTAGTCGTGTCCCATCCTAAGCCAAAGAACAAGGAAGAACCAAAGGCAAGAAACAGAAGTTGACACACCCAGGAGACACGGCCAAGCCACTGGCTATGTCACATGACATGGCCAGGAGCTTGGCCGTGTCACTCTTACCTCCAAAGAACAAAGAATAGCAAGGAGAAACAGAAGTTGACACACCCAGGTGACATGGACACAAGCTTGGCCGTGTCATCTCATGAGACCAAAGAAAGAAAAAAATGCACGGTTTTTTAGCCAAGGAATTGTATAAATAGAGAGGATTAGGGTAAAAGGAGGGAGGACTTCTTCAACCGTTCTACACACAACTTTCAGCCATTCTTCAATTTTCTCTAAGAACTTTTCTCTAAAACAAGAGAATTAAAGAAGATTAATTTCACTTTCATTCAAACACTCTAGATCAAATTAGTTCTAGCCATTACATTATTCTTTTAGCAAAATCTGAGCAAGAGATTCTTCAGAAACAAAAGGAAGATTGTAATTGGTTTTGTTCTTCAACTCTATCTCTTAAGCTTCATTAAAATTGTATTTATGAATTCTCTAATGTCTAAATTAATTTATTTGAATTTCAATGAGATGAATTTGTTTGATAGCATTATTATGAACTAATTTTGATCTAGTTTAGGGTTTGTATGGATCTACTATGATTGTATGAACCGGTTATTTCTCTTCATTGGTTTATTTCTTTTATCCTTAATTGAATGGATTAACGTTAATATATAATTGATTGGCCACCAATTATGTGTTTTAGGTATTTATATGAAGGATTGAGAAATGAAGTCTAATACCGAAATAATTTAATTAGGGACTTAGGTGAATTAGAAATATAAACCAAAGGAAAGGATCATTTTGATTGTAATAAGATTAATTGAAAAAGGATTGAATGTGAGAGCTTATTTCCTTAATTTGATTAATTAAGTTGCTTGAAATATGATCTTTGAAATTAAATCAGTTGAGAGGAATAGCCGTTCATACATATAAATTAGTAGAGAAGTGCAAACCCTAGGCTTTTCTATTAAGTGAATCAATATATTTGTTCAATTTTATTTCATTGCATTAAATTTAATTCCTTTCTGTTTTCATTAGTTGTTTAGCAATTTAATTTTATTGATAATTTGTTATTTAAGATTTGATAAATAATTAAGCTTATCTAGCTTCCTTGTGAGACGACCTTGAGGTGTTCACCGAAATACTACAGCAGCCTCGTATACTTGCGAGTGTAGCTTTAGTAGTGTTCATTAGAGCGCAACAAGTTTTTGGCACCATTGCCGGGGAAGCTAATTGGCGTAATTGTTTATCAGTCATATATATTTTTTAAATTACTTTTCAGTGTTTATATTTTATTTTATTTTTCTTTTGCTATAAATAATTCCTTCTTTCAGAAATTTATTTTATGCAAGGTAGGAGATCACTTGGAGCAGAGTTTTGCCCATTTATTTCAGAAATTCAAAGAGTGAAAAGAAGCAGAGAAGAGTTTGAATTGTATATCGGGTTTGATACAGAGAAGGAAATTTCTGATTTTGAGTCGGATACTGCGCAATCTACCAATATGGGAGACGAGAGGCAAAGAACTATGAGGGATTTTGCCAGACCTGTCATTGGGACTTCCACCTCATGTATAAGATTGACAGATGCAGCAAGAAATTACGAGTTGAAGAATATCCATTACAACATGCTGCCATCATTCTATGGAGTTCCGAATGAGGATCCTTTGAATTTTATCTGGGATTTCTACTCCACTCTCAACACATTTCCATTGGGTGGACTAACAGAAGACCAATTGAGATGAGGTGTTTTCCGTACACATTAAAGGATAGGGCAAAAAGCTGGCTTATGATGTTGCCTGAAAATTTTTTGACAACTTGGGAGCAAGTATATAACAAGTTTATGTGCAAATTTTACTCACATCAGAAGATAGCTGAATTAAGAGGAAAAATAGCCACATTTGCTCAATTGGATGGAGAGCCATTTCATGAGGCTTGGGACAGGTTTAAGATGTTGTTAATCCAGTGTCCACACCATCTCTACCCACTTCAATTATTGAATCAGTTTTTCTACGATGGACTAACCCAGCAATTTCAGAATACTATTGACAATGCAGTTGAGGAGCTATGAGAGAAAAGACAGCAGAAGAGACTTATGAAATCTTTGAAATGTTGGGAGCTAATTCCCAATAAAAAAAAGTGTAAGGGGAAGAAGTAAAGGGGTAAATCAAGTGGAAGCCAACAGTGAGATGGTCAATCAGATAGCTGAATTGACAAGACAAGTGCAGATGCTGAATATGAAGAACAATGCTTTTTCATCCACTCAAGAAGTGTGTGGAATTTGTGGAACTTTTGGGCATGGAGCAAATATATGCCCCTCTGCGTACGAATCTTATGAAAATGAGGCTGAGCAAGTTAACTCTATGGAGGGATATCAACCAAGGGCCCCGGAATGATCCTTACTTAAACACTTATGATCCTGGTTGGCGAAATCATCCAAACTTTTTGTGGGCAGCAAACAATTCCCAACAACCTTTCCATTTGCTCCAAAGACAAAATCAACCGCCAGGGCAATCTTCAAATCAAGGGCAGCCTAAGAGAGGCAGATTGGAGGATAGTTTACATGCTTTTATCTAAGTCAGTACCAAGAATCAAGAGATGAATAACAAAATGTTGGATTCATTGGAAGCATCTTTCAAGAAAGAGGAGACCTAAGTGGGACAACTTGCACAACATATGCATATTCAACAAAAAGGAAAATTTTCGAGTAAACCTGAGCAAGCACAAGCAGTGACTGTTCTTAGAAGTGGCAAGGTAATAAATAATGGTGTTGAAAATAATTCTGTGAATGCAGGTGATCAAGAAAACAAAAAGAAAGGAGAACCAGAGGACAAGAGTGATGGAGAAAAATCAATGGAGCAATCTCCTTCAGCAGATTTACATAAGGCAAGTAATCCTTACCGGCCACCTATACCATTCCCCAGCAGATTGAAGAATGATAAACAAGATAAGCAATTTTCAGATATCTTCAACATGCTGTCTAAGATAAGTATTAACTTACCTTTACTTGAAGCAATAAAGAATATGCCGGCTTATGCCAAATTCTTCAAAGAATTGAACACCAAGAAAAAAAGGCATGAGCCAAATGAAAAGGTGATAGTATCAGAGGTAGCTAGTGCTGTTTTGCAACATAAACTACCTCTGAAGCTAAAGGATCCTGGCAGTTTCATAATTAAAATTACTATAGGCAATGGAAAGGGGACTGATGACATGTGTGATTTAGGAGCCAGTGTTAATTTGATGCCTTACTCTGTGTATCTTGAATTAGAACTTGGGGAACTTAAACCTACTAAAATTGTCTTGCAATTAGCTGACAGATCTCTTACATTCCCGAAAGGAGTTATAGAAGATGTGTTAGTTAAGGTTGGTGGGTTGATAGTGCCCGTGGATTTTATAGTTCTGGATATGGAAGGAGATAACCCTACACCATCCGCATACACTATTCTACTGGGTAGGCCTTTTATGGCTACGACCAACACCTTGATTGATGTTAAAAATGGTAAATTATCAATGACTATCTTGGGACAAACGGTTGAATTTTTTATTTTTAATACTTCTCCTATTCCTACAATTGCATTATATGAGAATTGCTCTTTAATTGATTGTATTGACGCAGTTGTTTCAGATGTTTTCTTGCAAATAGGTTCTTCGGATAAATTGGAGCTGGCACTGACCTTAGATCGTGAATTGGATATTTTTTACTCAGAAGTAGCCAGTTGCATTGATATTTTAGAAAGTGCTGAAATAGAGAAATTTAAAGAGGAACCATCATTTGAGTTCCCCTCCATCCAAAAAGAAGAGAATAATCCTTCACTTAAGTTAGAGCTAAAAGAGTTGCCTAAAAACCTGAAATATGTGTTTTTAGGAGATCATGAGACCTTACCTGTGATAATTTCTAGCGAACTTAGTGAAAGGGAAGAGATGAGGTTGGTGAGTGAACTAAGAAGATTGAAAAGAGCTATAGGATGGGGGTTGAGTTACATTAAAGGTATTATCCCTTCAATGTGCATGCATAGAATTATCTTAGAAGAAGAAGCTTGGTACATCTTATTGCTTCCGGGATATACAGTATACATAGTATTGTGAGCTTCACCAAGAATACTTTCCTTCAGTTCCTTCACATCAGGTACACACAAGCGATCTCTATAATACACTCCACCATCTTTTGACACAACATAATCTGGCTTTTCCCCTTCCTGCACTTGTTTCAAAAGTTCTAACAATTTTTTATTTTGTTTCTAAGCTTCTATCACTTTTTGCCTAATGGTTGGTTCAACTCTCAATTCTACTAAAGTCTTTCGACTTAAAGCATCGACTACCACATTAGCTTTCTCAGGATGATAGTCGATGATACAATCATAATCCTTGATCAATTCCATCCATCTTCTCTGCCTTAGATTTAGTTCTTTTTATGTTGGCAAGTATTTCAAACTTTTATGATCAGTGAAAATATAACACCTTTCACCATACAAATAATGTCGCCAGATTTTAAGAGCAAATACAATCACAGCTAACTCTAAATCATGTGTAGGGTAATTCAATTCATGAGATTTTAATTGCCTAGAAGCATAAGCAATTACCTTACCCTCTTGATCAATACACAACCAAGTCCTTGATGAGAAGCATCACTATAAATAACATAGTCTTTACCTGGAATCGGTTGGGTTAAAACATGCGCTTCAGTCAATATCGACTTCAATTGTTCAAAACTTGCTTGACACTGAGCATTTCACTCAAATTTAATTTCTTTTCTAAGGAGCTTAGTTAAGGGAAGTGCTATCTTCGAAAACCCTTGAACAAATCTTCTATAATATCTAGCCAACCTAAGGAAACTTCAGACTTATGTTATATTCTTTGGTGGTTGCCAATTCAAAATAGTCTCAATTTTACTTGGATCCACACGAATACCATTAACTCACACTACATGTCCTAGAAATGCCACTTTCGTCAACCAAAAACCACACTTCGATAATTTAGCATACACTTGATTCTCTCTTAGTGTCTGTAGTACAATTCTCAAATGCTTATCATGATCCTCCCTATTTCTAGAATAAAACCAGTATATCATCAATAAAAATAACTACAAACTGGTCCAAATAGGGTTTAAAGACTCGATTTATCAAGTCCATAAAAGCTGCTGGAGCATTAGTTAAACAAAGGGCATAACTAAAAATTCATAATGTCCATATCGAGTTCTAAAAGTTGTCTTTGGAATATCTACTTCTTTAATTTCATCTGATAATAACCCGATTTAAGATCAATTTTAGAGAAAACACCCACTCCTCTCAACTGATCAAATAAGTCATCAATCCTAGGTAACGGGTACTTATTCTTAATAGTCACTTTATTCAACTGTCGATAATCTATACATAATCTCAAAATACCATCCTTCTTCTTTACGAACAAAATTGGTGCACCCCAAGGTGACACACTAGGTTTTATAAATTCTTTGTCAAGCAATTCTTGGAGTTGCACCTTTAATTCTTTTAATTCTGGAGGTGTCATTCTATAAGGTGGAATAGAAATTGGTGCTGTACTTGGAACTACATCAATAACAAATTCTACCTCTCTCTCTGGTGGTACTCCAGGTAGTTCTTCCGGAAAAACATCCAAAAACTCACTCACTGTAGGTATGTCTCCCAAAACCTTGCTTGAATGTCGTGTATCAGTAACATAAGCAAGATAAGCTTCACATATCTTCCTAATTAACCTTCTAGCTTTAGCTGCAGAAATCAAACTGGAAGGATAAAATTGCTTTTCTCCTTGAACTACAATTTTACCATAACTAGGAATTTTAAAAGTTACAATTTTACTACAGCAGTCCATAACTGCTTGATCTCGGAACAACCAATCCATTCCCAAGATTACATCAAAGTCATGGAATGGTAGTTCAATCAAATCAGCAGAAAGCTCCACATCATGAACTCTAAGTGGACAATTTTGATATACTCTATTTACTTTCACACTATTGCCTAAGGGATTTGTAACTTCTATTTCATAATCAAGTTTATCAACACACATTTTCCTTCCTGAAGCTATAGTTGTACAAATATAAGAATGTGTAGAACCAGGATCTAACAATGCATACACATCAAGACCAAGTAAAGAACATTTACCAACTACAACATCAGGAGCATCCTGGTCTTCCACAGCTTTTATGGCATAAGCCCTAGCTAGAGCATTGCCTCGAGTCTGAGGTCTATCCACTGTTTCAGATCCTCTTTGCTGACTAACACTGGGTCGACCACCTCTACCAGTCTTATGGCTTGCCTGAGACCTCTGTACAGAACTTTGTCCTTCCACAACTTCGAATTCTTTTATTATTGGACAATCTCTGATTTTATGCTCCAAAGATCCACATCTCAAACAATCCCCCTTTTTAAACCAACAATCTTCACTTGCATGACCCTTACCACAATATTGACAAGGTGTAGTAACAGCTCTTGAAGAAGAACCTGTAGCCACTCCAAACCTACCACATCTAGATTTATGAAAACTAGCTCCACTTCCTCTACTAAACCTCTGAGTTTGGGCTTGAATATTTCTCTGTCTTTTTTGGCTACCTTGTTATTGTTCACTAGAAAATCCCTTCTTTAACTGTTGTTTTCTTCCCTGCTCTTGTTTAATCTCATTTTCTATAGCGGCTGCCGCATTAACAAGAGTAGAAAACTCTTTAATCCTCATTACTATTAAATACACCCGAATCTGACTGTTCAAACCTTGTTCAAACCGCTTACACTTCTCTTGCTCAGATACAGCCAACTCTGAAAAATATTTACTGAGGAGAACAAACTGCCTCTCATATTCAGACACAGATAATTTCATTTGCTTAAGATATAAAAATTCCCGACGCTTCTCCTCTAAATAGATCTCACTAATATATTCCTTTTTGAATTCTTCTTGGAAAAATGCCTATGTAAGTCTACCTACAGGTATACCTTTCTGCTTTGTATCCCACCAGGAAAAAGCTTGTTCTTGCAATAAGGAAACTGCACATTCTAATCTTTCATTATCAGTACAATGCAGAATATCAAAAACTCTTACAATCCTCTCCATCCAATACTCTGCTACTGAAGACTAATAAGTGTCATGAGCTTTAAAATCTTCTGCTCCCAATTTTCTAATTCTCTCCAAAGGAGATCTTTGGAGTACTAGCGGTGGAGGTTGTGCAGAAGGAGTAACTCTCACAATTTGCCCAAGGATTTCCCCCATATTTCTCACAAATTGAGGATCTAATGGAATTTATTCCGCAGAAGGTTCCGATGGCTGCTGATTTCCCACACTAGCTTGACTGTGTGAGGATGCAGCTTGATCCTTGGCACCTTGACAGGATTCAGAGGCCATCTTATACCTTTAAACATAAAAACAAAAAAGATCAACTGCATCAATCATTTGTTCAATTGTATAGTTCACATAGCAATGATAGTTGTACTTCACTTTTCTTTTAACCCACAACTTAGAACCGTCTAAACCTGGGCACTCTGATACCACTAATTGTAACACCCCCTACATAGACCATACACTTACCTATATAGGAGATGCCGCCTAACATTTACAATTGTACTAAATATATGTTTATGCATGTACTAAAGAAATAAAATCATAAAACCTTTTTGCAATAATGCCACTGTTAAGTTCTCTATATTACACACAGATATTCATATATTTATAAGAACTCTTAAATAAAACTTACATTATTATAAGTATTCTCAAACTACAATCAAACTAGTACAACTGTCATACAAAATTAGTTTTGCTGTGTGACCCATAAAGATTACAATATTTACAATATTGTTCATTGAACCTTGATGATGCAGTTGATCAAGAACGCAAGTCTCTCACTCTGCGGTCTCAACTCTCCTTGTTTGATCTACGCATCAGAAAACAATTCTAACATGCTAAGCAAAGCTTAGTGATGCTTATGTATTTATAATATGCAAGAAAATTTAAATAAAAGAGATCTAGCAATTAAATAATTTAGAAACATCGAATTACATTACTTTATGAATGCTAAATAAAGAAATTAATTAAATTCATTGTAAATTGAAATACTAAGCACAATTAGATTCAAAATGGAGTAATTTATCAACAATTGAATAACAAATTGTTAACTGAATAACACATTATTTTCATTATATATAACTATTTAAATTATGCCCAAACACACTGAGCTCAGATTCTAGATTTGGATAACGGGTCACTGAAGGCAATTTGATGACACTGTATACAATTTTGGCCAATGGCCCACTATGGCATAAATGCCCACTGAGTGTGATGACACAGAGTGTCTTTGGATGGCACAGAGTGCCCACTAACACTTTGGATATCCTCCCTTTTGGCTAGCCATTCAATCCCAAGCTAGATCTAAAATCAGTATGATTAGGGCAATTCATTAATTTGTAGTTAACACTGAATTATATATATCATTTCAATGAAACAATACTTTCATCAATATTTAGTATTATAAATCTTTATCATAAATTCAAAGTTTATCACTCTTTTTCATACTCTCAACGCTTACACATGATTCCTAACACAAAAGTGATAAACATAAACATATTAGCTTCATACTAGACCCGTATATCACAAAATACAAGTCAAAAACATCATTTAGGTACCCCGCGACCGTGGCATCTCAACCCCACGACCATGGGATACAAGAAGAAGCTATAAAATGATTTTGAAGACCCCCACGGTCACGGCCGTGGCATTTAGAACGGCTCTGTTTTAGCAAAATTCTTAAAGACACAGTCTCTTTTTCAATCCCACGGTCGTGGCATTGATTTTTGGTCTGTTTTCAGAGTAATTCTTCCTCCAAAAGTTTCCACTTTGATGCCACGCTCGTGGCACCTTTAAGCCACGCCCGTGGCATCCCAAAATCATGTCTTCTGCACATTTAACTTCATGAAACACCAACATACTGAAAATCTAAGATAATAATATATTAAACTCAAACTTTTGACATAAAAAGGATTCATATCAAATATTTTACCACAACCTCACTCAATCAAACTTTCAATCATTTCATATGAATAAAACCAACATCAAACCATTCAATTCTCATAAAGGTTGAGTTAAGGATTAAAACCCATCATGTAAAGACTATTTTCACTCAACAACCCATTTAATCAATATTTTTAAGAAATATACCACTATAAAGAATAAATCATTAAAACTCATAAAAATTCCTATATTTGCAAATTATAAATCCAAAAGCACATACCTCTTCTTTTTCTTTAATTAAGTGTTAATAATCTCAACTTTCTATTTTAATCTTCTCAAAACTTATAACTAAACCTTATTTTCTCTTTGGTTTTGATCAAACTCTTAGAAAGAAGGAAACAAGAAGGAGTTTTGATGGGGAGAAAGGTGGTGAACGTGGGAAGAAGAAGAGGAAAGAAAAAAAGAAATACTTCTAAACATCACACCTGTCCACACACCTACAAACACTTATATATATATAGTAATTTAGTGTAGCCAATCTCATCTTAGTTATGGTGTACCCTCTTTCTTATCCGTTGATTCTAGTTCGATTTTAAATTTCGTAAAACAGTAAAAATAAATATTTACTTCGTTAAATTTTTGAGATCCACTATTTACATCACTTATCTTTATCTCTTATATCACAATTCACTATTAATTATCACTATTAATTTAAAAGTTTAGTATCTAAAATTTTAAACATTACATAACCAGTGTGATCTAATCCATTAGAAAGATAACCAGCAATGACGTGGGAGCATGGAATCTTACTAGTTTGAAACTTCGCGTAGCTACAAGACTTCTCAAATAGTTTAACAGTATGCACTCTACCTCCTTTTCTTCTTGAGTTATCACGAGTTATCTTTATCGAGAAAATGCCATTATGCAGTCAAAATGTAACATCCACAATTCTAGACATAATTAAATATTTATATGGAGGATATATTAGAGTGTTGGGAGAGGTATATGTATAATATATACCTAATATATATATACAAGATATATATAAGATATACATTGGATACCTAATGTATGTATGATGTATACCTAATATATACACTTTTACTAAAAGATGAAGAATGATAAAAAGTCAAAAAGTAAAAAGTTGAAAAGTTAAATATATATATAATTAAAAAAAGAAAAGAAAATTAAATTATTTATAGATGGAAGACTAAAAATATCACATTAGTTGTAATTATATAATTAAGTAAGGGATAAAGTTGGAAATCAAAGTTTATAAAAAGTTATTCATCTTCCTATTCATAGCTTGGCCGAATTTCATATATAGAGAGAGGGAGAGCTTGGCTTCATCAAATACTCTAATTTTTTTAGGAATTCAAAAGGATTTAAGATGGTTTTAAGGATTAATCAAGTATTAGGTAAATTTTCTTTGATTTGAACTAGGTTTCTTTGATTTTTAAGGTTATGTATAATTTAGCTAGTGAGAGAAGTTATTTAAATTGTTAAATTTGATAGTAATAAAGTTAATATGGTGGATATATAATGATTTGATGATTAATTGGTTGAGATGGACACAATTGGTGATGTCAGGGTTTATAGGATGGATATGTGAAGTTAGGGTTTCTATTACTCTAACTACATGTTGCAAACAAGTTTAACTTGTTGCACATGTGCTTGTGTAATTTAGTGATCATTGTAGCCTTCGCTGCAAAAATGATGTGGCAGCATTGTGACACCCTCACCATCATTGATCTAGTCATTGTTTCTTGTAGAATTTAAGAAGAACGGGAGAGAAACATATCGTTATTATTATCTCAATATTGAAGATTGACAGCATGTTACCTTTTGGATCCCTTGTAGTTGAGATTGACCATGGAAGATGGATATTGTTAATATTTCATGGAAAAAATAAGTTTTATATAACTTGTACATCATTTTTTAAAATTTGTTAAGTTGAAACAATATCCTGACTGCTATTGATTTATTGCCAAACTTTATAGTTCTTAAGTCATATTTCTTCTTTATTACCTTGGATAACTAATCACTTGCATTTTTTCTAATTACCTTCATTGGCTGCACTATTATGTTGATGGCTATGGCACCACTAGGAAAGACACCAAATGTAAGTTTCTCCATTCTCTTAGTGAACCTACTATGATTGGCAATGTACTCTTTTTTTTCATGTAATACTGACTTGCTTGGCATGCTTAATTATTGATCATAGAAACAAATATCATACATTGTTCTACTCAGTATAACTTTGAAAGGGCAGTGTTTCATTGACTATCGATATTTGTAAGACTTAAATTGTGTCAATGTCCTTTAAGAAAAGCCTAGTATATAGTAAAGAATTTATATTGAATCATGAAAATGCTGTTATGCAACTTGCACATGAACAAGTACACACATAGGCACTTGGGAGTGTATGTATCTGCTTTATTATAATTTTGTAATCATTTCCTTTTACCATGCTACATTGCAATGAGTTTGATCCCAGACAAAGGAGTAGCCATTTTTGCCAAATCAATGAAATAAAGTTCAACATGTAATGCTATCAAGCGATTGTTTCTAGAAGACTAAAATCATTTAGTTCTCAGCACAACACATAATAGAATTGATGCAGAAGTAGGGACAAGAAACAGAGTTATTGTAAAATGAGGGGATAGTTGGCTGCAATTTGTCATAATGAGCAACACCGATTCATTTCATGAGAAATGGGTTGCGTATGTTTGTGTTGGGCCTGTTAGTATGCATGTTACAACTTTATGAATTTCATAAAGTTGTGGTCATTGCACTGGAGAGATTGGGTTTTCTTTTCTCTCTTATATCAATGCAAAACGCAAGTGCATGAGCACAAACAAATAGGTAGCTCTTTACTGGTATACTTTCCTTTCATCCACATAGGAACATGCGTGCTTATGCGCATACTCAGATTGATATTAAAAAAATTTACATACATTCACATATACTATTAGAGATTTGTTCTTATTCATTATTCAACTGTTGCAATTTATAATCTTTCTTACATCTTGCAGATACCAAGAGACATTTTGTTAGAATTCCTTGGCCCTTCAAAAGTATAAAAGGAAGTGATCCAGAAAGTAATAAACTCTATTGTAGCTTAGTATGTTGAAAAGGTAACCGGGACCAGATTTTGTTTTGGTATTCAAACTTAATAATTTTCATATATATCATCAAGAAAATGCATTGGCAGTGTACACTTTTGTTGTTTTTGCATGTTCTTAAAAATTCTGGGACTAATTATTTTTCTTTTACTTTCTGCAGGAAGACTTGGAAGTCAGTAAAGACTTGAGAGTGGAGCAGAGCTTTGAATATATTGAAGAAATGTTTGAACCAGATAAAAATTCAACTTCGATGCAATCATTAGGCTTCAAATAAATGAATGAACAATATTCTGTACTTTTGAGAATGAATCAGAAATTTTGTATTATTTCTATAAGTTTTTACCTTCAATCGGAATTAAGATAAGATGAAAACACCTATAGTACGTTTGGTGTGCAAAGTTAACAGAGTTTATTGTTCCACATGCTATAAATGGCTAGAGAAACCATTTGGGGAGATACAAAATTGCAATCTTTGATAACTTTTTTTACTCTGACAGACTCACTTATTTTAGAAAAATTAACTATTAAGAAAAGGTTAGTTATTTTTATTTGATATATAAATTTATATATTTTTTCTATTATATATACTTTATAAGTATAATAGAAATCTAATGTATTAACTAATTTATTGAAATAATAAATAGATTATAATTTGAGACAATTTGAAGTATTTTTTTTAATTTAATTTCCAAAAAAATTGGATGAAAAGAGCAATCTATCTATATATATCTATATATATCACGTATCTCAGTTAACATATTCTCATTCACTTGTTGAGATGTACTTCCACTGCCCTTAAAGATGTGAAAACTCGCTAAATTCCCCAACCCATATATTCTGGCCTTCTTTGTTCCTCCTGCCGCTTCAACAAATAAATCATCATCATCCTTAGTACAAGATTGAACTTCCTCTCCATTTGCCTCTTCTGTAGATTGTGATGCTTTCAATTTCTGAAAGCTTTCCTAAAAATGAAAATCAAAACAACGTTAGAGTCAAAACAATCCAGTAGCCAATACACGCAATTCACAAGCAATATTCATAAATAGGCAATTTAATAAGATTTAACAAAAAAAGTATTAACCAGATTATGACATAACCTATTTATGGGTCTCAGTTCCAATGATTATGATCTCCTCATAAACACAAAAATTGAATAATTCAACTAGTTCTTTTTAATAATTGTACTAGCAGCACAACCAAGATGAGGTTCCAAATGCAAGTTGAAACTCAAAAAAACTGAAGGCTACAAGTTCAAAAACTGCCAATTGAATTGCAATGCAAAGAACAATTTGTTTACAGATAAGAGGAGTTAAAGAACTAAGTGGCTAAGCCATACAAACAGACAATGGGCAATATTTCCATCATTCACAAACAAATTAAAGGGACAACTCTGCAGAATATTTGACAATACTTTAAGAATAAAAGGGTGAAAGAAGATGGTATTTACATTAATGTTTAAAATTTTAAAACAGGGGAAAATTTGCAGAGCAGTCACTTCCTATAAGATAGATGCAAGCAAAAATTTTTGTTGAAATATTATTGACTGATGCAAACTAAAGAGCCAACAATGAGCCACAATCACATAAGTACCCTATGGCGAAACAAATCAAATAAGTAGAAAAAGGTATAACAAAACTTAGAGCGCACTATAACACAACCTAAGAACAAAATATTAGAAAGAAAAGCCAATCAACTAATAACAAAAAAGCATAAAATCATAAGATTCTAGTTCAGATGCAACAACCATATACAGAAACCAGGTGATAGAATCCACACTTGGGAATGTTTAAGAATAAGCACATATCATTAGTTTGAAGGTTTATCATTTATAATGAAACAATTACAAAAACAACAGAAAAGAAATCGTCAAAGCCTAACACAAATTCCAGAATCAAGAAGTAAACAAAACTCGAGTACCATGAAAACACAAAGAAATTACTATGAAATCAAACTGCCTATATTAATTGAAATCTGAAAATTTGAAAGAGAGTGTATACATTATGCAATACCAAGTAAACCACACACCATATCAGTCATATTTTCAACAAAAACATTATAAACTCATCCATAAAATAATGTAAAAACATTATAAACTCATCCATAAAATAATGTAAATAAAATATATTAACTTACATGAACAAGTTCCGATCTCTTATCTATAAACTTCCCCCGATCTTTTTTACTGGTATGGCTATGCTTGAACAATTCATAATTTCCAGGAAACTTTCCCCCATTTGCTGCAGCCTATTTAAATCAATATGAAACACAAACATAAGATGAAAAAAATAGTCAATTTATTTAACAAAATAAGATGTAGATTACATACCAAATCCTTCGCATGCTCTTTCATCGATTTCGACCCACAAGTGTGAGTAGATGGCCCTGTTCCTGGTCCAGCAGGCTCAGACAGTCTGTTCTTAGACTGTTGCTCTAATAAGTTTTTAGCATCTTTCGTTTCCCAATCTTTTCTCCACTCTTCTACAAATTCGGAAGGCACGGGACAGTTCACTAATCTGTTATGTCTCACATTGTAAATGAAAGTACTGTGTCTCCTTGCTGCTTTGCTTTCCCAAGCTTTTCTCATCAAGCCATCTTCAGATGACCTCCAAGTAAATAATTTCTGCAAAGTAAGTAAAAATTACTAAATATGCTAGCCATTATCATTATTAAAGAATATAAACAAACAAATAAAAATGAATATTAGATAAACATTAACTTTAAACTCTCCGAAGTATAAGTCTTTTGATTGTCGAGACAGTTTTGCACAAGAGGATCCTGTTTTATCAGGATACCGTTGAAAAGCTTCTGTGCATGCATGTGATATGCCCCATAAATCAGGATTAAATCTGAAACAACTTAAGATTATTAATAAAGTGCCAAAATAGTGACTAAATAGGATAAAATTAGTAAATTACCTATCAGCCTTTGACCAACTAATTATTATTCGCCCATCAGCATCACGAGCTGGTTCTTGGGATCGAGAGCCTCTACTTATAACGTCATTGTTAAAATCAGGTTGAGGTTCATGTTCACTAGAATTAGGAGATGAAGATGATATTTGGGGATTTTCTATTCCTAATCCGTGCATGTTATCCAGTGAGGGAGTAGAAGAGGGTGGTGTTATAGGATTAGAAGATTCAGATGTTCTTCTCCTAGATGTTGGAGTTCCATCTGTGTTAGGATTTGAAGATTCAGAGGTTTTTCTCCCAGATGTTGGAGTTGCTTCTGAATTTGGACTTACAGCCGCTGGAATTGCAGGTGTGGGTTGGGTAGGTGCTATGGCTACTGGTGTGGGTTGGGTAGGTGTTATGGTTGTTGGTGTGGGTTGGGTAGGTGCAATGGTTGTTGGTGTGGGTTGCGACGGTACCATGGCTGCTGGAACTGTACGTGTGGATCATCCTCTTCCCACTAGTGGTTGAATAATATTGCGACCTTTCCCTCTAGCCATATCTGCAAGAACCCATAAAACATAAGATTAAATATAGAGAAAAAGAGTAGCAATATTAAATGAAAGGAGGTTCAGTAATTTCTTGTTGTTATTGTTTTAACACAATTTCAGAAGCATATTGTCAGCAAAATTGTTAGCAACTAAGCAGTGAATATCGTGTAAAGGTTTCATATAGCATGATGTTATGAATGCATGTGATAAATACTTATGTAACTACCATGTATGCAGCAAGAATTGACAGCATATGTAGTAAATTAATAAATTAAAGCAAAATTATTATAACATTTCAAAAAGGGCCATAAATAGTTCCCAACTCTAAAGTATAGTCAAAGTAAACATCAAAACAAGGAAAAATAACCAAATACTAATTAGTCATTTACCTCTTAACTAATTACAAATAATCACTCTTTCTAATGAATTTACTCTTCGTCTTCATCATTATTCATCATCTCATCCTCCGAAGAATAATACTGAAATTCTTCATCATTCCCTTCCTCCAAACTCTCACTTATATGCATTACAACACCTTCAGCATCATTTAAAGTATCAGGCATTTCATTGTCATTTACATCAAAAGTCTGCCTGGCTGTATCATCTTCTTGGAATGCCATTACTGTTTGAGAAACATTGGAAGGAGCTATAATTTCTGGCAGCTCAATTACATGTCTAGCTTTAACCTTCACAACAGATAACCAATCACTATCAACACGTCTTATAGACGGATAAGGAGCATAGTATACCTATTGTGCTTGGCTTGCCAAAATAAAGGGCTCATACTTCCCAAATCTCTTCCTTTTGTGAACATCTATAATATTGTATCCTTTATGACACCTCATACCCACATCTAGCGTTGGATCATACCAATCACAAAGGAACAAAGTTGTCCGCTTAATTGGTAGTGCCGGGTACTCTATTTCAATGACCTCTTGTAACCTACCAAAGTAATCGCTTGATTGTTCACTGTTGTTTGTCCCTTTAATACATACACCATTGGTAGATCTATTTGCACTTCTTCTCTCTATGTGGAACTTAAATCCATTCACAAAATACCCAGAATATGCCTTAGCATCATTGTAAGGTCCATGTGCCAAGTCTTTTATAAATTGGTTGTTCACAGCATTCAACGGGTCATGCACCTATATGAAAAGCATAAATATTCAATACAAGTGCCTTAGATAATATTGACTACAAAATGCTAGGTAATAAACTTACATAGGATTTGAACCACTGGGGAAAATTATTATCCAAATGCATATCAATCTCATCCTTGCTAATGTTAGGATTTTGAGTACGTAATTTGCCAACGAACAATCTTCATAGTATAAAGGACCATCATTAAGTATATCAAGAATGGGAGTGTAAAACAATATTACTGAAATTCAATTTTAACATACTCGACAAATGGCTCAACTTCTGCACAATTCATGAGTGCATACGACTGAGCCGCGTTCCTCTCACATTCCTTCAATTTTCGATTCTTTGGTTGACCCATCGGTCGACCACAAGACTGGAATATTGATAACATTCCTTCAATCTCCTCCTCAACCTAACCATCATCATTCCGTGGCACACGATGATGTCTAGTTGATACATGTGGCTCAAAAAAATGGGCACAAAATGCAACTGCTTCTTGTACCAAGTACGCATTAGCAATTGACCCTTCAACTTGTGCCTTATTTTTTACATCCTTTTTCAAATCACCATTGTAACTGCAAGATGTTTATATAAGGCTTACAATGCATTTATTAGTAAAGTAAGCTCAATAAAAGGGTTTAAGGAGAAAAGTAAATTACCGCTCAAATGGATACATCCAATGATATTGTACAGGCCCTGCAATCCGAGCTTCATATGGTAGATGGATAGGAAGATGTTCCATAACATTAAAGAATGCTGGAGGAAAAAACCTCTCTAATTTGCATAGGATTTTCGGAATTTCCTCTTCAAGCCGTATCATATCATCTACCCATATGACTGAACTTGTTAATTGTCTAAAAAATATACTAATTTCAATTATTGCCTCCCAAACTCTTGCTGGTAATAATTAACGAAAGGCAATCGGGAGTAAACGTTGCATAAACACGTGACAATCGTGGCTTTTCATCCCATACATTGTTAATGTTTTCATGTTTACACATCTAGCCATGTTAGAAACATAGCCATCGGGAAACCTTAGTTCTTTTAACCACTCACAAATTGCTTGCTTTCCATGCTTATCCAATGAGTATATTGCTTTTGGATATTTACCAATTTGTACATTTTTTTGTAACTCTGGCCTGTCTCATAACACCATCATCTCCTCCCTTGCTTTGGCATTATCTTTCGATTTACCGTCGATGTTCATAATGGTGTTGAACAAATTATCAAAGAAGTTTTTTTCAATATGCATCACATCGAGGTTATGCCTAATTAGCAAAGAACTCCAATATGGCAAATCCCAGAAAATACTCTGTTTCTTCCATCCACTCCCACTCCGCCTACCAATTGCTGCATTAACATCATCTGAGTCTAGATCAGTAACTTTCAGTAAACCAAGAGAATTAAGTTCAACTAATATTTCTTCCCCGGTCTTCACAGGTGGTGGCATGTCCTGAATTATTTTATTTTTTCTGAACCAAGTTCTATTCTTTCTCCATGGATGGTCAATTGGAAGAAACTTCCTATGATTATCGAACCATGTTTGTTTAGTTCCATTCAGAAGTGTAAAGGCATCTGTCTCTCCCATACAATGAGGACATGATAGCCTTCCACCAGTACTCCATCCAGAAAGCATTGACAAGGCAGGGAAGTCACTAATAGTCCATAAATTGTTTCAACTCAGCAATTAATGGTTGTAGGAGCACATCTATTTTCATTTTCGGATTATTAGGCTTTGGCACTAAGACTGTCAAGAACATGTACTCCGACTTACCACACATCCATGGAGGAAGATTGTAAGGAGTGACAATGATTGGCCACGATGAGTACGGTTCGCTGTATTTCCCAAATGGCTGGAATCCATCAGAACTTAACCCGAGCATGACATTTCGAGTCTCAGAAGAAAATGAGGGATACAGATTGTGGAAGTGCTTCCAAGCAGGAGATTTAGATGGATGACGCATAACTCGCTCCTCGGACTTGTGTTCTGCATGCCACCTCATGTCTTTTGCGGTGGCATTAGATGCATAGAGTCGTTGCAACCTTGGAATGAGAGGGAAGTAATGCATGACCTTGTATGCCTTCTTAACATTGCCAATTCGTTTGTATCTTGCTTGTTGGCAAAACTTGCACACAAGCAAATCTACATCATCACCTCAGTATATCATACAATTATTTCTATAGCAGTCAATCTTCTGCACTAGGAGGCCTAAACCTTCAATCAATCTTTTCGTTCTATAGAAATTTTCAGGGAATACATTATCCTCTGGCAAAACTTCTTTAACGAATTCTGCTATCTGATCAAAACATCTCTCCGAAAAATGGTGTTCGGCCTTCATGTTGAACATACGAGCCATGGCAGATAACTTCGTATGCTTTACACAACTGGGCCATAGTTCCTCATTAGCCGCTTCCAGCATTTAAATAGCTTTTTAGATTCTTGATTCGGTTCCTCCTCCATGTAATCAGAATGAGAATTAGGAACTCCAAGCCCTTGGAGGACCATTTTATGATATTGTGCACCTATTTCATTACGCATTTGATCGACCAATTCAGTTTCAAGATCCCTAAAAGCTGTACTTGTATCCTCAGGCCATGGTTCCCCATGTGATACCCACTGATAGTAATTTGGCATAAAACCAAATTTTGTCACGTGGAAGCGGACTTCTTCCACCAGTTGGAAAAATCAGTTTCTACATTTCGGCTTCGAACAAGGACACTTAATTTTGGTCCCATCCATACTTGCTGGATGAGAAATTGTGTAGTCTAAAAACTCTTGTAGTTTTTCTTGAAATACTTTATTCAAACGTCCCCCAGCATACGTTTCATACATCCATCCCCAGTCCATACTTATTATCTTATGTGAATCGTCAAAAATGTACTAAAAGAATAAAAAATCAATAATCAAGCCCAATAAAAAGTGACATTCAAACCTCCTATTTCATACTATGGGTACAAAATATTAAAGTGTGGTTGTGTTTCATGTGATAGCTACCATTCTAGAAAATGCTACAATAATAGTATATAAACAGAGGTTATACAATTTATTAATCATATTCATTTAAGGAATATTATTTTAACTCATATTCATAATCATATTTTGTTATGAAATACTATTTTTAATTATATCATTCGTGCTTTTTTTAGATTTTCTTGTTTGCATCAACACGAGTGTTGAGTTACATGTAGAATGGCACAAGCAAGTGACCATGCATTTGTAACTAAATTTTTAAAGAGAAAAGGGGGAGGGATACTTTTTTAAACTGCCAAAATTGCCACTAAAATTGCCAAATACATCCAATTAGCTCCAAATGATATCATAATCTAAAAGATTACTGCCAAGAAGATACCTGATTTACAAATGTCCTCTGGAAAGGGCTTTTATCTACATTTAACTGTAAAAATGATATTCCACAACGAAGTCAGAACATTTTATTAGAAACAAAAGATAATATATAAGTAATGGGCTCTGAGAGAGATGCTCATAGTAGGAATAAATAGTGTTGTCAATAATTCACAAACAAAATAAGCAAAATAGTTATTGGAAGCTTTCACAAGGCACATAATTCAGCATCTCTCTCATGTACCAGTGTAACATGAATTTGAAGTTTTTCAAGGTTAAAGATAATAAAATTCTGTATAAAATAGAGACAAAGAATAAGAGTAGAGTAGATTGTTAAATATCATAACTTTCATCTGCAAATGATATAATTTAGAATGCATCTTAGGTAGAAATCAACACAACAGGTAGAAAACAGAATTTAGTAATTCCCTATGTCCAAGTGTCCTTAGGTAGTTATTAGGGTAGAAAATACAAATGCAATTTTCTGCTTATTAGCAAGTTAAACTGAGAAATAAAATATTAGCAAAAAAAATATTTATGCTTATTAGCAAAAAAATATTTATGTATTTTTATTAGTCAAATAACTAAACACTAACTTAACCACCTTGCTGAATACACCCTAATAACAAATTTTTTTTATAAAATGAATAAAGAAAAAAATCATATAAAGCTCCTAACTTTATCATTTTACATGTAAAAAGAAAATTGAGAACTTTTTATTTTTAGGATTCTGTCTGTGTCTGTCTGCCAATGAGAAAGAAGGAGAACATTTCAATGTCCAATTATATTTTTTTGTTTGGTCACATGCTCATTTAATGCAATTTTATTTTAATTTATTAGAAACATCCAATTTAAACAAAATGAGAAACATGAAGTGGAAGTCCCTTATTTCCAAGAAGCTAGCTGCAAATCAAAGATGCAATTATTCACAAAAGCAAAGGGCAATTATGGAAAATGAATTTAGTAGACTTCTCTTCTCTGGTTGGTTGACTCTTGACATTTTCAAAGTCTACCTTCAGTCTTTCAAGTGTATGTCCAGTGTAGAATTCATACATATTTATGAGCATTTGTGGTATAGTGATGTATTATTAATGAAAAGTAGCCAATTAGAAACTTTTGGATCCCATCATTAGCCAATCAGAATAATCCTAGTTGTTTTATAACCCAATTAGTATAAGTTTAAACCAACAAGGCCGGCCATTCATATGATATGATTTCTGCCATTATTAACAATATTATTAAGATCATGTCAATAAACTATTAACATACCAGAAATTGGTATATAATTTTACATTGTAGTAACTAATGATAATGATTAGGTGTATTGAATAAAATTAAAACTATTCATCACAACTATTTACAAAACATTAAAAACCAAAAATTATGGGGTTGGAAGTTTATAAAAGGCTACTAAAACAGTTGAAAACTAGCTCGTATGCTATTTTTTTTACCAAACGCTAAAAAAAAGCTTGCGCAATCGCAATAAGCTATGCCAGAAACAGAACACAGCTTAAATGTATCACATTTTTATTGGAATGAAAATTAATTGAATCTTTCTTTTGTTGCATTTATAGAAACAGAATGGAATATAATTACGCTACACATTATTCAATCCAATAGAAGAGACTAAAAGCCAAAAACAAACCATGGAAACTAAAACAAGAAAATAGCATAGCTGTAAGAAATTACCTGAAGCTCGAGCAGCTGTAGCCGAGGACTGGATTGTCGTCGCCCCGTCGGTGCTTGTGGAAGGTGGTGTCTGGTGTGTCGGCTTGGCGGTGAGTGATAGAACAGGAGGTGGTGGGTGAGCGTGGGTGGCGTCGGATGAAGAAAACGAGAGGGTAGGGAAGAAGACGATAGAAGAAAGGCGTGACTGCTTAATGAAATTGGAGAAAATTGGAGAGAAAGAGAGATGGAAGAGGCTCATTCATGGAAAAAAAATTAAGAACTCCACTTTGGGTTTTGGAGGTTCTCGGCCAAAATTAAGGATAATAGAATTTGGGGGAATAATTTACAAAGAGATAGCAGAAGAGTGGTTCACGTGCTTGGCACGTGCAATATCTTTAAACTTAATTTGCGACTTATCTGCAACTGTACTGCATATTTGCGACGCAAAGTAAGTCCGTCGCAAATATCTGTTGCAAAATGAATTTTTTCTTACCCTTTTTGCAACCTCTGCGACGGATTTAATTTCAGCGAAAATTCCCCGAGCTACCTTCTCCCGCCAAGCAGCCGCGCCAAATTTTGAGACGAAAATTTGCATCGACCAGACAACCGTCGCAGATTTACTACGGATTTGCAACCGATTTACGACGGCTTCCTCAAAATTCCTTCACTGTGTTTATCCATCGCAAAACCGTTGCAGATCCGTCGCAAATTTGGGACGAAAAATTTTCGTCGCAGATTTCCGTCGCAAATGCCGAATATTTTTGTAGTGTAATAATTTATTTATAATAATAAATGTATATCTTTTTAGAAATTTTAAATTTTAAATAAAGAAAGATATATCTTTTAATCTTTTTAACAAATTAATTATATGTTAAAGATTTATGTAATAATAATATTTATATTAATAATAATTTCAATATAAATATACAATTATAAATCTTCCTATTTATATTTTTCTCCTTATTTGAAAAAGTTTACTTGAATTTTTATTTTTTTTATTTTTTATACCAAAAATATGTGTGAATTTTATTTTTAATTAATAAGAATATCAAGTTATGAAATAAAAGTATTATATTTTCTCACTAATATTGTTTTAAAGAAACTGTTATAAAAATCAAAGTAAATATTTTATTTTATATTTTTTATAATAAAATTTTGTAACTTTGTCTATATATGAGTTCTTTGTGCATAGACGGTCCCAAACTCGGATAAAGAAGGAGGGTTACAGTAGGTGACAACTAACGTAAAATTTTATCACATCTCATGATATGGAATCTAATGAAATTCTCGTTGGAGCGTCCCCTACTTGCGACGCGCTACATTGGAGCCCGAATGTAGTGAGAAATAAGTAAGGTTTAGGACTTTTTTCGAATGCGACGCGCCATGTCGGCACCCGAATGTGGCCTAAATAAGTAAGGATTCTCACATTAAGGATGGGTACGGGTAAAGAAGTTAGTCCAAAATATAAATACAAGTAAGAAAAGGGATACTAGCTCAGAAAAGGGTAAAGGCTTTTATAAGAAGAGACATAAGAGAGAACAAGTGGAAAATAAAATCAGAATAGAAACTTGGAATATTGGATCTCTTATAGGTAAATTGAGAGAACTTGTCGATACTATGGAGAGAAGGAAAATTAGTGTTGCTTTGTTCCAAGAGACTAAATGGGTTTGAGAAAAGAGTAAAAAAGTTGAGAACACATGATATAAGTTGTGGTTTACAGGAATTGACAAAAATAAGAATGGTGTCGGTATAATTTTAGACCGAAATCTAAAGGAGAAGGTTATAGCGGTGAAAAGAGTAGATGATAGGATCATTTCAGTAAAACTTATGCTATAAAATAAGACTATAACATAGTTAGTGCTTATACTCTTCAAGTTGGATTAGTGGGGAGAGCAAGCAAAAATTCTAGGAGGATATGGATGAGCTTATGCAAGAGATCCTGAATGATAAAAATATCTTTATAGGAGGAGACTTAAATAGACATGTAGAAAAAGATAGAGTAGGTTTTGAGGATGTATATGGAGGCTTTGGTTTTGGAAATAGAAATGAAGAAGGCAAGAATATACTTAATTTTGCTATAGCTTACGGTTTGATTCTGGCAAACACATATTTTATAAAGAGAAAATCACATCTAGTAACCTTTAAAAGTGGACAAAATAGAAGTTAGATTGACTTTATACTCACAAGAAAAACTAATCGAACCAGATGTAAGGATTGCAAGATTATTCCCGGTGAGACATTGACTACTCAACATAGGTTAGTGGTGTTGGATGTCAATATTAGGAGTTAGACTAGCAGGCCAAGGAGAAACGAGTTCCTAAGATTAGGTGGTGGACTTTAAAAGGTATAAAATAGTTAATGTTTAAGGATGAGTTAGTTAAAGTCGGAGGTTGGGAGGTGGATATGAATATATCAGCAAATAATTTATGGGTGGGCATGTCTACAATAATTAAAGGATTAGCTAAAAAGGTACTTAGAGAGTCTAAAGGATGTGGACATCCCTCGAAGAAATTTTGGTGGTGGAGTGAGGAAGTGCAAAAAACAGAAAAAAGTAAAAGAGAATGGTATAAGAGTTTGCCAAAGTGTAGTGACAATGAGGCTTTTGAGCATTACAAACAAGCAAAAAAGAATTAAAAAGACAGCTAGGTAAGCAAGAGCACAATCTCTGGAGAGTTTGTATGAAAAACTTAGAACAAATGAAGGAGAAAATGCTATTTATAAATTGGTTAAGATAAGGGAAAGAAAATGTCAAGATTTGAACCAAGTTAAGTGCATTAAGGATGAAAAGAATAGAGTCTTGGTTCAAGAACAAGATACCAAGGAAAGATGGAGAAGTTATTTTGAGGAGCTTCTTAATAGTAACCGTAATAAAATCATTGAGGGTTTGGATGACATAGCCGAGAAAAATGTGAAGTATACTAGACGGATTACAGAGCAGTTTAATACCTATTTTTAAGAATAAATGAGATATTCAAAACTGCTCAAATTACAGAGGTATTAAGTTTATGAGCCACGCCATGAAATTATGAAAGAGAATTGTAGAACACTATTTACATTTAGACATTTATATCTCCCCAAACCAGTTTGATTTTATGTATGGTCGATCTACTATAGAAGCTATCTTTCTTATTAGAGATGTGATGGAAAAGTATAAAGCGATGAAGAAGGATTTGCATATGGTTTTCATTGACCTGGAGAAGGTGTATGATAGAGTTTCTAGAGAAGTTTTATGGTGAATCCTAGAGAGTAGAGGGATTTCTATAAGATATATCCATGTCTTGAAGGATATGTATGATAGAGCTATTACTAGTGTCTACACTGTTGGAGGTGATACTAAGAATTTTTCTATTTCTATTGAGTTACATCAAGGTTCAGCTTTGAGCCTTTATCTATTTTTCTTGGTCATGGATGAGCTAATAAGGTATATACAAGATGATATTTCTTGGTGTATAATATTTTGCAGATGATATTGTGTTGATAGATGAGACTCAAACAGGTATAAGTTAAAAGTTGGAGTTATGGAGAAGTACTTTGGAATCAAAGGATTTTAAGCTTAGTAGAACTAAGACTGAATATATGCATTGTTGATTTAATAACGCAAATAAAGAAGGAGGCAAAGTTATTTTAGACAGAGTAGCAGTACCTCATAGTACTCATTTTAAATATCTTGGTTCTATTATTCAAGTAGATGGTGGTTGTGAAGAAGATGTAAGTCATAGGATTAAAGCTGGTTGGATGAAGTGGATGAGTGATACAGGAGTGTTATATGACCAAAAGATGCTAGTCAAATTGAAAAAAAATTTTATCGTACTTCCATACAACATGCGATGATGTATAGTAGTAAGTGTTGAACTGTGAAATGATAATAGGTGAATAAAATGCATGTTGCAAAGATGAGAATGATGAGATGGATGTGTGGATACACTAGAATGGATAGAATTATGAATGAGAGCATTAGAGAAAAAGTAGGGGGTATCGCCTCTTTAAAATAAGATAAGAGAGCATAGATTGAGATGGTTTGGCTATGTGAAATGTAAACCTAGGGATACAGTTAGAAAAACTGAACTAGTTAAAGTAGAAATACCTAAGAGAGACAGAGGTAGACCTAAATTAACTTGGACAAAAGTGATACAAAAAAATCTTGCTGTTTTAAATTTATCAGAAGAGGTAACCCTATATCAAATCGAGTGAAAAAGAAGAATCCATATAGCCGACCTCAATTAGTTTGGAATTAAGGCTTTGTTGTTGTTGTTTTTGTACAATAAAATTTCTTATTCATTTATATATAAATTAATTTATATTTATTTATCGATTATATTTATTTATATTTTATTATTTTTATTATTGTATATCATGTGAGTAAATGACTAGTTTATTTAATGAAATAAAAAAACAGAGGCGATCTAATTAATTAGTTCAAATTTTTGGGCTAAATAGTAATTGAGAGAAGGTATAAAAAAAGCTTTCAATATTTTTGTATGAGTACATATTGAAGGTTAATGTTTGTTTTTGCTCATTTATATTCTTAAAGTTTTAAAAAACTGATAAATTAACTTTTTGGTTAACAGAAAGTTAACTGTCGTTAACTTTTTATTTAGTTTTTTTGTTAAAATGTACAAATATATCAATTAAGTTTGCGTGAAAATATAAATTGACACTGATTTTTTTGTTCAATTATGCACTAAAATGATATTTTTACTAAATAAATTAAATATATTTAAGAATATTTTATATTAAATAATATTTTGATTAAAATTGTTATTTAATACTTATTCTAATGAGCGTTTAAAATTTTTAATTCACGTTATATATATATATATATTTTTTAATTCACATTATATATATATATATACATATTGTATGTTTTATGTCATTATGATGATATATTTAAGTGATTTTCTTAAAAATTTTAAAAAATAAAATTTTTTTAAAAATTTTATTTTTTTAAAAAGTGCTATTAACTTTCAATTTCAAAATTAAAATTAATATTTTTAAAATAAAAATAATTTCAATTGATTAATTACAGGCTATATTTTTAAAGCTAATTAAAATTTAATATTTTCAAAATAAAAATAATTTTAATTGAAAATTAGGAGAATTTTTTTTAAAAAATAGATATTTTCAAAATATTTTTATTTTTAAAAATTTTTACAAAAATCTCTTAAATATATCCTAATAATGATATAATATATCCAATGCAATATATATAATATATGAATTAATGGTTTTAAAAGTTTACTAAAAGAAGTATTAAATAATAAATTTAATTAAAATATTTTTAAATATGTGAGATTTATTTATAAATAAATAAATAATATTATTTTAATACATAATTGAATAAGTTTAGTATCAATCATACTTTCTTATAAATTTAATGAATATATTTATAAATATAACTTCATATTAAAAATAATACTAATTTATTAGCATTTTAAAACTCTAAAAATATAAATAAACAAAAACAAATAAGTATTAAACTTAAATTTATACTCTAACACAAATTTTTAGAAAAAATTTTCACTTCTCCGGATATATGTATATATAACTTCTCCCGTAATAATTTGCTCTAGATCAATGACATGCCTTATACTATGCCGACAGATAGAAGCCGTTAAGTTTCAGGAGACTATAAAATGCGAGGAGTGATTGTCTGTTATTTCTCGTTAAGTTATTCATCTTCTCGCTTCGTTTGAGATTCTCATAACAGAGACTGCCGCTAGGGATTTTCCAATCAAACTCTTGATCATGGTAATTCTTTATCCCTCTTTATGTATATACATATATGTAATTGTGTATGTATATCTAACATTTCATTTGTTTGGAGTGAACAAATGTGTATTTGATTTTGCCTTTGTGTCGAAATTTTAGGGTTTCCAAAATGTGCAATGCGATTTCTTTTATGATATTTATATGATTTTGTTAATAAATTTGGATTTTCCACGCTAATTCTTATTTCGAAAAAATAGGTTCTTTTACAACCAGATCCGTTTCTCAATGAACTCACAGCCATGTTTGAACAAAGTACTGAAAAAGGCTCTGTTTGGGTCAATCTCAAACGCTGTGAGTATATATTTTCGTTTATTTTTCTTTGTATTCTTTAACTCAGTTGTTGGGTTAGTTTTTAAATGATGAGATTATGAGGAATTATGTGTTGGGATGTTAATAATTAGTGCTTGTATTTTTATTGGTACCTTATCAGCATCATTGAAGTCTAAGGTGCAAAGGAACAAAATGGCAACTACTGGTACACCCCTTGAGTATAGGTGTCTCATTCGCGCTACTAATGGAAAAAAGACAATCTCTACTTCGGTATGCACCTTTTTTCTTTTTATATTTGAGTAGTGGTTGAGTCAGATGCGTTGATTTAAAGATTTGTGACTGAATCAGATGCTGAAATTTCATGTGATCTTGAATTGGTATGTTTTGCTTAGTTGATGATGGGGATCATTGAGTCTTCATTTGCTTCAAAACCTGGCAAGTCATGTAGGAAGATTGGAGATAGTACATTGTATGAGTATTTAATTTAGTGATAAAGTAACATATTGTTTGAGAAGTAAATTGAATGTTGGTGACACTTGCATGTTTTTCAAATAATTTATATTCCTTAAGATTTTGTTGTGTGTATTTCTCCTTCTTTTTGTTTATCACTTGAGTCAATGACATTGTTGAAGTATTTAAGATTAAGCTTTGGAGATGTGCCGCAATTTTAAACAAATTGAATGTCCTTCTTTAGATAATAGATTTGTGTTTTAGGTGGTTGTAGTTTAATTTGGAAATCTATGTAGAGCCATCAATTTGGAAATCTATGTAGAGCCATCTGATCCTAATGTAGGGATTTGTGTTTTCCTAGTTGTTTGATCTGCTTTGCCTTGATCATTTTCTGCACCTTTCTGCTCACATGTGTATTTCCCTATTAAATTGTGCACCTTGTGCTTTCATACCTTTTGTATGATAATTCTAGATAAGGTGAGGCATGGGAATATGGAAAAAAAAAATAGGTTGGGGTATCTTACTTTGCAGCTGGGAGTAAAGATCAATTTGTGTAGTATTGGTGAGGAATGGTTCTTATTAATTTAAGCCTTTGGAATTCAATGTTAAGAGAAGGTTCTTCTGCAATGTTGGCAAAGCTGTGTTCTTCAGAAGTTAGAACTTTGAATGATAAATTAAGAAAAAAATAAGTTGAATACTTAGGCTTGAATGAGACTAAAGATCCAATGTTCAAGATGGTGAAATGTTTGACTTAGGGATTGTAATAAGATGTGAAATCATCTTTTGTATCTCTGAAGCATGATCAGACTCGACTTTTTTTTTTTTCTTTTTTCAATTAGTTGTTCTATCTTCTATTTTACTTCCGCAGAAGGTGAAGAGTTAATTCTTTGAGGATTATGTAGATATAATTTAGAATTTGTTTACCCAGCTGAATCTCATCTTTGTGTCAACTAAATAACCTTGATTATCAATAACATTTCTGTGTCTATGCTTTCTGGTTCATGCTTTTATTTCTTTAGCTTGGCTAATGGCATTTTATTGTGTTTTTGGGGAAGGTTGGGGCAAAGGATCACCAGCGTTTTCAAGCATCATATGCCACTATTCTGAAGGCCCACATGACAGCTTTAAAGAAGAGGGAGAGGAAGGTCAAGAAAAAGGCTGCAGGGGCAAAGAAGATAGAATTTGTTAAGACGAAGACGGCCTGAACCCATTTCCGCTATTGAAGCCTCTGTATAAATTGAATATCTTCCATTTCCTTTTATCATGATCTTCAGCTTTTGCGCCAGCTAGGCTTTTGATTTTTGGCCGGGAAATAGAAAAAAGTACATTTCATTTTGAGCATTTACTGGTATTGTTTGCCCGACTGCCCCTTTTTGAATGCAGTTTCAGTCGGATCCCTATTTTTAGTTGCACATATCTTGTTGGCTGTCATGGTTACTTAATTTTTGGCAAAACAAAAAAAAATTCTGGAATAAACAGAACACGTATTTGCCAGTGTGATTATATGCTAATATATGATTGACTGCGTGGGCATGCTTGACATATTCGTGGCTGGCATTGTGTATATGATTGCAAATATTCATTGTTTGATGTTTTAAATTATATTAATTTATGGATCTTTCATATTATTTATTTTGGAATTGCTCGTAATTTGCTAACATTAGAAAAATGTGAGAACTGAAGCATCATAAAACTTGGCAAATTAAAATCTGAGTGAATTAATCTGAAAGAAGAAAGAAAACGATTCAATGCTAAGAGCCAAATTTCTTTTAAATATAAATGAATTAATCAATACAGAAAACAAAGAAGAATTAACTACAAAGTGAAGGACTACGGAATGACTTATTTCATTAGATGTCCTCATAAAATCCTGAAAAAATTGATTATCAGATCCGGTAAAAATAATCCAAATGTTACCCAAGTTTATATTTAAACACTATACATAGCTACTACGCCACAGAAAAAAAAAAAAAAAAACTGACATTTAAAGCCTTGGTGGCTTATAAGCATTGTTTCTCTAAAATGCCACATACCATCTCAGTTTTATTCGTTTACATTTGATGCTAAGAAAGACTTGAACATCTGCCGGTACTTTGCAGGGCTGTAATAGGCTGTTGGGGTACTGATAATTGCTCTTTCCAGCCACATCTTGTCAACCACCTTTTTCTCAATCAGTTTCTGATAGAACCTTTTCCACTTATACATAGCTCTTTTTAGACGAACACTCTTACTTCCTCTTAAAAGATACTTGATGTAGTCTTTTGAAAGTCGAGTCAACTCCTCACCACTGATGATGTAAATGTACTGCATTAAAAATCAATGAACACAAAAACAAGTTTATACACATGGCAAATAAACTATTCCTAGAGAAATAAAGTAACTGTAATTCCTTTAAATGATTTGAGACGACACTCATTTTGGTAATAACCATATATATCAGGCTTGTGATGCAGTTGCATGCGACATGCAGTGCAGCTGCAAGTGTACATTCAAGAAGGAGAAGAAGAAGAAAAAGAGTAGGGGCAGCAGCAGCAGCAAAGTAGGGTCAGAAAAGAAGTTAGCAATCAAATTCTATAAATTTATCTCTCCCACGCACTTTTTTGCAATGGTTGTGCTTCCCCTTTTCTTTTCAGGTGGAAAGAATTACATTTGATTCTAACACTGCAGGGTCAATAACCCATGCACAAAAGGATTTTCCAAGGAAATATATATCTCCTGTACAATAACAACCAGAGGTATGAAGATCTGAATAATAGAAAAGACAAAGAACTATGCATCACATAGAAGACAACAGAAGCATTGGATTAATTAATATCTAAGAATTTTGGTGTCATGAACATTTTCTGTTAGTTTTATCTTCCAACAATCAAGAACACAATACAGACTTAGCAAATAGAACACGTTATAATATAGGGGTTGTGAGCTAAAGAGCTACCTAATGCGTATGACATAAAAAGAGGTTGAAAGATGATATCATTACCAGAAAGATAAAGCCAATAGTAGCTAAAGACCACTTGTAGAGTTTCATCAATGATTCCTGCAATGCTTTCATCCTCAGATCCGCCAGAGCCATTCCCACTGCCACTGCCGCCACGAGGTGGATTTTTCCCACTACCTCCATCATAAAATTCTTGTTTTTCGATTTGCTGCCGTAACACATCTTCTATTGACTTTCCATTGAAATTTCCCATGACTTGCTCAAAAGGATTCCATCCGGATCCCTGGTCCTCAAATAAAATATTGTATCCAGATCAAGGAATGAAAAGTATAATCTACAAGTAGTTTGAGAATTTCTCAGGCCAAAATATTTGAATGCATTTAATCACTTCAGAATGTTGGGGTTTCATTTAAACACATCTGAAGATATAAGATAGAGCCAGTCCCAAAGCCAAAATGGAATAATGTTAAAAACTTCACTGGCAGTAAAGATCAAGGCCAGCGGTTCATTACAATAGGAATTCAAAGCTTATCTGTTTGGTGAATAAGATAGTTAACATTAGGTCCAACACCTTTAAGTATGAGTCTTTCGACAAAAGACACAGGATTCAAAACTTCGTCCTGTTCCTGTTTGTACTGTTTAGGTTTCAGAAGAAATTTATAAAGAAAAAAAGACCAAAATTGTCCCCAGAATATTTCAACAAATAAGAAATCTTAAAAGCAAAACTGAACCAAAAAGAAAACAATCAGCAGGTTTAGTTCACCTTTCTCAATTTTACAAAAGCTTACAATTTAGCTTTATAAATTACGTAATTATACATTTTTATAGGTTAATTTCAGATGAGGCTAAGATAACATCTGAACAATGTTAAATGGAACACTCAAACTTTAAAATGAAATGTTTTTCAAATCGTACACTGAGTGGAAACTGAATTCATCAAAAATAAAATCAAGATTGAAAAAGACTAGTTTGATTAGTACTTTTGATTGTCCAACTCATAAAGTACCAACCGAAAAACAAAGAAAACTGAAAACTTCCTCTTGCGAGATCTATTTATTTTATTCCCCAACCTAGGCTGCTAATAGAAAGAAATAACCCAGAAACAAACATTTGAAATGTTCAGCTGTTAGGTTATTAGGCTTGCTGAGATCAGATAAAAATTTGCTACATTATCCATAAAATAGCTAAAATTATGTGAAGATGCATGTGCCATGTTCAGCTGTTGGGACAAGATGCGAGGACAGTTAAAGGTGTCGTGCAAATTAACACTTAACATTCACACGATGATTAAAAGAGAAACTGTCATCAATTCCTCTAGCAATCATCATCATCATTCATTAACAGGCACATTAGCAAATAGAGACAAAAGAGGAGAAGTCTCTTACTTCATTTTTCAGACTTGTGTTACCAAGCAAGCAAACAGGTGTGCCTTGCTGATATTTCATAGAATGTTCGTGTTGTCCATGTTTCAATACAAGTCCATTAAGGCAGTAAGTTGAAGCATTAGTTGTAAGTTTCAAAGACTTGACACGAACTGGCAATACACATTGATTATGAGGGCATTGATGTGATTGGGATTTGTTCAAGACAGGGAGACTAGGTCTACAGGGACTTGCATGAACACAAGTCGCCATCTGTGATCAATCTCACGGGTCGGTAACCCGCACATTAATCTTCAAAACCCTACATTTAAATGTTTCAAGCAATTATTAAACTACTTAACTATGTTAAACATAAACCCCACAAAGAGTATTTGGATAACCCATTAACAAGCAAAATTGATAAACACAATCAGCATCAATATCTAATTTTCAAGTTCGGAACATGATTTAAAATATTAACAATGTTAAACATCAACTCCACAAAAGATATTTAATAAGGGATAAGGGACAAGGGAGAAGATACAAATAAGCCCCCAATGTTTTTGCGTGGGAATAAATACATGCCTAATGTTTGTTTTGGCTCAAATAGGCTCAAATCATTAGCAAAACTGACATTTGAGCCCTGTTTTAACTGGGAACACTAACGTCTCATTAATGCTGTCATCTACAATGTTAAAAAGCATTAAAATAATAAATTATTTTTCTTCTTTTTTCAATGTATGCCATTTTTGAATCTTAATATTTGTTCTGGACCTGTTTTGTAGACACTAACATTATACTAATTGATTTTGAATTATAAACTATAGTATTATCCTGTGAACTTAGAATTCAATAGATACCCAAGTAATTGAAGAAACAGAAACTCAGAAATAATCGAAGGAAATTGAAGGCAAATGGATTTGAAAATTATGTTTATGTATGTGTGTGTACATATGTTTGTAAAGAAATAACCTAGAATTTGATTCAGTAACAATGCACAGATTTGTGATATTATACATTTTAGAAAAATTAAATAACAAAGACACAAAAGATTTGAAATTGAGCAACTTTACAAAATGCAGGTAGCTACAGATTAATCAATAAGGGTTAGTCATCATTTGGAAAACAACATCAAATTGACCCACATATTTCTTTGATTGAGAACACAAATAACAGAGTCCATATCCAAGCAATATACAAATATTTAAACTTTATATAAAATTTCTACAGAACTAACCAGACCAAGAGACTCAAAAGATTCAAGATACAAGATAAATGAAAAACAAAGCTCTAAGGACATTTAAAAAAAAAAGGAACCCAACGTTACCTTTGAAGGAAAGAACAAAAGGTAAGAAACAACCGAAGATGTTTAAAGCTGAGAGTCGATAGGAACTGCTCGGAAAGTTGAGTCAACGTTTGATTCGAATTATGAAAGCTGAGTTTGGGGATTGGGAGCAGACCTTGTTCGAAAGGCTCACGATGAGGGTGGAAGGAAAGTACCTGCAGAGAAGGAGCGGTGCCGGCGGAAGAAGAAGAAACTAACGTCAGAAAAGATGAGAGGTGCTAGAGCTCGCCTGTGATTCTTAGCTGTCTGATTCTCCGCCGGTTGTCGCACCTGTATCTCCTACGACCAGAAGATAGAAGGGTGAAGAAAAGAGGCAATTTTAGCCGAATGCATAGAAGTCTGAAATGGGAGAGCAGAGTGTAATTGGGCTGGATGGGCTGGGCTTCATTTTGGCCCAATTAAACTTAAGGAGGGGAAATTGCAATGTTGGCATAAGAATGATGAAAAAAAAAACTTTTATTATAAAAATACTATAAAAACTAAGAAAAATTATATAATATATAATTTTTTGACTTTTAATTTTAAAAATATATCTAAAATTTTATTTTTTATTTTTTTTTATTTTTTTATTTTCATTTATACAAAAATTACGTAATATATATTTGTGACTCACTTTTTTTTCTTTTTATTTATTCATTTATTCATTTTTCTTTTCTTCTTTCTTCTTTTATTTTTTTAATTGTTTTTTGTGTTTATTTTTTTTTCTTTTTTCTTTTTCATAATGTTTGTTTTTTTGTATTTGTTTTTTTTTCTTTTTCATAATGTTTGTTTTCTTTTCTTTTTATTTGTTTTTTTTTGTTTTTATTTGTTTTTCTTTTTTTATATATTTTTAAAGTGTCCACAAACCATGGTATTTTTTTGAATTTTTTTCTTTGTACAGTATTTTTAAATTTTTTTATTTTATAGTCTTTTTTAAAATTATTTTTTATTGTGTAGTTATATGTTATAGTTATATATAAATTAAAAATATTAACAACATATATCAATTGTATATATAACATATATGAATATATGTTGGTATATATTATATATAATTAGATGTGTATTTATTACATTTATGTAGGTATATATTGGTATATGTTAATATATGTTGGTATATGTTATATATACTTTAACTAAAGAATAGTATATGTGGATATATATAGTTATATATTATATATATTTTAACTGAAGAATATTATATGTGGGTAAATATTATATATATTTTTACTAAAAAATTATATATATGAATATATGTAGATATATGTTACATACACTTTAATTGAACAATATTATTTATAGGTATATGCGGATGTATGTAGGCATATGCTATATACACTTTAACTAAAAAAAATGATATTTTTAGGTATATATTATATATATTTCAATTAAAGAATGGTATATATGTATATATATGTGTGTGTATGTAGGTATATATGGGTATAGTTACATATACTTTAACTAAAGAATGATATATATGGATATATATATATAGGTATATGTTATATATACTTTAATTGAATAATGGTGTTTGTATGTATATGTGGGTATATGTTGTATATATGTTAACTGAAGAATAATATATGTTGATATATGTAAATATATATACTTTAACAAAAATATGTGAATATATATTATATATATTTTAGTTAAAGCATGGTATATATGGACATATGTGGGTGTATGTTATATATACTTTAACTCAAGAATATTATTTGTAGATATATGTGAGTATATGTTACATATACTTTAACTAAAGAATATTATTTGTAGGTATATGTGGGTATATATTATATATACTTTAATTAAAGAATGGTACATGTGGATAAATTTAAGTATATATTACATATACTTTAAATGAATAATGATATTTGTAAGTATATGTTAATATATGTTATATGTACTTTAACTAAAAAATAATATATGTGGAGATATGCAGATATATATTAGATATATTTTAATTGAATAATGACATTTATAAATATATACGAGTATATGTTATATATGTTTAAACTAAAGAATGATATATTTAGGTATATATTATATATATTTTAACTGCAGAATGGTATTTATAGGTATATGTGGATATATATTGCATATACTTTAACTAAAGAATGGTACATCTGGATATTTATAGGTATATATTATATATATTTTAACTAAATAATAAATTTTTAGGTATATATAGATATATATTATATATACTTTAACTAAAACATAATATTTTTGTAAATATTTGACTTCATGTTTTGAATGTTAAAATCATCCCCTTATTTTTGAAAAAAAATGTCTAGAAATATTTTTTGTAGTATTTTTTATAATAAACCTTTTTTTAAGTTATTTTCATAATTATCCCAAAAGATTAGGTTTAGACCAATGTAAATCTAGCCTATGAGGCTCCATGGTAAATTTTAAAAAAATAAGAGTATAAAATCATCATATATTCAATTATATGTTGGTATATGTTATATATAATAACATATACTTATTAAAATTTAAAAGAATAAGAGTATAAAGTGATTTATGGTTAGTTATACATTGATATGTATTATATAAAACAACATATACAAATTAAAATTTAAAAACTAAGTTAATCAAAGAATGATATATGTGGATATATGTACATATATGTTACATATATTTTAATAGAAAAATGGTATATATAAGTATATATTATATATACTTTAATTAAAGAATGATATACGTGGATATATGCATATGTTACATTTACTTTAACTGAAAAATGATATTTGTAGGTATGTGTGGGTGTATATTATATATACTTTAACTAAAGAATAATATATTTGGATATATATATATAGGTATATGTTACATATATTTTAACTGAAGAATGGTATATGTTGGTATATATTATATATATTTTAACTGAAGAATATAGATATATGTTACATATATTTTGACTGAAGAATGATATATGTAGGTATAGATTACATATACTTTAACTGAAGAATGATATATGCGGATATAAGTGGGTATATGTTATATATACTTTAACTAAAGAATAATTTTATAGGTACATGTGAGTATATGCTACATATACTTTAACTAAATAATGATATATGTAGATATATGTAGGTATACATTATATATACTTTAACTGAAGAATGATACTTGTAGATATATATGAGTATATATTACATATATTTTAACTAAAAAATGATATATATGGATTTATATATTTGGGCATATATTACATATATTTTAACTAACGAATGGTTTTTACAGGTATATGTGGATATATGTTGTTATATGTAGATATATGTAAGTATATATGGGTATGTATTACACATACTTTAGCTGCAAAATGACATTTTTATAAAAATATGCTCCGTATTTCTAACAGTATATGTTAGTATATAGTGGTATATATGAATATACGTTATATATATTTTAACAATAATAGTGTATATGGGTATATATTGATATATGAAGATATATATCAGTATATATATAATTATTCTTATATATTTATTTATATGTGGATGTATCTTATATATAACTAAATATACCTAAAAAATAACAATATATGTTGGTATATTTTACATATAACTAAATATATATGAGTATATATTGTAAAAATATATATATATATGTCCATATATGTCAATATATATCGGTATATATTACATATAACTAGATATATATATTACATATATGTATATATATGTCGATATATACTACATATACTTTAACTAAAGAATAATAGTATATGTCGGTATATATCAGTATATGTGGATATATGTTACATATAACTAGATACATATATTGCAGATATGTATGGATATATTGATATATATTACATATAAAATAATATTTTTATAATTTTATATTAAAAAATATTACAAAATTATTTTTAAAAGTATAAAGTAAATAAAATGTATTGATATAAAAAAATAAAAATAAAAAATCACAAAAAATAAATAAAAAAATAAAAAATATATGTGATTATATTATATACTTTAACTAAAAAATAACAATATATGTGATTATATGCCTATATATATAAATAGGTATATAATTATTTTATATTTTTATTTTTATTTAAAATTTAAAACTTTATTTTTAAAATAAGAGTATATGTAGATATTTATTATATATAAGTAAATACTTAATATAAATATTTTTAATTTAATATTTTACAATTTTATTTAAAAAAATAAAAAAAAATAAAAAGGAAATTAAATGTTCACTGTTTTATAGCATATCTGTTTTAAAAGCAACAACAGTTGCTGAAATATTATCTAAGCAATGGCCCACACAATTTTTATTTACCTGATCTTACTCTTCTAGCAAGAGGTCAGGGGTTCGAACCTTCAAAACCGTATTTTAAAGGTTCGAGCTTTAAAAAAAAAAAAAAAGAAAGAAAGAAGTAGTAATATTTTTGAAAATAATTCTTCTTTGTAGGGTAGTTTTGTAAATACCCCTAAAAACTAAAGATATTTATATTTTATAAAAAATTAATGTAAAATTTTAAAAATACCTCATTTTTCAATAAAATAAAATTTTTTTTCAAAAATATATTTTTTCTAATTACAATCAATATTTTATTTTAAATTTTTATTTTTTTAAACTTCAATATTAAAATAAAATATTCTAATAAAATAATAAAAAAAATATATTTTAAATTACTTTTCATCAAATAAAAATCATAATTTTTATAAAAGAGAAAATTTTAATTTTAATTATAAAAAAGTAACACTAAAAAAATAGAAACAAAATAAGACATGCAAAAATATATTAATAAAAATTATTAAATTTATTTTTAAATAAATTTTATATATTATACACATAAAAAAATAAAAAATACACATAATTTTATTATGTAAATATGTAGTAGATGTATTATAGATGTGTTGTAGATGTGTATGTATTATGTTTTTATTATTTAAGTTGTGTATATTTTATATAAAAATTATTAAATATAGTGTAAATGTTGTATGAATACTGTATGAATATTTTAAAAATAAAAATTAAATAAATAAAATTAAATAAATATTAAAAATATTATATAGATGTGTTGTAGATTTATTGTAGATGTGTTGTTGATATATTGTAGATATGTAGATGTAGTATGTATCATTGAATGTATATTTAATATATGTTTGTGTATATATTATGTATATATTTTTTGTGTATATATTAAAAATATGACGTAAAAAAATTTTTTAAATAAAAAATATAAATAAAATTAAATGGTTAAAAAATGAAAATAAAAAAATTATAAAAATAAAAGAAAAAAGAATGTTTTTTGCGTAATTTTGAAAAAAACTAGTTTTGTCTTATAATTGAAAATTAAATTGTAACAAAGCGATTGATCATACTTGGAATTGAGCCTAGAGTTGCGCATTGATTTGTATGTAAAGACTGTCATATTAGAAGAAGAAGAAGAAAATAGGAAAGAAGGACAGATGAAATGAATTTTTGAAAACAAAAACAACAGATAACGTAAATTTAAAAAAAAATAAAAGTTTAAAAATGAAAAAATAAATAAACTACAATAAAATTAAAAAGAGAACTTGAAGAATATGAATTTACAAAATAAAACTCAGGTCTTCTCTCGTCTGAGAAGGTTTTCGTCTTGCAACCTTGCAAGCTTTTGGGGGTTTTGTTCCCTTTTCTCATTCTAATTTGCCATGGATGAAGATAACATATCGGTGGATATGGCTAATCTTTCAGTCAACGGTGATATGGAAAACGAAGGCTTCACTTTCAGAGTTGGGGAGATTGAAGACGAAGTAGAGCGACCAAACAATGACCTTTGCTTGGTTGGTAAATTTATCAATAATCGGCCTGTGAACTTTAATGCTATGAAGCAGACCCTTGCTGCTCTTATGAAACCAGTAATGGGAATGTTAATTAGCAAACTTGAAGGTGGTCTCTTTCTTCTGCAATTCTATAATATGATAGATTTGGAAAGAGTCATGGATATGAGTCCATGGACGTTCAATGGGCAGACTTTGCTGTTGGGTTCTAGGAAAGAAATCGAAAACCCGTATGAGGTAGAGCTTAACCATCTGTCTTTGTGGGTGCAATTGTATGGATTGAAGGCTGGATTTCGAAGTGAACATATTATCAAATCCCTTGCTGCAGGAATGGGTTCTTTCATTAAAAGCGATCCAGAGAATTTCATCAAGAAAGGCAGAGAATACTTTCGAGTTCGTGTCAATTGGGATATAAATAAACCGATCAAATATAAACTTATGGTTCGGCGTGAAGATGGTGATTGGTTTGATGTCAATCTTGTTTATGAGAGAATCCCAGAATTCTGCTTCATCTGTGGTTTCATCGGTCATGGAGAAAGGGTGTATCCTTTACCGGTTATGAATAATGTTGCAACTTTACCTAGAAAATTCGGACCTGAGCTACGTGCATCGAGGAAAGTTCAGCCTAGCATTGGGTCACGATGGTTACGCGATGAAGCCTACAGTGGACCGGTGATCGGAGGTTTGACTGGTGACAGAAGATGGAATTTTAATGAAACTCAATCACAGGAAGATCCCTTGAAAGAAGGAGTGATTTTTGCAGATAAAGATGGTAATTTGAATAATGATAATATACCAAATATACATGGGGATTTGCATGGATTTGGTCAACGAGATAAGGCTACAGTTATTGAAAATTTGTTTGCCAAAAATGACACCAATAATTCGGGAAGCTTTGTGGTTACTGACCCGAAAAGAAAAAGGACGGGTTTGGATGTGGTTGGGACTAGTGGGCCCAAGTCTGGAATGGAAAATGACATTGATGCAAATATCTTGTCAAAAAACGGATTAGAGGCGGGTTCTGGTTTTCAGACCCGCCTACATCAATGAGTATCTTGAGCTGGAACTGCCGTGGGCTTAATAATTCACGGGCAGTTCAGAATTTGAGGCAACTTGTCCTTGACAAGAAGCCAAGTTTTATTTTTCTGATTGAAACTTTATGTTCTGCCTTTCGTATTAATGAAATAAAAGATATTCTTGGTTATGATGGTGTTCATGTAGTCAATTGTGTTGGTCACAGTGGTGGTTTATGTTTACTTTGGAAAAACGTTGATTCTGTTTCTCTTCTTGGCTCTTCTATTCATCATATTGATGTTGATGTTTCTATTTGTGATATTGGTGATTGGCGTATCACTGGTTTTTATGGTCATGCTGATCGTAATAGGCATTCTGAAAGTTGGAATCTTCTTCAAAGTCTTGCATCTATGTCCAATTTACCCTGGATTTGCATAGGTGATTTTAATGATATTCTTTTCAATTATGAGAAACGGGGGGGCCCTCCTCAGCCGAACTATTTATTAAATGGTTTTCGGGATGCTGTTACTAATTCAGGTTTAATGGACCTAAAATTATCTGGCTATTCATACACTTGGGATAATGGAAGAGAGGACTCTGATCACGTCGAATCAAAGCTTGACAGGTGCTTGATCTCTGGTAGTTGGCGAAGTTTCTTTCCTATGACAAAAGGTGAGGTGATTGACTTATCCACATCTGACCATCTTCCTGTTTTTGTCTCTTTTCGTGCCTATGTTCCAAAAACAAAGGGCTTATCTTTTTCGGTATGAAAACATGTGGAATACCGAAGAGGAATGTCGCATTGTCATACAAAATTTTTGGGCTGAAGAAGGTCATTCTGATTTATTAGTAAAACTGGAGGCTTGCGGTAATATTCTCAAACGATGGGGACAGGATTTTCGAAACCGCTTCAAAAAACAAATCGAAGATTGCAGATCGATTTTGGTTCGGTTTAGGGGTTCAAGAAACCGGAGTGATAGGCAAGCTTTTTTGGAGGCTAGAGAAACTCTAGGTCGGCTTTATGACCAAAGAGAACTCTTCTGGAAACAAAGGGCAAAGGAAGTATGGCTTAAAGAAGGTAACAAGAATACCGGTTTTTTCCACTCGAAAGCCACGGCTAGGCAAAAACGGAATCGAATCGAGAAGCTTAAGGATGTTGATGGTAATTGGAGGGACTGGGATTCTGGTTTAAGCTCACTAATTACTGATTATTTTAGTGACCTTTACTTGTCGCAGGCTGTAAACCCAGATTCTCTTCTTCAGAATATTCAAAGATCAATCGAAGCTGAGGATATTAATCTTCTCAATGACCCTTTCTCTGCTAACGAGGTCAAGCGTATTGTTTTTGAAATGGGGAAGGAGAAATCGCCTGGCTTGGATGGGTTCAATCCGGGGTTCTTCCAAAGATATTGGTCATTGGTTGGCGAGGATGTTACGAGTTTCTGCTTGAGTTGCGCCAATTCTGGTATGTTCCCTCCTCAATTGAATGAAACTGGTATTGCTCTCATCCCTAAGAAGCAAAACCCAGAATCTATGTCTGAATTTAGACCCATTGCCCTTTTGCCAAGTAATCTACAAAATTATTTCAAAGCTTTATGCGGATCATGTGAAGTTGATTTTACCCAAGATTATTTCGCACAATCAATGTGGCTTTTGTTCAGGGTAGGCAAATTCAAGATAATTCTATCCTTGCTTTTGAATCTTTGCATTACATCCGGAATCGCAGATATGGAAAAATGGGTTATGCGGCCTTGAAGATTGATATTAGTAAGGCCTTTCGACCGGATTGAATGGAGTTTTTTTGCGGGCTATTATGATTCAATTGGGGTTTCCCTTGCAGTGGGTCGAAAGGAATTATGTTCTGTGTTTCAACAGTTAGTTACAAAGTTATTCAGCAAGGACGTTTGATTGGACCAATTACTCCTAGCAGAGGTATTCGCCAGGGAGATCCTCTTAGTCCTTACCTTTTTATTATTTGTGCAGAAGCGCTCTCTAGACTCATTGATGCTCATTCAAGATCTGGCTTTATTCATGGGGTTTCAGTTGCCACCAATGCTCCTGTAATCTCTCATCTCTTCTTTGCCGATGATTGTTTATTATTTTTCAGGTCTTCTGTGAGTGAAGCTTGTGCTATTAAGAGAAATCTTGCTGATTACGAAGCAGCCTCTGGGCAAGCCATCAACTTCGCCAAATCTTCTATGTTTTTTCAGCCCTAACACAGAAGCATCTTCTCGTATTAGTGTATCCAATACCTTGGGTGTTACGGAGCATAATGATTTGGGACACTACTTGGGCCTTCCGCTATCTGTTGGGAGTAATAAAAAGGAGGTTTTCTCTTTTATCAAAGACAAGGTTTGGAAGAAATTAAATTCCTGGAAACATAAACACCTCTCCAAGGCAGGCAAGGAAGTTCTTCTCAAGACGGTACTTCAGTCTATCCCTAATTATGTTATGCAATTATTTCTTTTACCTAAAAATATTTGCAATGAGCTTGAAGGAATAATGAGTCGGTTTTGGTGGGGTAGCAATAATGATCAAAGGAAAATTCATTGGATGTGTTGGGATAGATTATGTCTTGGTAAAGATAGGGGTGGTCTTGCTTTCAAACACCTTCGGGAATTTAATGTGGCGATGCTTGGAAGAATTGGGTTGGAAGCTTATTGTGAATCTTGATTCTCTTATGGCTAGGGTTCTTAAAGCAAAGTACTATCCTTTTTGCCATTTTCTTGACGCTCCCATTGGCTCGAATCCAAGTTATATCTGGAGAAGTATAAGAGAGACTCAATCTTTGATTAGGAGTGGCTGCTTGTGGAAGATTGGCAATGGCGTTCATGTTCCGATTAGAAACAATCCTTGGTTTACGGCGTGACTTTCCCTATATCACCAGTACCTTGGGTAATTTCGGTTGTTGAACAAAATGTTTGTGATTTAATTGAAAATTACAGGTGGAAAGAACCCCGAATTCGGCAAATTTTCAATGAACATGATGCCAATACTATTATATCAATGCCTTTGATTGCCAATGCAGAAGATGCTATTGTTTGGAAGCTTGATGAAAGGGGCTCCTATTCTGTGAAGACAGCCTACAATTTCTTGGTGGAGCCTGCAATTATTATGCAGCAATCAGCTCCTACTGCTCTTTGGAGGAAAGTTTGGAAACTGAAATCCTTGCCGCAAGTTAAAGACTTTATGTGGAGAGCTTTGCAAGGGATCTTGCCCACCAAAGATAATTTGCAAAAGAAAAGAATTGCTGTGTCGTCTATTTGTCCTCTTTGTGGTAGATTGGATGAATCCATTTATCATCTGCTTGTTGGCTGTGATTTTGCAAAAGGAGTATGGCAAGCTTCTATCTTTGGCTGGTTTTTCGCCAAATTCCATCACTTTCATCAGTTGGCTGCAACGTATTGGGGTCTTTTTAATGATAAGGATTTTGGTCTCAATTTGCACCATTTGCTGACAAATCTGGTGCAGTAGGAATGATGTGATTTGGAAACAAAAATGGGTGTCGGCTTCTTCTGTCTGGTACAGATCCTGGAGGTTAATCAGGAATGGAGGAGAGCTTTCCAGACTGCTCCAAATCCTGCGACTGATGCGGTTTCTGGGTGGCAGCCTCCTCATGCAGGCTGGATCAAATTAAACGTTGACGCCGCTACTAAAGTTGATGATCATTGCACAGGGTATGGAATTGTTGCTAGGGACAATTATGGTTCAGTTTTGGGTGTCAAGATTGGGAAGGCAAATGTCTCTCTAAATGCTCGTGAAGCGGAGGCTTTTGCAATCAAGGAGGCTCTTAGTTGGTCCTTCGGCAAAAAACTGGCAGAACATTGTTATTGAAAGCGACAGTTTGCTTGCTATTCTGGCTTTGCAGGAGAGAAGTTCTTCAGAATCTTCTTGCTTTGCTGATCTGATTCACAATGTTCAATTTATAGTTTGCATCCTTTCCTGGGGTTGTTTGCTATTCTCATGTTCGTCGTTCTTGTAACGAGCTCGCTCACAACTTAGCTCAAGCGTCTCGTAATCATTCTCTTGTAGGGGACTAGCTTGATTCTTTCCCCGATCATGTGATGGCAATTATTTATCCCTAATTAATAAAATTGCCTTTATTATCAAAAAAAAAAAAAAGAGAACTTGAAAAACAATAAATAGTATAATTTTCTCTTTTAAAATCCAAACTGACCCTAATTTCCTCGGGAAAATTATACCCAGTGAGATTTCAGTATTATAGACTGTAATTTGTTCATGAGATTATTTGGTTGTTTCATTTTATGAAGGAATTTTAAGCAGTTGTTTTGATATCTTTGAAATTTTACACTATATAATTAAGCATTTCAATGCAATAGTTCTTGTTTTAGAAGAGAGATTTTGTAATTTTGCTTTCTGACCTGCAAAAAGAATATCTGGAACTGGAGAGACTTCTGGGAATTGAAATTGGAAAAAAAAGAAGCACGAGACGTCATTTTTGTTGAATTTATTAGTTTATCAAAGTACCATGTTTATTTTTGTTGATCCCACAAGCTGTTTGTTGAAATGCCCATGTGAAATTTCAATGAGAATGAAACAGTTCACCTCATTTTGGCATATTTGGAAAATGTATAGCATATTCATTTGGCATGTAAAAAATATCAAAATTGAATATTTTACAAATTACATTTCAAGCTCACTTTTGCAAGGTCCAATTTTCCTACATTCTCTCAAGATTGAACATTTTCAGTCCACACAGATTTCAGACCATAATTTAAAAAGAAAAATAAATTACTAAATATATATTAATGATCAACCTTGAAATGAGACGATTTCAGAATATAATTTAAAAAGAAAAATCAATTACTAAATATTTATTAATAATCAACCTTGAAATGAGAACATATAAAGAATTAATTGAACACCAAAACGTTGAAATCACCACTAGTTACATATTTATAATCATTTAATTAAATTTTAAATGAGTTAAAACATATTAAAAATGACCAAACGCTAAAGTTAATTTCATATAAATTATCTCTATAAAATATATTTTTTACTGATTCTATACATTTAAAATCAACTATTAGACCTTAAAAGAGTATCACTAATCGCATTAAACTAGCGTTATATATAATAATATTTATGTGTTAAATTTAAAAAGAATAATAGTATAAAAATGGTATATGTTTAGTTATATGTCAGTATATATTATATATAACAACATATATTTATTAAATTTCAAAAGAATAAGAGTATAAAATTAATATATATTTAGTTATATGTCGGTATATATTATATATAACAACATATACTTGTTAAAATTTCAAAAGAATAAGAGTGCAAAAGTGATAGATGTTTAGTCATCCTTTTAATCGTAATCAAAGATGTTTTCTTGTCTCTCGTTTCTTTTCTGAACAAATCGAAGAACCGCCGAGCAAATAGTTTTCCGTTGATCCAATTTCAAAGTATATCAGTATATATTACATATAACAACATATACTTATTAAATTTTAAAAGAATAAGAGTATAAAAGTGATATATTTTTTTGTTTACTTTCAAAGCAAATATATCTACATATATAATAGATATATATTGATATTCTTTCTCTAATATAATAGGTATTTGTAGGTATATGCTACATATACTATCATATACATAATAGGTATATGTAAGTATTTATATGTTAAGATATTACAATTGTTTATTGATAATCCTTTTTAAAAGATAACATATATATGTAGTTATAGTTGATGTATACCTAAATATAATAAGATATAAAATTTATATTTTGATAATTTTTCTTTAAGATAATAGGTATATATTACATATTATAACATATAAACATTAAATCTTAAAAGAATATGAGTATAAAAGTAATATATGTTTAATTATGCATTAGTATATAACACATATAATAAAAGGTTGAATGGTAGAATATTATAAAAGAAATATAAAATTGATTGGAGTGTTAAGAAATGTATACTTGTTATATATTAAAAGTTATATATTTTTAATATCAATAATTTATTATTATCTTAATAAAAGTTATATATATATATATATTTTTTTTCATTTGTTTACTTTCGAAGCAAATATAACTATATATATATAATAGCTGTATATTGATATTCTTTTTCCAATATAATAGGTATATGTTGCATATACCTTCATACTAAGATATTATTATTGCATATTGACATTCTTTTATAAAAGACAATAGATATATGTAGTTATAGCTAGTATATACCTAAATATATGATATAACAATTATATACTGATATTCTCTTTTCAAAACAATAGGTGTGTTTAGTTATATATTATATATATCTTTATATACTAAAATATCACAAATGCATATTGACATTTTTTTTAAAAGATAATATATATATATATGTAGTTAGTATATACCTAAATATAATAAGATATAACTACATTCTGATATTTTTTCTTTAAGACAATAAGTATATATAGGCGTATGTTGCATATAATAATATATAAGCGTTAAATTTCAAATGAATATGAGTATAAAAGTGATATATGTTTAGTTATATATTAGTATATGATACACATAATAAAAGATTGAATGGTGGAAAGATAAAATTGGTTGGAGTGTTAAGAAGTATATACTTGTTATATATTAAAATTTATATATTTTTAATATCAATAATTTATTGTTATCTTAATAAAAGTTATATATATATTTTTATTTGTTCACTTTTGAAGCAAATATAACTACATATATAATAGCTGCTTATTGATAATCGTTCTTCAATACAATAGGTATATGTAAGTATATGCTATATATACTTTCATATACTAAGATATTATTGCTGCATATTGACATTCTTTTATAAAAGACAATAGATATATATAATTATAGTTAGTATACCTAAATATAATATATAACAGCTGCATTATGATATTCTTTTATAAAAGACAATAGATATATAAATAGTTAGTATATATCTAAATATAATAAGATATAACAACTGAATACTGATATTCTTTCTTCAAAATAATAGATATATAGGTATATATTATATATATATATTCATATACTAAGATATTATGACTGCATATTAATATTTCTTTTTAAAAAATAATATATATATGTAGTTACAATTAGTATATACCTAAATATAATAAAATATAACAACTGCATTATGAAATTCTTTCTTCAAGACAATGGGTATATATATGTATATGTTATATATAACAACATATCAGTGTTAAATTTTAAAAGAATACGAGTATAAAAGTGAGATATGTTTAGTTATATATCAGTACATGTTACATATAACATATAATTATTAAAATTTAAAACAATAACAGTATAAAAGTAATATATGTTTGGTTATATGTTAGTGTATGTTACATATAATAATATCTATGTGTTAAATTTCAATAAAATAAAACTATAAAATTGATATATGTTGAGTTATATATAGATATATGTTATATATAATAATATATATGTCGGTATATGTAGATATATTTGGCATATATCGGTATATATGAGTATATATTGATATATATTTTATATAACTAAAAATTAGCTACTAATTAATTAATTATGCTAATTTAGTTTAAATAATATATTATATATAAAATGTGTCAATAAAAATAGTTTACATTATTTTATTTTTTAATATTTCTTTTATTAATTACATATTTAATTATATGTGAGTATATCTTATATATAACTAGATATACCGAAAAATAAAAATATATGTTGTTATATGTTACATATAACTAGATATAAAATGATATATATTATAAAAGAATAATTATATATATATATATTACATATATGTGGATATATATTATATATATTTTAACTGAAAAATAACAGTATAAGAGAGTATATGTAGGTGCATAGTGGTAGATATATTTTAGTTATATGTTGTATATAAGTAGAAACTTAATATAATTTTTTTTAATTTAATATTTTAAAAAAATTAATTTGAAACTTGTCTAAAAAATTAAAAATAAACAATAGAAATTATATAAAAAATAAACATACTAAAAAACAAAAAAAGAAAAATCACAAAAAAATAAATAAAAAAAGATAAAAAAATAAAAATTACAAAAATTAAATACATAATAAAAATAAATAAAAATTACAAAAATTAAATACATAAAAAATTAATGGCCACATAACTAAATTAATTTAATTTTGTTATATATATATATATGTAAAGTATATGTGCTAGTTATCAGTTTTTATTTATCCCACTGATGCAAAGTAGTCCGTTGGCCATTCTTCCGTATTTTTGCAAACTTAAATATTTATTTTTCATAAATTTAAAAATACTTTTAACTACTGTAGATTTTAAAAATAGGTTTATATTTTAGGTTAGTTTTGAAAACATCCCATTTTAAAACGAAGAATTTACACTAAATATGGGGCATCATTTCTTTATTTTTACTTATACGAACATTTTTTTTCACTTTTATAATTTTCACTTTTCTTATATACCAAACTCGCTTTTTTCTTTTTTATTTTTACGGTAAAATTAACAACATGCTCATTTCATCTTCTTTTGAGTGCAATTTTTTTTTAATCTTTTTTTATGTTTTCTATTTTTTTTATTTTTATACTATTTCTTTTGTCTTTTTATTTTTATTTTTTTCCATGCATATTTATATTTGCATTTTTTATGCAACCATACAAATATTTATTTTTTGAAATATTTTTATGTAATATAAATTGTTATTATGTTTTATTTTTATTTTTTTTATATAAAGGTGTATGAAATATAATTTAAAATTAGTTAACATAAATTATGTTTTAAGTTAATTATATTATATTAAATTTTAATTTTAATTATATAGTATATGTTATATTTTAATTATATAATTATATATAAATTATGTTTTATTTATACGGTAAATATATACGGTTATATGTAACATATATTAGTTTATATATTAATATTTTATTATAAATCAATTGATATATATCGTTATATGTAACATATCTTAGTTCTTATATTATTATTTTATTGCAAATTAACTAATATATACTTTTATATAACATATATTAATATATATTAGTTTGTATATTAAAATTTTTATTATAAATCAGATTATATATATTATTATATGTAACTTACATCAATATATATTAACATATATCAATATATATTAGTTTGTATATTATTATTAATTAAAAATTAATTAATATATATTGTTATATAAAACATATAATCACACTTTGTATTCTGTTATTTTTTTTTCTCTAAATCATCTTATATATGTTGATATATGTTATATATATTAATATATAACAGCATATCACACTTTGTATTTTTATATTTCTTTTATAAATCATCTAATATACGTTATATATATATATCAATATAACAATATGCTATGCTGATATATGTTGGTAAATATTACATATAAAATGATATTTTATAATTTTGTATTAAAAAATATTTTTACATAATTTTTATATTATATGGTAAAATTATTTTAAAAAAATTAAATTAAATAAAATATATTAATATAAATAAAAATTTAAATTTTATTCTCAAAATAAAAGCTTATGTGAATATACATGGGTATTTGTTTTATATAAATATTTATAATTTAATATTTTAAAAAGTTAATTTGAAATTGAAATAAGAAAAAAAAATACAAATGGCCACTGTTTTTCTAAAAACAGTGGCCATTTGTAAAGAAAGTGATCAATAAAGAGAATGACAGTTTTTCGTAAATTTGTAAAAAAATGTTCTGCTGTGTAAATTTGAAAAGCAATTTATGTTTTAGGTTATTTTTGTAAATATCCTTTTTAAAATCACGTTTTCAAGATTACGGCTATTTTTTATTTTTACTTTTCAACTTTTTTTTTTCTCATTTTTTTCAAATATATATATTTTTTATTTTTTATTAACATTTTCATTATTTTCTTTTGCTTTTTATTTTTTGTTTTTTTCTTTTTCTAAATTCTTATTTTTGATTTATTTTCTATTTTCTTGATTTTTTCTTTTCATTTGCTCTTATTTTTTTGTTTGGTTGTTACATTATTTATTTATTTATTTATTATTGTTATAGTTTTATTGTTGAATATCTATTTGTTATATGATAATATTTTATTACTGTATATCTCAACGATTTTTAATGTTTTGTTTCATTTTTCTGTTCATCTTATATTTTTCTTCTCTTCGTTCTTTTTAATATGAAATGATGATCTTTTTCTCATACTGTTTCATTTGATACAATTTTTTTGGCTTAATTATTGATTTCTCTTATTTTTTTTTTTCTCTTGTTTCTTCTATTTTAATTCTTCAGCTATAATATTAGGGGTTTTTTTTTTTGTATTTGAACTATAATATATTGTGCATATTCGATAAAATGTTTCAAAAAATTTTTATAATTTTTTTATTCTTATCAATTTGTATTTTTTGAATTTATATATATTAATTCTTTTGAATTGTATTTAATTTATTTTGATTGTAATTGTATTGTTTGTTTATATGTAAAAGTTGGAATATAACATATTTATAATATATATATACAATATTTGCCAACATATACATTATATTAATCAATATATAAAGGCTGAAAGACAACACATCCATAATATATGCACTCTGATTAAATAACATATAAAAGTTATATAACATACTAGAAAATCACTTGCGCCATGCTGCAAAAATTATTAATAATTAACAAATATGATATAAGTTAATTAAATTTCAATATTAGAAAATTTTAAGATTTTTAATTGAGTCAATATAATTATATCAATATTTATAGATATAACATATGTAAAACTATTATTAAAATTTTTGAATTTTTTGTAATATAATTTTTTAACATATAAGAGATATTTTATTTTTAAAGTAATAAATTTATCATCATTTTTGATTAAAATTATTTTTATTATTTTTAATTCTAGTCAAAGATAAAATTTGTTAAAAATTAAAAAAATCTAATATAAATAGAAGTTGTCATTTTAATGATGTTCTAATTAATATTTTGATAACTATTTTAATGAATAATTGTATTATAGATATATATTTATAAGGCATAACCCCCAGAAAAATCCCTAAAAATCGTGTTTTATCAGTTTAATCCTAAGCTATTTCTTTTTTTTTTTTGCCGCAAGTTAATAACTTGCATTAAAACTATTACAAATCTTCTTTGGGAAAGACCTAAGTGCCTCCCACTAACGAAACACACCGTTTTGAATGTTAAACTCAGACACTATTTGTTTACAAAATGTCCTTGTTCACTTAAGCTGGAGAGAAAGAGAGATTCATCTTCAATCTCCCAAACCCGAATCCTCAGCTCAAAAGTATACTCACGTTCTTCACACCTCTTCACTGTCATTATCCCCAATTGAACCCCACATTGAACCATACATGCTAATTGATTTGCTCCCCAACAAACTAGCATCAAACTCTCATCTATATAGCATTAAGTTTCTCCTGTGCCAGTCTCTCATTTGCATGCCATGGAAGAAGAAGCAACAAGCTTGGCTACAAATGTGACATATTTATACAAACAAGATGTGTAAGCTAATTGCTACACTTCTCTAAGCTCTGGAAACCCAGCTTGAAGATTTGTGAGTTGCCCTTTTTGGAAGGTATTTCACAGTTAATTTCTAGTTTTGTTAAATCTTTCATTCATTACTTATCAAAATGCAGGAGGATGATTATAAATCCTTTATTTGGCTTGATCTTGAATGCAATTCTAGAGACATGGAAGTTACTTATCCATTTATGAATAAGATTAAGAGATTAAAGAATGAGACTGAAAGGCTGAACGAGGTGATTCAGAAAAAAAAACAAGGAGGCTAATGTTGCTTCTGTAGTTGCTAATACCATTGCTGGAATTGTATTGACGTTAGAAGTTGAGAAAACACAGTTGTTGAATAAAAAAAAGTTGATGGAGAAGAAAGTGATGGAGGTGGATTTGAAGGTGAAGTGGACAATTTATTGCATTGATCTTACTAGTGGTTTTGATGAGCAATAGGAACCAACCAAAAAATCTTGCACTTCTTTTCAATAGAGTTTTAGTGGTATCTGCAATGTAATGCTATGTTGAATATTTTTGTAATCTTCATTGTATGTTGTATTTTGTAATATAATGACTTATATTTGTGAAATGAAAAAGAATGTTGGTAGACATGTAATTGATGTTATGTTACAATTCATTTGTGATTGCTTCAATTGTTTCAGTTGTGATTGCTGCAAATGTGTAATACCCTAAATGAAATATAAATTTAGTATCCTAAATATTGTGCAATTAAATGAACAAACTGAGAGAAAATTCTTGATTGAAATAAAATTATAATATACGAAGTGATAAAAACAAAAACTCTAAAGTGCTTAAATTAAAAACCCTATAATTCATAACGACTGTGAACCAAACCAACCAACTGTAAGTTATAAAAAAATTAATTATATTTGTATAAAAAGTATTAGAAAAAAAATTAACCTACTAAAGTGATTAAATAACCATTGAAATACAATGATGTGAAATTTACAAAGCACAAAAGTGATGGCAATGAAAATCCTAAAACACCATAAATTCGGTAACTTGTGTGCACAAAAACTCTAGGGCATTTAACTTAAATGCACCATAACCATATTAAAAATACCTTAAACTAATCAAATGAATTTAAAAAAATATGAAAAAAACAAAAAAAAAATTAAGAATCTTAAGTGAAAAGAAATTTGAAATTAACTATAGGTGAAGGTAGCAAGTTGGGATATAAAATGACCAAAAAGGGCATACAATTTAATAAAGGAAGCATGTAAGACTTGAGGGACAAAATGGTTATTCCATTCACTTGAACTTTAATCATTTTTCTACCTAAGAAATCTGATGACTCACCTCCTTGCATAAGAAGGTGAGGTGGGATAACTTATGCTTAAAAGATAGAGATAAAATTCAAACTTCCTTTTGTCTTCTTTCTTCAAGTTGCCAAAGCACCTATCTTTGCACTTTTTTCTCCATTATTTTCTTCCATAGCCAACTTCCAAGCTATTTTCAAGTGTCTTAAAGGGTTTCCAGCCATAAAAAAAGCAATCAAAGTGATAAGAAAGCCTAGAAAGCAAAGAAACTCAAAACAAGGTAACAAATCATGAATTTTGTCTTTCAATTCCTCATTTAATTTCTTAAGTGCAAATCTTGAATTTATTAAACCTGAGCTAAAAATTATAATTTTTACATGTTAAGTAACTACTTAGGATGTTAGAAATTGGTTATAATTTAAAGAAATTAAAAAGGAGAAATATAGAAACCCTAATATCCAAATCTGCCCCAATTGAGCTGCTTGAATTCTCAATAATTTAACTATTGTGTTTTATTTATTTCAATATTCAAATAAGTTTTAAAATTTATAAAAATTTATATATTGGATGTTGGGAAGTCTATGGTAAAAGGACAAGTCAAAATAATGAAGGAAAATGAGTGAGAAACTAAATGGGTATGGGCTGCTTATTGAAACAGTCTGAATGAACATCACTAAAACTTTTGCTACTGTGTTTGTGTTATTTATCTATGTAACTGAACTTTAAAATTCATGAAAATTACATAAAAGTCACTTAGGATATTATGAACACTCTGGTAAAATTTCAAGAAAAATGAATTTGAGAAAATTAATGTACAATTAAATTTAATACACACAATTCAAATGCTAAAAATTAAGTATTTATTGACTTGGGCTGAATTGAGCATACAAAAATGTATTTGACCAGACCAATAACATGAGAATATTATATGTGAAAATAAATTTTAACATATTTATTTAATTTACTAAAAATACAAAAGTTAATTCAATGAATAAGTAAATCAATTAGTTAGAGAAAGCCACTATGTTTAAATTGGCAGACTATGTGTAATTGAAACTTACTTAATTGTATAACTCTATTGTAATATGATTTTATAATATTTGAACCCATAAATACAAAATGAATTTAAGCACATATTAAAGTATTCAAATAAGGCATGTGTGAGCAGGGATTTTTGCCCCCACTCCCATGTGAAATGGTTCTTGCGACTTCGACACTGTTAGGCTCAAGCCTTAAAGAACACGGGCCTAAACTCGGAGAAAATGGAGTCACCACTCGGATGGGCTGAAAAAATAGAAAGGGGTGGATGACTTGATGCCTAAGGAATCTCCAACCCCCTATTGGATTCGAAAAGTTGGGTACTTATGAGGAAGATGAGAATGACCTAGTACCCCCATAACGCCCGGTTCATTAGAATCGACCTCCTTTTCAGGTCTTAATATTATTGAATTCTTAACTTATTAAGATAACATCCATACTACATGCAATTTAAAATAAATAAACATTCATTGTATTAAAGTAAAGAAGGTTCAAACAAGCAAATAAAATGGGCACTCATACAAGATGGAAACATGCCCTTACAACCATGTCTAATGTCCAAAACTAAATAAAATAGGACATCCACCATTTGGTAGAAACATGTCCTTTACATTAATCCAAAACTTAAAATAAATTAAATTATAATGAACTAACGAGGTACCCATACAGTGAAAACATACATCTCACATCCTTGAAATCAAAATAGTCAACATTAAAATAATTACCAAAGTAAATTAAAAATTCAAAACATTCATAACAATTAAAAGAAAATCACCCATTATAAACCAAATAAATCATCCATCACAAGTGTATAATAAATTAAATAATCAAAACTATGGTTTAAAGCATTAAATATACAAAATTAGGGTTCACATATTAAATTTGGGATTATAGAGATTAAAAACATAGTTTTAGGGTTTTGGAAACAAAATTTGGTTTTTAGATGGAAAATATGGGTTTTAGTTTGAAAATTAAGGTTTTGGGGCTTCAATTTTGAGATTAGGGTTTTGGTTTGGGAATTTGGTTTTTGGTTTGGAATTTAGGGTTTCGAATAGAAGTTTAAGGTTTTAATTTGAAAACTAGGATTTTAGGATTTAGATAATAATATTAGGGCTTTTGGGATAAAATTATGGTTTTAGGGTTTTGAATCAAAATAAGTTAAATTAAATCATATTATTAGGGTTTATGTAAAATCATCATCAAAATTAGGGTTTAATGCTTAAGGTTTAGTTTCTGTGATTATGTTTATAAACTTAGGGCTACTAGATGTTGATTTAGATGAATATTACATGAGATGTGTTGATTTAAAAATTACTACTGGAAATTTAATCAATTGCAAGTCATTGAATGTATTAATAATGAAACTGTTTACTGTAACTTTAAACAAGTGATATATAAAAAACAAAACCTATGTTGAAGGCTCCACCAATAATAATCCGTTGATCCAAGGTTACTAATCTAGTGCCTGAGCTAATGTTGATATTGGTTGGGAGAAACAATTGCTAAGATAATTGACGTATGTTCTTTCTCTTCTTTAATTATTGCCGCATCTCTTTTGTTGATGCTAGGGTTTAATAATAATTGCTTGTTAATTATTGTGGCTGCTGTTTTTCTCTGAATAGTTCTGGCTCCTCAATAATTATGGCTGTCCCTCTGTTTAATTTTTAAGCACCTATTTATAGGAAATAAACTAGGTCAAAACAAGTCCAACCGAGCTTAATCCGGATTTGCAAATTAATCAGTTACAAAACCATAACCATATCGGATTAGAACAAAATAAACTGGATATGAAACAGTGTCCATATCAAATTAAAATCAAATTAATTCGATATGGATCACAAATAGAAGTCCCAATTTGATATGGAAGTGGTCCATATCGAATTAAAATTGGTTAAATTCGATATGAACCCACTTTATTGGAAGGCCAATTCAATTTGGCCACTTCCAATTCGATATGGAAGTGGTCCATATCAAATTGAAAGCCAAAAAATTCGATATGGACCATGTCCATATCAATTGGACACCCCAAATTCTATGTGGACATGTCTTATATCGATTTAAACCAAAATTGAACCCACTTAACTTCGAATCGAACCATTTTAGGGCTTTCAAAACTGAATCGGCTTATTTTAGGCCTTATAAAATCGAACCAATCTAATTAAAGGCTTTAAAATAGGTTTAAGCCATTAAATATGGACCAATCTTTGACTAGGCCTTTTTAATTGGGACCGGACTAGCTTAGGGATAAAATTAAAGGTATATAGTTTGCCCCCTTCTTGAATGATCTTGAATTCATTCAGAGAGTGAAAAGCAACATGACTTTGGGCTAATTTTGGATAAGGATGGATTTTGGACCTGAGGGCTTGATTTGTTGGATTTTAGACCTGACGTTGGTTGGGTTCTAGACCCTAAGACTGGATTGGTTAGGTTTTGAACTCGAGGTTGGTTGAGTTTTGGACTCGAGGTTGGTTGGGTTGGGTTCTAGACCCGATACTTATTGGGTTGGATACTGGACTCGAGATTGGTTAGGTTCTTAACCTGAAGCTGGATTGATTGGGTTTTAGACCCGAGGTTGGTTGGGTTTTGGACTCAGGGTTGGTTGGGTTCTAGACCTGAGACTGGATTGGTTGGGTTTTAGACCTGAGACATCTGCAAAAAAATAATTTCAATAGTCAGTAGAGAATTTGTAAAAAATTGGATATTTTTTTACTGTATATGGATATCTATATACTCTTGCCCCATGTGTGAAAAAATATTTGCAAGTATAAAAAATATTTTTAGACATGCAAAAATTATAGACCCACAATAAATATCAACTTACTGTGTGCTCGTGTGCCGAATTATTGAAAGGAAACATAAATTATTAAAAGAAAACATAAATTATTGAAAGGAAACATGAATTATTGATGCACAGTTTACTTTCTTTGTTACTTTGCTGACTTGAAAGCTAAGCACGTGAATATGCTAAGCATTTAAATTTTTTTTAATATAAACTTGATATTATCCGTAAGCCTTGTTTTCCATAAATTGGAGGCAGTATACATAGACTCAGTTCATTCAAACCTTTAAAGTTTCAAGCTTTCTCTCTCATTAATTTACAAATTTCAACCTCCAACCTAGATATAAAAAATGGCACCACATTAACATGCATCAAGGACTGGACCACATGTGAATACCAAATTAATGATGTACCTTAGAAATAGCAGGTTGGATCGGGTTCTCCTTTTACCGGGAATGCATCTCCATCATAGTGAAGAACAAAAAACACAAGTAAGTCTGCTTATTTTATACTATTATTATTTTTTACCTCATTTTTATTATTGTAGTAGCTGAAATTAGTCATGAAAATTAATTCTTGAGGACTCAGCAAACATTTGTGAAAAATAGATTAAGTAATCAAGAAAATAGAAAAGATTAATACTAGCAGCAGATAAATTAATATAGAAAATGGCTTTATATATGAATGCAAAATAATTTAAATAGAATGTTAGTTTTGATGCAAAAAAAAGTCAAAAAATAATTTTTTAGAGTCTATATAAAAATAAATAAATGTAGTAAAAATAACAAAAGTATTGGGGTGCTAAAATAATTTTTATGCACATTTTATATTTTTATTATTATTTATAGAATTATTAGTAGGACTGATATACTTACCTGACTTGACTTACCTTTGTTATGGCAGTATGATAGCTGTGTGATCCATGGTGGCAGGAACGTCCATAAGGCCCGCCAGTGGTATGAGCAATTGCCACCTCCAATTTGAATGATGATTCGAGAATGTGGCTTTGAAAAATTTGTGCTGTAGTTGTGTGAGCGGAGATTTTTTCCCCCACTCCTATGTGAAATGGTTCTTGCGATTTTGGCACTATTAGGCTCAGGGCCTTAGAGAACACGAGTCTAAACTTAGAGAAAATGGAGTTGCCACCCGGACGGGCCGAAAAAATAGAAAGGAGTGGATGACTCGATTTGTAAGAAATCTCCAACCCCCTAATGGGTTTAAAAAGTTGGGTGCGTATGGGAAAGGTGAGAATAACCCATCACCCTCATAACGCCAGGTTAATTGGAACTGACCTCCTTTTCAGGTCAAAATATTATTGAATCCTTAAATATTATAATATCATCCATAATACATGCAATTATCAAAAGAAATAATCATCCACCACTTTATTACGATGAAATAAACAAAACAGGCACCCATCCATAGATGGAAATATGCCGTTTACAATGCCCAATGTCTAAAACTAAATAAAATAGGACACCCACCATTTGGTGAAAATATGCCATTTACATTAATTTAAAGCTCAAAATAAATTAAATTACATTAAATTGAACTAATGAGGTACCCACAAAGCAAAAACATACCTCTTACATCTTTGAAGCACTAAATGATTAACTAAATGAAATTAAATCAATCAAACTCTCCATAAGCAAAAATAAAATAAATCATCTATAACAAATAAAATATTAATAAATCATTCATCATAAACATGAAATAATTGAATCTAGGTTTTAATATTTAAATTAAGCATCAAATATACAAATTTAGGGTTTATAACTTAAATTAGGGTTTATAGATACAAAATTAGGGGTTTTAACTTAATGCTAGGGTTTTAATTATCCACCTAGGATTTTATGATACCATTAGAGTTTTAATTTGGAGAATGTGATTTTAGGTTGGAAATTAGGGTTTTAGTTTTATGATTTATGGTTTTGTAAATTAGAGTTTAGGATTAAGGTTTTAAAAACTAACCTAGTCAAATTAGGATTTTGGATGTACAAATCAAGATTAAAATATGTAAATTGAAGATTAACGTATAATTATAGGATTTTAGATCAAAATATACAAACTAAGATTAAAGACATGAAAAAGCTAAAGTTTAATCCTATATTAGAGATGCAAGGCTAGGGTTTAATATTGATTATTTGAGATTAAGGTTCTTAGAAATAAGCTACTGGAAATTAAATACAGAACAATTGGTTAGCATTGTTTGAATAAGCTAATGGATGATGCATAAGCTACTGGATGAAATAATTTTATTAAAAGAATGAAAACAGTTACTGAATCAAAATCGAACCTTCATTTGTTGGCTCCACTAAGTCAAGTGTGTTTGAATCAAGCCTTCTGTCGTGCTTACTGTTTGAGTCAATCTTTTTGGATGGAGGTTTAAGTGTAATCAAGGACAGTCTTCTTCCTACCTCTTGGTTTTTGTGTATGTTTTAATTGTTGCTTTTTTTCCTTGTTAATTACTGCCAATAGGATTTTTTGCTCCCTCTATATTAATTGAGATCTCTTGATAGTTGCTCTTCCTGTGTTAATTCTTGTCCCTTGATAGTTGCTTTCCTCTTGTATTTATAGAAGGATCCATTAGGTTAAAAACTTAAAAATTCATGTTTTGAAACTCTTTCCTGAGGCATATCGAATTAGACTATTATTAATTAGACACAAACCGTGAGCATGTCAGATTAAAACCACTTTAATTTGACGCAAACCAATACCATCTCAAACTAAAATAATTCTAATCCGATATGGAATCAAAGTCCATATCGAATTGCAAGAATTAATTCGACATGGAGTCCTCTAAAATTGACCCATATCGAAATGGGAGAGCCCTAATTTAATATGGGGTTGCCCCATATCGAATTGGGTGTCCCAATTTGACATAGAGACACACATACTCAAATTGAAGTACACCCACATCAAAATAAAAATAACAAAACCTTCAAATCAGACCTATTTAGGGTTTTAAAGGTTTAACTGGCTTAATTTAGGCCTCATGAAAATATATTAATCTAATCAAAAGTTTAAAATAGGTTTAAGCTTATTAAAAATAGACTGCTTATGACTAAGGCCTCATTAATTAGTATCATACTAGCCGGGGATAAAATCAAGGGTCTACAATTGCCCCCTGCTTAAACAATCTAGGATTTATTCAGAGAGTGAAAAGCAACATGACTTTGAGTTGATTTTGGATAAGGATCGGATTCTAGATCAGGGAATTTATTTGGGTCTAGAACAGAGACTGATTTGGGTTTTGGACCCAAGACTGGTTTGTGTTTTGGACCCAAGACTGAATTGGTTGGCTTCTGGACCTGAGGTTGGTTGGATTCTGGACTCGAAACTGAATTGGTTAGGTTCTGGACTCAAGGTTTGTTGGATTCTAAACCCGAAATACTTGCAAAAAAAAATTAATTGTAGTTAGTAAAGCATTTTGCAAAAAATTCAGCTATTTTTTACTATATGTGGTACTTATATACTCTTGCTCCCTACGTGAAAAAAATATTTAATACTTATAAAAAAGTATTTTTTAGACACTAAAAAATTATATACCCATAATAAATATCTATTTATTGTGTGTTTGTGTGTAACTGAAATGAATTATTAACAAGAGACATGAAATATGAATACTGATTTAATGATTTAGCTTTTTCGTTTCGTTGTTTTATACAATTGTCTAATTTGCATGTAGCTTTTCTGACTTAGCCATGTGACTAATGAATTATTTGAAACATATCCTGAAACATGAATTATATCCTATAAACTTTTACTCGTTTATAAATACTGAACAATTCATTATGAGATGCACTTCAAACTGTAATCAAACTTCAAGCTTCAAAGTAGAATTGCTATCTTTCAAGCAAACAAGTTCGAGTTCTCTTTTTTTATTTAAAGATTTTTAACTTTCAACATATATAAATGGCGGTAAATCAACATGCATCGAGGACCGGACCTCGTATGGATTCGGAGCTGCAAGCTTACCTCATAAATAGTGGATTGGATCGAGTTCCTAGTTTAGCAGGAATGGATCTCCACTGAAGTTCTCGAGAGAAAACACATTCATTTTTATTTTATATTTTATATTTTTTAATTTTTTTGCATAAATTTCATTATATATATTTTGTAATTTTATTATAGTAATTGTAAAAATAAATTTATTATAAAAATATGAAAGTATGAAAACCATGATAAAAATTAATCTCGGGACTTTATTAAGTAAAAATGCATGAAAAACAAATAACACTAGTGTTAAAATGGATAAGTTAATATAGAAAAATGCCTATATTCAGGAAAGCATTTTTTTTAAATTTATATATATATTATTATTGTTTTAGAAAAAATAAAGAAAATGTTTATTAGGACCAAAAATCTAATATATACATATTTGATGAAATTAGAAAAAAGACATAAAATGAGTTAATTTGTGAATATAAAATAAAATAGGGTAGATAGAATATTAGTCATGGTGCAAATTTTTTTTTTTTAAAGTGTATACAAAGGAAGGAAATGACCAAAAATTAGCATGGTATTAAAAACAATTATACATTACATTTTTATATTTTACCTATTATTTTTAAAATTATTAGGATGAATGATATACTTACTTGACTTGACTTACCTTTATTATTGTAGTATGACAGCTGTGTGATCCATGGTGCTGAGAATGCCCATAAGGCACGCCAATGGTATGAGCGAGTACCACCGATAGTTCGAAGAATGATCCGAGAGTGTGGCTTTGAAGAATTTATACTGCAACTGCCGACCAAAGGATTCCAAATTGATAGAAGCATGATTCAAGCACTTGCCGAGCGGTAGATGGACACCACCCATACCTTTCATTTTTCCATTAAAGAGATGACCATCCATCCGGTGGACTTTACTGTAATAATGAGTTTAAAATGCGATGGAATCCCCGTCCCTTTGACCAATGATATATTGACTGCAGATGAAATTCGTCAATTAATCGGTTTAAGGCCCAGGTATAAGGGAGAATGCAAGATAAAATATGAATATATCCGAGAGTGCTGGATGAGGCAGACTTGAAAAAGGTACACATATGGATTTTTTTTTGTTGTATCTGTTAGCCATGATAATTTTATGTAGTACTGAGGCATCGATTCATCTGTCAGTTCTGCGAGCTTTGTCCAATTTTCAGATTCATTGAAAAGGCAGGCCTTGTTTGTCTCTATCACGGCTTTGATCAAATTAGCTGGAATAAAAGATCATTTACAGGCTTTATAGTCGTCGCTGAGGTATGAATCCTTCATGTTGTTTATTTAAATAATACATATGAGCAAACTTGATCCCTTTTTTTTTTAACATTGCAGGTATGGGCATATGAACATAACCTGGTGAGGGTACCTAGTATTCTTAGAAGATCGATGGGATGCCTGAGATTAAGCCTTTGGTTGTCGGGTCACAGAGAGGTGACCGGGAGTCATCATGTGCGTTCTCGACATTACATGCTGAGCCGCCTAACCTGGAATCATGTAAAAGACAAAATTAGTATTATTATTGAAATTTATAAGGAAAATAACTTACCTCTGTCATTGTCTTTCAGGTGAACATTGCTTGGTGGTGAGCCAAGGAAAGGGCAAGTTGGACCGCTGATATGAATAACGCGTTACCCCTTCAGAACTCTTGTCGAATTATTGCTGAGCTTGTCTCTAGTGGTTAGTTTCTTGGAGAAAGGGTACATAATTGGTTTCTTGGCCTTGGCCAGAGGTGGATACTAGCCAATATTCTGATATTTGCACTGACTTGTGTATCTATGATGGAGAATATTTGGAGGCGTGCCGAAAATTGATATGATATTGATGCACTCTTGCTCCGACCAGACTTGTCATATAATGGGTTCATACGGGACCAACTATTGCACTTTGAGGTTGCTCCTGATGGGTTTGAAGATTTTGAGGAAGAAGAAGAAGAAGAAGAAGAAGAAGAAGAAGAAGAAGAAGAAGAAAATGAGGAGGAGGATGGTGGTGAGGAAGGTAGTGGGGATGAAGAAGAAGATGAAGATGAGGAGGAAGATAGTATAGGGAATGTTGCCCATGATGATACCACGGTTGTCTCCTCTTAGGTTGATATAATTTTTTGTGAATCCTGGACTTGTCTTGTTATTGTGCACTTTTAACATGAATTTTTGGAGGCAATGGAGCAATCTGGTGGTCACAGTTATGATGTAGTTGGTCTATCTTATATAGATACGCCGTAGCCAGATATGCCGCCCGTAATGCCCTATGTTGATCCATCTTCTAGGTTTTAGGGCTTTGATTTGAGCTATCTGGTATGTATTTCCTGTTTCATATTTACATATGCTGAATGTATGCATGAAAATGTATGGACCTAAAATTTTCTTTTCTAGCTCACAGTGATTGCTTGAAGAGCCGAACTAGAAGTTGCGAGAGGAATTAGCCACTAGTCGCTGGCGTGCAGATCATCTTGAATGGAACTTTTGAGACTTTAGATTACAAGGCTATAGGGATCCTAGTATGTCTTCATTAAGGAGGCCTTAGACGAATGACCATGGCGTGCCACCTCCCTTCTCAGGCTTTGATTATTATAGGAACGATTCTCAGGATAACCGTGATCCAAGCACTTCTTTCTGAGGAGAAAACTGGACAGATGATGTGCCTCCACCTCCAACATGCGATGAATTTCTGAGTGCTTTATTTAAATATAGACCGCCACCTCCTTCACAGTAATTTAACTTGTAATATAGTGAGAAACTTATTGTAAAAATAATGTATTGTTATAAAATTATTTGACTTTTGAAATGATCTTCTTTTTTTTAAATGTCTGGATGTTTTTTTTAACAGTTTGACTTTTTTGTATTCCATACATATATACAAATTTATACTATGCTGAAATCATTTAAAATAATTTTGACATGGATTAATTAAATCAACAAAACCAATACCCACATGGATTAGGTTCAACAATTTTCCACTTTGCACCGAACTGAACTTACTTCGTCATGGATTAAAAATATTTAACCAAATTCGACATGGATTTCCCTTGCCTTAGATAACTTGGACTTCGGCTAGTGGCTATAAAAATCAATAAACCACTTTCTTTTTCTTTAACATTCAAAGCAACAAATCTCCAAAAAATCCAAGGTAATTGCACTCCTTACAATCTCAGGTTCTATCTTTAATATTTTAAATCAATTGCAATTGTGACACCCATAATGACCGAGGCAAATTTGAAAAAGATAAAGAATTTATTCAAGATAATCAAGCCTATGCATTAGGAAGAAATAGCATGGTCTCAACTTAATATTTTGAAGTGCTTTCAAAATGTTAAATTGGATCATTCCTTTTTACATGCCATGGCTTTCGTTTGGGATGTGAAAACTAGGACGTTCAAGATAAATAACTTTGAAATTTATCCTATGATTGAAGATTTTGAAGCTATTCTTAGATATCCAAGCAATCAACCAATGACACTGCCCATACTGACTTCCAAAACTCATCAAAAGATGCAAATGCTGTTTCAACTTTCAAAGACTGAAGTTGATGAGAGGTGATATAATCTTGCTTGGTCCCTTGATAGACTTTTGTACTTCTCATTTGGCTTCCACCAAAGCTTGGGGGCGCATGTTTTATCTTTGCTTGATTGGTCAATTCTTGCTTATTTCTCCTGATGGCGACATCGATCTATGAGTACTAAATATTATGGACCAAATGGAAGAAGGATTGTCACCAGTGCCCGTAATCTTGGCCAAACCCTAATCAGATTGGATCAATTCAAGATAGAATCTTCAAGGAGATTGGCCAGAAGTCCTCTGCTGCTTTAGGTAACTATCTAAATTGCCCTTTCAGGTTTTTAATCTAGGCCTTTTTTTTAATTATTTCTTTTGTTTACATATCTAGCAACAGGAGCGTCTCCGCTTACTCGACACTTCAACTATGGATTTTACTAGATATCTACCACGACATCATTCTGCCAGGAAACTACTCCATCTTGCTTCTTAATATGCTGACTGGATTGACTAGGTCTACTCACGAGTTGTGATTAACATCTATTAGTTGGTACCTTGGTGGAAGATCACCCATGTCACCATTCAGACGTATCTGATGTATGTTCATCTTGCTGCTCTTTGTTGAGGTATTTGCTATGATCCTCATCGACTTGACCGCAAGTATGGAGCCGAGCTTTGAGGTTCTGAGTTTACTCCTGATTTGGACATGCCCTGCCTAACTGAAGCCTTCCTAGATCGACTGAAGCAAAGTTGGGCTGCACGCTACATTTATCGTCTGCCATAGATTTTACACTTGTCAAATTCTTAGAAAAAAAATGATGTTAGGATAAATAATAATAATGATAATAATAAAAGATGTTTTCTTTTCTTTTATAATTTGTCATCACCTTTCATTGTTGTGTTATTTATTCTACCCTTATGGTCAGATTATTTCAAAATAGTGCACATAGAATAATTTTAAATATTAACTCTATTTTACTAAATTGGTGAATAATCAAACATAAAGCCAGTATACACAAGATTACTTTTGTCTCCAACCAGCCCTTTCTGATTTTCTAATTGACAATTTTCTCTCATTTACCCTAATTGTTGCCTAGCCTGCCCTTTTGAGTTTTCGAAACTAGTGGACTGCTCTAACTTTTGCCTAGGCTGCCCTTTTTTGTGTTTTCAACCTGGCGAGCTCTTTTTTTTATATAAAATCTCTTCAACCTATCAATATTTACTGGTTCACTAAACTCATTCTCATCCATGTCTGATAGCTTGACTATACCCTTGTTCATGATTTTCTTTATAACATACGACCCTTTCCAACTAGGTTTAAACATTCCTCTTCGATCTGGGACATTAGGCTTACACTGCTTCAACACTAAGTCATCGACTTTAAACTTCTTAATCTTAACCCTCCTATTATAGGCCCTAGCTATCTTTCTTTGATACAGCTGATGATGATACAGAGATTTCAACCTTCTCTCTTCTAACAAAGCTAACTGTGTGAATATGCTCGCTACCCATTCTGTCTCAGGCAATTCAGCTTCTAGGACCACCCTCAATGTTTTGATCTCAATCTCAATTGGTAATACTACATTCACCCCATAAACTAAATAAAATGACATCATTCTGGTTGGTGTTTGCACACTTGTTTTGTACCTCCATAAAGTAAAAAGAAACATCTCTGACTAATCCCTGTATATCTTGGTCATCTTAGACAGAATTTGCTTAATTTTCTTGTTTGTTGCTTCCACTGCACCATTAGCCTTCAGTCTATAAGGGGAGGATCGGTGATGATGGATTTGGTACTTCGAGAATAAGTCCTTAACTACTCCTTGAAACTGTACCCCATTGTCTGATATCACACTGTGTGGTACCCCATATCTGCAGATGAGATTCTTTTCAATAAACCAAGCCATTTGCCTTTTTCCCAGCTTGTTGAAAGATTCGGCCTCAACCCATTTTGAAAAATAATCCACTGCTACTACAATAAAATGGTGACCGTTTAAAGCCGTCGGATGTGTCTCTCCTATAATATCAATCCCCTAAGTTGCAAAAAGCCAGGATGAAGACATAGAATGCAATTCTTCAGGAGGTAAGTGATTCAAGTTTCCATGTATCTGGCACTACTGGCACCTTTTTACAAACTTAATACAATCTCTCTATGGTTAACCAGTAGTAACCTTGTCGAATTATCTTCTTAACCAAAGCTAACCCATTCATGTGTGGACCACAACTTCCTGTAAGTATTTCTGACATGATTTGCTCAACTTCAAACTTTCTCAATCATCTTATGTTCACCCAATCAGGCCTCTTCGATACAACTCTCCATGAAACGTGATGTATTGTAAGGACCATCGCCTTATAACTCTTTTCTCTTCCCTTGTTGCTCCCAACGGGTATTCCTTATTCTCCAAGAATTGTCTTATGGTGTCATATCACACATCATGGTCTGTATCAGTTTCCATGATTGTTTCATATTCATAACAAGGAGTTGATGAACTGGTCAAAATTAGAGGCTTGAGAAACAAGTTGACGGGAATTTCCCACATTGAAGCCAATGTGGCTAGGGCATGGCCATTTGTTTTTCTTCTCTTGGTAAGTGTATGAATCTGCACTCCTTAAAATTCTTCTTCATTATGGTTAAATAATCATGGTATGGTTTGAACTTCTTTTCCTTCAACTCCTATTCTCCAATTACTTGGGATACTACTAATAATGAATCACTAAAGACTTGCACCTTATCCACCTTCATAATCATTAGGGTTTCCAAACCAAAGATACTTGCTTCATACTCCACCATGTTATTGGTTGCCCTGAACTTTAACTTTTTAGCTAGAAGCTCCCCTTCAGGTGATTCTAGTATTATTCCCAAACTCGCTCCCTTTCTATTTACTACTCTATCATAGTACATCTTCAATCCTTGTACTTCTATTGCCTTTAAATGTTCATCAGGAAATTCTAAAACCACTTTCTCACTATCTGGAAATGGTTGTTGATCTAGGGATTCTGCTACTGCTCTACCTTTGATGATTTTACTGGTTACATATTCAATCTCAAATTCTTCCAAAATTATCAACCATCGACCATATTTCCCAATCAACAAGTGTGTCTACCTTAAATATTTCACTGGATCCAACCTGAAAATTGCTTGCACACTATAAGACTGAAAGTAATGCTGCAACTTCTTAGAAGACCAAACCACAACTATACAAGTCTTTTCAATGATACTATACTTAATCTCATAAGGTAGGAGCTTTCTACTCAAATAGTAGACTGTGTGCTCAACCCCTGATTCATCTGCTTAGGCTAGCATAGCTCCTATTGACTCTTCCTCTAATGCCAAGTATAGTAATAAAGGTTTACTGGGTTTAGGTTGTTTTAAAATAGGTGGATTCAGAAAATACTCTTTTATACGCTCAAAGGCCTTTTGATACTCTTCATTCTACTTGACTGGCTGGTTCTTTTTAAGCAATTTGAAGATAGGTTCACAGATCATGGTAAGCTTTGCTATGAACCTGCTAATGTACTGCAATCATCCAATGAACCCCCGAACTTCCTTCCCATTTTAGGGGCTGGCATAGCCCTGATTTCCTTAACTTGTTAGGGTCAATCTCAATACCATTTGGGATAATCACGTACCCCTGCATTTTACCTGAAGTAACTTCAAACACACACTCTTTTGGATTCAACATTAGATTATACTTTACTGCTCTCTCAAAGAATATCTCTAGGTTATGAAAATGCTATTCTCTTGTATATGATTTTTCCATCAAGTCATCGACATAGACCTCAACTTTCTTATGCATCATGTCATGAAACAAGGTGGTGGTCATCCTTTGGTAGGTTGCTCCAGCATTTTTTAATTCAAAAGGCATTACTCTATAACAAAATATTCCCTATGTAGTAATGAAGGCAATTTTAGCATTATACTTTTAGGCCATTAACACTTGATTGTATCTAGAAAAACTGTCTATGAATGAGTATAGCACACTAGAGGTTGCACTATCAATGAGGACATCTGTATGGGGTAAAGGAAAGTCATCCTTAGGGAAAGCCTTATTCAAGTCTCTATAGTCCACACAAACCCTAATTCTTCCATCTTTCTTTGGCACATAAACTATATTGGCTAGCTAATCTGGATAATCTATTACTTTAAGGAACTTTACTTGTATTTGTTTAGTAACTTCTTCTTTGATCAATTCTGCCCATTTCGGTCTTAATCATCTAAGCTTTCGTTTGACAGGTTTCATGTGAGTGTAAGTGGGAATCAGGTGTTCGGCTATATCTCTATCAATTCCAAGGATATCCTCATAATATCAAGCAAAAACTTCTTTGTATTTTTTAAATATACTTTCTAATCTCTCTCTCCCATTAGGAGTAAGGTCAGATGCTATGCTAATATTTTTAGGATTATCAGTTGTTCCCAAATTTAATATTTATCTATCAATAGAATTATTATTAAAAATGCTCATGTAACCACTATTTGAATGTATGCAACCATTAGGAAAACATCACACAAGTAAGAAAAATCAGACTTTATTGCATTCATTTTAGAAAAGAAAATATCATCATCCTCATACAGAGCAGACAAATTAAAATCAAAATTAGAATTAACATCAATGTTCTAATTATCATAAGTTAAAAGGTCTTCAAACTATTCTTTGATGAGAGTAGGAATTTCCTCTAGAGTCTTCTGGATCTTCAATGTAGTTCTTTCTTCTCTTCCAGGCTAGGCTCTTTGTCGGTTGGTAGGTCAAACTTTTTCTCTTTATGTTCCACCAATTCAGTGACATCAGTAAAGATCTCGAATTTGGGGAGCATTTTTCCCATAAACATGATTGGTTCTGGCTTTCCTTGGAGTGGTCCCAATTCTGGTGCTTTGACAAATATTTCTTCAACTAGAGGGAAATTCATCTTCTCTTTCTTTTTCAACAGAACACCTCCATTTGCTTCATCATATCCCAACCTTTTCTTAGAAGTTCGAGTCTTGAAATCTGGAAGCTCTGTTATGCATGCCTTCCCCTTTCCAAGGCTAGTACTAGGTAGGTAGTTCATTTTTTCATCATAGCCAAAATCCTAGAACCCATCATCTCATTATCAGAAACAACATCCATTTGAAAACCATTGAGAGGCCTCGCAATGATCAAGGCATTTACTACTTCATTATTCTTAGCCTCGATAACCACTGTTTCATCTCCATTTGGGAACTTGATCCAGGGACTACAAACTTGAGGGTGAAACTAGGGTCATCCCAATAGCAATGCAAAATTGACGGGTATATCCAAAACTACAAACTCAACCATGGATTCAATTGGACCATGTTGCGCTCTAATAAACACTACTAAAGCTGCACTCGCAAGTATACGAGGCTGCTATAGTATTTCGGTGAACACCTTAAGGTCGTCTCACAAAGAAGCTAGATAAGCTAATTATTTATCAAATCGTAATAAACAAATTATCAATTAATAGTCTTGATTTATAAAATTGAATTGCCGAACAACTAATGAAAATAGAAAGGAATTGAATTTATAACAATGAAAGGAAACTGAACAAATATATTGATTCACTTAATAGAAAAGCCTAGGGTTTGCACTTCTCTACTAATTTATATGTATAAATGGCTATTCCTCTCAACTGATTTAATTTCAAAGATCAGATTTCAAGCAACTTAATTAATTAAATTAAGGAAATAAGCTCTTGCATTCAAACATTTTTCAATTAATCTTACTGCAATCAAAATGATCTTTTCCTTAGGTTTATATTTCTAATTCACCTAAGTCCTTAATTAAATTATTCTAGTATTAGATTTTATTTCTCAATCCTTCATCTAAATACCTAAAAACACATAATTGGTGGCCAATCAATTATATATTAACATTAATCCATTCAATTAAGGATAAAAGAAATAAATCAGTTAAGAGAAATAACAATTTCATACAATCATAGTAGATTCATGCAAACCCTAGACTAGATCAAAATTAGTTTATAGTAATGCTATCAAACAAGTTCATCTCATTAAAATTCAAAGAAATTAATTTAGACATTAGAGAATTCATAAATAAAATTTCAATGAAACTTAAGAGATAGAGTTAAAAAACAAAACCCAATTACAATTTTCCTTTTGCTTCTGAAGAATCTCTTGCTCAGATTTTTGCTAAAAGAATAATGTAATGGCTAGAACTAATTTGATCTAGAGTGTTTGAATGAAAGTGAAATCAATCTTCTATAGTTTTCTTATTTTAGAGAAAAGTTCTCTAGAGAAAAAATAAAGAACGGCTGAAAGTAGAGTGTAGAATGGCTGAAAAGTATATGATCTCCTTGCTCTTGCCCTAATCTTATCTATTTATACAAATCCCTTTGCTAAAAATCTGCCTTCTTTCTTTCTTTCTTTCTCTGGTCTCATGGGGTGACACGGCCAAGCTTGTGGCCGTGTCATGTGACACGGCTAGTGACTTGGCCGTGTCACCTGCTAGTGTCAGCTTTTGTTTCTTTTCTTTGGTTCTTCCTTGTTCTTTGGCTTAGGATGGGACACGGCCAAGCTTGTGGCCGTGTCTCCTGGGTGGGTCAGCTTCTGCCAAAATTTCCTTTCTTTCTTGGTTTCTTTAGTTTTGCCCTTTAGGTGAGACACGACCAGTAGCTTGGCTGTGTCAAGCTCTGCCTTCATTTCCTTAGAGGTGACACGGCCAAGCTTGATTTGGCTTGGCCATGTCTTGCTTGGTTCATGCTCTTCTTTTTTTTTTGATCTTCCAAGGGAGTTTTTGCACTTTAACCTAAAATAAACACTTAAAACAAACTTTAAACAAAAATCAAATGAAACATTAACTAAAAACACATAAGCATCATACTAAAAACTAGTACAAAAAATGATCTAAACACTGGGATAAATTAAAACTACCAAAATGCTGAAATCACTAAATAAACAGATTAAAACTACCACAATGCATGAAGAAAACAATAATTATCATAATAAATAAATAGCAATTTGAGGACAAAAACTAATAAAACAGACTAGCCTTCACAATAGCTTTACAAGTCCCTTCAGCATGTCTCTTAGTATTGTCATAAGCCCTAATGGTTACCTCGGTTGGGCTTAAATCCCTTGTTGCCATAGCAAGTTTTGGCAAGATCTTAAGTGGAAAGACATTTATGGCGGACTCATCATCAACCATTACACATAGAGTCCTTTTTCCTTTGACCTCTACCTTGATAAAGAGAGGACGGATGTGATCTCTTCCCTCTTCTGGAAAATCTGCATTCGAAAATGATATCATTCCAATATCAACTTCGTCCTTCTTCTGGAAATCTTTATACTTCATCACTCCTTCAGTTTTCACAAAATTAACTAGCTCATCTAGTGTTATAGAAGTGGAAATTGGCATGCTAGCCAAAGCCTTGGCTATAGTTTCATGATGTTTCTTAGATGTAGCCAATAGATCCCATATGCTAACACTTGCTTGGGTCCTTTTCAATTGCTTAAGAATTGTGTCATCTTCATCTTCCTTTGTTTCTTTCTCGGCATCCTTCCCCTTGTCAGCCTCTACTTCTTTTAATGGTGGCCTTGCATAAGGCTTACTAGTACGTGTGTTCATTACCTCATCCTCTTTAGGCTCGTACCAGGTCAACTCCTCCTTCTTTAACTTGGAATCATCATCACTATTGGTTGAATCCCAAAACTCACTCACAACACAGATGGCTACTTCCTTTTCAATTTTAACTTGCTCCATTTTGCTTAGCACCATTTCCTCTTTAGTTGCCTCTCCATTTACATCTTGGAAAGAAGACATGAAAAAACTTTCATGCAGACCTCCTCCAATCATAAAAGTTACCGGCGGTGGTACTTTGTTGAACCTTGGCAATGGATTATCCTTGGTGCTAGGTTTGTTGGGTTTGGATAGCTTCCCACCATCAATCAAATTTTGGATCTCATGCCTCAACCTCAAACATTTGTCTGTCCCATGCCCTTACATTTGATGGAATTGACAAAACACCTTGGCATCGAAGTTAGGTGGAAGAGGATTCGACAAAGGGTGAAGAGTCAAGGATTGTAACAGTCCCTTCTTTTATAGCTTATTGAGAGCCCAAGATAGTGGCTTCCCTAATTCTAAAAACTTCCTCCTTCCCCCTTGATCAGTTGCATTAACATCAACTGCCTTTTGTGTGCTTTGATTGCCAGACTGGTAGTTCCCTTTCTCATTTCTTCTTATAGAAAAATGGTTCTTCTCTCTTTTTCATTCTTCTATTTGCAAGCAAGCTTCAAGGAGATCTTTAAAATCTCTAATAATAATGTGTGACATCCTTTCATGAAGATTAGGTAGCACCCCTCTCACAATCATCCTAATCTAATCCAATTCATCAAGCCTTTTCTTGAGCAATGCAGCTTTGTTTCTCTACCTTTTCATGTAATCAACAAAGTTCTCATTTGGTCTTTTCCTAATGGATTCAACTTCCATCAAAGTAACCTCTAACTTAGCATTATACCCATACTGTTGGATGAAGACTTTATATAGTAAATCCCAGCTCGTTTGAGTATCATCTTTTAAGGTATTGAACCAATTCTGGACAATATGGTCCAATAAAAGTATAAAGTACCATAGAGTTTGAGCCTTAGTAGCTCGGGCAGACTACATAGCAGTGATGTATTGCTTCATATAGAGATAAGGATTCCCAGTTCCATCAAACTTGGCAAAGAAATGAATCTTGAATTTGTATGGGACCTCTTCATCTTGTTCAAACAACTTGTCAATCTCCGACATTTCTTTAGTTTTAAGCTTCTTTTCAAACTTCCTTTCCAAATTGACAATCATTTTCTCAACATCTGAAGTTTCATTCTTTTTCATGGCTGATCTTTCTATAACCTTTAGCTCTTTCTTCTTATCTTGAGGATCTTGGAAGTATTGAGCCTAGTCATCATCATCATCAATGACTACTTTGTCCTCATCCAAGGCTACTTTGCCGACCTTAGCCTTTTCTTTGTTCTTTGATTTCTTTGTGCTGGCAGATGTCTCAGCAGTGTTCTCCAAAAGTGTAGCAAGTTGGCTCTTCATAGTCTCAACCAGGGCCTCCTTCAATTCTTCCATCTTGGCATTGAGGGCATCATCCACCATCCTTTGAATCTGCTTGAGCTCCATTACTTTCGGTGAGAAGCTAACTGAGTTGCTACTGGATTCTACGTCTCTGGCATAGGTTGGGTTGTCGTATGCTCTTGAACTGCTGTACTCCTAGTTTGTGAGCTAGAAAGGATCAATGATATGTAATGCAATGTATGTATGCATGTTTGAACAAGTAATCAAATAATCAAAGATAATTAGGACATTCCTTCCAACCTTATAACTTCCACACACGAATGATGAGTCTCTTTTCCTAGGTATATGGTTAATAAAATACCAACATGGGATATCTTGTTTTAGCAAAAATTTCCTTGAATGATTTTTAACCAATAGTTACACTCTCAAATATAGAAGTTAATCCATGATAATTTCCATTAATTAGGCTTTAATCCATTGAATCTCAACTAAAATAGCTTTATGCTATAATAAATTAATAGGTTTATCATAAATAGATTTCTCATTTGGAAAAAGTAACTAATGATTTATGCCAAAAATAAGCCCATGATTAATGATTCTTGATATAAACTAAGCCCACAATTGATTTTGGTATTCCATATTGACCTAAATAATATGTAAGCTCATTTAAGAAAATGTTTTATCAGATTTTTAAAAGCCTACTTAAAAAGTTTGTTTAAAAATGATTTGGGCTTCGAACTTGGGTCATAAAAAAGATTTTTGACCCATCTTAAAAGATTTTCATGTCCAAAGACCATCTTGAAAATTTTGAAAATGTGAAATTTGGTCTTTTGGATTTAAAGAAAAATTTAATTTTTGAGCTTAAAATATAGGTAGGTCATATTAGAAAATGAACAAATCAAATAAGCCATGGTTCAAATCAAGATGAATTAATCATAGTCAAACAATAAGCATTTAGGGTAAAAACCTAAGAAAAATAGCTAGTTCAATTACATGAGCTTTAATATTTGGGCTGAAAGGCTTAGGTTCCCATAGCAAGTATATACCAAATGGTACAAGGCTATGAGTGGTTATGTCATGCTTGATCTCCATACCTTGAGTGAAAGTATGGTATCCTTTACATAACACAACACGAGATACACAGACATCATAACTCAAGCACACAATGCAATCTATATGATGCAATGGACAATATTATAATAAGAAAGAATAGAATAATATAAAGACTAATGGAATCAACTTCTCTTATCCCTAGTGGAGTCACCACTTTGAGCGGGGATTTTCACCCCCACTCCCATGTGGAATGGTTCTTGCGACTTCGGCACTGTTAAGCTCAGGACCTTAGAGAACATGGGCCTAAACCCGAAGAAAATTGAGTCGCCACCCGGATGGGCTGGGAAAATAGAAAGGGGTAGATGACTCAATTCCTAAGGAATCCTCAAGCCCCTAATGAGTTTGAAAAGTTGGGTACGTATGGAGAAGTTGAGAATGACCCAACACCCCCATAACGCCCTGTTCATTGGAACCGGCCTCCTTTTTAGGTCTAAATATTATTGAATCCTTAAATATTATAATGTCATCCATAACACATGCAATTATCAAAAGAAATAAACATCCATCACTTTATTAAAAATGAAATAAACAAAACAGACACCCATCCATATATAGAAATATGCCTTTTACAATGTCCAATGTCTAAAACTAAATAAAATAGGACACCTACCATTTGATGGAAATATGCCCTTTACATTAATCTAAAACTCAAAATAAATTAAATTACATTAAACTTAACTAATGAAGTACCCACAAAGTGAAAACATTCCTCTTACATCTTTGAAGCACTAAATGATTAACTAAATGAAATTAAATCAATCAAACACTCTCCATAAGCAAAAATAAAATAAATCATCCATAACAAATAAAATATTAATAAATTATTCACCATAAACATGAAATAATTGAATCTAGGTTTTAATATTTAAATTAAGCATCAAATATACAAATTTAGGGTTTATATCTTAAATTAGGGTTTATAGATACAAAATTAGGATTTTTAACTTAAAACTAGAGTTTTAATTATCCACCTAGGGTTTTATGATACCATTAGAGTTTTGATTTGGAGAATATGGTTTTAGGATAGAAATTAGGGTTTTAGTTTTATAATTTAGGGTTTTGTAAATTATGGTTTAGGATTAGGGTTTTAAAAACTAACCTAGCCAAATTACGGTTTTGGATGAACAAATCAAGATTAAAATATGTAGATTGAAGGTTAATGTATAATTATAGGATTTTAGATCAAAATATGCAAACTAAGATTAAAGACATGAAAAATTTAAAGTTTAATCCTAGATTAGAGATACAAAGCTAGGGTTTAATATTGATTATTTGAGATTAAGGTTCTTAGAAATAAGCTACTGGAAATTAAATATAGAACAATTGCTTTGCATTGTTTGAATAAGCTAATGGATGATGAATAAGCTCCTAGATGAAATAATTTTATTAAAAGAATGAGAACAGTTACTGAATCAAAATCAAACCTTTGTTTGTTGGCTCCACAAAGTCAAGTGTGTTTGAATCAAGCATTTTGTCTTGCTTAATGCCTGAGTCAATCTTTTTGGCTGGAGGTTTAATTGTAATCAAGGACAGTCTTCTTCCTCCCTCCTGGTTGCAATGTATGTTTTAATTGTTGCTTTGTTCCTCATTAGTTACTACCAATAGGATTTGTTGCTCCCTTTGTATTAATTGAGATCTCTTGATAATTTCTTTTCCTGTGTTAATACCCGCCCCTTGATAGTTGCTTTCCTCCTATATTTATAGAAGGATCTATTAGTTTAAAAGCTTAAAACTTCCTATTTTGAAACCTTTTCCTAAGGCATATCGAATTAGACTATTGTTAATTCAACACAAACCATGAGCATATCGAATTAAAACCACTTTAATTCGACGCAAACCAATACCATCTCGAACTAAAATAATCTATTCCGACATGAAATCAAAGTTCATATTGAATTGCCAATATTAATTTGACATGGAGTCCTCTAAAATTGCCTCATATTGAAATGGGAGAGCCCCAATTTGATATAGGGCTGCCCCATATCGAGTTGGGGTTCCAATTCAATATGGGGAAGACCTGTGGGTTATGGGCCCACCATGCATCCGCTGCGTAATCCATTATATCGAACGGACATTGCCATATCAGAGACACAGGTGCCAATACATATGCATGTATTAAAACATAAATCACTATTTCAAAATTTCCCTTTCTCATTTTCAAAATCCACCTAGGTCGAGAATCTCAAACCTAGCTCTGATACCAAAATAAATGTAACACCCTTATACTCTATATATGTATAGTACATGTACCATGTATATGTATAATACGCATACACAAGATAAAAGTGACATAAAAATTCCACAATAAAAATTCTCATTTTAATCACAATATTTAATTAACAATAAATAATATATATACTTAAGCAGTAAATTCTTAAAATACAAATTTATAAAGAAAATATCTGTGGAAAAATTTTGTCGGAGTTATGTCTGTAATTTCAAGATTTCTAAAAATCAAGCACTAGCTCCCAATTCGATATGGGGAACCCCCATATCGAATTGGAGAGCTGCCCCATGTCGAATTGGGTGTCACAATTCGACATGGAGACACCCATACTCAAATTGAAGTGCATCCACATCAAAATAAAAACTACCAAACCTTCAAATAAGACCTATTTAGGATTTTAAAGGTTTAATCAACTTATTTTATGCCTCATAAAAATATAACAATCTAACCAAAAGTTTAAAATAGGTTTAAGCTTATTACAAATGAACTGGTTATGACTTAGGCCTCATTAATTAGTATTGGACTAGCCGGGGACAAAATCAAGGGTCTACAAGCTGCCAACAAAAGGGTACCATATTGACAGAAGTGTAATTCATGCACTTGCTACGCGGTAGATGGACATCACCCACACCTTTCAATTGCCTATTAGGGAGATGACCATCGGTCTAGTGGATTTTACTACAATCATGGGCTTGAGATGTCGCGATCCAACCCGAGGACACGTGACCAATACTAGGGAATGGGAAAAGCACGTAGCTTTTAGAACCCGTAATAAACCTGGCAACTCATTTTTCAATAAATATAGATGGTGAGCAGTGATTTTTCATATTTGAGTCTGAAAATATTTTGCACACGTATAAACTCAAAAATTAAAAGGAGAAATTTTGCCCCCTGTGTGGGCTCAAACCAATGATAATTCCTATGCAGGCTCTGATCGATGTTTGTGTTGTCTAGTTCTTTGCACAAGTATGCATTTCTTCTTTCTTTTGCAATAGCCTTTTCATGCCTCCTGATTCAATATCTTCTTTGATTTTTTACTTCACAGGGTGTTTGCTGTTCACTTTGACAAATAATAGGTAACACAAGATAACAAAATGTAATGTGATATGCTCATGTATGCATGGTATGCATGGATTATACTTATAGTTGTTCAATTGACTCACAGACTGAGGCGATCAGCTGAAGTGTTCTCATTGGCTCATTCTAGATGCTCGTTCAGGTCATAAATTAGAATGGCATAAGGCTTTACATTTATGGCTTTTATCTTCAAGATGTAGAAAACATGAGTGATGGGGCCCCAAGCAGCAAAGATACATCCATTTCAAATTATGATTCAGCACACCAATTGGTAACTTCTTGCAAATAATCCTTTATTTTTCCCAATGTGTCCTTCGAGGTTCAATGGTGCAACATACTTTCCTTAACTTGAAGGTTTATGCAACAAGAAAATAGTTTTTTTTTTATTGTATTTTGTCTTTGTTAAATCAATGCCATTATACCTCAGGACTCGACTTTCTAAATTAACACATCCATTACATCATAACACTAGTTACCGTACTAAACTTGGAAATCATTTTCATTTGAGCAAGAACTGTTGCACTTCAGATAGGTACATACATATTACTTGGTCAAAGGTCTCGTCGAGTTTAAATATTGTCTATCTCATATGCATGCTTATCCGAGCTATCTCCACTAACAAACTCTACCTACCAAGAGAGATCAACAAGTCTTTAATAGGCTTGGAACGAGGTCTATAAGGGACACGGGTTAAATGAAAGCTATATTTGAGATTGGAGCTGATGTGACACTGCTGATAAACCTTCACACTACAATCTTCTTATTGGAACCATTTTCACCTTCTGGGCATCACCTTTATTATTTGACTTCATGAAAATAAAAAGCTTGAATGTCCTTCTTTTCTTCTTAGCAGAAATCTAGATCCAATTAGTATCCTTTTTCTTCCTCTTTCTTTTCTTCCTTTTCTCTTTTAGAATATCAAGTCTAAGACTTTTAATATTTCTAACTTGGAGTTACGTTGGATAAAACAAAAGATGGTCTTTTCCCTAATTCTCTGATTTTATTTAAATCTTAGATTGAACTGGACCAATTCAAGTCAATCTGTTCTTGTAAACTGAGTGGAAGTCTTCTAATGCTTCAGGTAAGAAGAACTATGTTGACTTTCTAAACACGCCTTTTGGGTTAACTACCCCTTTTTTTCTTTTTTTTTTTTGGGTTTTTTTTTCTTTTTTTTCTTTTCTTGTTTTTTCTTCTTTTCTTGTTTTTTCTTCTTTTATTTTCTTTTATTTTCTTCTTTTCTTTTTTTTTTCTTTTAGCCTAACTCTAAGAAAATTATTTTTCTGTACCATTCTATGCTTTAGACTATGGATGAGTGGAGTAGAGTGAGTTTTCTTCAACAAGGACAAATCATTTGTTGCCCTGATGTCATCTTAATGAATTAGAGATATTAGGTCTAGTATTAGGTGAACTTCAACTACCCTTATGGTCTTGAGAACTTCAACTATCCTTTTGGTCTTGACTATGCATTTCTTTCTTTGATATTCTTTCCCTTTTATTCCTTAGTGATCATAAGACTTGTCAAAAGTGCAACAATAACTCAAGGTAGGTCATTGGGTTTACTAGCCAATGAAGAGTAAGCTAAAATTTTCTGAAGCCTCAAAGGGATAACTAGGGATTGATATTTAATTGGGTGGATAATAGTTGTTGGCTAACCAAACAATGCCTAGATCATCTCTCCTTTAAATAAGTAGAGTTCAATTTTGCCTCAAAAGTTTGTTAAAGCATGTTCTAAGATCAACTAGGACCTTGACAAAGGTAATTATGTAGGAGCTCTCTCTAAGTAAGCATACACAACTCATTGCTATAGAACTACTCCCTTACTTAGTAAAGTCACTCGGATCATGATGCATAGATAAACTAATTTATGAACATCAAGCTATATTCATCATTGGTTGAGTACCAAAATGAACAAATACCAATATAAATAAAAATTTGATGAAAGTAATTTATTCAAGCAATCTTAATTTGAAAGACATAATTATTCCAGAAAAATATCAGAGATAGAAAATAAAACAAATAACTAAATAAGCTAAGAGAAGTTTGTTGAATTGGAGTCAAAAAATGCTTCATTTATTTGGGCATATCAGGGGCAAGGATTTTTTTCATCATCAGTGATAGTCATCGCGTCATCATCCGTAGTTGGTCCAAGCTTGGTTAGTAGCATCCCCTCTTTAGCAATTACTCCATTTGCATCTTGAAAAGATGATAAGACAAAACTTTTCTTCAATTCTCCCCCTATCATGAAGGTTGCTGGTGATGGCATTCTATTGAACCTAGACAAAGGATTATCCTTTGTGCTGGGCTTATCAGGTTCAGGTATCTTACCACTGTTGATCAGATCTTGGATCTCATGCATCAATCGGGTGTGTCTATCTGTCTCATGTTCTTGAGTCTGATGAAATTGACAAAAGGCCTTTGTATCAAAGTTTAGTGGTAAAGGATTCAGTAAGGGTCGAGGAGCCAATGGTTGTAACAATCCCTTTTTCTGTAACTTGTTGAAAACCCAAGATAGAGATTTTTTCAATTCTGAAAACTGTCTTTTATTTCCTTGACTAGTTGCATTAACATCGACTTCCTTATGTGTACTATAATTGCCAGACTGATAATTCTGTTTTGCCAAAAAAATAGTTCCTCTCTTTCTCACTCTTCTATTTGCAAGCCAGCTTGAAGAAGATCTTTGAAATCTCTGATAAGAGTGTGAGACATCCATTCATAGAGATTAGGTAGCACCCCTCTCATAATCATCCTAATTTGGTCGAACTCATTTGGCCTCTTTTTGAGAAGTGCGACCTTATTTCTCCACCTTTTCACATAATCAACAAGAATCTCATTCTGCTTCTGTCTGAGAGTTTCCACCTTCATCAGGGTTACTTCTACTTTGGTATTGTATCCATATTGTTGAATGAAGGCTTCGTACAACATATCCCAATCTTTTTGGGTACTTTCCTCTAAGGTGTTGAACTAATTTTGCACAACAGGATCCAATGAGAGCATAAAATACCTTAGAGTTTGAGCATTGGTAGCTCTAGCAGACTGCATAGTTGTGATATACTGCTTAACATGCAAGTGAGGATTCCCTGTACCATTGTACCTAGCGAAGGAAGGCATCTTTTTAAATTTCTTCTCTAAATCAGCAATCAGTTTCTCAACATCTAAAGTTTTAGTTTTTTCCATGGCTGATCTTTCCATAACCTTCGGCTCTTTCTTCTTATCTTGCAGATCTTAGAAGTATTGAGCCTAGTTATCATCATCATCAACAACTATCTTGTCATCATCGAAGGCTACTTTGTCAACCTCAGCCTTTCTCTTGTCCTTCGACTACTTAGTGCTGGCAAATGCCTCAACAGTATTCCCTAAAAGTGTAGCCAATTGGCTCTTTATATTCTCATCCAGAGCCTCCTGTAATTCTTCCATCTTGGCATTGAGAGCGTCGTCCACCATCCTTTGAATCTGTTCAAGTGCCATTGCTCTTGGTGATAAGCTGACCGAGTTGCTACTGGAGTCTACATCACTGGCGTAGGTAGGGTTGTTGTACGCTCTTGAACTGCTGTACTCCATGTCGAGCCAAAAAGGATCAATGATATGTAATGCAATGTGTGTATGCATGTATGCACAATTAATAAATAAATAAAGATAATTAGGACGTTCCTTCCAACCTTATAACTTCCACACATGAATGATGTGTCTCTTTTTCTAGGTATATGGTCAACAAAATACCAATATTGAATATCTTGTTTTTGTAAAAATTTCCTTGGACGATTTTAACCAATAGTTACATTCTCAAATATAGAAGTCAGTCCATTATAATTCCCATTAATTAGGCTTTAATCCATTGAATCAACTAAAAAATAGCTTTTATGCTATATTGGATTAAAACAAAATTAATAGATTTATCATAAATAGATTTCTATTTGGAAAAATTACTAATGATCCATGCTAAAAAAAAGCCCATGATTATTGATTCTTGGTATAAACTAAGCCCATAATTGATTTTTGGTATTTCATAATTGACTTAAATATTTGTAAGCTCTTTTTAAGAATCTAGTTTTAAATGATGTGAAAGATAACTTTGTTTCAGAACCCTTGGGCTCTTAAGTTTGGGTCATAAGGTGAAAATTTTTTTTTAATCCATCTGAAATGTTTTCATGTCCAAAGACCTTTTTGAAATAGATTTTTAAAAATATTTTTGGTCATTAAGCTTAAAAGAATAAAATTATTTTAAGCTTACAACATAGGTAGGTAATATTAGAAAAGGAACAAACCAAATAAGCCATAGTTCAAACCAAGATATATTAATCATAGTCAAACAACAATCATTTGCAGTAAAAATCTAAGGAAAATAACCAGGCCAATTACATGAGCTTTAGTCTTTGGGTTGAAAAGTTTAGGTTCCCATAGCAAGTATATACCAAAAGATACAAGGCTATATGTAGTTATGTCATGCTCGATCTCCATACCTTGAGTGAAATTATAGTATTCCTTACATAACACAACACGGGTAACACGAGTGTCCTAACTTACACACATAATGCAATTTAAATGATGCAATGGATAATATTATAATAAGAAAGAATAAAATAGTATAAAGACTAATGGAATCAACTTCTCTTATCCCTAGTGGAGTTGCCACTATGAGCAAGAATTTTCGTCTCCACTCCCATGGGAATGGTTCTTGCGATTTCGGCATTGTTAAGCTCATACGGGCCTAAACTCGAAAGAAATAGAGTCACCACCCAGACGGACTGGGAAAAAGAAAGGGGTGGATGACTTGATTCCTAAGGAATCCCCAACCCCCTATTGGGTTCGAAAAGTTGGATATGTGTGGGGAAGGTAAGAATAACCCGACACCCCTACAACACCTAGTTTATTAGTACCGGCCTCCTTTTCAGATCTAAATATTATTAAATTCTTAAATATTATAGCATCATCCATATTACATGCACATTAAAAGAGATAAACATCCATCACCTTTATTTAAAATGAATAATCAAAATAGGCATCCATCTCAGGATGAAAATATTCCTTTTACAATATCCAATGTTTAAAATTAAATAAAATAGGGCACCCTCCATTTAGTAGAAACATGCCCTTTACATTAATCTAAAATTCAAAATAAATTAAATTACATTGGAACTTAATTAATGAGGTAACCATATAGTGAAAACATATCCTTACATCATTTAAGCTAAAATAAACCAACATAATCCAACCATTCATCACAAAAGTATTCCATTCATCATAAATCAAAATAAAATAAGTCATCCATACAATAAGTGAACATTTATTAATAATCAAGTCTATATTTAAATATAATGTTAAATAATAAAGGTACAAACTAGGATTTTAACATATGAATTAGGATTTCTTAAAGTTTAGATTGCTAAATTAGGGTTTAGGTTTTAGGTATTACGGGATACTTAAATTCTAAGGATATTGATTAAATACTTTACTGGATATTCAAATAGGCTACTGTGAAATCCGATTATTGTAGATATAAACTAAGAAAATTTCTAAATATTTAATAGGTTATTAGACGTGTTAATCGTATTATTATGCAAAGATGATTCAAAGGGTAAACATGATTATTATAAAACCAAACCAACTTACTGCCCATTTATAAAAAATTTAATTGCTACTGCTACTATGATATAACTAGTCACTACTACCATGATATAACATAATGTTAATAAAAATGAAACAACTAGTCAATGTAAATTCAAAGCAAATTAAATGAGGAATTTCAAACCTCCGTTTGTAGGCTCCACCAATATTTTATGTTGATTCAAATTTTATGCTTGCACCAATATTCAAATCTTAGTTGAGTAAAGCGAAGGCAATGTCCACTGCCTTCTGTTTTGTTGATGGTTAATATTCTATCTCTTTCTTGCCTCAGTTGTTCATTGCTCTCCAGCTGCTCCTCTCTGTTTGTTAATCTTTCTGTTTGATAATTCTTGCTGCTATCAATTTTTTACCAGTTGCTTCTTTTTTCTCTGTGTTCCTCCCCCCCCCCCCCATTTGATCCTTTTTAAACCTCTATTTATAGGAATAAATTAGGTTAAAGCTAGTGCAACCGAGCTTAATCCGAGTTTAATTTTCATTCCTAATTAAGCATGACTAAGATTAAAGCATATCGAATTAAAGCGCTTTAAGTTCGACCGGAAACCGAGACCATATCAAATTAAAACTAATTTAATTTGATATGGTAGCCATTCCAATTCGATATGAAGCCTCCATATCAAGTTGAAGGGTGTCCAATTCGATATTGAGGCCTCCATATCAAATTGGATGGCCTCTAATTCGATATGGAGCCATCCATATCGAATTAGGTGGCTCCAATTCGATATGGATGCTGCCCATATCGAAATGGCCTGGCCCAAACCCAAATAAACCCAGTAAAATTTTGAATCAGAACATTTTAGGGCTTTAAAAATTAAATAGAACTTATTTTAGGCCTTATAAAACTGGAACAATTTAATTAAAAGCCTAAAGTAGGTTAGGGTTTACAATGAGATTTTAGCTTGCTCTTTAATGATTTGTAAACCCAATAACTTACCCTATGCTGTTGTGACTCTTATGACAAGTTTGATGATTACTAAGGTGAAAGGGCAAGAAGATCAAAGAAAGGAATGCATAGTCAAGACCATAAGTATAGTTGAAGTTCACCTGATACCAGACCTAATATCTCTAATTTATTAAGATGACATTAGGACAATAAATGATTTATTCTTGTTGAAGTAAACTCACTCTACTCCACTCATCCATAGTCAAAAGCATTGAATGGTGCAAACAAGACAACTTTCTTAGAATAAAAAATAGCAAAAAAAGGCAAAAACAAAAAAAAAAGAAGAAAAGAAAAGAGGAAGAGAAAAAAGGAAAAGGAAATAAAACCCAAAAGGCGGTTCCGAAAGCCAACTGATTTCTCTGTACCTAAAGCAATCAAAAGACTTCCACTTAGTTTACGATGACGGATTGACTTGAATTGGTGCAGTACAACGAAAGACTCAAATACATAAGGGAAAGACCATCTTTCATTTTATCCAATATAGATCCAGATCCACAATCTTGAAAGTCTTAGACTTGATATTCTAAAAGGAAAAAGGACGGAAATAAAGAGTAGGAAAAGGGTGGTCTAAAGATCAAGATAGTACTGATTGGATCCAGATTTCTACCAAAAAGATGGAAGGACATTCAAGCTTTATATTTTCGTGAAGTCAGAAGATAAAAGTGATGCCTAGAAGGTGAAAATAGAACCTCTAACAATAGACAGTTCCAACAAGAAGATTATAGTATGAAGGTTTATCTATAGTGTCACATCAGCTCTAATCTAAAAATAGCCTTCATTTAACATGTGTCCCTTATAGACCTCATTTCAAACCTATTAAAGACTTGTTGATCTCTCTTGGTAGGTAGATTCTATTAGTGGAGATAGTTTCAATAAGCATGCATATGAGATAGAGAATATTTAAACTTAATGAGACCTTTGGCCAAGTAATGTGTATGTATCTATCTGAAGTACAACAGTTCTTACTTAAATGGAAATGATTCCCAAGTTTAGTATGGTAACTAGGGTTATGATGTTATAGATGTGTTAATTTGGAAAAGTTGAGTCCTGAGGTATAAAGACACTGATTTGACAAAGTCAACATTTAATTTTTTTTTTAAAAACCAAAAAGTTATTTTCTTATTGCATAAACCTTCAAGTTAAGGGAAGTACGTTGCATTGTGAAACCTCAAATGACATAATGGTCAAAAGAGGGCTAATGAAAGGATCACTCGCAAGGTCATTAAGAAGTTACCAACCAAATGGATGTTTCTCGTGTCTCTAACCTGCTGGGGCCTCTGTTACTCATACTTTGTACTTCTAGAAGATAAAAGCCATAGATGTCAAGTCTTATGATGTTCTAATACAAGATCTGAACAAGAATCTAGAATGAATCAATAGGAGCACTTCAGTTGATCACCTCAGTCTGTGAGTTAATAGAACCACTGTAAGTATCATCCATGCATATCAAGCATACATAAGTATATCACACTGCATTCTTTGTCTTGCATTGTCTATTTTTTTTCAAAGTAAACAATAGATACTCTATGAAGCAAATATGAAGCATATATGGAATCAGAGAGCATGGAAGGCCCATTACTTGAGAAAGATTCAGTCACTTTATAAAAATGGAGATGCATGCTTGTATAAAGAACCAGACAATACACAAACATCAATCAGAGCTTGCATAAAAATAAATAAATAAAAATTCATTGGTTTGAGCCTACACAGGGGCAAAGTTTGTCCTTTCAATTTTTGAGTTTATGAGTGTACAAAATATTTTCAAACTCACTTTCAATATTTTTGTCACACAGGGGGGGCAAAGAGGGGATATAAGGGCTAGCTAAAACATAATTGAATTTTTTTTACAAAAGCGAAGAATCCATTTAAGAATGGAACAAAAAGAATAAGACAAGAAGAAAGTAAGAACCCCAAAAGAATGAAGATGCAAAATACAAAAGATCAATCTAGCTAGAAGAGCTGAAGCCAATACAAGATAAATGTCAAAGGATGAAGATCTATTTCAAAGGATGAAGACCCGATGTCCTAGGATGAAGATCTATTTCAAATGATGAAGACCCAATGTCCAAGGATGAAGATCCATCTGAAGGGTAAAGACCCATTGTTCAAGGATGAAGATCCAATATGAAGGGTGAAGACCCGATATCCAAAGATGAAGATCCATTTTGAATCCATTGAAAATGGAACAATCGGATAGAAGAAAGCTAGAACTCTCAACTGATAGAAGGTCAATTAGCTAGAAGAGCTAAAAATAATTGGCTAGAAGAAAGCCAAAACCTTCAATTGACAGAAGGTCACTGAAATCATTTTCGAGTCCAGAACTCAATCCGGGTTCAGAACCCAAATCCAATCTTGGATTAAGAACCCAAAATCCAGTCCTGGGTCGAGAACCTAAAATCCAATCTTGGGTTGAGTACCCAAATCAATTCTAGCCTCGGATTGAGAACCTAAATTCAGTCTTAAGTTAAGAACTCAAATTCATATTTGGGTCAAGAACCCAAAAATCCAATATTGGGTAGAGAATCCAAATTTAGTCTTGGGTCGAGAATCTAAATTCAGTTTAGGGTCGAAAACCCAAATCTAGTATAGGGTATAAAATCCAAATCCAATCCGGGTCTAGAACCTAAACCAACTCAGGTCCAGAACCCAAACCAACTCGGGTCCAAAATCCAAAATTATTTTTGAGTCCAGAACTCAATCTAACCTCGGGTCCAGAACCTATCCTTATCCAAAATTAGCTCAAAGTCATATTGCTTTTTACTCTCTTCTACTAAAGTCTCAGATCGCTCAAGCAATGACCAAACTGTAGATCCTTAAATTTGGGCCGGTTTAAATTTAAGAAGCTTATCTTGGTCTGTTATAATTTTAAAGAGGCCTAAACCTAAGTTTAAGAGGTTGAAATTAAATTGGTCCAATTTTATAAATCCCATATTAAAATTGAGAAAAGTTATGCATGAAAAAATTAATAATTTTGGATCGGTTTGAGTCGGGTTGGTTCAAATCAATGTGAGCCATGGCTCATATCAATTTGGGCATCCCAAATCAATATCAGGTTTGCTCATATCGATTTGGATGTCCAAATCGATATGAGTTTCGCCTCATATTGATTTGGTCATCCCAAATCGATATGAGGTCGACCTCATGTCGATTTCAGCCTCTCAAATTGACTAATTCGAGTTTTAAAAGAGTTTTGTTGGGCAATTTAATTTCCTAATCAAGCTATAATTTGTTTAAGACTCGGATTAGGCAGTTTAGGTTTAGGGTTAAGTGATTGTTTCCCTATAAATAGATGATTAAAAGATGAAGAATGGGGCATAAATTTTGATTAGTAGTAAACAAAGAAGTAGTTAAAAGTATTACAACAAAAAGAAGAGTACTTAGCAAACAAAAAGATAGAAGACTACTAAATTCATAAAACAAGCAAGTGGTTATTGTCTTGTTTCTGTTTAGCCAAGAATTCCAAATTGATGCAAGCGAGTGTATGGATCAACATTTAATTTTTGGTGGAATCAACAAGCGAAGGTATGTTCTTTAAATTTAATTCATTTAAACTCAAGTACAAGAAGCTTTGGTGATGTTTGTTTAAATGTTAATCATATTTGTTCTTAATCCAATGTACCTCCAAAGTACCTCTAGTAGCTTAAACACACCCAAATATATTTATCATTATACATTTATTTGTTTAAATATATCCAGTAGCTAAACCTTTTCCAAAACCATAATTTGTTTCCTTCAATTTGTAAAACCCTAAATCAGTTTTTTAAATAACCAAAACCCTAATATCCAGTAAACCTATAACCCTATTCCTAAATTTCCTAACCCTAATCCAATAGACAATTTAAAACCAATTTGTTTAAAGCTTAATCCAAATATCGAAACCCTAGTTCCAAATACTAAAAACCTAATTTCCTAAACACCAACTTCAAAGCCCTAATTTTATACATTTAATAATTTATTTAAGATTGAACCCTAAAATTATGATTATTTATTATATAATATGCTTATGATGAGTGATTTATCAATATTCTATTTTTGGTGATTTACTTTTAATTACTATGAATGTTATGAATGGTTTAATTTATTTGGTTCATTATTTTAATTATTTTAGTTTTCATAATGTAAAAGATATGTTTTCACTTCGTGGGTACCTCATTAACTAAGATTAATGTAATTTAATTTATTTTGAGTTTTGGATCAATGTAAGGGGAATGTTTTAACCAAATGGTGGGTGTTCCATTTTATTTATTTTAGACATTGGACATGGTTATAAGGGCATGTTTTCGTTTTATATGGGTGCCTATTTTTTTATTTGGACTTTCTTGATTTTATTGAATATTTCTTTATTTTCATTGCATGTAGTATAGCTAATATTTTCAATAAGTTAAGAATTTAATATTATTAAGACCTGAAAAGGAGGTCGGTTCCAATGAACCGAGCGTTATGGGGGTGTTGGGTCATTCTCACCTTCCCTATACATACCTAACTTTTTGAACCCAATAGGGGGTTGGAGATTCTATAGGAATCGAGTCAACCACTCCTTTCTATTTTCCCAGCCCGTCCGGGTGATGACTCCATTGTTTTAGACTTTAGGCTCATGTTCTCTAAGGTCTTGAGCCTAACAGTGCCGAAGTCGCAAGAACCATTTCACATGGGAGTAGGGGCAAAAATTTCGCTCACACTAGTGGCCCATTTATTTTTCTTAAGATTCTTCCTTATGCTTCTGTCAATCACATCCTCACATTGCATAACTTCTTCTTCTTTCATTCTCATTCTCTCTATTAATGAAGTTCTAATGTGATGAAGCATATCTATAACTGGCATTAGCCTTGCTTTATAATTATACCCCTTAAAAGTTTCTGCCAAGTAGTTGTCTACATTGTCTCACTTATGCATCTCACTAATATATGCTTTTCATAAGCAATTAAGGTTTTATTTCATGAATTCATCATAAGCTACCTCATAAAGTTCTTTCATTTCTATTAATACCTCAAGGTGATTAGCCTCATATGTTGCATTAACAACCCTCCATAATAGTGTTTTTAGTCCTTGACCCTTATGGGTTTTCTTCCAATTGGCATATATAATCCTGGCATAGTTAAGATGCTCAACAAATGGTACCAATTTATGCAATGCACTCAATAATCCTTGCATTAACATATTGTGATTATAATGTAAGAGCAACATCCAAAATCAAATGATTATGTGAAATACTAAGTTAAACTTTCATACATTTTATTGGTCACAAATAACAGTCAACCCTAACCCATTATGGTATCCAAGATCCTCAAATAGTATGCTAAAAAACCAGAACTATTTCTCATGATTTTCATATCTCACTACTGCCCAAGCTACAGGAAACATAAGACTATTTCCATCCCTTGCAATAGCTGAATGTAAGGCCCCTCCAGCAATGGTTTTTAAGAAACAACCATCAAAAAATAACAGTAGACTACAACCCTTGAGATAACCCTTTCTCAATGTATTAAGCCCCACATAATACCTCAAAAATGATGGAGATTCATCAGGTGAAAATCTCTCAGTCTTAAGCTTGTAACACCCTTGAGGATCAACCCTTTGAATTTCTGCATTGTACTCCTTACCTTTGCATAATGTGATGCGAAAGATCCCCTTAACTCTTCCAGTACCTTCTTTTTAGTCCTGTAGCAATAATATTTACTGATAGTAAGGGCATATTTCTCCATTAAATCTTTCTCCATGTCTTCTACCTTATATTCATGATTCCTTCTAAAAGCACCTAAAAACTCTCTTGAAAGCCACTCAGCATTAGCTTGCCTGTTTGTCATGCTCCTATAACAATTATGCTCTTCTTCATAAGTCCTAACCTCAAAAGTATTCTCAGTTTTCATTTTACTCTCATAAATCCTCCAGTTATAATTATCTCTACTTGTAGCTTCTACTTACATCTTGTAACTCCCAACCCACTTTATATTAAAACCATTTGAAATTGCATATTGTTTTACAACTTATTGGAACTGTGTATGGCTGTCAAATCTCATTCTAGCTTGAAACTTCAATTCCTTGTGATCACAATTAGGTTTATACCTAATTGTCTTTCTTTTTCTCTACCTAACAGTCACATCATTACGTATGATGCTGGAGTTGATACTTCACCCTCGCTATCAACATAAAAAATCTCATGTCCACTATTGTCTAAATTGTTTCCATCCCACTTTACTCTGCATTATACACACTAATAGAGGGTAGAATCCTCAAAAAATAGACTACACCCCAAGTTAACATTTATCTTCTTAAATTCCTTGCTTTTACTTCTAGCTTGTATATACTCTTCATCTAAGTTCTGATTATCAGTGTCAACCTCATTTGAGTCATCAGAATTCTTAATAGGGACATAGTCAGAATCATCTTTAGAATGTACATCATTTAGTGTGTCAACTATAGCAACATTCCACTAGCATTAGTTGTATCTTTAGGGTCAGTAAACACTGCATTATCAGCTGCAAGCTCATACTCATCAACATGTCCAACTCATCTTCCTTAGTGATATTGTGCATATCAAATACTGATCAATCGAAGTTGCAATAATCTTCCTTAATGTAGTCAGCTTGGCCTTAGTTCATGGCATTTTCTGTGTTGTCTTCTACACCAATTATAAACTCTCTTTCATTGGATGCTTCACTATATAGCTTCATAAACCTAAAACTCAATGCTACTTCCATCATTCTCTTGAAGTCATTATTTGTACCAATATATCTAACCTTAATTGATCCAATTTCCCCACTATTGACCATTTGTTGCTATGCAAACTTTATAATTCTACAGTTACCTAAGTCTTCAATAACCTTTTGTAAGTCAGCCCTATCAAATTTTTTAACATCACTCAAACAAATATTCGTAGTACCTATATAATCTAAATTGGGAGATTCCACAAAACTCCTCCATGCCATATTTCAATATGAACACTGCAAATAACAAAAAAGTACATTTCATACTAAATACCAAAAACCCTAAATATACATTCATCCATGCATGGGTCCAGTTACAAAACATAAAACAAATTTCCATGCAAAAAGTTAAAAATTTCAACTAAACTACAAATTATTTTACCTTTCTCAAGCTTTTCTTTTCACACCCATACTTGTCAGTGGTCCCAAAGACTAAGAGTCTGATTTTTAATTATCTCCGATCAAGGATACAAGCAACGGGCAAGGTAAAAGCAAAACTAATGCTAGTTTGTTAGGGAACAAATTAATTAGCATGTGGACTTCAATGTGGGGTTCAACTGGGGATAATGACAGTGAAGAAGATGAGAAGAACGTGGGTGAAATGTAAGCTAAGGGTTCATTGTCGTGTTTGGGAAATTGAGTGTAATGAACTAAGGATTTTTGTAAAGAAATGTTTTATGATTTTAACATTCAAAATGGTGCGTTTGGATAGTGGGAGGTAGGCTTGGGTTTTTCCCAAACCAGATTTGGGATTGTTTTAAGGCAAGTTGTTAACTTGTGGCACTTATTGACAAAAGGAAGGTTAGGATTAAACTGACAAAACGCTATTTTTAGGGGATTTTTCTGAGGGTTAGGCCTATTTATATTACCATTATGCCCCTTATATCTTTATCTATTTTACAATATCAATATCTCATATTTGACATGATATTTTTTATAAATTTTTTTTATTAATTTTAGCTTATTTACATGTTAATGCTTATTTTTTTAATATTATATTTGTTTATGTAAATTAAATTTTTTGAGTCATTTTTCTTTTTACATAATAATTATCTATTTTTATATTTATATATGAAGTATTAAATTTATATACAATATAGTGAAATTTATTTTATAATATTGTAGATCATATCTATATTAAACAAATTAATTACTACTATTTTTTTCAAATATCATTCCTTTTTTTTTAAAGATTTTTACAATAAATTTTTCTTATTTTATTTTAGAAACTTGTTTAGTATAACATAACAACGCATAATATTGATATTACTTTTACTCTCCATTCATTAGTAAAATATCTTAAATATTATAATTAAAAAAAACACGACAGCTTATTATCTCATGACAAGTACATGTATGATTTAGATAATAAATTCAAATTTAATTTTTTTTTCTAAAGCTAAAAAAAATACTTTTAGTATTATTAATTTCTTATACATTTTGAAAATTAACTTGACTAAAATAAGTTAGTTAGTTCACTTAAATTTTAAATCAATTAGATATGCATACATGCATTATTATACATCTAAAGTGTAACAATAATAATATTAATTAATTTATTATTTAAAAGAAAGGAAAACTTGAAAAAAAAGTTACTATATTCAAAATAAAATAAAATATATTTATAAATTGGATATTTTATTAAATATATTTTATTTTTTCTCTTAATGTACTTAGTGTCTAAAAGGAAAAAGAAAAAGAAAATTAATTTTAATATCTTTTATAACAATAATAATTTAATTTGCAATTTTAAAAAATTGAAATACATAGCAAAATGAAAAGGAGACATATGACACAATACTGTAAAGCATCTGATGTTAAATAAATTGGATATTACTAATAAACTAAAAAAATTATGATGAATTTATGCAAATATTATTTATCAGTTAAATAAATAAATATATCAGAGAGCAAATGAAAATCTAAATAATGCAATAGATAATTAATATAAAAGGAATTATTAAATATCTTAAAATTTTAATAATCAAAGGAATTATTTTTGTGTAATATTGAATGAAATGTATTTTAAGTAAATGTTATATGTGGTAAGATTAAAAAACTAATTGTGACAGAATTAGTTTTAAACCTATAAATTATGCGGAAATATTTTATAATCTTATACTTTTGGTTAATCTAATTTCAAAAATTAAATAATAATTTTGGTTAGAAGAAAAATCCAAACCATATATATGGATGCAAAAGACATGATTAAAAGGTTACTTATTCGCAAAACTTTATATATTACCTGTGAGCGGAGATTTTTGCCCCCACTCTCATGTAGAACGGTTTTTGCGACTTCGGCACTGTTAGGCTTAGGGTCTTAGAGAACACGGGCCTAAACTCAGAAAAAATAGAATCGCCACCCGAACATGCCAGAAAAAATAAAGGAGTGGATGACTCGATTCCTAAGGAATCCCCAACCCCTAATGGAATTAAAAAGTTGGATACACGTGGAGAATGTGAGAATGATCCAGTACCCCCAAAGTGCCCGGTTAATTAGAACCAGCTTTCTTTTCAGGTCTTAATATTATTAAATTCTTAACTTATTAAAATATTATTCATACTACATACAATGGAAATAAAGAAATATTTATTAAAATCAAGAATGTCCAAACCAACAAAATGGGTACTCGTATAAAATGAAAACATAACTTTACAATAATGTCCAAAGTACAAGTAAATAAAAATAGGACACTCACCAATTAATGGAAACATATCCCTTACAATTATCCCAGAGTCTTTAAAAAAAATTACAATTACATAAACTAAATAAACAAGACATCCACACTAGATAGAAACATGCCTTTTACAGTTTCCTTTAAAAATACATATAAATCTAAGAAAAAAGAATAAAGCAAGGGAAAAATAATACAACATATATGAAAATAATTGAATAATTAAAAAAGAAAATAAACAAACACATCTAAATATTATCCCATTAAGAAAATGTAGTGCGCGATGACACAAGTGGTGCCTACAACGGTCCCGCTAGCCGGTTAGTAGGCGAGGGTCAAGGAGACAGTGCCCTCGAAAGGTTAACAATTTATAAGATATGGTTTCGTTAGGAAATTAAGGTTTCTATGTAAGCTAGGGCTTATATTTATAGAAATTAGGGTTTTATAATACCATTAGGGTTTTGAAAAATAATAAATTAGGGTTTTAGATATTTGAAGATTGGGGTTTAAAAAATAATGAATTGGGGTTTTAAAAAATAATAAAGGATTTTTGATATTGGAAAAACTTAGCTGTTGTGATCATGTTAATAGATTTTTGGGCTACTGGGATATTGACTTATGGTAGATACAAGCTCTTGTGGATAACTATTATATAAAGCAAATTCCAATATATAATCTACTGTGAATTTTAAATCTATGAGTTATTGATCATGCTTCACATAAAACTAATATAAATAAAAAAAACTTGTGAATGTAATATGCTAGAATTAATTTAAACAAAGGATAAAATTCATTCAATATTTAAAAACAATCAGAGCATCTTATATTGAATTAATTTAGAGTGTATCATCATTTGTTGGCTCCACCACAATTGAACGTTGATCAAACTTCTGCTTGCAATAATTTGAAATTCTGGTTGAGAAAGACCAAGACAGTATGCCACTGCCTTTGTATGGTTGTTCTTTTATAACTCTTTGATAATCATCACTGCTTGATAATTTTGATTTCTTCGGTGTTAATTCCTCATTCAAAATTGCTGGTTACTCTTTTTTGATGTTGTTAATAGCCAATGGTTCCTAGAGGTTGCTTTCTTGCTCTCTTGAGATTCTCCTGTTGTTCCTTCTTTTTGTTGTTAATATTAAGCCTCGTTATTTATAGGCAAACACTGACCCAAAACCCTAAATATAATCTGTGTTTAAAATAAATTCTAGCTTAATTAGGAAACTAAATGGCCGGCCAAAACTCAAAATAACTTAGGACCATGTCAATTTGGCACGTCCAAATCGACATGGAGCTAGTCCATATCGATTTGGAAGGTCCAAATCGATATTCACCTGGGCTCTAATGTAGTGCGTCGCAAGTAGGGAATGCCCCAATGAGAAATATGCAAGGGTGTAGGGCGTTCCCCGAATACGACGCGCCATGCCGGTGCCCGGATGTGGCACTAAATAAGCAAGGATTCTCACATCAAGGACGGGTGTGGATAAAGAAGTTAGTCCAAAATACAAATACAAATAAGAAGAGAGATACTAGTTTAGAAAAGGGTAATGGCTTTTATAAGAAGAGACATAAAAGAGAACAAGTGGAAAGAAAAATTAGAATAGAAACTTGGAACATTAGATCTCTTATAGGTAAATTGAGAGAACTTGTCGATACTATGGAGAGAAGAAAAATTAGTGTTGCTTGCATCTAAGAGACTAAATGAGTTAGAGGAAAGAGTAAAGAAGTCAAGAACATAGGATATAAGTTGTGGTTTACAGGAATTGACAAAAATAAGAATGGTGTCGACATAATTTTAGACCGAAATCTAAAGGAGAGGATTATAGTGGTGAAAAAAGTAGGTGATAGGATCATTTTAGTAAAACTTGTGCTACAAAATGAGACTATAACATAGTTAGTGCTTATGCTCTTCAAGTTGGATTAGTCGGGAGAACAATAAAAAATTATGGGAGGATATGGATGAGCTTATGCAAGAGATCCCGAATGATGAGAATATCTTTATAGGAGGAGACTTAAATGGATATGTGGGAAAAGATAAAGTAGGTTTTGAGGATGTACATGGAAGCTTTGGTTTTGGAACTAGAAATGAAGAAGGCAAGAATATATTTGATTTTGCTATAGCTTACGGTTTGATTCTGGCAAATATATATTTTATAAAGAGGGAATCACATATAGTAACCTTTAAAAATGGACAAAATAGAAGTCAAATTTACTTCATACTCACAAGAAAATCTAATCGAACCAGATGTAAGGATTGCAAGGTTATTCCTGATGACACAATGACTACTGAACATAGGTTAGTGGTGTTGGATGTCAAGATTAAGAGTTGGACTAGTAGTCCTAGGAGAAATAGAGTTCCTAAGATTAGATGGTGGACTTTAAAAGGTATAAAACAGTTGATATTTAAGGATGAGTTAGTTAAAGCCAGAGGTTGGGAGGTGCATATGAATATGTCAGTAAATTATTTGTAGGTGGGTATGTCTAAAATAATTAAAGAAGTAGCTAAAAAGGTACTTGGAGAGTCTAAAGGATGAGGACATTCCTCGAAGGAGTCTGGGTGGTGGAGTGAGGAACTACAAAAAGCAGTAAAAAGTAAAACAATGAGAATGGTATAAGAGTTTGCCAAAGTGTAGTGACAATGAGGCTTTTGAGCATTACAAACAAGCAAAAAAAGATGTTAAAAAGGCAATTAGGCAAGCAAAAACACAATGTTTGGAGAGTTTGTATAAAAAACTTGGAACAAAGGAAGGAGAAAAGGCTATTTATAAATTGGCTAAGATAAGGAAAAGAAAATATTGAGATTTGAACCAAGTTAAGTGCATCAAGGATGAAAAGAATAGAGTCTTGATTCAAGAACAAGATATCAAGGAAAGATGGAAAAGTTATTTTGAAGAGCTTCTTAATGGTAACCGTAATAAAATTATTGAGGGTTTAAATGACATAGCCAAGAAAATGTGAAGTATACTAGATGGATTAGGTTCTCCGAAGTAAAGGACGCTTTGAAGAGAATGAAAATTGGTAAAGCATGTGGACCGGATGGAATACCCATTGAGGGTTGGAAAAGTTTGAAAGGTACAAGAGTTGTATGGTTGATGGCTTTATTTAATAAGATCTTAGTACAAAGAAAATACCTAATGAATGGAGATAAAGCAGTCTGATACCTATTTTTAAGAATGAATGAGATATTCAAAACTGCTTAAATTACAGAGGTATTAAGCTCATGAGCCACATCATGAAATTATGGGAGAGAGTTATGGAACACCGTTTATATTTAGACACTTGTATCTCCCCAAACCAGTTTGGTTTTATGCCTAGTCGATCTACTATGGAAGCTATCTTTCTTATTAGAGATGTGATGGAAAAGTATAAAAAGATGAAGAAGGATTTGCATATAGTTTTCATTGACTTGGAGAAGACGCATGATAGAGTTCCTAGAGAAGTTTTATGATGGATTCTAGAGCGTAGAGGGAATTTCTATAAGATATATCCAAGTCTTGAATGATATATATGATGAAACTATAGTATCCATACTATTGGAGGGGATACTAAGAATTTTTCTATTTCTATTGGGTTACATCAAGGTTCAGCTTTGAGCCCTTATCTATTTGCCTTGGTCATGGATGAGCTAACAAGGCATATACAAGATGATATTCTTTGGTGTATGATGTTTGCAGATGATATTGTGTTGATAGATAAGACTCAAGCATGTATAAGTCAAAAGTTGAAGTTATGGAGAAGTACTTTAAGCTTAGTAGAACTAAGACTGAGTATATGCATTGTAGATTTAATAACAAGAATAGAGGAGGCAAAGTTATTTTAGACGGAGTAGCAGTACCTCATTGTACTCATTTTAAATACCTTAGTTCTATTATTCAAGAGGATGGTGATTGTAAAGAAGATGTAAGTCACAAGATTAAAGCTGGTTGGATAAAGTGGAGGAGTGTCACAGAAGTGTTATATGACCGAAAGATACCAGTCAAATTAAAAAGAAAATTTTATCGTACTACCATAAGGCTTGTGATGATGTATGGCAGTGGGTGTTGGACTGTGAAAGAACTACACATGAGTAAGATGCATGTTGCAGAGATGAGAATGATGAGATGGATGTGTGGACACACTAGAATGGATAGAATCGAGAATGAAAGTATTAGAGAAAAAGTAGGGATAGCGCCTATCGAAGATAAGATAAGAGAGCATAGATTGAGTTGTTTGATCATGTGAAACATAGACCTAGGGATGCAACGGTTAGGAAAACTGAACTAGTTAAAGTAGAAATACCTAAGAGAGACATGGGTAGACCTAAATTAACTTGGACAAAAGTGATACAAAAAGATCTTATTATTTTAAATTTATTAGAAGATGTAGCCCTAAATCGAATAAAGTGAAAAAGAAGAATCTATATAGCCGACCCCAATTAGCTTGGGATTAAGGCTTTGTTGTTGTTGTTTATAAGTTATTTAGTTTTAAAAAACCATATAATATATCTAATACTGATGAAATGTTATATTAGAAAAATATTAGCAAATTTTATTAATTTAATTATAGTAACTACATTTTTCTTAAAATAATTTTTTTATAGAACAAAGAAATTATAAAAATAAATCTAGTTGTTTTGGATTTATTTTTAAAATTGAAAATTTTCAAATTTAAATCTTGATTAAAATCAGAATTATTAAAAAAATACATAAACAAATTAATAAGTTCTAATTTGATAATATTAGAATTTTCTTTCAAATTATAATTAAAGTTTTGGATTCAAATTTTAATAGTAGTGGAAATTAAAAAAATAAAATAAATAAATAGATAATAACACTCCTACTTTGATCACATATTTTCTGAAAATTTAATTTTCTTGGAAAATTATCATCATATTAATAGGTCTCGCTAATTACTAAAATTATCATCACTAATGGGTCATTTTCTCTTATTAAATAAAAAAGGTCATTGAATCACTAATTACCAAGCCTTCATTGCTTTAAATTTTTCTAAGAAGTAAAAAATGGTTTATCGGTAAAAAAAAATATAATTTATGGTTTCTACGGATGTTTTGGCAATTAAAAGCTTGTAGAATATACTCTGTATAGGCCCTAAGACATCATGACTAGATGGAGCATCGTAAAGACAAAATTAAACCTTTAAAAAAATTTAATTACTTGAAAAATTCTTAAAACTGTGTCGTTTCAATATGGTTCAGAAAAGTAAAAGTTTATATCTGTGGACCTCACTTACTAACACAAAGACCAAAAAATCCTCCATAAATAACCACTTTACATTAAAAACTCAAGGACAAGATTGACATTTCACTAAATTCAAAATCAATTAAATTTTACTATTTATAAGGGGGTAAGCCCTATATTGTTATGTTATGATTTTTCTAAGAAGTAAAAATGGTTTATTGAAAAAAAAAATGTTTTATGGTTTCCACAGATGTTTAGACAATTAAAAACTTGTAGAGTATACTATGCATGGGGCCCAGATATCATGGTTATATGAAGCATTACAAAACTTAATATTAACCCTTTAAAAAATTTTAATTATCAAAAAATTCTTTAAACAGTGTCGTTTTCAATATAGGTTTTAGAAAAGTAAAAGTTGTGGATCCCACTTACTAATACGAGGACCAAAAAGACCTCCATAAATAACTACTTTACATTAAAAACTCAGGAATTCACCAAATTCAAAATCAATTGAATTTTACTTTTTATAAGGATAAGCCCTATATTGTCATGTTATGATAAAAAATATAAAATAATATATACACAGTATATATATAAAATATATTTATATATATAAAAATTAAAATATAATATATTTATAATATATATATAATATATCTATAAAATATTAAATAATATTATAAAATAATGTTATTAAAGTTTTCTTGAGAAGTTTTTATAAAGTGATGTTACTTTGTCTTAAAAAAATAATGCTACATTCATTTCGTAAAGCTTCTGTCATTTTATGGATTTTAAAAAAATATTATATATATTATAAAATATGTTATATATATATTTTAAGTATGTTAAGTTTTAGTTAAAAATATATGTACTACTTTTATATCATTTTTAAATGTGATATATATATAGTCTAAATATAGTTTATATATTGAATTTCAAAATAGAATATATACACTAATATTGATAGTAACATAATATAAATATATATGTTGTGAATATGTTCTATATATATTGTGAATATGTTAAGTTTTAGCTAAAAATATAAAAATTATTTTTATATCTCATTTAAATATGATAAATATATAGTGCAAATATAGTCCATATGTTAAATTTCAAGTAAGAATTTATACATTACTATTAACATTAACATAATGTAATGTATATGTTGTGAATATATTTTGCATATGTTATATATATATATATATATATATATTAGTTTCATATCATCCTTAATTAAAGTGTATATATCGTATAAATATTGTTTATATATTAAATTTCAAGTGAGAATATATATACTGCTATCATAGTATAAATATGTTATATATGTTTTGAATATATTATATATAGGTTGTGCATATATTGTGAATATAGGGATTTTAGCAATTAATTTCAATACAACTTAAAAAATTACCATATTTTAAATGGATATTCAATAATAAAAATCATAATAATAATTAAAAAAAAGAAAATTTAACAACATAACAAAAAAAATCAATATCAAATGAAAGAAAAAAGTAGAAAAAACAAAAAAAAATAAGAATTTTTAAAAGAAAAAAAATTAAGAAGGAAAAGAAAAGAAAATTAATGAAAATGTTAAAAGAAAATAGAAAAAATAAAAAACACGCATTTGGAAGAAATGAAAAAAAAAAAAAGTAAAACCAAAAAAGTTGAAAGGAAAATTTATAAAAGTAACCTGAAAACATAAATCTTTTCAAATATGCGCCAGTTACAAAAAAGATTCAATTTTACACCAAAAGCTTAAAAAATTTCAAATATATTGTGCATCGTCATCCTACAGTAACTTCCGTTTTTTTTTACAAAATTGTATATATTATACATAGTTATAAATATATTATAAAATTCTTCAATATATATATATAAATTAAATTTATTTTAAATATTATTTTATAAAATAATAACTTTAAGATAAAATAACATCATTTTATAAAATATTCTCAAGAAAAATTAAAATTTATAAGCACATATACAACGTCTAAAAATATTCATAATATATTCCAATAATACCCCTAAAATATCCAAAACATATCAACTATATCTCTAAAATATTAGCCAAAATAAATATATTATTTATGTAGATGATATATAATGTATATATTACTAATATGTTGAGTTAAATATTAGAATTTAAGTATTATCTTAATATTCTCATTAATTATAAAATATTTGAATTGTATATGTCGTAGATATATTGTTCAAAATCGATGATATTATAAGCAATAATAGAAGATTAAATATATTGTTTTATATATAGATAATGTAAATGTTGTTGATATTTTGAGTTCAATATGAAAACATAAGTATTGCCTTAATATTTTCATTAAATATATAGTACTTGAGATATATATATATATATATTGTGGATATGTAATTCGAAATCTAAATTCTTAGTGGCATTATATGCAATAATATTGAAAGAAGAATAAGTATGTTATTTATATAGAGGATATGTAATATATATTGCTAATATGTTAAATTAAATATGAAAAAAATAAATATTGGCTTAATATTCTCATTAATTGCATAATACTTGAGTAGTATATATCATGGATATATTGTTCAAAAATTAAACTCCTGGTGATATTATATGCAACAATATTGAAAAAAGAATAAATATATTGTTTATATAGAGGATATGTGTAATATATATGTTGTTGATATGTAGAGTTAAATATGAAAACATGAATATTTCCTTAATATTCTCATTAATTATATAATACTTGAGTTGTATATGTCATGGATATGCTATTCAAAACCTAAATTCTTGGTGACATTATATGCAATAATATTGAAAAAAGAATAAATATATTATTTATGTAGAGGATATATAATGTATATATTATTGATATATTGAGTTAAATATGAACACATAAATATTGTCTTAATTAATTATATAATACTTGAGTTGTATATGTTGTGGATATGTTGTTCAAAAACTAAATTCATGGTGATATTAAATGCAACAATATTGAAAAAAGAATAAATATGTTATTTATATAGAGGATATGTGTAATATATATGTTGCTGATATGTAGAGTTAAATATGAAAATATAAGTACTCACTTAATATTCTCATTAATTATATAATACTTGAGTTACGTATGTTATGGATATATTATTCAAAACTTAAATTCTTGGTGATATTATATGTAAAATATTAAAAAAAAATAATTATGTTAATTATATAGAGGATATGTAATATATATATTGTTGATATGTTAGTTAAATATGGAAACATAAGTATTGTCTTAATATTTTCATCAATTATATAATACTTGAGTTGTATATGTCGTGGGTAAATTCTTCAAAATATGAATTCTTATTGACATTTTAAGCAACAATATCGGAAAAAAATATGTTGTTTATATTTAAGGTATCTAAAGTATATATTGTTGATATGTTGAGCCAAATGTTTCTAATTTCCTCAAATATAATATCTCCAACAAATAAAAATGCAAATTATCAAAAAATACAAGCCTCTCATCTTTGTACGCATACAATTTAGCATAAGTAAAAAATATAATAAAATTCAAAACATTCAAAATTGCTAATAACCAATAGAAATCATAAAGCTTGCATTTGCTTATGCTAAATTGTATTAAAAAAAAAAAGAAACAAAAACAATATAAACAATCATAAAAAAATTTACAAAAAAAATTCTTTAAAACAATTTATAACATGCATTACATTTCAAGAATAAAAGAAGAAGAATATGTAAAAATATAAAGTGTTAAACAATTATCAAATTCTGTAAATCTAAACAAAAAAAAAAGAATAAAAAAGAGGAAATGTAAAAAGAAAAACAAAAAATAAAAAATGATAAAAAAATGTGAACCATATTCTTGCTAATAAAACTTAAAAAATAGTATATTATGTAGCCGTAAATGAGTCAAGTTACTCGAACTCAGCTTATATTTTAACTCTATAAAAACTCATTCAAGTTCGAGCTCATTTAAAAATAAGCCGAACTCAATCTTCTAGTTTATTAAATGAGCAAAGCCTAAACTCAGAAATATTCAACTCGTTTGGCTCACGAGTTGGCTCATTTAAGAAGATCATGAGCTAAGTTCACGAGCTAGTTCATTTATTAGGCTCGCAAGCCAGTTTGTTTATTAGACTTGATAATTAGCTCATTTAATATTCAAATATGTTTATTTACTAACTAATTCAATTTATATAATTTATTATTATAATTATATGGTATAAATAAATGAAAGGAAGAAGGAACAAATACACCCTCAAACTTGTTATGCGGGTCAAGTTACCCCCATTTCTTTCTCTTGGCCCATTTAAGCCTAGATTTTATAAAAAAAATAAGTTTAGTAGCCCTTGTCTTTAACCATTATGCTAAGGGTGAAAACTTCCCGTTAAATTGTGTTGACTTAGCATTAAATGAAATTTTTAGTAGCTGATTTTTTTAAATTAATACTAAAGTTAATCAGTAGTAAATAATAAGTTAAGAGATGATTTCTAACTATTGCTGAGCTATAAGGAGCGTTACTGATCTTAAGAAAGGCTTAGATAGATAAGCAATTACAAACAAAAGGAAAGAGAACCAAAAAATCAAAGCTTATGCTGTCCCTTTCGAATGCACCAAGAGTTTTAGAGAATCTCATGTAGCCGTTGGTGTGTTTATTGGGCCAGTGTAAACTAAATATTCTACCATTGACAGGTCAGTAACAAGCAAAATTGTTGTGGAATCTGTGGGGTAAAGGAAAATTTTTAAATTGTTGATTCTTTGGATGTAAAATTAGGGTTTGTTGTAAATAAATATTTCATTTTGGGTTTTGTAAAATAATTGATTTAAAGAAATATTTTATTTTGGATTTTTAAAATAATTGATTTTGGAATTTGTTTAAAACTAATTAGGGTTTTTGAGTGAATATAAACTAATTAGGGTATCTAAGTAAATAAAAACAACAGTCAAATAAGGGAACAAAAAATCAAGGATTTTTTTTATTTGAAATAGAAAGCAAGTAATTTATAACCTATTTGAGCTGAAAATCTAAGAATTACGAAGTAAAGAACAAACTTTGAATATAGTAACAATGTTATGCATAATGTTGTTCTAGTTGGATAGCATGGCCACTGTTGTTGACCTAAGGTTCAACTATAGTAGGGAATGGGTTCAACACAATGAAGATATTGAGCACCCTAAGTTAGAATATGTGAATGAGGAGTAGACATGGCTATGGTTAAGGAACCGCCGATTTTGGTTTATAAAATTCTTAAATCTAAACCAACCTATATGACGGTTCAAAATTGTCGGTTCTGGTTTGAACCACGATTTGAGAGGCAGTTTGAGAATGCGGTTCCAGTTGGCAGTTTGGGATGATTTAAGGTGGTTTCAAACAATTTATAATGTGGTTTACTTATGATTTTAATTTTAAAAAAATTAGAGAAAATGTTGTTTGAAATTAAAATTAGTAGAGAAAAATAAAAATATTAAGATTAATTTATTAAAAAATAATAAATAAAAAAACAAGGGACTTGAACTTAATTTTTTTTAAAAAAAAATTAATTTACCTACGTATTCTCATTGGGTTTAAAGAGGAATCAAAATCAACATAGGTCTCTTACCTTATTTTGTAAAACCCCCTTACCTTAGTCGCTTCCTCCACCAGACATTCTAGTTGTTTCTTCAATTATGTTATATAAATCATCTTCACTTTCTTCATGGATATCTTGTTCTCTTAAACTCACCTTGGTCCAATCAGCTAAGCATGCTTGAGCTTATAAGGATTCTAGAGTCAATTTAGATTGCCTCTCATCTAATATATTACCTCCTTGACTAAAAGCTTGTTCTATAGCAACTGTTGAAACCGATGTTGCTCAAATTTGTCTTGCAATTAATAAGAGTGTTGGAAATGTATTTATATGTCGACAACACCAATAAAAAATAGGAAAAATTTCCCCTTCACTTCTATCACAAAACTCAAAAACAAATGTTAGATATATATTAAATTCAGAACTATCAGCCATTGATCCTCTAGGTCTTTTTTTTTTGTCTTTGTGCTATGAGATGATCATTCATTTTTATTTTTTCTTGATTTTTTTTGTGATTCACCGATTCAGAAGATTGGATAACTATTGGTGACCATGAGAAAAACAAAATTCAGTATATAAATCTAATATGGTTTTTTGAACTGCAAGAATTATTTTAGAAATATCAACTTTATCATTATCTTCAATATTTAAACAACAATAATAAAGAGATAAATAATCACACAAACCATCTAATTTATATCTAGGATAAAAAAAATTACAACAAGATAAAGTGGTGGAATATTTTTAAAATAACTTAACCATTTTTTCTTCATACTAAAAATGCAATCCTTTAAAACATTATCATTTTCACGCTCACTTAATTCACCAATAATATTAAGACATTCAATAAAAAATAAATGACTTGTAGGATAATAAATTCCATTCAAAGTATTTATAACATCATTAAAAACTTTTAAAACATCTAACAATTTTGTATAAATATCCCATGTATGTGGATATAATGTTACTTGTGGCATGTTATTGCTAATAAATGTACAGAATCAATATTTATATCTATTAGACTCTTTTAGTAATTCATATGTTGAATTTCAACGAGTTGGAATATCTCTTGGGAATCTTTTTGGTGTTTAATTATTAATTTTGCAAAATTTAGCCGATTCTTTCATTACTTGAGGATATCCCCATAAAAATGCAATTGCCTTTTTAATAGGCGAAATAAAAATATCTAGAGTTTTTAAACCATCTTGCACACATAAATCTAAATATGATATACACATCTAATATGAAAAAATTTGCCCCTAGTTTGGGTTGAAAATTTTTTAATGCTCATTAATTGATACAGTATTAGCAAATGCATTATCAAATAAAATTGAGCAAATTTTATTTACAATCTATATTCTTGCAAAATATTTTTAATCATTCTATAAATTTTATCAGCAGTATATCTATTATCAAAAACATGAATTGCAATTAATCTTTTTTTTATTTTTCCATTCATCATCAATCCAATGACATGTTATACCCATATAAGAATGTACTTGCCAATGATCACTCCAAATATCACTACAAATAGAAACACGTATACTCATATTTAAAAATAAATTATGTAAATCCCTTTTTTATAAAAATAAAAAATTTAATGTTTTAAAGTATTTCTAGGAATATATTTTGTACTCGAATTTAATGCATTTTGACAATATCTAACAAAACCAGCTCTTTCACCAAAACTAAATAATAAATGCTCAATTGAAATTATTTTTTTCATTTCTTCTTTATTTTTATTATTAGAATAACTAAATAATGATTGAAAAGGAAGTTCATAAGAAGTAAACCCGAAAATTTGCTTTTGAGTCATATCAAGTCCGATTTTAGTAGGATGCTTCTGTTTCAAATGGTTACTATATGTGTTATATCCTCTTCCAGCTTTAAATTTATATACTTGCTATTAATAATTGCAAATTACATCAAATAAATTTTTAGATTTCTCTTTTTTTAAATGAATTTTAAATATATCAGAAGTTATGTTTTTTTTTTCTTTTTGATCAACTTGATGATTTTCTTGAGTGGAGAATTGATGTACTTGTTGATTATCATCATCATTTTTAATTTTTTCCATTAAATTTTCTAAATCAATTGGCCTAGGATATTCATCAATCACATTCTTTTCTTTGCTTGATTCAAAATTTGAGCCATGTCTATTGCTTGCCATTTTTTAGAAAATATAATGTAATAAAATTTAAAATAAGAAATAATAATGTATGAGATAATTAAAAAATTAAAAATAATAGAAATAAAATTTAATTATAAAAGAAGAATAAAATGATTAAAATATAATATAGAGAATATTGAAAAAAATATAAAATATAGATTGAAGAAAATATTAGAGAATAAATAAAAAAATAAATAGTGGAGAATATTAAAAATTATAATATAATTTAGATGGGAGATTGAGTATTTTATAAAAGAGAATAAGATTGAATGATAAATTAAATATTGTAATGTGAGTGAATTGAAGAATGAAATAAGAAAGAAAAAAAGAATGTGATAATTAGAAAATGTATAAATTTTTTAAATTAAGTATTATTTATAGAGGAAGATTAAAAAAATTGAAATTAAAATAAATAAAAAATAAAAAAGTGTGCAACAACCAAATTTAAATTTGGCTGTTGCACACCAACCTATGTCAATTGCCTATGCTATTGGCATAGGCAAACCCAATGGTCTCATGACCGTTTGCTAGCTAGGGATGAGTAAAAAATAAAAAATCGACCAACCCGACCGTCATCCGATCAAACCAACCAACCACATCAGTTAAAAATGACTGAGTTGATCAGTTTCAATTTGTATATTTATTGAAAAAATCAACCGAACTAGATAAACCTGACCAAATTGACCGAACCGATCATTATTGGTTAGTTTTTAAAAATCCTTTTTTATCGATATTTAGTGGTCGGGTTGGTCGAGTCTTAAAACCTGACCAACTCGATCAATACTAATACCTATGGCTAGCCTAGGTTTTGCTTGGGCCAAAAGCAGCAGCAGTCCATGCATGATGCATGGGTTTTTATTTTTGACGGTTTGAACTGACGATTCGAACTGCTAAAAACCACAAGTTTGACACTTTTAAGAATTTTTAAACCTGAACGGAACCACAAAATAAGGTTAACGTTTTGGTTTGATTTTGATTCCAATTTTGAATAATGTTAGTTCAGTTCCAGTTTGATTTTGATCGATTCAGTTCAAATTTTGTTTTTGTTTTAAACTGGAATGTGGCCGCCTCTAATGGGGAGGTTGATGTTCTACATAGATTTGACCTAGATTGTCTATGTTACTTGGACTTGTTAGATAGGTATAAGGAGACACTAGGTATCCCAAATGTTAAAAAAAAATTTATACTTAAACCAATGAAGGAATTGTGGGATGGTCTTTTATTAGTGAATGATGATGAGTCAATAAGGAGGGTTATAGACTTTATTACTATAAATAGTTGGGTTTGGGGGATAGATATTTATGTTGATAATGAGGTGGACATTCTTATAGCTGCAAACAACTCAATAACATTAATATGTGCAGGTTTTGAGAGTGTAGAAAGAGAAAGTGGAGACAAATTTAATGATATGGTTGTACCAACATAGGAGAGCTTTTTTAATGTAGGTGGAGATGAATTTAATGTGGAAGGTAGGGATGGAAATAGGTAGGCCTCCCAAACTGACTTTAATGAGCCTAATGCCACTATAGATGAAGGTATTCAGCCACCTATTAATGGAAGTGGGGGTGAAGGTGGAAGTAGTGGATTTACTGTTGCTGAATTATTTAGACTGGTCCTATTAGATATGTTACTAATGAAAAAGGAGGAAGGTGATTATTATGTAGACAGTGAAGATGATGTTTCAACTAGTAGTGTAGATGAAGGTGATGCATAAAAGGCAACCCCACTAGACTTATAGAGAGTGAGATATGATGGAGAGGATGAAAAAGGGATGCCATTAGCAATTACGTAGTTAAGTTGGGCCTGAAATTGCAATTGACTAAAAATGAACCAGTAGGATTAGGTTTAAATGGAATGGGGATGAGGACTGCTCATTTGTTATATTAGTTTCTAAGGATGGTAAAAATCCAGGGATGGCTATTAAAACATTAATGGATGAGCATAAATGTTATAGGCAGTATAACATCCCTAGTGCTAGTGCCAATTTCATTGAAAAGCATTCAAAAAAAAATATACAAGAGACCTTAATACAGATGCAAAGACATGAAAGAGTATGCTCAAGAGGTTTTGAAAATCAATATAAGCTTGGCAAAATGCAAGAGATCGAAGAGAAAGATTATTCAAGAATTAGAGGGTAGCTTAAGGTTGAGTTTGGATATCTTGTTGCATATGTTGTAGCATTAAAGAGGAGTAATCCCAGTACCAAGGTAGAGATTGAGCTGTATAAAGAAGAATTAACGGAAGGAAGAAGGTTGTTCAAGAGGGTGTTTATATACTCTGAGGCATGTAAAATAAATTGGTAGGCAAGTTGTAGACCTATAATAAGTTTGGATGGATTCTTTTTGAAGGAGTCACCAAAGGCCAACTATTAACTGTTGTGGCCAAGGATGGTAATTATTAGATGGTGGCAATATCTTAGGTTATAGTTAACAAAGAAAATTGTCATAATTAGACATGGTTTATGCATTGGCTGCGACAAGAGCTAAATCTTAAAGATGGATCAGTTATACCATAATATCTGATATGCAAAAGGTAGACATATATGTAATGTTAGTAAAGTTGAAATGCTTTGATGTCAATTAACTAACTTATAATTTTGTACTTTTTTTAATTTAGTGATTGCTTGATAATGTGAATAAACTTTTGCCTAATGAAGAGCATAGATGGTGTGCTAGGCACGTCTATGCAAATTGGAATAAAAAGTGGAGAGGAGGAAAATTAAAGAAGAAGTTTTGGATATGTACCTGAAGTACATACCCTAAGAAGTTTAAAGAAAATTTAAATAAATTGGGTGAAATTTCTAAAAAGGCAACTGAAAATGTTCTGAAATGATCTCCATATAATTGGTGCAGAGTGTACTTTAGTAACAGAAGTAAGAGCTACATGGTGGATAATAATATTTATGAATGTGTCAATGCTTGGATTGCTTCTACAAGACATAAGCCCATAGTGGGCATACTTGAAGAAATTAGGTTGCAAGCCATGAATTGGATCAAAGCCATGATGGTGTGCTAGGCACGTCTATGCAAATTGGAATAAAAAGTGGAGAGGAGGAAAATTAAAGAAGAAGTTTTGGATATGTACCTGAAGTACATACCTTAAGAAGTTTAAAGAAAATTTAAATAAATTGGGTGAAATTTCTAAAAAGGCAACTGAAAATGTTCTGAAATGATCTCCATATAATTGGTGCAGAGTGTACTTTAGTAACAGAAGTAAGAGCTACATGGTGGATAATAATATTTATGAATGTGTCAATGCTTGGATTGCTTCTACAAGACATAAGCCCATAGTGGGCATACTTGAAGAAATTAGGTTGCAAGCCATGAATCGGATCAAAGATAAAAAGTTTTTGGATAATAAGTGGATTAATGATTAGAGTCCAGTGTGCATGGCATAGTTTCAAGACAATAAGCATATTGCTATTGGATGTAAGGTTGTCTTTAATAGTGATGTTAGTTACAAAATTGGAGAAGGTGAAGAAAAGTACACTATCATTCTTGACCAACATTTGTGTATTTGTAGGGCATGGGACTTGACTGGGATCCTATGCCAACTTTCAATCTGTCCCCTCAGTCAATCCAAGATTGATGCAATGACATATTTTTCCCTGATATAATAAGTGGACGTACCTAGAAACCTAAAACAATCCATTACTACTTGTGCCAGGAAAAAGATTGACGAATTGTGAGAACTTTCAACCAATTGAGCCACCTCCAATAGTTAAAGTGAGACACTAAGGAAGAACACAACAAATCTTGTTGTCCATTAAAGACAAATCAAGTTCTGCATTATTTAATATCTTATTTATTTATATACTTTTTATATTAATGTATGATATTTGAATAAATTATTTAATGGTACATTACTTTTAATGTAGAACACATTTGCAAAATCATCTGCAAACATTCCACCAAATCAGCCAAGGGCAAATACCAGTAGAAGAAGTATGTCAGACCACCTCAAAGCAAGGAATAGCAGAAGGAACATGCTATCAAGAATGAACCAATCTTCATAACAAGGAAGCAATTTTATTGCACCAAGTGGCCCTTCTATTAGTGGAAATAGGAGTATTACCAATAGTTATAGGTGTTATGTTGATGAAACAAGGAGAACAACTATTGATATAAGTTCTTTGTAATTACTACTTGTTGGTTTGTTGTTGTGGTGGCCAGCATATTTACTTATTAATTGTGTGTTAATATTAACCTGGGATGTCAAGTGAAAGATTTATAGAAGAGAGTGTTGAACAAATGCAAATGGATGTTGATGTACAAACCAGTTACCCTATACCCAATGAGGGAGTGATTAAGCATTCTAAAGATAACTATGTAGCAACAAACTTAAGGAATAGACTTGCCTTTTCTCTACTAGGACTGCAGTGAAGAGGACCTGCTATCACAAGCAACCAATTAGAGAAGGAAAGGCTTGATATTTAGAAAAGAAAAGCTCAATTAGTAGAGAATTTATCTTGGTTGGAAGATTCGACTGCTAATTGAAGCATTAATGTTTTGTTTTTGTCAAGGTTCCCTATGATCTTTAAGTTCATTAGGATATATAAAAGCTTTGTAATGTCACTGCTGTAAACTTTGGGTCATTTTGTTTAATATAATATGATTATGAAGTTTAAATTAATTTTGAATTTATCTACTACACCAAAATATGTGGACATTCTTAGTTATGATTGTTTATGGGTATTTGTTAATTTTTCATCAATGATGCTAAAAAAATGGCACATACCATACCACTATACAAACCAGGTTTAAGGTCAACTTTTGGATAATTTTTTCTTTATGCAATATCAGCCAAAAGTTACAAAACATCTAGACATTCTTAGTTATGATTGTTTATGTGTATTGTTGTTTTTTCATCATTGATACTAAATAAATGGCATGTTCTAGCATCCCTTTCCTCACAAACATTAGAAATAAACCAGTGAGAGCACCATTTCGGTCCCCGCTCTTGAAATATGATTTAAAGTCTCGACACTACCAGATTATTGATCACTGGGATCTGACAAGTGAGACTTATGTGAAATGGAGTCGCCACCTGATAAGACCAAGAAATGATATGGGGTAGTATTCTCTTGATTCTTTTTTTGAGAAATCCCTAACCCCATTTGAAACTGAGTTCGGGAAGTTAGGTACATATGGGAACAACTTAGATGAGAATCCTTATTATTCACATATGCCGATTCAAATTGGCCTCCTCTATGATTCATGTATTAGTAAGAATTATTCAAGATATCAGATCAGGATCAACATATAAAATAAGTAACAAATGAGATAAACATATGCATATCATGATGTGTAACACCCTTATACCCAATATACGTACACTACATACCCTCATATATGTAATACAAGTATAAAGGATACAAAAATGTCAACCATTTTAAGCAATCAAATCATCAAAATCAAAGTTTAATAATCTTAAAACATTCAATTGACATCATAAAAATAATAGATGATATATTACTTGTTAAAACATATTTAACTTCATTACCAAAGGTTTATCCAAAACAGTTTTGATAGATTGCGGAAGCGAAATATACATATTTATATACATCCAAAATCAATATGTATAAAAATCTGAAATATATACATGCTGACAGTTCATCTCTGATCTCGATGTCCAACAATCAACTCTTCAAAAGAGATCACAAGCCTAGACTCGACTCGGTCTAGCTGAACTCTCTGGCTTAATCGGATTTACCCTGTCACCTGCACGATGAACCACAATCGCTCTAAGCCAAAGTCCTAGTGATACAAACTTTGATAACAATATAGTTCAAATGCAATGCTAATGTATAACACATAAGTACATTATATTTCATAACATTATATCATTATATCTGGATAAATTGTTCAATTGTTCCACCAATAATAATTCACATAAAAGCAAACACAAGCATGGGCCCAAAAGGATCTAATATGCTATTCAAATCCAGAGTTACTGCTTTGGTCCAATATAACAACATTCGTCTAGCGCGAAGGCAAATCATAGTCACAATGAGGATTACCTCATATGTAACATCCCAACTAGGCTTCAAGGACTAGGCCCAACCCAGCTTCAAGGTTCTGCTATATCATGTAACACCCAACTAGGCTTCAAGGACCAAGCCCAACCCAGCTTCAAGGGATTGTTACTTTTTAGGCATGCCATCAACAACAAAACTCTGAAAATTGAATAACATACTAGGCACACAATTCTTTCATAATTCCATTTACAAATCCTTTCTCATTTTCTCATGATCAACTAGGCATAATACCTCAAATATCTCATTTATATCAGTTTAGCCATCACCAATGGCTTTACATACCATCATTAGTGTATACATAACAAATTACATTATCCATACATTTTGAATCATCATCATATATTTCACATAGTTCACATTATACAAATCATAGCATTATTCTCATGCATCAACAATGTAGTAAGTAACTTAACACATTTTCTAACCAATGTGTTAAGTCCCAATGTCATGTAAATATAAACTATTGTTCAAAGTTTGTACTTACCTCTAAGAGCAACAAACATCAATTTCAATCTTCTCTTCCAAGATATTCCCTCAACACTTGGATTAGGATAGCTCAAATCTCTTCAAAGCCTAAACCAAAGGTGATTATACATACTCACTTAATGATACATATAGGAAATAAGAAAAAGAACTATCTAGGGCAAACTCTACACTTGACACGCTCAACAACACGAGCGTGTCCATGACCATGCCCTAAACTCATAACACAGAAACTTTGACACTCTCAGTAACATGGGCATGTCACTGCACGTGTAACAACTTCAACAACACAGAAGTTATGAAATGCTCAGTGATATGGGCATGTCACTAGTCGTGTCAATCCTCCAACATCACAGTAGCTATGACACGCTCAGTGATATGAGCGTGTTACTGCACGTGTCAATACTACTACAACACAGTAGCTATAACATGCTCAGTGACATGGGCGTGTCACTAGTCGTGTCACCAATACTGAAAATAGAACCATCGACACATCTAAAGGCGTGGCCGTATCTCCGGGTGTGTCAGGCCAAAAACCTAATATCGCCACAAAAATGTCACAACCAACAAACATCTTTCATTATCCCCTTTCAACTCCACACAACTCAACCAAAACCATCATTATACCACATGAAACTATGTAAACATCAAAATAACTCAAACACAATCAACAATACACAATCATAACCATATTTCACAACTCAAAACTTACACAATCCACAACTCTTATTCTTTTCACCAAACTTAACCTTTCTCTCCAATCCAACCCCAAAATCATAGCAAACTAGACAAAAGAACTTCAAACATATCAATTTCAACCATAAACATAACTACATCAAATATCCAATAAACTCATAAACACGCTCTCAAAGGAAATCACAGAAACAAGTTGGAAACTTACCAAATATGAAGAGAAAATCTTAAAACTCCAACTTGATCACTTGAAATTCTTCATTTGCTTAAGTTAGCAAAAAGCAAAATCTCTTTTCCTTTGGATGAAGATGGTGGCCGGCTCTCTAGGAGAAGAAAGAAGAAGATGAAGATGGAAATAGCAATAGTCAACAACTCATTCAACACTTTCCTTAAAACCACACAAATCCCTTCTTTTAATATCCACTAAGCAAATATATTAATATAATATTCTTAAAACCAAATATCCTCTTCCACTAACAATAATTAATATATAAATAATTAAAATATCTCTTAACCTTATCAAGATATTAACTTGTATATATTGTATATATCTTCATATACATAACATATACACATCTTTCTTTTCTCTTTTTCCTTTCTTTTCACTTAATTAAATATATACACTAATCATTTAATTAATTTTCAATAATTAATATTTTCAAAATTTTAGGATATTACATGATGCACGTGGTGCATGATTGTATATAAAATTACTGCGATTACCCAACGAGGTGGAAACATGCTCTTTACAACAATGAGTCTATAAAGAGAAATAATCACTTTACATGCTTTACAAATCCTATACATTATTCTAAAAGAAAATTACTTTGTTTCCCATATACAATAAATCTAAAAGAAAAGGGGTAGAATGTATGCTGGATGAGTGCTTGAAGAATGTATTAGCTACAATAATAATAATTACATGACAAAGGATGAAAGTAAAAGAAGTATATGAGTTCTGATAACACTACTATGAGCGGGGATTTTTACCTCCACTCTCGATGGAATGGTTCTTCCGACTATGGCACTATTAGGCTCGGGGCCTTAGAGAACATGAGCCTAAGCCCGGAGAAATGAAGTCGCCACCCGGACGGGCCAGGAAAAAAATAGAAAGGGGTGATGACTTGATTCCTAAGGAATTCTCAACTCTCTTATTGGGTTCGAAAAGTTGGGTACGCATAGGGAAGATGAGAATGACCCAACACTCCCATAGCGCGGGGTTCATTGGAATCAACCTCCTTTTCAGGTCATAAATATTATAAAATTCTTAGATTGTTATGATATTATCCATATTACATACATTATTAAAAGAATAAATCATTCATCATATTATTGAAATAAAATAAATAAAATAGGCACCTATCTAAAGATGGAAACATGTCTTTACAAAGTCTAAAATCTAAAATACAAGCAAATAAGATAGGACACTTATCGATTGATGGAAACATGTCTTTTACATTATTCCAAAATCCTCAAAAGGTAAATTGAATTACATAATCAAAACCATGGCACCCACAAAGTGGAAACTTGTCTTTTACATCATCCTTCAAATCCAAAATAATAAGAAATTGCAATCCCATAAACATATAAATAATAATCATTAAATATTCATAAAATTATGGCTTAATTAAAAGGAAATTAAAATTTCAATCCACTAGAAGATCTTAATATTAACCCTAACGAAATATAGTATGCAACGTACATGGCGGTCCCGCTACTGTGACAACTAGGGTTTTATTGTGGAATTAGGATTTTGTTGCGAAAACTATGATTAAAATATGAAAACTAGGGTTTAATATCAAAACTAGGGTTTTATATTTACAAATTAGGGTTTCAGATATCAAATTAGGTGAATTAGGGTTTTAGAAATAAATTTAGGATTTTAAATCAAGATTAGGGTTTTAGGAACATAAGTAGATTAGGATTTTGAGATTTTAAAAACAAGATTAGGGTTTTAGAAACATATAAAGTTTGAACTAAATTTAAATCATAATCATTCCCTACTGGACGAAGTAAATACCATGCCACTGGAAGTTTAAAAATAGATGATTGCATAATATTATTTAAATAAGGTACCGCATGAAATAACTTTATTTAAAGAATGGAAGTGGTTACTGTAAGTTTAAACAAATTAAATATCAAAGGCAAACCTTCGTGTGTGGGCTCCACCAAGTTGAACGTGTTGAACAAAGCTTTTTGTTTTGCTTACTGCCAGGATCAACTTTGGTTTTGGTTGAGCGAAGCAATCTAAAGACAATTGTTGTTGCCTCCTTTGGTTGCTGTGTGTTGTGAATGCTATCTTCTAATTGTTTTTTTCTTCCTCTGTGTTCTTTTTTCCTAATTGTAAGACCTATAATTATATCCCATGATTAGGTTAAAGCCGGCTTAATCCATCTTAAAATTTTAAAACTCCCTCTGCTTATCCGAACATAATTAGATTTTAAACTAAACTCAAACTAAATTTTGCTCAGATTAGGGACCAAAATAAAGACTCATATCGAATTAAACCTTTGTTAATTCGATATGGACCAAAGCTCATATCGAACTAAACCTAGGTCAATTCGATATGAGCTTTGTGCTCATATCAAATTAGACATTGTCCAATTCGATATGAGCCTATGCCCATATCAAATTGGCATGCCCAATTCGATATGGCACAACCCATATCAAATTAAACTAAACCGAATGAACCATTTAGGGTTTTAAGGATTGAACTAGCTTACTTTGGGACTTTTTAAATTGGACCGACCTAATTTAGAGCTTCAAATTAGGTTTAAGCTTTTAAATTCAGATCCAATTTAACTTGGACACCATTAATTGGGATCGATCTTGTTTAGGGTCAAAATTAATGGTCTACAACTATCGAACTCGATAGTTATGATATTATCAAATTCGAGAATGACCTGTGAGATCAATCAACTGAATAAAACCAATTTACACAGAATCAAGTGAGAATGTCGTATTCGATATTCTTTAGATTATCGAGTTCGAGAATCTCCTCATACAAGGACAACCTACACGATCTGTTAGTTGAGTAAAATAGATATATAAACAATTAAATGAGAATGTTGAATTTGATATTCAAGAAATGTCAAGTTCATTAATATTTATAAGGAAGAATCATAAAGAAACCAGAAGTAGTATCAGATATGCATATGTAAATGAGCATCATAATCAAATTCGATAATTATTGAATTAATAAATTCGAGAATACCTTGCAGAAAAAATTAGTTGATAACAACACAATACATATACTGAGATTTGATTCAAAATATTGAATTCGATACTTATAGGAATATCAAATTTAACAATCATCTGCCATTCCTGGCAGAAGTAACCTGCATTGGAGATTTAGCCCATTGTTTGTATTTGTGTATGTGATAAAATCATAAATAATGGCAGACATATATGTATGAGATATAATAGTAAAATTCAATAATTGTGGAACAACAACCTGCAAAAGGATTAGTTGGGGACAACATAGCATACATACCAAGCCTTGAATCAAAGTGCCGAATTCGATATTAATGTGAATATCGAATTTTATAATCATTTTTGATTTCTGATAGAAATGACCCGCATCTATAGATTTTCCATACAAAATATCTTAAAAGTCATTTTTCAGTTTTAAAGTCCCATTTGTTAGTTGAGGAAAGTTTGATATAGTCCTTTGGTGCTAGTTTCATCATTTATAGATCATACATTCAGAGATTTAACCTGGAGTTGGTAGATCTTAGTTATTAAATGAGTATTTTTTGCTCTTTTAAAGTTTAATGATTTTGCTTATGAATGAGTCGTATAAACATAGATCATGACATTAAATGATGTAGATTTGAGGTTTAATACTAGAAACTTAAGAAACTTACTACCAATGGATGAAAATCATGGCCAACTTCTTTAAGTTGCGGAGTGCTCTTGATCTTGCTTTGAATGATTGAACTTTGCTAGAATAATATCCTTTTACAGATGGAATAACATATAAAAAGTTAGGAAAATGATAATATTTTATGACTATCTTTTCCTTTTGTTTGTAAAAAAAAAAAACCTTGCATCTAGCCACAAAAAAAGACCCTTCAAGAGAGTTGGAAGCTCCCTTTTATAGGCGAGAGGTGAAACCTGTACAGTGAAATTATTGAGTTCGAGAAGAGATAGCGGTTAGAATGTGCGGTGGAACATTGGCCGCCCAAGGTTCCGTGTCACTGCTCCATATGTTGAGCGACAGTACAAATCTAAAACAAAATGTCTAAACAACACAGAACATAAAATGATGAGGCTGTGCGGTGAGAAATCTAATTTGTGCGGCCGCATAAAACCAAAAAAATTTGAATTTTAATGCCAACATATTGGATCAATAATATGTAGATATGTTGAAGAAGTATTACTATTCAAATGGTCATTTGAATGTTGAGCGACCGCATAAATACATTGTGCGACTGTGAGACATGACAAGTTGGCAAAGTATGGGACACAACACTCCTGTCGAACAATTGTTGAAAAGATTCGTTGGACAAAATTCAAAATGTGTGACCGCACAAGGAAGATGGCAACCGCCAGACATCTTTTTACTGAGAATTAAAAAATTTTGTCCAATCAAATTATGCTAAATTCCACTAGGACTTTAATGTAATGGCTAGTTAGACTTAAGGGCTATAAATAAGACAAGAAACATCAGTTTCAAGTAGAGAGGAACATCATAGAACCAATTTGAACAACTTAATTTACTTTGCATCAAATTTCTAATTGTGTTCTTTGAGTGTTGGGTGTGATCATTAAACACCATTGTATAAGTTTGAGTGTGAGTTTGAAATACTTAGGTTTTAGAGTGAGCCTATAAAAACTCTTTTTAGGTCATGAGGAAATTACTTAAACCTTGTGAAAGTTTAGTGTGAGCTTGTAAAAACACCAAAGTTAGAGTTGAGCTTGTAAAAACTCATTGATAGTAGAAACTCAACAAGTTATTGAGGAAGCGGATGTGGGATTGAGAAATTCGAACCACTATAAATTTTTTGTCTTCATTCTTCTCACTTTCTTTTTTCTCTACTAATTTCTTCTTATCTTGCTTTTAAGTTTTTAAATTTACCATCACTTCTTCAAAATAATCAATTAAACCCCTCTTAGTTTTCATCTTGGGACAATAATTGGTATCAGAGCCTCAAAATTTTAAGAAGCTTAATTATGAAATCTGATCCATAATGACAGCTATTCCACCATCTGGTTCTACTACTTCAACTTCTCCATTTACCACCATAGCTCAATCTCATGAAAATCTCAACTCTTATCTTAGACGTTACTTTGGTGGAACCAATTACTCTTATTAGAAATACAAGATGTATTTGGTCCTAGATAGTGAGGGAATTGAGCTTTGGTGCAAAATGAGTGAAAATCTCCTAGTCATGAAGTTGATGGTGCTCAAGTGTCTCTTCCTAAAGAATAATGGATGGAAGCTCAAGAAAGGACTCCCCATAAGAACAATAGAGTAACCTCCACTTTGGTGAATTCCATGACTAGAAAAGAAATCGGAAGAGTCCAACATCTTACTAGTGCATATAGCATTTAGAAAACTCTTGAGAATTATTATGAGGGTACCACCTAAGTGAGGTTCACCAAGACCCAAATGCTTATGTAAGATTATGAACTCTTCAAAATGAAGCCAAATAAGAATGTCACTGAAATGACAAATTGATTACTTGCTATCATCAATGACTTGAAGAAATATGGAAAAGAATATGATCTACGTGATGTCAATAGCAAGATATTGAGAGCACTTAGAACTAAGAACTTTGAGTCAAAGATTTCTTCAATTGAAAAAGCTTATGAGCTTAGCACTCTAAGGACTGATGAGCTAGATGGAAAACTCCTCACCTTTGAATTGCATACTGAAAAAGAAGATGATAAAGGTGAGAAGGACAAGAGAAAAGCAATAGCTCTCAAAGCCACTAAAGAAGTTGAGAACTCAAGTGAAGAAGATAGTGATGAAGATGAAGAAATGACCATGCTATCTAGAAGAGTAAGTAAATGGAAAAGAAAAAGGAGAATGCAAGCTAATCTTTCCAAATCCTCTTTCAAAGAAAAGGAGAATAAGAATGAAATAAAATACTATGAATGTGGTGAGGCAAGTCACATCAAAATGGATTATTTTAAATTGAAGAATAAGAAGTGGGATAAGGAAATTAATGAAGTCTCTCAAAGCTACATAGGATGATGACTCTTCAAGTGAAAAAGAAGAGGAAGATCAAAGAATTGCAAATCTTTGTCTTATGACTATAAAAGATGATGATCACATCAATTAGGTAGGTACTCAATTCTTAAGCTTAAGTACATATAGTGATAATGTTGATGATGTTTTAGATGACAATGATTTAGTTGAGCATATAAATCTAAGAGTACAAAATATTTTTTAAAATAAATTTTATAAAGAGAAATATTCTAATCTAAAAAAGGAAAAATTCTATTCTTAAATTAAAGATCTCAAATGAATAATTAATTAAGTCTTTTGATGAAATGTCTAACATATCTTAGAAAACATAACTAAAGAAAACAAAATCTTGAAAGAAGAAATAAATGAACTTAAAAACTTTATTTTAAAATTTCACAAAGGCAAGGAGGCCTTATATACATTGATTAGTGTTCAAAGGTCATCTTCCTTCAAATATGGTTTAGGATTCAATGGCTCTACTACTACATCTAATGCACCAATATTTGTTAAGGCTTCTATAACTCAAACCTCTAGTGTTGAAGTTGTAAAGAATACAAATGTACACACTAAGCCTAAAAGTCCCAAAAAGACCATTCAAGGCTCACTAGGATCTAAAACTATGACTCCAAGAGCAAATTATGTATTTGTGTACACAAAACATGAACATAAACACAAGTATGCACATAAATAATTCTATCAAATATATACATGTGGTTGTCAATATAATTCTTCAAAGTTTAATAAAAAAGAATGCAAGGACATAAAACCTTGTATCAATGCCATTATTGCATGAAATTTGGTCATATAAGTACATTTTCTTATATTAGGAAGGCTCACCTCAAATTAGAAGATCATTCAACAACTAACCTCAATGACCTAAGTTCATTTGGGTATCTAAAAGGAGATGAACATTATTGTCTTGTAGGTGTGCCTAAAAACTATAATCAATGAAAGTATTTGGTTTATGGATAGTGGATGTTCAAGGCAAATGACCGGTAATATAAAAATCTTCACAATACTTACTTACAAGCTAGGAGGTAATGTAACATTTGGAAACAATGTCAAAGGTAAAATTATAGGTATTGATACCATTGGTTTGCTTGGTAAGAATTTAATTGATGATGTATGGTTAATTGATGGGTTGAAGCACAATTTGCTTAGTGTTAGTCAATTATGTGATAAAGGATACAATGTCAATTTTAACTTTAAAGGATGCGAAATTACCTCTTCTAATGGTGAACTTGCATTCAAATGAGGTAAAATTGGCAACACCTATAAAATTGACCTACACTCTAAAATGCTTTTAAATATCTAGTCACCATTAACAATGATGCTTGGCTTTTTGCATAGAAGATTATGATATGCTAATGTGGACCAACTTTAATGTCTAAGTAAAGAAATGCTTATAGAAGGACTACCTAAAATGAAATTTAATAAGGATAAAATATGTGAACCTTGTCAATTTGGAAAACAACATAAGAGTTCGTTTAAAACCAAAAACATTGAAAGTACTTCTAGACCACTAGATTTGTTTGATCTAAATAAAGTTGCTAGTCTAGGAGGCAAGTTATATGTATTTATCCTTGTTGATGATTACATTAGTTTTACTTGGGTTAATTTTTTAGCTCATAAAGATAAAGATTTTAACTATTTTAAAAATTTTGCAAAAAGAGTTCAAAATGAAAAAGGCTATGTGATAACATCTATTAGAAATAATCATGACAAAGAATTTGAAAATGAGAATTTTGAAAATTTTTGCAATGAACTTGGTATTTCACATAATTTTTCAGCACCTAGAACATCACAACAAAATAGTGTTGTTGAAAGGAAAAATAGAACATTGGTAGAAATGGCTAGAACAATGCTCAATCAGTATAATTTATCTTCTTACTTTTGGATGGAAGCAGTTAATACTTTATGTTATATTTCAAATCGAGTTTGCAAAAGACTTTTAATGAATAAAACTTCTTATGAGCTATGGAATAAAAGAAAATTCAAAATTTCATACCTTAGAGTATTTGGATGTAAGTGTTTTATATTAAATGCCAAGGACAACCTTGGAAAATTCTCATCCAAATCGGATGAAGGAGTGTTCTTAGGGTACTCATCTTCTAGTAAAGTATATAGAGTATTTAATAGAAGAACTCTAGTTGCTAAAAAATCAATGCATGTTCTCTTTGATGGAACCTCTAAGTTTAATCAAGGAAAAGATAGTGTTCTTGATAATTTTATGGGTACATTTGAAGAACTTAAGATAAAAGATGCACCAAAGGAAAACAATGATGAGCTAGAACAAATAGTGCAATAAGAAGAGCTCAAGATAGAAGAGACTTAAGTACTTCCCAAAGAATGGTAATATAGGAAGGATCATTCTAAAGACCATGTCATTGGTGATACTTCACAAGGAGTAACTACTAAATCAAAACTTAAGTATTTAGATTCTAATGTAGCTTTTGTTTCTCAAATAAAGCCAAGGACTATTGAGGAGGCTCTTAGTGATGAATGTTAGGTGATTGCTATGCAAGATGAACTCAACTAATTTAAAAGAAACAAAGTATGGAAACTTATTCCTAAACCTAAAGACCATCCAATTATTGGTTGCAACTGGGTGTATAGGAATAAGCTTAATGAAGATAGTCTCATCATTAGAAATAAAGCTAGATTGGTAGCCAAAGGCTATAATCAAGAGAAAGACATTGATTTTGATGAGACATTTGCCTTTGTAGCAATATTGAAAGCTATTAGAATTTTACCTGTATTTGCATGACATATGAATTTCAAACTTTATCAAATGGATGTCAAAAGTGTATTTTTAAATGGCTTTATTAACGAAGAAGACTTTATTGAACAACTTTCTAGTTTTGAAGACTATAAACCTCAAAATCATGTTTTTAAATTAACCAATCTACTATATGGATTGAAACAAGCTCTAAGAGCTTGGTATAATAGATTTAGTGTATATTTGTTAAAAAATTATTTTTCAAAAGGCAAAGTAGATACCATACTTTTTGTTAAAAACAAATTGCATAGCATCTTAATTGTATAAATTTATATTGATGACATTATATTCAATACTACTGATGAATCTTTATACTAATAATTTGCTTCTTGTATGACTAGAAAATTTAAAATGAACATGATGGGTGAGCTCAAATTCTTTCTTGGTCTACAAATTAAGCAATGCAAGGATGGTATCTTCATCAACCAATCCAAATACACAAAGAAGTTTGTCAAAAATTTTGGCATGGATAGTTGCAAGTCTAGTAAAACTCCAATGAGTATATCTTTGAAGTTAGACAAAGGTGAAATTGGTAAAAAAGTTGATAAGAAGAAATAATAATGCATTATTAGATTCCTACTTAGCTTAACTGCTTTTAGACCCAATATAATGTATAGTATTTGTTTATACGCTAGGTTTCAATCATACCCTAAAGAATCACATTCAAATTCTACTAAAAGAATTTTAAAATACTTAAGCGGAATATTGCATTTAGAACTTTGGTATCATAGAAATACATTTTTTGACATTTTAGATTTTTTGAATACAGATTTTGCTATTAACCTACTATATAAGAAAATCATGATAGGTGCATGTCATTTTCTTGGTGATTGCTTAGTTTCTTAGTTTAGCAAGAAATAAGTGTCGGCTGAACTATCTATCGCGGAAGCCGAATATGTTGCAGCTTGCTTTGTTGCACACAAGTCCTATGGATAAAATAACAATTGCTAGATTATGATAAATTATTTAATCACATTCCCATTGAGTGCGATAACATAAGTGCCATTAATTTATCTAAAAATCCCATTCAACATTTAGATCAAAATACTTAGATATTAGACATTATTTCTTAAGAGACAATGTTTAAATCCAAAATGTTGTCTTAGAATTCACTGACACTCAAAATCAATTTGCTGATATTTTTACAAAACCCTTAAATGAAGAAAGACTAAACTTCATAAAACAACATATAGGCATGATAGATGAAAATACCTTAGACTAATCATATTGCATAAATCTTGACTTGCGCAATTGGTTTGTTTATGAATTTCATTGTTAGGATTAAAATTGCTTGAAAAGTCATTTGCACATGCCCTATTTTATCTCTTACATCTATTTTAATCATTACAAAATTAGACCATCACCAAAACCCTTCTAATCCAAAATAGCGGTAGCTCAAAATTATGGACTAGTTAATGGCCTGACTAGTTCACTAAAAGGCTTTTTGTGCAATTTCCCAACAACTTGAGCAGCCACCCAATTCAATTTTTTTTTAAATTTATCGTATGTTATTTGATAATTTGGTCAGTGTGAGCACTTATAAGGTATAACAGTCGCAATACACATATTGTGGTAACATAAAACTTCGAGTGATTGCACTCAAGGGCTAACTGCAAAACTTTTTAAACGCTGAAAATTGTACAACTCTATCCATTTTGTCCCTAACGGTCATAAGACGGCCAATTTTCAAATTTTATCTATAAATACCTCTATTTTTCAGTATAAGACACTTTTACAAGAACTTAAACACTTCTCTAAAAGTTTTCTCAAGGTTTTGGCTCCTATAAGACACTTTTGAAGATTTCAAGCTTCACTAGCACTCTCTCTTCTTCCTTTCTATTCTTTTGTTTTCTTTGCTTAAAAATGGCTCCTAAACCTTAATCCTTCAAGAAGAAATAGCACCACTGAAAAGGGGAAAGGGATAGTCTTTAGAGAACCTCAACCCAAAGCCAAACCACATACCCGTAGTAGTGTCCAACCCCACAAACCAAAATACAAAAATGATGAGGAGAAACCTAAATACTATATGCTCAAGAAAAAGAAACTTGAGGCCACCAAAATCCCTGCAGAAGGCATGCTCCTCGACCTTAATAAGAAGGAAGAACTTTATAAATTTTTAGATACATTAGGGTGAAGAAAATTGGTATTCCCAAATGAGTTAGGAAATCCTAGCCTAACTAGAGAGTTTCTCATGACTTTAGATTATAAAAGAACCATAATGCCCTCATTGGCTTTTATAGAGTTTATTTTCATCTTTTTAATCAAGAGTTTGCACTCTCTATAGATCAAATAGCTGCAGTTTGGGGACTTCAAACCCCTGGTGCATTCTCTTATATAGAAAAAGTCTCCCTATTGAAAAACCACTCAACATTTTGGAGTCAAATTTCAATAAAGAATGAGTATGATAATAGGTCACCTAAAGCAATAAACTTCAAATCCCTTATTTATTGGCTTCTCCATAGAATCATGACCTACACTGTCCATCAAAGGAGTGACAACAACGAAAAAGTCACTCAACGTGACTCATTTTTTATGTATGCCTTAATTCATGGTCAAGCTGTGCAAACCACCTAGTTCTTGATTGATGTGTTTTTTCACCATGAAAAATATAGGGCTAAAATCTTCTTCCTATCCTCCTAAATCACTCAAATAGCTAGATAGATGGGATTGCTTACCCCTAAAAATCTAGCCACTTTGAGTCATCCTTTAGACCCTGCCACCAATTACATCAACATTGCCTATCTCGAACATGCTAGATGCATAACCAAGGTTGATGATCACTATGAATACACCGTTTGCAGTAAATGTTCTATTCAACAGGAAAAGAAGAGACCTAGATACGACATTGTTAAGGAAAAAAGAAGAAGAAACCATAGAAGTATAACTTGAGCATCCTCCTAAGCCAAACCAAATCTATCAAAGAAAACGGTGAATCCTCAAAAACCACAAAACTCATACTTAAAGCAATTCACTCTCTCCAAAATAATTCACTCATTTCAAGAAGGATATCACTAAAAGGATCACAAAGCTCAACCAAAAGGTCGATCTTCTATCTCACGTCCACCATGACATTTATGAAATGCAAGGGAAATTTGATCTTCCTTAATGTAATCTTAGTGATTGGGATGTGAGTAAATATGTTGAGAGTCCATTTAAAGAATCCTCTAAGCATTCCCTTAAAAATTCTCCTACACCCACTCCATTTATTGATGAGGAACATATGGAGGAACAACTTCAGGAAGTTACTCAACCAACATATAGGAGGGGCAAAGAAATTGTTAAATATTAATGTTCATGTTTACATGTTGTTTAAATTTATGATTTTTATCATTTATGTATCTTGATGTTTTATGTTTAAGTGAATGACTTGATGTTTTAATTTATGTTTTATCCTTTATGAAATGACTTGCTTTTAAGGAAATTTACTTGAATACCATTTCCTCTTATTTTTGCCTTTGTTAAAGGGGGAGAAATATACAATACAATTGAATTAAAAATGAATTGAATTAAAATTGAGAGAAGAACCTTGCATATGTTAAGGGGGGAGAGCTAATGACTAATTCAAAAACCTAATTTCTTACACTAATTCAAAAACATAATTTTATAAACATTTAAAATTTTACATATTTTAAGTGAATTTGATTGCCAAAGAAAAAAAGGAAGAGATTGTTGGCCAAATACATTGGATGATAAACTCTATTTTGATCATTGACAATCAAATTGAAAGTACTAATGAGTTAAATCTTTGTAGGTTTCTATTTAAAAACTTGTTCAATCGCACAAAATACCCGTGCGACTGCATAATAACAAGAGAAAAGAACCACTTAAAGCATAGAAGAGATCACGGTCTCTGGCATGGTGAAAACTTGACTGGCATACATTGTGCGACCATCCAAGAAGTTAGTACGACAGCACAATTGAAGGAGAAAAATGCAAATCTCATAGAAAATATAGTGGTCAGAGTGTGTAGTGAAACATTGGTCACCCAAGGTTCTATGCCGCCTCCCCATGCGTTGAGCGACCGCACAAATCTAAAGTAGAATGTCTAAAGAACACATAATATATAGCAGTAAGGCTATGCAGTGCAAAATCTAATTTGTGTGATCGCACAAAACCAAGAAAATTTGAATTTTAGCGGCAACATCATGGATAAATGATATGTAGACACGTGGAAGAAATTGATGTTCAAACTGTCATTTGAATGTTGAGTGACTACACAAATACATTGTACGACCGCGTGGCATGACAGGCTAGCAAAGTATGGGACAAAACGCTCCTGTCGAATAACCATTGAAAAGATCCATTGGACAAAATTCAAAATGTGTGAATGCACAAGGAAGATAGCAACCGTCAGATATCTTTTTACTAAGAATTAAAAAATTTTATCCACTCAAATTATGTTAAATTCCACTAGGACTTTAATGTAACAGCTAGTTGGACTTAAAATGGCTATAAATAAGATAAGAAACATCAATTTCAAGTAGAGAAGAACATCAAATAGCCAAGTCGAATAACTTAATTTGCTTTGCATCAAATTTTTACTTGTATTCTTTGAGTGTTGGGTGAGAGCATTAAACACCATTGTATAAGTTTGAGTGTGAGTTTTGAAACACCTAGGTTTTAGAGTGAGTCTAGGAATACTCTTTTTGGGTTATGAGAAAATTACTCAAACATTGTGAAAGTTTAGTATGAGTTTTTCAAAACACCAAAGTTAGAGTTGAGCTTGTAAAAACTCATTAATAGTAGAAACTTAACAAATTGTTAAGGAAGTGGATGTAGGATTGAAGAATTTGAACCACTATAAATTTTGTTGTATTCATTCTCCTCACTTTCTTTTTACTCTACTCATTTCTTCTTATCTTATTTTTAAGTTTTTAAATTTACTATCACTTCTTCAAAATAACCAATTCACCCTCCCCTCCTCTTGGTTGCCATCTTGGGACAATATTAATTATCTTATTTTAATTTTTGTCTAGATTAATTTTAATACCTGTACCATCGCACGAGAGTTTAATTATATATTTAAATATAAAATTTGAATAATCAATCTAAATTTAATTTCTCTTCTAATATTTAAAAAATATTATTAAAATAAAAACCTTTGACTTTATATATTCCTTCCCACTACATATTTTAAAATATTTATATATTATATATTTTTATTTTTCTTAACTAAAACACCAAAACTAATAGGGTTGTATAGAGTAGAGGAACTTGCCCAAAATCGACCAACCCACTTGATTCAATGTGGGTTTGGTTGGTTCAATTTGGATCCTCGATTGTGAGAGGGTGAGACGTAGATAGGTACATCGAGTTTGGGTGGGTGGGCGATTTGGGATTATTTCTGTATAATTAACCTGATTTTAACCGACTTTATTTACATATATTTTTTTTATAATGAGGAACCCTTACTTGGAGGAGCCTGACCACCCTTTTGGTGCGGATCCCGACCACTAAGCAAGTTAAACCCCAGGGGAATTAGCCCAGCAAACTACCGCCAAGGCCCTCCCACTTAAATACAAGCTTATGGAAGGACTCCACATGTGGTATATATAATGCTTAACACTAATGAGGTCTTGGTGTTTTGAATGTGTGACCTAGCTTATATTATTAAATATATTTATAAAACAGTGTTGTTTTCATTCATTGAAAATGACACTATTTTAAATGCTTATATAAGTATCTTAATATGAGAATAACCCTAGCAGCCGTACATTTAACTTCTCTATACTCTTTCAAATTCTCTTTCTCTCTCAAAATTCTCTCTTTCCCTCTATCAAAATTTCTTCCATTCTTCCTCTTTGATATGCTTCTTAGTTCTCAGGCGAAACCAAATTTCTTCCACTCTGATTACTCTTGTCTAAATCTCCTCCTTCTAAGTTGTCAAGTGAAAGAAATACTCACTCTCGTATTTTTTATGAGTATTTCTTTCAATTCATTTTTTATTTCTTAATCTATTGCTCTAATGATGCTTGTGTGATTGTGTATGTTTAATGTAAAATATTTGTTAATATTTCATAGTTTATAAAAAAAAATTATAGATTTATTATCAAATTTGTTTTTTTGTTTACCGATTCTTTATTTTAGAGTGTGCATGTTTTTTTTTTTTGTTTTTTTCATAAAAATGGGTGTGTTTGATTTAGGGTTCTTTTTAAATATTTCAGATTTTACAAAAAAATTTATAGATTTATTATCAAAATTGTTTTTTTGTTTGCCGATTCTTTATTTTAGAGTATGCATTTTTTTTAGTTTAGGATTTTTGTTTTGTCTTTATTCATAAAAATGGGTATGTTTGATGTAGGGTTCTTTTTTATTTGTATGTGTTTAAAAGGTTAGAAGGTTTTATTATGTGTTAAAAGGCTTCGAATTTATTAATAAATCTGGGTAGTTTAGGTTTTTTTTATTCATATATCTGGGTATGTTTGATTTAGTGTGCGTGTTTATTTTGTTATTATTTTAGTTTAGGCTTTGTTCTTTATTTCAGTGTTTTATTATTTGTTAAAGGTAACAAATTTTGATAGTATTTTTTATAAATCTAGTTGTGTTTTAGGTTTTTAGTGTATTTTTGTTGTTTTTTAGTTATATTTTGATGGTTTTCATTTTATATATATATATTTTTGTATGTTTGGTGATATAGATCTTTGTTTTATATTTTTTAGGCCTAATGGACAGGCCTAGTCTGAGTCCACCCATTTACACCTAACCGAACTCGAAGTATTGCGAGTCAATTGAAATTTTCTGACATTTGGTCAACCTCGAGTATAGTTTTTAATTTGAGTGATCAAACCCCATCGAATTTGACCTGTGCACAACCCTATAAACTATCAAAACCATTGGCAAAAAAAAAATCAAAACCTAAAAAATTACCTACACTCAATCGCCTCTCAACTCAAAAAGCTCACCCTCTCAATTCTCATTTCTTCATCAATAAACCATTCCACTAGTCACAGTAGCCATAAAATCTTCAATCCCCACTAACTGTCACCATCCTCAAGCTATCACCGTTAAATCAGTCACATAGGAGCCATCGCCGACCGTAACAATGGCAACATCTCAAGTAAGTTTTTTGGTTTTTTTTTTATTTCTTTTTAGCATTTGTCTTTGTGTGATACACATCTAGAGTTAATTTTTTGCTTATATTACAATTAGACTTGACAATGGCTCAAGACATTAGTTTCAATTAGCAAAATGTTTGATTGGAAAACTTTTCAGTTGGAATATTTTGCTAAATAAAGACAATAAAGTCAGTATTATAATTCTAAAATTCATTAGATTTTTTGCTTAATTAAGTTAATCTCCAAAGGATCATATAATTTTGTAGAAGATAAGAAGGAACAGAGGCTACGATAAGCAGGGTACTAAATCAAAAACTACATATCTAATTTATGGTTATATATATATATAAAAGAAAAATACATACTATGTCAAAGAAAAATCCCAGGACAGAGGGTATATTAATTTTCTCATGGCAAAGAATGCACTGGCTCAATAATGTGATAGGTTGTGTTCATTTGCATCAATAAGTCACTTTTTGTTCTTGTTATGATAACCTTTTTAAACTCTAGAAAGTGGTTCATGAATCAAATGGTCCACTCAAGCCTAACTTTAATTTCTTTAATATACTTATTTCATATTCTCCTCATCTTGCATTATTTTTGCCTTTAGAAGGATGATATTTTTTTTTAAAGCTCATTAGGCTCTTACTAGGTTGAAACTTATAATTTATTGTATTAAATATGATAAGTTCATTTGTGAAATTGCAGATTAATAGATAATTTTACTTTACATGTGACCTTTCAGGATTTGACTCTCACTAACATAAATAGGCCAAATCGTAGTTTAGGCAAATTAGAATAATTATGCAAATAAGTTGTGTTTATGGGCCACCTTGAAACAAAGTTCACATAAAGTGGAAGTTGAGTTTTATTATAGATTTGAAATACTTATATTGTATGGACAAAATAGGTCCTTATTAAGACCAAAGCTTTTTCATAATTCTTCATGTTGTATGGATAGTGAATTCTGAAAACAGAGAAAGATACCATTTCTCAATTCCTTAAGAAAGTAACTAGACAATGATGGATGTCTCCTCTAACAATAAGGTATAAATTAGGCTTTAAAAAATAAATTCTTGTCTTCCTTTTGCGGCAGCTTCATACATTTGATTTTTTTAGCCAAAATAATACTTCTCTAAATTTAAATATCATTTGCGTGAGTTTGGGTCCATTGTGTTCACTTACTTGCATGCACTTAGCACTTTTAGAATATTATATTATGAGAAAAGCATCTCATTATCTTTTATATTGATTTTTTATATTGATTTAGTATTTTTGGCTTGCCACACATTCTGATTTTTTAGCTTCATAATTATTATAAGTTTACATATCAAAACTAATTATATGTTTAAAATTACTTGATTTTTTAAATTTATTTATACAGAAGTTATAACAATTGAACTCATATATGATGAACTTGCAACGTATTAGTCTATAGATGGAGTTGCTCAAGTTGGATTCATTATTTATTTGATTTGCTTGAATAATTTTAATACTTTGTTTTAAATCTTAAATTATCTTAGAGATTATTTATTATTTTTATTTGTATTGTTGTTATATTGTTGCTTTGATAATGTATTATTTTTATTAGTTGGTTGAATTTTTATTTAAGGTCATGCATTTTTAATATTTAATTTTTAAATATAATTGTGATATATAATGTTAGTTTATTTTTCAAATTTTGTTATATAACAGATATATTAATGAGTCCGAGCCCGAGCCTGAGTTTGAGCTCAAGCTCATTACAAACTCCAATTCCCTACAAGAATCAATTTGAGCTCAACTCGTTAAACATATTAATAAACTAAATACAAGCAAAGCCTAGCTCGAGCTCAAACTTAGTAATTTCAGTATAAACTGAGCTTGAGCTTAAGCTCAAGTTTAAAGGCTGAGCTGAGCCTACTCCTTAAAGTTAAAAGAAAATTATATGCTCTTTGCGAATTTTTCGTGATAACTTTGCAAAGATATGGGCTTGACATTTTTTTATTTCAAAAATACGATTTTTGTTTTTTTTCGTAATTAACTTTCTAATGTTAATTTTTCTTTTTTTTGTAAATTTTTTATTTTCTTTTTTGTGATTTAAATTTATCTATATTCTTTTATTTAAATTTTTTTAATGTTATATTTTCAATATACACATAAAAATAAGCATATACATAATATATACACAACATATACAAAATACACACTTAATAATATAAACTACATCTATAATATCTACAATGCGTTCATAATACATCTACAACATATCTACATAATGTTATTAATATTTGTTCAATTTAATTTTTTTAATTTTTTATTCATACAATATTTATACAATATTCACGCAATATTCAATAATTTTTATATAAAATATGCAAAACATAAATAACAAAAATATAACATGCACACAACATCTACAACACATCTGCTGTACATCTATGTAACGAAATTATATGTATTTTGTTTTTTTTTCATGTGTATAATATATAAATTTTTTAAAAAATAAATTTAATAATTTTTATTAATATATTTTTGTATATTTTATTTTTTTATTTTTTAGTGTTATTTATTTTTTATAATTAAAATTTTTTCATTTAGAAAAAATTATGATTTTTTTAAATTATGAAAAATAATTTAAAATATTAATTTTTATTATTTTATTAGAATATTTCTATTTAATAGTAAAGTTTGAAAAAAAATAAAAAGTAAAATATTGATTATAGTGAGAGAAGATGTATTTTTGAAAAAAAAATTATTTTAGTGAGGAATGAGATATTTTTGAAATATTTTGCTCCAACTTTTATAAAAATGTAAATTATTTTTTAGGTATTTATGTAAATGTCTCAAGTTAAAAAGAAAAAATAAAAATAAAAGCTTCACAAGCTTAAAAACACGACTTTAAAATCCATATTTCGCGTAATTTTCTCTCCATTGAAACAATTAGGCCAAATGAAGCCCAATTCATACTCACACTATTCTCCCATTTTAGCCTTGAGAGCATTCGACTTATATTGCCTTCTTTTCTTCCTCATGTCATCTTTGTGTAGGTAGATATAGCCACGGTACATAAAATGTCAGTTTCAATTTAGAAATTTTTTGAATCTAAACCGAACATTATATAAAAACGGTTCAAAAACTGTCAGTTCTGATTTAAACTCCAGTTTAAAGGCGATTTGAGAGACAATTTGAGAAGGGAGTTTGAAAGGGTAATTTAATAGCTGTTTATGATGGTTCAAAATGGTTTGAAATAATTTAGGAGACAATTTACTTATGATTTGAATTAGAAAAAAAATTTTAAATTAAAATTTGTAAAAAAAATAAAAATATTGAGATTAATTTATTAAAAAAATAATAAAAAGAATACATATACAACTTTAAAAAGATAAGTTATTTATGTATCTTTTTTAACTTAAAAAAAAATTAACGATCACGTATTTTTTTACCTTATATTTATGCAATTGTTGAATATTATCATTATCATTTCAATTTCTTCAATTATTTTTTATATGTCAATTGGTTTAAAATATTTATCAACTATAATATTTTCTTTCTTGATCTAAAATTTGAGCATTGACTATTTGTCATTTGTTTAGAAATCATAATGTAATAAAATTTTGAATAAAAAATAATAATACATAAGATAAAAAGTTTAAAAATAATAGAAATAAAATAAAAATAATAGAAATAAATTTTAAATATAAAATAAAATAAAGTGATTAAGATTATACTGTAGAGATTTTTTTAAAAAAAATGAAAATATAGATTGTAGAAAATATTAGGGAGAAAATTTTAAAAAAATAGAAATTTTAAAGAATATTGAAGATTATAATATAAATATAGATTGAAGAATAAAGAGAAAAATAAGAGAAATTAAAATTTAGAAATAAAACAAATACAATAATCTAAATAAAATTCACTAATTTAATGTTTTGAATAGACAATTTTGAATGGTTTGAACCAACGATTTCAAACCATAAAAATTACCGGTTTGATGGTTTTTAAAAATCATAAATCTGAACAAAACCATGAATTAAGGTTCAAATTTTTAGTTTGAAATAGTTTTGGTTTTGACTGGTTTGGTTTAGGTCCTGTTTCAAACCGAACCGTGGTCATGTCTACTTATAGGAGATAAGGGTGTGCACAGACCGGTTCAGTCCGGAGATTTAAAAATCTCCAAAATTGAACCAAAATTTGGAGATTTCAAAATAACTAGAATCAGAACCGAATCAAAATATAAAATATCTTTATTGAATTGTTTCGAAAAAAATCGGTATAGTTTTATTCGAATATTTGGTTCTAACCGAGTGATTTTGGCTCTAAATAGAGACGAAAATTCAGAGATTTATAATTATTTTTTAATTTAATTTATCAAATAATATTTAATTATTTTAGCCATAAAAAAATAAAAAATTATGTTAAACTCTAACATCCACACTATAAAATTATTCATAAAACTAAAAATTTCAACATCTAGTATCAAATAAATTATCTAAACTCCAATACAAATTATTCATAAAATTAAAATATTTATCTAGCATCAAATAATAGTCTAAATTCTAATAATTATAAATTTTAAATAAAATACATAAATAATTCACTATTATTATAAATTAGTATCCATATTCATTATTATTATTAAAAACTATTAATATTATTATATTAAATTACTTTATTAAATAAAAATTATTATAATTCATATGAGGTGAATTACTAGTATTAGTACTAGCGCTAATGATCATTCATATAAATATGTTAATAAATAATATTTAATATAAAATTTAGAATTAAATTAATAAAATAATTATATAATTATTGAGAAAATTAAAAAATTATCTTTTGATCTTTGTTCGTGGCCCTATCATCCTCTAAAGGATCCATCATTAATTATATTGAATCAAAGGATCGTTGTTCTACTTAACAAAGATCAAAAACCAAAAAGCTTAAAAAGTGTCTCTCAACAGCAACCTTGAGAAAGACCATCCACCTCCTTTAGAGGATGATAGGGCAACGAAGAAAGTGAAGAATCGTACTGTTGAAGATATTGAGTCTGGTGGGCAATCGAGTTCTTTTCGTGATTGTCTCATGAGAGGGTTAGAGAAGAAAGATGATGTTTTGGATGAATCCTTTATGGATGATTTTGTTAACAATGAAGATGATGATAAAATAAGTGTTGATGACAGGTTGGAAGATGATGCATCACCTGAAAGGAGTTCTCATGGGGGAACTAATAATGATGACCAGCAAATCACTGATGAAGATGTTATCATTGATACATCAGGGGATATCCCGAGTATTACTTTGTCGGATAAGGCGAAGAATTTGATTACAAGACCTTGGGAGAATGCCATTGCCGTCAGGTTGTTGGGACGATCAATGGGCTATAAGATGTTTGTTAATCGGATCCAGACTTTATGGAATCCACTTGGGGGATACAAAGTGGTGGATTTGACTGATAATTTTTTCTTAGTTAAGTTTGATCGGAAGGCGGACAAAGATAAAGTAATTCTAAATGGCCCTTGGCTCATTCTTGGACATTATTTGATTGTCCAACCTTGGACTCCAGAATTTAGAACTACTGAAACTTCTCCTCTATCTTTAGTAGTTTGGATTCGTTTTCCAGGTATGAGAATTCATATGTATGATAAGAGAGTTCTACGCAGAATAGCCGCGTGTGTTGGTAAGCCAATAAGGGTGGATTATAATACTTCTGTCGCATCAAGAGGAAGGTTTGCTCGTGTTGCTGTGCAAATCAATCTGACTAAACCTTTGTGTTCTATGTTTAAACTTGAAGGTATTGTTCAAAGGGTTGAATATGAAAATTTGCCGGAGATATGCTTCTCATGTGGTCGCTTTGGTCATTCTAAGGAAGATTGTAATAAGAATTCAAATGCTCACAAGGCTAATGGTGAGGTTTCTGGTGATGCATATGTTCCTAGTGATCCGTCTGTTGCTCCTGTCAATCACTATATGCAGCAGCAATCTCAGCCGGAATTGTTCGGCGAGTGGATGCACGCTCCAAAGAGGAACCGCATAAAGTCAGTGAGTCGTGAAGGTGATAGGCAAGGAAATATACGGGATAATAGGAGGAAAAAAAGAGAATCATGATCTCGGTATGATCTTTTGGCTGATTTGCAAGAAGAGAATGAGCTTGGGAAGGAAACAGAAATTGTTATGGAAACGCAATTAGAGAAGGAAATTGCGCCCGAAAAGATTAATGATGGAGGTTTGGTAGGTGATGGTCGTGTTGTCTCTGAAGTTCCTTTTAAAGAAAATATTAATATGGTGGGGATTGAGAAAGATAAAAATGTGAAGAAAGCCACCAAATTGGCCCAGGTATCCACAAGCCCAAGTAAAGTTAAAACCCATGGGATCAAAATTATTGAGAATATAAAATCCTTGAATAAACCTAAGGATAATGGTCCACCACCTGGATTTATGCCAACTCGTCCTAATGAAGAAAAACGTACCGTTTTTAGGAAAGAGAATTGTTATCTCAATCCTGTCCCAACTGGTCTTGGTCCTAACCATACTGCTGTGGCTTCCTCTTCTGGAACTGCATTAAGTATGAGGAAGAAGAATGGAACTGAAGGCAATTCTTCTAAATCTTTTAGCAAGCGAAATTCCTCTCTTAAGAAGCCTCCAGATTTACAGAAGGATATCAGTATGAAGAAGAAGAAGAAATTAGTTTTAAAGCTCAAGCCTCCAATTTCAGATATGGAAGGTACTGTGCCGATTGATGTGGCGATGGAAAAGATTTCGGAGAGTGTGGGTATTCCTCATAATGAGGATGTGCCTATGGGGGAGGATGAGATTGAAGACGTTGATGAAAGTGAAGAGGAGCCTTTTGATCCGTACTTGATCAATTAAGCATGGATTGCAATTTTATTGTTTGGAACTGCCAAGGGGCAGGTAAAAATAATTTTGTTTCTAATCTCATGGATTTGATTCGAGTCCATAATATCTCTTTGGTTGTGTTGGTTGAACCCCGCATTAGTGGCTCTTCTGCTGACAAGACTATTAGAAGACTTGGTTTTCATTATTCTCACAGGGTGGAAGCTTCAGGTTTTTCTGGGGGTATTTGGTTACTCCGGAAGGATTGGTTAGTTGTTGATGTGCTGAGTAGTAATCTTCAATTTATTCATTGTCGGATTTCTTTTGGTACTTCTTCTATGTGTTTCTTTACGGCTATTTATGGTAGTCCATATCCTTCAACTCGTTCTCTCCTTTGGAACGAGCTGGATAGGTTGAAGTCTAATATTTCTGGTCCTTGGATACTTGCTGGTGATTATAATGATGTGCTTTTCCCTTCTGAAAGGCGTGGTAGTTGCAATGACTTGAGATTTTGTCGTCGTTTTCGGGAATTCTTTGATGGTGTTGGGCTTATTGATTTTGGTTATGAGGGCTCGGCTTTCACTTCGAAGCGTGGGCTTTGTTTTGGTAGACTTGACCGTGTAATTGTGAATGAAGATTTTATGCGGAGTTTTTTGGATGCTACTGTGATTCATTTACCTAGGTTTCTCTCTGATCATGCTCCTTTGTTAATTAAATTTTTTAAAACTGGGATGCCTGGTAAAGGAGAGAAGTGTTTCAAATTTCTTAATTATTGGCAAGAAAGTGATGATTTTTGTAGAGTGGTGGCTGATGCCTGGAATTCTTCTCAGAATGAAATTATTTCTAAACTTAAAGTTACGGCTGAAGTAATTACTGATTGGCGCCGTAGTAGTGGTGATAACTTGATGGGGAAAAACAGAAGCTCCTTAGAAGAATTGCTGGAATTCGGAAGTGTTTGGAGAACTGGTATTCTGAAGATCTTGTTCGATTGGAATTTGATCTTAAAAGTGAACTTGAAGCTATTCTTCTTCAAGAGGAGAGTTTATGGCAACAGAGATCGAGGGAAAAGTAGATTAATCTTGGGGATAATAATACCAGATTTTTCCATATTTCTACTATGATTCATCGCAGTAGCAACAGAATTGTTCAACTTAAAGGTACTGATGGGACTTGGTGTGATGATATCCATACTCTTAAAAATTGGGCTGTGCAGTTTTATTTTAAGCTTTATTGTGAAGATAGAACTATCTTTCCTGTGCTATCCTTTCCGAACTTGTTTCCCCAAATTAAAAATGAGAATGTGGAAAATTTCTAGAAAATTGTTACTATGGAAGAAGTTCATGATGCTTTGTTTCAAATGGATCCGAATAAAGCACCTGGTTTTGATGGGTTTAACACTTTTTTCTTCCAACATCTGATTTGTTTAACATGGTTGTTGATTTTTTTGCTGGTCACTTGGATATTTCGGTTATGAATAGAGCAATGTTAGTTTTGATTCCGAAGTCTAAAAATCCTAAGTCTTTATCTCAGTTTCGCCCCATTAGTCTTTGCTCAGTGGTTTACAAATTGATCTCTAAGATTTTGGCTAATCGCTTGAAGCCAGCTTTGAAGTATTTTGTGGGAAGTGAGCAAGTTAGCTTTGTTGAAGGCAGGAATATTTTCAGATAATGTTGTTTTAGCTCAGGAAATTATTCATTCTATGAGAAGGAAACAAGGAAATTCGGGCTGGATGACTATCAAAGTTGATTTGGAGAAGGCTTATGACCGTATTGGCTGGGACTTTATCAGGGAAACGTTGGAGCTTACTGGTTTACCTGGATCGTTTATTCATCTGATTATGCAGTGTATTACTTCTTCCTCTATGTGTGTGCTATGGAATGGAGAACAAACTGAAGTGTTTAAGCCGAGTAGAGGTATTCATCAAGGAGATCCAATTTCTCCATATATTTTTGTCCTTTGCATGGAAAGGTTGGCTCATGGTATTTAGCATGCTATTTCTGAAAAGCAGTGGATTCCTTTCAAATTCAATAAGAAGAGTCCTCCCTTATCTCATCTATTTTTTGCAGATGATCTTTTGCTTTTCTCGTCTGCTTCTTGTGAACAAATGATAAAGATTATGGGTGTCTGTAGTGATTTTGCTCTTGCTTCTGGTCAGAAAGTCAGCTTGGACAAGACTGTTGTCTATTTTTCGAGTAACGTTAAGAATGAGATGCAGGTGAATATCACACACTTGTCGGGTTTCAAATGCACTTCTGATTTGGGATTGTACTTAGGTTTTCCCATTACTCAGGGCAGATCTAGAACAAAATCATTCTCATTTCTTCTTGAGAAGATTGATTCTAAGCTTGCTGGTTGGAAAGCTAAAACGTTGTCTTTGGCGGGTAGAGCTACTTTGGTCAAAGCTGTTTTGTTAGCCATTCCAGCGTATGTTTTTCAAATGAACACGCTGCCAATTTCTGTTTGTAAAGATATTAAGAAAAGATGTCGCTCTTTCTTATGGGGGTTATAATCAAGGGAGTCGTGCGATTTCTGCTGTGGGTTGGTTTACTCTCTGCTAACCTAAGGCTTCGGGTGGTCTTGGGTTAAAGAATCTCATTTCTTTCAATGAAGCTTTTATAATGAAGTTGGCATGGGGTCTGATTTCTAATAAGTGAGCACTCTGGGTGAGATCTTTGTATGCAAAATATTTGAGAAATGTTGATCCATTGGTGAATATGTCTACAAAATCTAGTGACTCATTGTTATGGAAAAGCATTGTTCATGTGTGGTCTATGTTTGTGAGTGGTCTTTATTGGACTATTGGGAATGGTAAGCAAGTTAAATTCTGGATCAACAAATGGATCCCGAATACGCCACCGCTTTAGACCCTCGCCAATGTTCCTATTGGTGATGATGATCTTACAAAGACTGTTGCAGACTACGCTGGAGTAAATGGCCAATGGAATTGGAGTAGATTTGCTCATTTCTTGAGTTTTTCTATTATTAAAAAAATTACAGGTATTGGGTGCAACTTAATTGAGACTGTTTCTGATTATTGTTATTGGGGTTTCACATCTTCGGGGTGGTTCTCGGTTAAGTCGGCTTATGCAGCTATTGAATCTCAACATTGGAATGAAAGAGAGTCCATTTGGAAATTGGTTTGGGGTTGGAAAGGGCCTGCAAGGATTCAATTTTTCCTTTGGCAGGTGGCCCACAACCGGATTGTAACTAATCAAGATAGAAAGAGGCGAGGAATTGTTGATGATGACTCCTGTCCAATTTGTTTAATTGGCTGCGAAAGTATTACGCATGTTCTGAGGGATTGTAATGTGGCCCGATCGCTTTGGATGTCATTAATTTCCAGCAATGATTCTCTTAGTTTCTTTGGTGAAGCAGATGTGGTTCGTTGGTTGGGTAGTAATTTAAGAAAGTCCACTAAGGTTGGTGGTATTGAGTGGAGCTTTATTTTTTCTGTTTGTGTTTGGTGGTTGTGGAAATGGAGGAATGAGTTTTTGTTTAATGAAAATTTTTCCAGACCACAAGTGCAAGCTGAACATGTATTGGGATATGCTAAGATGGTTCAAGACTGTGTGAGATCGGGTATTGCTCCACAATCATTCCATGAGGTATGGATAGGATGGAATCCGCGGAAGGAGGGATGGGTGAAGTTAAATACGGATGGTTCTCTGCTTCAATCTGGCCAAGCAGCTGCTGGTGGTCTCCTAAGGGGAACTAAAGGTGAATGGATTTCAGGTTTTGCAATAAATTTGGGTTGCTGCCCGATTTTGGTTGCAGAGATGCGAGGAGTTCTTCAAGGCTTATTATTGGCTTGGGAGTTGAATTTTAAGAAAATTGTTGTTGAGTGTGATAATTTACATGTTGTCCAGCTTCTGAATTTGAGAATGCAAGCTCCGAAATATGTTAGAAACATTTTGTTGAATATTAAAGATATGCTTAGGCGGCCATGAGATGTGAAGATTTATCATATTTATAGGGAGGCGAATTGTTGTGCTGATTGGTTAGCTCACTTTGGGCATAATTATTTATTTGAGGGTGTTAAGATGGATGTTCCTCCAGATGGGATCCTTTCTCTTTTGATTAATGATAACTGCTGTACTGTACAATCAAGGAGAAGTGTTGTTTAAGCCGCTCCTATTATGAATAATATCACTTTCTTCTTCTAAAAAAAAATTATTTAATTAGATTTTTTATTTAGTTATGTTTATGTTAATATTCATGATCATTGGCGAGCTCTTGCACCTCTCCTCTTTTCCGATGTTAGTTTCTAAACTCATCTCTTTAATCATTCTATCTATTCAAAATCTTGAAGTTTTGCAAAATTTTCGGAAAGCTCTGTTAATGTTAATTTTTTCTTTGCCTTTTTTTTATTACTATAAATTAGCCAATGGTTAGCTAGTATTCATGTGTGTGTTTGGTGGGTTCTTGATCGTATTTTTGGTTTTTTTTTTTTTTTGTGGTTATGAAATTCATGTCTCGATTTTTTCTGTACATGCAAAGGCAACCTATTCAAAGTTTTGAAATTTAGAATTTTTATCTATTATTTTTTAATTAATGGATTTATATTTCCTGCTAATTTGTGGGAAATAACTGACTTGTTCTTTTTCATGTCTACAATTTGATAATAGTTTCATTTTAAGCTTAACAATTTATCAATGAATGAAATATTAATGCAGCTTGCCTGTCGTTTTTGCTTTTTTTTAATACATATTTTTTATTGGCAAGTCTAATATTATCAGTACTTTGTAACATATAGAAGAAGGAGACACAAGGGCAATCAAGGAAATGCAGCAGCCAGTAGTTTTAGAGGGATGATGCGTTATGAATGGGACAAAAAAGGGGTACAACTTGCTGGTCAGTAAGGAATGTGTAGATGGGTGCATTGTAGGATTATCCTTAAGTAGTGGAATGAATGTTTGTAGTGTAGCTAGTAACTATCCTTATATGAATATGTTTATGATAAAAGAAGGAATCAATCAATATATCTGAATATTCAATCATCTCCTTCCCTCTTCTTTTCTTCTCTTCTACCTTCTGTCTCTCTCTTTTCCTAAACTGATTTCCTCTTCTACCTACTGTCTCTTGATTGTGTGAGTTATATGTTACAACTGGTATCAGAGCAATACAAATTGGGTAAGATAATTTCAGTATGGGTAAGACGACAACGAAGAAGGGCATTAAACTTGGGGGGGGGGGGGGAGAACAGACCCTAAAGAAATTGAAGAGATAGAAAAACTCACAGCCTTGCAAGATGAGGTTAATCTCCGTTTTAAAGCTCTTCAAAAAGAGCACCAGTTTACTTGGACTTAACAACAGAAAACCTTTGAACAACTTCATTCTGAGCAACAATCCGTTAGAGCGAAAAACTAGAGAACCTATGATCAGTTGCGAGCGGAACAAATGAAAATAAGCCTACAACTCACCCAGATGATGGAGATGATGAAAAATCTGGGTAAGGGCAAGGAACCCTTAATAGAAGAAAACCCACTGCCTACCTCCACAAGAGGAATCCTTCCGACACCACGAATTAGAGAGTCTGATGACCTTGTTTTTGCGCAGCCGGACAATCAACCAAGGGGCTTTCTTATTCGACTTCTGCCCAAGATGGAATTGCCTCTTTTTGAAGGAAAGGACCCTCAATCTTGGATTTGGAAGTGCAACACATACTTCCAGATATACGAGGTTCCGAAAGAAAGGATAATAGAGTTGGGTCCTCTGTTTCTTGCCGATGGGAGACCAAAAAATTGGTTCTCGGTATGGCAGGCTACACACGAGAATGCAGACTAGGAGGAGTTTTCAAAGGCCTTGATTTAGAGGTTTCGTGCCTCACCCGTGGAAGATGTGGTTATGGAGTTCAATCGATTGAAGCACAAAAGATTGGTCAGAGAATTTCAAGAGGAGTTTGAGGAAAAGAAGGCCAAAATGGTAAGGGAAAACCCCTACCTCACTGAATCTTATTTCATCTCTTGTTTTATTGGAGCATTGAAGGAAGAGATAGCCGCTCCAGTGAGGTTGCTGCTTCCGACCACTCTGTACCAAGCTTTTGAGCAGGAGTTGATTCAGGAGGTGGCGGTCGAAGTAAATCACAAGGTATTTCGGGCCCTTAATAACCCGAGGCCCAATCACTTACCCAACAACCTAAACACCAGACCTACATACACTGCCCAAAACACATTTGCTCCAAAACTCCATCATTCCCCAGCCAAAAACGCCACCGTTCCTCAACCTAAGTCAAAAAGAAATCCCAATTTGTGCTTCAAATGCGGCGACCGCTACTTCCTTGGTCACCCCTGTAAGAACAGAACCACTGTAACTCTTTTGGGCCAAGAAGAAGATGATGAGCAGGAAGAGGAAGATTGGTATGACGTTGAAGGCAACCCAAATGAAGAAGAAATACCAGAGAGGTTGGAGTTGTCTCTTCATGCCATGGATGGTTGTGTCACAGATAATACCATCAAATTGAGGGGTAACATCAAGAACAAAATGCTTATCATCTTAATTGATTGCGAGAGTACTCATGTTTTATTGATAACAAGATAGTAGAAGAGCTTAAACTCCTAACTCATGTGAACCATGCTACTGTCACTGTAGTCGATGGCAAGAAGATATCGATCATGGTCAAGTGTATGGGTTGTGCGTGGTCTATGCAAGGCTATAGGTTTCAGTTCGACCTCCGTGTTATTGACATTGGAGATTATGATATGGTATTAGATGTAGATTGGTTAAAATCACACACATCAGTGACTTTTGATTTTGAGGGGTATAAGCTAATTTTCAAGAAAGATGGGAAGACAGTTGAGCTAAAGGGAATGACAGAACAGAGTTCTTCCAAGGTTATGAGTGAAAGGAGTTTGTATAAGATGATTCTTAGGGGAAGGCGTGGCATATCTGTGGGTTAATTGCTCTCAATCTCACCACCCTTGCCACCACCCACTCAGACCCAACACCGACCCTCTTCAAGAACTCCCTTCAATCCTTACTTTCAAAATACCACCACATCTTCCAAAACCCAAACTCACTGCCCCCCTTTAGAACCTATAACCTCAACATACCCTTGAAACCAAATTCCAACCCAGTTAACCTCAGGCCTTATCGGTATCCATATTTTCAGAAAGATAAAATAGAAAAGTTAATCGCTGAACTGCTAAGTTCATCAATTATCCAGCCAAGCCACAACCCCTTTGCTTCCCCTGCCCTGTTAGTGAAAAAGAAGGATGGGAATTGGAGATTTTGCGTCGACTATAGGCAACTGAATGATATCACAGTCAAAAACAAGTTCCCAATTCCTATTGTCGAAGACTTTTTGGATGAATTAAAAGGGGCAACAGTGTTCTCGAAAATTGACTTGAAATCGGGATACCACCAAATACAAATGGAGCCCAATGATATACATAAAACAGCCTTTCGAACTCACTCAGGCCATTGTGAGTTCAAGGTTATCCCGTTCATACTCACTAATGCCCCAACAACCTTTCAAGCACTGATGAACCAGATATTTCAACCATATTTACGGAGGTTTGTACTTGTTTTCTTCGATGATATTCTAATTTATAGTGCTACTGACAAGCTTCACCTGTGCCACTTAGAGACAGTCTTTGAAATTCTGGAGCAACAACAGTACCAATGAAAAGAAATGTGCCTTTGGTTGTAGTCGTGTGGAGTACTTGGGTTACATTATTTATGCGGAAGGAGTTGCTACTGATGAGATAAAAATTACAGCCATGTTGGAATGGCCCGTTCCTCACTCATTGAAAGAATTAAGGGGATTCCTTGGATTGACTGGTTATTATCGGCAGTTCATCAAGAACTTCGGGATAATCTCTAAACGGCTGACTGAATTGTTAAAAAAGGATTGGTTTAAATGGAATAATGAAGCTGAAGTGGCTTTCAATCAGTTGAAGCAAGCAATGATATTTGCCTCTGTTCTAGCTCTGCTAGATTTTTCCAAACCCTTCACCTTGGAATGTGATGCTAGTGGGAAAGGGATTGGGGCGGTTTTGATGCAAGATTGGCGCCCTATTGCTTACTTCTCTAGGAACCTCAGTCCTAAACATCAAACACTGTTAGCATATGAAAGGGAACTTTTGGCCATAATTCATGCTGTGACAAAATGGTGCCACTACTTAGAGCATGGGTCTTTCATTATAAAGATAGATCAGGAGAGCATTAAGCACCTAGAATAGAGACTCCACACATATATTCAGCAAAGAGGCATTACAAAATTGTTGGGGCTGGACTATAAAATTTTTTACAAGAAAGGGAAGAGTAATGTAGCAGCAGATTCTCTCTCTCGACGGGGTCACTCAACTGAACATAGTGAGTTCTTAGCATCTACTTTAGTTCCCACTTGGTTGACTGAAATTGAAGACTCATATAAGGGTGATACTCAAGTCCAAGACCTCATACAGCAGGTGCTCACTCAACCTACCACCAAACCTAATTTCTCCTTCAAAAATGGGGTCCTAAGGAACAAAGGTCGAATATATGTTGGCTGCTCCTCTAGGCTGCGAGATAGGCTGTTACAGCAGCTCCACGATTCACCCTTAGGAGGACACTCAGGTATGCAGGCCACTTACCACAGGTTGCACCAATATTTCTATTGACTAGCCATGCAAAAGTCAGTCATTGAGTGGATTAAGGCATGCGACACTTGCAGTCGATGTAAATCTGAAAATTGCAGCCACCCTGGGCTCCTCCAGCCATTGCCTATTCCTACCTCAGCTTGGTCCACTATATCTATGATGAGAAGCTTCCTAAGTCCAAGGGCCACGACACAATCTTAGTTGTGGTAGATAGCTTCACTAAATATGCCCACTTCATTCCATTAATCCACCCTTTTAATGCAGCTGCAGTAGCCAAGAAATTCTTTGATAATGTCTCTAAGCTTCATGGTCTTCCACAAACCATCATATCTGACAGGGACAAGATATTCACTAGTGGGTTTTGGAAAGAATTATTTCGGTTATTGGGGATCAAGCTCCACTTTTCCACTGTCTATCACCCCCAAAATGACGGGCAAACGGAACGATTAAATAAAACCTTGGAAGGCTACTTACGGTGTATGACTCACCAACACCCAGCAAAGTGGATGGACTGGCTGAGTCAAGCAGAGTGGTGGTACAATACCACCCACCACACAGCCATTAACATGACTCCCTTCAATGCCTTATATGGATAGCCTCCACCCCTTTCAGCTCTTCATTCTCTGCCCACTAATGTAGCAGCTATTGAGTATTTCTTGTATCAGAGGGAGTCAATTAACCAACAACTCAAGGAACAACTGCAGCAAGCTAAAGGAAGAATGAAGTTCTATGCTGACAACAAGAGAACTGAAAGGGAATTTGCAGTAGGAGACATGGTTTATTTGCGCCTACAGCCTTATAGACAGGCCACAATTGCCATTCGAAGGAACTTAAAGCTAGCTGCTAAATACTACGGTCCCTTCGAAATTATTGAAAAGGATGGCGTCGTCGCTTACAAATTGCTGCTGCCCCTTGGGTCTCTCATCTATTCGGTGTTCCATGTTTCCTTACTCAAAAGGAAGCTGAGAAAACAAGAAGTTCCCATGACCAGTCTCCCAAGCATGAATGAAGATCAATTCCTAGTCACACCTGATAAGATATTAAACTCTAGAGTTATATTGAGAGGAGGCCAGCATGTCCAACAACTCCTCATCAAATGGTTGAACCTCTCTACTGATGATTCCACTTGGGAAGATCTCACCTTCATCGCAGCACAATTTCCTCAATTTTGTCATTCTTGGGGACAAGAATGGTCTCATGGGGAGGGAATTGTAACATATAGAAGAAGGAGACACAAGGGCAATCAAGGAAATGCAGCAGCTGGTAGTTTTAGAGGGATGATGCGTTATGAATGAGACAAAAAAAGGGGTACAACCTGCTGGTCAGTAAGAAATGTGCAGATGGGTGCATCGTAGGAATATCCTTAAGTAGTGGAATGAATTTTTGTACTGTAGCTAGTAACTATCCGTATATGAATATGTTTATGATAAGAGAAGGAATCAATCAATATATCTGAATATTCAATCTATCCTTCCCTCTTATTTTCTTCTCTTCTACCTTCTCTCTCTCTCTCTCCCTCTCTTTTCCTAAACTGATTTCCTCTTCTGCCTACTGTCTCTTGATTGTGTGAGTTATATGTTACATACTATGTGAAATAGGTCATTGTATTCTGGATTGCTTAAGAATGAATTGGAGAATGCTCTTGACTGACTCTAGCTAGACTGTTCACTAGTTTATTTACCTTTTGATATGCAATTTTCATATTGAGACTAACCTGGATATTTTCTTCTTGAGTTCCTTTTGATAGTTTTTAGCCTCAGGTTTTGGTCCTTTTAAAAAATGATCATAAGTAATGAAGTTGAGTGTAATTAAGACAAGTTCTATACAAATCCAAATCTAGGAATTATCTTGAGCTTATAAGAAATTTAGTCTGGAAGAGTTTGTGAGAATTTGATTGGCTTTAATATTGACATTCACAAATTTTTTTAAACTTACACTCATGAACCTGGTTTTATTTATTGGAGAACATGGAATAAATGCTGTCAATCAACATGGCGAGAGGTACTTTTGCTGATACTTCATCTTATGTATATACACTTTTATTTTGAAGATATTCATTGTTGGCAGGACATCAACCCTTCCGGCATTCTATGCTTTTGGAAAAGCTTCCATTAACATATCCAGTTGTGTTGAAAGTTTATCTGATTATGCCTCAACCAACAACAAGCCTATATTGGTAATGGCTTTTTAGTTCTGCATCTTCATTTACTTAGTAAATGTTATGGTAAAGAATGTGATGCCATGATGATCACCCTTACTTGCATTAAAATATCATAGAAATATGGGCTTGTTAGTTTTGTATATTCCATACACTTCGTGGACGAGATAAATTGCTGTTGTTGGTTGAATGCTTTGCCTTATCCTAAGGTTACTGTGCACCTCCATTTGACATTCAAGCCCTGAATTTATACTGTTAGTTAGAATTTATTTTGATTAAGGCTTTGATAAGTGATGCCGGGTTTCTATTCTATGGTAGAAAGAATTTTCTTGCATTGAGTTAAATCATTTGTTATCTCAATGGTGATGCAGATCTTATTTCTATTAGAATTCTACTATTTTAGTGGATAACCTCATTTTAACGTTTCTCTAATATTCAATTAACATGCTATCTCTGTAATCTTCAGTTAAAATGCTAAATAAAAGCCCGACTTTGTAGGATTTTCAAATTCTCAAATCAGCATCATCGCTAACTTGATTGTATTTGAACATTTAATGGTATGATTGATGTGAAATATGTTGAAATTTGCTTACCATATTCTTTTATTTTGCTTCTCCTTTTATGTCTTGCAACTTTCCAATGCTTTAATAAATTAAACCATTGTGACCCAGGTGATTACCCATGATAGGAATTACAATCTGTGGTTGGGAGCATTTCTTTTTTATTTTCTTTCTTGATGCAGGTCCTTTATGGGCTGGAATATGCATATGCTACCCCACATATAAGAGAAGAGTTTGTGGCTGCATCATCAATGCAATCTGGGCCCCAGCATTCAGAATTCCATTTTGCTGATGCTATGTGCCCAGTAATGAATCCTTTTGACTGTCAACCAAGTTCTGATGAGCTCCCAAGACCACTTGGTAATTATAGTGCTAGTGATGACATTGGTGCATCTAGTGGTTCTACACATAAGATTGGAGGATTGATTTGGGAGTTACCTAATGGATGCGTGATGGAGGACTGTTTGATTGTATGGATTGGTTCTAGCAATGCAGCATTTGCGAATGTTGTTCTAACGTTTAATGGCTGCGAGATAGGTACGAGTGTTGCATTTTTTCTTGAAATTTGTTGTTAATTTCACAGATATATGCATGTTTACTTAATTCAATTTTATATATGTGGCCTTACCCATGTTTGGCTGAAAAAAATTTAGTGGTGGAGATAATTTTTTTCTTAAATCTTTTTCGGTGTTATTTCTCTGTCTAATTTCTTGCATTGGTGTGGGTGATGCACACATGATACTTTTTTGCAGTCTAGGCAATTAATTCCTGATTGCTTAACTTCACTGTGGTTAAGGGTAACAATATATCCTCCAATCTTGGTTGTCTTCTGTTTGCATTAATCTAATCTTATGTTTTTAACTTAAGCTGTTATTTTCATTTGATTCCATTATTGAGCTTGCCCAAATTTTGGTTTTGCTTTACCCAAGTATCATCTTGTTTACCTTGAAATGGATTGCTTTGATTACTCCATTCCTGTCCTTAGTGGAAAATTTTAACAATTGGAATACTTTTGTTGCAAATGAATTAAACTTGGTTGGGCACAAACACAATTAATATTGAATATAAGTAAAATATAATGACTGCTGTTTTTACTTTTTCTTCCTCTCCTTGTACAATCCTCATCTTGATTGGGGGTGCTTGTTTTAGTCAGATATGATGCAAAAGAAAATCGGTTGGTGACATATTTATCTCAACAAAGGAGGATTCTGAAGCATAGGTATTACTTGACTAGATAAACAATATTCTACCTTTCATTTCTGCCTAGCATTCAAAACTTTTATCTGTTTTATTCTTGTATCCTGAATTTCTGAGATATCATCCTTCTTTTCTAGGGAGTTTTTCTATTAATGTTTGTGTAATGTTTTACTTGATTCTTTTCATGCAGATATTATCTGGTGGAGAAAGCAAAAGATGCTAATATTGTTTGAATTTTAGTGGGAACTCTTGGTGTAGGTATGCACTGTTGTATTTGGTGTTTAACTGCTACTAAAGGTTTGCTTTCATCATTGCTCTCCTTTTCTTTTCTGTCTTTTTTTATTTCTTTGAGTAGGGGATGTTTAGAATATTTGCGATATATTTTAAACTGTGCCGCCTTCTACAGGGCTGTTTTGCTCATTCTTCCAGACAGTCCAGTTTTTATTTCTGAACATCTTGCAATTTGCTTATTTCTCGTGACTATTTCTCTTCCCATGCCAAAAATTGGGTGCATATTTTTGTCTTGGCTTTGCTTGTGCTTTCCACATTGAAAAGTATATGGACTACAACTTGAGTGAATTGCACTTGTCATGATTCTTCTTCCTGCTCCCACTCATTACTGATTGATTCTACTATTCTTTATTCTTATGATTGGTTTATGATGATAAGCATTCATTGACGAAGAAAGATACTGGTTATCATTTTTGGCTGTGATTTCATATTATATATTTTGATTTTCCTATCTGAGCCTCTGGGAATTTTCTTTAGTATAATTTTCTTTTTAGTTATTCCTGAAAGAATGAATTGTGAAATGCCTAGTTATTCGTCTTATTGATTTAGTAGTAAGTATGACTACGTTTTGTAGATTAGAATTTCTCATATGCAGCATATTGAATCTATAATGGGATTCATCATTTCTTAGGGTTTTTGTTATTTTTTTTAAGATCATGATTATTTGGTATTTGTTTGTTACAATACCTATGCATGTGTATCAATATGTTACTATTAATTTATTCATTGGTATGTTGATAATCATTTGCCTAACTTTGACGACTTCGATGCAGCTGGTTACCTTGACATGATTCATCAGGTGAAAGACCTAATTAAAGTGCAGGGAAAAAGGCCTACACTCTTGTTATGGGAAGACCAAACCCTGCAAAACTTGCCAACTTTCCCAAGGCAAGCCTCAATTCGCGCGCGTTAATAATGATCTCCTGGTTAAATAAGCTTAATATTTAATTTATATTATAAAAATTCCCATGTTGCAGTGCGATGTCTTCATCTATGTTTCCTGTGCCCAAACTGCTCTCTTGAATAGCAAAGAATTCTTAGCCCCAGTTATCACTCCATATGAAGCCATGGTAGCTTTCAACGGGTACGCATAACTCTTTGCAGTTGCTATTCAAAATATTGAACCCCGGCCATAAAATAAATTCAGCTTTATATTTGTCTAATCCTGTGTATTCTAACTCTCTCCTATGATAACTTCTGCACTGTTGCTTGTAACTATCCTATCTTGATGAGTTAGGAAGATCATATATAGTGTACAGACTAATACTTGGCATCTAACCATCCTGACCTCCAGCTAGTAGAGGGACCACTAGTGAATCCATTGATTCTATACCCTCTACACTTGTTAACTATTGGCACTATCTCATTTTTTAGGCAAAAAAAAGATGCAATAGCAGCAAAAAAATAAAATAAGATAAAATATGATGGAATAATGCATATGAGAAAAATATAAACCAAGACATGTTCGCTCAATTCTAGCTACATTATGGTTGCAAAGGAAATTATGATATAAAAGAATGAGAATGATTGTCATGGTATGAGTGTGTTTGCCCAAAGGAGAAGCTTAATGAGATGCAAAGCTGTCATTATTGGCTTTGGCTCAATTATTTGGATCAGATGGAATGTGCTTTTTACTTCACTGAAGTAAAATTTGTCACAACTCGCAGCTTGTAATTTATGTTTCCTAGTACTAATTTACCATAGCTTTCATTGTGTGTATACAATCTTGTAATTGTTGCTTCAATTGTTCATCTCCTATCAAATATCTGTGATGATAACCCAGGCAGGCTACTGAAGATTGTAGATTCTAACTGATTGGAAAAAATGTGATTCAATGTTGTCCGTATTTTATGTTCAAATATATAATTTGTGATCTCTAGAGCTTTAGGCCTTCTGTTTGGGTATTCTTTCATGTTGCTGACTGAATATTTAAGTTTTGGGATGTCATTCTGCAGAGGAAGCCAATGGACGAGCATATGTGATGGAATTTCAGGATTTGATTAATTCATCTCCAGTACAAGCGAGAAGCAATTTTGAAAAAGCAAGGTTTTCTTTCATGCAAGGAAGATGTGTGGAAGATTATGATTTGCAAGGTATTTTTTTCACTCACTCATTTTTTTGTTGCTGGTGGTAACTTATTGTTCTCTTAAAATTGTTGCTTTTCTATTCTGTCGTTCCACATCTTGTTCATTTTTCAAGAATTATCGAAGTCCAAGGTTCTGTTTTGGAAATTTTTACTTTCTTGAAATGCATATCCCTCTTTTTTCAGTATTTCCTTGATCATTCATGTTAATTGTATATTACTTGTTAAGTCTTGAAATTGTTGGTCAAGCGGACAACATCGAAGAAGATGATGGAGCCCTTGCTTTAGCGAATGCAACAGAGAAGGCCCTGCAATTGCATGACAGAAATTCTACTTCACTTAGCAAGGGAATGATAAAATCTGGAGCTGAGTACTTTGTTAACTGATCTTATCAGGGTCTTGATATGCACAATGACAATTCAATGCCAGAGCCATATTTGATTGGCAGGACTGGTAAAGCATCAGGTTATGAACACGAGAAAACCAATATTGATAACCCATGATCAATTTTGAGGAACAGAGAGAGATACAGTAAGAAAAAATATATATATATAATTGACCTTCGATACCTACTGAGATATCATGGTGGGCAAAGCAGAGCAGACGAGATCATTTTGGCAGACAAGAGATCAATGTTTTACATTATAATGTTGCATATTTTTATTAAGATTAAATGTAAAACAGAAAAGAGAAATGATGGTCAACTAGAATTATTTCTAGTTCCAGTTTCTTGAGAGAAAAAAAAGTGTTTGGTTCTCTTTGCAGACTGTTATTTAGATTAAATGTAAACAAGAAAAGAGAAATGATGGTCAACTAAAAATATTTCCCGTTCCAGATTCTGGAGAGAAAAAAGAAGTGTTTGGTTCTCTCTTTCCGTCCTGCTCAAACTACGGGTTTTGAAAAATTTTGTCACACATAAATTGGTACTTTATAAAATGGAAGTACAATTAATTTTTTTATTCAATTTACCCTTCATTATTATCATCAATAATCAATATTAATCTCTCTTTTTTTTCATTATTTTCATCAATAATCAATATTAAATCTCTCTTTTTTTTTCATTATTATCATCAATAATCAATATTAAATCTCTCTTTTTTTTAAAGATTGTGCATTGTTCCTAATAAGGTGGAATTTGTTGTCATTAGAAAATATTAAAATAAACAAAGGGTATTTTAGTCTATCAAGAATTTTTATTTATACGATTTAGAGTTTCTAATGATTATCTTAATACCCTAAAAAAAATAATAATAACGATAATTCGGGTGGGACAGAGGGAGAGTGTAAAATTTCTTGACTGCAGGTTAACGGAGCGGGAACGGTACAGCAGCATAACTGGGTTACAGTGAAAATATTCAATTGGATTAAGGGTTTACTGTATGCAATTTCTGGGTTCTTTATTTTTTTTTTTGCCTTTTTAAAATTTTACGTAAGATATTTTAAAAAAATAGAAAAAATAAAAATGACATGTCAAATTTTTTTTTTCTAAATTAAATGTCATATTGTCGTATTTGATATTTGAGTTGTAGTTTGAGTGATGAATGAAGAAATCAATGGATGCTTGATGATATTTTTGTTTTAATAGGAAAAATATTTTATTAAGCTAAATAAAAATGTTCAAAATTGAATTAGGAACATCTGTTACTCAGTCTACATGATCAGTCAAAGAATGGCCTATTTTTGCAAGGATAGTTCAATGAGAAAATGACACACTTAACTATATATTTTAAAATTTTTGTATATTAATCATTTTATTAAAAATTTATAAATTTATAAATTCATAATAAATTTATGATAAACTCATTATAAAGTGTGTAAAATTTATAAATTCATAATAAATTTATGATAAACTCATTATAAACCTAGTATAAACTCTTTGTAGACTAATAAAAATTTATTTTTTTAATAAATATTTTATAAATATGGTAAATTTAAAATTATTTAAAATTATTTTTATATTTTTATCAAAATTCTAATTCCATGCATGATTTCGGCTGATTTTTTAGCAAATAAAAAGAGTATAACAATAAGGGATAATTACATAACTACCATAAAAAATAACTTTTATTATAAAAATATTACAAAAACTAAAAATATTTACACTTTTATAAAAAAAATTGATATAAAATTTTAAAAATATTTTATTTCTCGATAAAATATTTTTTTTTTCAAAAATACCTCTTCCCTCACTATAATTAATATTTGACTTAAAATTTTTATATTTTTTTTTCAAACTTCAATATTAAATAAAAATATTCTAATAAAATAATAAAATTAATATTTTAAATTATTTTTCATCATATAAAAATCACAATTTTTCATAAAAAGAAAAAAATTATTTTTAATTATAAACATGTTAACACTAAAAAATTAAAATAAAATAAAATATACAAAAATATATTAATAAAAATTATTAAATTTATTTTTTAAACAATAATTTTACATATTATACACATAAAAAAACTAAAAAAATACACACAGTTTCGTTATATGGATATATAATAAATATGTTGTATATGTTATGTGTATTGTATATATTTATTATTTAAGTTGTGTATATTTTATGAAAAAATTATTAAATATTGTGTGAATATTGTGTGGATATAGTTAGAATAAAAAAATAAAAAATAAAAAAAATAAATATTAAAAAAAAATTATGTAAATGTATTGTATATTTATTGTAGATGTATTATTGATGTGTTGATGTAGTTTATATTGTTTAGTGTGTATTTTATAAATGTTGTGTATATATTATGTATATGTTATATATATATATATATATTTTTGTGTGTATATTAAAAATATATGATATTAAATTTTTTTAAATAAAAAAATATAAATTAAAAAATTACAAAAAGAAAAAAAGAAAAAACAACTTTGTGAAGTAAATTTGAAAAAAATTTTCGTGACCCGTATTATTGAAAACGTAAGTTTTTGGAGCCAAAGTAGGGCAACTCACATTCACTGCTAGCACCAGGCCGAGAGCATTAGATTCGACAATGATTTTACCCAAATTCTGATTTTTATATATCTATTTTTTTTAATGTGGCAATAGAATTTGGAGTAAAAATATATTAATGTTTTTTCTAGAATAAAAAAAAACATAAAAAGTTATAGTTGTAAATAATATATTTAAATTTCTTCACATATTATTCGAGTTGTGAAAAGAGAATATAATAAATATATACATAATATAAGCAAAAATTTTCTTATACATAATATTGAAGAAAAACAAACTAACAGAATATTGAAAATGATGAAAATCAGTTTTATTAATCACATGAAGTCAGTTACAAGAGTTTGTTTATATAGACAGCTAGATTGGCTTTCGGAAGAGGATTATTAGTTACAAAAGTCAACAAGAACTAACTAAGCTAATCTGAAAATTGTTGAATTAAGTAAGCTAAGTAAAAGAAGAATACAACGCTGAGTTTCACTAAACTAGTTGCTTCATCTTGTTTCACTTAATACGCTGTGTTCTGAGCCATAACATAACAGCTACTTTCTTCATCTCCTCTCAAGTTGGTGTTTGGTGAACAGTTCATCAAACCCAACTTGAAACAGAGCTTATCAAATGCAGATGCTGGGAGTGGTTTAGTGAAGAAATTTGCCAACTGAGCATTGGATGGAAGATAGTGAGGCAGGATGAATCCACTTTTAAACTTCTCATGAACGAGATGGCAGTCGATGTCGGGATGCTTAGTGACAGAGAACAAAGTTCTATTCTAGTTAGGATTTGTGTTATACATTCCAACTCTAATTGTAACTCCTATTCCATCTCAATTGTGACTCTGCTGTATAAATATACTTCTCTATAAATAATATGTAGAGCCTTCTATTGTTTTCATGGTATCAGAGCAATCTATGGCTTAACCACCAATTTTTTTTCTTTCTTTTTTTTGATTGGGGTCATTTATCATAGGTGATAACTCCAAATCCATTGTTCCAAATGGATCTAATTCCACAGTAGCTATCACCAGTCCTATGCCATATATTACTTATAAACTACCAATTAAATTGACGTCTAACAATTTTCTCCTATGGAAGATGCAATTTTTACCTATGGTCAAAGGTTGTGGCTTTGCACATCACCTTGAAAAAACCATTACTCCACCATCAAAAATTGTCAATGGCAATTCTAACCCTGAGTTTCTAAAATGGGAACAACAAGATCAAATGGTGTTAAGCTGGATCGTCGCATCCATCACTGAACCAGTTTTACAACAGATAATTGGAGTTGAGACTGCTGTTGATGCATGGGAACGGCTATCTCAGGCCTTTGCAGTGGGGTCTAAACCTCAAATTAGAGAATTGAAGACTCAGCTGCATTCTCTTCGAAAAGATAATGACACGATTACTGTTTTTATGCAAAAGGCATCTCTGCTCAGCTGGCTGCACTAGGACATCTTGTTTCAGAGGATGATCTTGTTGATGCTATTATAGCAAGACTTGGATCAGCTTATCGCCTATTTGTGCGCAGTTTGTCCACTCGTCAAAATATTACATTTAATAATCTATTTGGTATGTTACTAACTGAGGAGCGTCAATTAGCTGTAGACAATGTTGTTGATTGTGTTGGCATACAACCCACAACACAATTTGCTGCATGCCAGAACAACAGTTCTCATGGTAGAGGACGTGGTCACACTACCAAGGGACGTGGTTGTGTGATCTCTGGGTGCAATCTCAACAACTCAAGTGTTGGGTCTTCCTTCATTAATTCGGATATGTCAACTACTGGGGATTTGTCTTCAGTTACTTGTTTCAATTGTAATGGTATTGGTCATCTTGCTAATGTCTGTCCTTCACCACGGGTTCAACGCCCAACATCAAACAACATATAAACTACACCACGTGCTCAGCAGTGGTTAATGGACTCTGGTGCTACACATCATCTCACATTAGACCTGGTGCTACACATCATCTCACATCAGACCTTGGAAATATTAATCTCCATTCTGAATATCATGGTCCAGAGGAAGTAGTAGTTGGCAATGGTGATTCTCTTCTTCTTTTTTTATTAATTCGCATCCTTTTCTTTTTCATGATATTTTACATGTTCCTAATTCTATAAACAATTTGATTTCCATTAGTGCATTCACTAACTCTAATAATGTCACTGTTGAATTTTTTCCTAATTATTTTTTAATTAAGGATTTGAATACCAGAACAATTCTATGCAAAGGCCAGAATGAAGGAGGTCTTTACAAGCTTTCCTTAGCGCCTTCACTTATGGCATCTCCTTCTGCGCATCACACCTCACTTTCCACTTGGCATTGCAGATTAGCTCATGCAACACTTCCTATTGTCAAGAAAGCATTGCATTCAAGCTCTATTTCCTTTTCTAATACAAATTTGTCTAGTCTATGACATGATTGTTTAGTTAGTAAAAGTCACAAGTTACCTTTTTCTTTATCTTCTTTTCAAGCTTCACATCCATTGGAGCTTGTTTGTTCAGATCTTTGGGGTCCTTGTGAACCTTCAGTTGATGGATTTCATTATTACTTATTATTTTATGATCATTATTCAAAGTATTCTTGGATCTATTTTTTAAAATATAAATCAGAAGTTCTCTCTACCTTTATTCAATTTCGCAAGTTGGTTGAAAATTTTTTTGGTCATACTATTAAAATGTTTCAATCTGACTAGGGCGGTGAGTTTCAAGTTTTAAAATCTTATCTGCAAAATAATGGTATTTCTTAGCGGGTTTCATGTCCTTATACTCCTGAGAAAAATGGTTGTACTGAACGCAAGCATCATCAAATTGTTGAGACCGGACTGTCATTATTATCTCATGCTTCTTTGCCTAAGAAATTTTGGACTTATGCCTTTGATACGACGATTTACATCATAAATCGGTTGCCTATGGTAAAATTACAATATCAATCACCTTTTGAGAGGCTATTTAAGCAGGCACCTAATTATAATTCTCTTAAAATTTTTGGTTGCGCTTGCTATCCCTGGTTGCACCCCCATGTTAAATCTAAGCTTGATTTTCGATCTACCTATTGTATTTTTATTTTGGCTATAGTAAATTGTATAAAGGTTATCGGTATTTTGATCCTATTGCTAATAGAATTTTTATCTCCCGCCATGCAGTGGCGAAGTCGCTCTTTAAGGAAGGGGGCAATTGCCCCCTTCAATTTTTGAGAAATATATATATATATTTTATTAAAATTTTTAAAATCTTTATTTACTCCCTTTAAAATCTTTACTTGCTCCCTTTAAACTCATTGAAAATAAATGTAAGGTTAAAAATTTTATTTTTTAATATATTTTTACTTTTTTATTTTTTATTTTAATTTTATTATTTATGCTTTTAATATTTTATCATGTAATGTATGAAAGAAATTTTTATATATTAATCTAAAAAATTTATAATTTATATTATTTTTAATATATATAATATTTTTTATTTTTGCCCATTTCTATCAAATATTTGGCTTCGCCCCTGGCATGTTGTTTTTTATGAATAGAAATTTCCCGTTGCATGTGAGAAGTTGATACATGTGTCCATTAATTCCTCTGACACGACAGTTACTTTTCAATTGCCAGTATCCACTACCACTCCTTCATCCACATCAGCACCACCTCCCACCTCGATGTTACCGCCCTCATCTGTAACATTCTAAAATTTTTTAAAATTTCTAATTTTTAAAAAATTGGATAAAATAAATTATAATTTAAAAGGATAAATTAAATTAATTATTTTAAATAAAAAATGAAGGGATTTTAAATGAAAAAGTGGAATATATATATATATATATATGATATATATGCAAAATATACATAACATATATAAAAGTCAATACTTTTTAAAAGAAAAGGGTATTTTGGTAATTAAATATTATAAATTAAAAATTAATAAAATAATTCAAAAATAAATTATTTTTGAATGGAAGAGAAAAATTAGGACTTTTAATTTATTAAAAAAATAATTAAATAATTAAATTATATATATTAATATATATATATATGTGTGGTTTAAAAAAAAAGATGAAAGGAAAAGAAATATTAAAGTTTTCTTCTTCTTCTTCTTCTTCTCTTACCTTTGGCCGAAATTCCATGGGAGTTAGACTAAGGATTTTACTTCTTCCATACTCCATAAATTAAGAAATTAACAAGTTGCAAGCGGATTTTTGGTGATATCCACCAAAATTAGTAAGTTTCCATCTCTTTTCTTTGAATTCCTTGGAAATTTGGATTATGTGAGTTTTGAGATTTTGATGTAGTATGTTATAATTGTTGAAATTGGTGTGTATGATGTTATTTTGGGTAGTTAACAATGATTCTAAGGTTAGATTGAAGAGATGATGGAGTTTGGTTAAAGAATGGTGAAGAGAGAGAATTTAGGGTTATGAATTTTTGGAGTTTTGAAAACATGAACTTTAATTGTGTAAATTAGTTCTAAATGAGTTGTTTTGATTCATAAACAAGTATTTTAAAGTCAAATATTGGATTTTGTGGTGTTGGGTTGGAGTTTGAGAATGGAAGTGGAGATTTAGGGTTTTGGAAAAGTAATTTTCCAAAGTGATTGAATTGTATGATTTTATTTATTTAAGCATGTTGTTTAGTGTTAAAAGTAGTGAATATAAGCTTAGAATGAGCAATGAATTGTGTTGGAATGAAAAACCTTCAATGGGGGGAAGGTTATGCCATTTTTGAGATTTTGTGTATAAGAGTGTATTTTTATAATGTAAATGATTTAAATGTATTAAAATATATTTTTAGTAATATAAATAAACTTAAAACACTAATTTAATTATAGTAGAATAGAATTCTAATGCTGAAGTAAGGAAAGACTAAATTTTTAAAAATTTGTAGGAGTGATGTGTAATTATAGTTTAATGTTGAAAATGCCATTAAATGTGATACTAAATGAGTATTTGCTATCACATTTGGTTTAGACATTGAGAAAGGTTGATTTGCTTCATCCAAGTGGTGAAGGGCAAGTTGGAAAGATTGGATTGAAGGTTGTTTTTAGCTTGCTTTGGGTTGCTAGTGGAGGTATGTACAAACTTTGAATATAATGTTTATATTTGCATAACATTTGGACTTAACATATTTTGGTTGAAAATGTGTTAAGCTACTTGGTTCATTGATTGTGTATGAATAATGTGCTATGACATTTGTAATATCATAAATGTGTTAAATGCATTGTGAAAAGCCATTGATAATAGCTAAATTGTTTAGAATGTGAAATATGTATATTATGTGAAAATACCCAAAGTAATTGGGTAATGTGTTGTGAATGCAAAAATGAGATATGTGATATAATGAAATGAATTGTTATTGATAAAAATGAGAAAAGTGAGAAAAATGAGAAAGATTTGAAAAATGAGAAAAGTGAGAAAAAAAAATGTGAAAATAAGGCAATGTGCCTAGATTGAATATGTGACAAAGAGAAAGAGATTAATAATGAGAAAAATGACTAAATTATGTGTCTAGTATGTTATTCAATTTTCAGAGTTATAGGTTTGGCGGCATGCCTATGATTGCCTACGGGCTAAACACTGGAATGGTGACAAGACTGGGTCGTAAGCTAGGCCAACTGATAAATATGATATTTTTTGGGATGAAAAGACTGGGTCGTAAGCCTCAAAAACTGTAGCAGTCTAGCCGGATTGAGGACCAAGATACTGGGGCCTAAGGGTCTAGCCGGGTTGAGGTCCAAGAGACTGGGGTTGTTACATTATCCATGGATATATTATCTACGGGGCTAGACACATGGTGTCATTATGGACCAAAGCAGTAACTCTGAAATTTGAACAACATATTGGATCCTTTTTGGGCCCATGTTTGTCTTTGTTTTAATATGAATTATGAATTATGATACAATTGAGCAATATAATGTTATGAGTTGTGATTATGAAATATTTAAAAAATATAAGAAAGTGGAATGATGTGACATCTAAATACATTGTTCATTGGCATTGCATTGAGTTTTATTGTTATTATCAAAGTTTGTACCATTAGGCTTTGGCTTAACGCGATTGTTTCCATCGCGCAGGTGACAGGGTAGACCCAGCTGAGCCAGAGAGTTCTTCTAGACCAGGTCGGATCTAGACTTGTAGTTGAGCTTGTTGAGTTGCTATCGAGATCAGAAACACTACCAGCAGCATGTATATATTTTTATGTTATTATATATTTCAAGTGTTATGCATAATATATTATGTTTTGAATTTTACGTATTGTATATTATAAAGAATGTTTGGGTCAATGTATTTGAAATGGGAGAGTAAGTGTGTTTTAAATTATATATATATCTATATATCTAAATGTTTGAGAAAATTGGTGAAATTGAGAAGTATGGTTGAGATGGTGATTTGAAATTATTTGGGAGTGTTTTCATTTTGCAGGTTGAGTAATTGCTAAATTTTGGGATGTCCAAATTACAGACAAAACTCTGGCGATTTTTTTCTAGAGATTTTTTATATATATTATTTATTTTAGGTTTTTATAATAAGTAAATAATATTTATATTCTATTTAATTTTTATATATTTAGAATTTTAAATTTTAAATTAGAAATGTGAAAAATTTTTATTAAACAGGTCTGTGACATTTTTGTACCGTATATGTATATTTTACATATGCTGAAAATATGTATTATATATATATAGGGTACAAGGGTGTTCCATCATCGCCATCACCAACGCCTCCTACCATTTCCTTACCTGGTATCCTGTCACTTCTTAACCATCGGCAATATGATTCCATACCATTTGCTATTGAGACTGGTACATTTGTAGTTGAGTCTTCAGTTACCCGACGCCACATATGGTGACTAGGGCCCAAACAGTTCACCTTAAGCCATGAAAACTTCAGTCTTTTAGCATGAATGCTATGCTTCAACAAGCTCCTACTTGTTATACTCACGCAGCAAAATATTCTTATTGGCATCAAGCTATGGACGAAGAATATCAAGCTTTAGTTGCTAATGATACTTGGGACTTAGTTCCCGCTAATGAAGCTCAAAATGTTGTTGGTTGCCGTTGGGTTTTTCGCGCCAAGACTAAAGTCGATGGGTCTCTGGATCGATACAAGGCTCGCCTAGTTGTAAAAGGGTTTCATCAACGTCCTGGCATTGATTTCAATGAAACTTACAGTCTAGTGGTTAAACCCACCACAATTCGACTATTACTATCATTTGCTATGCAATTTGATTGGACTGTTAAGCAACTTGATATGTCCAATGCATTTTTGCATGGTAACTTGGATGAAGTTGTTTATATGCAGTAGCCACTAAGGTATATTAATCATCAGTATCCAGACTATGTCGATTGATTAAAGATGGCAATCTATGGTTTAAAGCAGGCTCCCGTATATGGCATCAAAGTTTGACAAATGAGCTTAAGAGTGTTGGGTTTCTTTGCTCTAAAACCGACACATCACTCTACTTTTACTCTCATGGCTCGGTTAAGCTTTTCTGTCTTATTTAAGTGGATGACATAATTTTATTGGGAAATGATGTTGACTTGATCTCTCAATTAGTCTTGCGGTTGCAATCCAAGTTTGCCGTCAAAGAATTGGAAAAACTTAATTATTTTTTAGGATTGGAAGTTACTTGGCATAAGAATGGAGTTCAATTGTGCCAATCAAAATACATTCGTCAGCTCCTTCAAAGTGCCAATATGTCTTCATGTAAGCCGTTGTCCACACCATCTTGTCCTACTATAAAGCTTGCACTTGGGGATAGCTCAGAGTTTCACAATCCCACCTTGTTTCGTAGTATGGTAGGTGGGTTGCAGTATTTGACCTTCACTCGGCCTGATATTGCTTTTACTGTGAATAAGTTGTCTCAATTTATGCATCAACCAAGTGATAGTCACTGGCAAGCTGTGAAGCATTTACTACGCTATTTAAATGGAACTATGCATTACGGTCTTTTTCTAACCAAGTCTTCTTCTTTTGCTATCCGCGCCTATGCTGATGTTGATTGGGCTAGCAATCTTGATGGCCGTAAGTCCACAACAGGTTTTTTGGTGTTCGCTGGCTCCAATTTAGTTTCTTGGAGCTCACGTAAGCTGAAATCGGTGTCTAGATCCTCTACTGAGGTCGAATACAGGGCAGTGGCGACTTGTGCTTCTGAATTGATGTGGTTGCAGTCATTACTTCATGAGATTGGGTTTTCCTTACCATTTGCACCGACCTTATTTTGTGACAATCTTAGTGCCACGTACTTGACAGCCTATCCTGTGTTTCATTCCCGCAGCAAACACATTGAGATAGTTATATCAGTACCAAGGTTCAACTTGCAGATTTGTTGACCAAGGCACAACTAAAGGGTCTTTTTTTGTTGCATCGTGACAAGTTGACTGTGTTGCCCAACCCAGTTCAACTTGTGGGAGGGTGACAGAGAATAAAGTTCTATTCTAGTTAGGATTTATGTTGTACTTCCAACTCTAATTGTAACTCCTATTCTAACTCTAATTATGACTCTGTTGTATAAATATATTTCTCTGTAAATAATACGTAGAACCTTCTATTGTTTTCACTTAGTCCTCTCATGAAAAATAGGGTTCTTTGTTATATGGATTGCTACTTGATTGTCACACCATAAAATCACTGAAAACTTAATTGAAAGTCGAAGATCAGCTAAAAGATATGAAACCCACTGGAGTTTACAAATTGTACAGGCCATACTTCGATATCCTGCTTCCATAGAGGATCGAGGGACTGTTGTTTGTTTCTTCATCTTCCATGAAATTAGGGCATCTCCAAAGAAGATACAAAAGCCAATAAAAGACCGTCAGTTGAGGATTCTTTGACCTGGGATAAAAAAGAACATGACCTTGAGTACTCTTCAGATAATGAAGAATATGAAGTGCACTTTGCCAATGAGAATCACGTGGTGGAGACTGGACAAATTGGCTAAGTTGCTGAACAACAAATGTTACATCAGGCCTAGTAAAGCTGATATATAGGAGTCTTCCTATAAGGTGCCTATAAGATTAAGGATTAGGTAAAAGAGCACCCTCGTGAGCAGAGAGAAATATGCCTTTCTTTTTATTAGAGTAGCAGCTGCTTTACAATCAATAAGTCTAGCATCTTTCAGTAAATCCAAAATATATTTGCATTGACTGATAAATAGTCCATGTCATGACCTGGTAATTTCAATACCCAGGAAGTGCTTTGTTGTTCTCATGTCTTTAATTGTGAATTCTTTATGTAAATGTTGTTTGACTGCCATAATCGCCTCTTCTAAACTACTAGTAAAAATTACATCATCTATATAAACTAGGAAAGCAATGAAACCAGTAGAATTTTGTAGAGTGAAAAGACAATGGTCATGTGAGGATTGACTGAATCCATACTTCTAAAGCTTAGTATAGAACTCCAAATTTCATTTCCTAGAAGCTTGTTTCAAGCCATATAAAGATTTAATGAGCTTCCATACTTTTCCCTCTTTAGCCTTAGAATAACCTTCTAGTGGCCACATATATACTCCCTGATCTATGAATCCATGCAAGAAGGCATTGTTAATGTCTACTTGATAGATTGGCCAAGAATAAATTGCTGCCATAGTAAGCAACAACCTTACTGTGACTTGTTTGGCTGCTGGTGAAAAACTATCAGTGAAATCTATCCCTTCAATTTGATTATAGCCTTTGGTTACTAATCTAGCCTTATATTGATCTATAGTGCCATCAACCTTTAGTTTAACTTTGAAGACCTATTTAGATCCTATAGGATTTTTCTCTTTTGGTAAATCAACAATTTGCCATGTCTCATTGTCTTTTAAAGCCTTTATCTTAAGATCCATAGCATGAACCCTATCTATATACTTGGTAGCCTCCTTATAAGACTTTGGTTCCTAAACACTAGAAAAGTTAGCTAGAAAACATAAATGTGCATTTGTAAATTGTTTAGTAGCATTGGCTGAGACTAGGTTAGTTTCATAATCAACAAGTCAGGTAGGAGTTCTTTTTGGTCTATCACTCTTTCTAGTGGCAGGTATAGATATTGTAGAAGTAACTGATACTTGTGTTTCTGGAATTTGTGTTTCAAGAGTAATTTCTGGTTTTGAAATCAAAGGTTCAATAGGGTGTGTGTCTTCTGTGATGGATGTAGGTAAGGGATCCGATCAAGTGCCATTTGTTGCCTATTTATAGGGATAAACATCTTAAAAAAACTTGAAATCTTTGGAAGAAAATAGAATATTATTCTCAACATCATACAAATTTTATGCCTTTTGACCATAAGCTTGTCCAAGATAGAATGACTTTATATCTCTAACATCCAATTTACTCTTATGAGGTAAATTATACTTTGCAAATGCCAAACAACCAAAACTCTTAAGGACAAAATAGTCCGGAGCCTTTTCAAAGAGCATTTCATGAGGTGTTTTCCATCGTAGGACTGCTGTAGGTAATATGTTAATTAGGAAAGTAGCATGGAGAACTGCTTCTCCCCAAAATCTTTGTGGAAGGTTTGATTGAAACTAGATGGCTCTGGTTATTTGAAGGATATGCATGTGTTTATGCTCTACAACACCATTTTGTTTTGGAGTGTAAACACAAGACCTTTGATATATGGTTCCAGAGGTAGAAAGCAGGTTCTAGCATTGAGCTCCTAAGAATTCTGATCCATTATCAGTCCTTAGGATTTTTATTTTGGTTTGAAATTTTGTTTGAATCATTGAGAAAAATTTAGTAAGTAAAGGGATAGTTTTTGTTTTGTGCTGCATAAGAAAAGCGCAAGTTGCTCTTGTGTAGTCATCAACTAAAGTAAGAAAGTAATATGCTCCACTAATTGTGCTTTGTGTGTTTGTGTAATGGCACAAACACTTCACAACACAAGCAATAAGGAAATAGGAAAAAGAAAGAAAGAAAAGAGAGAAGAGAGAAATAGAGTAGAGAATAGGGAGAGAAGAAGAAATTAGAGAGAATAGGAGAATACTGATAACTTTTCATAAGTAGCCAAGATACGTACAACCTAATATATAACAGAATATGCTCTCTCCAAATAGTGACATCAGCCACACAATCTTCTTTACATTCTATGCACACCTCTCACTAACTATATTATTCTTCTCTTTTGTCCTACTTATAACTACCCAATTCCCTCGCAATTCAGCAGTTACTATTGTTAATTTCCTCTATTACCCTTCTTTCTTTGATATTTGACAGTTTGGCCCCCAAATATTTGCATGAACTATAGAAAAAGGCTCAATAGCTCTTGTGTCACTTATAGGAAATGGTAGTCTAGATTGTTTAGCAAGTGGATAGATTTGGCAATCAACAACTTTAATATTTTTATTAATGAAAGGTAAATGATTCATAGCAACAAGATGGCCAAATCTTTTATGCCATATGTCTGCTGAATCCAATGTATGCATTTCTAAGTTATAAGTTTCCAACCACTTTTCCAAAGGCCACAATAGAGTCATTCTTCTGGTCCTGTAATGTACAACAATTGGAGAAAAAGATCACTTTCAAGTTGTTTTGTTCTGAGAGTTTCCTGACAGAAATCAGGTTATGGGTCTAGGTATGTGCAAAACATTTAGCAGCTTCAATCTTAGACTAAGTTGTATAGTACCGATAATGTAAACCTCAATTTTGTAGCCATTAGGAAAATGAACATTTATGGGCTTGGTTGAAGGTAAAAGGCTACTAAAAAATTTAACATCTGCACATATAAAGTTAGAAGCTCCACTGTGTATTATCCAACAATCAAGAGTATTAAATTTGGATATAGAATGTGCTGTAGTACTTGCAAAATCCTCCAGCTGAGCAAAATTGAGGCATGAGTCAGATTCCACCTGTTTGCCTTTCATCATCTTCTCTAATTCTTGTTTGATCATTTCTACAACTCCCTGTTGTGTTTGCCAATTCTTTTTTTCTTTGGCATTCTATAGGCTCCAATTGAAATCTTCTGATGTATTTACTTGTTTGTTCTTTGCTGTATCTTCCACAATATTTTCCTGAACATATCCTTTCTGCTTCCTTTTATTCAATTCAGCATAACAATCTGGCACACCAACTATCTTAAAACAAGTCTCTCTTAGATGGCCTGCTCTCTTACAGTAATCACAATACGTATCATCATTTTTCCCAAAATCTTCCTGAAAGTTTCCCTTCCATATCCTTGTCTATCATTACACACAGCTCTTGCCAACATCACACTACTAGCATTTTGTTCGTCATAATTCATGGAAGTATTTCTCTACTTCTCTACACTAAGAATCAATGAATAAGCCTTGTTCACAGAAGGTAGAGGATCCATCAAAAGAATTTGATTGTTCGTTCCATCACAAGAATCATTCAATCTCATCAGAAATTGTATCAACTTGTTTGAAGATAAACATCCTTCATTGCCTTGTTCGCTCCACAATCACATCTTGGTACCAGATTCAAACAGTTCAATTCATCCTATAATTTTCTTAATTTTCCAAAATAGGTATTCACAGACATGTTACCTTGTTTAATTGAAGCTATATCCTTTTTCAATTGGTAAATTTAAGGACCATAGCATTCTCCATAGTTCTCTTCAATTGTCTTCCACAAATCCTTTGCAGTAGACGCATAGATGAACGTCTTTGCAATCTCTTTGCTCAAGGCATTAAGTAACCATGAGATCACCATTGAATCTGACCTCTTCCATTGCTTGTACTACTCTATACCTATCTTTGGCACCTTTTGATCATCCTCGATGAAGCTAAGTTTGTCCTTAGCATTCAAGGCGATAAGTATCAATTGACTCCATGACAAGTAATTGTTTTCAGTTAGCAAATTCATTACCACCACTAAATTGGTTTTCTGTCGCCCGATTATATATAGCACCTCCATTGTTTCGATTTCGAACTAACGAGTTGTTGATTCTCTCCTTCAGCCATTTCCGATTGATTCTTGATTGAATTATAGAGTAAAATAGAGTATGCATTATTCTAGTTTCTAAACCACACGCTCTGATACCATGAAGAAAAAACAAACAGAATATTGAAAATGATGAAAATCAGTTTCAATGATGACGTTAAATAATGTTGCAAGAGCTTGTTTACATAGACAGTTATATTAGCTTCCAAAAGAAGATCGTTAGTTACAAAATTCAACAAGAACTAACTAAGCTAATCTGAAAATTGTTGAACTAAGTAAGCTAAGTAGAAGAAGAAAAAAATGTTATGTTTTAGTAAGCTGGATGCTTCATTTTGTTTCACTCAATACGCTGAGTTCTAAGCCAAAACGTTGCGCGCCAATAAATAATATAACAGGTACTTTCTTCATATGAATTTGGCCTACTACAAACAATTATTCAAAAATGAATGAGACATAGAAAAGTTATTTGAGCAAAATATAACCCTGTTAATAATACAATAAAACACAACATAAATCTTGGCATCTCCTTAATTAAAGCCCTTTAAGCTGCCCAACCAGCCCTGTCAAGTTTGCCCATTTCTCAAATGCAGTAGCCGATGATACAAATGCAATTTTTGAAGATTCAATGTCATTGCTAATAACTGCAAACATTAATTATAATTTTTTTAAAAAAAATCATTAATTATTCTAAAATTGATCAAATCTATAATCAAGAATATTAAACCATGCATAATTAATAGAAATTAATAAAACCCACCTGATGAAATCAATGATGATAGTGATGAATTAAATGTATCCACCTGCCTCTTCTCTTCAGGACTATAGCTTAGCTGTTTCGCAAATTACCCAAAACAAAATTAAAACAATCAGAACAAAATTGGCAACTCAAATAATAGAGTATTAAGAAGAAGGTTAATTACCTTGGAGAAAGCTATATTAGCATTTTGGACCCAATCTGTGTTGGTGCTCCCTCCAAGAACTGAACTAGCTGTTGATAAATCATTATTTTCTATGGCTTGACCTACTTTGCTCAGTTTGTAAACTAGATCCTGCAAGTATCCTGTACCACATTTCATTGCATAAGCGTTTTCAAGAAATTAAAGCCTCAAAATGATAATAATAAATAGACTGAGCTAATGGGTTGTTTCAGAAAATGAAAATTAATTCACTATTAAGGAAGCTGAACGCATAGTGATCACAAATATCAATGATCATCAGGAAGTTTAATTAGACTGTGGACATTGTAATTGGAATGGCTTTTTTTTTTTTGTCCTAATTTGTTTTTTGTGTATGACACAAATATTTACCATATAATATAATCCAATAATTGTTACTTTATATAAATCACATTGTCGAATCTCACTTAAAAAATAATTGATTTTTATATCGAATGAATTGTTGTATAATATTATTAAAAAACATATTTAGTATTTGTTTACTCTTCACCCATTAAAAACTTGTTAATTTGACATAGAAATTTGAAACCTTTTTTCTTAAGTTATCATTTTACATAATTTTTTTTAGCTATTTTGAAGTTTTCAAAATTATATAATATGAAATTCGTCTTAAAAGCAAAATTTAATAACTTATAATTAACATTTTCATTTTTAGTGTTTTGTCAATAGCAATTTAATTAAATAGTAATGTTAAACACACATAAAAGTTGAATAATTCTTTAACAAACTTGTGGTGAGTGAACTTTATTACAAAGTGGATAATTATATTAATTTTACCAAACTTGGCATTTGAGCATACAATTAGAACACCAAAAACATCCATTAAAACGAAAATTAAGATAAAACAAAAAATGGGTGATGAAAATGAACCTTTTTCCTTGTTAGATGAATTAATGACACCTTGTCTTTCAATCCTCTTCTTTCTGTCCTTCTTCACTTTCTCTAAAAGCTCTTCATCATCATCAGCTTCTAAAATAGCTGCATTGCTTAATTTGCCACTGCTACCTAATGAAAAGACAAAGCTGGTGATAAAGCAAATAGAGAAGCTTCTTTTGGTTGAAATTGCAGAATTATTACTAGAAGCTTTGCAAAATATGAGCAGGTTCTTGGAATTATTATTCTTCTTTTGTGGATAATATAACAATGGTGTTTTTAATGTTAGTGATGAAGATGAAGAGGAGGAAGAAGAAAAGAGTAAAGAATTTGCAGTTGAGAGAAATAATGTTTTTGCCATTTCAGTTTTGTCTTTTCTTGATGATGAAAGGTAGAGATTTTGATAGTTTGCAAATCTTTTCAGAGGATAAGGTTTTTGGATTTTGTAATCTGATCCAGTCATTCTCTAAATTGTTTAAGGTTATTTTTGTCATTTAATTTCTTTAGTTTTTCATTTTACATTGAAGTTTTTCTTTATAAAAGCTTTAAACACTATATCTCTCTTTAAAATACGGTAATTTTGCAATTAAAATTTAGAATCTTTATTAAAAAAAACTATATTTAAATTTTATTAAATGAATATACGCATCAGAGATAAAATACAAAAAAAACAAAAAACTACACATTTATTCACAGTTTTTACGTTAAAAATTTTATTAAATTAATTATTTAAAATAATAAATCAAATTTCTAATTTAATATTAGTATTAATATAATAAACACTTAATTTTATTAAATATATTATAATTTAAAAATAAACACTTAATTTTATTAAATATATTATAATTTAAAAATAATATCATTATTATAAATAATTGAAAAAATTACATTGTGAATATTTTTTTTATTATTTTAATTATCATATCTTTTTTAGTCATGTTATCTTGCCTCCTAATCATATTATTGTCTTTCAAATTATTTTTATCATTTTATTTATTTTATTATCTTAATAATTACTATGTAATATTTTATTTAATTTTTAACTCTGTAAATAGAGGTGATTTATGCTGGGAGTCTCACTCAAGTGATTATATCCACAACCTTTTAATTAAAAAAAAAAAGTGAGCAAGTTGTCCACCAATTGGACAGCTTGCTCCACTACAATTGCATTTGTAATTACAAATTGCATATTGCAATTTGTAATTGCAACACGCAAATAATGGGGTGGAAAGGTATATAAATAGGCCTTCCCACTCAATTCAAAATATATCAAATTTTTGAAAAGAGAGAAAAATATAGAGAGTTTTGAAGAAAAAAATATATGAGATAATATTTTTGAGTGATAAAATAGTGATATTTTATTTTTAGAGTATTTTTTTAAAACACTTATCCTTAGTTTTTATTTATCTCATTTGTGTGTAATTCTCTCTAATATTTGTACCATTTTTATTATTAGTAAATATATTTTTCTCTATCGTCCGTGAACGTATACTAACGTCGAACCATGTAAATTTATATTTTTATTTATTTTATTTATTTTGTTTGTCGCATTTGCCCAAATAAATATTTTGCTTCCTCATTCATTCTCAATAAGTTGTATCACAGCTTTGCTAATATTTATTTGAGATTAATTATGGCGATAACAAAATTTGATATTGAGAAATTTGAGAGCAATATGAGTTTTGCTATATGACAAGTCAAGATAAAAGTAATCTTGACGCAAAACGGTTTGCATAAAGCGCTATTGGATAAGGGTCAAATGTCAGCTACGATGGATGAAAATAAAAAAAGTCGAAATTGATGAAAATGCTCCATCAGCAATTCAACTATGTTTGTCCAATGAAGTCTTGCGTGAAGTCCTTGATCAAAAGATAGTTAAAGATTTATGGAACAAGTTGAAATCTTTGCATATCACAAAGAGCCACACTATCAAGTTGATTGTCAAATACCATTTATACACTCGTTCTATGGTAGAGGGTACATCAATTAAGTCTCATATTGATGAATTGTCTTTCATTCTTTTGGACTGGCAAATATTGAGATCTTAGTATAAAGATGAAGATTTGACTCTTATGTTGCTTCGGTCGTGACCTCCATCATATAAAAACTTTAGAGAAACATTGATTCACGGTAATAAGTCTCTAAAGTTGGAGGAGGTGAAAGCATCTTTATATTCTAATGAGCTTTTAGATAAAGAACTCTCCAGTAATCATTCTGATTATTTAAAAATTTTGGTAGTTAGAAAAAGATTTTCTCAGACAAAGAATAGTCATTTGACCTGTAATTACTATAAGAAGAAAGGACGCATTAAAGCGGAGTATTTTCAGCTTCAGAATAAAGAAAAGAATCAGAAAGAGAAATTCGTCGAAGCCAGTATTGCTCAAGAGGATAGTGATGTATACGCCATGACTGAAAATGATGCTAAATCCAAACAAGGATGGATTTTAGATTCTGCTTGCTCATTCCATATATGTATCAATAGAGATTAATTTTCCTCTTATGAACCTGTACGCAGAGGTGTTGTGTTCATGGGCAATAATCATCCTTGTACGATTGTCGGTATTGGCACTGTCAAAATTAGAATGCATGATGGTGTTATACGAACATTGAATAATGTTCGATATATTTCTGATTTGAAGATGAATCTCATCTCCTTATCTGCTTTGGATAACATTGGCTACAGATTTTATGGTGGAGGTGGAGTTTTGAATGTTCTAAAAGGTACTCTTTTTGTAATGAAAGCTAACCAAATTGGTAGAGTGTATGTATTGTAAGGATCTACTGTTATGGATTTAGATGTAGTCTCTTCTCATATGTCAAATTCAAATGTGATCAAGATGTGGCATACGAGACTTGGACATAAGAATGAGGAGAATTTGGCAATATTAAGCAAGTCTAAGCACTGCTTGAACTTAATTGATACTAGTAATTGTTGATTTTGTCCTAACGGACTATTTGGAGAAGGTGGAGAGAAATTCTCTAATTTAATATAATAAATTCAAGTCGAGTTGGAGTTGTAAAATTACTAGTATTGAAGTCTCATCCACTTGAATATGGGGTGAAGATTTATTGGGGTCCCACTCAAGTGATAGGATCCACAACCTTTAAATTAAAAAAAAAAAGTGAGCAAGTTGTCTACCAATTGGACAGCTTGCTCCACCACAATTGCATTCACAATTGGCAATTGCAACACGCAAATAACGCAGTGGATAGGTCTATAAATAGGCCTTCCCACTCAATTCAAATATATATCAAATTTTTTAGAAGAGAGAAAAAAAATTAGAGAGTTTTGAAGAAAAAATATATATGAGATAATATTTTTGAGTGATAAAATAGTGAAATTTTATTTTGAGGGTATTTTTTTAAAACACTTATCATTTTTTTTTGTTTATCTCATTTGTGTGTATTCTCTCTAATGTGTACCATTTTTATTATTAGTAGATTTATTTTTCTCTTTTGCCCGTAGATGTAGGTTAAAGCAGAATCACGTAAATTTATATTTTTTTTTATTTTCTCTATTTTATTTGTCGCATTTGCCCAAATAAATATTTTGCTTCCGCTTTCAAACCCAACAATTTGTAAGGCTTAAAAATATGAAGAAAAAGAAGTGAGACTTATGAATTTTTCTCTCTAAATTGCTTCCTAAAATAATTAGATTTTGTTCTTTATTTTTTTTAATTATCTATAATTTTATCATTAATTACATAACACATCATCAGTTATATGTATAATTTATTTTATAGTTTATTAGGTTTTATGGATATAATTCTTCTCATAACATGTTAATCATCTTTATGAGATTTTATTTAATGTTCTTACCAAAGAGAAACTTGAATAACTATGATGATGATAATGATAAAAAATAATAAAAATAAATAATAAATAAAAACTCTTGACTAGAACAAATTATAATTTTAACTATACTATCATTTTTGTTTCTTCTATATACATATAATAATAAAATGATATAAGGGTCATATAATTAAAAATAAAATAAAATTGTACACTTGTTACATATATATTATATACTTATTATATATAAACTTTATATTGTTATAACTTTATAATAATAAAAATATAAATACTACATATTAACAAAAATAATTATTTTTTCATTTAATTAAATAACATATATGCTATACTCATAATTTTATTTTTTATCATCTTATATTAGTTCATACATCTATATATGCATTAATTTATTCATAATTTTTTTTTTACTTTTTTTAATATATTTTAAATATTAATATCAATTATATTTGTTTTTATTTTTAAAAATTCATAAATTGTGCAATATTGATAATATATTTACATAAAATTTATGTCTTTTACTTGATTTAATATAATTTATAATTACTTTTTAATGCAATTTATTATTACTTTACATAATATATTAAAAATAATATGTTAGTGACTAATTATGATTTTATTATATAATGATCTACATGATATCAAATCTCACAAAGCTTAAGTTTATTGCACTTGATATATCGAAAAATAATTACTTACCTTGAACTCTTGATGCTAAGATTTATCTTAATACTATGAATTTTGGGAATACAATTCAAGAAGAAAATGACGAATCCTTGAAGGATCACGCAAAAGCAATGATATTCTTTCGTTATCATCTCCATGAAGGATTAAAAGCTGAATATTTAACGGTAAATGGTCCCTATAAACTTTGGCAAAATTTAAAAGAAAGATTTGATCATAAAAAAACAGTTATTCTTCTAAAAGTCCGTTATGATTGGCTGCATTTGCAATTACAAGATTTTAAACTGTTAGTAAATATAATAATATAGTTTTTAAAATTATTTCTCAATTAAAATTAAGTAGTGAGAATATTACTGATCAAAATTTATTAGAAAAAAAATGTTCTCAATATTTCATGCCTCGAATATGCTCCTGCAGCAGCAATATTAAGAGCGAAGCTTTAAAAAATATTCTGAATTGATATCATATTTTCTTGTTACTGAACAAAATAATGAACTTTTAATGAAAAATCATCAATCACGACCAACTAGATTTGAATCGTTCCCTGAAGTGAATGTTGTAATGATAATGAACAAAGACAAAATAATAGATGTGGTCGTGGTCATAAATGTGGTTGTGGTCATGGTCGTGGTTATGGTAGAGGTAACAACAGTAATAATTATCGAAGCTATAAAATTTACAATAATATCAATTTTGAAAGACTAATGATTATAGTGAGAAAATGAGAAAGGAAAGAATTTGCAAAATAAAAATGAAGAAAATATCTACTATAGATGTGGCATGAAAGGACACTGGTCTCGTATCTGTCGTACATCCAAACATCTTATGAATCTTTACCAATATTCTTTAAAAGGAAAAGGAAAAATTGTGGAGACCAATTTTCTTGAACATAATGATCCAAATAATTTCACACATCTGGATGTTTCAGACTTCTTTGAAAATACTGATGAAAAAATTGATAGTTTAATGATTGATGAAAATTCTCTTTTGGATGATCATATTGATTAATGTATTTAATTCAATATCATATATTTTTATTTTTATCAAGTGTGTTTTATTTTTCAATTGTGTTAAGTTTAAAATTAAGTGTATTTTATTTTTATCTATGTATGCTTTATATAAATATATTAAATAAAATATTATAATGCTTATTTATGCTATTTTTATTTTGAAGAAAAATAGAATTATCTGGTCACTTATTTGACACTAGTGGAGATTTATATCTGACAGACAGTGCAACAACTCATACTATTCTAAAAGATAAAACATATTTTTCTCATCTTCAATTAGCTAAGACTAATATTAATACAATTTCTGGTGCCACAAATTTAATTGAAGGTTCGGAAGAGCCCATATTATGTTACCCAAAGGCATAAAATTAATAATAAATAATGTATTGCTATCTACTAAATCATAAAGAAATCTTTTAAGTTTTAGAGATATACATCTCAATGGTTACCATATTGAGACTAAAGATAAAAATAACAAAGAATATCTATATATGACATCTACAATCTCAGAAAAGAAGCATATAATGAAAATATTACATGTATATTCTTTTGGATTATATTTCACATATACAAATCCAATAGAGTCTAATATTACAATTAACCAGAAGTTAATTGACTCAATGAATTTTATTTTATGGCATGATCGCTTAGGTCATCTTGGTGCTATAATGATGAGAAGAATTATAGAACATTCATATTGGCACCCTTTAAAGAACAAGAAGATTCTTTAATCAAGTGAATTTTTATGTGTTGCTTGTGCTCAAGGGAAATTGATTACTAGGTCATCTCAAAGCAAAATTGGATTTAAATCTTCTCAGTTTTTGGAATGAATTCATGGGGATATATGTGGGCCTATCATTCCATCTTGTGGTCCTTTTTGATATTTTATGGTTTTAATAGATGCTTCTATAAGATGGTTTTATATTTATTTATTATCTACTTGTAATGTTGCATTTGCCATATTATTAGCAAAAATCATCAAATTATGAGCATAATTTTCAGATTATACAAGAAAATTCGTCTTAATAATACATGAGAATTTACATCCAAAGCATTTAATGATTATTGTTTATCAATTGGGATTACAGTTGAACATCCTATAGCTCACACTCATACACAAAAATGGTTTAGCATAATTTTTTATAAAATGACTTCAATTAATTGCTAAACCATTACTTTTGAGGAAAAAACTACCTAGTTCAGCTTGAGAATATGTTATATTACATGCAGCAGCACTAATTAAAATTAGAACAACTGCTTATCATGAATTCTCCCCATTACAACTTTTATCTGGTCATAAAGCTAATATTTCTCATTTGAAAATTTTTTATTGTGTGGTATATGTTCCAATTGCTCCACCACAATGTATAAAAATGGGTCCACAAAGGTGATTGGGAATTTATATTGGTTTTGAATCACCATCAATTATAAGGTATCTTGAACCAATGACATGTGATATTTTTACAGCACAGTTTTGCTGATTGTCAATTTGATGAGACTATATTTTTAGTATTAGGGGGAGAAAAAGAAAAGTTAGAAAAATAAGATATTTCATAGAATGCATCATCAATCTCTCATTATGATTCTCGAACAAATAGAAGTGAGCTTTAAGTTAAAAAAATTATTCATTTGCAAAATATTACAAATCAGTTACCAGATGTATTCACTAATAAAAAAAAAGGTAACTAGATCACATATACCAGCATTAAATGCTCCTGCTGGAATTGATGTTTCAAGTAAAAAGTCTACCTATATCTCGATGGATGTGTTCGGTATACGGCAGAAGCATAGTAGACCGATTGGTGCTAAAGATAAAAATCCTAGAAAAAAAAGGGAACAAAATAGACAAATTCATATTTCTGAAATAAGCATACCAGAAGATATGATAATACAAAAATAAATAATAGACATAACTAATAAATTTTCTCCAACAGAGGAACAATTACTAGAGAATAAAGAAATTATAAAAAAAAAATTTGAAAATGAAGAGATTTCAACAAGTTATGTTTATAAAAGAGAAAGATGGAATCGAGATAAAGCTATTATTGATCAAAAGTTTGCATATGCAGTAGCTATTGATATAATAAGTGGAAGTAATGATTTAGAACTAAAATATATTGAAGAATGTCAACATCGAAGTGATTGGCCAAGATGAAAAGATATTATTCAGCCAGAATTAAATTTACTTGCAAAATGTGAAGTTTTTGGATTGATAGTCCTAACACCTGAAAATATAAAACCTGTTAGTTATAAGTGGGTATTTGTAAAAAAGAGAAATGAAAATAATGAGATTATAAGATATAAGGCACGACTTAGTTCAAGATTTCTCACAAAGGCCTAGCATCAATTATGAAGAGATATATTCTCATGTGGTAGATGCAATAACTCTTAGATTTTTAATAAGCTTAACAATTTTTGAAGGACTTCATATGTATCTTATGGACATTGTAACAATTTATTTATATGGTTCACTTGACAGTGATATTTACATGAAAGTCTCTGAAGGACTAGAAATGCCTGAAACATTTAATTCATTACCATGAGAAACAAATTTAATTAAATTGCAAAAATCTTTATATGGGCTAAAACAATCTGGACGAATGTGGTATAATCATCTTAGTGAATATTTATTAAAACAAGGATATGTGAATAATCCTATTAGTCCATGTATTTTTATTAAAAAATTAAAATCTGGACTTGCCATTATTGCAGTGTATGTTGATGATTTGAATATTATTGGAACTCCTGAAGAGCTTGAAGAAGCAGTAATACTTTTAAAAAAAGAATTTGAAATGAAAAATCTTGGAAAGAAAAATTTTATCTTGGCCTACAAATCGAACATTTATCAAATGAAATTTTTGTACATCAGTCGAATTATACAAAAAATTATTAAAGAGATTTAATATGGATAAAGCTCACCCATTGAGTTCTCCGATGATTTTTCGATCTCTTGATATAAAGAAAGATCCATTTGGTCCTAAAGAAGATAATGAAGAGATTCTTGGTCCTGAAGTACCATATCTTAATGCAATTAGTGCATTAATGTATCTAGCTAACTATACAAGACCAAATATAGCTTTTTCGGTTAATTTATTAGTGATATATAGTTTTTTGCCAACACAAAGACACTGAAATGGTGTTAAACATAAATTTCATTATCTTCGTGAAACTGCTGATTTGGGATTATTTTATTCAAAATAATTAAATCCCAAATTGATTATATTTGCAGATGCTGGATATCTATTTGATCCACATAAAAGACGATCACAAACAGGATATTTATTTTTATATGGTGGTACTGCAATATCTTGACGCTTAACAAAACAAACAATTGTTGCCACATCTTCAAATCATGCAGAAATTATTGCAATTCATGAAGCAAGTTGTAAATGTGTGTTGTTAAGATCATTGGTTCAATATATTCAAGACACATGCAATCTCTCATCTACTAAAAGAAGTCCAACAATTTTGAATGAAGATAATGCTGCTTGTATTGCTCAATTAAAAGGAAGTTATATCATGGGTAATAAAACTAAGCATATCTCATCAAATTTTTTTTCATGCATGAACTCTAGAAGAAAGGCGAAATAGATGTTCATCAAATTAGTTCAAGTGAAAATTTAGCAGATTTATTAATAAAACCTTTGCCAACATCAATATTCGAAAAGCTAGTTCACAAGATTGGCATACGTAGACTTAGACATGTTCATTAATATGAGGAGAAGAAAAATATATATTTATTAAGAATATTGTACTCTTTTTTTTTTCACTAGATTTTCTTTCGCACAGAATTTTTACATAGTAAGGTTTTAATGAGGCATATTCTTAATAGGGATATGTCCAAGGGGGAGTACTATAAATAATTGAAGACATTAACATGTGAATATTTCTTTTTTATCACTTTAATTATCCTATTTCTTTAGTCATATTATCTTGTCTCCTAATCATATTATCTTATCTCTTAAATTATTTTATCACTTTATTTATTTTATTATCTTAATAATTACTATGTAATATTTTATTTAATTTCTAACTCTATAAATAGAGTTGATTTGTAAGGCTTAAAAATATGAAGAAAAAAAGTGATAAACTTATAAATTTTTTTTTTCTAAATTGTTTCTTAAAATAATTAGCTTTTGTTCTTTATTTTCTTTTAACTATAATTTTATCATTAATTACATAACAATCATTTATATTTTCAACTCTTAAATTTTTTAATATTTAATTTTTAAATTCATTAAACACTGCCTAATTATTTTTAAATATTTTTTGGTCTTTAGTTCCCACTAAAATTTAAGTGTTGATTCCATATTTTTTTTAGCAATAAAAGACAAATATTATTAAACTAGAATATAATAACAATAAGCCTTAGATGATTTGAGAAAATCATCAAGATAGATATAATGAACTAGAATTTTAATTATTCTCACCAAGAATAAAGCAACATCTACCCATAATAATATCTCATACAAGTAAGAAAATATCATAAAACAATAAATAATACAAACTAAAGAATAGGCAAAGAAGAGAGTCACAAAGGGGTCTCTCTGCATAAATAAGGAGACAAAAAAGAAACATAATAAAGAACTAAGCCAAAATTCTTATAAAATCTCAGATATCATAACAATGAAATATGAGGATAGAGAAAAACTACAAATTATCCCCTTTAGAGAATCTAAAGAGAGAAGCTCTAAAATGCCTTCGGATAAGAATTGGGTTAGAGGGATGAACACTATCGCTATATAAGCATCTTCCTAAACAGTAAACTAGGAAATATCAAAGTAGGGAGAAACTAAGATCCATAAAATTTTCAAATGAAATAGTAGAGATTGTATCAGTTATATTATATGAGAATCCACCTTAAAATGTCAAAAATTGAACAATACCCACTACAAAAAAAATGAGTATAGGGAACACATAAAATCATCTCTAAAAGTATAAAACATCATCTCCAAAGGTAAAAGGGACGACTATAATCATCCCTATATGTTGTCCCCTATACCTTCGTACCCTATTCTATTGGGGACAAATCACAATGTCGTCTCCAAAGTAAGAGACGATAATTGTCCCCAATATGAAGATGATAGTCGTCCTTTATATTGGGACAACTTTAATTGTCATCTCCAATCAAATGGACAATAGTTGTCCTCAAATCTAAAGACGATTATCGTCCCCAAAACTAAGGACGAATGTCGTCCATATGTAAGAGGACAACATAAAAAGGGACAAAAGTCGCCTCCAAAATTAGAGACGAAAGTCGTTTCTAAAACTAGGGACGAAAGTCGTCTCTAAAGCTAATGACAAAAATCATCTCAATCAAAGGCATGATAATCGTCCCCAAATCTGGAGACGACAATCGTCCCTAAATTTATGGACAATTATCTTCTCCAAATATGGGGACGAATATCGTCTATATGTAAGGAGACAATAGTTGTCCCCTCATGAGAACCATTTGGGGATAATTTTTGTCCCCATTTATATATATATATTTTTGTCACCTTTAATAGTTGTTTTAATAATGAAATATATAAATATATTTAATTTAAAATATTATACAATAAAATTAATATTTAACATAATAACTCACAAACATTTTATTGAAAGTATAATATAAATATAAATTTTGAATATTCAAGTTTAAATAATATCCAAAATAAGCATAAATGAATTCAATATAAATTTTACTATTTTTAAACAATGAGAATATTTGATAATGTTCAAAATAAAACTATTATGACAATACTACTCCTTAACTTCAATGCAACTCCTTGGCTAATCTTCAAGTCTTTATCACTCATCAGGTTGTTTTACAATAAATTTAAGTAAATGATCAATCAAAATTACTTCTAATAAATATTAAAATCTCATAAAATTGATTGTGATAAAAAAATTATATCTAAAAAATACTTACTATCATATCTTGACTTTGTAATGATTTGTTCCCTATCAAACTTCCAACTTTTGTTATGAATTCCAAACTTACTCGTTCTTGTTCCTTGAGTCGAGCATGTAGTTGAGCTATCTCATCATTGTGCTTTTCTTGTTCTTCAAGTCTAGCATGTAGTTGTTCTATCTCATTATTACATTCATCTTGTTCCTTTAAACGAGCAGTCAATCTTGTAACCTCTTCTTTCAATTCATTTACTTCTTGATTTCTAGAGCTACAATACATTCCTCTAGTAGTTGCTTTGTATCCTAATCCTTTCCCACGAACATAACCTGAACTAACACCAAACACCTTTTTTAGAACATCATTTAGAGTAGGATTAGGTTCATTATCATTTGTAGGCTGATTTTCAATCCTTAGCATCTCTTTCTATAAAAAATGATACCAAACATCATACTCTCATAGTGGAGGCCTAAACTACTGATGTAATTTTTGGCGTTGCTATACTATTCTGGTAAATTATGCTTTCCATTTGGAATAATCTCCCTCAGTAAACTAAGCAAATCATCAAATGATTTATTACTCCATCGATGGAAACTCTTCATAGGAAGTAACTTCACTATAGTAGCCAATTTTGAGAGCTCACACTCTGGATGTAACTTTTCTTAGCTGCCCTTAATAGATGAAAAAATTTGGCAGCATCCCCTTTAGGTTCCTCTTCAACTGGTGCTTCTTTAGAATCCGCACTAACATTTATATTAGAAGCACCATATAGGTTATTCACTAATCCAACCTTGTCATCATCAAAGTTTTGATTATCATATACATTTGAGTCATCATTGATGTCAACATCTTCATTTGGAGACTCACCATGGAAATACCAAATAGTATAAGATTTGATAATTCCATGCTTTAGTAAATGATATCTAACTTCATATTTTTGCTTGTGATTTATATTTCTACATTTTATGCAAGGACATGGAATCATATCTCCAATCGATTCATGCCTAAATGCATATGCCAACAAATTTTCAACGCTATGAATATACTTAGGATCCTTTCTATTCTCAATTTCCATCCAACACTTATTAGAAGCCATATCTTATATAATTTAAAATAGTAATAAGTAACAAGAAATACAATAATTTTAAATAAAATAATTAATTTCTAAAATTAATTTAATAAATTAAATTAAAAATTAATTAAAATTTGCTAAATCCATTTTAGAAAAATGTCTTAACTAATACTTAAAAAATTAATTGTAAGTAGATTAAAACTTGTCTCTATAAATTTAACCTAAAATAATTAAATTCTAAAATTAAATAAATTAATTGAATTAAATGTAAATCAAAATTTTCTAAATCCAATTAAGAAAATTTCTCAATTAATATTTAGAAAAATAATCCTAAATTAAAAATTTTGATTGAGAAAGAAAACCAATCACTATTTTAGAAAAGTAAATTTCCAATAGCAAAAAAAAGTAAAATTTTGATTGAGTGAACCTATAGCTTTCATCAAGCATTAATGTCTTTCCCAATTGTATAAATAATAATAATAAAAGAAGAAGAGATAAATTATATAAATAATAATATATTTATCCAAAATAAAATAGAGAAGTAGCGGCACCGCCTCCTTCTAGTGAAGGTGTGGTTGCTTTTATTTTTTCTCTCGACAGAAATATTCTTTAAAAATTGAAAACACCCTCTCTAAATTTTTAGAAAAAAAAAACAAGCAAAATTTTTTTAATAATAATAAAAATCAAGGGAAAAAAAGTCTCAATAGAATTGGGGTAAACCATCTCATTATATTGTTTGCCTTTATATGCGTTTAATTTTGTAAACAAAATCTTAATTATATTAGAATTTATTAATCCTAATCATATAAGAATTTCTTACTATAAAATCTTAAAATTTAATTATAGTAATTAATAATTAATATTAAATTAATTAATTAATTAAATCAAAGTTTATTTATAATTTTCATAATCCAATCAAGAAAAAATTTTGAACTAATCTATTTTTATAAAATCTTAAACCTTAACTAATTAATTTTGAAAAATAAATAAATAAATAAATCAAAAAATTAATTATTTCTTTCTACCATACTGTCATATAGTTTATTTCATAAAATTAATTGGCATAATTATAATATTACTATTAATTAAAATTATGATAATATTAGTTGCTCTAAATTACAATTCTACCATTTATCAAAAATTACAAAATATGATATTGTCTTCAACATTTAGCAGCTAGATTTTTTAAGATAAATTTTTCTATTTTGCCAGTCACGCCACTTCAAAATCATCCTATAAGTTGATGCTCTCATCTTCAAAAATCAACACATATTTGATGCTCTATCTTCAAAAATCAACATTGCCTCACGTAACAATACATGTGTACTGCTGCGTAAGTGGCTATACAACCAGCAGCTGCTGGTTGTAACATGAGCCTACAACTAGCAGCTGCTGGTTGTAGTTTTTTTTTTTTTTAAAAAAATTAATTATTAAGTTTATAAAATATTTTACAATCAAAGAAAACAATACTCAAAATTATTTACAGTATATGCAATATTATACAATAAATTATTGGACTAATTATGCAAAAAATTGATGATAAAAAAATTACACCAAAATATATTCCAATTCGAATTATGTAATTATAAATTTAAACTACCTATTTTTAAGAGCAATAATCAAATTCAACATGTAATTTAACTATTTTTAAGAATAATAATTAAATTCAACATATAATTTAAAAATATAATATTAATAGTTATTAAAATTATTTAATAAAAAAATATTACCAATTAATTTTTGAATAATCTTTGTACTCTTCAAGAATCCCATAGTTGGAATGTTGCAGATCACAAGCTATCCAAACTATAAGAATACTAGAGAAAAAAAAAAATTCTTGCTATATTATGATAGAATAGAAAATTTGTTAACTAATTTGCTTATTTTTATAGTGTGATAATTGTTTTGATTTTATTAAAATTTATCTTTGACTCCAAAAAGGAAACCTATATGCACAAGAAACCCGTATGACTTCTGTCTTCCATTATCGCTGCCTACATATTTTCCTAACAGATATACTACTTCTTCTTCATATCAAAACACTATATATTATTTATTATATAATTTATTAGTTTTAGTTATTAATTATTATTATTGGTATTAAATTATTATATAATTTATTAGTTTTAGTTATTATATTATTATTATTAAATTATTTTTTAAATTAAAAGTATACTTACTTCAAATTATTATCATTTTAATATTCTTGGAGTTGCACTAAAAGTTACAAGATTATTTAACAAATATAAAAATTATATATATAGCTAAATTTTTTTTTAAAAAAAATTATAGTTGATGTTTGATGCATAAATAAGCACGCAAAGAGTAAAATATAAAGGAAATATTTAGAGTAGAAGAAATTTTTTGAATATTGATTATAAATTAAACAAATAATAAAATAAAATGGGTAAAGATAGGATAAAATACATTTTTAGGTGTACTGTACGGGTAATTAATATGGCAGTATATATATATATATATTTGAAATATGCAGTATGTATATTTATTATATATATTTTACAAAATTATTATATGAATTAAATTGATCTGAATTAAAAGTGTTTATGCATTAATTGTATTAGAAAAATAATTATTCTAACCTTGCATTATTGTTATTTTTAATAATAAATGCAAGGTTAGAATAGTTATTTCTCTAATGTAATTAATATATAAACATTTTTTATCCAGATCAGTTTGATCCATTTAACATTATTCGTATTTTATATATCTTTTTAATTTTTAAATAACTTAGATAATTATTTTAATTTTATTAAAATTTATCTCCAATTCTAATTAAAAAATTTATTACGGACAATAAATATATTGATCCCAAATAATAATAATTATTTTATTATTTTTTTTTAACATCTTATTAAAAGTTGTCCTCAATTCTAAAAGAAAAATAGATTGGGGACAATAAATATTTTTGTCCCCTAAAATACAAAAAACAAATAATTTAAAGACCATATTAAAATATTGTTCCCAAAACTCATCAATTTTGTAGTGACCATAAAGGTGGAGCATAAAATATAGCTAATAAAAATTAGATTTTAAAACAAAGATAAGCAGATCAACTAAAAAACTAGAAAAAAAATATAAAAATTAAGAAAATGAGGAGAATTTGTGGTTATCAATGGACAAAAATGACTGCCACCCACCCTAAACCTTAGATAAAAATCAACGGGCCATACAGAGAAAACGAACGAAAACTTATCAGAGAAGGTAGCTTATAGCAAAACCAATGTGCTTATTCCATATTCATTAATTCCAAATTCCTAGTTTTATTGGCAGTGGAATAAGATAGTAGAAGTGTAGATTTCGATGCTTCATTTTCTTAATCTTTATTAATAAGATAAATAATTCAGTTTTAGCAGTTTGTTACTGTTCTTATACACTTATACATATTAATTAGTAATAAAAAGTCAATTATCCCACAATTAAAATAAAAAAAAAAGAGAGAAATGAAAAGTCTTTATACGTATTTGTTGCATTAATTTGATTTGAAATAATTGGTGAGAAATTTTAGAGGAAAATTTAGATTTGACTATGAATTAATGCATAATAATTTATAGCCAAAGTTATGTAGTATGGGCGTAAGTTGAAACAAGAATTATCTGTTGAATAAAATTGTTAAGAATTTAATAATTATCAAAAAGAAAGAGATATGTCTGTTTATAATTAAAAGATATGTCCATTAAGATCATTATAAATATTTGTTCCCCTAATTTTTTTTAATATAGAAAGTAAAAAAAAAACAATTCAACTAATTTATTTTTCTTCTTCCCTATAACTCTAATGTGTTTTATTGTGAGAAATTTAGATTTTACTATCTGAAATTTTCTTGTTAGACATTGTACAAAATTTTGGAGAAATACTATCATTAAACCCACCAATAACATAGTGAAAGACATTAATTCCTTAACGGTCATATTATCAAAGCATATTATTATTATTATTATTATTATTATTATTATTATTATTATACAAAATGATATTTTCCTACAGTTTTAGCTCATCCAATGGAGGACAAATTATCAAATGGGTGATGAGTCCTTAAATGAGCAATCTGTCCAATGAACTAATGTGTTTCGGAATTCAAATTGGGTTTTCAAAAGTGCATTATGCTGAAATTGGTTTAATACCTGAATTGCCCTTGACAGTTTTAGTTATTTTACTTTTTCTTTTATTTTTATATTTGTCAGATTATCCCATATACTTATCTATTTTATTCCAATAGACACTTATATAATCACATATTGATCACTTTACCCTTTGTACTTGTATATTTTGAATTAAATAGATACTTACATATAATTGTAGCACTATTTTTATTTAGGTACCTATTTAATATGAAATAGACAAATATATTGAGACAAAATAACCAATATGTGGTTATATAGATGTCTATTGGAATAAAATAGATAAATACATGAGTCAATCTAACAAATGAGTAAGTACATAGAGACAAAATGACTAAAGCTGCTAAGTTTATGAGATAATTGATGTATTAGTCCTTATTAGTTTTTAATTAGCAGTAAATTAATATTATGAATTATTTTTAAAGAATAGTGTTAAATTTATTTTTTAACTTGGTTAAAGTTGGATTATTCATGCTGAATTTTAGAAAATTTATATTCACACCAATTTTAAAAAATTTATAAATAAAACAAAATGCTTATCTTTGATATGATACACAGAGTAAAAGCAAAATTTTCAGAGTCTAGAGAATTCATCTTGAAAGCGCCTGAAAATCATAATTTAATAAATAAAATTAGATTCCTTTTATATTGATTTAACAATGTGAGGGATGTAAAAGTAGATTCCCTTGTTAGATGCAATATAGCAATTGGTAAGGCAAAAGCCACACACCCATTAAAGATAAAACCCATCACTATTTCCTATTTCCCACTTGCCAGCTCTATAGATAACCCTTTTAGGTTACATAAATCAAACATGCATTATATATACAGTCGTATTTGTTGTTAAATACTGCGAAGAAGAAACAGGGAAGAAGTAAATAAACTGCTGGAATTTATCTGAATTTTTAATTAGGGATAATATAAAAGGTATTATAGGTGTTGAATCCACCAAAAATAAATTTTTATTTTCTAAATAAAATTAATTATAATAGTGATTAATAGAATCGAATCCACAGAAAAATGATAACTTAATTAAACTTATTTTAAAAACCAAAATAAAACTTAAATAAAAATTAAATAAGGGAGTTTTATAATAGATAATTAAAATTAAATTAAAACTAAAAATTAAAATAAATATCAGTAAAAACAATTTAGAAAAAATTCAATGGAATTAATTTTAGTTGAAAGAATAGTTGCTGTTTCAATTCTTTGAATTGATCCTTAATGTAAAAATAATTCTTTCTAATTTTTAATAAACTAGTTTTAGTCATTAAAAATGCTCGCAATAATCAATCATTTTTTAGTTTTTAAATTAATTAAGAGACACTCGCTAATTAATCCTTCTTAACGAATAAACATATATGAACGGTTTTAAAATTTAATTTACTAACAGCTTTAAAATTAAGACATGATTCTATCTACCAAACTTAATCATGTGGTTTTAAGTTAGATTATATATTTTCTTAGTGTTATACCTAATTGTCACTAATTATTAAAATAATAAAAATAATTACGAATTCAAGTATTTTAATTGGTGGTATATTGATAAACTAATTGAACAGTGATTCCTATCAAACAAATTGCAAAGCAATAATGTGATTAAGTCATAAAATATATAAATATTGAAAATTAAAGAAAGATAAAAAAAATTATTTCTATCTCACAATCCTTTGATAAATTGAAACCTCAATTATCTTTCAACCGATTGAAAAATTAGTTGCTCATAATTTGAATGAAAGAAGACTCAAAATATATTAAAATAAATATGTAAAAACAGTAGAAAAAAGTCAAGGACTAAAGTCCTCCATCAAATGTCTTCTTAGGGTTGTTTCCTACAATTCCTTAAATATCTTCTAAAAAAATCCTACTCAACTCTAATTAGAAAAAAGATAAAAATTACGAAAATAATAAAAATAATAAAAATCCTAAGATAATAATACTTATTTAGAATAAAAGTCCAAAAAGATCTTCTGATATCCCTCTAAAAATTGCAGCACATCTATTCCTAAAAAGATAGGAGATCCAGCTATATCAGTAATCTTCTATGCATCAGGTCTGGTCAAGTTAAGCCCTGCCCAAGGCTTACGCTCAAGACTTCAATTCTTCTTTTTTGGTAGATGTAATAAGTCTTGCCGAAGGCTTATCTGCTAAACTCCTATCATCTCTTTAAGCATTTTTCAGTTAAAATAGTCAACATTTCCCATCAGTTATCATCTATACAAAAAAATCTCAAAATCAATAGAAATTTATAATAACAAGCCAAAATATATATTCAAAATAAACCACAAATATACATAAAATATTTGTTATCAAGGTGCAATGATAAAATAGGGAAGACATCAAGTTTTACATTATTTGGCATAAGTCTACGGTCACGAGCGAATAGAAAAAAAAATCATTAAATCAAATTAGAGGGATAGATAAAAAATTTAGGAAATAAAATAACATTCAAAAATTTATTACAAATTCACTCAATGTGCTCCACTCTCAAATATTAGAATTATAGCATTCTCAACTAACTCTATCTAATATATAAGGTTTACACAATATTTACTCAAATATTGAATAAATGCTAATACATGATTACACAAAAGCCCTTTGAGAACCTCTCCTAAAATGCTTATATTTATAATGTTGCTCACCACTAATACTCACTCAATAAGGATCCTCATCTAATTATGAATAATATTAAATATAAATTATGTTTTATGTAGGAAGTAATTTTTTTTACTCATTTTATGAAAATTTCTCACATATCAACTAGGAAAAAATCTTGTTCACTTCCTTCCCTAAATTTTATATATCTCTCTCTCTAATTTGATTAGTAAATTTTTTTTTTCCATTCAATTATGGGTGTAAGCTTAAGCTAAATTAGATAAAATTTATTGTTTTCTCTATTTTGTTATTGCATCTTTCATATAATCCCAAATATCTCAATTTAAATTTTGAATCGATTCTAACATAAACAAACAAGGAAGAAGAAAACAAACAACTTGAGTTGTGATGGTAGAATACTGTCTTTAGGAATTATTTAGTGAATTTCCCATAATAAAACAAGCTTTTCTTAAATTAAATCACAGTACCAGAACAACAAAAACTAAATAAATTGACCCAACAATATAAACAGAAGGCAGAGAGTAGTAAAGGATTGAAAGGGAGGATATTGCAGTGTGTTTTAGCTTTAGATTGCACAAATTTATTGAGCAAACTATGAATGTTAATGTAAATGTACATGAGAGAAAAGTGGAGATAAGGGTGGCATAACATCTAATATTAAAGTTAAGGAGAATTTGTTATGGAACAAAAAAAAAACACATACACAAGTTAAAAGAGTTGTTTAAGGAGAAAAAAATGAGTCAAAAAATAATGTGTTTTAAGGTAAGGTTAAAATAAAAAAAATAATAAAATAAATTAACAAAAAGTGAGCTTTTACTGGGCCTCGCGTATATCTCACGTGCATGGGGGAAGAATTCAACTGGTTTTCACACAAATTGAGCTTTTTTCCTATTTCTCATGCTGGCAAGATTCACCTCTCTTTCCACCCTTTACTAGCCCAAAAGAGAAAGATAATGTATAAAGAGGATGTAGGCTTTGTATTTTTCCAATATGGGATTCTTTTGAAATAGCTTGTGTATATCTATATATAGTTCTAATAATCTCACATATATTTTCAAAGAATGATTTGTTGGGTATAAATACGAGAATAAATGCTTTGAAACTAGTGTCTTTTGGATTATGGACCAGACCTATATTGAAAAAGGCATAATATGCATTATTAATAGTAAATCTTTTAGCTTTTATAAACTAGTAACTCTTATTGTATATCAGAGTTCGATTAATCACATTACATCTTCACATTTCTGGCAGTTGATGTTATTTTGCACTAATAGGCCATGCGGATGCCTTGTATTTCATGAATGCTTTAGAGATTATACCACAATATCATAGGAGCGGCCTCACTCCACATTTACATAGATGACTTCATAAAGTGTATATTGCATTATATACACTGCCCCATAAAAGACATGAAAATATTAATAGTTCTTAACTCATCCTCTTATTTAATTCAATCTAGCACTATTCATATCATAGAAAAGGACTTAAATAACAATGCTAGCAAAAAAAATAAGAGATTTATTATTACCCATATGAACTATTTTCATGGGATCTCCAATCTCAAAGGTTGGATTACTACATCTGTTATTTTCTTAATTGGCTTAAGTCCCATTGCCCTCAATGTTAGTTCACCCCATCATTTGTTAACATTGCCTCTTGCTAGGGCCATCTGTTTGGCTGCCTCTTTCCCCCATGTGGCCTTAGGAAAGGCAAAAAAGTTATGCTCAATCGAGTTTGAGAAGACAATTCAAAAAAGAAGAAGGCAAGCGGTCCACCCAATCATTGATCAACTGAGGTTCAATCTCATTCATTAATTCTCTTCCCAATGGTTTAGTTAGAGGATCGTCCAAATTCATTTCTGACTTCACATAATCAATGAATATAATTATATTCTTTTGCAGTTGCTTAATCACATAATGTCTCAATCAAATATGTTTATTTTTATCACTGAAAGTCTTATTCTTTGCAATGGCTATTGCTGCTTGGCAATCACACATGTTTTATTCCTAATGAAATATTTGCTAATAAAATTTTCAACCACTCACCCTCATTACCAGCTAGTTCTAGAGCAACAAATTCTAACTCCATGGTTAACTTTGCAATAATAGTTTGTCTGATTGATTTCTAAGTAATTACACTACTACCAAGGGTGAACACATAACCACTGATGGACTTTGTCTCATCTGAATCTGAAATCCAATTAGCATTATTTTATCCTTCTAATACAACTAGAAATCCACCATATAAGATACCATAGTTCATGGTACCTCTCAGATATTTCATCAACTTAACTAATGCATTCCAATGCTCATGATTTGGATTGTGTGTGTATCTTCTCAATCTACACATAGCATATGCAATGTCCGATCGAGAAATATAGATACATCAAACTTCTAATAATTTATGCATACTCATATTGAGCAATAAGATCACCTCAATTTTTCTTGAACTAAGTATTAGCATCATAAGGAGTACTCACTGGAATGACATCATAATGTCCAAACTTCTTAAGAAGTTTCTCAAGATAATATTCTTGTGATAACATTATACTATCACATTTCCTTACGATCTTAGTATCCATAATCACACTTACTTCACCCATATCTTCTATATCAAATTTAAAAGTAAGGAAAATTTTTTGTTTTAAGTACTAATTCAAGATTAGTACTAAAAATGAGCATATCATCTACATACAAACATATAATCGCACAGTTACTGCCAACAATTTGTATAAACTCATTTATCTACTTTAATAGAAGAAAATTATCACCAAGGAAATTTTGATTAAATTTCTCATGCCACTATTTTAGGTGCTTTTTTTAAAAGTCGTATAATGATTTAAGAAGTTTAAAAACATTGTTTTCTTAATAAAGAATCACACAGACTTCAAGTTGTTCCATATAAATTTCTTCTTCCAAATCACCATTTAAAAATATTATTTTAACATCCATCGGTGAATAAAAAGTTTGTAAATTGAAGTTAAAGCAATCAAAATTTGAATAGAAGATATTCTAGTCACAAGAGCAAAATTATCAAAATAGTCTACATTTTATTTTTGAGAAAAACTTATTGCAACAAGTCTAGCTTTATATTTTTCAATAAACCATCAGTATTAAATTTCCTTTTAAAAATCCATTTACAACCAATGGGTTTTGCTTTAGGAGGTAAATTAACTAATTTTGCATTAGAAAAATTCGAGGATTATTTTCTACAAGATAAGTATAAAAATCATTTCTAAAAGCATGAATTTTCTTTCCTTGGTCTTTTACTTATTCTCAAATCCTTATTTTCATAATTATTTTGAGTAACAGGTGAATGAGAAATATTATTAACTTTTAAAGGAAAAATATGCTCCAAATTTTAGCATTCTTTTTTTAATAGTAGAATTATGATCAAGCATATCACTATTCAAAATCAAATATCTAGCAGTACTATGCTCAACATAATCAATAATATGCAATTAGAAGTTTTAGAGCCCATTTTTCTTTGCTTAGGATCAGGTAGCATTACCTTTGCAAGGAACCCCTACACTTTTAAGTATTTTAGATTAGTGATCTTTTCACAATTCATAAGGTATCTTACCATTTTTCTTATAGTGTATTCTATTTTATAAGTGACATGCAAATAACATAGCTTCTTCCTAAAGGTTTTCAGGTATATGAGAACTAACAATATACAATTCATTATTTCCTTCAAAGTTCTATTTTTTTTTCAGCTACACCATTTGATTCAAGTGAATAACTAGGTTATTTCATAAATTATTCCTTCTATTTCATAAAAATCATTGAACAAGATATAATCACCACCTCTACCTGATTTAACCTAATCTTTCTATTCAATTGATTTTCTACTTGCCAAGTGTGATCTTGAGAAGAACTTTCCCATTGCCAAGTATATTAGTAGTTCGAGAATCACCAAGTTATACATGTTCTTCTCCTTCCCCTACTAGAGTGTAGGAAATAATCATACTTCTATTTGCATAAATATGCTTGGTAGAACCGGAGTCTACCACCCATTCTTTCACATTGGTCTATGGATTTACATGAAAAATTACCACAATAATAATATCATCTTCTTCAACCAAGTTTTGCCTTTGGTTTAGGAGGATTGTCATTTCTCACCCTCTTTATGCACTGAGGTGCGTGATGACATAGCTTTTCACAAAGAAAATAGGAACCTTTTTTTTTGAAAGGTGGGGTTAGAAACACTAGGTTTATAATCAGGTTTCTTAGTGCCATATATTTTTGTTGGTTACGAATCTTGTCATGCTCCAAATGTGCTTTTAAAGCCATCTCCTTTGCTTTAGCAGCTTTAAGCTCCTTTTTTTGGTATCTTCAATGATGATGTGGGTGAATAGATATGCAAGTAATAATTGCTTGTGTTTATGCTTGAGTTATTTCTTGTATTCCTTCCATGAAGCTAGTAATTTTTTGATGAGCAATCCTGCAATGGACTCATCTTGCAGGATTATGTTTTCTGTTCTAAGATCCTCTAGAAATTTGTGATACTCATTTATTTGCATTTTGATGTCCTTATCATCTACCATTTCCCATTTATAAAAGTTTCCAATTATAAATTTTTATTTTTTGGCATCCTCAGGTTAGGAAATTTTCTAGTCTTATTTGGTAGCTGGCGTGGCCTGGTTTATTCAAATCATATCACACATTTTTTACATTAGAAAATGCAATGTTTAGAAAAAAAAAAATTGAAACTAAAGCTCTTCCACTGAGTTTTTTCTATTCGAATAAGGGATTTTTTCTTTAACCTTTTACTTCTCTTAGCCATGGTCGTTACAAAAATTCTTTCTCTTTACCACCTCTTTACTCCTACTCTTTAATCCCCTAAACCACCACCACTTCGTTTACAACTTCTCCACCAATTACAAATTGTATGCACCACTACCAACCACCTTAATCCCTCAGATCTTCTCATTCCTTCTCTTTCCCATAGCCTATTCTTGTCAATACGCCGATTTTACAACATCTCTCTATCAAAAGGTTGATTTAGTTATTCTTTCTCCTTTTTCTCCCTTCTCTTCCTATCCACTTCACTAATCTGCAACTTATCAATTCCCACCTCAAAAATCAAGGTTGGATCCAATGAAGAGGCTAAGAAGGGTGCCAAATGCGTGATAACATCAGAATCCCCAACTAACTTTTTTATATTAGAATACATCACACTATGATTTGCCTCACTACTCATTGCCTTAGAAGCCCTAAAGTTCTCTATAGGTAAAAGTAATGACCTTGACATTAGAGAATTTCTTCTCTTCTAAACGAAACCCACCAATGATGAAACCCAATTAGACTTGATGACAAGTAGACTTATGGTTTGTTCTTGGTTGCTCGAGTGAGATTAACATGCAATACAAGGAGAATGGCTTAAGTCCCAAGGAGAAACTCTAATGCTTAAGTTAGAACTCGAGATGTATTATAGAGCTTAAGAAGGAAAGTATTCAAATCCTTTTACCGATGGGGAATGTCCCCAATATATAGGAAGTGGAAAGGGGACCATGGTCTACGTCATCAATGAGAATCTCGAGTGTGTGAGAGGCTTGTCTTACCAAGGGACAAGTCAACTCGTCTAAAGGAGCTCAGTGTGTGGAGCTTCAGGTATAACATCATTAGTCCCTCCCTTGTGTGCTAGCATTTATGCTAGTTGTGACGATGTTGTTGTGCTGACCCACGTGGCATGGGCTAACAAGCTTGCCACTTTATCTTTTGAATGTCTTGAGGGCAAAAGTTGAATTTGCCCTTCCTGCCCTACATCATTAATAGTGACCATTTGCTCTTCGAGACTCTGCATATATAAAAAGGGGAATGAGAAGTTATTGACATATACTTGCAATTGCTACGCTAGTTTCGTCCTTGTTGCTTAAGCTTTCTCTAGATCATTCTTCAGACTTTTTATTTGAGGTGATTGTTTTATTTTATTATGAGTTCTGAGAGTTCTAAGTTCCAGTCCAGGTCTTAGGGGTCAGTTCAAGTTCTTTACCTCATGGTACTGAGAGTGTGCTCGAGGTATGACTTGATGTTCTAGATGCTGCATGACTCAGGGACATCGAGCTCTCTGAGCAAGCCATGTCCTCTGTAACACCCTTATGCCATATATACATACAATACATATTTTCAGCATATGTAAAATACGCATATACGGTATAAAAATCACAGACCAGTTTACTAAATTTTTGTTTTACATTTTCAATTTAAAATTTCAAATTCTAAATATATAAAAATTAAATAGAATATAAATATTCTTGACTTGTTATAAGAACCCAAAATAAATAATATATATATAAATCTCTGGAAAAAATTTGTCAGAGTTTTATCTGTAATTTGAATATCCCAAAATTTAGCAATTACTCAACCTGCAAAAACACACTCCCAAATAATTTTCAATCACCATCTCAACCATACTTCTCAATTTCACCAAGTTTCTCAAACAATTATATATATATATATAATTTAAAACACACTTACTCTCCCATTTCATATACATTGACCTAAACATTCTTTATAATACACAATACGTAAAATTCAAAACATAATATATTATGCATAATACTCAAAATGTACAATAACATAAAAATATATACATGCTGCTGGTAGTGTTTCTGATCTCGATAGCAACTCAACAAGCTCAACTACAAGTCTAGACCCGATCTGGTCTAGAAGAACTCTCTGGCTCAGCTGGGTCTACCCTGTCAACTGAGCGATGGAAACAATCGCGCTAAGCCGAAGCCTAGTGGTACAAACTTTGATAATAACAATATAACTCAATGCAATACCAAATGCACAATGCATATAGATGTCACATCAATCCACTTTCTTATATTTTCAAATATTTCATAAGCACAACTTATAACATTATATTGCTCAATTGTATCATAATTCATAATTCACATTAAAACAAAAACAAGCATGAGCCCAAAAAGGATCTAGTATGCTATTTAAATTTTAGAGTTACTGTTTTGGTCTATAATGACACCATGTATCTAGCCCCGTAGGCAATATATCCATGGATAATATAACAGCCTCAGTCTCTTGGACCTCAACCCGGCTAGACCCTTAGGCCCCAGTATCTTGGTCCTCAACCCGGCTAGACTGCTACAGTTTTTGAGGCTTACGACATAGTCTTTTCACTCCAAAAATATCATATTTATCAGCTGGCCTGGCTTACGACCCAGTCTTTTCACCATTCCAGCGTGTAGCCCGTAGGCAATCATAGGCATGCCGCCAAACCCAGAACTATGAAAATTGAATAACATACTAGTCACACAATTTATTCATTTTTTTATTATTAATCTCTTTCTCTTTGTCATATATTTAATCTAGGCACATTGCCTTATTTTCACTTTTTTTTTCTCATTTTTCTCATTTTTTCACAATTTTCTCACTTTTCTCACATTTCTCATTTATTATCAATATCAATTCATTTTATTATTCCACATATCTCATTTTTGCATTCACAACACATTACCCAATTATTTTGGGTATTTTCACATAATATACATATTTCACATTCTATACAATTTACCTATTATCAATGGCTTTTCACAATGCATTTAACACATATATGACATTACAAATGTCATAGCATATTATTTGTACACAATCAATGAACCAAGTAACTTAACATATTTTCCAACCAAAATGGGTTAAGTCCAAATGTTATGCAAATATAAACATTATATTCAAAGTTTGTACATGCCTCCACTAACAACCCAAACCAAGCTAAAAACAACCTTCAATCCAATCTTTCCAACTTGCCCTTCATCACTTGGATGAAGAAATTAACCTCCCTCAAAGCCTAAACCAAATGTGATAGCAAATAATCATTTAGTATCACATTTAATGGCATTTCCAACATTAAACCATAATTACACATCACTCCTACAAATTTTCAAAAATTTAGCCTTTCCTTACTTCAACATTGGAATTCCATTCTACTATAATTAAATTAGTGTTTTAAGTTTATTTATATTATTAAAAACATATTTTAATACATTTAAATCATTTACATTATAAAAATACACTCTTATACACAAAATCTCAAAATGGCATAACATTCCCCCATTGAAGGTTTTCCATTCCAACACAATCCATTACTCATTCCAAGCTTATATTCATCACTTTTAACACTAAACAACATGCTTAAACAAATAAAATCACACAATTCAACCACTTTGGAAAATCACTTTTCCAAAACCCTAAATCTCCACTTCCATTGTCAAACTGCAATCCAACACCACCAAATCCAATATTTGACTTTAAAATACTTGTTTATGAATCAAAAGAACTCATTTTTAATCAATTTGTACAATTAAAGATTCTCTCTCTATTTTACATATGCGTATATATGTATTGTATGTATATACCCCCTAAATTCTCTCTCTTCATCATTCTTTAACCAAACTCCATCATCTCTTCAATCTAACCTTAGAATCATTGTTAACTACCCAAAATAACATCATACACACCAATTCCAATAATTATAACATGCTACATCAAAATCCAAATTTTCACATAATACCATCTTCCATGGAATTCAAAGAAAAGAGATGGAAACTTACTAATTTTGGTGAAGATCACCAAAAATCCACTTGAAACTTGTTAATTCCTTCAATTTATGGAGTATGGAAGAAGTAAAATCCTTGGTCTAGCTCCCATGGAATTTTTGGCCAAAGGAAAGAGAAGAAGAAGAAGAAGAAGACTTTTAATATTTCTTTTCCTTTCATCTTTTTTTTTAAACCACATATATATATATATTAAAATAATTTAATATTTAATATTTAATTATTTTTTTAATAAATTAAAAGTCATAATTTCTCTCTTCCATTCAAAAATAATTTTTTTGAATAATTTTTTTAATTTTGAATTTATAAGATTTAATTACCAAAATACTCTTTTCTTTTAAAAAGTGTTGACTTTTATATGTTATGTATATTTTGTATATATATCACATATATATTCCAGTTTTTCATTTAAAATCCCTTCATTTTTTATTTAAAACCATTAATTTAATTTATCCTTTTAAATTATAATTTATTTTATCCAATTTTCCAAAAAATAGAAATTTTCAAAAATTTTAGGATGTTACATCCTCTCACTCTGAGCTAAGCGGTGACTCTAGTGCTAAGAGGCTGTCAAGAAGGTTTGGGTATGGGACATCTGCTATACATTGTCTGCGTAGGATTTGACAAATATATGCTTGAATTATGGAGTGGAGTCGGGGTACACTATAGGTGAGCCTAATGAAACTTCTTGTGCTTATGATAAACCTGGTAAGATTCAGCTAGTACTTTATGATGAGGGTTTAAAGGCAGAGGTATGGCTCCCACTTCATCCTTTTCATATAGAGTTCTTTAATTATCATCATATTTCTTTGAGCCAACTTAGCCTCAATGCCTAGTGCACTGCGATCGAATTTGAGATCCTTTGTCAGCTCCTCAATGTGGCTGCTTTGTCTCAAGTATTACGTTCTTTTGCCATATTGAAGACTCATCCTGCTACGGATGAGGATTTCTTGTACCCACAGAGGTGATCCATACTCAAGTTGTTTCGTGGCAAACCCGATTCTATAAAGAGCTAAAAAGATAGGTTCTCCATTGTTGAGAGCGTGGGGGATTTCGTTGCCCTAACCACTGGAGCATGGGTCATGGCAATCCCTTTGCCACTAGAGGCACCCTCAGCTCCGAAGAACGTGCTATCTTTGATATAATTTGCATGAATGTTAAGAGGGAGAAAAGGAATGTTATTGAATTGATAAGGGAGTATTTCCTAGTGGGAAGGCTCCCAGAGACCTCAAATTTAAGGACCGAGCGGGTATGTCTTTTCCATCTAATTGAGTAATCTTACTCTTGCTTATGTATTCAAATTTATGTGCTTGTTCAGATATGGGGAAGGAGTTCGCCACTTCACAATTAAAGAGGATGGCGAAGGAGGTTACATTAGACGTCTCCTAGAAAAAGACAAGTGTGAAGGCCACATCTTCCACGGGTGGAGGGCAGACCTCTACCAGTCAGAGGATTGAGACTAGTGACTCTTCCTTGGGTCAAGGTGGGGCCACTGAAGTCCTAGTGGTGGACCCAGTACCTAAAGTCAAGGAGTCCTTGGCTCATCATGGATCATGATCATGCTTTTGGAGAAGCTAGGCGGCAGCCATGGCATGGAATAATCTATAACCATTCCCAGGGTTCTCATAGCAATGCACAATACTTTGACAAGCACACCCCAGGAGAGCTGGGAACATAAGGCGACAAGCTCGCTTGATCTTACTAATAAACTCATGACGGGCTCCAACAAGATATGTGATCTAAAGTTAATACTATGGAGCCATAATGTGGGAGACCATCTCAAGAAGGAGTTGAGGGAACTCCAGTCTCTTCAGTGAGCCTTAGTAGAAAAAAAAGTAGTGAGGACGGAGATCTAAAGTTCCCTTAAGGCTGAGAGGGAGGTACTCAAAGATGAGTAGGAAGCCTTAATAGTTGCTTGTGTTGAAGCCGAGAGAAAGATAACTACCGCAGAGGAGGGCGATGAGCAATATGCGCTGTAATATCCCAAAGTATACCCGAAAAGTTTTGGAATATTTATTGTTGTATTTGGATTAAATGTATATGTTTAAGTGAAAAGAGATAAAAGATAAGAAGAGAAGAGTGTATATGTTGTATATATAGAGATATATACAACATATACAAGTCAAATTATTAAATGGTCAAAAGAAGAAATAATTAATTTTAATTAATTGAAATGGAAATTAAGTGGAAAGTGGATGATGATATTTGTAATATTATATTAATATAATTGCTTGGTTGAAAACAAAAGAGAGATTGAGTGGTTAAGTGAAGAGGGAGAGTTGACTTTGCTCTTGTCTATTCTTCTTCTTCTTCTTCTTTCTTTGGTTGGCCGAACATCATCATAGCAAGAGAGGAAAGATAGATTTTACTCATCCAAACTCAAGATTGAAGGATGTTTCAAGTGATCAAGTTAGAAATCTAAGAGTTTTCATCACTTTTGGTAAGTTCTCCACTTGATTCTTTGGTTTTTCTTTTAAGTTTGTGTTGTGGGTTTGGTGTTTGATTATTGATGGTTTGTGTATATTTGATTATGGTATTTGAGGGTGTGTAATCTTCTTGGTGTTGATTTTTGGGGTTGGATTGAAGAGAAAGTGTTGTGTTTGAGTTGTGTGTATGTGATGGTTGTGAATTGGTGTTTGATGTATGTTTTGAATTGTTTTGGTATTTTTGCAAGTTATTATGGTTTATGGGTGTGTTTAGTTAAGTTTGTTTGAAGTGGAAAATGGTGGAAGTAAGAGGTTTGTTGGATGTGTTGTTGTTGTTGCCGGAATTAGGATTTTTGGCCTGACACGTCCATGAGCACGGCCAGGTCGTTAGGCGTGTCAATGGTTCTGTTTTCTGGAGGGGTGACATGAGTAGTGACATGCCCATGTCACCGAGCGTGTCACAGCTTCTGTGTCGTAGTAGCACTGACACGGCCAGTGACACAGCCAGTGACACGCCCATGTCACTAAGCGTGTCATAGCTACTGTGTTGAGGGAGAATTGACACGACCATGAACACACCCGTGTTGTTGGACGTGTCAATGTTTCTGTGAGACAGAATGAATGACACATCTAGTGACATGCCCATGTCACTGAGCGTGTCAAAGCTTCTGTGTTGTGAGTTTAGGGCACGGTCAGAGACACGCCCGTGTTGTTGAGCGTGTCATGTGTAGAGTTTGCCCTAGTTGGTTCTTATCCATATTATCTCTCTCTAAGTGAGTGTGTATAATCACCTTTGGTTTAGGTTTTGAAGAGAGTTGAGTTGCCCTAATCCTAGTGTTGAGGATTCTTGGAAGAGGAGTTTGGTGTTGTGTGAGTTGCTCTTGAGGTAAGTACAAACCCTACATATTGTATACATTTATATGACTTTGGGACTTAACACATTTGGTTGTAAATGTGTTAAGTAATCCATTACATTGTTAATATATTTGATTAATATCATGAATAGCATAATGTGAAAGATATGATAATCATTCAAAATATATATCCAATGCAATTGGTTGTGTATACCTTAATGATGAGATGTGATGCCATTGTTGTCGGCTATAATGATGCAAATGAAATAATTGGGGCATGGTTGCCTAAATGATTATGAGGAAGTGAGAATGGAATTGACAATGAAATAATGAAAGAATTGTGTGCCTAATGTGTTATTCACTTTTTAGAGTTTTGTTGTTGGTGGCATGCCTAATAGTAATAATCTCTTGAAGCTGGGTTGGGCTTGATCCTTGAAGCCAAGTTGGGTTGAAGTTTAGCAAGCTTAACTCCCCTTGAAGCTTGGTTGGGTCTAGTCCTTGAAGCCTAGTTGAGATGTTACAACCCTTGAAGCTAGGTTGGGTTTGGTTCTTGAAGCTAAGTTGTATTGATGCTTAGCATGCTTTGCTCCCCTTGAAGCTTGGTTGAGCCTAATCCTTGAAGCCTAGTTGGGATAATGATAAATGTGATGATTGAACCAAAACATTAACTCTGAAAGTTGAATGGCATATTATTTTCTTTTGGGCCCATGCTTGTCTTTGGTTAAATGTGATTCATGAATGGTGAAACAAATGAATAATAAGATTTAATGTAAGTTTTGTAATATGATATTCTTATATATTATTTATAATGTTTGAACATATGACATTGGCATTGCATTGAAGCATATCGTTATTATCGTTTATATCACTAAGCCTATGGCTTAGCGCGATTGTGGTTCGTCGCGCAGGTGACAGGGTAGAACCGAAGAGTTCAGCTAGACCGAGTCGAGTCTAGACTTTGAAGAGTTGATTGTGGGCTTAAAGATTAGAGACAAACTGCCAAACATGTATAAAATTTATGTTTTGTAAACATGAATTTTGATATATTTATATATGTAAATACCACTACATTTTCCGCTGCACAATGAATAAATGTTTTATCTAGTATAGTTTATAATATAATATGAAGTGCTTTAAATTTTCTTATATTATTGCAGAAGAGAAAAATTGGGTTATCTAATCTGAACCGTGGCACTCATGTGTTCGGTAAATGTATATTACAGGTGTAGTAGTATGTAGTGTGCGTATACGGGGTATAGGGGTGTTATAATTGTTTTGGTATCAGAGCCTAGGTTTGAGATTCTCAACCTAGGTAAATTGTAAGAAAAAGAACATTTTGATTCTAAAAGTTGGTTTTTAAATAAGATACATGTTTTGGTATTGGCAGTCTCTGATCTTTGATGAGGTATATTCTGCTGTGTTTGCAGATATAGGTAGTGATGGCGTCTCAGTCACGTCAGTCCATAGAAGGTAGTGCTGAGAGTGTAGCTCCTAAAGAGGGTAGAGATGGAGCTAGGGTTGAGAGAGCTGGAGAGGCACCTGCTCCTGTGCAAGAGAGACTAGCTGCTGATGAGGTTCCGCCAGTTTGGCTAAGACATGTGGTAGAATTGTTGAGGCAAGCTCCAGTGTAGCTGCCACCGCCACCACAGCCACAAGTGCCGGTGAGGCATTATGATATATTGAGGAAATTTGGGGCTGAAGATTTCTTTGGTACTACAGATCCTGCAGTAGCTGAGCAGTGGTTGGATAGAGTTCAGAGGGTATTTATCCAGTTGCAAGCTACTCTTGAAGAGAAATTTGATTATGCTAGATCCCTTCTGCAGAAAGATGCTTATGATTGGTGGAAGACAGTTCCACATGCCATGGATGATCCACCTACTTTGTCTTATGATGATTTTCTGCGGGAGTTTGAGCAGAAATATACTCCGAGGGAGTATAAGGATGCCAAGAAGATGGAATTTTTGAATCTGAGATAAGAGAACCGGACAGTGACAGAGTATGAGATAGAGTATATCAGGTTGAGTCACTATGTCGGTGGGATTATTTCTGATGAGATTGATCGGTGTAGGAGATTTGAGGAAGGATTGAGGCCCTCTATTATGTGTATTGTTGCTGGTTCTCGGTACCAAGACTTTTCTCAGTTAGTTGTCGCAGCTAGAAGTGTTGAGAGAGCACAGGGTATTGCAGCAGCTGCTACTGAAGAGGAGACCAGAGTTAGGAGACCCCAGTTTGAGGCAGGGTCTTCATTTATGAAGAGGGGCCGAGGGAGTTTTGTTCCAAGAGTCAGTAGAAGCCAAAGGCAGTCGGGTAGGTCAGTTCAGTATCAGAGGCAGAAATCGAGATCTATAGTCTCTTTAGCGAGTGCTCCGACTCCAGTGGTTCAGAGATCCATTCCACCTATATGTGTTCATTGTGGTAGGACACATGGGGGTGTTTGATGGAAGACGGGTGGATCAGGAGTATGTTTTAGATGTGGGTCAATAGCTCACTTTATTAAAGATTACCCTGAGCTACAGGAGGATAGACAAACTGATACTGCAGCTTCTCGACCCAGTGTCAGCAGAGGTGGTCGAGGGGGCAGAGGTTTCAGTAGAGGTGGTCGACCTAGGTTCAGTCAGAGAGGAGGCTCTACATCCGGAGGCAATAGGCCAGATGAGGCTGGGTCTTTTCAGAGAGTGTATGTGATGCAGAGGTAACCGGATGCTTCAGCAGTTATTATGGGTACATTTTCTTTATTTGGCATTTTAGTTCTTGCTTTGATTGATCCAGGATCTACTCATTCATACATAAATGTATCTATCTTGCCTGTGTCTGAATTGCATTCAGAGTCCTTATGATTTGATGTTTTGGTGACAAATCCTTTAGGACATAGTGTTGTGGTGAGTAAGGTGCATCGTGATAGTTCAGTTGTGGTGCAAGGTGAGGAGTTTTCGGGGGATTTAATTGAAATGCCTTTTAAGGAGTATGATTTGATCTTAGGCATGGATTGGTTGTCTAAGCATGGAGCTGTGGTAGACTGTCAAAAGAAGTGTGTTACCCTGAGAACCGGTGATGGTAGAATTGTGATGGTATCTAGTGAGCAGAGACAACTTGTATCCTTGTTTGTGTCATCTGTTGCAGCTAGAAAGTTGATTAGAAAAGGGTGTGATGCTTATCTTGCTCATGATGTGGATACCAGAATAGTGGGTTCTCAACTTGATAGTATACCCATAGTTGCGGAATTTCCAGATGTTTTTCCGGAGGAGTTGCCAGGGTTACCCCCTGAGAGAGAGGTTGAGATTGGTATCGATTTGTTGCCTGGTACCACTCCCATCTCTATTACTCCTTATCGAATGGCACCTACTAAGTTGAGAGAGTTGAAGGTGCAGTTGCAGGAGTTGTTGGATAAAGGGTTTGTTTGCCCTAGTGTTTCTCCATGGGGAGCTCCTATTTTGTTTGTAAAGAAGAAGGATGGTACTTTGAGGTTGTGCATCGATTATAGGCAATTGAATAAGGTGACTATTAAGAATAAGAATCCTTTGCCTATGATTGATGATCTCTTCGATCAGTTGAAGGGAGCATCAGTGTTTTCCAAGATTGATTTGAGATCAGGATACCATCAGTTGAGGGTTAGAGCTGAAGATGTTCCTAAGACAGCTTTCCGCACAAGGTATGGGCATTATGAGTTCTTGGTTATGCCTTTTGGATTGACGAATGCACCTGCAGCTTTCATGGATTTGATGAATAGGGTGTTTAGGCCCTATCTAGATCAGTTTGTAGTGGTCTTCATTGATGATATTTTGGTATATTCGCATAATAAGAAGGAATGATATTTTGGTATATTCGCATATTTTGGATTGAGAGAGAAGCAATTATATACTAAGCTGTCGAAGTGTGAGTTTTGGCTTGATCAAGTGATTTTTCTTGGTCATATAGTGTCAGCAGATGGTATAAGAGTTGATCCGAATAAAGTTGAGGCTATTTTGAATTAGAGTCCACCGAAGTCTGTAACTGAAGTTAGAAGTTTTCTGGGTTTGGCAGGCTATTATCGACGCTTTGTGAAAGGTTTTTCTTTGATAGCTACTCCACTCACCAGATTACTTCGAAAAGGAGTTAAATTTGTGTGGACAGATCAGTGTTGACTCAAGCTCCTGTTCTTACTTTGCCTGTGGAAGATAAACCATATGTGATTTACAGTGATGCTTCACATAATGGTTTAGGTTGTGTTTTGATGCAAGAGGGTAAAGTCATAGCTTATACTTCTCGGCAGTTGAAGCAGCATGAGCTTAATTATCCGACACATGATTTGGAGTTAGCAGCCATAGTTTTTGCTTTGAAGATTTGACGACATTATTTGTATGGGGAGAAGTGTTTTATCTATACAGATCATAAGAGTTTGAAATATTTGGAGGTTCGAAGAGAGCTTAATCTTCGGCAAAGACGATGGTTGGAACTGATCAAAGATTACGATTGTTTGATTGATTATCATCCTGGTAAGGCAAATGTTGTTGCGGATGCCTTGAGTCGAAAGTCTTTGGCAGGTTTGATTGTTTATTCGGTCACGTTGCTTGTTGAGTTGAGAACGTTGCATGCTAGTTTTGAATTATGTGATGATGGAACCTTGTTAGCTCAGTTGCATTTGAGACCGGTGTTGTTGGATCAGATTAAAGAGGCTCAATTGGTTTATGAGAAAATTCAGAAAGTTGTGTTAGATTGCCAAAATGGAGAGAGTAGAGATTTTCATGTGAGAAAAGATGGTAGCCTTTGGTTCAAAGATAGATTGTGTGTTCCTGATGATGTAAGATTAAGAAAGATTATTTTAGAGGAAGCACATCGGTCGACTTTTGCTATGCACCCTGGGAGTACTAAGATGTATCATGATTTGAAGCAGCATTACTGGTGGTCAGGTATGAAGAGGGACATAGTGGAGTTTGTATCCAAATGTCTCACTTGTCAGAGAGTGAAGGCCGAGCATCAAGTTCCAACAGGGTTACTTCAACCTTTAGCAATGCCTGAATGGAAATGGGAGCGAGTGACAATGGATTTTGTGTCCGGTTTGCCGTTGACTCAGAAAAAGCATGATGCCATCTGGGTGATTGTTGATCGGTTGACAAAGACAGCTCATTCCAGTTAGAATGGACTATTCTCTTGAGAAGTTGGCTGAGCTGTATATTAATGAGATAGTGAAGTTGCATGGAGTCCCAATTTCTTTGGTGTCCGATCGAGATCCCCGGTTTATTTCAAGGTTTTGGAAGAGTTTACATGGTGCTTTAGGTTCTCGATTGCATTTTAGCACTGCTTTTTATCCGCAGACAGATGGGCAGTCAGAAAGAGTGATACAGATTATAGAGGATATGTTGAGAAGCTGTGTCATTGATTTCTCTGGAAGTTGGGATAGATTTTTGCCATTAATGGAATTTGCTTATAACAATAGTTATCAGTCTACTATTAGAATGGCACCATTTGAGGCTTTGTATGGTAGAAGATGCGGAACGCCTTTATGTTGGAATGAAGTTGGAGAAGGCAAATTGGTTGGTCCTGATTTGATTAAAGAAACGGAAGAGAAAGTGAAGATAATTCGGGATCGGTTGAAAGCAGCTTCAGATCGACAGAAATCTTATTCAGATTTACAGAGGAGAGACATAGAGTTTGATGTTGGAGATAAAGTATTTCTGAAAGTGTCTTCCTGGAAGAAAATTTTAAGATTTGGCCGCAAAGGGAAGCTAAGTCCTTATTTTATTGGACCTTATGAAGTATTAGAAAGAGTTGGACCAGTTGCTTATCAAATCGCTTTGCCTCCTGAGTTGGATATAATTCATAATGTCTTCCATGTTTCTATGCTGCGGAGGTATAGATCAGATCCATCTCATGTTTTGTCCTTTGAATCTATTGAGGTGAGTCTGGATCTAACTTTTGAAGAAGAACTAGTTGCTATTTTGGCACATGAAGTGAAAGAGTTGAGAAATAAGAAAGTACCACTTGTAAAGGTTCTTTGGAAGAATCATACAAAGGAAGAGTCAACTTGGGAGAGTGAGCAAGCGATGCGAAATCAATATCCTCAACTATTTTAGACTTGAGATCAGGTAATTTCGAGGATGAAATTTCTTTTCAGAGGGGGAGAATTGTAATATCCCAAAGTATACCCTAAAAGTTTTGGAATATTTATTGTTGTATTTGGATTAAATGTATATGTTTAAGTGAAAAGAGATAAAAGATAAGAAGAGAAGAGTGTATATGTTGTATATATAGAGATATATACAACATATACAAGTCAAATTATTAAATGGTCAAAAGAAGAAATAATTAATTTTAATTAATTAAAATGGAAATTAAGTGGAAAGTGGATGATGATATTTGTAATATTATATTAATATAATTGCTTGGTTGAAAACAAAAGAGAGATTGAGTGGTTAAGTGAAGAGGGAGAGTTGACTTTGCTCTTGTCTATTCTTCTTCTTCTTCTTCTTCTTTCTTTGGTTGGCCGACCATCATCATAGCAAGAGAGGAAAGATAGCTTTTGCTCATCCAAACTCAAGATTGAAGGATGTTTCAAGTGATCAAGTTAGAAATCTAAGAGTTTTCATCACTTTTGGTAAGTTCTCCACTTGATTCTTTGGTTTTTCTTTTAAGTTTGTGTTGTGGGTTTGGTGTTTGATTGTTGATGGTATGTGTATATTTGATTATGGTATTTGAGGGTGTGTAATCTTCTTGGTGTTGATTTTTGGGGTTGGATTGAAGAGAAAGTGTTGTGTTTGAGTTGTGTGTATGTGATGGTTGTGAATTGGTGTTTGATGTATGTTTTGAATTATTTTGGTGTTTTGCAAGTTATTATGGTTTATGGGTGTGTTTAGTTAAGTTTGTTTGAAGTGGAAAATGGTGGAAGTAAGAGGTTTGTTGGATGTGTTGTTGTTGTTGCTGGAATCAGGATTTTTGGCCTGACACGCCCATGAGCATAGCCAGGTCTTTAGGCGTGTCAATGGTTCTATTTTCTAGAGGGGTGACATGAGCAGTGACACCCCCATGTCACTGAGCTTGTCATAGCTACTGTGTTGAGGGAGAATTGACACGGCCATGAACACGCCCGTGTTGTTGGACGTGTCAATGTTTCTGTGAGACAGAATGAATGACACATCCAGTGACACACCCATGTCACTGAGCGTGTCAAAGCTTCTGTGTTGTGAGTTTAGGGCACGGTCAGAGACATGCCCGTGTTGTTGAGCGTGTCATGTGTAGAGTTTGCCCTATTTGGTTCTTATCCATATTATCTCTCTCTAAGTGAGTGTGTATAATCACCTTTGGTTTAGGTTTAGAAGAGAGTTGAGTTGCCCTAATCCTAGTGTTGAGGATTCTTAGAAGAGGAGTTTGGTGTTGTGTGAGTTGCTCTTGAGGTAAGTACAAACCTTACATATTGTATACATTTATATGACTTTGGGACTTAACACATTTGGTTGTAAATGTGTTAAGTAATCCATTACATTGTTAATATATTTGATTAATATCATGAATAGCATAATGTGAAAGATATGATAATCATTCAAAATGTATATCCAATGCAATTGGTTGTGTATACCTTAATGATGAGATGTGATGCCATTGTTGTCGGCTATAATGATGCAAATGAAATAATTGGGGCATGGTTGCCTAAATGATTATGAGGAAGTGAGAATGGAATTGACAATGAAATAATGAAAGAATTGTGTGCCTAATGTGTTATTCACTTTTTAGAGTTTTGTTGTTGGTGGCATGCCTAATAGTAATAATCTCTTGAAACTGGGTTGGGCTTGATCCTTGAAGCCAAGTTGGGTTGAAGTTTAGCAAGCTTAACTCCCCTTGAAGCTTGGTTGGGTCTAGTCTTTGAAGCCTAATTGAGATGTTACAACCCTTGAAGCTAGGTTGGGTTTGGTTCTTGAAGCTAAGTTGTGTTGATGCTTAGCATGCTTTGCTCCCCTTGAAGCTTGGTTGAGCCTAATCCTTGAAGCCTAGTTGGGATAATGATAAATGTGATGATTGAACCAAAACATTAACTCTGAAAGTTGAATGGCATATTAATTTCTTTTGGGCCCATGCTTGTCTTTGGTTAAATGTGATTCATGAATGGTGAAACAAATGAATAATAAGATTTAATGTAAGTTTTTGTAATATGATATTCTTATATATTGTTTATAATGTTTGAACATATGACATTGGCATTGTATTGAAGCATATCGTTATTGTGGTTTGTATCACTAAACCTATGGCTTAGCGCGATTGTGGTTCGTCGCGCAGGTGACAGGGTAGAACCGGAGAGTTCAGCTAGACCGAGTCGAGTCTAGACTTTGAAGTGTTGATTGTGGGCTTAAAGATCAGAGACAAACTGCCAAACATGTATAAACTTTATGTTTTGTAAACATGAATTTTGATATATTTATATATGTAAATACTACTACATTTTCCGCTGCACAATGAATAAATGTTTTATCTAGTATAGTTTATAATATAATATGAAGTGCTTTAAGTTTTCTTATATTATTGCAGAAGAGAAAAATTGGGTTATCTAATATAAACCGTGGCACTCCTGTATTCGGTATATGTATATTACAGGTGTAGTAGTATGTAGTGTGCGTATACGGGGTATAGGGGTGTTAGATCCGCGGGGTGTCTGCCACTACTCATAGTTTATGACTGAGTAGTTAAAGAAGAATTACTAGGAGACTGATCTGTTCTGGATGACCAAGGTTGATATTCACAGTTTGGCTGATAAGCTCGAAAAGGATAAGGGCGAGGGTGGCCAATGATGCAAATTGTGGTCATTCGAGCTAGTAGATGTTGAGGATAGGTATATGAGGCATTTTGTGGCCATCATGGACCTGATTATTCCATCCGAGAGATCAGCATGGGGATGTTTTTCTAGGATGTTATGTGAAATATTCCTCAGGAAAGGGAAGAGCACCAGGCCTTAAGCTCGCCCATTTTATCGAGTCGCCTAAGGTATGTTGGGAATATATTAAGTGACTTATTATTGTCTATAGTATTCATATGATGCTCGTTTATTATCTACAGGTCGCATGTTCCATCCATGCTCACCTCACTAAATGATGATAAGTAGACCTAGGGTATGTTCCTGGCTACTTAGGTGATGGTAACTTGCAATAAAGAGGAAAACAACTTGGGTTCCGGTGGAAACCTCAATACCTAATTCAAAACTAGAGTTGTATTGCAGAGCTTAAGAAATAAAGTATTCAGATACTTTTACATGTGGGGAATGTCCCCAATATATAGGAAGTGGAAAGGGGGACCATGGTCTACGTCATCAAAACGAGAATCTTGAGTGTGTCAAAGGCTTGTTGTACCAAGGGACAAATCAGCTTGTCTAGAGGAGCAAATAGTCAAAGTGATGCATTTTGAAAAGAAAAGTTAGTCTCACTAACCTTACCACGTCAGTTGCCAAATGGGATAAAAAAATTTCCTAACCTAGCCAAGGATAAATCTGAAGCAAATAGCTAATTTGTTGCAAATGCAAATTTGAAGCAAAAAGCTAAATTTGAAACTTTATAATTTATGTTACTTTAAATTTATAAAAGCGACATTTAAAATGAAAGAAAATTTTTTCACAAAAATAATACTTGAAATAGAATGGAGGAAGTGTTATTTAATATACATTGTTAAATTTACTATTATTTAAATATATACTTATAGTGATAGTTAAAAAATTGATAATATTATTAAATATCAATATATATATTAATAGCTTGTTATTGTAAATGATGTTATCAAATGTATATATTAATTGTATTACAAAAAAGTCTTTATTGTAATAGTATGTGTATGACAATAGTACTATTAATTGGGAGGTGAATTATTTGATTTTGACTGAAAAATAAAGTTAAATCGATAAAATTTAGTTAATTTAATAACATACTATTCGATTTTTTGTTTAATTCAATTATTGATTTAGAAAATTATTGATTTTTTGTTTTTTGTTCATTTATTTAAAATGATAATTTGAAATAACCAAAATAACTAAATTTTTATTTGTCAATATGTAAATTATAACTTTTAGCAAAAATATATTATTGTAATAAATTATTAGTAATACTTAGTATTTATGACTTTATTTTTATTTTGATATTAACAAATACCTAAATTAATAGTATTTAATGTGTAAATTATAATTATTCAACTAATTTGATTATAATCAGGCAGAACTACTTAGTGTTTGGGGGCCTGACCTCACCAAATTGTCTTAGTTTTCTATATTATATTTATTATATAAATTATTTTTATAAACGTTATTTAAAAATAATAATAATAAGTTTTGCCCCCTCATTTCGTTTTTCACTTTTCTTCTCATTTTCCATTTTCTTTCATTTTTCTTTTCTTTTGTAATTTTCTATCAAGTTTGAAGGTAATTATTCAAGAAAAAAAATTTTCTAGATATAAAATAGAGTTGATCAAGATATCTATAATTAGTAAATGAATTGTTTTGAATTATTTCCATTTTTTCCTTTAAAAATCTTGAGTTTCTATTTGATAAACATCTGAATTTTCTTAGTTTTATTTGTGAAATTGAGTTCTAGATAAGATAAATTAGTACCCTAAAGTAAAAAGTTTTACAAAAAATTCATTAGATTAACAAAATCTCATTTAAAGCCCTAAATTTTAAAAATTAAGCTCTTTATATTTTCTTCACTCTCATTGGATATTTTCTTTTTAATTTTATATATCTAGAGATTGTAATTAATTATTTAATTATGTGTTTTTAATTAATTATAATAATTTTGCAAGATTGACCTAAAATTTTAAATGGGAATGGGATGGAATTAATTGAAATATATATATAAGCTTGTTTATATGTTGTTTTTACAACTAAATGAATGATATAAAATAATAATAATAATTTAGAATTTATTTTTTTAAAGATATAATATATTTTATCTTGTTAACTAAAATTCTTAATATAATTATAAAACATTTTAATTATAAAAATTTACTAGAATTTTTTGTGTTGTTGGTGTATGGTTTTAGCCCCATATAGTCTTAGTTTTGCTCCGGTTATAGTTGATAACCAAGTAAAAATATTTGGTTAGATTTGATTTTTTTTCTTTTTTTTTTAACAAAGAGAACATCAATAAAAGAAGAGAACTAGCTACTGCAAACTCTAGGCCATGAAACACCTATAATATCCTCTCTAATGAGGTTGATGAGCTCTCCAAAAGGTTGGTTGTATGAAGTGAAACCATGGGGTAAGAAGAAGGCAATGTTGGCCAACCAACTTCCCTCCCTGTGTGTATGTTGAATTTGATAAAAATGCATTGAAGGAAGTACTATTTTCTTTTAGTAGTAAAAATCTATCAATAGTAACATGAAAAAGGTCAATAAATAAACTATAGACAAAATTTCAAAACATTCATATGAATTAAAGATTTTTTGCATTTTGTAATTTTGAGATAAGGTGATTTGATGGATGATTCTAAAGTTTAAAATTCAAATAATCATAATACGACCTACCTGAATTTTTAGTTATGACATCATAATATGCAATATAAAATAATTTTGTTTATTCAAGTGAAGAGAATTACATTGTCAATATTTGATCATAAGTCAATTTGGCCAAATTTTGTGATTTATTATAACTAACATTAGCGCATTCACATTCTACTAGTAATAGACTATTATTAGTGTGGTCAAATCTTAAAGCCACAAAGTCATCACCATCTATGCCATTGCCTACTTCTAAAGTATTTTCATTTTTGTCTAACTCAAGATCATCAAATTCAACCATAAATTTTCTTTTTTAGGGCACCATCTTGAAACATTACAAAATCTATAAACAATAACACAAAAAAAATTAAAATATGAGGTGCACAAGTAAATTATCCAGAAGTTCACATAGATTAAAGAATTTTTTTATTTTGTAATTTTGAGATAAGATAGTGTAATTGTTTATTCCAAAATTTAAAATCTAAACAATTATAATATGACTTACCAGAATTTTTACTCAAAATATTATAATATTTATACAAAATTACAAAAACATGATTCAAACTTATAGAATATTGAAAACATTTCTGATACTTTTGGTTAAAATTATGATATTTTGACACAAGACTTTTGAAATTTAATAACAAAATATCAAAAATTGAGCTACTAGAATTTTTATCAAACTACAAAAATTATTATTCAAAGTTATAAAAAGTCTACTGAAACTACATAATTTACATCAATTTTTTTAAAATGTTTTGCTAAAATTCTCATAATTTTAGTGAGAATTTTAAAATTTGAGAAACGAAATATCATAAATTGACCTACTATAATTTTTAGTCAAACTACCAAAATTGTCATTTAAAATTACAGAAAGTCTACTGAAATTTACACAATTTTTATCAATTTTCTGAAATTGTTAGTTAAAATTCTAGTAATTTGAGTGAGAATTCTGAAATATTATTAACAAAATACCATGAATTGACGTACTAAAATTTTGGTCAAACTACCAAAATTATCATTCAAAATTATAGAAAGTCTACTAAAACTTACATAATTTACATCAATTTTCTGAAACTTTTAGTTAAAATTCTGATAATTTGAGTGAAATTTCTGAAATTTGAGAAATTTTTTTTTTAAAATTTGACTTATTAGAATTTTGGTCAAACTACCAAAATTGTCATTCAAAATTACAAAAGTCTATTGAAATTTATATAATTTACTTCCATATTCTGAAACTTTTAGTTCAAATCCAGATAATTTGTGTGAGATTTTTGAAATTTAAAAAATAAAATTTCAGAATTTTATTTACTTAAATTTTTGGTCAAACTACCGGAATTGTCATTAAAAATTACATAAAATCTATTAAAACTAACATAATTTACAAAGAAATTCTGGAATTTTTAGTTGAAATTATGATATTTTGAGTGAGATTTCTGGAATTTCATAAATAAAATACTAAAAATTGACCTACTAAAATTTTGGTCAAACTGTCGAAATTATCATTCAAAATTACAGAAAATCTACTTAAACTTGCATAATTTATATCAATTTTTTGAAACTTTTAGATCAAATTCTAATAGTTTGAGTGAGTTTTTAGAATTTGATAAATAAAATACCAAAAATTGATCTATTAGAATTTTGGTCAAACTACCAAAATTCTCATTCAAAATTACAGGGAGTCTACTGAAATTTACATAATTTACATCAATTTTTTAAAATTTTTAGTTCAAATTCTGATAGTTTGAGTGAGATTTCTGAAATTTGATAAATCAAATACCACAAATTGACATACTAGAATTTTTGTTAAACTACAAGAATTATTATTTAATATTATAAAAAGTATACTAAAACTTACATAATTTACATCAATTATTTGAAAATTTTAGTTACAATTCTAATAGATTGAGTGAGATTTATGAAATTTGATAAACAAAATACTAGAATTTTACCTACTAGAATTTTTTTTTTTTTTATCAAACTACCAAAATTGTCATTTAAAATTATAAAAATTCTACTGAAACTTATATAATTTACATCAATATTCTGAAAGTTTTAACATCAATATTCTGAAAGTTTTACTTTAAATTCTGATAATTTGAGTTGAATTTCTGAAATTTGAGAAATAAAATATCAGAATTTGATCTACTAGAATTTTTGGTTAAACTATCAGAATTGTTTTTCAAAATTACATAAAGTCTACTAAAAATTACGTAATTTACATTAAATTTCTGAAAATTTTAGCTAAAATTCTGATAATTTAAGTACAATTTTTAAAATTTGATAAATAAAATACCAGAAATTAACTTACTAGAATTTTTGGTCAAACTATCAGAATTATCATTTGAAATTACAGAAAGTCTATTGAAACTTCCACAATATCACCAACATGACCTACCAAAAATGTTATTCAAGCTTACAAAATATTTACTCAACTTTTAAAATTTACATCAAATTTCCAAAATTTTGTGAAAATATCTTTTTCTTTCAAAATAAAATTTACACTATCATTTTATAAGTTTAATTATAAAATTAAATGCATAAATATTCATAACTCAAATGTAGTTGGAATGCTATATTTTATTTGTTACAACTCATATTTGTTTTAATAGTTCATCTATGGAAGATCACAAGTAAACATAAATAAATCTTATATTTCATTTAAAATTATAAGTTATACCATTTTTTTAAACTAAAGATTATTATATATTAGGGGCAAAATTATCAAATTATTCTTTCATTTAATTTAACCCAACAATTAAAATTTAATGTAAATATCATAATCAATGTATGACAATAGTTGACTTACCACAATAAATACTTTCATAAAAAAATAAATTTTATTTTATATTTTTACAAATTTGAACTCATATTCAAATAACAATTATATAAATTAAAGAATATAGTATGATTTTGGAAGCATAACATATATAGATTAAATATGTAATATGAATTTTTTGTTTCTAAGTGTTAATTTTGAATAAATCAATTCTTAAAATAATGGTAAGAGTTTTGATGCAATCTTATACACAAACTCATATATATATTTATTCAATAATAATTTTTATCATAATTTTTTTAAAAGACTTTCATATTCTTTTCACTAAATATTATTATTAATTTATTTAATGTATATATTTATTTATATATATAATTTATTTTTTAATTATATTCAATATTGAATTTTCAAAAAAATTATATAAAATATTAAAAAAAAAGGAAAAATAAAAGAAGATATAAACATAATTACATAAATCAACCCTATATTATTTGAAAAATTACAAATAATACCACTTGCTAAATATGAAGTATTACCATATTTTTAGGGATAATATTGTCAATTTGCCCATATGATAATATTGTGTAGTCTATCTCATAATAACATTTACTCAATCAATGGCCCAAAAATTTTTAACTAATACAATTGTCAATATTCTACTCCACGAAAATGGAGTTAGGTGACTCCACTTCAAAGTGGAGTCACCCTAGCACTACCGGTCTACTACTTCCATTTCCTTGAAAGTGTAGTCAGCTATTCTAAGGACTAATAATTTCAATTCTTTAATGCTTAGTAAATCTCCTCCAAAAAAAATTTATTTCTTTGATTCCAGAGGGACCAGCAGATAACCCTAAAGGTAACTCTCCAATCTTTGAAGTTCAAACACCAACTCCACTTGTTTTAAAGATTAGCACCAAACCATTCATCAAAGTTAAAGCGGAAAAAATAGTCTTGAGCTTCATAATGAATGAACTTTAACCACATACTGTGAGCTTGATGACAATCTCGTAGGACATAGTTGACATCCGCCATTACAGTGCCACACAAATTACAACCCAAATCATCAATCATATGTCGTCGTGTCCTTTCATTATTTGTAAGCAACCTCTTTGGCTATGCCAACTAAAGAAAATGGAGAATTCTTTGGGCTCTAGGCCATTTCCAAAGCTCCCATTCCCATTTGCACCAAAATTACTATCATTAGAAATCATATTATAAGCCACCTTGATTGTAAACATACTATTTGAGGAAAAGCCCCAATAAGGATGATCAAGAGTAACTTCTTCATTAGGAATCATCACAGTTGCTAATTGGATAAGTACACTAGTAGGGAGCTTGTTCTACAAAAGCCTCCATGTTGGGTGTCGAAACCACCAAAAATAAATTTCATATTCTCTAAATAAAATAAATTGCAATAGCGGTAAATATAGTCGAATCCACAGGGAATTGACTACTTATTTAAATCCTTTTGAGAACCAAAATAAAATAATAAAAATTAAAAGGGGGAAATTATAAATTAAGAACTAAAATTAAATTAAAACTAAAAATGAAACTAATAAATTAGAGAACCATAAAGCTAAATTGGGAAAATAACAATTGTAGAGATTTCAGTCAAAGGGAATAATCTTGGTTTTAATCCTTAGATTTTGATCATTGATACAAAAATAATTTTTTTTTTAATTTTTCAGTAAATAAGTTCTAGCAAATTGAGACGCTCGCATTAGCCAATTCTTCGCTAGATAATAAATTAGTTAAGAGACGCTCTATAACTAACCCTTGTTAATGAATAGCCTTATATGGATGCCATTTAGAATTTAACCCATTAACAGCTTTAAGATTTAGAAAGATCTAATTCTAATCAACAAATTCTAATGCAGAATTTATTTAAATTAGATTGTGCATCTTCTTAGTACTACACCTAATTACCACAAATATCAAAAGCTAAAGAATAATTACAGATTCTTAGCTTTGAATAGTGATATATTATTTAGTTAATCAAGCAATGAGCCCTATTATTTAATTAGCAAAATAATAATATAATTTAGCTACAGAACATACATAAATACTGAAAATAAAGAAAATAAGTAAAGAGTTAATTAGATCTCACAAATCATGGTGAATTGAAAACCTCCCATTTAACTAAATAGAATTTAGTTACATACTTGAAATAAGAAAACTAAAATTAAAAGGAAAAAAAAAACAATGGACAAAAGTTATAGAGCAAATCTCTAACCAAAGTCCCCTAGGAATGTTGGCCATATATTTTATTTATAGCTCCTAAACTAAAATTCTACTTTAACTCTAATAGAAGTTTCCTATTTTAAGTCTAATTAGAAAAATAGAAATACAAATATTAAAAATAATAAATATTAAAATTCTTAAGTATTATCTACTTAATAAGAAAATAAATAAATCCTAATATCACTAAAAATCTACTAAAAATCATATCTCAAGTGTCCTAAGCAAATCAGTATTCCCAGTTGGCGAATATAATCTTCTAGTATCAGATCCCTTTGGTCACAAGCCTTGCCCAAGGGTTACATCCAAGGTTTTTTCAGCAATTTTCTTTATGCTTTCCCTCAATCAGTTCACTTTTTACTATTTGACTCTCTTTACTCTTTTAAAATACTTATTATGCCAAAATACATTAAAATCAGTATAATCATTTAATAACAAGCCTCAATAATACCTCAAATATGAATAGATTTTACTTGTTATCAAATTCTTCCATACTTAAATCATGCTTGCCATCAATCACTTTATAATCTTAAACCATCATACCCATATTAGTCCAATAACCCAACCTATAATATTTCAAAACTCAAATTGAAAGGCAACCAAAAACTAACAGCTCACAACAATAAGATTTTCATAATTCCACAAGAATGAATGAATAATTTGATAAATCTTACAAACATAAAATGCAAAAATAGTCTTGCAAAAATATTAGTGTGTATTTTAGTTTTCACTTGAAATTCATCAATACATAACAAAACAATGCCCAATCCACCAAGATATATATACTTCATATGCCAAGAACCAAGAAATTTCAGTTTAGTTTACTTGAGCACTTTTAAAGTTTGCTTAAAATGTCAACAACCTTTTGATACGATGGCAAATATTTGTGATGCCGGCACCCGATTACTCAATTAGTCACTGTTTTCAAGTGGCTACTAGCTCTAGTCAAAGTCTTTTGATCAGCAGAGTAAATTGTTCATTTTCAAACTTTTTTTGTGCTCTTATTTTATTTTATCTTATTTGTTTAGTTCTCAATATAAGTCGTTTAAAATTTCAAGTACAAATCAAAGAAAATCAAATGAAGTCTAACTATGCATTGATGACTATTTAATGTTGATTAATTATGTTAGTTAGAACAAAACTCAAAACATTTCATGTAAATAATACCTATCAAAAATAGTCATTTATAACATGTGGAAAAATGAAAATCAATATAGAAAAGCTAGTTGAGGGTTGCCATAACAATTTATTTTTCAAAATATCACATTTGAATTATTTCAAAGATAAAATGAGACTTTTGATTTAAAATTGTTAAGTAAAAAAGAAAGCAGAAGCAAAACTCAAGGAATTTTGAAAATTTTTAACCAAAAAGTATTAAAGAATCAAAATTTTCAAACTTTTAAAATAAAAAATTAAGTATCCCTCCCCTCCACACTTAAATCTTGTATTGTCCTCAATGTAAGAGTAAATATAAAAGAAATATAAGAACAGAGGACTCCCCCAGATTTCTTCGAAGGAGAGCGATGTTAAGAGCACGTCATTGTTGTTGGAGAAGTCAGACTAAGCTCTATATTATATTGATCAGTATTATGTTCCAAATTGTAAATTCAAATTGCAATTGAAAGAAAAAAAAATAGACAAGAAGGTTGGAAGATAATGGTGTTTTAGATGGTGTTTTAGCAGGTGTAGCAGCAGGGGTGACACTTCTTTTAGCTTTTTCCAAACACTTTTAGATCTCTTAAATCAATTGTACCTGGTGCAGTTAAGCAAAAAATACGGTTCTTCTTGCACAAAAAAACATGCCATCCAAAATTTTCCAATCCAAAGATGCAAAAGTGCAAATCATCATTGTTAAATTAACTAACTTGCTCATGAACAACCAAATGATTACTCAACCTAGGATTAATGGAATTTTAAATGAAATAACATTATTAAATTGTGTTACTAACAAAATCCTAAGTTAACTTTTTTTTTTACTCATGCATCATAAGAAAAATAATTCAACTTCAAATAAAATGTCAGATGCATCTTTCCTACCTAAAAAAATAAGCTAAAAATCCGTGAATATTGGCTCTTTAAAATACATATCTTTAGACTTGCTTGGGTTGAACTGATTAGGTATATTTTCACAAAGGTAATATATAACTTGGCAGCTTTAAGTTCTTCACAAACACCACAATAATCAGTCTTAGTAAAAAAAAAAATGGAGAATGAATCTCTTTACCCATCGAGTGAAATTTAAATCAAGAGTTTTCAAATTAAAATTTATAGATTTCATAAATTGAAAGGTAGAATAAAACTCCTTAACTAATTCCATATTTATAGAGCAATCAAGCACAAAGTAAGATTCACAACCTATTCATCTAAACAATTCAATCACTTTATTGATAATATTTAAAGACCCAAGAGTAAGAAAATCAATATACTTACTTGGAATGATTTGCAACCCACAAATATTAACATACCAACTTTGTTCTTCTTGCAAATCAAACTTCAAATGCCCATTCAAACCCAAATTTTGATAAAGAAGAATGTATTTTCTTTTGAATTTCAGACCTGCTTATTTTTCTTCTAACTTTAATGTGGATGTTAGAGAAAAAAAAAAGGTAAGAATAAAACATGTGTTTGAAAGGGAAAGAATTAAGTAAGTGTGAAGGTGGGTGAGTGAGAGAGATGAGTTTATGGTTTTTTTTTCAGAGATAGAGAACTGGAAAGTGTCTATGGCAGCTGGAAAAAGAAAAGCAAGAAAAAGATAAGTAACTAGGTTTTAAGCTCATTAAGGGTAAATGGGTAAAATGAGTAGCTGTCATACTAAGCCTTGGGCAAGGCTTAGTTTGTTTGCTCCTTAATTGAATAAAATTTACTGAGTTGATCCACTGAGTTACCATCTACATATTTGTATTGTACCAGAACTAAAAAAAAATTTCAACAGCGATTCCCTTGAGAAGAAGATGAACAGTAAAAAAGAAAAAATAAATAAAAATTTAAAAATAAAATTCTAAGTCTTAAAAATGAAAACAAGGGAAATTATAACAAAACAAAAGGATTTAAACAAAACTTAATAATGAGATTAAAAATAAAATAAGAAAGAAAACAAATTAAAATTAAAATAAAATATTAAAAAGAATACTAAAAATACAAAAATTTTAGTTGGGTTGCCTCCCAGTAAGCGCCTTTGTTTAAAGTCTTTACCTAGACATTGTCATTGTGCTCTAGTGGAATCCCAAATTAATCTCTTCAGTATTGGGTGTATGAGATCCTTCATGATTGTTATTGATATGTGCCAAAACCATCAAAATTAAATTTCTATTCCTAAATAAATTTAAATTGTAGTAGTGGTGAATAGGGTCGAATCCACAGAGAATTGACTATTTATTTAAATCTCTTTTGAAAACTAAAAAGAAAAACTAAAACAAAATCAAATAAGGAGGGTTTGAAAAATAAGAATCAAAATTAAACTAAAACAAAAAATTAAAATTAAAATTAAATTACAGCAAAAATAAATTAGAGAAAATACAAATAAAGATAAATTTAGTTGAAGGGATAATTTCAGTTCAATTCTTGAATTGAACACGGATTCAAAGATCGCTCATTTTAATTCTTCAATAAATCAGTTATGGTATTGGATAAGCTCTCAATACCAATCCTTCCTTAGGTTCTAAATTAATTAGGAAACGTTCTGTAATTAGCTATTGCCAATAACCTATCCTATAGGAATGTCATTAGAATCTAATTATTGACAACCTTAAGAACTAGAAGGACCTGATTCTAACTAATAAATCCAACTTCAAGATTTATTTAATTAGATTATATAATCTCTTATGGTGAACCTATTTGCTACTTAAATTAAAATATCAAGAACAATTACGGATTCAAGCATTTTGAATAGAATTATGTTATTTAACTAATAAAGCAATGGGCTCTATCGATTAATTAATAAAACAATAATTAAATTAAGCCAAAGAGAATTATATAAATACTGAATATTAAAGAAGAGAAGAGATAGAGTTATTTAGATCTCACATTTCGCGAATATAAACTTCAATTACCCTTGAACTGAGTAAAGATTTAGCTACTCATTATTTCAATAAAGAAAACCTCTGTAAATTAAAAATATTCAACATCCAAACCTTAGAACAACTCATGGCTAGGGTTGTTGGAACCTCTAGCTTATATATCCCATCTTAAAAAGACTTTATAAACTAAGTCTAATTAGGAATATTATAATTAAAAATAAACCAAATAATAATAATCTAAATCAAATTCCTAAGTAATAAGGAATTACAAGATCAGATTTATCTCCCCAAATCCTGTCAAAATCAGATTTCCAAAGATCAAAACATGGTAAGTGCAAGCTGTCAAAATTATCCATAATCTGTCAAGTCAGATACGTCATTAGCCTTACCCAAGGCTCCTGCCCGAGGCTCCTGTCTGCACATTCTAGCTGTTTTTCAAGCTTTAACTCATATTTCTTTACTTAACTCTCTACCCTTCTTTAAGTTATTTCTTCTTAAAAAACACATTAAAATTAGTAAAATCATTTAATAACAAGGCTCAATAGTTCCTTAAATATGAATAGATTTTACTTGTTATCAAATTCCCCCATACTTAAAATCGTGCTTGCCCTTAAGCACTTTACAATCTCAAACCATCATACCCATATTCGTCCAATCATAACCCAACCTACAATATTTCAAAACTCAAATTGAAGGGCAATCAAAAATTAACAGCTCATAGTAATAAGATTTTCATAATTCCACAAGAATGAATGATTAATTTGATAAATCTTACAAACATAAAATGCAAAAATAGTCTTGCAAAAATGTTAGTGTGTATTTTAGTTTTCACTTGAAAGTCAATCATTACATAGCAAAACAACACCCAATCCATCAAGATATATATATTTCATATGTTATACTTATGCCAAGAACCAAGAAATTTTATTTTATTTTACTTGAGCACTTTTAAGGCTTGCCTGAAATGTTAACAATCTTTTGACGTGAGGGCAAATATTTGTGATGTCGGCACCGGTTACTCAATTGGTCACAATTTTCAAGTGGCTACTAGTTCTACTCATAGTCTTTTGACCAACAGAGTAAATTGTTTATTTTTGAACTTTTTATTTTTGTGCTCTTATTCATTTTTTAATTTCCATTTAGTTCTTAACACAAGTCTTTTAAAATTTAAGCACAAATCCAAGCAAACCAAGTGATGAATAACTATGCATTGACGACTATTTAATGTTGATTAATTAGGTTAGTTAAAGCAAAACTCAAAACATTTTATATAAATAATACCTATGAATAATAACCATTCATAATAGGTGAAAAAATGAAAATCAATCTAGAAAAAGTAGCTAAGGGTTGTCATAATAATTTATTTTTCAAAATATCACATTTGAATTATTTCAAAGATAAAATGAGACTTTTGATTAAAAATTATTAAGTGACAAAAAGGGCAGTAGCAAAACTCAAGAAATTTTGAAAATTATTAACTAAAAAGTATTAAAGAATAAAAAATTTTTAAATTTTAAAACCAAACATTAAGTATCCCTCCCCCACACTTTAAACTTGCATTGTCCTCAAAGTAAGAATAAATATAAATGAAAAATAAAGAACAGAGGACTCCCTTGAAATTCATTGGAGGAATGGTATATCGAAAAGCATATCAGTGTTGCTAGTGGGGAAGAAAAACTCCTACTTCTTGTGGCATACTCATCATCAATTATTCCATCCTTGTGAGTTGAGTTGTCATTTGAGTGCCATTAATTTTTAGCTAGATTAAACTTTCTTTTAGCCATTGTAATTGTGTCTATATTGTAGAAGAAGGATAACCAGCCTCTGTAGCGTGCGTAGAGTAGTTTTGACACTTTTTTTAGCTTTTCTAAATACTCATTGATCTCTTGTTACAACTGAACCTACTAAAGTTAAGCCAACAACACCATTCTTCTTGCACAACAAACCTGGAAAGATCAACAACCTACGAATGATAGCATACCAATTTTGTTTCTCTTGCAAATTTAACTTCAAATGCCCATTCAAACCCAATTTTTCCTAGTGAAGAAGGTAATTTTCTTTTGAATATCATATTTGCTCTTTTTTTCTAACCTTAATGTGGATGTTAGAGAAAAAAAGTTGGGTAAGAAAAAAATATGTGTTTGAAAGAGAAAGAATTGAGTAAGTATGAAGGTGGGTGAGTGAGAGAGATGAATTTATGTTTTTTTAGAGATAGAGAACTAGAAAGTGTCTAAGGCGACTGAAAAAAAGAAAAAAAAGAAAAAGATGAGTAAATAGGTTTTAAGCTCATTAAGGGTAAATGGGTAAAATGACCAGCTGCCATACTAAGCCTTGGGCAAGACTTAGTCCGTTTTTTTCTTAACTGAATATTATTTACTGAGTTGATCTACTGAGTTACCATTTCCATATTTATACTGTATCGGACCTGAAAAAAATCAGCAGTTATTTCTTTGAGAAGAAGATGAACATTAAAAAAGAAAATAAAATAAATAAAATAAAAAATAAAAAGTCTAAGACTTAAAAATGAAAACAAGGGAAATTATAACAAAAGAAAATGAATTAAACAAAACTTAAAAATAAGATTAAAAATAAGAAAACAAATTAAACTTAAAATAAAATATTAAAGAGAATATTAAAAATATAAAAATTTTAGTTGGATTGCCTCCCAATAAGCGCCTTTGTTTAGAGTCTTTGGCTAGATATTGCCTTTGAGCTCTAGTGGATATCCCAAATTTTTTTTTTTGGAATTGGGCGCAAAAGATCCTTCATAATTATTATACTAGAGTCTATTACTTCCCATTTTGGTGTCTCAACTTTGCAAAAATATTCTGAAATTTATTTCTCATCTTTTTTCTTCTTGTATATCTACCCCTTGGGATTTGAAACTTTTTGATGAGATAGGTTTATTGTGCAAGATAAATGCAAATCATAGTTAAAAATAAACTAATAACTCTTGCACAAATAAATTAGTTATAATGAAACCTAAGATTAATAGTCTTGTAAAAGAAATACCATTCACAAATAGCATTGCCGACTAAAATCCTCAATTGACTTTCTTTTCTTGACAAATGTACCATATATATAAAATCAATTTTAAAAAACAACACATGCAACATTTTGTTCTACCAGAAAGAGAGTAAGCTTAAGAACTTATGAATATTCAAAAACTATTTTTTTAAAGTACATGTTCTTAGACTTACTAGGGCCATATTGATCAAGTATTTATATATATATATATATATAAAGTTACTATAAAACTCAACATATTTAAATTCTTCAAAAATACCATAATAATCAGTCTCAGTCAGAAAATACATGGAATTATTACAATTTTTAATTGAGAGGATAAATCTCTTACCCACCAAGTGAAATTTAAGTTAGGAGTTTTCAAACTAAAATTTGCAGATTTCATAAATTTAAACATTGAATAAAACTCCTTAACTAATTCGACATACATAGAGCAATAAATAAAAAAAGTAAGATTCTCAACCTATTGATCAATTCAATCACTTCATTGACAAAGACCCAAAAGTGGAGAAATTTGTATACTTACCTGTAAAGATCAACAACCCACAAATGATAGCATACAAATTTTGTTTCTCTTGCAAATTTAACTTCAAATGCCCAGTCAAACCCAATTTTTCCTAGTGAAGAAGGTAATTTTCTTTTTTAATATCATATATGCTCATTTGTTTTCTAACTTTAATATCGATGTTAGAGAAAAAAAATTGGGTGAGAAGAAAACATGTGTTTGAAAGAGAAAGAATTGAGTAAGTATGAAGGTGGGTGAGAGAGAGAGATGAGTTTATTATTTTTTTTAGAGATAGAGAACTAGAAAGTGTCTATGGGGCTGAAAAAAGAAAAACAAGAAAAAGATGAGTAAATAGGTTTTAAGCTCATTAAGGGTAAATGGGTAAAATGATCAGCTGCCGTACTAAGCATTGGGCAAGGCTTAGTCCATTTTCTCCTTAACTGAACATTATTTACTGAGTTACCATCTCCATATTTGTACTGTATCAGACCTGAAAAAAAAATCAGCAATTATTCCCTTGAGAAGAAGATGAACAGTAAAAAGAAAAATAAAATAAAATAAAAATGAAAAATGAAAAATATAAGACTTAAAAATGAAAACAAGGGAAATTATAACAAAAGAAAATGAATTAAATAAAAATTAAGAATAAGATTAAAAATAAGAAAACAAATTAAAATTAAAACAAAATATTAAAGAGAATATTGAAAATATAAAAATTTTAGTTGGTTTGCCTCCCAATAAGCGCCTTTGTTTAGAGTCTTTGGCTAGACATTGCCTTTGAGCTCTAGTGGACATCCCAAATTAATCTCTTTGTAATTGGGCGCAAAAGATCTTTCATAATTATTATACTAGAGTTTATTACTTCCCATTTTGGTGCCTCAACTTTACAAAAATATTATGAACTTTCTTTTTCATCTTTTTTCTTCTTAAGTTGGGCAAATATTTGAGAAAAAAAGGGTTGAATCACCAATGGCAAGGGTTGATTAGATTCAGGCTTAACAGGTTGAGTTTTCTCTTGGATAACAATTTCAGAGTTTGCCCTTTTGCTTAAGCCCTGCCCAGGGGTCTGCATCTGAAATGTACTATCCAGCAGCTTTCTTCATTCTTCAAGGTAATTTAACCTAAATTTTGCTCTAGATTAACCATCATTTGAGAGGGCAAATTGACTTGAGACTCTAGCTTGTTGTTGATGATGCTAGTTGGCTAATTTGGCTCTCTAAATTGTGAATACATGTTCTTATTTCCTGTTGAAATTGTTGAGTGTTAGTCATAAATAATTCAAACATCTCTTCAAGAGATATACCTGGTGTTGTTGGTGGTGATTGTTGTTATTGAGGTAGCCATAACTAAAATTAATAAAAATTTGATAGCTCCATGCTATAGTTAAAATTTGAATTATCTTTCCACTCAGAATTGTAAGAGTTAAAGTATGGATCATAAATTCATTGTGGTTGAACATCTTCTTGAACGATAGGATAACTCATATATGCACTACTTTCATAGACATTAGCTTGTTGTCTATTACCTGCAACCATTCTTTGTACCTAGGTGGTTAGATCAGAAATTGTAGATTCAAAAGAAGGCATATTTACCTCATTTGAAATTTCTCTCTTGTATCCAAATTGATGTAAATTTACAGCCATAAAAAATATGTTAATCAAAAGAAATAAAGCAAGTTAGAAATAATTCTCCAGCAACGGTACCAAAATTTGATGGGTGTCGAAACCGCCAAAATTAAATTCCTATTCCCAAATAAAATTAAATTGTAGTAATGGTAAATAGGGTCAAATCTACAGAAAATTGATTACTTATTTAAATCTCTTTTGAAAACTAAAAAGGAAAACTAAAACAAAATCAAATAAGGAGGGTTTGAAAAATAGGAATCAAAATTAAAAGTAAAACATAAAAATTAAAATTAAAATTAAATTACAACAAAAATAAATTAGAGAAAATACAAATAAAGATAAATTTAGTTGAAGGGATAATTTCAGTTCAATTCTTGAATTGATTACGAATTCAAAGATTGCTCTTTTTAATTCTTCAATAAATCAGTTATAGTATTGGACAAGCTCTCAATACTAATCCTTCCTTAGGTTTTAAGTTAATTAGCAAACGTTCTTTAATTAACTCTTGCCAATAACCTATCCTATAGGAACGTCCTTAGAATCTAATTATTGACAGCTTTAAGAACTAGAAGGACCTGATTCTAACCAATAAACCCAACTTTGAGATTTATTTAATTAGATTATATAATCTCTTAGGATAAACCTAATTGTTACTTAAATCAAAATATCAAAAACAATTACGAATTCAAGCACTTTGAATAGCATTATGTTATTTAAATAATCAAGTAATAAGCTTTATTGATTAATTAGAAAAAAATAATTAAATTAAGCCCCAAAGAATTATATAAATACTGAATATTAAAGAATAGAAGAGATAGAGTTATTTAGATATCACAATTTGCGAATGTGAACTTCAATTACCCTTTAACCGAGTAAAGATTTAGTTGCTTTTTGTTTGAATAAAGAAAACCTCTATAAATTAAAAATATTCAGCAGCCAAAACTTAGAACAACTTATGGCTAGGGTTGCTAGAACCTCTAGCTTATATAGTCCATCTTAAAAAGACTTCCTAAACTAAGTCTAGTTAGAAATATTACAATTAAAAATAAATAAAATAATAATAATAATAATAATCTAAATCAAATTCCTAACTAATAAGGAATTACAATAGCAGATTTATCTCTCTATATCATGTCAAAATTGGATTTCCAAATATTAAAAAATGGTAAGTGTAAGCTTTCAAAATTATGCACAATCTATCAAGTCAGATATGTCATTAGCCTTGTCTGAGGCTTCGGTCTGCACATTCTAGTTGTTTTTCATGCATTAACTCATATTTCTTCACTTAACTCTCTGCCCTCTTTTAAGTTATTTCTTCTGCAAAAACACATTCAAATCAGTAGAATCATTTAATAACAAGCCTCAATAGTCCCTCAAATATGAATAGATTTTACTTGTTATCAATTATGCTAGAGTCTGTTACTTCCCATTTTGGTGTCCCAACTTTGCTTAAAATCTTTAAAATTTTTATTCCATCTTTTTTCTTTTTCTGACTTAGCAAACCTTTGTGGGAAAGAGGGTGGAATCACCATTGGTGGGAGCTGATAAGATTTGGACTTGATAGATTGCATCTCCTTTTAAACAACAATCTTAGGTTCTGTCTCTTTTTGTAAGCTTTGAGTAAGGTTTATCCTCTGGTGTGAATTTTTCAGTGGCTCTTCTTCATTCTTCAAGGTAATTTCAATTAAAATTTGCTCTAGATTAACCACCATTTGAGAGGAGAATTCTTCTTGAGACTCCAGCTTGCTTATGGATGATGCTAATTAGCTAATTTGACTCTCCAAAATGTGAATACATGTTCTTGTCTCCTGTTGAAATTGTTGAGTGTCAGTTATGAATAATTCAAACATTTCATCAAGAGACATACCTGGTGGTGGTGGTGGCGGCGGCGGCGGCTGTTGTTATTGAGGTAGCCATGGTTAAAATTGTTAAAAATTTGATAGCTCCACTCCATTATTGAAATTTGATTGATCTTCCCACCCCGAATTGCAAGCATTAAAATATGGATCATAATTCCATTGTGGTTGATCATATTGAAATGTAGGATATTCCATATATGCGCTACTTCTGTAGACTCTAGCTTGCTGCATGTTACCAGTAATCATTCATTTCATCCAAGTAGTTAGTTCAGAAATCTTGGATTCAAGAGAATACATATTTTTCTCTTTTGAAATTTTTCTCTTGTATCTAAATTGATGCAAAGTATCAACTATAAAAGACATGGTAATAAAAAAAATAAATTAATATAATTTCTTAGTAACAGCACCAAAATTTGATGGGTGTCAAAACTATCAAAAATAAAGTTCCAATTTTCTAAATAAAATAAATTGCAATAACGGTGAATAGGGTCAAATCCACAGGAAATTGACTACTTATTTAAATTCTTTTGAGAACCAAAATAAAATAGTAAAAATTTCTTGGCTTAAAAAAATAAAATAGTAAAAATTTCTTGGCTTAAAAAAAATAAAATAGTAAAAATTAAAAAGGGGGATTTATAAATTAAGAACTAAAAATAAATTAAAACTAAAAATTAAGTTAATAAATTAAAGAACCGCAAAACTAAATTGGGAAAATAACAATAGTAGAGATTTCAGTCAAAGGGAATAATCTTGGTTTCAATCCTTAGATTTTGGTCATTGATACAAAAATAATTTTCTTTAATTTTTCAGTAAATTAAATCTAACTAACTGAAACACTCACATTAGCCAATCCTTCCTTAGATGATAAATTGGTAAGAGACGCTATATAACTAACCCTTGTTAATGAATAACCCTATAGGGATGCTCTTTAGGATTTAACCCACTAACAGCTTTAAGATTTCTAATCAATAAATTTTACTATGAAATTTATTTAAATTAGATTGTGCATCTTCTTAGTAACACGCCTAATTGCTATAAGTATCAAAAGCTAAAAAATAATTACGAATTCTTAGTTTTGAATGGAAATATATTATTCAGCTAATCAAACAATGAGCCCTATTGTTTAATTAGCAAAATAATAATATAATTTAGCTATAAAACTTGCGGAAATATTGAAATTAAAGAAAATAAGTAAGGAGTTGATTATATCTCACAAATCTTGGCGAATTGAAAACCTTGATTGCCCCTTCAACTGAATAGAGTTTAGTTATATACTTGAAAGAAAAAACTAAAATTAAAAGAAAGAAAAACAATGGACTAAAGTTATGGAGCAAAGTCCCCAACCAAAGTCCCCTAGGGCTGTTGCCCATATGTTCTATATATAGCTCCTAAATTAAAATTCTACTTTAACTCTAATAGAAGTTTCTTATTTAAAGTCTAATTATAAAAATAGAAATTCAAATAATAAAAAAATAAAAAATTATTAAATTTCCTAAGTATTTTCTACTTAATAAGGAAATAAATAAATCCTAACATCTTTGAAAATATGCTCAAAAATCATATCTCAAGTGTCCAAGCAAATCAGGATTCCCAGCTGGTGTATATAATCTTCTATTATCAGACCTACTTGGGCATAAGCCTTGCCCAAGGATTACACACAAGGCTTTTTCCAATAATTTTCTTTATGTTTTCCCTCAATTAGCTCACTTTTCACTATTTAACTCTCTTTACTCCTTTAAAATATTTCTTCTGCAAAAACACATTAAAATCAGCAGGAACATTTAACAACAAGCCTTAATAATCCCTCAAATATGAATAGATTTTACTTGTTATCACTTTAGTTCCATTAACATATATCTATAACAAAATCCTTAACACATTTAGAAAGTTCAATATTATCTAGAGGTTGGGATGTCAAGAGTTTTAGTGGACCACAGTGTCCCAGGAAATTATCTTCCCAAAAATTTACTTTACTTCCATTTTTAATGCTCTAATGTGACGTGAACCACCGATATATTAAACTGGAGTCCCATTCCCTTTATGATTGGAAACGACTCCTTGGAAAGCCAAATCAGTTCTTTGCCAAGTCCATAACCTAATTCCAACCTGTGGAAGAGAACCTTGGAATTACCTACTTCAAAGTCATTAACCTTGTTTTAGAAATCCTTGATCTCGTAAGAAACTAAGAACAGGAGAAAATGCTCTCTTAAAAAATTTAAATATTCTATTCAATAATTGTCTAACCTCTTGCAAGAAGTTACAAGATGGTTTCAATAGATTACAGTAACAACGGGGTGTTTGGTTACATGGATACCTCCACCCTTACCCTACTAATCCAACTAAAATAACCTATTAATAAGCTAACAAATTTGGGCTTAAACTACAAGGCCCAATAATAAATAATGGGCATACTAATAATACCCAATTATTAAATATCATTGAAATAACATAAGTTTAATTCATAAATAATATTAAAAATGATAATATTAAATATCTAGTTGGACTAAAATTAACAAGTAATCCCAACTAGCCTTCATCATCCATGGCCTCTAATAAAATAGTCAACTTCTCTTTGCCTCTACTTGGTCCATATGGCTCCATTTTTTTATCAATGAATCTTTGCATTTAAGCTTGTCAGGCTTCCTTTATCTTCTTGGCTCTTTATCTTGTAATTGGTCCACAAGGAATCTTCAAGCTTTGAGTTCAATCACCTTGTTCCATGGATTCCATAGCCATGCTTGCGTCAGAATGGATCCCCCTTTTCACATAATCCCATATATGGTTAAATTGTCTCCACAAGTGTGAGCAAGAAAGTTACAAACGTTCCTCTTCTATCAGACCCTTCCCAATTATATTTGTGCCATAAGATCTGGACCCAAAATAAAACTAGCTTAGTATTAATTGTAAAACCTACTTTCATTAAAATCCTTAAGTTTAAGGATTCCTCCACCACCATTAGCTTGAGGTTGACATATGTCCGTCCACTTTACCAAACTTGGTTTTTCACTTTTATGATTCAAGCCCCAAATGAATTTTCTCATAAGACCATCAATGTGGTTGCATAAGCCTTTATGGATAGCAAAGGTTTGCATAGTATATGCAGGGATTACCATTAAGACTACTTTGGCAAGAGTTAGCCTCCCTGCCATTGCAAGAAATTGAGCATTACAACCGGAGAGCTTCTGCTTAACTTTATTGAGAATGTATCGACAAAGATCTTTGGTTACTTTATGGTGGAGAAGAGGGACACCCAGATACTTACAAAGATTATTCGACATGTGAATACCAAAAATCTCATTAATTATAGTAGCCTCACTAGCCAAGACATATTTAGAAAAAAAAAATTCTTTTTGGTATTTGTAGCACAAACTTTATGCCCAATGCTATCACAGAACTCTTTCAACATAGAATTAATAACTTGTACTTGATGATCATTAGTCTCGCCAAACGAAATCTAATCGTCAGCAAAGAAAAGATAGGAAAGGTTTGGACCATGCTTACTTAGGGAAATAGATTGCCACTTGTTCTGCTCCTTCAACTGATTTATAGTTTGAGCTAATCTCTCCATGCACAAAATGAAGATGTAAGGTGATAATGGGTCACCTTGGCGAATGCCTCTTGAAGGACAAAAAAGTCCCAGTTACATTCCCATTCCATAAAAGTTGTACAGTACAAGAGCTTGTACAGTGCATAATAATTTTGATCAAAAAATGTGGGAGTCCAATATCAAAAAGTGTATCCTTTATAAAATCCGACCTTAGCCTACCATATGCCTTCTTTAGGTCAACCTTAATGGCCATCCATCCATTTTTACCTTTCTTTTGATCTCATGGAGTGAATCACTTCTTGGCTAATAATAATATTATTTGAAATGGTGCGTCCCTCCACAAAACTCTCTTGTATTGGAATGATCAAATACAACATAATTCCTTTCAGACTAGATGTAATAATTTTGTAATGATTTTGTAAGAGATATTAAGCAAATTGATAGGTTTAAATTCTTTGACGCTTGTAGGCTTAGCAATTTTAGGGACCAAAGTGATTAGGGTTTTGTTTAAAACTTTTTCCAATACTTTAACCTGAAATACATTAAGAACCATGTCACAAATATAATTTCCAACAATGTTCCAATGGCACTGAAAAAAAGGCCGCATGCAGGACATCTGCACCTAGGGCCTTGAGAAGTTTCATAGCAAACAAGGCTTCATGAATCTCTTCAGTAGTAAGCGTTGCACTTAAATTCTGGAGCATATATGGCTTAAGGCTAAGGAATTTTCCTCTGGCCTTGTAAAGGGGAACTGACTCTCTTTCCTTAGTGTACAAATCTTTGAAAAAATGAGATTTCCATGCTTTTAAGTTGTGTCTCCTCATCTAACCAATCCCCATTAGTATCCTTAAGCATAATAATTTTATTATGTCTTTTGTGTTCCTTAGAATGGTTATCAAATTAAGCAATATTCTTATCATCAAGGGATATCCACTCACACCTAGATTTCTACATCCAATAATCCTCTTAAGGAAGAATGTCTTTAAGGTCTTTACGAAGAGCTTGCTCAAGAGTAACAAGATGGGCAGAATGTGATCTTTCCAAAGAAAGCTGTATCCCATTAATTCTACCATCAAAACTTTCTTCTTTTTGAAAATGTGCCCAAAAACATTGATATTCTAATCTTTTGCCTTGATAAGAGCATATTGAACTTATATTTTTTTATCAGTTTTTGCGTGGAATTGAGTTGAATTAATTTATTCTAAGCATATTTATGTGTTATAATTTCATTATTTTAGAATAAAGCTTAGATTGAATTAATTTTTGTAGGACTCTTGCAAACATAGATGTGAGCATGGATTTTCGCCCCCACTCGCGGTGGAATGGTTCTTGCGACTTTGGCACTGTTTAGCTCGGGGCCTTAGAGAACACGAACCTAAGTCCGGAGAAAATGGAGTCGCCATCCAGACGGGCCGGGAAAAAGAAAGGGGTGGATGACTCGATTCTTAAGGAATTCCCAACCCCCTAATGGGTTCGAAAAGTTAGGTACGTGTGGGGAAGGTGAGAAATGGCCTAGCACCCCCACAACGCCTGGTTCATTGAAACCGGCCTCCTTTACAGGTCTTAATATTATAGAATTCTTCAGTATAACAATATTATCCATATTACACACAACAATTGAAATAAAGCATCGTTATATTAAAATCAAAGCAATGTCCAAGCAAAACAAATCAATGTCAATATACCTCAGAACTTGATTTTTCCAAAATGACAACCCTAGTTACTGTACTAAACTCGAAAATTATTTCTATTTAAGCAAGAACTATTGCACTTCAGATAGGCACATACATATTACTTGGCCAAAGGTCTCATTTGAGTTTAAATATTGTCTATCTCATATGCATGCTTATCCAAACTATCTCCACTAATAGGCTCTATCTACCAAGAGAGATCAACAGGTCTTTGATAGGCTTGAAATGGGGTCTATGAGGGACATGGGTTAAATGAAGGCTATTTTGAGATAGGAGCTGATATGACACAATGGACAAACCCTCACGCTATAAATTTCTTGTTTGAATATTAGGCAGCTTTGAGGCAATCTTGCTAGACTCCAAATTCCTTCTATCGTATTGACATTAATCTGGATCTTGATTAGGATAGTTTTTGCCCTTGCAAAAAGTTTAAGACCCAAATTCATTTCTTTTCTTCTTTTCCCTTTTCTTTCCTCTTTATTTTTCTTACTCTTCCCTCTTCTTTCTTTTTCCTTACTCTTCCCTTTCTTTTATCATTTTGTCCTTCTTTCTTGTAGGACTATCAAGTACAGAACTTTCAAGAACTGGATGGTCTTCCTCCTTTTTCTCCAATTTTGATTGAATCTTTGGTTGGGTTGGACCAATTCAAGTAAAAATGTCTTTATGAACCAAATGGAAGCCTTTTGCTGCTTTAGGTAAAAGAGAACTCAGTTGGCTTTCTGAGCCACCTTTTTAGGTTTTATTTTTTTCTCTTTTTTTTTCTCTTTCCTCTTTTCCTTTTTTTCTTCTTTTTTTCTTTTCTTTTTCTTCTTTTTTTTGTTTGTTTGTTTTTTTGTTTGGTTCTAGCTCTAAAAGAGTTGTCTTGTTTGTACCAACTTGGGCTTCCAATAATGGATGAGTGGAGTAACATAAATCTTCTTTAACAGGGATAAATCATTTGTTACTCTGATGTTGTCTTGATATATTAGAAATACTGAGAAAACTTCAACTACCCTTATGGTATTGAGAACTTCAACCACTCTTATGGTCTTGAGAACTTCAACTATCTTCATGGTATTCATTTCTTTCTTTGATCTTCTTGCCTCTTCATCTTAGTGAACATAAGACTTGTCAAAAATATCACAACAGCTCAGGGTTGATTATTGGGATTTTTAAGCCAATGAAAAGAAAGCTAAAATTTTATGAAGGCTCAAAGGGAAAATTAGGGATTGATATTTAATTGGGTGAATACTAGTTGTTGGCTAACCAAACAATGCCTAGATCATTTCTCTCTTAAATAAGTAGAGTTCAATTTCGCCTCAAAAGTTTGTCAAAGCATGTTGTAAGACTAACTAGGACCTAGACAAAGATAATTGTGCAGGAGCCCTCTCTAAGTAAGCATACACAACTCGATGCTATAGAGTAATTCCCTCATCTAGTAAAGTCATTCAAGTCATGATGCCTAGACACATTAATTTATAAACATCAAGCTAGATTCCTCATCGGTTGAGCACCAAAATGAACAAAGACCAACAAAATTTTTGATAAAAGTAATTTATTCAAACAAATTTAAATTTAAAAAACACGATAGTTCCAATTAAATATTAAAGAAAGTAAAATCGAAAAGCAACATTCAAGCTAAGGAAAGTTTGTTGAGTTTAAGCTTCTTTTCCTTTCATATCTTCAATATCCCATCTTGAAAGGATGATAAAACAAAATCTTCTTCCAATCCTTTTCCTACCATGAAGGTTGCTAGTGGTGGCACTCTTCCAAACTTAGGCAAAGGATTGTCTTTTGTGCTGGTCTTATCAGGCTCAGGCAGCTTACCACTGTCAATTAAATTTTGGATCTCATATTTTAATCGCAAGCATTTGTCTGTCTCATGTCCTTGTGTTTGATGAAACTCACAAAAGGCTTTAGTATTAAATTTTTGGGGTAAAGGATTCGGCAAAGGTCGAGGGGCCAATGGCTGTAATAGTCCCTTCTTTTGTAGCTTGTTGAAGACCCAAGACAAAGGCTTCCTCATATTTGAAAACTGCCTTCTATTTCCCCATACTAGTAATTCCCTTTCTCATTCCTTCTTATTGAAAAGCGATTCTTCTCCCTTTCCCATTCTTCAATTTGCAGACCGGCTTGGAGAAGATCTTTGAAATCGCGAATGAGTGTATGAGACATCCTTTCATGAAGACTAGGCAACACCCCTCTCATAATCATCCTTATTTGATCGGATTCATCGGACCTTTTCTTGAGCAAAGCGGCCTTGTTTCTCCATCTCTTCACATAATCAACAAAATTCTCATTCGACCTTTGCCTAATGGACTCTACTTCCATTAAGGTAACTTCCATCTCGACATTATATCCATATTGTTGGATGAAGGCTTTGTAAAGTAGATCCCAACTCTTTTGTGTTCCATCATCTAAGGTATTGAACCAATTTTGGACAACATGGTCCAATAAAAGCATAAAGTACCTTAGAGTTTGAGCCTTAGTAGCTCGGGCAGACTGCATAGTGGTGATATACTGCTCCATATGGAGGTAGGGATTTCCAGTTCCATCAAACTTCCCGAAAGATGGCATCTTGAACTTGTACGGGACTTCTTCATCTTGTTCAAATAGTTTATCGATCTCGGACACCTCTTCGGTTTTCATTTTCTTCTCAAATTTCTTTTCTAAATCAGCAATCATCTTTTCAACATCAGAAGTTTCAGTTTTCTCCATGGCTGACCTTTCAACAATCTTTAGTTCTTTCTTTTTTTTCTTGAGGATCTTGGTAGTATTGAGCCCAATCATCATCATCATCAATGATCACCTTATCATCATCAAAAACTACTTCACCAACTTTGGTCTTCCCTTTGTCCTTTGTCTTCTTAGTGCTAGCAGATGCCTCAACATGATTTTCTAAGATTGTAGTCAATTGGTTCTTCATGGTCTTAGCTAGGGCCTCTTTTATTTCTTCCATCTTGGCGTTGAGGGCATCGTCCACCATTCTTTGAATTTGTTCGGGATCCATTGTTTTTGGTGAGCAAGCGATTGAGTTGTTGCTAGATAATTCATCTCCAGAGTAGGTTGGATTATCGTAAGCCTTTGAACTATCGTAATCCAGGGCTGTGAGCTAGAAAGGATTAATGATATGAGATGCAAATGTATGCATGTATGCACAAACAATAGACAAACAAGGACAAATAGGACGTTCCTTCCAACCTTATAACATCCACACACGAATGGCGAGTCTCTTTTCCTAGGTATATGGTTAACAAAATACCAATATGGGGCATCTCATTTTCGAATATTTCCCTCGGACGTTTCAACCAATAGTTATATTTTCAAAAATGAAAATCAATTTATGATAATTCCCATTAATTAGGTTTTAATCCATTTATCAATCTAAAGTAGCTTTTATGCTAAATTGGATTAAAACTAAATTAAGAGGTTTATTATAAATAAATTTCTCACTTGAAAAAGTAACTAATGATTCATGCCAAAAATAAGCTCATGATTAATTATTTCTAAGTATAAACTAGGCTCACAATTGATTTTTGGTATTTCGTAATTGACCTAAATATTTTGCAAGCTCTTTGTAAGAAAAGGTTGGATGAAAATAATTTTATTTCTAAGTCCATTGTAAAAAGATTTTAGAAAAAATGAATTTTGGGCTTAGTATTTGGGTTATGAGCAAAAGAATTTTTGATTTATTTTTAGAAAAGTCTTATATCCGAAGATCATTTTGAAATGTTTTGAAGATAGTTTTGGTCTTTTAGATTTTAAAGAAAAATTTATTTTGAGCTTACAAATGTACTTGGGTCATATTAGAAAAAAAACAAACCAAATAAGCCATAATTTAAGCCAAGATAATTAACCATAGTCAAACAACATGCATTTGGGGTAAAAACCTAAGGAAAGTAACTAGGCCAATTACATGAGCTTTAGTCTTTGGGTTAAAAAGGCTTAGGTTTCCATAGCAAGTATATACCAAATGGTACGAGGCTATGAGTGGTTATGCCATGCTCGATCTCCATACCTTGAGTGAAAGTATGGTATCCCTTACATAACACAACACGGGTAACACGAGCATCCTAACTCACGCACACGATGCAATCTAATATGATACAATGGACAATATCATTATACGAAAGAAAAGAATAATAAAAAGACCAACGGAATCAACTTCTCTTATCCCAGTGGAGTCGCCACTGTGAGAGGGGATTTTCGCCCCCACTCCCGGTGGAATGGTTCTTGCGACTTCGGCACTGTTTAGGCTCAGGGCCTTAGAAAACACAGACCTAAGTCCCAAAAAAATGGATTCACCACCCGGACGGGCCGGGGAAAAAGAAAGGGGTGGATGACTCGATTCCTAAGGAATCCCCAACCCCCTAATAGGTTCGAAAGTTGGGTACATGTGGGGAAGGTGAGAAATGGTCCAGCACCCCCACATTGCCTGGTTCATTGGAACCGGCCTTCTTTACAGGTCTTAATATTATAGAATTCTTAAGTATAACAATATTATCCATATTACACACTATAATTGAAATAAAGCATCGTTATATTAAAATCAAAGCAATGTCCAAGCAAAATAAATAAATGGACACCCATCCGGAGATGGAAACATGCCCTTACATAATCCATGCCTAAATAGGATACCCACCGAAAGGTAGAAACATGTCCTTTAAATTGGTTCTAAAATAGAAAAGTGTCAAAAACTTGGTGCGTCGCGCCTAGTGCTATAGCAATACCGCAAGTGCACGGGTCGCCCAAGTAATAAAGTAGTGAGTGAGTTATCGTTCCACTGAGGACAAGGCCAAACACTAGTGCAAATCTTAACTGTTGTTTATAAAATTAATATTTTTGTGATATTTTGTAATTAAAGACAATTAACTTAAATAAATGAAAGCAAAGATAAATTGTGTCTTGTGTAAAAAGGATTGATGATAATGATATTATCCAGATATTGAATCCTCCTAGCCTCAATTACATTATATGATAGAGTTGAATTGGCATTCCTCTAACTTAGACTTAAACCTCTCTTGAGTGAAGTAATCCATAATCACTAAGTAGAGTGCCGGAATCTCTTCTCAAAACACAATTAAGTAGATCATGCATTAAGAACAAGGAACTATAAACCAAAAGATCTTGTAGGTCTATCTCTAGCACCCCAATCAATCCTCAACCCTTATGAGTAATCAATTCATATCAAGCTTTCTCAAGTCAATAATATGAAAATGGTAACTAATCAATAAGCATGCTATTATCAATTGGCAATAATCATTAAGCATCATAAGAATAAAACAACTCAATCAATTAAAATCATTCAATCATATAAATAAGCTAGGGTTCACAATATCTAGATAGAGAATGATTTAGTTCATGCTCAATACACTTAATACAACAACAACAACAATAACATTAAAATACATAAAAGGAGAAAATAGAAAAACCCCTTTCAATGTAGCTTCTTGAATCTTCAGGAGCTGCCAATGGAAGATACAGATGTTGGAGAGGATGGAAATGGAGGATGAAGATGAAGAGTCAAGGAAAGTGTCACTCTCTCCTTGCCCAAAACGTGTATGCCCAGCCTCCTCCTCTCAAACCTCTCTTTTCTGCCTCTGTTCTCTGTTTCCTGCACAAACCTTAGCCCCCTGCAGAAGTCCCTCAAAATTCCCTCTTCTCCTCTTCTTATTTTCCCTCCGAAGCTCAAGCCTATGCCTTCCAACTCACACTAGCTCACACCACTCTCTCTTGTTCCTTACTCTCTCTTTGTTTAGTATTTCTTTTGGCAAAAGTAATTGGTTGTCCCCCACTTGTTCCTCAAACTCGTGCAGAAGAATCCACCTTTTTATGGATGACACGGCCAAGCCAAGAGTGGCTTGGCCATGTCTCTTGTTTTTCTTTGGGACACGGCCAAGCTTGCTGGCCGTGTCACCTTCTGTCCCTCTTCCTTTCTTTCTTTCTTTTTTGTTTCATGAGGTGACACGGCCAAGCTCCTAGCCGTGTCATGTGGCACGACCAGTGGCTTGGCCGTGTCAATTGGGTGTGTCACCTTTTGTTCCTTCATTTTGCCAATTCTCTTCTTTGCTTCCAATGGGTGCGTGTCAGCTACTGCTTCTCTTTTCTTTCCTTTCTTACTTGGTTCTTTGGCTAGGGATGGGACACGGCCAAGCTTGTGGCCGTGTCATGTGACACGGCCACTGGCTTGGGCGTCTCACCTGCCAGTGTCATGTACTGCCATTCAATTTTCTTGAGGGACACGACCAAGCTTGATTTGGCTTGGCCATGTTTTGCTTGATTCATGCTCTTTCTTGCTTGTTTTGATCATCCAAGGGAGTTTTTTCACTTTAACCTAAAACAAACACTTAAAACAAACTTTAAACCAAAATTAAATGAAACATTAACTAAAAACACATTAAAATCATACTAAAAACAAGTATAAAAACACTCTTATCAAAAAGCAATTTAAATTACATGATATTTAACTAATGAGGTACCTACCAAGTGGAAACATACCTCTTACAGCATTTGGAAATCTAAATAAATCGATAAAAGTAAATAACCATTCATAATAAATAAATCATTCATCAAAGATATCAAACATCAAAAGAATGTAAACATCCACCCATGATAAACTAAATAAACCAAGCATTGAACTTCAATAAATCAACAAAGCATTGAAAATAAATTAAAACATATAATAGACTACATAATCAAATATAAAATTAAATGAAGCAAATAAAGATTCAAATTAGGGCTATTGTTTCTATTTAAGATTCTTTATCTCATGTGTTTAGGGTTTTGGAATTTATGGGTTCAAGCTACTATAAATTTTAAAAGAATTGAAATGGAGCAAAGTTTTAGAATTTAAGAGGTTGATAAAGTTCTTTGATTAACCAAATTAGTGTTTGAGAAGTGAAATCATGAAACTAGGGTTTGAACACTTTAAAACACTTAGATTTATGATTTACGGTTACTGAATTATGGTTTTTAAGCTTACTGTGTTTGAATTTTAATATTTATGTTTATAGGGTTTTAAGGTTTAAAGGATTAGGGTTTAGAAAAATTAGGGTTTAAGGTTTTAAGGGAGTTAGGGTTTACTGTTTTGGGTTTTGGAATTGAATTAGGGTTTTAGAATTTTAGAATTAGGGTTTCGGAGAATGCATTAGATTTTAAAATTTGGAAAAACAATTGATAATTTTATGAAACTCTATGGAAATAAACAAAATGATTTAAGGTTTATAGAAACAGAAAAGATATTTTTTAGGGTTTTTGGAAAGAAACAGATTCAATTTAGGGCTTTGAAAAGAAACATATTCAAATTAGGGTTTTGGTAAATTTTAAAGCAATAAAAATAACAATTTTATGATTTTTTTGAAAAACAAAGAGACAAATTAAGGTTTTTAAGCTTTAGAAAAGGTAAAATAAGGTTCTAGGGTTTTTTGATTTTGAAGAAATAGAAACAACAATTTTTTATCTTGAGTGATGAAGCTACTGTAAATTAATGAAACAAATAAAGAAATTCATACCTTCGTTTGTTGGTTCCACCAAAAATCACTTCTTGGATGAACAAGAATAAAGACAAGCTTTGCTGCCTTTGATGGATTGAATTGCTTGTTTGCTCTCCCAAAAAAACCGATCCATTTCACTGCCAGAAGGGATTCTTCAAATCCGATTTATTTTTCAAAGTTTTCCTCCTCAATTTCGGTCCCAAATTTCACCTCCCCTTTTGTGTTGTTTTAGTCCTTATTTATAGAAGATTTTGATGATTAATTTCACTTGCTCATGGAATCTAATATTAATTAAGAAAAGAAAACCGAAACTTAATTGTATTTGGTTTCGGAAAAATTTTGCTGGCGAAAAAAAATTGCTGTGGAAAAATTGCGCTGGTGAAAAAAAACTGCTGCGGAAAAATTGGGCTGGCGAAAAAGCTGCCGCAACTGGCTACGGGCTGCGGGGCAAAAATTGGCTTGCGTTCATCGCAGATTTTTCGTCGCCAATTTTTTTATTTGTTTATTATTATTATTTTTTATTTTTTTTATTAATTATAAAAATTAAATACTAAAGCAAATATTATTTAATTAAGATAACAAAAATTATTTTGGACTAACAAAATTATTTTGGACTAATTAAAATATATTAGACCGGACTGGGTAAAAAATTAAGGGTTTACAATAGACTTTAGGTAGATCAAACCTTTAAAGTTTTAATAACTATTTCGGTGATGATAGAGTTCAATATTGGAAAAGTTGTCTTATAAAATTTGTAGAGGACATCTCAAGTTTTCCAGAGAGGTATAGTCATTAAAATCCAAGATCTTTTGGGCCTCCAAATATTAAGTCAAAATTAGTCTTGAGATGCTGAAGCATAATTTTTGTCCGAACCATTGAGAGTAATTGGGCCATATCTCAGGCTTTCAAAGACCAATTAAAGTTATTAAAAAGTCTAAAGTTATCTGGTCTTCAAGATATACAATGTTAATAAAGGAGTCAGATTGAGATAAGGATGTTATCATATAGTAAATTGGCTTTCAAAATACAACTCAAATTCTGCAGAAGTAGAGTACAACTAAAAGTCTACTTTTAGGTAGTTGGATATTGTTAAACAATTGTTATTCTATTTTATAAAAGAGAGGAGACTTAGGACGAATTTAGACATGTTTGAAACATTTTTTTAGGTTTTTCTTCGTTATTCAAAAGAAGAATTCAAAAGAGGAGGTTGTGGAGATATCAACCAAGAGATTGGAATTGATCTACATCTGAATCAAAAGAGTTTTTCTTCACTTACTTTAATTATTTCTATTTTAGTTTTACTTTGTATTCTACTATGTTTAATTCAATTAATTTGATGAGTTTTCTTATTAATATGAGTAGCTAAATCCATTATCTAGAATGTTGATGAAGTGTGATTGATTGATTGATATATGTTGTGATATATTTTTCTTTATTCATGTTAATCCTATTATAAAGTTAATGCTTATAATTGTTTAGCTATCAATTACATAATTTTATATTAGTGAATAAGTCTATGAGAAATATTCATTGATTTTAATTAGGTAATGGAATCATAAGAAAATAATTAGTATGAGAGTATTCAATTTGACTTGTGTGGAATTATATGAATGATTTGCTCTTAATGATTTGATTATAGGTTGTTAAGGCTATTGAGAAATAGGTTAATGATTTACAATAAATATATTATTATGTCTTGAAAAAGAATAGTAATTATTCAAGAATCAAGAATCATTTGTCCATAACAAGAATAATTAAAATTGGATTAATAGACACTTGAAATTATCATTCAATTATCATCTGGAATCAATATCCTAGGTTGTTAATTTGATTGTTATTTCTCTTAAATTAAATTATTCTTAATTAATTTAGATTTGGAATTAGTTTTCTTCTTAATTACACTCATTATTCAATTGTCTAAATAGAGATTAAGTTAATTATGGTTGGTAGTTAGTAAACACTCTCTGCGGGAATGATATCTTATTTCATAACTATATTACTTGAATATGATTCTGTGCACTTGCAGATTTTGCATACCATGCCTTCTCAGTGAAATTCTTTATAGAAGCTTGCAATGATCCAACACTAGCCTAATTCCTTTTTGACCATATTAGGAAAATCATGGGTGAGCCAGGCAGCAAGAAATCTGAATGGTTGGGAATTCTTTCTATCCTTATGAATCAAAATGGATTTGATGAGGATAGGTCGATGGTCATATTGCAACTTAGAAAGATGTTGCACAATAGTCTCAGGAAACTTAATTATCTAATATTGATTACATAAGGCCCTATCTAACTTTTGAATAAGGGTGTCTCTCCTCCAAGTCAAATTCGGGCCAACGTGGTGAACCTGCATCAAAACATTATGGTTAATAAAGTTATTAACAAGAGAATAACCTTTATTACCTCTAGTAGCTCTGCCTTATCTGTCAGAAGCATCTAGGATGGCATTGAAGTCTCCGGCCAACATCAAAGAAATAGGGAGCTACGAGTTTAAATCAGAAAGGTAGTCCCATAAGAATTTTTGCCTCTACTTCTGTGGGCTACCATAGACCTCAGTGAAAAGGATTTTTTCCATCCCATTGTCGCAGCTAATCAAGGTATGGATGAATTGAAAATTGTTAACCAAAATATTCATCTTAACTTGGTTGCTCCAGAGAATCAAAATGCCTCTTGCAAAACAATTAGCCTCCATTCTATGAGAGAAATCATAACCTATTCTTTTAGTAACTTTATCCACCTTGAGCCCAAAAATGATGGGTTCAATTAACACAATAATAGAAGGTTTGTGTTTCTTAACAAATGATTATAGAACACGAGAAAAATGAGCAATACCAACACCTTGACAATTCCAAATAAAGAATCTGAAAACCATTAGAATAAGAAATTAGTAAAAAAAAATTCAATCATTAAAGAGAAACCAAAGAAAAACATAAATAAAAGATTGAAGTTTAAATACTTATTCTTCATCGCTCTTAAGTGGCAACATTTCCAAAAGGGATATGATCCTCATAGGCATGCCTCGGTTATTCATCTAAACCTTCCATAAAAACTTTAATTGTGGCTTTGGAGGTACCAACATATTCATAGTTTTGCCTTAAGATTTCTCCTGGAACCCTTATTGACTTTAATATCGCTTGGATTTTTATTAGGAGGTTTGGAAGCTTTTTGTCTCTTATCTCTTAGAGTATAATAAACAATGTCTAAGGATCATCGACTTCTTAAATTAACAAAATCCTTTTGCTTCTCCTTATCTTTAAAAATAATTGTTGTGTGTCTATTTTAATCTAAGGTAATTTGAGCTTGTTGAGAGGATTCACCACTATTAATCTCCTTAGCCACTTGGCTGACAATTACATATGAATTAACTAGCTCATTGGAGTTTCCATTTACGTTATTATTGGTGTGGGCCTGCATGTCACTCTTCTTAGTTTTGCCACTAATATTCATTTTGTTTACCACGTCGGAGTCAACTCCTTTCCTATTTAGTTGAGAGAGATTTTTTCCTGGAAATTTGGTACCATAATATCTTCTATCATATTCTAATCAGTATCTTCTATATTTTCTTCCACAATTTCAACAATCAGATCAAATCAAGAACTTGTAGTTGACTTGCCCTTGTTACGAATATTTCCCTTATTTAATGAATTATTGCCTTTTCTGTCACCCTTTCTTCCCCGTTGAGATACCTATATACAAGGGCCAAATTTGCCTCCTACCTCCTCTACCGGCATAGATTGATCAACAGAAGTTATACTAGTTCCTTTGATCCTAGCTGATTCTTTACTAATCTCTTTAAAGCAATGTTCCTTAAGGTGACCATAACATCCACAAGTAAAACAAATGGTGGAGAGCCCTTCATACTCAACACATTGTATGTGCCCATCCAATAATAATAGAGACACAAGGGGTTTAGTGAGATATAAGGAAATGTCAAGATGTGCAAATTTTCCCCTTTCCATAGCTTTAGTATTGTAATATATACGAATAACCATTCTAATCACCTTAGTAATGGATCTTAGGACAATTTTATGATAATACTATTTAGGGTGTAAAATCACAGAATCTGTGCAAATGAATCAAGGAAAAAATGAGAGAGAATACAGAGAAATGAAGTATTCGAGAAGCTTCATTCATTAGTCAAAAAGTTAAAAAGTACAGAGTAATAGCCATAAGATTGTTTATATATGTATAACATAAAGTCCAAAAATACCCTTCAAACCCAACTACAATTACTAAACCTATTATACACTAAAAATATATACAAATAAACACATATCTCAATAGCCCCCCTTGAGATGGAGGTTGGTGAGGAACCAAGCCCATCTTGGACATCAGTAGCTCATGAGACTTAGTAGAAAGGGACTTGGTGAAAATGTCTACCAACTGTAACTTAGAGGAAACATGAGCAGTAGCAATGAATCCATCTTTCAACTTGTTCCTTACTAGATGGCAGTCAACAACTAAGTGCTTTGTCCTCTCATGGAAAATAGGATTTGCAACTATGTGAAAAGCTACCTGATTATCACATTTGAGAGGAATAGGCAACTAAATAGGTACTTGAAAATCCTGCAATAGATAGGTCAGAAATTAAAGTTCACAAACAGTAGTTTCCATACTGTGATATTCAGCTTCAGCTGAACTTCTAGCAATAGTAGCCTGCTTTTTTATTTTTCAGGATATAAGGAAAGATCCTAGAAAAACACAATACCCACTAATAGATTTTCTCGAAATAGTACAAGACCCCCAATCAGCATCAAAATAAAGCCTCCAATTGGAGAGAGCAGCCAGCAGGGAAGAAAAGACCATAGAAGTAGTATGCTTAAGATATCTTGCAATATGAACAACAACATCCCAATGCGACTTCCTAGGGCTACTCATGTACTAACTTAACTGTTGAGTGAAGTAAGATCAGGTCTAATGAGGTTAAGATATAGCAATCTGCCAATTAATCTCCTAAACCTATCTGGTTCAGGAAAAGCCTCAGAAGAATCATCATGAATCTTAAAACTAGCAAGCAATGGTATTATAGCAAGCTTTGAATCAATAAGACCAGTATCCTCAATCAAATCTAGAACATATTTGCTCTGATTGAGATACAAACCTGAAAAAGTTCTATAAATCTCAATTCCTAAAAAATATTTAGCTAAACCCAGATCTTTAATGGTAAAAGCCTCATGCAAAGTAGTTTTCACAACAGTGATTTCATTAACATTTGTTTTAGTCAATAATAAATCATCCACATAAACCAGTAAAGTCATAAATTTTTGTCCTATAATTTAGTAAACAAGCAAGTTTCATGAACAAATTGAACAAAACCCAGAGAATGTAGTTTATTTGTCAGTTCCAAATTCCACTGTCAAGAGGGCTATTTGAGGCCATAAAGAGACCTTTTAAGCTTGCAAACCCAGTGAGGAGAAGGGACATTATAACCAGCAGGTGGTTGCATAAAAACTTCCACATCTAAAGAACTATGGAGAAATTCATTATTGATATCAAGTTGAAAAATAGGCCACTGTTTAGCAGAAGCAATAACCAAGAAGAGCCTAACTGTAACTAGTTTAGCCATAGGAGAAAAACTATCATGAAAGTCTATCCCCTCAATTTGATTAAACCCTTTGTCTACTAGTCTAGCTTTATATCTATCCACTGTCCCATCAGGCTTAAATTTAACCTCGTAGACCCACTTGCAACCAATAGATTTCTTACCAAGTGGTAAAGGAATTAATTCCCAGATCTGATTTTGTTCTAGAGCAATAATTTCTTTATTCATAGCCTCTACCCAACAAGGATTAGACTTAGCCTGAGTATATGTAGTAGGCTCCTTAAAAGTGGGTATATTAGCCATAAAATCAATATGATTATTAATTAAGTACTGGAAGACAGACGAAGGAAAAGGAACTAGACCATACAAAGATTCAGATTAACTTATAGACGGAGAATTTTGAACATAAGATACAAACTGATCAAGCCATTTAGGCTTAGCTCTAACTCTCGTACTATGTCTAGAATGAATAGGAACAGAAGTTGAAGTAACTGCTTATTGTGGTAGAGTAGAAGAAGAAGAAAGAGGAGGAGGAGGAGGAGAAGAAGAAGAAGGAGGAGGAGGAGGAGGAGGAGAAGGAGGAGAAGAATTTGATGTACTTAATACAAGAACAATAGTATCAGAAACAAATGGTGCATCAGAAGAAACAATAGGTAATACTGGTGCAGTAGAAGAAGAAACAAAAGAATGATGAAATGGAAAAATATTTTCATAAAATGTGACATCTCTAGAAATCAACACAGGCTGAGATTCAAGATTAAACAATTTGTATGCTTTTCGTCCATATGCATACCCCAAAAAAGCACATTTAAAGGCTCTTGGGGCCAATTTATCTTTATGAGGTATAGTGTCAGAAGCATAACAAAGACACCGAAAGGTTCTTAAGATACTATAATCAGGAGGTTTATTGTGAAAAATGAAATAAGGTGTTTGCCAATTTAGAACAGGGGTAGGAAGTTTGTTTATTATATTAATAGTCAAAATAGCTTCAGCCCAAAAACACTTAGGCAAACTAGACTGGAACATTAAGGCTCTAGCTATTTCAAGTAGATGTTTATGTTTTCTCTCAACCACCCCATTTTGTTGAGGTTTGTCAGGAGTTGTTTTTGATGAATCACACCCAATGAATTAAAAAAATGAAGACATTTAGTATTAACAAATTCTAGACCATTATCAGTATGAATTTGTTTAATTTGAGTATCAAATTGAGTGGAAATAAGAGAAAAAAAAATTATGAAGTTGAGAGGAGGTTTGAGATTTTTATTCTAAAAAAAATGTCCAAGTGGCCCTACTATAGTCATCTACTATAGTAAGAAAATATTGTGCTCCTGAAACAGAAGCAGTAAAGTAAGAACCCCACAAGTCAACATGAATTAACTCAAAAGATTTAGAAGTTTGAGAAGCACTATTGGGAAAATGTAATACGTGTTGTTTAGACAAAGGTCAAATATCACACTGATGGTTATCATTGTTAACTGTATACACAGAAGAAGGTAAATTTTGAATTTTATTATAAGAAGTATGCCCCAACCTTTTATGTAACAAACCATAAGGAATAGCATATTTATTCATATGTCCAGCAGTACAAACAAAAGAATTCAAGTCCTCAAGAAAATTGGAACACAAACCAGCAGGAGCATAACAACTTAAATAGAGTCTAGAAGAAAGCTGGATTTATTTAATATATACAAACCAGCATGATGTTTGCCCACAACAATGTCTTCCTTATTCAAGTGGTCCTAAAAGAGATAATGAGTTTGAAAGAAAATGACCTCAATATTCATGTCTTGAGTAAGTTTACTAACTGACAACAAATTAAATTTGAAACTAGGGACTAACATCACATTATGCAAAGACATTTTAGAATGAAAGAAAATAGGACCCAATGTGTTTAACTAACACAATAGACTTATCAGGTAAAGGAAGCAAGTTCAAGAGAGATAAGACCATTCATGTACTTAGAACTAGAACACATATGATTAGTAGCACCGGAATCTATTATCCAAAAAATGTCATCAAGGACACCTGATATACTCAGACTAAGAAGATTTATATTACCTACAAAATTGGTAAAAGTCATGTAGGCATTATCAGCAATAGCTTTGCCCCTCAAGAATGTTTGTACTTATTTTTCAACTAGTGATGTAATATTAGCAGACCAATATGTAATATTACCAGACCAATCAAGTTGATGTGATGACTTAATAAGAGGTACAGGACTTGTCTCTTTATTAGAAGTATGAGCATCCTGAGCCACAAGCTTAGTAGATCCTTTAATTCTAGACCTCTTATCATTCCACCACTAAGGGAACCCAATCAGTTTAAAATAATTCTCTTTGTCATGACCCTTCAAATGACAATAGGTACATTGTCTTTCAGTCTTAAACTGACCTCTCCTAAAAGTATCTCCAGCATTATTATCTCTATTAGACCCCTTAGTAAAATACTTCCCTTTCATAGCCATAGCACTAGCATCAACATTATCAACAAAACTACCATGCACTTCCCTTTGCTTCTCAACTCTCAACACCATTGAGTAAGCCTTGGTAATTAATGGTAATGGTTCCAGCAAAAGAATTTGATTCCTCACATGATCATACTGATCATTAAGGCCCATTAAAAATGGCATTAGCTTGTTTAGATTATTAAAATCTAATACTTCTCTTCCAGTAACACAAGTACACTTAGGAGTTTGTACTAAACAAGCAAATTCATCCCATAGTTTCTTAAGTTTTGTAAAATATGCAGTAACAAACAAGCTCTCCTGAGAAATTAAAGAAATTTCTCGTTGTACTCTATATATCATTGGTCCATTACTCTCACCGAACCTATTTGCTAACTCATCCCAGAGTTCTTTAGAATCATCAACATAAATGAAAGTCTCAATAAGGTCTTTCAAAATAGAGTTCAATAACCAAGATGTAACCATACAGTCAACCCTCTTCCACTTGGTATATCCATCACTATCTTTATCAGGTTTGACACAGGGCCTGTCAATAAACCCTAACTTCGTTTTAGCCCCAAAAGCAATCTTCATCGCCGACTCCATGCAAAAAAATTATGTTCAAAAAGTAGAATACTTACCAAGATCATACCAGGATGATTAGATGTCTACAAATGTAGTGGATCGCTAAAATCATGATTGTACTGATTAGCCATCCGCTGTGGATGCACAGTTGCATCATATGTCTCACCCTTTGTGGTTGTCATGTTACAAGAAATCAATTAGGTTAAAGTGTTTAAGATGAATGAAGAAATCAAACACGATAAGAGAGTTACAAGATTGTTAAGAAACACGATCAACATGATCCAAAAAAAATAAAAGAACAACAGATCAAAAAATACAAATTGTACTAAATCAGATCGAAAGAAATGAACTAAATCAACATGATCTAAATCAGATCGAAAAACAACATGATCTAAATCATATTGGAAGAAATGAATCAACAAGAAACACAAATCTTACCAAATAGAACTAAATCTAGAGATCAAATGAACGACGATTCCAAAATTAGGTTTTTCAGAAAAAAAAAAAACTACAAAAGAAATGAAAATCGACGCAAAGAATTGCAAAAAAAATAATGAAAAACAAGATGAGCAACACATGAATTTCTCTGATGCCATGTAAAATCATAAAATTTGTGCAAATGAATTAAGGAAAAAATGAGAGATAACACAGAGAAATGAAGTATCCAAAAAGCTTCATTCATCAGTCAAAAGTTAAAAAGTACAAAGTAATAGCCATAAGATTATTTATATATGTACAACATAAAGTCCAAAATACCTTTCAAAACTAACTAGAATTAATAAACCTATCATACAATAAAAATATATACAAATAAACACAATCTCAACATAGGGACACCAAGAAACCTCACTCAAGCCACCACCGAAGCAATGTTAGTATTATTAGCAGAGAACGTTAGCGTCCATGTTTGTACAATTAAGTAATGACCATAGATGACTTGTGGACCACCACAGAGAGCATGCATGTAGTCCTCTGATGAATTAAATTTCACAGGATAATAATCATTATCTAGATCAATGAGTTAGAAGGCACTGGTTGACATCCACAGAAGCTAGAGCCTCCTAAGAAGAACCCTATAACTGACTAATCTTCCCAATAGATGTAGAACTACATATCTCTTCATGGATTGGTTAATGTAATTATGAACTCTATTAGAGAAGGACACCATATGTAGACCATTCTCTATTTTGATAATTACATCTTCCTAATCCCAAAATCTTCAGCCTTCTTTTCAGAATGCTTGGTATTTGTAAGTTTGTCTCTAAAAGAGACGACCTTCCACTCCCAGATTCCATTTGTATGCGTGGTAATCAATTTTTTCCCAGTATTTTCATTATCTCCTATAGAGTTAGACATTCCCATGTCACTATCATCATTCTTTCCTTCCTCATTGTCATAATCAAGAAAATCCTCTCTTTAGAGATATAATCAGAATTATCATCCTTTATTTTAACTTTCTTTGTTGATCGGTTGTCATCTGAGCATGGAGGAGCTTCACCCTTTTTGTTGAGAGCAACATCATAGATCTTCATCATCCAATAGTTAGTTTGGTTTGATTTGATTTTGCTTAGTTATTTTAAAATGTGATTCCATTATTATTTGAAAAAAATAAACTTTTAGTTAAAAATTTGATGCTCTTAAATAAATGTTGACTCCTACTAATAATTTTTTAGTTTTTTTTTTTTTGCTTATATGGTATCCAGAAAGTTAGCTTTATAAGGTAGATGATAAGACCATATTTTGCATATAATTTTATGATTATTCTAGTTGTATTTTTATTATTATCAATTGAATTTGATCAATTTTTGTTGTGAAAGCTAGAATATTCATCATTTCAAGTATAAAGTTACAAGTATGAAGAAATAACTTATTTTGGCTAAAAATCATAGAAAATTGAAGAAAAAAAATATTCCAAAACAAGCTCAAAAATGGAAGAAAATAAATTTACATGGTCGTATAAATCATGATACATGATTTTGAACTTGAAAATGGAATTAAAGATGAGAAATCAAGAGGTCCAGATTCATTTTGAATCCCAAGGCCATGGCTGTCAAAAAGCCATGGCCATGGGATTTGATTTGAAGCTGTCCAAATTTTCAATGACAGAAATTGAAAGAGCAGAAGCATATTAAAAGCTAAGACCGTGGGACTAAAAGCCACGACCGTGGCATTGATTTTGGTTTTGTTTAGAAGAGATTTTGCATATTTCAGAAGCAAATCAAAAGCTACGTGTGAGCGAGGATTTTTGCCCCCACCCCGATGGAATGGATCTTGCGATTTCTGCACTGTTTAGGCTCGGGACTTTAGAGAACACAGGCCTAAGCCCAGAGAAAATGCAGTCACCACCCGGATAGGCTGAGAAAAAGAAAGGGGTGGATGACTCGATTCCTAAGGAATTCCCAACCCTCTAATGAGTTTGAAAAGTTGGGTACGTATAGGGAAGGTGAGAAATGGCCCAGAACCCCCACAATGCCCGGTTCATTGGAACCGGCCTACTTTGCAGGTCTTAATATTATAAAATTCTTAAGTATAACAATATTATCCATATTACATGCAACAATTAAAATAAAGCTTCATTATATTAAGATAAAAGCAATGTCCAAACAAAGCAAATAATTGGACACCCATCCGAGGATGGAAATATGTCCTTATATCGTTCATGTCTAAACTAAATAGGACACCCACCAAAAGGTGAAAACATGTCCTTTACATTGGTCCAAAATATAAAAGCAATTTAAATTACATAGAAACTAATTAATGAGGTACCCACAAAGTGGAAACATATCTTTTACAACATTTGGAAATCAAGATAAATCGATAAAAGTAAATAACCATTCATAATAAATAAATCATTCATCGAAGATATCAAGCATCAATCAAAATATATAATAAACATTCATCCAATTTAAATAAAATAGTAAACATATTAACTTTAGGTATTCATGCATTAATTAGGGTTTCTAGGATTTTATGTTCAATAACTAGGGTTTTGCATAAGCTAGTTTAATTTGTGGAGAAATATTTTAAAGTAATAACATAGCTACTGGATATTTAAAAGATTTAAGGTTTTGGATGTTTTTATGAAGATAATGTTACTGTGATTTTAAAAAGTAGGTTTAGTTAAGGTTTTAAGCAAACATCATAAAATTAGGGTTTTTTTAAGACACTGGGGTTTATAATTTTAAAAGATTGAGTTTTAGGTTCACTGAATTATGGTTTTAGGTGTTGATGAACTTGTTATAAAGTTTTGATGTTTTAAAAATTAGGGTTTAGGAAAACTAGAGTTTACTGAATGGGAAAAATTAGGGTTTTTGATATTTTGGAAAACATATTTGATCTTAAGGTTTAAGAAAACAGTTTAGAGTTTTATAGAAATAATTAAGATTAAAGTTTTTAGAAACTGTAAAGAAGATTAGGGTTTGGAGAATTAAGAAGACATTTGGAAATTTTGGACAAAAATTTAGAGTTTAGATGATTAAGAAAATATTTCGGAGAAAAACAATTTAGGGATTTTAAAGTTTTGGAAACAGAAAAATGATTTAGTGTTTTTAAAGTTTTAGAAACAGAAGGATGATTTAGAGTTTTTGAAGTTTTTAGTTTTTATAAAAAATGGAAGTGGAGTTTTGAAAACCAACTGATTAATGTATTAACTAAAGTAAACAAGTGAAGTTATTGAAACAAAGATTAAATTACTACATATTCTTATTAATCAAAGAAAACGAAGCTACTGTGAATATATAATTTATGATTAGAGATCAAACCTGCTTAGTTGGTTCCACCAAAACTGATTTCTGGATGAACAATAATAAAGGCAATGTTGCTACCTTTGATGGATTGATGATTGCTTCTTGTTGCTAATGTCTCTTACTCCTAGGGTTTTCTTTTTGGCCGATAGAATTTTTTTATCTTCGATCTAGTAAAATAATTTTCTTCCCCTACTTCTAGGGTTTTAATTTGGTATTTATAGGAAAAATTATAAACCTACTTCTAATTGTCTAAAGAAACTAAAACTAATTAGGAAAAGAAACCAAAACCAAATAGAATTTGGTTTCGAAAAAAACTGCGTTGGAAAATTGCGCTGGCAAAAAAACTGCTGCGGGCGAAATTGCGAGCGCTGGCTGGGAATTGCTGCAGGCGGACGCCAATTAGCCGTAGGAATTTCCTGCGGCGAATTGGCCTGCAGGAAATTCCTGCGCGCGATTTGGACCAAGCCGATCCACTTTCGGCGATGAGATTTTTTGTCCCTGATTTTTTCGTCGCTGATTTTTATTTATTTATTTATTTTTAACTTTACTCAAATTATCTTTTTTATTTTTAATAAAAATTATAAATAATAAATAATAAATACTAAAATAGATATTATTTGATTAAAATACCACAAATTATTTTGGACTATATAAAAAGAAATATAGACCAGACTGGGTCAAAAATTAAGAGTCTACAGTTTGCCCCCTTCTTGAACGATCTGGGACTACCGCAAAAGAGAGTAAAAACCAATAAGACTTAATTTTTTTGAGATGGTTTAGGTTTTGGGTTCTGGACCCGGTACGAATTCTGGACTCGAAAAAGACTTGGGTTCTAGACCCGGGATGGTTTAGGTTCTGAACCCAGTTCAAGTTCTGGACTAAAAAAAGACTTGGGTTCTGAACCTGGGATGGTTTGTGGATTTGGTTTGAGTTCTAGACTCAGAAAAGACTTGGGTTCTGGACCCGGCTTGAGTTCTAGACTCAGAAAAGACTTGGGTTTTGGATTTAAGAGGGAATTTAGGTTCTGGACCTAAGCTAAGTTCTGGACTTAAGGGTAATTTGGGTTCTGGACCTAAGCTAAGTTCTGAACTTAAGGGTAATTTGGGTTCTGGACCTGAGCTAAGTTCTGGACTTAAGAGTAATTAGGGTTCTGGACCCGAGCTAAGTTCTGGACTTAAGAATAATTAGAGTTCTGGACCCAAGCTAAGTTCTGAACTTAAGAGGGATTAGGGTTCTGGACCCGAGCTAAGTTCTGGACTTAAGATGAAATTTAGGTTCTGGACCTAAGCTAAGAGAGATTTAATTGTCTGCAAAAAATAGTTGTAGTCAGTAGGATACTAAAGGAATTTGCAAAAAATTTAGCTAATTTTTACCATGCACATATCTTCTCCTTGCCCCTTGCGTGTAAAAATATTTTAAAAGTACAAAAATATTTATATACACGCAGATATTAGAATGATTGAATTGAATAATTAAGTTTTCTATTTATTTACTGTGTAGTTACTGTTTATACACTAGCATCACTATTCATTTACTATTTGTAAATAGTAATTTACTATTTATTAATAGTAAAATTTACTTTTTCTCTTTTTTTTTTCACGAGAATACTGTTTTTTTGTCTTTTTCCTTTGCCATTTCTCTATATAAACGTTGCAGCTCATTTCTTTATTTCATTCATAGCAGCTTATTTCTTCATTTCATTCATAGCTATACATCTTTTATTTTAGAGAGTTTAGCATAGAGTTGAGGAAAAAATGCATGCTTCAAGATCAGGAACTCGATCTAATACTGAGTTAATGGAGTTTATTCAGCGGCATGAAAATGAAAATATAAGTCTACTAGCCGGGATGCCGCTTCATCGCAGTTCAAATCAAAAGAGCAAGGTAATTATTCAATTATTTATTTTAACAGTAAATTATTATATATTTTTTTATTTTTGTGTTTTTTTCTTCTTTTTTTTTTGTTTTGTCTCTCTTTTTTTTCCTTCTTTTTATTTTTTATTTTATAATAATTATTATTTTTAGATTTAGGAAAATTAAATTAATTAGATGAATATATTTAAGAATTTAAGTAGATAGATAGACTAAAAATAGAATATAAATAAATTTAGTTCTAAAAATCAGTGGTATTGATATAATGATATACTTATCTTATGTTAACTTACCTGGCTCCGTGTTAGCATGATCGTTGCATTATCCGGGGAGGAGGGTGTGTCTATAAAGCTCGACAATGGTATGATGTAGTGCCTTCTCGGGTAAGATGAATTATTCGAGATTCCGGTTTTGAAAGCTTTATCTTGCAATTAGCATCTGAGGAGTATCTGATAGACATGAGTGTAGTTCAAGCATTGTCAGAATGGTGGATGGACACGACCCATACTTTTCACCTACCTATAAGAGAAATGACCATTGGCCCGGTCGATTATACAGCCATAACTGGTATCCGGTACTATGGCCTTCCGGTCCCTCTTACTAATGATATTCTGACATTCGAAGAAATCCAATAGGTAATTGGTATGGAACCATCATTTAAAGGGCCTTTCAAGATAAAAATTGAGCCAATTCGGAGTTATTGGATGAACTACGAAGGACGGGTTCACAGAGACAGCCAAACAATATGCTCTAGGATTTTTACTGTATTTGCTCAGGTCGACCGTTTTAGGCAGCACAGAATCTGCCATCCATTTGTCAGTGTTGAGGGCCCTTACTGATGAGTATGGTACAGCTTTACGGCTGGGGTGAAGCTGGCCTTGACTGTCTTTACCATGGACTTGACAAAATTTGCAGAAATAAGAAGTCTTTTGTTGGCTTTATGGTAGTTGTCGAGGTACTCTCCTTCCACAAATGTCAATTCCATTCTTATTCTTGCATGAATTTGATTTTTATTATTGTTGTAGGCATGGGCATATAAGCACAATCTTGTAGAAGTTTCCGGCTCTCACGATGTGCATACCCAACACTTTGTCTTGAGCTGCTTAACCTAGGGCCATGTAAAATAACATTAGTATACTTTAAAATTTATATAAAAGTTCACTTACCTTATGTCTTTTTGTAGGTCAATTTGGCTTGGTGGAACACAGAAGAGCGGACGAACTGAACTTTCTCCATGAATGCCGCACTGCCTTTTCAACATACCCACCGAGTCATTTTTGGCCCTGTGTCTAGTGGCTGGTTTCTCAGAGAGAGAGTATACGAGTGGTTTCTTGGTCCCGAGCAGCGGAGGATCCCGATACATTGCCTGGAGTATACCTTAAATATCACATCAATGTCGGAGAATACATGGTAGTTGGCTCGGCAAGGTCATGATGTTGAAACCTTTCTCTATCCACCGGGTGCATCTTATACCCAGTTTATTCAAATAGGGCTTTTGAACTTTGAGGTATCTCCTGTTGGTGTATGGGAGATTTTCGAGGAAAATGAGGATAGAGATGAAGAGGAGTATCATGGAGAGGGAGGAGAGTTTGTCTCACATCTCGGAGCTAGCACTTCTCAGGTAAACTTTTACCATTTTTCCATTGCAATCGCTTTTTTTTTTCTTAACTTGTTTTGACCTTTTTAATGATTGTTGCAAGCTGCTGGCTCATTTGGTCATGAGGCTGGACCTTCTTTTACTGCTCCTCCATTTGCTCATTCTAATCAATTGGAGATGTCATCTCATCCAAGGGCATTGATATGAATTACCTGGCAGGTTTTCTTGTTCTATGATAATTTATGTTATATGTATGCATGATTATGTATGCTCTTACTCTTTTCCTTTCTGGCTCACAACGGATGCTTGAAGATTAAAACAAGAAACTTCAAGAAGAGTTGGCCGCTAGTCCTGAACAGGTTGTCCATTTTGAGAAATTGTATCACCAGTCAGAGCAAGATTTTTGAGACTTCCGGTTTTAGGGGATGAGAGATCCTGGTGCTTCTTCAACTAGAGGGCCCCAAGCTGATTACCATGAGATCCTTTTGTCTACTTTGGATGAGGACTATTACAGATCTGAATTCCAAGGTAATAGATATTCAAGTGCTCCTACTTCGGGAGGACTCGAGATGGGTGATATGCCTCCTCCTCCAACAGGCGACGATTTTTTCAGAGCTTTATTTGATGATCAACCACCTCCTTCTTAGTGATCTATGAATATTGTATCAATTGAGGAAATATTATATAATAAGTATAAAAATAATAATGACAATATATAATTTTTATCTTTGCTGCAACTCTCTCTTTTTTTTTATCATCATTATTACTACGATACAATTATTAAATATTTACACAGTATCACTACAAAACCAAATGCAATGCGGCAATTTAAGAACTTTCATCACCAATTCCCTATCCTTTTGCATCTCGGTCTCACGCTTTTCCTTATCAATTTTGGAATAGCACAATCCTCCTATATAAATCACTTTTCACTCCATAATTTTATACAGAAGCCTGGAGATTTTCTGCTTCAACATAAAAACTCCTTTTAATAATTCTAATTTTCCTTCAGTCTTCCACAATGATCGAACTCCATTTGAAGAAAATAAAAGTTCTATTTAAAAATATGAATGCCATTCATTGGAAACAAATATCTTGGTCAAAAATTGATACTTTGAAGTGTTTTCAAAATGTTAAATTGGACCATTCTTTTTTACATGCCATGGCTTCTTTTTGGAATGTGGATTCTAGGACATTTAAAATTAATGGCTTTGAAATATGTCCCTTGATTGAAGAATTTGAAGCCATCCTTGGATATCTGATGACCCTTAATTTTGACTCCAATTTGATATGGTCCTAATTAAAGGATATCAAAATAAATTTAATCTGACTTTAAAATATTTAAACCTAATTTATAATTTTTAAAGAACATGGTTTGGATTTAAGACGCATAAATTCAATTATAAAACCCTAAAATCAAGATGAATCGGCCCAAATTAAACCTTTCGGTCCATGAGTTAAAAAAGGCAATATTAATTTGGATTAGGCCGGCCGGAGAGACAAGAGCATGCCTCATGTTGATCTAGCAGTCCAAATCGACATGAGGTTGGACTCATGTAGACCCGGGTAGGCTAGGTCGACATGAGCATGCTTCATGTTGACCATGGTAGCCCAAGGTAGACATGAGCATGCCTCATGTTGACATGGGCAGCCCAAGGTCGACATGAGGTTGGTCTCATGTCGTCCTAGGGCAACCAGGTCGACATGAGTTCAATAACTTTCCTAATTCAACTAAAATTCATTTTAGGGACTGATTAATACTAGGTTAAGGATTTTGAGTGAGGTTTGGCTATAAATATTAACGTTTCAGAATTCAAATGAGAGGGGGAACATTAACAAGGGTAGCAATAAACATTAAAATAGAAGAGATGGCAAAAAAGAGAGAAGAACAGCAGCAACTTTTTGGAGAATGAAGGAAACCACTAACAGAAAAATCAAAACAACCAAAGAAGAAGGCAGAATCCATACTATCTTCACATTATTCATCCAGAAATCAATTTTTTTCCTTGTAAAATAATTTTTTTGACCCCTAATTCTATGTTTTAATGTGGTATTTATAGGAAAAATCTTAAACCTACTTCTAATTGTCTAAGGAAACTAAAACTAATTAGGAAAAGAAACTAAAACTAAATAGAATTTGGTTTTGGAAAAAACTGCGTTGGAAAATTACGCTGGCAAAAAAACTGCTGCGGGCCAAGAATTGCGAGTACTGGAAAATTGCTGGAAAAAAATTGGACGGCCAGCCAATTTGCCGTAGGAATTTCCTATGGCGAAGATCAAATTTATTTTGATATCCTTTAATTAGGACCATATCAAATTGGGGTCAAAATTAAGGGTCTACAGTTTGCCCCCTGCTTGTACGATCTAAGACTTTCAATAGAAGAGAGTGAAAAGCAATATGTCTTTGAGCAGATGAGGATGGATACTTGGATTTGATTTGGATACTTGGACTCGGGGTAAGTTTTGGACTTAAGAGTAATTTGGATTCTTGATCCTAAACTTGATTTGGATACTCGATCCTAAACTGGATTTGGATACTCAATCCTAAATTGGATTTGGATACTCGATCCTAGCTGGAATTGGATACTCGATCCTAAATTAGATTTGGATACTCGATCCTAAATTAGATTTGGATACTCGATCCTAACTGAATTTGGATACTTGATCCTAAACTAAATTTGGATACTCGATCCTGGACTACATTTGGATACTTGATCCTAACTGGATTTGGATACTCGATCCTAAATTAGATTTGGATACTCGATCCTAAACTGGATTTGGATACTCGATCCTAAACTAGATTTGGATACTCGATCCTAAAGTGGATTTGGATACTCGATCCTAAATTAGATTTGGATACTCGATCCTAAATTGGATTTGGATACTTGATCCTAAACTGGATTTGGATACTCAATCCTAAATTGGATTTGGAAACTTGATCCTAACTGGATTTGGATACTCGATCCTAAAGTGGATTTGGATACTCGGTCCTAAATTAGATTTGGATACTCAATCCTAAAGTGGATTTGGATACTCAATCCTAAATTAGATTTAGATACTCGATCCCAAATTGGATTTGGATACTCGATCCTAAACTGAATTTGGATACTCGATCCTAAATTAGATTTGGATACTCGATCCTAACTGGATTTGGATACTCATTCCTAAACTGGATTTGGATACTCGATCCTAAACTGGATTTGGATACTCGATCCTAAACTAGATTTGAAAGTGAGTTTGAAAATATTTTGTATACGCATAAACTCAAAAATTAAAATGAAGAAACTTTGCCCCCTGTGTAGGCTCAAACCAATAATTTTTCTTATGCAGGCTCTGATTGATGTTTGTATTTTGTCTTATTCTTTGCATAAGCATTCATCTCTTCTTTCTTTTGCGAAATGACTAGAGCTTCCTCAAGCAATAGGCTTTCCATGCCCCCCTTGATTCAATATCTTATTTTGATTCTTTAATTCACAGGGTGTTTGTTGTTTACTTTGACAAAGAATAGACAATACAAGACAAGAAAGTGCGATGTGATATGTTTGAGTGGGGATTTTTGTCCCCACTCCCAGAGAAAATGGAGTCACCACCCGGACAGGCTGGGAAAAAGAAAGGGGCGGATGACTCGATTCCTAAGGAATCTCCGACCCCCTAATTGGGTTCGAAAGGCTGGGTACATGTGGAGAAGATGATATGAGCGAGGATTTTTGCCTCCACTCCCTGTGGAATGATTCTTGTGACTTCGGCATTGTTTAGGCTTGGGGCCTTAGAGAATAGGGACCTAAGTTCGAAGAAAATGGAGTTGCCACCCGGACAGGCCGGGAAAAAGAAAGGGGTGGATGACTCGATTCCTAAGGAATCTCCAACCCCCCTAATTGGGTTCGAAAAGCTGGGTACATGTGGGGAAGGAGATGTGAGCGAGGATTTTCACCCCCACTCCCAGTGGAATGGTTCTTGCGACTTTGACACTGTCTAGGCTCGGGGCCTTAGAGAACACAGACCTAAGTCCGGAGAAAATGGAGTCGCCACCCGGACGGGCCGGGAAAAAGAAAGGGGTGGATGACTCGATTCCTAAGGAATCCCCAACCCCCTAATGGGTTCGAAAAGTTGGGTACGTGTGGGGAAGGTGAGAAATGGCCCAGCACCCCCACAACGCCCGGTTCATTGGAACCGGCCTCCTTTACAGGTCTTAACATTATAAATTTCTTAAATATGACAATATTATTCATACTACACACAATAAAAAGAAAGCATCATTATATTAAAATCAAAGCAATGTCTAAACAAAACAAAACAAATAAATGGACACCCATCCGAAGATGGAAACATGTCCTTACATCACATGCCTAGATAGGACACCCACCAAAAGGTAGAAACATGTCCTTTACATAGGTTCTAAAATAGAAAAGCAAATTAAATTACATGATGTTTAACTAATGAGGTACCCACCAAGTGCAAACATACCTCTTACAACTTTTGGAAATCTAAATTAATTGATAAAAGTAAATAATCATTCCTCATAAAATAATCATTCATCAAAGCTATTAATCAAAATATAAAATAAACATCCATCCATGATAAATTAAATAAATCAAGTATTGAAATTAAATAAATTAAAGCATAAGAGATAAATCAAAGCACAATCAAGTATAGAATTAAATAAAGCAAATAAAAGTCCAATTATAGCTACTGTGACTTTTTATGGAATTAAAATAGATTAAGGATTTTATGTTTTAAAAGGTTGGTAAGGCTCTTTGATTAACTAAAATAATATTTGAATGGTGAAATCATGAAACTAGGGTTTTAGATTATTTAAAATACAGTAGGACCGCCGTATGGGCTCGAGTTAATATTTTTTTATGTATTATAAATCTTTATGTTTAACTTCCGTTATTATGATTATTCAAAATACAGTAGCTTTATTCAAAATACAAACCTAAACCCTAATTTATTCAAACCATAAATCTTAATTCTGTTTTCAAATCTTCGCAGTAGCTTTTTATAATTTTATTCACTGGGATATTTTAATCTTTCAATAACTCCATTAAAGACTTTCTATGTTTGTTTCATCTAAAAATACTTAAATAGTTATTATAGTCAATATTAAAACCATACTTAACTTTGATCATGGTAAAGCATCAAATCCTAAATCATAATTTGCAAAATCAAGGTTTCAAACCATAAAACCCTAATTTGATTAACCAAAAACCTTACTACTTTCTTAAATTTATAAAACTCTTAATGTAACACCCCTACATCCAATATACGTACATCACATATACCTACATATGTAATATACGTATACCGGATACAGGAATGTCATGGTCTAGTTTAAACAAACATTCCTTATGATAAAACTTAAAATAATTAACTTATATTATAGAACATAACCAATAAAATATTTGTTTATTAAGTAGCGGAAAATGTAGCGGTACATACATATATACATCAAAATCAATATTTACAATATATAAAGTTTATACATGTTTGGAAATTCATCTCTGATCTTGAAGCCCACAATCAACACTTCACAAGCCTAGACTCGACTCGGTCTAACTGAACTCTCCGGTTCAACCGGACCTATCCTGTCACCAGCGCGATGAACCACAATCGCGCTAAGCCATAGGCTTAGTGGTACAAACCACAATAACAATATGATTCAATGTAATGCCAATGTCATACTTTTAAGAATTAGAAACAATACATAAGAATATCATATTTCTTAACATTTCATTTCATTATATTATTCAATTGTTTCATCATTCATGATTCACATTTAAGCAAAGACAAACATGGGCCCAAAAGAAACTAATATGCCATTCAACTTCCAGAGTTAATGTTTTGGTTCAATAATCATATTAATGAAGCCCGTAGGCGAATCATTATCACAATGAGAAACATCTCATATGTAACATCCCAACTAGGCTTCAAGGACTAGGCCCAACCAAGCTTCAAGGGGAGCTAAGCATCAACCCAACTTGGCTTCAAGGACCAAGCCCAACCTAGCTTCAAGGGATTGTTACTTTTAGGCATGCCACTAATAACAAAACTCTAAAAATTGAATAACATACTAGGCACACAATTCTTTCATTATTTCATTATCAATTCCATTCTCATTTTCTCATAATCATCTAGGCAACCATGCCCCAATTATTTCATTTGCATCATTATAGCCATCAACAATGGCTTCACATCTCATTATTAGGGTATACATAACCAATTACATTGTACAAATATTTTGAATGATCATTTTACCTTTCACATTATGCAAATCATAGCATTAATCAATTGTACCAACAATGTAATAGATTACTTAGCACATTTACAACCAAATGTGTTAAGTCCCAAAGTCATGTAAATGTATGCAATCATGTAGGGTTTGTACTTACCTCAAGAGCAACTCACACCAAATTCAAACTCCTCTTCCAAGAATCCTTCAATACTTGGACTAGGGCAACTCAATCTTTTCAAAACATAATCCGAAAGTGATGATACATACTCACTTAGAGATACACATAAGAAAATAAGGATAAAAGCCAACTAAGGCAAACTCTACACATGACACGCTCAAAAACATGGGCATGTCCCTAACCGTGCCCTAAACCCACAACACAGAAGCTTTGACATGCTCAGTGACATGGGCGTGTCACTGGCCATGTCAATCCTCCCTCAACACAGTGGTTATGACATGCTTAGTGACAAGGGCGTGTCACTGGTCATGTCAATACTACTCAAACACAGAAGCTGTGACACGCTCAGTGACATGGGCATATCCCTGGTCGTGTCACCCATCCAGAAAATAGAACCATTGACATGCCCAAAGACTTGGCCGTGCTCATGGGCTTTCCAGGCCAAAAATCCTAATTCCAACACCAAAAACACCACATCCAACAAAGAACATACTTTACCCTTATCCACTCCAAACAATCTACCCAAAACCATCAATAAACCATACTAAACTTGCATAACATCAAAACAACTCAAAACATACATCAAAACACAATCATATCACAACTCAACACATACACAATACACAACAATTGCTTTCCACCACCAAACTTAACCTTTCCTTCAAACCAACCCCAAAATCAAAGTCAATAAGACCAAACACTCTCAAACACACCACAATCAAACATACACATATCAACAACAACCATACACCAAGCTCAAAACACAAACTCAAAAGAAAACCAAAGAATCAAGTGGAAAACTTACCAAAAGTAATGAAAACCCTTAGAATTCCAACTTGATTACTTGAAACACCCTTCAATCTTGAGTTGGGAAGAACAAAATCTCTCTTTCCCTCTTATTAATGGTGGTGGCCGGCTAAGCACAAGAAAGAGGAAGAAGATGATGATAAGTCAACCCAAAATCAACTCTTCTAACCACACAAACTCTCTTTTAATATCCACCAAGTAATTAAATATTATAATAATCATAAATATCATCATCCACTTAATGAAATTTCCATTTATCAAATAATCAATAAATCTCATTTGACCAACTAATGAGTTGACTTGTATATGTTGTATATATCTCTATATACACAACATATACACACTTCTTTTTTCCTCTCTTACCACTTAAACATAAATATACTTTATATCATTTAATCCAATTTCAACAATAATCATTCCAAAAATTTTAGGGTATAGTTTGGGATATTACAATTCTCCCCCTCTATAAATAAATTTCATCCTCGAAATTACCTGATCTTAAATCTGAAATAGCTGGTGATACTGGTCTCGTATCACTTGCTCACTCTCCCATGTTGCCTCTTCTTTCGCATGATTCTTCCAAAGAACCTTCACAAGTGGCACTTTCTTATTTCTCAACTCTTTCACTTCATGTACCAAAATAGCCACTGGTTCTTCTTCATAAGACAGATCTGGACTCACCTCAATTGATTCTACTGATAGAACGTGAGATGGGTCTGATTTGTACCTCCGTAGCATAGAGACATGAAAGAAATTGTGAATTCTATCCAATTCAGGTGGCAAAGCAAGTCAATAAGCAATTGATCCAACTCTTTCCAATACCTCATAAGGTCAAATGAAACGAGGACTCAGCTTTCCTTTGAGGCCAAATCTCAAAATCCTCTTCCAAGGAGACACTTTCAAAAATACTTATCTCCAACACAAAACTCTATGTCTCTCCTCTTCAAATCTGAATAGGATTTCTATCGGTCTGAAGCTGCTTTCAACCGATCCCAAATTATCTTCACTTTCTCTTATGTTTCTTTAATCAAATCAGGACCAACCAACTTGCCTACTCCAACTTCATCCCAACATAGAGGCATCCTACATCTTCTACCATACAATGCCTCATAAGGTGCCATTCTAATACTAGATTGATGACTGTTGTTATAAGCAAATTCCATCAATGGCAAAAATCTATCCCAACTTCCAGAGAAATCAATGACACAACTTCTCAACATATCCTCTAAAATTTATATCACTCTCTCTGACGGCCCATCTGTCTGCGGATGAAAAGCAGTGCTAAAGTGCAATCGAGAACCTAAAGCAACATGCAAACTCTTCCAAAACCTTGAAGTGAACCGGGGATCTCGATTAGACACCAAAGAAATTGGGACTCCATGCAATCTCACTATCTCACTGATATACAGCTCAGCCAACTTCTCCAGAGAATAGTCCATCCGAACTGGAAGAAAATGAGCTATCTTTGTCAACCGATCAACAATCACCCAGAAAAGCATCATGATTCTTTTGAGTCAACGGTAAACCAGTCATAAAATCCATTGTTACACGTTCCCATTTCCATTCAGGCACTGATAAAGGTTGGAGCAACCCTGTAAGAACTTGGTGTTCGGCTTTCACTCTCTGACAAGTGAGACATTTAGATACAAACTCCACTATGTCCCTCTTCATACCTGACCACCAATAATGTTGCTTCAAATCATGATACATTTTAGTACTCCCAGGGTGCATAGCAAAAGCCGACTGATGTGCTTCCTCTAAAATTATCTTTCTTATTCTGCATCATCAGGAACACACAATCTATCTTTGTACCAAAGGCTGCCATCATCTCTCACAAGAAAATCTCAGCTCTCCCCCTTTTAGCAATCCGACACAACTTTCTGAATTTTCTCATCGGCCAACTGAGCCTCTTTAATCTGATCCAACAACACCAGTCTCAATTGCAAATGAGTTAACAAAGCACCATCATCACATGATTCAAAACTAGCATGCAACGCTCTCAATTCAACAAGCAATGAGAGTGAATAAGCAATCAAATCTGCTAAAGACTTCTGACTCAAGGCATCAGCAACAACATTTGCCTCACCGGGATGATAATCAATCAAACAGTCATAGTCTTTGATCAACTCTAACCACCGTCTCTACCGAAGATTCAGCTCTCTCTGAACCCCCAAGTCTTTCAAACTCTTATGATCTATATAGTTGAAACTCTTCTCCCCATACAAGTAGTGTCGCCAAATCTTCAAAGCAAACACTATAGCTGCCAATTCCAAATCATGCGTCGGATAATTAAGCTCATGCGGCTTCAACTGCGAAGCATAAGCTATGACTCTACCCTCTTGCATCAAAACACAACCTAAACCACTATGTGAAGCATCACTGTAAATCACATATAGTTTATCTTCCACAGACAAGGTAAGAACAGGAGCTTGAGTTAACATCTCCTTCAACTGCTCAAAGCTTGATTGACACTGATCTGTCCACAAAAATCTAGCTCCCTTCCGAAGTAATCTGGTGAGTGGAGTAGCTATCAAAGAAAAACCCTTCACAAACCGTCAATAATAGCCTGCCAAACCCAGAAAACTTCTAACTTCAGTCACAGACTTCGGTGGACTCCAATTCAAAATGGCCTTAACTTTACTCGGATCAACTCTTAAACCATCCGCTGAAACTACATGACTCAGAAAAGTTTCTTGATCAAGCCAAAACTCACACTTAGACAGCTTAGCATACAACTGCTTCTCTCTCAAAGTCTACAATACAATCCACAAGTGCTTATCATGATCCTCCTCATTATGCGAATACACTAAAATATCATCAATAAAGACTACCACAAACTGATCTAGATAGGGTTTAAACACCCTGTTCATCAAATCCATAAAAGCTGCTGGTGCATTCGTCAACCCAAAAGGGATCACCAAGAACTCATAATGCCTATACCTTGTGCGGAAAGCTGTCTTAGGTACATCTTCAGCCCTGACTCTTAATTGATGATACCCTGATCTCAAATCAATTTTGGAAAACACTGCTGCTCCCTTCAACTAATCGAAGAGATCATCTATCCTAGGCAAAGGATACTTATTCTTGATAGTCACTTTATTCAATTGCCTATAATCAATGCACAATCTTAAGGTACCATCCTTCTTCTTCACAAACAAAACAGGTGCTCCCCACAGAGACACACTATGGTGAACAAACTCTTTATCCAACAACTCCTGCAACTGTACCTTCAACTCTCTCAACTCAGTCGGTGCCATTCGATAGGGAGTAATAGAGATGGGAGTGGTACCAGGCAACAAATTGATTCCAAACTCAACCTCTCTCTCAGGGGGTAACCCTGGAAACTCTTTAGGAAAAACATCTGGGAATTCTGCAACTGTGGGTATACTATCAAGCTGAGAACCTACTACTCTAGTATCTACAACATGAGCAAGATAAGTGTCACACCCTTTTTGAATCAACTTCCTAGTTGCAACAGCTGAAACAAACAAGGATGCAATATGTCTCTGCTCACTAGATACCATCACACTTCTACCATCACTGATTCTCAAATTAACACACTTATTCTGATAGTCTACCACAGCTCCATGCTTGGAAAACCAATCCATGCCTAAGATCAGATCATACTCCTTAAAAGGCATTTCAATCAAATCACTAAGAAACTCCTCACCTTGCACTACAAATGAACTATCACGATGCACCTTACTAACTACCACACTATGCCCTAAAGGATTTTTCACCAAGACATCAAATCCTAGGGACTCTGAATGCAATTCAGATACAGACAAGATAGATGCACTTCTATAAGAATGAGTAGATCCTGGATCAATAAGAGCAAGAACTGAAATGCCAAATAAAGAAAATGTACCCGCAATAACGGCTGCCTCTGCATCACATACACTCGCTGAGATGGCCCAACCTCATCTGGCCTACTGCCCTCGGATGTAGAGCATCCTCTCTGACTAATCTCGGGTCGACCACCTCTACTTAAACCTCTGCCCCCTCGACCTCCTCTGCTGACACTAGGTCAAGAAGCTGCAGTATCAGTCTGTTTATCTTCCATTAGCTCAGGGCAATCTTTGATGAAATGATTCGGTAACCCACATCTAAAACACACTCCTGGTCCACCCGTCTTCCGGCAAGCACCTCCATGTGCCCTACCACAATGAACACATGTAGGTGAAATAGATCTATGAACCACTGAAGTCGGAGCACTAGCTACAGAAACTGTAGGTCTCGGTCTCTGCCTTTGATACTGAACTTACCTACTAAACCGCCTCTGGCTCCTACTGACTCTCGGAGCAAAACTTCCTCTACCTCTCTTCATAGATGAAGACCCTACCTTAAACTGGGGTCTCCTAACTCTAGCCTCCTCCTCAATAGCAGCTGCTGCAATAGCCTGTGCTCTCTCAACACTTCTGGCAGCTGCAACCAACTGAGAAAAATCTTGATACCGGGAACCTGCAACAATACACACAATAGAGGGCCTCAATCCCTCCTCAAATTTCCTGCACCAGTCTATATCATCTGAAATAATCCCACCGGCATAATTACTCAACCGGATAAACTCAATCTCATACTCTGTCACTGTCCGATTATCTTGTCTCATACTCAAAAACTCCATCTTTTTAGTATCCTTATACTCCCTCGGAGTATACTTCTGCTCAAACTCCCGCAAAAAATCACTATAAGATAAGGTCAGTAGATTATCCATAGCATGTGGAACTGTCTTCCACCAATCATATGCATCTCTCTGCAGAAGGGATCTAGCATAATCAAATCTTTCTTCAGGAGTAGCTTGCAACTGAATAAATATCTTCTGCACTCTATCCAACCATTGCTCAGCCACTGCAGGATCTGTAGTACCAAAGAAATCCTCAGCTCCAAACTTCCTCAATTTATCATACTGCCTCACCGGTGGCGGCGGCTGCACTGGAGCTTGCCTTAACAATTCCACCACATGCCGTAACCAAACTGGCGGAATCTCATCAATATCTAGTCTCTCTAGCACAGGAGCAGGTGCCTCTCCAGCTCTCTTAACCCTAGCTCCATCTCTACCCTCATCAGGAGCTACACTCTCAGCACTAATCTCTATGGACTGACGTGATTGAGATACCATCACTACCTATATCTGCAATCACAACAGAATATACCTCATCAAATATCAGAAACTGCCAGTGCCAAAACATGTATCTTATTCAAAAACCATATTTTAAAATCAAAATTTTCTTTTTCTTACAGTTTACCTAGGTTGAGAATCTCAAACCTAGGCTCCGATACCAAAACAGTTGTAACACCCCTACATCCAATATTCGTACATCACATACACCCACATCTGTAATATACGTATACCGAATATAGAAATGTCACGATCTAGTTTAAACAAACATTCCTTATGATAAAACTTAAAACAGTTAACTTATATTATAGAACATAACCGATAAAACATTTATTTATTAAGCAGCGGAAAATATAGCGGTACATACATATATACATCAAAATCAATATTTACAATATATAAAGTTTATACATGTTTGGCAGTTCATCTCTGATCTTGAAGTCCACAATCAACACTTCATAAGCCTAGACTCAACTCGGTCTAGCTGAACTCTCTGGTTCAATCGGATCTACCCTGTCACCTGCGCGATGAACCACAATCGCGCTAAGCCATAGGCTTAGTGGTACAAACCACAATAACAATATGATTCAATGTAATGCCAATGTCATACTTTTAAGAATTAGAAATAATACACAAGAATATTATATTTCTTAACATTTCATTTCATTATATTATTCAATTGTTTCATCATTCATGATTCACATTTAAGAAAAGACAAGCATGGGCCCAAAAGAAATTAATATGCCATTCAACTTCCAGAGTTAATGTTTTGGTTCAATAATCACATTAATCAAGCTCGTAGGCGAATCATTATCACAATGAGAAACATCTCATATGTAACATCCCAACTAGGCTTCAAGGACTAGGCCCAACCAAGCTTCAAGGGGAGCTAAGCATCAACCCAACTTGGCTTCAAGGACCAAGTGTAATATCCTAAAGTGTACCCTATAAGTTTTGATATAATTGTTGTTTGATTTGAATCAAATGTATATGTGTTTTGGAAAGGAAAAATTGTTTAGAGGGAATATATATATGGTAATATATATAACATATATGCAAGTCAAATGGGTGGTCAAGGGAAGAAGATATTTTATTTGTTGATTGTGAATTTACTAAAGAGGGCAAGTGATTAAGAAGGATGTTAAAACAAATTAAAAGAGGGTGTTTAGGTAATTCCTTGTTTTGGAATACTTGGTGGAGATTTAAAGAGAAGTTTGACTTTGTTTCTTTATGTTTTCTTCTTCTTTTCCATGGTGTGGCCGGCTCATCCAAAGACAAGAGAAAGCAAGAGAGCAAAAGAGGATTTGAATGTTCTAAGCTCAAATTGAAGGAAGATCTAAGTGATCAAGTTGGTGATTCAAGAAGTTTCATTACTTTGGTAAGTCCTCTTTTGATTTCTTTGCTTATTTGAAGTTATGTTTGAGTTTGATAGATTATTTAAGGGTGTGTTGTTTGATTGTGATATGTTTAAGATTGTTTGATTAGATTGATTATGGATTTTAAGGATGGATTGAAGAAAAGAGTAAGTTAGTTGGAAGAGATGGTGTTGTATTTGTGTGTAGTGATTGTGATGATATTTGTGATTTGTGTTTGATGTAGGTGTGGAGTTGTTTTGGTGTTTTTGTAAGTTTAAGATGGTTTTTGGGTATGTTTTGTTAAGTTTGTTTGAAGTGGATGTTGGTGAAAAGAAGTGTTTTGTTGGGTGTTTTGTTGTTTTGGCCGGAATCTGGGTTTTTGGCCTGACACACCCATGAGCACGTCCAGATTCTTAGGCGTGTCAATTGTGTTGGTGGCAGTAGGATTGACATGACCAGTAACACGCCCGTGTTATTGAGCGTGTCATAGCTACTGTAAGATTGGAGAATTGACACGGCCATGAGCACACTCATGATGTTGGACGTGTTTATATTTTTGAGAGGCAGAATGTATTACACACCCAGTGACACGCCCGTGGTTCCGAGCGTGTAAAAGCTTCTGTGTTGTGGAGTTAGGGCACGGTCAGGGACACGCCCGTGTGGTTGAGCGTGTCATATTTAGGGTTTGCCCTAGTTAACTCTTAACTTGATTATCTCATGTGTATCCCTAAGCAAGTGTATGTTATTATGTTTGGATTAGGTCTTGAAGAAAGTGATTTGTCATTGATCTAAGAAGTAAAAGAATCTTGGAAAAGGAAGTGTTTAGAGTTGTGTGAATTGTTATTGAGGTAAGTACAAATATTGCATTATTACATTGTTGAATTATATGAATAATGTACCTTGTTATGTTTATATCAATGATGCTTTATGTATAATGTGAAGGATATGATGATGTAATTGATTGTGTATTTGAAAGATGAATTGCTATAATGTGGATTGAGATGTGATGGAATATAAAGCCATTGTGATTGACTATAATGACTTTAATGAGGCATGCTTGCCTAATTGATAATGAAGATTGAGAATGGAATTGATAATGAAATAATGAATGAATTGTGTGTCTAATGTGTTATTCCATTTTCAGAGTTTTGTTGATTGGTGGCATGCCTATTAGTAACAATCTCTTGAAGTTAGGTTGGAATTGATCCTTGAAGCCAAGTTGGGTTGAATTTTAACATGTTTTACTCCCCTTGAAGCTTGGTTGGGTCTAGTCCTTGAAGCCTAATTGAGATGTTACAACCCTTGAAGCTAGGTTGGGTTGGTTCTTGAAGCCATGTTGGGTTGATACTTAGCATGCTTTGTTCCCCTTGAAGCTTGGTTGAACCTAATCCTTGAAGCCTAGTTGGGATTATGATAATGATGAATGTGATAATTGAACCAAAACATTAACTCTGAAAATTGAATGGCATATTAGTGTCTTTTGGGCCCATGTTTGTCTTTGTTTGAATGTGATTCATTAATGGTAAAATAATTGAATAATGAAATCTATGGAAGGACTTTGAAATGTGATATGTTTATATGTGAATGATTTATGGAATATAAAGGTGTGATATTAGCTTTCCATCTATGATGTTGTCTTTATTATTAAACTGTGTGACATTGCATTTCATTAAAGCATAATGTTAGTATACTTTGTACTACTAAGCCGTTGGCTTAGCGCGATAGTGGTTGATCGCGCAGGTGACAGGGTTGAACCCGAGAGTTCCTCAAGACCGAGTGAGTCTAGGCATTAAAGAATTTATTTTTGGGACTTAAAGATTAGAGAAGAGCTGCCAATCATGTATAACTTCTTTATATTTTGTAAAGTTTTGATTCTAATGTAAATATATGTATAATTGTAAATATGGATTTGAATGTATTCATATATGTAAATATTTTGTAAATTCCGCTGCGTATTAAGTAAACATATATATATATCTATTTAGTTTTATATTACAAGTTAATTACTTTATTTCTATAATGTATAATGAGAAAGAATATCCTATCATTTAAAATGATTTAAATGTTAAAGAAAACCATAGCATCCCTATATTCAGTGTACGTATATTACATTGTGGTGTTTTGTAGTGTGCATGTACAGGATGTAGGGGTGTTACAGTTGTTTTGGTATCAGAGCCTAGGTTTAAGATTCTCAACCTAGGTAAAATGTAAGAAAAAGAATATTTTGATTTTAAAAGTTAGTTTTTGAAAAACATACATGTTTGGCATTGGCAGTCTCTGATCTTTAATGAGATGTATTCTGCTGTGTTTGCAGATATAGGTTGTGATGGATTCCCACTTACGTCGGTCAGTAGAGAGTAGTGCTGAGAGTGTAGCTCCGGATGAGGTTAGGGATGGACTTAGAGTGGATAGTGCTGGAGAGGTACCTGCTTCTGTGTTGGGGAGACTAGCTGGTGAGGAGGTTCCGCCAGTTTGGCTTAGGCATGTGGTAGAGATATTGAGGCAAGCACCAGTGCAACCACCGCCACCACCCCCACAGCCTTTGGTATCAGTGAGACATTACGATAAATTAAGGAAGTATGGAGCTGAAGATTTTTTGGGTACTATTGATCCAGCTGTAGCTAAGCAGTGGCTAGATAAAGTACAGAGAATATTCATTCAGTTGCAAGCCACTCCAGAAGAAAAATTTGATTATGCAAGATCATTGTTGCAGAAGGATGCATATGATTGGTGGAAGACAGTGCCCCATGCTATGGATGATCCACCTACATTGTCCTATACTGATTTTCTAAGAGAGTTTGAATTGAAGTATACTCCGAGGGAGTATAAAGATGTGAAGAAGATGGAGTTTTTGAGTTTGAAACAAGACAACCGGACAGTAACAGAATATGAGGTTGAGTTCATCCGGTTGAGCCATTATGCTGGGGGTATTATATCTGATGAGATTGATAGGTGCAGGAGATTTGAGGAGGGATTGAGGCCCTCTATTATGTGTCTTGTGGCTGGATCTAGATATCATGATTTTTTCCAGCTTGTTACAGCAGCTAGGAGTGTGGAGAGAGCTCAGGGCATTGCAGCAGCTGCTTCTGAGGAAGAGATCAAGGTTAGGAGACCCCAGTTTGAAGCAGGGTCTTCATCTGTGAAGAGAGGTAAAGGAAGTTTTGTTCCTCGGGTTAGTAGGAGTCAGAGGCCAGCTGGTAGGTCAGTACAGTTTCAGAGGCAGAGATCGAGACCTACAGTTTCAGTGGCAAGTGCTCTGACCCCAGTGATTCAGAGATCCACTCTACCCATATATATTCATTGTGGTAGGCCACATGGTGGTACTTGTTGGAAGACTGGTGTAGCAGGGGTATGTTTCAGATGTGGGTCGCCTAATCATTTTGTTAGAGAGTGTCCTGAGAGGCAGGAGCATATGTCAGTAGATTCTGCAGCTTCTCGACCTAGTGTGAGGGGAAGTCGAGGAGGCAGAAGTTTCAGCAGAGGAGGCAGATCTGGGTTCAGTCCTAGAGGAGGTTATACATCCAGGGAGAGTAGACCAGAGGAGGCTGGATCTTCTTAGAGGATATATGTGATGCAGAGGCAGCCAGATGCTTCAGCAGTCATAGCGGGTACTTTCTCTTTATTTGGTATTTCAGTACTTGCTTTGATTGACCCAGGATCTACACATTCATATATTAGTGCATCTGTTTTGCCTGTGTCTGAATTGCATGCTGAATCCCTAGGATTTGATGTATTGGTGACAAATCCTTTAGGGCATAGTGTGATTGTTAGCAAGGTGCACCGAGATAGTGCAGTAGTGGTGCAAGGTGAGGAGTTTCGTGGAGATTTGATTGAAATGCCTTTTAAGGAATATGATTTAATCCTAGGCATGGACTGGTTATCTAGACATGGAGCTATGGTAGATTGTCAAAAGAAACTTGTTACCTTGAGAACCGGTGATGGTAGAGATGTGATAGTATCTAGTGAGCAGGGACAGCTAGCATCCTGGTTTGTTTCAGCTGTTGCAGCTAGGAGGTTGATTAGAAAAGGGTGTGATGCTTATCTTGCTCATATTTTGGATACTAGAGTAGTAAGTTCTCAACTTGATAGTATACCCACAGTTGCGAAATTTCCAGATGTGTTTCCAGAGGAGTTGCCAGGGTTGCCTCCTGAGAGAGAGGTGGAGTTTAGTATTGAATTATTGCCTGGTACCACTCCTATCTCTATTACTCCTTATAGGATGGCACCTGCTGAGTTGAGAGAATTGAAGGTGCAGTTGTAGGAGTTGTTGGATAAAGGGTTTGTTCGCCCTAGTGTTTCACCGTGGGGAGCTCCTATTTTGTTTGTGAAGAAGAAGGATGGTACTATGAGATTGTGTATCGATTATAGGCAATTGAACAAGGTGACTATTAAAAATAAATATCCTTTGCCTAGAATTGATGATCTCTTTGATCAATTGAAGGGTGCAGCAGTGTTTTCCAAGATTGATTTGAGATCAGGGTACCATTAGTTGAGGGTCAGAGCTGAAGATGTTCCTAAGACAGCCTTTCGTACAAGGTATGGGCATTATGAGTTTCTAGTTATGCCTTTTGGTTTGACGAATGCACCTGCATCTTTTATGGACTTGATGAATAGGGTATTTAGGCCCTATTTGGATCAGTTTGTGGTAGTTTTATCGATGATATTTTGGTGTATTCGCATAATAAGGAGGAGCATGACAACCATCTGCGGATTGTGCTGCAAATTTTGAGAGAGAAGCAATTGTTTGCTAAACTGTCGAAATGTGAGTTTTGGCTTGACCAAGTAACTTTTCTCGGTCATATAGTTTCAGCAGAGGGTATTAGAGTTGATCCGAGTAAAGTTGAAGCTATTTTGAATTGGAGTCCACCAAAGTCTGTGACTGAAGTTAGAAGTTTTCTAGGTTTGGCAGGCTATTACCGACGATTTGTGAAAGGATTTTCTTTGATAGCTACTCCACTTACCAGATTACTTCGAAAGGGAGTTAGATTTGTGTGGACAGATCAGTATCAGGCTAGCTTTGAACAGTTGAGAGAAATGTTGACTCAAGCACCTGTTCTTACTTTACCTGTGGAAGATAAACCATATGTGATTTACAGTGATGCTTCACATAGTGGTTTGGGTTGTGTTTTGATGCAAGAAGGTAAAGTTATAGCTTATGCTTCTCGACAGTTGAAACCGCATGAGCTCAATTATCCAACCCATGATTTAGAGCTAGCAGCCATTGTGTTTGCATTGAAGATTTGGCGACATTATTTTTATGGGGAGAAGTGTTTTATCTATACAGATCATAAAAGTTTAAAATATTTGGGTGTCCAAAGAGAGCTTAATCTTCGACAGAGGAGATGGTTGGAGTTGATCAAAGACTACGACTGTTTGATTGATTATCATCCTGGTAAGGCAAATGTTGTTGCTGATGCCTTGAGTCGGAAGTCTTTAGCAGGTTTGATTGTTTATTCGCTCTCGTTGCTTGTTGAGTTGAGAGCATTGCATGCTAGCTTTGTATCTTGTGATGATGGTGCATTGTTGGCACAGTTGCAATTGAAACCGGTATTGTTGGATCAGATTAAAGAGGCTCAATTAGCTGATGAGAAGATTCAAAAGATTGTTTCAGATTGCTAGAATGGAAAGAGTCGAGATTTTATTGTGAGAAGTGATGGGAGTCTTTGGTTTAAGAACAGATTGTGTGTACCTGATGATGCTAATTTGAGAAAGATTATTTTAGAAGAAGCACATCAGTCAGTATTTGCTATGCATCCGGGCAATACAAAGATGTATCATGATTTGAAGCAGTATTACTGGTGGTCCGGTATGAAGCGAGACATAGCGGAGTTTGTATCCAAATGTCTCACGTGTCAGAGGGTGAAAGCTGAGCATCAAGTTCCAACAGGGTTACTTCAACCTTATCAGTGCTTGAATGGAAATGTGAAAGAGTAACCATGGATTTTGTGTCTGGTCTACCATTGACACAAAGAAAGCATGACGCTATTTGGGCGATTGTTGATAGGTTGACTAAGACAACTCATTTTCTTCCGGTTCGGATGGATTATTCTCTGGAGAGGTTAGCTGAGCTGTATATTCATGAGATTGTGAAGTTGTATGGTGTCCCAATTTCTTTAGTGTCTGATCAAGATCCCCGATTTACTTCAAGGTTTTGGAAGAGTTTACATGGTGCTTTGGGTTCTCGATTGCATTTTAGCACTGCTTTTCATCCGCAGACAGATGGGCAATCAGAGAGAGTGATACAGATTATCGAGGACATGTTGAGAAGCTGTGTCATTGATTTCTCTGGGAGTTGGGATAGATTCTTGCCCCTTGTGGAATTTGCATACAATAACAGTCATCAATCTAGCATTGGGATGGCACCATTTGAAGCATTGTATGGTAGACGGTGTATGGCACCATTTGAATTTACTAAAGAGGGCAAGTGATTAAGAAGGATGTTAAAACAAATTAAAAGAGGGTGTTTAGGTAATTCCTTGTTTTGGAATACTTAGTGGAGATTTAAAGAGAAGTTTGACTTTGTTTCTTTATGTTTTCTTCTTCTTTTCCATGGTGTGGCCGGCTCATCCAAAGACAAGAGAAAGCAAGAGAGCAAAAGAGGATTTGAATGTTCTAAGCTCAAATTGAAGGAAGATCTAAGTAATCAAGTTGGTGATTCAAGAAGTTTCATTACTTTGGTAAGTCCTCTTTTGATTTCTTTGCTTATTTGAAGTTATGTTTGAGTTTGATAGATTATTTAAGGGTGTGTTGTTTGATTGTGATATGTTTAAGAGTGTTTGATTAGATTGATTATGGATTTTAAGGATGGATTGAAGAAAAGAGTAAGTTAGTTGGAAGAGATGGTGTTGTATTTGTGTGTAGTGTTTGTGATGATATTTGTGATTTGTGTTTGATGTAGGTGTGGAGTTGTTTTGGTGTTTTTGTAAGTTTAAGATGGTTTTTTGGTATGTTTTGTTAAGTTTGTTTGAAGTGGATGTTGGTGAAAAGAAGTGTTTTGTTGGGTGTTTTGTTGTTTTGGCCGGAATCTGGGTTTTTGGCCTGACACGCCCATGAGCACGTCCAGATTCTTAGGCGTGTCAATTGTGTTGTTGGTAGTAAGATTGACACGACCAGTAACACGCCCATGTTATTGAGCGTGTCATAGCTACTGTGAGATTGGAGAATTGACGCGGCTATGAGCACGCTCATGATGTTGGACGTGTTTATATTTTTGAGAGGCAGAATGTATTACACGCCCAGTGACATGCCCGTGGTTCCGAGTGTGTAAAAGCTTCTGTGTTGTGGAGTTAGTGCACGGTCAGGGACACGCCCGTGTGGTTGAGCGTGTCATGTTTAGGGTTTGCCCTAGTTAACTCTTAACTTGATTATCTCATGTGTATCCCTAAGCAAGTGTATGTTATTATGTTTGGATTAGGTCTTGAAGAAAGTGATTTGTCATTGATCTAAGAAGTAAAAGAATCTTTGAAAAGGAAGTGTTTAGAGTTGTGTGAATTGTTATTGAGGTAAGTACAAATATTGCATTATTACATTGTTGAATTATATGAATAATGTACCTTGTTATGTTTATATCAATGATGCTTTATGTATAATGTGAAGGATATGATGATGTAATTGATTGTGTATTTGAAAGATGAATTGCTATAATGTGGATTGAGATGTGATGGAATATAAAGCCATTGTGATTGACTATAATGACTTTAATGAGGCATGTTTACCTAATTGATAATGAAGATTGAGAATGGAATTGATAATGAAATAATGAATGAATTGTGTGTCTAATGTGTTATTCCATTTTCAGAGTTTTGTTGATTGGTGGCATGCCTATTAGTAATAATCTCTTGAAGTTAGGTTGGAATTGATCCTTGAAGCTAAGTTGGGTTGAAGTTTAACATGTTTTACTCCCCTTGAAGCTTGGTTGGGTCTAGTCCTTGAAGCCTAATTGAGATGTTACAACCCTTGAAGCTAGGTTGGGTTGGTTCTTGAAGCCAAGTTGGGTTGATACTTAGCATGCTTTGTTCCCCTTGAAGCTTGGTTGAACCTAATCCTTGAAGCCTAGTTGGGATTATGATAATGATGAATGTGATAATTGAACCAAAACATTAACTCTGAAAATTGAATGGCATATTAGTGTCTTTTGGGCCCATGTTTGTCTTTGCTTGAATGTGATTCATTAATGGTAAAATAATTGAATAATGAAATCTATGGAAGGACTTTGAAATGTGATATGTTTATATGTGAATGATTTATGGAATATAAAGGTGTGATATTAGCTTTCCATCTATGATGTTGTCTTTATTATTAAAATGTGTGACATTGCATTTCATTAAAGCATAATGTTAGTATACTTTGTACTACTAAGCCGTTGGCTTAGCGCGATAGTGGTTGATCGCGCAGGTGACAGGGTTGAACCCGAGAGTTCCTCAAGACCGAGTGAGTCTAGGCATTAAAGAATTTATTTTTGGGACTTAAAGATCAGAGAAGAGCTGCCAATCATGTATAACTTCTTTATATTTTGTAAAGTTTTGATTCTAATGTAAATATATGTATAATTGTAAATATGGATTTGAATGTATTCATATATGTAAATATTTTGTAAATTCCGCTGCGTATTAAGTAAACATATATATATCTATTTAGTTTTATATTACAAGTTAATTACTTTATTTCTATAATGTATAATGAGAAAGAATATCCTATCATTTAAAATGATTTAAATGTTAAAGAAAACCGTAGCATCCCTATATTCAGTGTACGTATATTACATTATGGTGTTTCGTAGTGTGCGTGTACAGGATGTAGGGGTGTTACACCAAGCCCAACCTATCTTCAAGGGGTTATTACTTTTAGGCATGCCACCAATAACAAAACTCTGAAAATTGAATAACATACTAGGCACACAATTCTTTCATTATTTCATTATTAATTCCATTCTCATTTTCTCATAATCATCTAGGCAACCATGCCCCGATTATTTCATTTGCATCATTATAGTCATCAACAATGGCTTCACATCTCATCATTAGGGTATACACAATCAATTGCATTGTATAAACATTTTGAATGATCATTTTATCTTAGAATTCCAACTTGATCACTTGAAACACCCTTCAATCTTGAGTTGGGAAGAACAAAATCTCTCTTTCCCTCTTGTTCATGGTGGTGGCCGGCTAAGCACAAGAAAAAGAAAGAAGATGATGATAAGTCAACCCAAAATCAACTCTTCTAACCACACAAACTCTCTTTTAATATCCACCAAGCAATTAAATATTATAATAATCATAAATATCATCATACACTTAATGAAATTTCCATTTATCAAATAATCAATAAATCTCATTTGACCAACTAATGAGTTGACTTGTATATGTTGTATATATCTCTATATATACAACATATACACACTTCTCTTTTCCTCTCTTACCAGTTAAGCATAAATATACTTTATATCATTTAATCCAATTTCAATAATAATCATTCCAAAAATTTTAGGTATAGTTTGGGATATTACACCTAATCCATTCCATTTTTTCAAAAATCTTCACAGTAGCCTAAATAATAATAATAATTCCAAAATCCCCAAAACCCTAAATGTTAATTAAAGAACCCTAAATTGAGACATAAACCTAAATTTGTATCTTTACTTACTTTATTTAATTTTAGATTTGATTATGTAGTTTATTATATGTTTTGATGGTTGATTTATTTAATTTCATTACTTGGTTTATTTAATTTACCATGGATGATTATTTTCTTTATTTTTATGATTATTATTTGTTTGTTTTAGTATTAAAATTGTAAGAGGTATGTTTCCACTTTATGGGTACCTCATTAGTTAAGTATTATGTAATTTAAATTGCTCTTATATTTTGGACCAATGTAAAGGGCATGTTTCCACCTTTCGGTGGGTGTCCTATTTAATTTAGACATGAACGATGTAAGGACATGTTTCCATCCTCGGATGGGTGTCCATTTATTTGCTTTGTTTAGACCTGGCTTTGATTTTAATATAAAAATGCTTTATCTTAATTGTTGCATGTAATATGGATATTATTATTATATTTAAGAATTTTATAATATTAAGACCTGAAAAGGAGGCCGGTTCTAATGAACTGGGCATTGTGGGGGTGTTGGGTCATTTCTCACCTTCCCCACACGTACCCAACTTTTCGAACCCATTAGTGGGTTGGGGATTCCTTAGGAATCGAGTCATCCTCCCCTTTCTTTTTCCCGGCCCGTCCGGGTGGCGAATCCATTTTCTCCTGGCTTAGGTCCATGTTCTCTAAGGCCCCGAGCCTAAGCAGTGCCGAAGTCACAAGAACCATTCCACTAGGAGTGGGGGCAAAAATCTTCGCTCACAATGGCGACTCCACTGGGGATATTTAGTTCAAAGAATGAAAACTTACGATATTTATTTAGTTTATCATGGATGGATATTTTCTTTATTAATATGATTATTATTTGTTTGTTTTAGTATTAAAATTGTAAGAGGTATGTTTCCACTTTGTGGGCACCTCATTAGCTAAGTATTATGTAATTTAAATTGCTTTTATATTTTGGACTAATGTAAAGGACATGTTTTCTACCTTTCGGTGGGTGTCCTATTTAGTTTAGACATGAATGATGTAAGGACATGTTTCCATCCTCGGATGGGTGTCCATTTATTTACTTTGTTTGGACATTGCTTTGATTTTAATATAATAATGCTTTTATTTTAATTGTTGCATGCAGTATGGATAATATTGTAAAATTTAAGAATTTGTAATATTAAGACTTGCAAAGGAGGCCGGTTCCAATGAGCCGGGCATTGTGAGGGTGCTGGGCCATTTCTCACATTTCCCACACGTACCCAACTTTCTGAACCCATTAGGGGGTTGGGAACTCCTTAGGAATTGAGTCATCCATCCCTTTCATTTTCCCAGCCCGTCTGGGTGGCGACTCCATTTTCTCCAGGCTTAGGCCCATGTTCTCTAATGCCTTGAGCCTAAACAGTGCCGAAGAAGCAAGAACCATTTCACCGAGAGTGGGGGTGAAAATCCCCACTCACAATATCCATGCAATCAGCAAATGGTGTTACCTATATTGATTTCCAAGACTCAACAAAAGATGCAAATGTTATTTCAACTTTCAAAGCCTGAAGTTTTACAATTGACGAGAGGTGAGAAAATTCTGCTTGGTCCCTTAATTGACTTTTGCCTTTCTCATTTGGCTCCTACTAAGGCATGGGGATGTATGCTTTGTCTATGCTTGCTTGGCCAATTCTTGCTTGTTTCATCTGATAGTGATATTGATCCACGAGTATTGGATATCATGGACCAAATGGAAGGAGGATTGTCGCCGATACCCGTGATTTTAGCTGAGACTTTAGTTGGATTAGACCAACTTAAATCAGGATTGTCAAAGAAACTGACCGGGAGTCCATTGTTATTTCAAGAAATTACCTAAAATGCCCTTTTGGGTTTTTAATTTAGGTTCTTTTTTTATTATTACTCTAATTTTTTCCTAGTCCGCCCTTTCGGGTTTTCGAAATTAGCAAGTTGTCCTAATTTTTGGCTAAGCCTCCCTTGCGGATTTTCAACTTAGCAGATCCCTTTTATTATTTTTTTATTGCTCTAATTTTTTTCTAGTCCGCCCATGCAGATTTTCAGAACTAGTGAGTTGTCCTAACTTTTGCCCAAGCCGCCCTTGCGGGTTTTCAACTTAGCAGACCTTTTTTTTTAAATTAAAATTTTTCTTACATATTTGGCTTTAGGAGCATCTCTGCTTGCTCTATACTCCATCTATGAGTTTTTCCAGATATCTTCCATGAAATCATTCTGCTAGGAAATTACTCCATCCTGCTTCTTCGTATGTTGACTGCATCCACTCACGCGCTGAAGTCAACATCCGTTGGTTAGTACCTTGGTGGAAGATTTCTCGTATCACCATGCGGACATACTTGATGTATGTTCCTCTTACTGCTCTTCGTCGAGGCACTTGCAATGATCCTTGTCGGCTTGACCGTCAGTATGGAGCTAAGCCTCGAGGTTCTGAATTCACTCCCGATTTAGATATGCCTTGCCTAACTGAAGCCTACTTAGATCGGCTGAAGCAAAGCTGGCCTGCATGTTACACTTATCATCTGCCATAGATTTTACATTTGTCAATTTCTTTTAGAAAGTGTGTTGTTAGGATGAAAATAATAAAAGTAATAATAAGAGATGTTTCTTTTCCTTTTATATTTTATCATCACCTTTTGCTATTGTGTTTATTTATTTCATCCATATCTGGTCAAATACTTATAACAGTGCACATAGAATAATTTTAACATTAATTCTGTTTTATTAAATTAGGAAACAACCAAACATAAAGTCAGCATACACAAGATTGCACCTATTGCCAACTAGCCCTTTCGGGTTTTCTAATTGGTGATTTTCTCTCACTTAGCCCTAATTGTTGCCTAGTCCGCCCTTTCAGGTTTTTGAAACTAGCGGACTACTCTAACTTTTGCCTAGGCCGCCCTTTTTGGGTTTTCAACCTAGCGATCTCTTTTTTCTTTTTCCTTTTTTTTTATACATAAAACCTCTTCAACCTGTCAATATTCACTGGTTCACTAAACTCATTTCCGTCTATGTCTGATAACTTCACTGCACCCTTATTCATGACTTGTTTCATAACATATGACCCTTCCTAGCTAGGCCTAAACTTCCCTCTTGGATCAGATACATTAGGCTTACATTGTTTCAACAGAAAATCTTCGACTCTGAGTTTTCTGATCTTAACCCTTCTATTGTAGGCCCGAGCTATCTTCCTTTGATACAGTTAATGATGATACAGTGCTTTTAACCTTCTCTCCTCTAGTAAAGCTAACTGTGTGTATCTGCTCACTACCCATTCCATTTCAGGCAGTTCAGCTTCCAAGACCACTCTCAATGACTTGATCTCAATTTCAATTGGCAATACTACTTCCATTCCGTAAACCAAAGAGAATGGTGTCATTCCAGTCGGTGTGCGTACACTTGTTCTATATCCTCACAAAGCAAAAGGAAGCATCTCTGGCTAATCCCTGTATGTCTTGGTCATCTTGGACAGGATCTGCTTAATTGTTTTATTTGTTGCTTCTACCGCACCATTAGCCTTTGGTCTATAAGGAGAGGATCGGTGATGATGGATTTGGTACTTTGAGAATAAGTCCTTAACTGCTCCTTGAAACTGTACTCCATTGTCTGATATCACACTATGCGAGATCCCATACCTGCAGATGAGGTTCTTTTCAATAAATCTAGCCATTTGACTTGCCCCCAGTTTGTTGAAGGATTCAGCTTCGACCTACTTCAAAAAATAATCCATCGCTACTACAATGAAACGGCGACCGTTTGAGGCTGTCAAATGTATCTCTCCTATAATGTTGATACCCTAAGTGGCAAAGGACTAGGGTGAAGACATGGATTGCAATTCTTCAGGAGGCATGTGATTCAAATTACCATACATCTGACATTGTTGGCACTTCTTTACGAACTCAATACAATCTCTCTCCATGGTCAACCAGTAGTAAACTTGTCGAATTATCTTCTTAACTAAGGCCAAACCACTCATATGCGGACCACAACTTCCCACATGTATTTTTGACATGATATGCTCCACTTCAACCTTCTTCAAGCATATCAAGTGCACCCCATCAGGCCATCTTCAATATAACTCTCCATGGAAGGTGATGTATTGTATGGACCACCGTCTTATGGCTCTTCTTTCTTTCTTTGTTGCCCCCAATGGGTATTCCCTTTCCTCTAGAAATCATCTTATAGTATCATACCACACATCATGGTCTATATCAGTTTGCATGATTGTCTCATATTCAAAGTAAGGAGTTAATAAACTGGTCAAAATCAGAGGCTTGAGGAATAAGTTGATAGGATTTTTCCATACCGAAGCCAATGTGGCTAAGGCATCAGCCATTTGGTTTTCTTCTCTTGATAGGTGTATAAACCTGCACTCCTTAAAGTTCTTCTTCATCATGGTCAAGTAATGGTGGTATGGTTTTAATTTCTCATCTTTCAACTCCCACTCTCCATTTACTTGGGATATTACTAGCAATGAATTGCCAAAAATTTCCACCTTATCCACCTTTATAATCATTAGGGTTTCCAAACCAAAGATACATGCTTCGTACTCCACCATATTATTAGTTGCCCTGAATTTCAACTTTTTAGCTAAAGGGATAAGTTCCCCTTCAGGCGATTCTAGTATGACTCAAAAACCTGCTCCTTTCCTATTTACTGCTCCATCAAAATACATTTTGTACTTCAATTGCCTCTGAATGTTAATCTGGAAATTCCAAGACTACTTTTTCTTTCTGGTAATGGTTGTTGGGTTAGGAATTCTGCCACTACTCTACCTTTGATTGTTTTCTTGGTTACATACTCAATCTTAAATTCTTCCAATATTATCAACCATCGCTCATACTTCCCAATCAAAGAGGGTGTCTCCCTTAAGTACTTCATTGGGTCCAACCCGGAAATTGCTTGCACACTATAAGATTGAAAGTAATGCCGCAACTTCTTAGAAGACCAAACCACAGTTATATAAATCTTTTCAATGATACTATACTTAATTTCAAAAGGTAGGAGCTTTCTACTCAAATAGTAAACTGCATGCTCAATTCCTGATTCATCTGCTTGGGCTAGATAGCTCCTACTGACTCTTCTTCTACTGCTAAGTATAGTAACAAGGGTTTGTCGGGTTTAGGTGGTTTCAAAATAGGTGGATTCAGCAAATACTCTTTTATTCATTCAAATGCCTTTTGACACTCTTCATTCCATAGGACCTACTGATTCTTCTTAAGCAACTTGAAGATAGGCTCATAGATTATTGTGAGCTTTGCTATAAACCTGCTAATGTATTGTAATTTACCAATGAATCCCCAAACTTCTCTCTCTGTCTTAGAGGTTGGCATATCCCTGATTGCTTTAACTTTGTCAGGGTCAATCTCAATGCCATTTGGACCGATCACATGTCCCAACAATTTGCCCGAGGTAACCCCGAACACACATTTCTTCGGGTTTAACCTTAGCTTATACTTTAATGCTCTATCGAAGAATAATTCTAAGTTTTGGAAGTGTTGTTCCCTTGTATCAGATTTCACCATCATATCATCAACATATACCTCAACTTCTTTGTGTATCATGTCATAAAATTGCGTGGTGGTCATCCTCTGGTAGGTTGCTCCAACATTCTTTAATCCGAACGGCATCACCTGATAACAAAATATACCTCATATAGTAATGAAAGCAGTTTTGGCTTTATCCTCTTGGGCCATTAACACTTGGTTGTATCCGAAAAATCTATCTACAAATGAATGTAGCACGCTAAAGGCTACACTATCAATGAGGACATTTATATGGGGTAAAGGAAAATCATCTTTAGGGAAAGCCTTGTTTAAATCTCTATAGTCCACACAGACCCTTATTCTTCCATCTTTTTTTGGCAAGGGTACTATGTTGGCTAGCCAATCTAGATATTTTATGACCTCAAGGAACTTTACTTGTATTTGTTTAGTGACCTCTTCTTTAACCAATTCAGCCCACTAGTGTCTTAATCGCCTAAGCTTTTGTTTGACAGGTTTTATGTGAGTGTAAGTAGGAATAAGATGTTCGGCTATGTCTCGATCTATTCCAGGCATATCCTCATAAGACCAAACAAATACTTCTTTATATTTTTTGAATATTTTTTCAAATCTCTCTCTTTCATCAGGAGTAAGGTTGGATGCTATGCTAATGTTTTTAGGATTTTTGATTGTTCCCAAATTTAATGATTGTGTATCAACAGAATTAATATTAAAGATGCTCATGTAACTGCTATTTGGCTGTATGCAACCATCAGGAGAAACATCACACAAGTAAGCAAAATCAGACTTTATTGCATTCATCTTGGAAAAGAAAATATCATCATCCTCATACAAAGCATACAAATCAAAATCAAAATCAAAATCATTGTTCTCAAAATCACAAGGCAGAATATCTTCAAACTTCTCTTCAAACAGGGTAGCAATCTCCTCTGGAGTCTTCTCAGCTTTCAGGACAGCTTCCTTCTTTTCTTCAGGATTGGACTCCTTGTTGGCTGGCAAGGTGAGCTCTTTCTTCACTTGCTCCACTAGCTCGGCAACATCTGCAAAAATTTCAAAATCTGGGATCAACTTTCCCATGAACATGATTGGCTCAGGCTTTCTTTGGAGCGGTCCTAAGTCTAGAGTTTTGACAAAGATCTCTTCAAGTGGTGGGAAGCTCATCTTCTCATTCTTCTTTGGCTGGACATTTTGTTGGCTTCTTCATACCCTAACCCTTTCTTGGAAGTTTGAGTTTTGAAATCTAGAAGCTTTGTCAAACCGGCCTTACCCTTTCCAAGACCAGCTCCGGGAAGGTAGCTCATGTTCTTCATCATGTTCAAGACCTTATAGTTCACTACTTCATCATCAGAAATTGTAGCTACTTGGAAATCATTGAAAGGCCTCTCAATCATTAGAGCATTAACAACCTCATTATCTTCGGCCTCGATGACCACTGTCTCATCTCCGTTAGGGAACTTGATCTTTTGATGGAGGGTGGAAGGAACTCTACCAAGAGGATGAAACCATGGTCGTCCCAAGAGTAAAGCAAAGGTAATAGGTATGTCCAAAACAACAAATTCAACAGTAGATTCAATTGGACCAACCTTGACAACAGCTTTGAAAGTTCCTTCGGCATGTCTCTTAGTGTTGTCATAAGCTCGAATGGTTACCTTAGTTGGGTTTAGATCCCTTGTTGACATGGCTAGTTTTGGCAATATTTTAAGTGGACAAACATTTATGGTGGACCCATTATCAACCATTACACATGGAGTCCTTTGATTTCTATTTTGATAAAGAGAGGGCGGATGTGATCTCTTCCCTCTTTTAGTAAATCCGCATCTTAGAAAGATACTGCTTCCATATTAACTTCACTCTTCTCTTGAATATCTTCACATTTCATTACTCCCTCAATTTTTATGAAGTTGATCAGCTCCTCCGGTGGTATGGAGGTGGAAATTGGCATGCTGTCTAAGGCCTTGGCCATAGTTTCTTAGTGCTTTTTAGAAGTAGCCAATAAATTTCAAATGCTAACACTTGATTGGGTTCTTTTCAATTGCTTGAGCACGGTATCATCTTCCTCTTATTTATTCCCTACTTCAACTTCCTTTTCTTTATTAACTTCTACCTCCTTAGGAGGTGGTCTTGCATAAGGCTTACCGAATCTAGTGTTCATTACTTCATCTTCCTCAGGTTCAGACCAAATCCATTCTTCCTTCTTGGGTACAAGATCGTCATCACTATCACTTGAATCCCAAAACCTATTCACAACACAAATTGCTACTTCTTTACCCACCATAGCATGTTTAAGTTTGCCAAATACCTCTTCTTCTTTGGTTGCTTCTCCACCCACATCTTGGAAAGAAGACATGACAAAACTTTCATGCTAACCTCCTCCAATCATGAAGGTTGCCGGTGGTGGTACTCTATTGAACCTTGGTAATAGATTATCTTTGGTGTTCGGCTTGTTGGGCTCAGGCAGCTTTCCACTATCAATCAAATTTTGGATCTCATGCCTCAACCTCACACATCTATCCATATCGTGTCTTTGCATTTGATGAAATTGACAAAATGCCTTAGTGTCGAAATAAGGTGGGAGAGGGTTAGGCAAAGGACGAGGATTTAAGGGTTGTAACAATCCCTTCCTTTGAAGCTTATTAAGAACCCAAGACAACGGTTTCCCCAATTCTGAAAACTGCCTTCTTGTTCCTTGGCTAGTAGCATTAACATCAACTACCTTTTGCATGCCTTGGTTACCAGACTGATAGTTTCCTTTCTCGTTCCTTCTTGTTGAAAAACGGTTCTTCTCTCTTTCCCATTCTTCAATTTGCAGACCAGCTTGGAGGAAATCTTTGAAATCATGGATGAGTGTATGAGACATCCTTTCACGAAGACTGGGCAATACCCCTCTCACAATCATTCTTATTTTATCAGATTCATCGGGCCTCTTCTTGAGCAAAGCAGCCTTATTTCTCCATCTTTTCACATAGTCCGCAAAATTTTCATTTGGTTGTTGCATAATGGATTCAACTTCCATCTCGACATTGTATCCATATTGTTGGATGAAGGCCTTGTATAGTAGATCTCAACTCTTTTGTGTTCCTTCTTCTGAGGTATTGAACCAATTTTGGATAACAGGGTCCAATGAGAGCATGAAATACCTTAGAGTTTGAGCCTTGGTAGCTCAGGCAGACTGTATAGCAGTGATATACTGCTTCACATGGAGGTGAGGATTTTCGATTCCATCAAACTTTGCAAAGGATGGCATCTTGAATTTGTATGGAACTTCTTCGTCTAGCTCAAATAATTTGTCAACTTCAGACATTTCTTCAGTTTTCAGCTTCTTCTCAAATTTCTTTTCTAAATCCGTAATCATCTTTTCAACATTAGACGTTTCAGTTTTCTGCATAACTGATCTTTCAACAATCTTCGATTCTTTCTTCTTGTCTTGAGGATCTTGGAAGTATTAAGCCCAATCATCATCATCATCAATGATTACCTTATCATCATCAAAAACCATTTCACCAACTTTAGCCTTCCCCTTGTCCTTTGGCTTCTTAGTGTTGGCAGATGCTTCGGCATTATTTTCTAAAATTGCAGCCAATTGGTTCTTCATGGTCTCAGCCAAGGCCTCATTTATTTCTTCCATCTTGGCATTGAGGGCATCGTCCACCATTCTTTGAATTTGTTCGGGCTTCATTGCTTTTAGTGAACAAGTAATTGAGTTGCTACTAGATTCTTCATTTTTGGCATAGATCGGATTGTCGTAAGCTTTTGAACTGTCATAATCCAGGGCTGTGAGCCAAGAGGATCAATGATATGAGATGCAAATGTATGTATGCATGCATGTATGCATAAATAATCAACAAAGAAAGATAAATAGAACATTCCTTCCAACCTTATAACTTCCACACATGGATGGCGAGTCTCTTTTCCTAGGTAATATGGTTCGCAAAATACCAACATGGGCTATCTTATTTTCGAATATTTTCCTCGGATGTTTCAACCAATAGTTATATTTTCAAAAATGGACATCAAATCATGATAATTTCCATTAATTAGGTTTTAATCCATTCAACCAACTAAAGTAGCTTTTATGCTATATTGGATTAAAATTAAATTAAGAGGTTTATTATAAATAGATTTCTCCTTTGAAAAAGTAACTAATGATTCATACCAAAAACAAGCCCACGATTAATAACTCTTAGTATAAACTATGCTCACAATTGATTTTTGGTATTTCGTAATTGACCTAAATAATTTGCAAGCTCTTTGTAAGAAAAGGTTGAATGAAAATAATTTTGTTTCTAAGCCCATTGTAAAAAGATTTTAGAAAATGGATTTTGGACTTAGTATTTGGGTCATGAGAAAAAGAATTTAAGATTTGATTTTAGAAAAGTTTTATGTCCAAAGACCATTTTGAAAAGTTTTGAAAATAGCTTCGGTCTTTTGAAAATTATTTTGAGCTTACAATGTACTTAGGTCATATTAGAAAAAGAATAAACCAAATAAGCCATGATTTAAGCCAAGACAAATTAACCATAGTCAAACAACAAGCATTTAGGTAAAACCTAAGGAAAGTAACTAGGCCAATTACATGAGCTTTAGTCTTTGGGTTAAAAGGCTTAGGTTTCCATAGTAAGTATATACCAAATGGTACGAGGCTATGAGTGGTTATGTCATGCTCAATCTACATACCTTGAGTGAAAAAATGGTATCCCTTACATGACACAACACGGGTAACACGGGCGTCCTAACTCACGCACACGATGCAATCTAATATGATGCAATGGATAATATCATTATAAGAAAGAATAGAATAATATAAAGACCAACGGAATCAACTTCTCTTATCCCCGTGGAGTCGCCACTGTGAGTGGAGATTTTTGCCCCCACTCCCGGTGGAATGGTTCTTGCGACTTCGGCATTATTTAGGCTCGGGGCTTTAGAGAACACGGGCCTAAGCCTAGAGAAAATGGAGTCGTTGGACGGGCTAGGAAAAAAAAAGGAGTGGATGACTCGATTCCTAAGGAATCCCCAACCCCCTAATGGGTTCAAAAAGTTGGGTACGTGTGGGGAAGGTGAGAAATGGCCCAGCACCCCCACAACGCCCGGTTCATTAGAACCAGCCTCCTTTGCAAGTCTTAATATTATAAAATTCTTATGTATAATAATATTATTCATATTACATGCAATAATTAAAATAAAGCATCATTATATTAAGATCAAAGTAATGTCCAAACAAAGCAAATAAATGGACACCCATCCGAGGATGAAAACATGTCCTTACATCATTCATGTCTAAACTAAATAGGACCCACCAAAAGGTGGAAACATGTCCTTTACATTGGTCCAAAATATAAAAGCAATTTAAATTACATAGAAACTAATTAATGAGGTACCCACAAAGTGGAAACATACCTCTTACAACATTTGAAAATCAAGATAAATCGATAAAAGTAAATAACCATTCATAATAAATAAATCATTCATTGAAGATATCAAACGTCAAGGGTTTTATGTTCAATAACTAGGGTTTTGCATATGCTAGTTTAATTTGTGGAGAAATATTTTAAAGTAATAAAATAGCTATTGGATATTTAAAAGACTTAAGGTTTTGGATGTTTTTATAAAGATAATGTTTCTGTGATTTTAAAAAGTAGGTTTAGTTAAAGTTTTAAGCAAACATCATGAAATTAGGGTTTTTTAAGACATTGGGGTTTATAATTTTAAAAGATTGGGTTTTAGGTTCACTGGATTATGGTTTTAGGTGTTGATGAACTTGTCATAAAATTTTTATGTTTTAAAAATTAGAGTTTAGGAAAACTAGAGTTTACTGGATGGGAAAAATTAGGGTTTTTAATATTTTAGAAAATATATTTGATCTTAAGGTTAAGAAAACATTTTAGAGTTTTATAGAAATAATTAAGATTAAAGTTTTTAGAAACTGTAAAGAAGATTAGGGTTTAGAGAATTAAGAAGACATTTGAAAATTTTGGACAAAAAGTTAGAGTTTAGATGATTAAGAAAATATTTCGGGGAAAAACAATTTAGGATTTTTAAAGTTTTGGAAACAAAAAAAATGATTTGGGTTTTTAAAGTTTTAGAAATAGAAGAGTAATTTAGGGTTTTTAAAGTTTTAGAAATAGAAGAGTAATTTAGGATTTTTAAAGTTTTTAGAAACAAAAGAATGATTTAGGATTTTTAAAGTTTTTAGTTTTTATAAAACATGGAAGTAGAGTTTTGAAAACCAACTGATTAATGTATTAACTAAAGTAAACAATTAAAGTTATTGAAACAAAGATCAAATTACTACATATTCTTATTAATCAAAGAAAACGAAGCTACTGTGAATATATAATTTATGATTAGAGATCAAACCTGCAAAATTGGTTCCACCAAAACTGATTTATGGATGAACAATAACAAAGGCAATGTTGCTGCCTTTGATGGATTGATGATTGCTTCTTGATGCTAATGTCTCTTGCTCCTAGGGTTTTCTTGTTGGCTGATAGAATTTTTTTATCTCCGATCCAGTAAAATAATTTTCTTCCCCTAATTCTGTGTTTTAATGTGGTATTTATAGAAAAAAATCATAAACCTACTTCTAATTGTCTAAGAAAACTAAAACTAATTAGGGAAAGAAACCAAAACCAAATAGAATTTGGTTTCGAAAAAAACTGCGTTGGAAAATTGCACTGGCCAAAAAATTGCTGCGGGCGGACGCCAATTCACCGCAGTCGATTCACTTTCGGCAACGAAATTTTTCATCGCCGATTTTTATTTATTTATTTTTATTTTTAACTTTACTCATATTACCTTTTTTATTTTTATTAAAAATTATAAATAATAAATAATAAATGCTAAAATAGATATTATTTAATTAAAATACCACAAAAATTATTTTGGACTATATAAAAAAATATCGGACCAGACTGGGTCAAAAATTAAGGGTTTACACCATGACCATAGCACTCAAAACCCATGACCGTGTCCCATCAGACCAACCTTGGCAGCCAAAAAGTTTGATGAAACAAGTCAGAGTTCATACATGCCACGACCGTGGCAGTCAAATGCCATGACCATGGCCTTTATTTTATGATTTTTGAGCTGCAAATGTTGAAGATGAACACACCAACCAAGCTTTATGTCCCTTTTTCAGTTTTTCTCCACTAAAGAAGTTTTCAAGCACTCTATATAAACACACTTCCTCTAAGGTTTCAAGATTTAAAAAAGATCTACAAGAATTAGATTAGATTCATTTAAGAAATAAAAGTAGTTTAGAGTTTTCTCAAGAAGGAGAGTGAAATTCTAGTTCAAGAAGAAATTCAAGTTCCAAGTCAAGTTCTTCTTTAAAGAAATAGAGTTTGATATTTCTTGTTCTTTAAATTATGTTTTAAATGTCTTTCTTTAATATTTTCAATATTTTTTTATTTCAATAATGAATAAATAATCCTCTTTAGGGTTGGTCCCTTTCATTGAATTTATCATGGAGTTATAAATGCTTATTTGAATTAATTTAGTTTATTCTTAAATTATTTTGTTATCTTTACTCTTAATTCTTTAATTATCTGGCTAATAATTAATTGAATTGAGGTGTTGTGTGTGAAGCGAGAGTGCAAGCATAACATTAGTCCATAGAGGTAACAATCTTAAGAAAGTTTTTCACTTAGAGATAAGGTTAAACACTTAAGAGGTTGATTCAAAATTCTCACAAAACCTAATAAATTGGTTTAATTACTTGTGATCATGAGACTAGATACAAGGATTAAATTGATATTAATTCAAGTACTTGAAAGAGACTTGAGCTTAATTTAGGAGAATTTAACTATTAATTAAAGGAAAACTAAATTAAATCAATACTTTAGAAAACCCATGATAAATAAATAAAGGTGATTTAACCCTAAGTTTCATATCATTAGATTTAATTTAAAGTAATTTGTTTTGTTTAATCATAAATCGAATTTTATCATCCAAATAATAATTAGTTTTAATTGATCAATACTTAGAAGAAAACTTTCTCGTGAGAACGATACTCTACTTATCATTATATCACTTGTTAACGATCTATGTGCTTGCAGTTAGCTAGGCTGAGTCCATAACAAGTTTTTGGCGCCACTGTTGGGGAAACAATCATTTTAATATTAATAATATTAAACTAGTGTTGCTTTGGATTTTTACTTTTCTGCATTAATTTCTTAATTTTTGGTTTATATGCGAAGAAATCCTAACTCGAAGCTTGAACCATATAATACAAAATTTGAGTGGTTTTGTAGGAAGAATAAAAAGGAAAGAAAAGCAAAAAGTAGAAGAAATTGCAGTAGAAACTCATAAAATCGGCAATCCACCAGATTTTTCTAACAAAGAACCAACCATGGGAGATCCACAAACTATGACACTTAAGCAATATGCTATGCCATCTGCTCAGCCAAGATCTAGCATAGTCAAACCACCAGTGCAGGCCAACACTTTGATCTTAAGCCAACACTTATCAATCTGATTCAACAATCAGTTTTTCATGGTTTTTCACATGAGGATACATATGCTTACATCTCTAATTTTTTAGAAATATGTGATACTTTTAAAATTAATGGTGTATCTGATGATGCTATTCATTTGTGACTTTTTTCAGTTTCTTTAAGGGATCCAGCAAAGGATTGGCTCACTTCTAAAACACCCGGTACATTTACTACATGGGATCAATTAGCCGCTGCTTTTCTAGCAAAATATTTCCCACCTGCGAAAACTGCTAAATTGAGAAATGATATCACAAGCTTTGTTCAACAAGATGGTAAAAGTTTATATGAAGCTTGGGAACATTTTAAAAATTTACAAAGAAAATGTCCTCACCATGGAGTCCCTGAATGGTTTTGATTCAAACTTTTTATAATGGCCTTCATCTAAGTATCAAGGGCACAATAGATGCAGTGGCCAGAGGTGCAATCATGAACAAAGCTCCTTCTGAAGCAATCAATTTGATTGAAGAAATGGCAGCGAATAACTACCATTGGACTTTAGAACGTAATGTTCATAAAAAAGTTACAAGTTTACACGAAATTGATAATTTTTCTTTGCTTGCAACCAAGGTAGATATAATAGCAAAGAAATTGGAACGTGTCAACCTTACTTTATCCCTAACTTGTGAAGGATATGGAGGAAACCACAACACAGTTAACTGCAGAATTATGGAGCAAGTAGATTTTTTGGGCAACTAGAGTAGAGGTCCAGCTTTTCCTCAAGGAAATACATACAATAAAATATGGAGAAATAATCCCAACCTGTCATGGGGAACCCAAAACAACCAAAATGCACCTTATCAACCTCCATACATGAGAAATCAAAACCAAGTTCTCCCTCCTTTTGAAAAAACATCATATGAGTCTGCCTTTAAGAAATTCATCAGAACAGCATCAGAAAGGTTTGATAAGATGGAAAAATAATATGATAAGCTTAAGTCGCGGATGGAACAACTTGCTATCCAAAATAGAAACATTGATATTCAAGTTGGTCAAATAGCAAGTTCTCTTAATATCAAGCATAAGGAGCTCTTCCAAGCCAACCAGAAATTAATCCAAGAGAACATTGTAATGCTATTTTTCTAAATAGCATACAACTTGAAGATTCTTCACAAAAGCCCCAAATTTGATAAATTTCTTCTTCTAAAATGAAAGAAAGTGAAACTAAACAAGAGGAGGCACCATTAAAGCAAGAGGTTAAACATTATATTCCACCTATTCCTTTCCCACAAAGGCTAAAGAAAAAGATGGAGGAAAATGAAAAGATTTCATTTACTGAGGAGTGCAGCAATCATCTTCAGGATAAGTTCCCTTCCAAACTTAAAGATCTAGGGAGTTTTTCTATTCCTTGTAAAATTGATGAAATTAATTTTCAAAATACTTTATGTGATTTAGGTTCTAGCATTAGTCTAATGCCTTTTTCAATTTTCAGAAAATTAAAATTCACACAAATGAAGCCTACAAAGATGTCATTGCAACTTGAAAATCGCTTAGTTAAATATCCGATGAAAATTGTGAAAAACATATAAGTTAAAGTGGATAAGTTCTATATTCCTACTGATTTTGTTATTTTAGATGTAGAAGAGGATATAGACATTCCACTAATTTTGGGGAGATCTTTCTTAGCTACTACAAGAGCTATAATTAATGTGGAAAGTGACAATCTTATTTTAAAAGTAGGGGATGAATACGTAGAATTCAACATGAAAACATCAAAAGACCTTTCTTTTGTGATTCAAGTCCATACTAATGAAGTTGATAACAAGGAAGTAGATAATTCTCCTATTACTTTTGAGGCAACTCAGCAACCATCACTTGAAGGATATCAAGAGTTTGATAAAGATTACATAGCAAGCAATGTCTTGGGTGAAAAAGTAATTTGTGATCTTCTACCTTGAGAATTAAAAATTATAGTCAAGCTAATGACTATAAATTAGCACTTATTGGGAGGCAACCCAATATTTTATTTAAATTTTTGCTTTTATTTTTATTTTTGTGTTATGGTTTTGTGTTTTTTTTTAGGATAAACTTGGATGGAAATGAGCTTTTGGATGAATTCTTCTTGCAAAGTAAAAACAATCAAGAATGGACATGTACACTCCCTTCTCCACCTAATGTCTAAACCACTGAGGATAGTGGCAAGCTTCAAGCTTGGGGGAGAGTTCAGCTTAAGAAATTTAGTAAAGTATTCTATTCCTTTTTGAATTCATTTACTCTTTCATAAATGATTAGGATATAGGGTACCTACTGAAAAAAAAAAATTTTGAGCATGGTAAACATTTTTAAAAATTTTGTTTGAAATCTTGTACTTGAATGATTGAGTTCATGAGAGGCCAATACTTATTTGTGATTCATTGATGTTATTAAAAAAAATTTTTGAGATGTAGATTTTGTGAAGTGTTGTACTTTATGAATTTTGACCTGAATGCATTCTTGATTTTGTTGAAAGTAATCGATTGTGTATGCTTACTTAGAGAGAGCTCCTACTCTTTTGTCATTTATTTTTTATTATCTTATGCTTAAGCCTAAAACATGTTTAAAAGAACTTTTGAGGTGAAATTGAACCCTGCTAAATAGAGAAAAAGATGATTTAAGGATTGTTTGGGTAGTCAAATTCTTATATCCTCCATATTTAAACATTACCTTTAGTTGTCCCTTTTGAACCAAAATTGAATATTTTTAAGCTTTCGGTTCTTTTCATATATGTAGCCCTAATAACTACCCTTTTGAGGTTGATTATCTTTTGATATATTTTCTTACTGTAAAAGTATTTAAGCTTAATTTCATTTAGATAATATTATTGATCCTACAAATAGACCTCCTAATCAAAGCTCAAGTTTGGGAAAAAATAAAATTAAAAAAATTAAAAAAATAAAGAAATATGTATATCCCCATAAGTAAAGTATGTCAAAATAAGGGAGGATAAATTAAATTAAGAAAAGGAACAAACCAAATGTAACTTACAGTTGAAAGATATTCAAAAGATGAAAGATCAAGTTATTAAACATCACTATAGCCTTAACCCTTTTAGACCATATTACAAGCTTAAAAAGACCTTTTGATTTTTCTTGAGTTAATGAGATCTATTAGTGGAGAAAGTATGATTAAACATGCATATGAGATGGGTAAGTTTCTATGAACTCTATAAAAATCTTTAATAAATGCATAGAGTATGTGCCTATCTGAAGTGCAATAATTGGTTGCAATTGGCTAAAACTTCTTGAATACATAAGACAAAAATGATATAAGTACAATTATGGACTTTGATTTAGAATTTAATTTTAAAATTTTATTTGTTTAAACTTTTGTATATCAAAATCCTAAGAATTCTTAACATAAAATGAGGCCTACTGTGAATGAGATTGTTCTTGTCGCTTGAGGACAAGCAACGATCTAAGCTTGGGGGAGTTAAAAAGACCATATTTTGCATATAATTTTATGATTATTATAGTTATATTTTTATTATTATCAATTGAATTTGATCAAATTTTATTGTGAAAGCTAAAATATTCATCATTTCAAGTATAAAGTTACAAGTATGAAGAAATAGCTTATTTTGGCTAAAAATATAGAAAATTGAAGAAAAATAAAAAGGATGTCAAAACAAACTTAAAAATGGAAGAAAATGAATTCACATGGTCCTATAAATCATGATACATAATTTTGAACTTTAAAATGAAATTAAAGATGAGAAATCAAGAGGTCTAGATTCGTTTTGAATCCCAGGGCCATGGTTGTTAAAAAGTCATGGCCATGAGATTTGATTTGAAGCTGTCCAAATTTTTCATTGACAAAAATTGCAAGGACAAAAGCATATTAAAAGCCATGACCATTGGGCCCAAAAGCCACGGGCGTGCCATTGATTTTGGCTTTATTTTGAAGAGATTTTGCATATTCCATAAGCAAATGAAAAGCCACGAACCTGGCACTCAAAACCCACGACCGTGTCCCATCAGACCGACCTTGGAACTGAAAAGTTTGACGAAACAAGTCAGAGTTCACACATGCCATGATTGTGGCATTCAAATGCCCGACCATGGTCTTTATTTTATGATTTTTGAGTTGCAAATGTTGAAGATGAATACACCAGCCAAGCTTTATGTCCCTTTTTCAATTTTTCTCCACTAAAGAAGTTTCCAAGCACTCTAAATAAACACACTTCCTCTAAGGTTTTAAGATATAAAAAAGATCTACAAGAATTAGATTAGATTCATTCAAGAAATAAATGTAGTTTAGAGTTTTCTTATGAAGGAGAGTGAAATTCTGGTTCAAGAAGAAATTCAAGTTCCAAGTCAAATTCTTCTTCAAAGAAATAGAGTTTGATATTTCTTGTTCTTTAAATTATGTTTTAAATGTCTTTCTTTAATATTTTCAATATTTTTTATTTCAATAATGAATAACTAATCCTCTTTAGGGTTGGTCACTTTCATTGAATTTATCATGGAGTTATAAATACTTGTTTGAATTAATTTAGTTTATCCTTAAATTATTTTATTATCTTTACTCTTAATGCTTTAATTATCTAGCCAATAATTAATTATATTGAGGTGTTGTGTGATGGAGCGAGAGTGGAAGCATAACATTAGTCCATAGAGGTAACAATCTTAAGAAAGTTTTTCACTTAGAGATAAGGTTAAACACTTAAGAGGTTGATTCAAAATTCTCACAAAACCTAATGAATTGGTTTAATTACTTATGATTACGAGAGTAGGCACAATGATTAAATTGATATTAGTTATGGTACTTGAGAGAGACTTTAGCTTAATTTAGTAGAATTAAACTATTAATTAAAGAAAAATTAAATTAAATCAATACTTTAGAAAATCCATGATAAATTAATAAAGGTGACTTAACCCTAAGTTTTATATCATTAGATTTAATTCTAAGTAATTTGTTTTGTTTAATCATAAATTGAATTTTATCATCCAAATAATAATTAGTTTTAATTGATCAGTACTTAGAAAAAATTTTCTCGTAGGAATGATACTCTACTTATCATTATATTACTTATTAACGATTTGTGCATTTGCAGTTAGCTAGGCTGAGTCTATAATAGTAGAACAAATTAGAAAATAATTGACAGGGGTTGTTAAACTTTTTACTAGAAAATAAAATGTTAGTCATATAATTTGTATTATAAAGACAATAATATGTCACCACATAAATAAAATTAGTAAAAAGTATAATAGCCAACTAATAACTATTTAATTATGGAAATACACTTTCTTATGTCAAATTTCTAGGTGCTAGGAGTGCATCAAGTAAAGGTCAAACCAAAGCCAAGCTAAGGTAATATATATGTATATATATATAGGCGTTTTATAATATAAAATCACTTAAATTATTTAAATTGTAATTTTTTTGTTGTGAACTATTCTTTATTTGTAGTTATTGTAATTAATGATACTATAGGATTTATTCACACACGTAATATGTTTTATCATTCTCTCGAAACGTTTCAATTTCCAAAGTGATATTTCCCGTACCAAACCAAATTTATGTATCAATTTTGACCTCTCATATTAATTTTATAAAGCCTTTGAAAAAAATCTCTTTTCGTTCACACACAACACAATTACTAACAATAGGAGACATTAAATTACTTTAGAGCTCAGCTTTCCTCACTTTAGTGCAAACCGACGACAACCAAAAGGGTCGCCACTCTACACTCTCCACCTTGACATTGTCCTTGTCTTCTTTTCTTTTATTTTGGAGCTTCAAATGGTCTTGCCTCTGCCATGCACACTGGCTAAGCTACCTTAATGTGCCCCCCTTCTCTTTTTAAATATATATATATATATAATATTTTTTTAAAATTTTTAAATTATTTATTAATTTTTTAAAAAATTTTAAATTGCCCCCTCCTTTTTTTTAATTTTTACAAGAAGTCAAAAAAATTATAATAAATTATTTATTCTATAACTAATAGTTCTCTTTTAAAAAATTGATAAAATATTAATAATATACAAATGCAAAAAAATAATAAATAAATAAATAAAATTTTCAACTAAATTAATTTCATTTAATGAATTAAATAATTTATTTATTTTAATTATTTTTTAAAAATTTATATTCATTATTTAATTTTTTTTCTCTTTATTTTATTTTTATTATGAATAATTTTATAAATTTAAAATTTTGTACGTTTATATATTAATATTTTTTATTAATTAATTTTTTAATAAATAAAATATATTATTAATAAATTTATAAATTTATAAAATACTATTAATATAAAAGAAGAGATAAATAATTACAGAGAAAATTAATATTTGTAAAAAAAAAAATTGACCCCCTTTATTTTAAAGCTTGGCTTCGCCTCTGGCAATGTACTTTTTCCGTTTTCTTCCATTAATATATTTCTCTAATCCAATGATTAATTGTGGGTTCATCTCCTCAATTTAAAGTGATGATAAGAGATAAGCTAGCCATGAAAATTATTTTATTCGTATTCAAATTTATTTAATTTTAAATTATCTGCATTTGTTCCAACTCTATTTATAATTGTTTATTTATTATATGTATCTGTCTTAAAGACAGTATATTGTACATATCCATTTAAGAATAAAAATTAAACATTAACAAAATTGTAAATCCTACAATTATAATTTTCTTAAATAAATAATTATAAATAAATACTTAATACTAACATAATTTCATTAAAATAATTTCATATCATACAATTTCATAATTAAAACAGAATAGAGTAAATATATAATTAAAATTTGATAAAAAAAATATAACCAATAATTTTATTATATATATATAACCGGATTCGAGTATATGTACCTATATGCTACTTGAACTTAATGTGAATAATGAGAATAACATCAATACTTACTCAAATTTATTTGTAAATTAATTACACTCTATATAAATGAATTAGAATGATTCAGGTATCAAAAAATCACCTACTGTTGTCATTCTTATTTCATTCTAATTATAAGAATTTTAATTTATTTTATTTATTAAATATTGATAAAATTATTGATCGTTGCATCAATTATTTCAAAAAATAATAGATATTATTCCTCTTATTAAAGAGAAAAGTTGTGAGGGACCATTCTAATTAATTAAAAAACAAACATGAGAGTTTTTCTTTGAATGGTTTGTGACTCAAAAGAAAGATTAGGAGACATGGTTGAAACTCGGAAGACTTATGCTCTAAGTTATTATAAGTAGTTATTTAATGTGCTTAATTGGTAATTACAAGATAAAAATAACCATTGAGTGAAATTGGTAGGTAGGGATCAAAATAATTAAATGATTGATTCCTTTTTTCAACTAGTGGTTGTTGCATGTTTGTAATCATGGACTTCAACTACAAAACTTTTAAGAAATAATCTACGTTCTTAATATAATTTTTAAGGCGATAATTAAATTTTATTTAATTATTTATAAAATAATTTTAAATATAATTATGTAAAATTTTACAATTAAAAAAAAACAATTACTTTTCTATTCTCAATTTTTCGCTTTTCACTATCAATAACCATCATGATAGGATTAGGATTCCTTATGAATGTAGGATTCCATATGTCTCTATAATTGTACATAATATAGAACTCTCTTAGGTTACGTTACCCTACTGTGTGTGTATATATATATATATATATATGTAACTCTTGTACTTATTATTATATCAATATTAGACTTACAGGTATTGCCTACATGGTATCAGAGCAGTAACGGGATAACACCCTAGTCGGCAATCTCAAAATTTGGTCATGGCCGAACGAACCACGGCTATAGCAGCCGCTGCCAGCACCAGCACAGCCATGGTGCCCTCCTTGCCGTCCGCCAGTCACACGAGTGGTCATCAAATAGCAATTAAATTAACACCACATAATTATCTTCTGTGGAAGACTCAAATTCTTCCAATGATACGGGGGAGTGGGATGTATCATGTAATTGATCCGAATCAACATCCTCCTCCTCAACAACTTGAAGGAGGAATTGTGAATCCTGAATACTCCAAGTGGGAACTTCAGGATCAGATGGTCCTAAGTTGGATAGCTTCTTCTCTTTTCTGAAGGTGTGCTTGCCAAAATTGTTGGCGCGGATTCAGCCCGCACTGCCTGGGCAAAGTTACAAGCCACGTATGCTTCTGGGGCGAGATCACAAATTCGTGAGTACCGAAATCAATTACATGCCTTGAAGAAAGGAACCGAGACTATTGAAGAGTATGTTTCGAAAGCCAAACTCCTTGCGGATAAGCTAGCCGCGTTGCAAAGTCCGGTCCCCGACGATCAACTGATCGAGTTTGTTCTCAATGGATTGGGATCTAATTATGGTATGTTTATTCGACTGCTTGACACAAAGACCACTGATTATTCCTTTGATGATCTTCATGCAATGCTATTGACTGAGGAACGACACCTTAAGAAGGAAGAAAGTGGAAATTTAATATCACCTACGGCTCAATACTCTCAAGTACAGACCTCCTCACCAACAGTAAACTTTAATCAAGTTTCGGGAGGTGCTGTTTATGGCCGTGGAAGGGGCAGAGGTGGCAGAGGACGTGGACGAGCAAACTACTACTCTGTGATGTCACATTCTGGTGGACGATCGGCTTATAATTCAAATCCAGCATTTGGGCAGTCCTCTTTCCCGGTGTATGGGCAGCACGGTCCTCCCTCTGCTTCTCCAATTGTCTGTTATAATTGTAATGGCACCGGACATATAGCTAGGCAATGACCCTCTCCAAGATCAGAAGCTACGGCATCCAACGTTCATAGACCAGTGGCAAACGCAGCAACCACAGCTCCATTACAACAAGCTTGGCTCATGGATAGTGGTACTACGCATCATGTTACGTCAGACCTGGAAAAACTTGGACTTCATACGGAGTATTCTAGCCCAGAAGAAGTGACTCTAGGTAATGGATCGACACTTTCTATTTCTCATATTGGAAATGCTAATCTGCGACTGGTAATTGTGAATTTGTGTTGGATAATGTTCTACATGTTCCGGAAGCTCTTCAAGATTTGCTATCTGTTTATTCTTTCACTAACTCTAATGGTGTTTCTGTTGAATTCTTTCCTAATTGTTTTGTGGTTAAGGATTTGGCAACGAGGGAAAAGTTGTACACAGGCCAGAGTAAGGGAGGACTGTACCCCTTTCCATCTTCAGTTCGTCTCAAACATAAAGTTCAAACTCATTCGACCACACTCTCAACATGGCATTCACGTCTTAGGCATGCAAACTGGTCTACTGTCCAACGAGCTGTTGATCCAATTTTTGTTAGGAAGTCTAATAACCTTAAGTCTTTGTGAGAAGCATGTTCAGTTTCCAAAACTCATAAATTACCATTCAGTTTATCCAATTTTTCTGCTTCTAGACCTTTAGATTTAATTTGCTCAGATGTGTGGGGACCTTCCCCGGTTGTTTCTCATGATGATTGTCGTTATTATGTTATATATTTTGATCATTATAGCAAGTACTCTTGGATCTATTTTATGCAATATAAGTCACAGGTCCTTGACATTTTCAAACAATTTCGTGTACTTGTTGAAACATTTTTCGGGAGGGCAATAAAGATGTTTCAAGCAGACTGGGGAGGTGAATTTCAAGCCCTTACAAGTTATTTACGAGCCAATGGTATAACACAAAGGGTGTCGTGTCCATACACCCCAGAACAAATTGGCTGCGCTGAGAGGAAACACAGACATATTGTGGAAACTGGACGAGCTTTCCTGCATCATGCCTCCGTTCCTCACAAATTTTGGACAAATGCCTTTGAAACGGCTGTTTATACCATTAATCGTTTGCCCTCTCCAACTATTCAGAGTAGTTCTCCATATGAGAAATTGTTTGGCACTAAACCAGACTATAACTTTCTGCGAACCTTTGGGTCTCGCTGCTATCCGTGGTTACAACCATACACTAAGGATAAATTGTCACCTCGATCCATACCTTGTGTATTTTTGGGATATAGTAAATTGCATAAAGGGTATAAATGTTTTGATGCTGCTACAAGTAAAATGTATATCTCACGCCATGTTCTTTTTGATGAACAGGTTTTTCCATTCTCGACATCTACTGAAGCTAGTACCACTCCATTCCAAATCGAGCCTTCACCAGTGTTTCACGTACCAAATCCTGGGTGTACCATTGGTCTACAAAGTACAACTTCTGCTACTGCTATTCCAATTCCAGCTGAACAAGTTTTGGATGTCAATTCCATTGCTCCGGCCGACGAGGCTCCTTCACAGTTTATTACTTCTCCTCCTAGCCGGCATCCCATGGTAACGAGAAGTCAAACTGGGAACTTAAAACCCAAAGTTCCATATTCATGCAATGCAGCGATTCAAAGAGCACAAGACCATGGTCACACGACCAAAGATTATGGTCGATCGACCGAATGCCAATTTGAAAAGTCTGCTCACTTGACCGACTATACGGTTCAACAGGTAAGAGAACCGACTTGTTTTTTCGAGGCAGTTAAACACTCCAAATGGCGATCAGCAATGTCAGATGAATACAATGCTTTGATTCAGAATGGTACGTGGTCTCTTGTTCTATCAACTACTGCTCAAAATGTTGTGAGTTGTAAATGGGTATATAAGATCAAAACGCACCCAGATGGTACAATTTCCAGATACAAAGCTCGCCTTGTTGCTAAAGGGTTTCACCAAAGGCCAGGAGTGGACTATACAGACACATTTAGTCCAGTTGTGAAACCTACCACTATTCGGCTTCTTCTTTCCATTGCAGTTCGGGAAAACTGGCCTGTGCGACAAGTTGATGTATCAAATGCATTCCTCCATGGCACACTAGATGAAGATGTATACATGGTACAACCACAAGGATTTATTGATCCACATCGTCTAGACTATGTGTGCAAGTTACGGCGTTCAATTTATGGGCTAAAACAAGCACCTCGTATGTGGTACAAGTGTCTCACTGATGCTCTGTGTTCTTTCGGATGTAAAGGCTCTCAAACGGATACGTCACTTTATTACCTGAGTCATGGAACTAACAAAATTTATTGCTTGATATATGTTGATGATATATTATTTCTTGGCAACAACAGTCAGATGATTGACAAAATTATTCAGTGGTTGAGCTCGAAGTTTGCTGTGAAGGATCTAGGATCCTTACATTACTTCCTGGGCGTGGAGGCCACTTGGCATTCGGATGGTTTATTTCTTTGTCAACATAAGTACATCCAAGATCTTCTTGGTAGAGCTGGGTTAACAAACTGCAACACCATGAATACTCCAATGAGCTGTAAGGACTCTCTGTGCCAAACGGGTAATCAACCTTTTTCCGATCCTACATTCTATAGGAGCATCACTGGTGGACTTCAATATCTTACCTTTACATGTCCAGATATTGCCCATGCTGTTAATAAAGTGTGCCAATTGTAATATCCTTAATTATGCCCTAGTAGTCTTGGTGTTATTGTTGTTGCACTTGAATTATGTATATATTGTAATAAGTTGATAAGAAATTGGAAGAGAATGTTTATGGATGGTGATTGGGAAAGGAAATAGGGTTTAGAGACAAGTTTATATGTTGTGTATATGGTGATATAAATAACATATAAAGTGGTCAAAATGGAAAGTCAAGGTGTTGGATAGTGGAGGAAGATATTTCTTTTATTAGTGAGTAATTACACAATTGGGCACATAAGAGACAAAATGTTAGTTATATAGTTAAGGGTATTTTGGTAATTGTTTGAATTGGAATACTTGGTGGAGATTAAAGAAGAGTTGACTTTGTTTCTTGTGGTTGATATTTCTTCTTTCTTCTTGGTGTGGCCGGCTGAACAAAGGGACAAGGAGAGCAAGAGGATAATTGAAGGTTTTGATGATTTTAAACTTGGATTGGAAGGAGTTTTCAAGTTTACAAGTTGGAATTTCAAGGAATTTCATTAATTGGTAAGTTTTCTCTTGTTTGCCTTTGTTATTTTTGAAGCTTGGTTTGAGTTGAGTTGTGTTTTGATGATGGTGTGATTCATTGGGTTATGGTGTGATTTTAAGTGTTGATTTTGCTTGTTAGATGAGAAGTTGAGTTGGTGTTGGTATTGGAAGTGGTTGTGTTGAGTTTGTGTTAGGGTTTGAGTTTGTAAGTGTTGTCAATGTTATAGAAATTGATGTATTATATTATTGTTTGGATTAGGTTTTGGAAGAAGTGGTTTATCTTAATTGTAAAGTGAACAATCTTTGGAAGAGAAGATTTCTTGGAGTTGTTTGAGTGTTTATAATGTAAGTACAACTATTTGTTTACAAACATGCATATAATGTGTAAGCTTAACATTCTTTTGGTTGTAAATGTGTTGTGGTATCAAATGTGTTATTAATGTGTTTTGATGATGTAAATAAGTATTGAGGATGTTGATTGTGTCCATTCTAAATGAGGTTATGTTGTGTATAATGTGTTTGATGTTAAACAAAAGAAAGTTTGTTAAAGTTAGGGTTTATGCATGAGACACGTGAATTGGGGCGGTCGCGATTATTGAAGTGCGGTCGCGACTTAGATCGAACTTCTGACCGCGAAACCTACTGTGTTAAGGTTTCATCTTTGATTGTGAAGTGCGGTCGCGACTCAGATCGGATTTCTGACCGCGAAACCTACTGTGATAAATTTTATCTTTTGATTGTGTAGAACGGTCGCGACTTAGCTTGGTGCGACCGCGATAGTCGTTCTGTTCTGTTTTATTTGAAGTAAGTAAAGAATGTAAAGCATGTTGCTTATATGATAATGTAATGTGAATTGTGATTGATTATGATAATTAAGATGATATGTGAGGCCATTGTGCTTGGGCCAAAATGATTCAAATGAAATGGTTGAGGCATGATTGCCTAATAAATTATGAATTGTGAAATGAATTGAGAAAGAATAAATGAAATGTTAGTATGCCTAATGTGTTAATTCAACTTTCAGAGTCCTGTATTTGATGGCATGCCTATAACTCATTGGATAGGCGAAATGGGAGGCCCGTAAGCCGAGTCCAATTTGAGTAATGTTTATGAATCACTGGATAGGTGAAATGGGAGGCCCGTAAACCGATTCCAGTTGTAAAATGTGAATATGGAATGATGGTGAAATGGGAGACCCGTAAACCACTTCCATTTGAGAATTTGTAACAGTCTAACCAGGTTGAGGATCTCCTCATGTTAATGGGTTGATGGTCCAAGAGACTGGGTCTGTTACGCTATCCATGGATAGAGAGATGATATATATTGCCTACAGGCTTGATGATTGTGATATTGAATCAAACACAGGGACTCTGAACTTTGAATAACATATTAGGGTGTTTTGGGCCAGATATGTCTTAGGTTTAATGTAATTTAGGATTTATGAATCGTGACCATTGCCTAATGAAATTGATGAGTAATGATATATTATTATGTTCTGAAATGTAATTATGATATGATAATTTATGATGAATAAGTTATGACTTGCTATGTATTATTTACTTGATTGAGTGTCATGAGCATTGCATCAAGCATTTTGATAGTGTAGTTGTTTTACTAAGCCGTTGGCTTAGCGCGATTGTGTTCATCGCGCAGGTGTTAGAGAAGAACCCGAGAGATCCACTAGACCGAGTGAGTCTAGGAATTGAAGAGTTGTGTAGGACTTAAAGATCAAAGAGAAAGCTGCCAATCATGTATAGACTCTTTATGTTTTGTAAAGTATTGGATTTAATGTATATGTATATAATTTTGTAAACTTGTACTTGGACATATTTATATATGCAAATACATTTGATAAATTCCGCTGCGTATTAAATCAAATGTTTATACTTATTTTGTTTTATTTTAATAGTAAATACCATTATACTATATATATATTGCAAATTGTTTATGGAAAAATGTAGCATTCTTAGGTTCTATGTATGTTCATTACATGGTGGTGATATGTAGTGAACGTATTTGGAATTTAGGGGTGTTACAATTGTTTTGGTATCAGAGCCTAGGTTTGAGATTCTCAACCTAGGTAAAATGTAATAAAAAGAATAATTTGATTTTAAAAGTTGATTTTGAATAAAATATATGTTGGTATTGGCAGCCTTTGATCTTTAATAAGGTGTATTTGGTCGTGTTTGCAGAGATAGGTAGTAATGGATCCCCATTCACGGCAGTCTGTTGAGGGAAGTGCAGAGAGTATAGCTCCTGTTGAGAGTAGGGAGGGAGCTAGAGTTGAGGTAGCCAGTGAGGTACCTGCTTCAGTGTCGGGGAGACCAGCAGGTGATGAGGTTCCACCAGCCTGGTTTAGACATATGATGGAAGTTATGAGGCAAGCACCATTGCAACCTCCACCACCACCTCAGCCTCAGGTACCAGTGAGACAATATGATAAACTGAGGAAGTTTGGGGCAGAGGATTTTCTGGGTACGATAGATCCAGCTGTGGCAGAACAGTGGCTTGATAAAGTTCAGAGAATTTTTATTCAGTTGCAAGCCACGTCAGAGGAGAAGTTTGATTATGCTAGGTCATTATTACAGAAGGACGCTTATGACTGGTGGAAGACCGTACCTCATGCCATGGATGATCCACCCACATTGACCTATGCTGATTTCCATAGGGAATTTGAATTGAAGTATACTCCTAGGGAGTATAAGGATGTGAAGAAAATGGAGTTCTTGAGTTTGAAACAAGATCATCGTACAGTAACTGAATATGAAGTGGAGTTTATTCGATTAAGTCATTATGCGGGAGGCATTATATCAGATGAAATTGACAGATGTAGGAGATTCGAAGAGGGGTTGAGGCCTTCTCTTGTATGTCATGTGGCTGGATCCAGATATACTGATTTCTCTCAGCTTGTGGCAGCAGCACGGAGTGTGGAAAGAGTTCAAAGCATTGCAGCTGCATCTGAGGAAGAGACTAGAGTGAGAAGACCCCAGTTTGAGGTAGGGTCTTCATCAGTGAAGAGGGGCAGAGGGAGCTTTGTTCCTAGAGTGGGAAGGAGTCAGAGGCCGATGAGTAGGTCAGGGCAGTTTCATAGACAGAGATCAAGACCTGCAGCTTCTGTGACTAGTGCACCGACTCCCTTTATTCAGAGATCCACTCCGCTGGCATGTGAGCAATGTGGGAAGATTCATGTGGGTGCTTGTAGGAGGATTGGTGGACCGGGTGTGTGCTTCCATTGTGGGTCGCCTGACCATTTCATTAGAGAGTGTCCTGAGATGCAGGACCAGAGGTCATTGGAATCTGCAGCTTCTCGGCAGAGTTTTAGCAGAGGAGGTCGAGGAAGCAGGGGTTTCAGCCGAGGGGGTAGATCTGGGTATAGTCAGAGAGGGGGATCTGCACCCAGGGATGGCAGACCAGATGAGGCTGGGCCTTCTCAGCGGGTTTATGTGATGCAGAGACAGCCTGATGCTTCTGCAGTCATAGCTGGTACTTTTTCTTTATTTGGCATATCTGTACTTGCTTTGATTGACCCTGGATCCACACATTCTTACATAAGTGCATCCGTATTGCCTGTGTCTGAAATGCATGCTGAGTCCCTAGGATTTGATGTGTTGGTGACAAATCCTTTAGGGCATAGCGTAATTGTTAGTAAGGTGCATAGAGATTGTGCGGTAGTGGTGCAGGGTGAGAAGTTTTGTGGTGATTTGATTGAGATGCCATTTAAAGAATTTGATTTGATTCTTGGCATGGATTGGCTGTCTAGGCATGGAGCTGTGGTAGATTGTAAGAAGAAGTGTGTTACTTTGAGAACTAGTGATGATAGAGTAGTGTTGGTATCTAGTGAGCAGAGACAGCTTGCATCTTTGTTTGTTTCAGCTGTTGCAGCTAGGAAGATGATCAGAAAAGGGTGTGAAGTTTATCTTGCTCATGTGTTGGATACCAGAGTGGTAGGGTCTCAATTGGATAGCATTCCCACAGTTTCAGAATTCCCAGATGTTTTTCCAGAGGAGTTGCCAGGATTGCCTCCTGAGAGAGAGGTGGAGTTTGGTATTGAGTTGTTACCAGGTACCACTCCTATCTCTATTACTCCTTATAGAATGGCACCTGTCGAATTAAGAGAATTGAAGGTGCAGTTGCAAGAGTTGCTGGATAAGGGTTTTATTCGCCCTAGTGTGTCGCCATGGGGAGCTCCTGTTTTGTTTGTTAAGAAAAAGGATGGTACTATGAGGTTGTGTATCGATTATAGGCAATTGAACAAGATAACTATTAAGAATAAATACCCTTTGCCTAGAATCGATGATCTCTTTGATCAATTGAAGGGAGCAGCTGTGTTTTCTAAAATTGATTTGAGATCGGGGTACCATCAATTGCGGGTTAGAGCTGAGGATGTGCCAAAAACAGCTTTTCGAACCAGATATGGGCATTATGAGTTTTTGGTAATGCCATTTGGTTTGACGAATGCACCTGCCGCTTTTATGGACTTGATGAATAGGGTGTTTAGGCCCTATTTGGATCAGTTTGTGGTAGTGTTTATAGATGATATCTTGGTGTATTCGCGAAGTGAAGAGGAGCATAGTGAGCATCTTCGGATAGTGTTACAAATCTTGAGAGAGAAGCAATTGTTTGCTAAGTTATCAAAGTGTGAATTCTGGCTTGACCAAGTAGCTTTTCTCGGTCATATTGTGTCAGCAGATGGCATTAGGGTTGACCCGAGTAAAGTTGAAGCTATTCTAAATTGGAGTCCACCGAAGACTGTGACTGAAGTTAGAAGTTTTCTGGGATTGGCCGGCTATTATCGACGTTTTGTGAAAGGATTTTCTTTAATAGCTACTCCACTCACCAGATTGCTTCGGAAGGGAGTTAAATTTGTGTGGACTGATCAATGCCAGACCAGTTTTGAGCAGTTGAAAGAAATGTTGACTCAAGCACCTGTTCTCACTTTACCTGTGGAAGATAAACCATATGTGATCTACAGTGATGCTTCACATAATGGTTTGGGTTGTGTGTTGATGCAAGAGGGTAAAGTGATAGCTTATGCTTCTCGACAGTTGAAACCGCATGAGCTCAATTATCCGACTCATGATTTGGAGTTAGCAGCCATTGTGTTTGCTCTGAAGATTTGGCGTCATTATCTATTTGGAGAGAAGTGTTTCATCTATACTGATCACAAAAGTTTGAAGTATTTGGGTGTTCAGAAGGAGCTAAATCTTCGGCAGAGGAGATGGCTGGAATTGATTAAAGACTACGACTGCTTGATTGATTATCATCCAGGTAAGGCAAATGTTGTTGCTGATGCCTTGAGTCGGAAGTCTTTAGCTGGTTTAACAGTTTACTCGCTCTCGTTGCTTGTTGAGTTGAGAGCATTATGTGCTAGCTTTGTACCTTGTGATGATGGTGCATTGTTGGCACAATTGCAAGTGAGACCAGTTTTGTTGGATCAGATCAAAGAAGCTCAGTTGACTGATGAGAAAATTCAGAGGATTGTGTCAGTTTGTCAACAGGGAGAGAGCCGAGATTTTGTTGTGAGAGATGATGGGAGCTTATGGTTTAAGAGTAGACTGTGTATGCCTGATGATGATAATTTAAGAAAAATTATTTTAGAAGAAGCACACCAATCAACTTTTGCTATGCATCCGGGTAGTACCAAGATGTATCATGATTTGAGACAACATTATTGGTGGTCCGGTATGAAGAGAGACATTGCAGAGTTTGTGTCTAAATGTCTCACTTGTCAGAGGGTGAAAGCCGAGCATCAAGTTCCAACTGGGTTGCTTCAACCTTTGTCAGTGCCTGAGTGGAAGTGGGATAGAGTAACTATGGACTTTGTGTCTGGTTTGCCTTTGACACAAAGGAAGCATGATGCCATATGGGTGATTATGGATAGATTGACTAAGACAGCTCATTTCCTTCCGGTGCGGATGGATTACTCTTTGGAGAAGTTGGCTGAGCTGTATATCCATGAGATTGTGAAATTGCATGGTGTCCCAATTTCTTTAGTGTCTGATCGAGATCCTAGATTCACCTCGAGATTTTGGAAGAGTTTGCATGGAGCTTTAGGTTCTCGATTGCATTTCAGTACTGCTTTCCATCCCCAGACAGATGGACAGTCAGAGAGAGTGATACAGATCATTGAGGATATGTTGAGAAGCTGTGTCATTGATTTCTCTGGAAGTTGGGACGGATTTTTGCCACTTGTGGAATTTGCCTATAATAACAGTCATCAATCGAGCATTGGTATGGTACCATTTGAGGCACTGTATGGTAGACGGTGCAGAACACCTCTTTGTTGGAGTGAACTTGGTGAAGGTAAAATAATTGGCCCTGATTTGATTCAAGAAACGGAAGAGAAAGTGAAGTTGATTCGAGGCAGGTTAAAAGCAGCTTCAGACCGACAGAAGTCTTATGCAGATCTGAAAAGGAGAGACATAAACTTTGATGTTGGAGATAAGGTATTTTTGAAAGTATCTCCTTGGAAGAAGATTTTGAGGTTCGGTCGGAAAGGAAAATTGAGTCCTCGTTTCATTGGGCCGTATGAAGTGTTAGAAAGAATTGGGCCAGTGGCGTATCGACTTGCTTTGCCACCTGAGTTGGATCATATTCATAATGTGTTTCATGTTTCTATGTTGAGGAGATATAGGTCGGATCCATCTCATGTGTTGTCAGTTGAATCTATTGAGGTAAGTCCAGATCTGACATTTGAAGAGGAACCAGTTGCTATTTTGGCACATGAAGTGAAAGAGTTGAGGAACAAGAGAGTGCCACTTGTGAAAGTGTTATGGAAGAATCATGGAAGAGAAGAGGCAACTTGGGAAAGTGAACAATTCATGCAAGAACAATATCCTCAGTTGTTTCAGAGTTGATTTCGGGTAATTTCGAGGACGAAATTTCTTTTTAGAGGGGGAGAATTGTAATATCCTTAATTATGCCCTAGTAGTCTTGGTGTTATTGTTGTTGCACTTGAATTATGTATATATTGTAATAAGTTGATAAGAAATTGGAAGAGAATGTTTATGGATGGTGATTGGGAAAGGAAATAGGGTTTAGAGACAAGTTTATATGTTGTGTATATGGTGATATAAATAACATATAAAGTGGTCAAAATGGAAAGTCAAGGTGTTGGATAGTGGAGGAAGATATTTCTTTTATTAGTGAGTAATTACACAATTGGGCACATAAGAGACAAAATGTTAGTTATATAGTTAAGGGTATTTTGGTAATTGTTTGAATTGGAATACTTGGTGGAGATTAAAGAAGAGTTGACTTTGTTTCTTGTGGTTGATATTTCTTCTTTCTTCTTGGTGTGGCCGGCTGAACAAAGGGACAAGGAGAGCAAGAGGATAATTGAAGGTTTTGATGATTTTAAACTTGGATTGGAAGGAGTTTTCAAGTTTACAAGTTGGAATTTCAAGGAATTTCATTAATTGGTAAGTTTTCTCTTGTTTGCCTTTGTTATTTTTGAAGCTTGGTTTGAGTTGAGTTGTGTTTTGATGATGGTGTGATTCATTGGGTTATGGTGTGATTTTAAGTGTTGATTTTGCTTGTTAGATGAGAAGTTGAGTTGGTGTTGGTATTGGAAGTGGTTGTGTTGAGTTTGTGTTAGGGTTTGAGTTTGTAAGTGTTGTCAATGTTATAGAAATTGATGTATTATATTATTGTTTGGATTAGGTTTTGGAAGAAGTGGTTTATCTTAATTGTAAAGTGAACAATCTTTGGAAGAGAAGATTTCTTGGAGTTGTTTGAGTGTTTATAATGTAAGTACAACTATTTGTTTACAAACATGCATATAATGTGTAAGCTTAACATTCTTTTGGTTGTAAATGTGTTGTGGTATCAAATGTGTTATTAATGTGTTTTGATGATGTAAATAAGTATTGAGGATGTTGATTGTGTCCATTCTAAATGAGGTTATGTTGTGTATAATGTGTTTGATGTTAAACAAAAGAAAGTTTGTTAAAGTTAGGGTTTATGCATGAGACACGTGAATTGGGGCGGTCGCGATTATTGAAGTGCGGTCGCGACTTAGATCGAACTTCTGACCGCGAAACCTACTGTGTTAAGGTTTCATCTTTGATTGTGAAGTGCGGTCGCGACTCAGATCGGATTTCTGACCGCGAAACCTACTGTGATAAATTTTATCTTTTGATTGTGTAGAACGGTCGCGACTTAGCTTGGTGCGACCGCGATAGTCGTTCTGTTCTGTTTTATTTGAAGTAAGTAAAGAATGTAAAGCATGTTGCTTATATGATAATGTAATGTGAATTGTGATTGATTATGATAATTAAGATGATATGTGAGGCCATTGTGCTTGGGCCAAAATGATTCAAATGAAATGGTTGAGGCATGATTGCCTAATAAATTATGAATTGTGAAATGAATTGAGAAAGAATAAATGAAATGTTAGTATGCCTAATGTGTTAATTCAACTTTCAGAGTCCTGTATTTGATGGCATGCCTATAACTCATTGGATAGGCGAAATGGGAGGCCCGTAAGCCGAGTCCAATTTGAGTAATGTTTATGAATCACTGGATAGGTGAAATGGGAGGCCCGTAAACCGATTCCAGTTGTAAAATGTGAATATGGAATGATGGTGAAATGGGAGACCCGTAAACCACTTCCATTTGAGAATTTGTAACAGTCTAACCAGGTTGAGGATCTCCTCATGTTAATGGGTTGATGGTCCAAGAGACTGGGTCTGTTACGCTATCCATGGATAGAGAGATGATATATATTGCCTACAGGCTTGATGATTGTGATATTGAATCAAACACAGGGACTCTGAACTTTGAATAACATATTAGGGTGTTTTGGGCCAGATATGTCTTAGGTTTAATGTAATTTAGGATTTATGAATCGTGACCATTGCCTAATGAAATTGATGAGTAATGATATATTATTATGTTCTGAAATGTAATTATGATATGATAATTTATGATGAATAAGTTATGACTTGCTATGTATTATTTACTTGATTGAGTGTCATGAGCATTGCATCAAGCATTTTGATAGTGTAGTTGTTTTACTAAGCCGTTGGCTTAGCGCGATTGTGTTCATCGCGCAGGTGTTAGAGAAGAACCCGAGAGATCCACTAGACCGAGTGAGTCTAGGAATTGAAGAGTTGTGTAGGACTTAAAGATCAAAGAGAAAGCTGCCAATCATGTATAGACTCTTTATGTTTTGTAAAGTATTGGATTTAATGTATATGTATATAATTTTGTAAACTTGTACTTGGACATATTTATATATGCAAATACATTTGATAAATTCCGCTGCGTATTAAATCAAATGTTTATACTTATTTTGTTTTATTTTAATAGTAAATACCATTATACTATATATATATTGCAAATTGTTTATGGAAAAATGTAGCATTCTTAGGTTCTATGTATGTTCATTACATGGTGGTGATATGTAGTGAACGTATTTGGAATTTAGGGGTGTTACACCAATACATGCATAATCCCATGGAAAAACACTGGCTAGCTGTCAAGCGAATTTTGCGATATCTAAAAGGAACGTCGGATCATGGACTTTTTCTTTCAAAACAGTCTACTCACACGTTACAAGGTTTTTGTGATGCTGACTGGGCAGGAAGCTTAGATGATCGCCGATCAACAACTGGTTACGCAGTTTATCTTGGAAAATCTCTAGTCTCATGGGTTTCCAAGAAATAGAAGACAGTGTCTCGTTCTTCAACAGAGGCCGAGTATAGGGCCATTGCTGCCGTAACATCTGAAATGTTATGGATTTCGTCTTTGCTGAATGAGATTGGTCTTTCAATGGAGGCCACTCCTAATGTTTGGTGTGATAATCTAAGTGCTACATATCTCACAATGAATCCAGTTTTTCATTCCCGTACAAAGCACATGGAGATTGATTTTCATTTTGTTCGGGAACTTGTTCAGGCCAAGAAATTACGAGTACACTATATCCATGGGGAACATCAAATTGTTGATCTTTTGACCAAGCCACTTCTCAAGTCTCGGTTCCATGCATTGAAGACCAAGTTGAGCATCCTCTCATCCCCTGCTCAACTTGCGGGAGGGTGATAGGATTAGGATTCCTTATGAATGTAGGATTCCATATGTCTCTATAATTGTACATAATATAGAACTCTCTTAGGTTACGTTACCCTACTGTGTATATATATATATATGTAACTCTTGTACTTATTATTATATCAATACTAGACTTACAGGTATTGCCTACACATCCAATATTATATAAATAGTGCATATTCTTGTCAAATTGGTTATCTCCTTTGCCCAACGATCTGTCACATTTGTTTGTTTTGACCTTTTTGAAAAAAGAAAAATCAAATCATTTGCACATACTCTCCCTCTTTTACAAAAACAATATTTACATTAATATTCAGTACTTAATAAGAAAATTAAATAATTAATTGGGTTAATTTTTCCTATTTTATTGAATATGGTTGGATTCTTAAAGTTAGATTTCAAATAAAAAAATTCATTTGAGAAAAAAAATGAAATATTTAGTTAAAAAATATTAAAGGTTGAGTTGAGACAATGATAATATTTTATAGACTTACTTAGACTTTCAACTATTTTGTTCTCGTGTATCCATTTATCTCCAAAAAAAAAAAAGTCTTGAAATTTGTGATGTTTGAAGGCCTCTAAGTTTCTAATAATATCTTTCTTTTGCAATAAAATTCATTCATAAGCTTATGAAGCAAATAAATTGTTAATATGATTACGGTATTAAGGTTTTTTTTTTTAATTTGCCAATTTATAAATAATAAAAAATAAAAAAATACATACATGAGCGATAGAAAAAGCAATCCACATCTAAACTCTTGTATCGCCAGCTTATATTTAGATTTACTATACACTATAGGGTAGATTTTTCTTCAAAGAAATTCTATACAATTAGTCCCTTTAAATCTAGAATAATATTATTTTTATTTTTAATTATTTTAGTCGAATTAGAAAAAAAAAATGCTATTTTGGATTCAAGGAGACTATCATTTTATTTGGAACTTCAATTATGTAGTTGTTTATTGAAATTACACTTAAATTTAGTTCCTTTTAATGATGTTTTTATTAATTTCAACGTAAGTTAATATTTATTTCTTTAACTTTGGCATCCATAGTTCAATTTCCAACTAGAATTCAGATATAAATTAACATGAGTGGTTGTGTATTGAGTATACTTTGTTTCGTAAAATACATATATATATATATTTATAAAATCTTGTTAAATATGGACGTAACCCTCAAATTTATATATTAATTTTTACTATATTGAACTGAAAATTGCAAAAATATGTAATAGAGAACTTTTAATTGCAAAAATGCATTTCTAAATGCAATTTTCTTCCAATATTAAATTAAAAAGAAAAAAAACATTCATCTAAAAAAATGCTAAAGAATCTATTAATAAACGCTTGATATTATTTGAATATGGTTTAAATAGTACTTGCAACTTAAGGTTTGTTTACTCTTTTGTAGTTTTGTAGTTCATTTGATGTAGGGGTGGGGATTTATGGTTACTGTTGGTCCAGTTAAAAAAATTATACTAATTTAATTTTTAATTTAATTAAAAATTATTTAATTTGATTCGATCGATTAACTATTAATAAAAAATTAAAGACATTAATTTTTATATGGTTCTTTATTAATTTTTGCTTAGTTTTTAATTATATTAATTTTTTTTATCATAAATATAATTTTTTATTGCAAAATAAAGTTATTTTTTTAATTCTTTATCAATTTTTATTGTTATTTAATTATATTAATTTTTTATTATAAATAAAAAGTAATTTGATTAATTGTGAAATTAATAAAATCGATCAATTTGGATCGATTAATTAATTAAACTGAACGAAATTAAAAATTAATTGATTAGATTGAAAAAATATAACTTCAAAAAAATCAGTTAAATTTTGATTCGATTGCTTAATTAACCGACTGACCTTACTTTGATGCAATTTCTGATCTCATAAAATTCTAATAAAATTAGTAAAAAAATAATTATAATGATAGAATATAAAACTTAAAATAAGTGATCTTGAAAACCATACACATGTTGAATAGATATACTTAGGTTCATATTATTTAAAAAAAGAATAAAACAATTTACATAATAATTAATAATATAATAATTTTTAAATTAAAATAAAATTTTGTATATCACAATGCCAATTTATTTTTATATATTATTTAAAGAATAACATGTAATTCTATCACCTTAATTTTTATAAATAATCTATATATAAATACATATGAAAGCATATTATTATATTTATTTATGAGATAACCAATAAAAAAATAAACAAGTTAAATTTATTAAATAAAGTAATAATTTAATATTATTTTGTGACCACACATTTGAAGACAAATAAAATTTTATTTGTTGGCTCATATTGTTTAGAAAGTATTGATTCAATCTTTGCATCATCTGGAAGAGATATTAAGAAAGAATGTTGAGACTACTGGAGTAATTTTACAAATTTAGAGATCTATTTAGAATAATTTTTAGCAAAATATATTTTTTGCTATACATAAAATATTTATCTTAAGATCTATTTTTTTTGTAAAATAAAAAAATTATTTATTAAAATTAAAAAATTATAAAGCAACAAATAAAAATAATCTCAAGCGTTGAAAAAAAATCTCAACCTCTCTTTTGCCCTTTTACGGAGAGTGCAACAATAATTTAAGAAGAAAGTGGCAAAAAAAAATTTTAAACTGATGAAGTGGCAAATTTGCAAATACTACAAAACGTATGAAATTATACACCGATGACCGACCAGCGACGAAAAGTACAGAGACAATAAAAGAAAAAAGCTTTTAATTTTAAAATTTAAAAACATTATAATAAAATAAAATATAAAAACAAATACTAATAAATATCAAGAAAAACAAATTTTAAAGAACCAAAAGCCCAAAACCCCCTTTTTGAAGTCTCACAGAAAACGACCGCCATTCAAGTGCCGGCTTTCATATTCGCCGCCTTCTATATTTTTTGCATAACCCAGAAATTGTAGTAGAAAATTTATATAGAAGTACAGATTTTTATAGCGGTTTGAAAGAGAAAATAATTGATAGGTATGAGTAAAGTTGGAATTTTGAGCATGTAGAAAGTGGAAAAAGGGAATCTTTTTGTGATGTCTTATGGCATGCCAGCAGAGGAGGAAGAAGAAGCATTACAATTGCATAGAAGGGTTTCGTTTACATCGAAATCTTTTTACCCAGAAAGAGTTTACTCATAATTTCTTCTTGATCATTTCTGTACTAAGCCAATGAAAAGTTACCATCAGTTCTTGTTTATCTTGTTCTTCATCTGTTTTGCTCCAATTGGTACTTTCTATCTTCACTTCTCTTATTTTAACTTGTTGGATTTTTTGGTTTTTTGGAATTTATTTTGTATGCTTCTTGTTTGTATCTTACTTGGGTTGATCGCAGATTTTACAGGATTGAATAGGAAACGGATCAGTTTTGGATTCCTTTTATTGATTTTAGTGATAGGTTGCTTGATATTGCAATAGGTTTGTGTTTTCCATGGGGAATTTTCTTTGGATGCTCTTAATTTTTGATAATTTGAAATTATGTTGACTGTTGTCAACTGGAAGACTAGATATTTGTTTTCTTTTACCTTTATGGTATTGTTTTTGTTTTTCTTTCCTTCTTATTAATAAATATGGGTTTTTTCTTACTTTTCTTGGAAATTGTTATAAATCTGATTCTTTGGTGGATCAACTTGTTCAGATTTGTGCAAATAACTTGACAGAAGTTTCCTTAGTACAGCTGTATGACCTTGGGTGATTCAACTGTTACAGAGTTTTGGTTTACGTATTATAGTTCTGCTGGATCGTTCATTTCTTATATCTTCCTATATTTAGACATTCTGATCCGAACTTTACATTTTTTGAGGAAATGTTTGTGTAATTGTCTACTTTATTACTCTTTAGCTGTCTTTTTATTTTCTTTGAGTTCGTAAGTTATGCATCTGAAATTTATGTATAAAAAAAGAGGAATATGTTAGTTTGTTTATTAAATCTCAGGACGGTTCTTAAGAACTATCATGAATATTCTGAAAGTCAAGCTAGAAAGCTGGAAATTGAGACATTGAATGCCTTTTTATTTAGTAAGTGAAGTCACAAGTATGATTCCTGTCATCTGGGATTAACAGGAGAATGTTATTGCCATTTTTATTTTTCTACCTACACGTAGTAGCTATTAACAAATGGAAACTTGAGTAAACTATCTTTGCTTTTTTGCCCTTTTCATCTTTCATTTTCTTCCTGCAGCATCTCCAACAGTGCAAGCATTCACTGGAACATATGGTATAAATTATGGAAGAATTGCTGATAACATCCCTTCACCTGATGAAGTTGTTACACTCCTCAGGGCAGCAAAGATAAAAAATGTTCGGATTTATGACGCTGATCATAGTGTTCTCAAGGCGTTTAGTGGGACTGGGCTTGAACTTGTGGTTGGACTTCCAAATGGATATGTTAAAGAAATGAGTGCTAATGCAAGCCATGCTATGACCTGGGTTAAAGAAAATGTGCAGGCATTCTTCCCCAGAACAAACATTCGTGGGATTGCGATAGGGAATGAAGTTTTAGGAGGAAATGATTATGAACTTTGGGGAGCTCTTTTGGGTGCGGTTAAAAATGTATATGGTGCGTTAAATAAACTTCATTTAGCTGATAAAGTTCAGATTACTACGGCACATTCGCAAGCTGTTTTTGCAAATTCCTACCCCCCCTCTTCATGTGTATTTAAAGACAATGTTGTTCAGTTCATGAAGCCGCTCTTGCAGTTCTTTGTGCAAATTGGCTCGCCATTTTGCTTGAATGCTTATCCGTTCCTGGCCTACATGAGTGATCCAGAGAATATTGATATTAATTATGCTCTTTTTCAGAAAACTCAAGGTATCTATGATCCAATGACTGATCTGCACTATGACAATATGCTTGATGCTCAGATTGATGCAGCTTATACCGCATTGGAAGATGCTGGATTTAAAGACATGGAAGTCATAGTTACTGAGACTGGCTGGGCTTCAGGAGGAGATGCTAATGAAGCTGCAGCAACATCTGATAACGCAAGAACATATAATTATAACATGCGTAAAAGGCTTGCAAAAAAGAAAGGTACTCCTTTCAGGCCCAAAATGGCACTAAAGGCATATATTTTTGCGATCTTCAATGAGGATTCAAAGACTGGGGCAACTTCTGAAAGGAATTATGGACTGTTCAAGGCTGATGGGAGCATCTCATATGATATTGGGTTTCATGGTCTTAAATCTTCATCTGCAGATCCATCACTTTTATCTTTGAAGGTATGAAGCTCCTTTGCACTATAGAAATGTCATTTTAATTGCTTATCTGGTTCATCTTCAAATATTATGCATACATTGGAAAAAACATTCAACAGATAAATGTTATTACATATATCTTGCTTTGTTTTTATCGTATATTTACCATGATATTGATGGATATTTCCTTTGTTTTGCTTTTAATTCCAACTGCATGATTTTGTTGGGTTTATAATAAGGGTTGAAAATGAAGGAAATTTTGCATTTTGTGTATTCTTGAGCACAATGCTCCCATAAAATAAGGGAAACATATCTTAAATCCGTATATGAAGCAACTAACAAGAATGGGCAACAAGGAATTACTTTTGATTTTTATAAAGAGTTGGGCTCTGTGCTTCTGAAACATATTAACGGATACAAAATTTGTCTTTTCTTTTGAAGAATTAGTTGATCAGAGATTCAGAGTGCCAAACTGCTCAGAAAAGGCCCAGCAAACAATCCTGATAGAATTCAACAATTCATTTGAAATCCTTTTGTTCCTTTTGAATGGAAAATTTACCTTAGTTCCCATTAAAAATCGCATGTTAGCCTGTCCAGCTGACAGTAGTAGACTCCTCTTCCCCAAATGAGATTTCAGGATCACTATAAAGGGATTATTGTAGGGATCAGCTACAAAGTTTTGAACAATGATTGATGCACACTTGTTTAGAGCTGCGTTCCTTGTCCTGTAAAGTATCTTTTGTCTCACCAATTTTATTTTTGGACCACTCACTGAAATCCTGAGTTGCTCCTTCGCTGGTTAAGTTATAAATTGGAATAGGCATAGATATGATCATTTAAGAACACTTGCTACCAAAGTTTAAATTCATTAGTATTAGAGTGGTATCCCTGGCCTAAATCTGATTTCTGGCTCATTCTTGAACTCTATCAGCATATCGTTTCACTACTGGTCTTATCCTTCAAATGACAAAACATTTCAGTACTTATACTGCCAATTTTCTCAAGCAAGAAAAAGTTAAGGAAATGAGTTTACACTGTCTTATATTTCTGGAGTGCTTCCACTAGGATTTTTCAAAGACTGATTAGCTTCCTTAAACATGATATTATATGCCATTTTGATCCACTCTTCTCTCTTTTTTCCTTTTAATTTAACTCTCAAAGAATTACTTACTAAACTGGAATCCAAGTACTGGTCTAAGTCTGTCTGAGCATCTCTAGCATCAATGTATCAGTTGCAGCCTTTGCCCAAATGTAGTGTATTTACTACGCAGGGAAAAAGTGGTTAATGGAATGGTGAAAATTCATATGGAAAATAATTATAAATTTAAAATGGAAATGTTCTTCATTGCGTAATAAAATGGGATATACTTGAATCAAGATATCTATATCAAAAGTCTAATTGATGAACATAATTTATATTGTGTATGGATCAATCATTCGTAGCATAGAGGGTTCAAAATTGTTAAAGCCATAATGCAAATCAATGTAAATAGATTATCTCCTTCAATTGTGTTTGAGAATTATTATTATTTTTTTATTCCCATTCTGTCTTTTGCGAAGATGATGCTAATATCATTGTCATCCATATTGAAAATCTTATTTAAGCAACACACTTTAAGAGGTTGCATGTGATGGATTGTTATTTCATACAGACTTGTATATGCATATTCATGTTTGTAATTTCTCTATAATCTGATTTATATCTGAAGTGCTAAACATTCATCAAGAGTTTATGTGTTCTTCTTGCCCTTGTCTTATGTGCATGGTACAGGCTGGGCGAGATCAAGGTTTATCCAGTTCTTGTTTTTTGATACTGATAGTGTCTGCTGTGGCATCACTAGTAATTTTAAGACAATGATGTTGAGCAGTGTTCATTATCTGTTAAGAGGAAAACCATCAATTGGAAGCCAAAAGTTTCCACCATTGATGCTACTCTTTAAAGTTGAAAAATACCAACATTTATTATTATATAGCTGAGCTGATTATCATTTGTTAGAGAATGTATATTTGGTTTAACCTGATAGAACTTTTCTTTTCTGGAGTATACGGTGCTTTCTTTTTTGGGGTTTACAACTTTCACAAAGCGTTTATAAGTGTGTTCTTTTTACAAATATATATATATATAAATGCAGAAATAGTTTATTTGAGGCCAAACAAAAATGCAGAAATAGTTTATTTGAGGCCAGACAATTTGAACTATGATGATGATGATGATGATGATATATATATATATATATATATATAAATGCAGAAATAGTTTATTCGAGGCCAGATAATTTGAAATATGATGATCAGTTTTCAATATTGACTTATTGGAATTATCACTAACAATTAATGTTACATTAAGTTATGAACTTTATTAAGCTTCAAATACTTCTTCATTTTATGATTTTCTTTTGAAATTATCCAGTTTTAGGCAACTTAAATCGTCTTTTTCAAACAAATTGTGGTAAAGATATTCGTAGGAGATATTTAATACATCTGTGTGCCGCAAAAATGGGGATAAAAGATGTGCCTCGAGTACAAATCACTCAGATAAGCCAGTATCCCAGTATTTAGTTTAATAGTTTATAGGAGTCTTTTTAGCTATTTTGTTTTATTTTTTTTATATCAATTTATTTTTTTAGGTGAATTTTGAAGGAATTAAGCATAAAAGGAAAAGTTGGAATTTCAAATCCAAAAACAAATCTCTATGGAATCTGAAGATGCTTTCCTCGTTTAGTTAGGAATTTTTTTTTTTTTACTTATGTTTATATTATTTAGCAGTTCTATTGTTTTTGATAACTAGAACTGAACGGTGCAGATTTTCTCGAATATAAGTCTTTATTAGAGAAGGATTAGGATTCCAAGGTATTCTAAAAAGATCAGAAATTGAGAAAAAAAAAATTGAGAGGCTTGATGCCGCAAATTGAAGGAGAAGACTAATTGGAAGTTGGAGAGAAATTGTTAAATTGCAGGGTACAATGAAACTCATTATTTCTCTCTATTTTCTAATTTTTTTTAGGGAAAATTTACAAAACTAACTTTAAAAAAAATTAGTTTTCAAAAATAATTGCAAAAGAAAAAAAAAGTTTGAAAAATACTTCACAATGGAATTTTTTTTTAAATACAATGAAAGTAGACATACTAAAAAGACACTATTCTAAAATTATAAAACTGTCATTCTTTAATTATTTATATAAATATATATATTTATTTATATTATATATATATTACATATAAGTAAATATATATGATAGATTGGAGAGAAGTAATTACTTTTATGATATATATGTTTATTTATATGATATATATGTTTAGTTATATGTTTAATTATATGAATGGATTTATTTGTTGGATTGTGAAGGAATGACAGGTAAATGTTGTATATTTACTTTTATAATATATATGATATATATAAATTGATATATTATGTTAAATTTAATGAAAAGTTAAAAAATTAAAAAATATATTTTTTAAAATATTTTATTAAATATGTGAAGTGCGTTATATTTAATGAATAAAAAAATTACTGAATTATTTTATTTGAAATTCAAAAATAATTAAATAAAAACATATATGAAAACTGTTGGGAATATGAATCCCACATCGGTAAGGAATGAGCAGCTCCAGTCACTTATAAGACCGAGCAATCCTCTTCTTGTCAACTCAAGTTTTCAGGATGAGTTAGGCCCAGTTCTAATATGGTATCAGAGCAATTAATGTCCAAATGGGCTAGATCCTGAGCCAAACCCCACATGACCGAAGCTGATGAAGAGATGTCAGCCGGTCCGCCCAAACGGGCTTATGTTAGCAAGTGTCAACCAAAAGGTCCGGTTACACTTGAGGGGGGATGTTGGGAATATGAATCTCACATCGGTAAGGAATGAGCAGCTCCAGTCACTTATAAAACTGAGCAATCCTCTTCTTTTCAACTCGGATTTTCTGGATGAATTAGTCCAGCTCTAATAAAAACTAAAAATAAAAACAAAATACAAAGTCCTCATCACTATCTTATCAAGTGGGACTTTACTCACACTTGTTCTTTATGGAAGGGATCAGTAATAAAAGAATAGAAAAAAAGAAAACTAATTTGGTTTTGATGCAACATATTAAACAAAAAATTTTTTAAAAAAAAAGAAGCGGCTGAAATAGGATCTGCAATGGAAGAAAAGAAAGAAATAATAGAGAAGAGAGCGTTGAAAAATGATGAAGAAGACGCTGGTGGAAGAGAAAAGACGGCCACTGTATTTTTAAAAGAAAAGATAAAAATTAATCTAAAACCAAAGAGGGAAAAGTTAAAAATAAAAAAAAAAGAAATAAATACAGTAAAAATAAAGAAGAAAATTAAAAAGTAGTAAATGATGTAATTTCTACTTCTTCTTCTTCTTTTTTTTTTTTATTTATTTATGATTGATTCTTCTCTGTTTTCTTAATTTCAATTATGAATGATATGTTGAAATATGATTAACAGAAAATACTAATAATCTCACAAAATAAAACTATGAAAAATTATTTAAAACTGAGAGAAAATTTATCTTTAAAGAAGAAAAGATAATTTGCAAATAATTTGCACTCCACAATCTAATGGAGAAAATATACTAAAAACTCATTTTCATCTCTATCAAAAAGGGCCTAATTCAGATGGTTAAACTTGGAAGTTTCAAAGGCAAGTTTTAAGCTATGAATTTAGTGCTAAATCGCTGCTTAAATTTGTTGAGACAGTTGTATATACTGAACTCTCTCAACGCTTAATTCTAATCCTCTCTTCTACAACTGTTAACAATACAATACTCGATTCACAAGATATTCTTCAAAGATTTGCTTTTGACAATGTATGCAAGATCGCATTCAGGTACGATCTTGAATATATATTACTTCTTTACCAGCATCAGAATTTGCAAAATCCTTTGAAGAGAGTGTTAGAATTATTAGTGATAGATTTAATTGTGCATTTCCTGTTAAAATTTTTTGGAGTTGGATATGAAAAGTGTCTTAAAGAATCTGAGTCAAGTTTGTGAAGATTATTAAGAAGAAGAATGAGCTTATAAATAATTCGTCGGGTCAATATGCTGATTTGTTGTCATAATTTGTGAATTCTGGAATTTCTAATGAGGATTTTGTTACTGATATTGTATTTAGTTTTATATTAGCAGGTCGTGACACCATATCTGTAGCTTTAACATGGTTTTTCTGCTTAATTTAAATAAACTCACAAGTGGAAAAAGAAATTCTAAAAGATATAATGGAAAAAAAATTAGAAAAGAAGGGAAGAATATGGTGTATACCATGCATCATTGTGTGAAACTATGAGACTTTATCATTGTGTGAAACTATGAAACCCTTCAGGCTCTTGGATCATGCTGGTGAGCTTGAATGTGAATCCTACTCTGAGTCTTCTTAGCACTGAGCGTATGCCTTTGGTTACATGTGCTATTTTATGATCATAGTCGTGAAGTTTCCTTTATGTTGAAAATTCTTGGGCATGAAGTTGGGCGAGAACCCTATTGTGAGAATGGGTCCTTTGGACACTCTGACTCACCGGCGCAATTTATTGATAGTGGTCGCGACTTTATGGTTAAATTGAGTCTTTGTGATTTTTTGAGTTTCCTCAAACTTTGGCTCAAAATAAACTTAATTTCCTATCATTTAAATACTTAATGCACATATTAGTAACTTCAATTTGATTATCAAGATTGAAATCGAATGTGACTTAGGTTTACGTCAATAATATCCCCCTTTTAATTTTTGGCAATTAAATTGAATTGAAGCAAAGTTGGAAAGAGAAAAATGAAATTAAAGTTATAAAATCTCATCTAGTTAGTTAAAAATGAGAATAAAGACAGAGAACTTGAATGATTCATAAAGATCTTTTGAAGGTGCTTTTAGATCACACTTTTGAAGGATGATTTTAGATACATCATATACTTATTTATAAAGATCTTTTTCTTAGAGGCATGTGTAAATAAAGTACTTGAATATTTCAATATGTATGATTGTAAACTATGAATACTCCTATTATCAAAGGTGAAAGTTTGAGTCCAAGGCTATGCCCTAAAACTCCAAAGAAAATAGAGTGTATGAAAAATGTCTTGTATACAAAAGCTGTGAAAAGTCTAAAGTATGCAATGATATGTACAAAAATTGATATTTGCTTTGCTATTGAGATGGTAAATAGATTTCAAACCAACCTAGGTCTAACACTTTAGCAATTAGTTACAAAAATATTGTGGTATCTAAAGGGTACTGTCGATTATTCATTGCATTATTAAGATAGGGGTTTGAAATCAAAAGCCTATATAAACATTGATTAGGCAAAAGATGCGGATAAAATGAAATCTACTTTTGGATTTATTTTCTTACTTAATAAAGGTGCTATCTCATAGAGTAGCAAAAAAAAAAAAAATCATGTATAGCACTATCTATAATGGAAGCTGAATTTGTAGCATTTTGGGTTGTAGTACAAGTATGGGTCTGGTTTAAGAGATTTTTGAATCATTTGGGTATGAGTGCTACAAATGAATCAACAACAATAAATTTTAACAATTAAGCAACTATAGCTTATACAAAAAGACCAACAGTTCCATTGCAAAACCAAACATATCGACACCAAATATAATTTTGTAAGAAAGATGGTTACATGAAAAGAAATGGACATGAAATACATCTCTACACAAGACATGATTGCATTTCCCTTTAAAAAAGCAATTCCTAGAGATGTATTTGTTAAACATACAAAGTCTTTAGGGTTGTGTAGATGTTAATGTTTTTATGTTATTTATTTTTCCCAAACTATGTTCACTTATTATTTATTAATACTGAAACATGATTTTTATTTTATGGGTACTTGAGTTTAGATGTTTTGAAAAAATATAGATTAAACTTCTCACATTAATAATTGCCTTTATTTGTCAATATGGAAAATGAAGATAGACTGCTTTTAAGCATATTATTTAGGTGATCATAAGCTCATGCTTAAAGTAAAATAGTCGTCTCATTTTTATAATGAGATTTACATATTATGATGGCTAGTTATATATAATTATGCCTAATTCTGTCAAAATCATCAGACGTGAGTCTGAAGTAACCTGAGTAGATAAGTGGAACTTGAGTTGGGTATTATGTGTCTAAACTATACTATGCATAGTTTTTATAAGATGGAATGAGATTCTAGAAGACATGCATTCTAAAGGAAAGAGTTGACACTATGACATATGCCTTATACTACATATGAAATTTTTACCATAGGAGGCAAAAGCTAATGATCTTAACTTTTATCAATGTGAGACCCTCAAGAATTTTAGTTCCCGAAATTATTACCTTTATGACTTTTGGTTGGTTCTCGAGATATAATTGATTGTTACTATCTTAGGGTGTTACCCTCTTATGATTGATTCGATCTAAAGGGATATTTTTAGAAAATGAGTCTAGTTATGATTGAGGGAGCAAAATTGAAAGGAAGATTACTAGATGATTACTTCTCTTTATATTTATATGTTGATTAATTACGTTTGTAGCTATTATGAATACAAAAATTTTCTTGAGATAAAAAGAGACAATGGAAATGTGATAAGTAATATGACTAATGCATACATTATCAAATCTAAAATCTTTTTTAACGAGATGCTATATACCATAATAGATGTATGACTTAGAGCTCTCATAGCATGTTGGTCACATGATCTGTTAGCCTAAGCTATCTAAACAATTTTCTTTGAATGGCATGTGTTTTGTCATATATAAGTAGGACATGTTTTATTGGGTCAGATCCATCCATGAAGGATGGGTAGACCTAGGGCTAGGCAAAGTTTGATTACCTGATTGAACTTGCCTGACCCAATATTCAATGCATGGGTTCAATCAGAACGGTACTATAACATGGGCGACAACGAGTGATGGTATGAGATTTTTCTTGGGTTTGGGTGGTCGTTCAAGTGAAGAGTATTTATTTTGTATATATATACACACACACACACACATAACGACATCATTTTTCCGTAAGAAAAAATAACATCGTTTGAGATGCATATTTAAGTATCGTTATGGCATTAATCCTTTATTATAATACCCTTATATCCTATATACGTATAACATATATACCTTGTATATATAAAATACATATATAGAATGCAAGAGTACTACAATAATTAGCTGTAGCAACCCTCATATTTAATGCCAAAAATAATTATAATTAAAAAGATATAAACATAATAAGCATTTAAATACATGTATATAGCAATTAAATGAATATAATTAAAATATAAATTAATTAATTTAAAAAAAAATTTATCCGAGTTTTGTCTGTAATTTTAATAAATTCCAAAATCAAAATAATTCAACCTACATTGAAAACACTTCCAAAATTCATAATTTCTCAAAACGATCATCTTTTCAATTCATATCCAAATATTTGACACATTTAAATAATATACAACTTTAGTATTTATAAACATTACAAACTTTGTAACTTAAACATATTTAGCAAAGAATTATAATGTATATATCCCAAAAACATTACAACATAAATTTATACATGCAATGCAATGTAGCACCTGCCAGACGGTCTTATGGAAAGCCTCAATCTTATACTTATTCTGATATGTCAAAGCTTTTTTTATCTACCCTTTCACCTGTACGATACAAACTAATTATGCTAAGCTAAAACTTAGTGGTACATACTTTGGCAACATAAAATTTCTAAAACAAATATTTATTCTCATGTTTTAAAATGCATTTAATTTCAATAACAACACAATGCTCAATTAATATTTATAATCTCATAAATCATATTAACATAACACATCAACATACGCATATTGGGCCTAATAAATCCCTACGTAATATTCAGGTTTCGGAAAGATTGACTTGGCCTATTGAGATCCAAAAGTTTGACGCTAGAGCTTAAGTGTTAAATGATATCGGTGTATCTCACTCGAAAGTCGTCTCCTCAATATTGAAGTGTCCGACACCAATGTGTCTTGTCCGAATGCATAATAATAAGAGTGATATCAGTGTATCTCGCCCAAATGCATATAAAATATCATGACGTATCGTTGGCATGCTAACTCGATAGTACCAAACTCAATATTCTAGAATAAGTAATTATGTAGGGTAAACATTCACATAATGTCATATAACATTCTCATATTCTCAATTCATTTCATCAATTCTCCTATATTTTTCACATTTCATCACATTCTTTAATTATTTTCACATTGCACATTATACTCCATAACAATAATGTGCCTTATTCAAAATATCTCAAATCACCATATCATAATGGTTTTACATTTCAAACAATATTCAAATTACATTTTTGAAGCAATGCATAGATTATATAAATAATCTCATTTAAAAGAAAAACAAAAAACTTCCAAAATGCCAATGTGATTATGCCAAACATGAACATTAAAAATATATGTTGTCAAAGTATGTACAAACCTTATTTAGCCCCAAAATCCAATTAAAAGCACTTTCCAAGCTTCAAATTGGAAAAGCCTTAAACTTTGCCCTTTTGCTTCAATTATGCTTATCTATTCCTAAACGAAACAAAGGTCCAATCCTTTAATTAAAACCATTCTCATACTCAATTTGTACAAAACAACCATTAATTATACTAATTCTAACTAAAATCCAACAAAAACCCTAGTTTCACTACTTTCATATTTCAAACTTCAGCAAAACAAGCTCCCTTTCATCATCTAACTATTAAATCAACATAAACACATTATAATAACTTTGTAACTATGTACTTTTACAATTAAAACCAATTCAATCTCTAACTCAATAATCACAAAATCTTAAAAATCAAGGAAACAAACTTAAAGTGAAGGATACTTACTTAAACCTTGCTTAATCTTCAATACCAACTTGAAACCTTTGGATTTCTAGAGAAATTTGGTGTATTGGATGAAAAAATATCTCTCCCTTTCTCTCTAAAAATCGACCATGCATGGTGTTGGATGAAGAAGACTTGATTTAACTACAACAATTAGTATCTATAGATATGAATATTTGCTACGACACTTTTGATAATAGCTAATGTATAATATTAGCTATGAAATTTATGACTCATAACTAATAATAATTTCATTAGCTATGAAAAATAGTCTCTCAAAACTAATTCTTAACTTTTGTTTCAAATTATATTTGCCGTAGCAAAAGTTAGCTTTTAGCTACAACTTTATAGCTCTAGTAGTACAGTAAATATTTTAGCCATAGATATGAAACTTTCATATCAATAGTTCTTATTATTAGCTATGAAAATTAAATTGTGACTGGAAGTCTATAAAAATATCTATAAAATATATAATTTGTGACTAATTATAGTTTTATTTGCTATGAAAGTTTTGCTCTCAAAGCAAAATCTTAACTTTTGTTTTAACTTTTAGTTATTGTAAGAATAATTAGCCTTAATTTAAGCTAAAACATTTTAGTCCTTATAGCTAATTGAATATTTATCCATGAAAAATATTATAATATATTATATCTATAGCAAAAGATTTGAAATGTTTAGTTACAAATTTTCATATTCGTAGCTAATTGATGTTATTGAAAATTATGAGAGGAATCCTACATTAAAAAAAGATATATTCAGTAAGAATAAATAAGTGAAAAAGACTCAAATAATTAAAGTTTTGATTTGAAGTATGGTATCAAGTCAACGAATAAGTGTGCTCTCTTAAAGGACTCATGAAGAAGATATCCCAAGTAAGTGAGCTCCCCAACTATAAGTGATATTAGAGTTGATGATTTGATAAGTTGTTTGGCATAAATGAGCATAAAGCCGATGGTCATGTTTTGTGACCTAGATCGATTGAAGTAGAAAAGGTTGTAGTGAAAAACTTGACATATTTACCACAATTAATATTTTTGTAGCAAATATTTTTAAGTTTTAGTTATAAATATATATGCTTATAGCTAATATACAAGCATTGCTATAGATATTATTTACTATGGCTAAATGAAATAAGCTTTTGCTACAAATTTATTATTATTATAGCAAAAATATTTAACTTTTTAGTTATATAATTATTTTAAATGTGGCAAAAAATACTAACTCTTAGCCACAACAATAAAAGTTACATGGCTAACTTTTAGTTTTGCCACTTCTAGCTACGACGAGCTAGAAAAAATTACAATCATGGCGAAAATATTTAGCTACACAAGTTTGTACATTTAGCTACAATGTATTCCATGGCTAGACGTGCAAAATGTTACAATGAATTTTTTTTATTAAATTCCATCTTTATCCCCCCATTTATACTTAAATAATTAAATATTATACTTAAATAAATAAATAATTATTATATATTTATCTTTAATTACCATCTATAAATATTTCTTTCTTACTTTTGACTTTTATTTATCTATTTATTTATTTATTTTCACTTTTCTAACTTAAATAGGTATATATGTATGTATGTATGTATATATTAGGTATATCTTGTGTATATATTATGTATCTAGTGTACATATTATGTATATCTAGCATATATATTATATATCACCCTTCCAACACATCTAGTTATTCTCTCATATTAATTATTTTTATGTGTATTAAAAATGTGAATGTTACCCTTTACCCTAGCCGCATAACCTAAAATTTCTTATTCTTTCTCAAAAGTCAGGAAGTCTCTCTCTCGATTCTTTCATTTCTCTGGAGAGTCCTTCTCTCCTCAACCCTTCTACCTTCTCCCTCCGATAATCTCTGTCTCTCCTTTGCCCTTCCTTCACTTTCTCCAATCATCTCTTATTCTATTTTTCTACTTATTCTCTTGTTTCCTCTAATATAGCAGTAAGAAATCAAAGTCTTTGGGTTCATATTTAACCTAAATCTGTCTGTGACTATCCTCTTTGACTACTAAGCAAGGATTTCAAACTATTTTATTTTAAAATGAGTGTTTTATTGTTTTTATTTTGAGAGTTTTAAAATGAATGACTGATTTTATTTTTGGCTGACTGTGTGTTTGGTTTGTGCTTAATATTGTTATGTTTAAATGAGTTATAATTCATGTATGAAGTTTTTTTATAATAATATTTAGATTTTATGAAAAAAATCAAATTATTTTTACCGATTGTTGTATATTTGTGTTTTTCTCGACTGACTTCTTAGTGTGCTGTTTGTTAGATCAATAGATCTACCATAATCAGTTGATATATTGATGTTTTGTTTGGTAGAAGCTTTAGTTTATAAATATGGGTATTTAGGTTGTATTACATGTATTCAATATTAGGATTTTTGTAGATATGTATATTTTCGACAATCTGCTTCTATATTTGGGTTTTATTTTGATTGATTTTTAAATGTTTGATTAATAGATATACCGATTATTGGAGATTTGCCATTGCAAGCTTGTTTTCATTGAATTACTTTTCTTTTTTTTCCACTTTTGACAAGTTTTTTTTTGTAAAATATGCAACTGCATGTTGTTTAATGATTGAATTTACTTATGTATGCTATTATTTTAGTTTATTTTTAATTTGCATATGCGCTTTCAAAATTTTTATTTTTATTTTATTAAAAATAATATTTATACATATTTTCGGAAGAATGGTTTTATATAACTTAATATAAAACATTAATTGTTTACAATTTTTAATTATAAACTATAACATATAATTATATGTATAAAAATAATATTAAAAGAATTTAATTTTATATATTTAACTAATTATTAAAGTTATTTTACTAAATTATTAACATTATTTTTGTAAATTATTAAAATTATTTTAGTAATTTATTAAAATTATATAAATTATTTAATTTAATTATAAATTAAAAGAATTTAATTTTATATAATTAATTAATTACTAAAGTTGTTTTAGTAAATTATTAAAATTAATTTAGTGAATTATTAAAATTATTTTAGTAATTTATTAAAATTATATAAATCATTTAATTTAATTATAAATTGTAATTTGTGATTATGTATACTGTTATTATTTTTATAAAAAATATAATTAAATATAATTAATAGTAATTAATTATTATTGTTAAATATTACTAAATATAATTATTAACTATTAATTTTTTTGATAATTATAAATTTTATTATGTGATTACCTATACTGTAATACATTTTAAACAATTTTAATTATATATCAAATAATTAATTGTAATCATTAAATAAGTTTTATTTATCTTCAAATCATAATATGTACATGTCTTATCTTTTATTAATTATAATTTGATTTAATTTAATTTGATATAAATAATTATTATTATTTAAATTATTCTTTTTTAGTTATGACATGTATTTTTAAATTATTATATATATATAATATGTATAGATTGTTTGAGATTGTCTTCTGTATTTAATAGTATTTAATTATATAAAAAGTCTAGAGTCTTTCTTTTTCTGTTTTGTACTTATATGTATAACAATATGCAAATGGAATGAAAAAAAAAAAAGAAAGAAAAAAGAAATAAAGAAAAACCTCTCTTATTATGCAAGGGATATTGGATATAATTTTGATATTTTAATTTTAATATAACATAGGTAGCAAAATTTTAATAATTAATAACCATTGCTACCTATGTTATATTCTGTATGCATTGATTATTTTTTTTCTTTTCGAAACTGTAATTTTTATAGATAAACTATTTGTAACGGATATATGGAGAATCCATATCATCCAAGTTTACAATGCACTTAAGAAAATTTGGCAAAGAATTAAAAGACAAATAAACAGCAGGCTTTATACTCATTCTACAGTCTATGGCAATGAAATTTGCGGCTTGATTACCCTCCCTGAATGTATGTAGTATAACCGAATTTGAAATGTCAATGAAGCTTTTAATGTGGCTGGCCATTGTTGTTGATGTAGAAATTCGGGAGGATGTGATTTGATGATGAATCCATGCTGAGTCAGTCTCTATTTCCAGCGGCAAGTAATGTTTCTGAATACACCATTGGATTCCTTCAAAAGCAGCTTCAGCTTGGTTGGGATTAGAAGTCCATAAGAAAAAACTGAGACCTGCTATAAAGCATCCATTGCAATCCCTGACAATAGCTCCACCGGTCGCTATATTCACAGTCACCGAAGCGTCAACATTAAGCTTGAATCTTGGTGAAACTGGTTTACGCCAATATACGAGAATTAGCTTTAATTTGCATCTTTTGCCAAATTGTTCTGGCAAGAATTCTTGAAATAAAGCCATGGACTTTGCAAATTTGGCAGAGGAATGAGCTACTCCCCAATTAAAAATTGAGGTGAGGATGGACCTGATAATGGTTGGACTATATACCTCCTCGTCACCTCATGTAATTTTACAAAAGGCTAGCCATATGTGATAGAGAATTACCTGAGGAATGAAGGCCATGACTTTGCCCTCCAGCGAGTTAGGAGAGAATTGGGACCACCACAACATGAATTCTTGTTTAATTGTGCGCTGGACCGAGGCATTGTATTGCAAAGATTGTTTGAAAAATTGCCAGATTTTCATGGTTTCAGCACAGAGGTAGAACATGTGAGATGTAGTAGCTGCAGCAGATAAGCAAAATGGACAGCAAGTGGCCATTTGAATCCCCATCATTTGAAGTCTTTCCGACAACGGCAGGGCATGGTGCCATAATCTCCACGCAAGTATTGAATACTTGATGGGAATTAATGAGTTCCAAGTCATCCTGTACGATAGTAGCTCGCTTTTCCTTTCTCTCACAGCATCATAAATTTCTGCCAAGACAAAGGACTTGGAGCTTATCTTGTTACTAACCCAATCTCCATTCTCTTGCTGCGTAAAAGGAGAAGAAGCAGTGGTTGAGATCTTGCAAATTCTCTTCCATATAGGGGAGTCAGTTTGCAAAAATTTCATATGACCAGCTCTACCATATTTTTTCCTCATAATCATTGCCCAAGGAGTATCTCCCTTTTGATAGTTCAACCAAAGCTTTATTGAGTAGGCTTTTTGCAATGATACAAGCGATCAGACTCTCATACCACCTTCGGAAGTGGGGTAGCAGAATTTTTCGAACCTGGCCCAATGATAGTGCCGTTCAACACCTGAATGCCAAAAAAAAGAAACAAATTTTCGTTCTAAAGCATCAATAATTTGTTTCGGCAGTTGCATAGCCCCCAATGTATGAATTGGAATTGAACTCAAGACATGTTTAATGAGCAGAAGACGACCACCAGTTGACAGCAACTTTTTCATCCAACCATGAAGTTCTGTATCCACTTTTTGTAAAAGATATTGACAGTAAGTGGAACGATTGATGCCTTGATATATAGGGGCCCCTAAGTACATGAAGGGAAGTGAATGCCACTTGATGTTAAGAATCTGTGCTATCTTGTCTATAAAACCATGGCTAGCTTTTTTTGAACAATAGAAAGAACACTTCCCAAAGTTGATGGCTTGACCGGATCCTTGTTGATATGTTATTAGAAAGGCTCTGAATTGCTTAGCACTTTTAACATCACCATTCAAAAATATGAGCATATCATCGGCGAAAGCAAGATGAGACATCACCTCACATCCTCTAGCAGTCTTGTATGGAGTTCTTTTTCCCTCCCCAATTAGTTTGTTTAGCCCTCTTAAGAAACATTCCGCAGCTATGATGAACAAATACGGAGAGAGAGAGGGTCTCCTTGCTTGACACCACGCTTAGGATTGAAAAACCCACAGTTGACTCCATTCACCATAACTGATAATCTTGTAGCTTTGAGATTAGACATTATCTGATTGACAATCTTGCTTGAAAACCCGAATTTAAGGAGAACCGACTCAAGGAAGAACCATGAGACTCTGTCAAAGGCCTTAGCCATGTCAAGTTTGATTGCTAAGTTATGTCTCCTAGTCTTCTTGTCCATATCATGAACCAGCTCGTTTGCTAATAGAATTTGCTCATGAATTGAACGTCCCTTTAAGAAACCTGCTTGTTCTTGGGAGATTATAAGAGTAAGTAATGGAGCCATTCTATTAGCAATTATTTGGGTACATACCTTGCTAACAAATGTAGCCAAACAAATGGGGCGGAATTGGCTGAAGTCCGATGGATGTTGAACCTTCGGCAAGAGAACAATTTGACACTAAGTGATTGTGGGATTGGCAGACCAAGGAAAAATTCCTTAACTGCGCTGCAAACATCCCAAGCAATGATATCCCAGCATTGCCTAAAGAATGTTCCGTCGAAACCATCCGAACCAGGATCAAGTTGCCAAACAGCTTCTTTAATCTCCTTGTCGTCTGGGATTCGCTCTAAAGCTGTGTTATGAGCTTCTGTGATTACCATGGGAATTACCTCAATGAGAGAGTCGAAAGATCCATGGTTTTCATCACCAAATAGCTTCTGAAAAAATGATACAGCTTCGTTGCTTATTTCTGATTGATTAGTTATCCACTTTCCTTATGAATTTTTTATTATTGATATCCGCTGCAATTTCCTGGATATCTTTACACATTGATGAAAAAACTTGGAGTTAGATTCTCCCTCTGTAAGCCATTTAATGTGAGCTTTTTGTCTCCAAAAGGTTTCCTGTAACTTGTATTTCTGCAAAAGGGAAGCTTGCTTCTTCTGCCATTCGATTCGATTAGTAACCGAAGGATCTGAGACATAAATCTGTTCGGCCTCAACTGCCTCCTTTTCTGCCTTTTCAGTGCCATGAAAAATATTACCGAAAGTGTTTTTGTTCCACTCTCTGATTGAGTTCTTGAGAAGATTAAGCTTCATGAAAAGGCCTTTTATACCACCACCAAAAAAATTAGAATCACAGCTCCGTCGAACCATAGGCAAGAAGGTGTCATGAGAAAGCCACATATGCTGGAACTTAAATGCTTTTGGAATAGACATATTTGAATTCTGACAAGACAGTAACAATGGGGAGTGGTCTGATGAAGTCTTACCAAGATGACGAATGCTAATATCTGTGAAGAGATCATAAAATGATTCATTAGCCATAATTCGATCCAAGCGCTCCCAGACCCTTCCGGAATATCTAACTCCTGTCCAAGTGAAATCACAGCCCTTGAAAGGAATATCGATAAGGCCATAATCATCCAAACACGTGACAAAGTCTTGCATACTGCTTAAGCATGGAGTGGCATTGCCTTTGTACTCTGTTGGCGATTTAATCACATTAAAATCCCCACCTACAATCCAAGGCCCTGAAATGCACTCTGAGAGGCTAATAAACTTATCCCATAGCATTTGTCTACCCGACTTGGAGTGTTTACCATAGACTGTTGAATAGGTAAAATCTAGAGAAAGAGAATGAAATTGCACCGAGCATGTAAAAACTTGAGACACATCCTGAAAATTCATAAGCTGAACATATTGTTCCTTCCAAAGGAACCATATTTTATTATCTGATGAACATTCAACATTGTTGAATCCAAGCTTCGAAGCAAAATACAAACTTTTAGATTGATTCACCATAGGCTCAATAATAATAAGAAGAAAAACTTTATGTTCACGACAGAGCTTGAGTAATCTAGAGAAAGAAGAGTTTATACCACGGAGATTCCACTGGAGTATATTCATTGATGAGAATCAAAATTAAGAGCTAGAGAGTGTTTGCCCTGTTTTGTAGTCCTGTGAACTTGTGATTTTTGTTTTCTACCAACCTTTTTCCATTGGACTATTGTGAAAGCCTGTTCTGGGTCCTCCCCTTCCAATGAAGAATTTAAAACATTCTGCAGCTTCCTATTAAGGACTCGCTTTGAAATACGCAGCTCATCAGTCAGCAAAATAATTTCAGGCAAATTCGAATCAGAGTTATGCTGGTACGAATCCTCATTGTCATTAGAATTTTGTTCCGGTTCAGAATTATTTGAAGCAAAAACTGTTGTCGAGTTAATCATTTCAACCTCGGGACCAGAATCATGATCAGGAATATGATCCGAATTAGGTAAGGAGTCAGTAGAAGACTCGTCGCCATTAGAATTTTGTCCGGATTCCTGAGTTTTTGCTTATACAGTAATCTCGTCACTATGTTTCTGCTGCTCTAAATTTAGAGAAGTATCATGCAGTTGTGAGACATTAGCAACTGCGTTATTATGAGTTTCGTTGGGAGTACCATCAGATTTTTCTAAGGGTTTAGTTTTGTTTGATTCTATTGGAACCCAAACCTTCTCAGGATTCTTCTTCTCGATGATCACAGGAACAAACGATGATGGCTGTTTAGCTAATGTTTGGCAATTGGAATTGTCATGGCCCAACTTGTGACAACGAGTACAAAAAGCCGGTAAATTTTCGTATGTGACTGATTGGAAAAAGCAAATTTCGTCGTCATCAATCCAAACTTTGGAAGGGAGTTCCTATGATAAATCAATTTTGACACAAACCCTAGCCACAGATGGTCTTGTTAGTGTTGCAGTAGCTACATCAACTTTAAGTGGCTGCCTAACCAAATTGGCAATAAGGAAAAGAGTCGCTTTTTCAAATAGATGAACAGGTAAACCCTCAAAAGAGATCCATGCAGGAATGATGGAGCTGTCTCTATCCGATTGAAAATCCCTCGTCTATTTGGAGACTCGCATAGCAAATCCATTAAAGTACCAAACTTGCTTTAACCAACATCTATGATAATCACTTTCCAAATCAAACTTAATCAAGACATGACTGGGATCAAGCAAGCCAAGGGTAAAATATCCATTGAATCCAATCTGATCAAGGTGCTTTTTCAAAGTTTTCATGGTCGGACGGCCAGATTGAAAAGACCCAATTAAAGCAAAATGAAAAGGCTGCACCAAGAAATTCGATTCCTCTTTGGAAAAGGAGATAGCAGGAACTCCCTTAAACATACTGGGTTTTTTAGCAACCATAAGAGGAGCTCGTGTAAAAGCAGGAGCAAGCGATCTATTAACATTCTTCATAATCTCAGCAAAAGAACAAGATATTGGTGCACCAGCCGTGATGAACAAGAAACGGAACCCTGTAAGTCTGTACCGTAAAATAGTCCGGTCCCTCCTCCAAACTCAGTTCCGGTTTCTTTACTCTTCTTTCAGTGGCATTTCATCAAACAGTTGATAGGCAAGACAACTAATCAATCATTATCACATATAGATGGCCCAAATCTCTACTTCGGTGCAGTACTCTATTTTTTTAGTTTCTTTACTCTCCAGTTGCTGGTGTTTGCTACTACTGTTGCCGCTGCTGTTTGCTGCAATGCTGCTACTGTTGTCGCTGCCGCTGCCTGCTGCTGCCGTTACCGCTACTGCTGCCGCTGCCGCTGCTGTTCCTTGCTGCTATTGTTGTGCTGCCGCTGCTGCTCCTTGCTGCTACTGCTATGCTGCCGTTTCTGCTCCTTGCTGCTACAGTGCAATATCTTCCCAGTCCGTGGGTTTGGTTTGGAATTTTGTCGAACAGTTTGCGAGCAATTGAAAGAGAGGGGCCAAATAGATCAACGAAGAGAGCCAATGCACTTGAGAGTCCAGCTTTTTCACCAGCAGCTTGAAGATCGTGAAAAGAGATATTTGAACAAGTGTGCCTGGCCACCACATATGTGCAGGATCCACCACGTATTTTCTTACAAGTCCTGCCCAACCATATCCCAAAACCTGTGTATCTTTCTTACAGTTTCTAATTGGAAGTTGATGTTTTATCCACTAGAGGGTATGTGTCAACAGTAGGCTAGTCTGCAATTATTACTGAAGACACTAATCATGTTTCAGGCTTTGCAATGAATAGTGATTGTGGTGGAGATTGTTGCATATGCATTGATTATTAGGTAATTGGTATATTTATATTGTTGTCATGTGGTGTTATATGTTGTTTATTGTATGTATAGGTCTAATGGTTATTGTTAGATGTATATGTCTAATGGTTATCGTGAGAGGGTATATGTCTAATGGTTATTGTTATTGTATAGGTCTAATGGTTATATATATATAACGGTTATTATTATATGTAATTGTTGTTTGTTATATGCAAAGGACCAATGGTTATTGTTATACGAACATTTTAGGTAAATTAAAATTTTTAGGATTAAGACCTTAGCAAGAATAAAATTTTGTATATAATTTAACAAATGCTATTAAATATTTAAGATGAACAACCTGTATATTAACTATATAAACTGATTGTATTTAACTAACACAATCAGTTTCAAAGTTGACCAACTAATTAATTAAATCATCAAACTCTAAGGTAATTAAATAACTTAAAATCATAAGAGTAAGAGACCATAGTATCAATTAAAAATAATCAAAGTACAAAAACCAAGCAACTAATTCCCTAATCTGAAAAGATGTTAATTGCTTATTACAACCATTTTGAAATCATCAAATTCTAAAATCAATTAACTAAAAGAACTTAAAATTATTTAAGACAGACCATAGTAGCAATCACAGGCGGAATCCTAGACTCCCTCAGCCAGCCATATATATACATACATATACATATGTGCATATATATATACATATGTATATGTGTGTGTATATATATATGTATATGTATATATGAATTTTATATTTATATATGAATTTATATAAATATTCATTTATATATTTAAATTTAAAAGAATTTTAATATATATACACATACATTCATTTATATATATATGAATTTTATATTTATATATGAATTTATATTTATTCATTTATATATTTAAATATAAATGAATTTAAATGAATATATATATATAATTTAAATGAATTTTATTTTAATTCATAAAATTTTCATTAAAATTTTTATATATATAAATAATTGACTGCTTAGTATGTTGTGCGGAGAAATATGTTTTTTTAAAAAAAAATTAAAAATGAGGCTATTATGCAACGTTTTCAAAATATACAGAATTGTAGAATACAACTACCATCTCTTAGGCATAGTTAATTTAATAGCATAAATTAATTATTAAACTACTATAATATTAAATGTTCAATTTTATAATAAACTCATCTGTAATTTTTTTTCTATGAAAAATCAGGCGCCCCTCAATAAATTCTTAGTTTTACCACTGATAGCAATTAAAAATTATCAAAGTACAAAAACCAAGCAATCACCAATCTATAAAGTTAATTGCTTATTAGAACCATTTAGAAAGTGCTAAACTCCAAAATCAATTGATTAAATGAACTTAAAATCATAGGAGTAAGACCATAGGAGCAATTAAAAATAATCAAAGTTCAAAACCCAAGCAATTAGATATCTGAAAAGTTGTTAATTGCTTATTAGAATCAAATTGAAATCATCAAACTCCAAAGCAATTAATTAAATGAACTTAAAATCATAGGATTAAGACCTTATTAGCATTTAAAAATTATCAAAGTCTAAAATCCAATTAATTAATTCCCCATCTGGTTAGTGTTAATTGCTTATTAGGCTCAGTATTTAAGTAATCTTTAAATTCCTAAATGCAATATTTTTTAAATTGTACTTATGTTTAGGGTATATTGCTTAGATGCAATTTAGGGACAATTAAAGACCAAACTCCGATTATTTAAGATTCAAATTAATTAATAATTTATTATTCAATTCTCTTTAAGGAATTAGGATAATGGCCAATACTCAATAAATACAAGAACAACAACAACAAACTATAGAACAACCTGTTGGGGAGGTAGGAAAACCACCTACTGCTAGGAAAAAGAGAAAACCATCAGCCTCCCATCCAAGGAAAACTTCGATAGCTTGAGATCATTTTACTTAATTTCCCAAGGAGGAGGTAGCTAAACTAGCAACAACCTATAATTATTGTGGCAAGTAATATTTGTGTGATTTCAAGCTTCATGGAACCTCAAATATGGTTTATCGCTTAAAAATTTGCCCTAACACTATAACAACATAGACATATGGAGGCAATTAAAATGTCTTGTAGGGCCTGTTTTAATCGCCTTTACATTTACGTACAATTGCCTCTAAACTGCCTTCTTTCACACTGTTACTACCGCGTAGGGGCAATTTCACACCTCATCGGGGTATTTTGTATTTTAGCTGCTGTTGTATAGGAGTGCACATAATCGCCACTATGTAGATTGTAGAGGCAGTTTCTGGCACCCAAAAAAAAAAGGAAAAGATGAAGACATTTAATTCTTAGGAGCGGTCTAAACTGCCTCTATGTTGCTCTTAGTATTTTATTTTTGCCAATTTTTGGTGCCAAAAGCTTATACTGTAGAGGCAATAAAATGCGTTGAAATGTTTTTTTTTTGTATTAATTTATATTATATTCTTTTAGTCATTTCTATTCAATTCTGTTTATTTGAATGCATATTATAATTCAATAGAGGCATAGATACCTGTGATGTTTCTAATTCAATGCAAAGTTGTTTCTTAATATAGGAATAGCTACAATACGAAGAAAATAAAAGATAAAACACACATGGAAATTACCATTTCGTTTCAAATCAAAGAAAGCAAAAGCAATGACAAAGAAACCAAAACCAAAGAATACGTATAAATTGATCAATATCTATAATTGTTGCTGAAGTTTTCTAATGATTATCTGAAATCACAGAGAAACTCATCATGTCATCTAAGAATACTAGGCATAAAACATTTTAAATTCTTGATAACCTTTAGGAAAGGAAAAAAATAAAGTTTATTATCTACATCTGAATCTTCCATTATGTATGTCAGTCTACTAACACATATTTGGCTAACTGAATCTAACAGAACGAATAGTAAGCAAAGTAAGAAAAAAAAACATCAAGCAATAGCAAAATGAAATTCAACAACAACTAAACATATATAGTCTCATATCAACAAACCAAGCAACAAAATTCTAACACCGAGAAACCCCTTTTACAATAAAAACTGAGCAAAAGAGAAACAAAATGAAAACAAACATTTTAAAAAAAAAAGAGATTCTATAATTAATTTGCAAAAATGAATCTGAAATACATAAATAAAAAAAATAGAAATATACTAAAAAGAAAAAAAGTCATGACATGCAGGCCAAAATATAGAACAATTGAGAAAACAAAAATTAAAACCTAACAATTTGAAATGGAAAATGAAGAAAAGAAAAAGCAGTTTGACTCACTTGGGTTATCTTTGTTCGATTGGTAGGGAGGAAGAAATAGGTAGAGAGAAACTGTAAGAAAGATAAAGAGTTTGTGTGTTTGTGGGAAAATTTTATCTTCTCCCTATTAGAGAACCCAATTGCCTCAAGTGGACAAAAAAATCAAAATTTACAAAATCAATGAAAACGATAACAATGAATTAAATACAAAGCAATAATATCATATTAGAGAAGATTAAAAAAATCAATTTTGCCCAAAAAATACAAAAAAAAAAATTAATTCTACCTTTTGCAGTCTCTAGATTATTAGATAAAGAAGATTTTAAGGCTTTAGGCCTTAGAGATTAAAAACTCTCACTTTATACTTCTTTCCTTTGCAATCAATTAAAAAGATACCCTCCAAAATTTTGTTTCAGCGCCTAATTAAACCGTTGATTCTCCTGCAGCCTTGCCTACCTTAAGCTAATGGTTAAAAATTTAGGTGCCTCAAGAAATCCTTTTCTAATTTTGTCTTTTTTGTTTTCTTATTAGCTTAGAGGCAGGTCACAAAACCGCATCTTTAAATTCACTGCTAAAAGCTATTATTTTTATAGTGTAAGTACCCATATACCCTAAAAATTATCCTAAGTAGTAAAATTTGAAATTTACTTCCAAATAAAAAGGTGATGGTATAGAGGTAGGTGTTGTTCAATCATATAGTGTTGAGGAGTGTAGAAAGGTCATAGCAGTTTTTGTTATAACTGATAAGCAACCTTTTAGGGTGGTATAGAGTTTTGGTTTCAAGCATATGATGCATGAATTGTTCAACATTTTAAAGTCCCTTCTAGATATAACGTCGCTAGAGATTATTTCCAGTTGTGCTCAGATGAAAAAATAAGGCTAAAAGCTTTGTTGAAGAGGGGTTACGAGAATGTAACACCCATAAATTTTAAATATAGTTAAATAAGTATGTGGAAGATAGTTAAAGTGTTGGGAGAGATATATGTGTAGTATATACCTAATACATGCCTAGTGTATACATAATATATACCTCACATATACTTATTATATATGTTGGCTACATATTATACACTTAATGTACACATGATATACACATAATATATACTTAATGTATACATTATATATATGTATAAAATATATATGACATATAAATAAAGTATAAAGGGAATATGTATATATATGTATAATTATGGGTGGGAAGATGATGAATAAATAAATAAATAAATATAAAAAAGAAAAGAAAAGAGAAAGTCAAAAGAAGAAAGAAAATGTATGGTAGGGATTAAAAGATTAAAAAAATAATAATTAATTAACCAATTATATATATATGGTTGCGAAGAAGAAGAAAAATAAAATAAAATTATTAATTGACTAAAATTATTTTTGGATAGGAAAGAAGACTAAAATATCTTATTATTATATTATTATATTATTTTATAGATATATATATGTATGAAGGGTAAAATTGGAAATTTGGTGCATAAAAGACCATATTCTTCTTCATTTAGCAAGGGTGAACGAAATTTTTAGTGGAGAGCAAGAGGGAGAGGATTTCTTCTTCAATTAAATCTAATGTCACAAGATTTTCCAAGGGAATCAATGTATTTTTGAAGAATAATCAAGAATTAGGTAAGTATTTTCTAAGTTTAAGAAGTTTTTCTTTGAGTTTATGGTTATGTGAGATTTGAGGTTTTGATATTGATGCTTATAATTGATGATATGGGTTGTTTTGAAGTTATTATAATATGTATATAGTAAATTTAAGGTCGATTGTTGAAAAAGATTGAGTTTGGTGAAGTAAGGGTTATGGGTGAAATATGTGAAAATTGGAGTTTGTGATGGAGGTTACTACAATTTCTAAAATAATTTGTAATGATGTTATTTTGATGTATAAGTAAAGATTTTATTGTTGAATATTAAAATGAATGAGTTTGATGGAAGTTTGAAAAAAAGTAGTAGTGTGAATTAGGGTTTTGGGTCGAATGAGTGTAATTGATATTTAATTGAATGAAATGTCTTGGAATGAGTTATTAATACTATTTATGTACTTATAATATGGGTTAGGAGTGAGTAAAGTGGAAATGTAAAATTAAAGAGAGGAAGGAAATGTGAAGAAATAGGACTTGGAGGGAGCTTTTGGCTTGATTTTAAAGCTACATAAGGTTAGTACAATTTATAATCATCATTGTTTATATAATTGATATACAAAATCTACAAGTGAGCAGAAATAAGATATTATTCCTACATAGAGTGTTTACAATTAACTAAAGAAAAATAATAATCACTTATTCTTAACTTAAAATACTAAACTTCAAAAATCATAACTTTAAATAACTCCACAAACTAAGCACATTTATTAATTAGGATAATATATATAAACTTTTACCTCAAACCATAACCATAAGCAATTCATCATAACTTTATTAATATAAGAATATAGTAAGCATCACTAAGTAGCCAACTCTATACAATAATTGAGGATCAATAAGAACTATATGTTTAACATCATCATCATCATCATCATTATTATTATTATTATTATTATTATTATTATTATTATTATTATTATTATTATTATTATTATTCAATGGGTGTATTTTATGCTCCATCTCATTATAATTATTATTGTTTCATCTTTTTTTTTTCATGATGAATGTATTTTATGCTCCATTCCACCTTTATTATCTAAAGCGAGTGCCTTTTACGCTCTATCTCAAAAAAATTTTATTTTTATTAATTATATCCTCACATAATAAAATAATTGACTATCTTAGTGATATATACTAATTCAAAAATCTATGACATAATAATGAATTCAAAAGACTATGATTCAACATAAAAGCAATTATAACTATCCTTAAAAAATAAGTGTTCTTAATTTGTAAAATTTTTCAAGATCATAACCTCATCCATTTCATGCATTAAATTAAGAATAAGTAAAAATTATTTCAATCTAGCTAAAAGAGTTTAATTATCATGTTGAAATCTAAAATAACAATAATTAACACACTCAATAACAAGTAAAGAATAAGTAGGGATCAAAATAACCAAATAGATTACCAAATACGAGAAAAACAAATCCTAATATTTATTAAAAATTGAAAATTAAATATAGTACAAAATAAAAATGAACTTAAATAAAAATTAAAACTAAAAACAACCTAACCAAATCTAATGCAAAACAAACTAATAATAAGAGTTAATTCAAATCTTCTAAGCGTCTTCCTCTTCATTCTTAATGTTTACTGCACTAAACTGCTCTTTCTTAGGGATCATAGGAGGTCTTTCTCTATTTCTTTTCTCTAATTTTAATGGCCTACCTCTCTTCCACTTGATTGGTGATGGTTTAGGTTCATTATCATGACTTGAAGTATCATCTAAAACCACTAAGTCAAGTTGTGATCTAACTTTTCACTAGCTTTCTCCAAAATTTCCCTCTCCACTATTTCATAAAGATCCATCGTACATTCATTAAGATTAGGATATGCATGCCTAAAAGCATAGAAGACAGTGAGTTGTTTAGGCATTTCTACAGGTGGATTCACATAAGGTAAAGCTGGATCTCAAATACTGTCTCTATATTTCCAACCCCTAGCAAATGAATTTTCATTATTATTCATCTTTCTCCATTCTAAGGCTTTGCTAATTATGAATTAAACTTGCTAGAAACTTAACGTTATATAGAAAAGAAATAAGGACTAATCATAATGTCATTCAACTAAAAAAGTTCTACTTCAACTCTTATTATTATTATTACAGTTGACTAACTAAAAACAAAATCTTAGTTCACTAGGATTAGGAATTCAATTCAAAACAAAAGACTAATAGTATAACTCCAATCATTAAAAAATTAAAACATTTAACTAAAACCTAATTAAGACCTAATTATATAATTTTTTTTATAATTTTTTTTTTGAAAAAATTTGAAATTTTTCATTTTTTGATTTTTTTAATTTTGAATTTTTGAAATTTTTTTAAATGAGATGAAAGCATAAATTAAAAAAAATACACAACCAAATTAAAACAAAAATCAAACAAAATAGCAAAACAAATTAAACTAACTACTCTCCTCCCAGACTTAATCTCTTCATTGTCCCTAATAAAAAATAAACTACTACAAACAAAATCACTCACAAATAATAAGAAAAAGAAAATATAATAAGAAAAAGATAAGAGATGAAAGCTTCCATTTTTTATGGCGATGCTGAAGGTGATAGAGTTGGAGAAGGGACAAACAAACTCGAAAGCTCTATATACTTCATTAACTTATAACTACGATAAGTCTAGCTCCTTTCCATGTTGATAATTCTCTTATTCATGGACCCTAGTTGGTCTCCCATTGTCCTCTATTGCTCCTCCATAACATTTAATTGCGAGCTCAAATATTTATTCATTTCATTCATTGTATTGAGCCGCCTTAGAACTTGTCACCATCATTGTTCTTCATTGTTATTATCATCACTTTTTTCCTCCTCATCACTTTTGTCTTCATCATTTAATATTTGGGCACTCAGTGGAGCACTACTAAAATCTCCTTGAACTAGGTTCTTGTAGCACCTTCTTGTCGTGGGATCATTTAATCTACTGCTTGCATCCAGAATTTCAGCATGAGCTAATGTATCATATGAATGGGCCTCTCCAATCATGCACTCCATTGTGGTGTTGTTAGGATAAAAAAATATTAAAATATAATGCTAATCCAGTAACAATATGAACTAATGCAATGGTGCTCTTAGGATATTGAGCAATCAGCATCAAACTCTAAAAAATATGATATGTTGTAGAAACTTTCTTATTCTTATATGCACAATACACCATAAATAACTCTTGAGTTGATACTTTATTAAACTCTTTTTTTGTCCAAACACAAGATGACACATAAATTTATGCAACAACAATAAACTATGATTATGAATTAGCCCGTTAGGTCCATTTCTAATGTTAAATGAATTAAAACTAGTTAATGTGTTCCAAAATTTGCCAATGTTAAATTCTTTGGATGGACTACAAGCACCTCCTTTAGGCAAGCCTATATTCTTGAGCATAATATCATAATCAATCACATAATCTACACTAAACATTCTACACTTTAAATTCTTATCTTGGGATTTTGACATTTTAAGTGTTGTGAAGAATTCAAGAGTGAGTTCTCTATAAGTGTCAAATTTCTTTTCTACCAATTCTATCCATCTAATATAGTATACAATTACTTCATCCTAGCATAAATATGCAAGTATTCAAATATGCCATGGCTATAATACCTATAAGAAAAAATAGTTCTTGAATATAGATATAGAAATCTCTTACCTTCTTTTTCGTTATAAATAGGAAAAGGAGCATTAAATTAGAAAGATAAATCTACCTCATCCCTTGAAGAGCTTGAGACCTTCTCCTTGCCTTTCCTTATTGATATTTTTCTTACAATGCTTTTTAATTTTGGTGCCATGCTTTGATGATTTGAGCGATGGGTATTGAGTATTTGATAGGAATTTGTGTGATTATGGAAGGATTTGAGAGAATTTTGGAGGTTTTATGATTAGGGGTTTTGAAAGAGAAGTTGGGAATGTGAGAGAGAGAAGAAGAAAAAGAGATAAGTAAGGAAGGACAAAAGTGGGGAGGGTTGGGCTGATAGGGCTTATTGATATGCAAAATCTGCAAGTGCACAAAATCGTATTTAAGTAATATAGTTATGAAATAAAATATCATTTCCACAGAGAGTGTTTACTAATTATCAACCAGAATCAACTTAATCACTATTTAGGCAATCGAATAATGAGTGTGATTAAAAATAAAAATAATTCTAAAACTAAATTAATTAACAGCAATTTAATTTAAGAAAAATAGCAATAAAATAAACAAACTAGAATATTGAATCTACACAATAATCAAATGATAATTTCTTGTGTCTATTAATCCAATTTTAATTATTCGTATTATGGACAAATGATTCTTAAATAATTATTATTCTTTCTCAAGACATAACAACATACTAATTATAAATCATTAACCTATTTTTCAATAGCCTTAACAACCTATAATCAATTCATTAAGAGCCAATCATTCATATAATTTAACACAAGTCAAATTGAATATTCTCATACCAATTATTTTCTTGTGATTCTATTACCTAATTCAAATCAATGAATATTCTTCTCAGACTTATTCTCTAATATAGAATCATGCAATTGTTGGCCAAGTAATTACAAGCATTTTGCTCAATAATAGAGTTAGTATGAATAAAGAAAAATAGATTATAAACATATATCAAACAATTAATCGCATTTCATTAATATTCTAGATAACAAATTTAGCCACTCATATTAGGATTGTTCATGGGCCGTGTTTAGGCTCGGGCCCTTTGGGTCTCTTAGACCCACGGGTTGGGCCTCTCTGGCCCATTTTTTTTAAAATTTTTTAATTTTTTTCAAATTTTTTAGGATGGATTTTTTTTTGAAATGAAAATAATTGATGGTTTTTTTGAATTTGCTAAATGCATTAAACAAAATAAATCACTCAAACTTTAATAGTAATTAAATAATAAATAACTAACAAACTATTAACATCCACAATCACATCTCTAATAGACCAATAAAAGTATTATAGCAAAATACAACAAAAAAAATAAGAATAAGAATTAAGAAGATGACCTGTTCAGCTTTGCAATATCGCTATTAACATCCACAATCCCATCTCTAATAACAATATTACTTGTGCCTTTTCTTGTGCTTGCCACATGCCTACCTCTTGAGTTATACAACTCCTATTATCTTAAAAAAATAAAATAAAAAAATAAATTAAGTAATAGTATTAAGTATTTATTTAGAAATAAATTAGAAAAATAAATAAAAGAAAGAACATATTGGTAGTAACCACGTCTGATTCTTCAAATTGAATAAAATCTTGTTCAATTAGATAAAAAATGAACCGTGTAGGTCATGGCCAATTTTGAGTACAAATTAGTGCTTCTGTCATTTTAGGAGATAAAGAACTCCTAAATTCATCAACTACATGCCCTCCTGTACTAAATGCAGACTCAGATGCCACTGTGGATATATGAATAGCTAAAACATCACGTACTATGAGGGAAAAAACTTTGTATCTATGTTCAATCATCTTCCACCAATGCAAGAAATCAAAAGTAGCCACATCATCTTCTAAATCTTCAGCCAAATATTTTTCAATTTCAGTTTTAGTTTATGAAGTAATCTTGGCCTTTTATTTTGTTTCCATTTCAGATGGTAATAACCTACTTCAACATCTCCTACATTCTTTAAAGTTTCAGAATTCTCCCCACTCTTAGTGACACCAATGGAATAAACTGATATAATTGATCCAAAGAATTTCTAACCTTCTGCGCCATAGAACTACTCATTGGTGTCCCATAAGCCAGCTCATAATTAAACTCCACATATTCAAGTTTATATCGAGGATCTAACACTACAACCACTCCTATCAAAGGATTCAATTTCTGAACATTTTCCCAATATTTGTCATACTTTACTTGCATCTTTTTTGCCATGTCTACTATACAAATATCTTCAGATTTGGAACTATCATTCAACATACTTTGAATTGAAAGAATCTTCCTAAAGCAAGCATTGAATGTCACATACAAACTACCAAAATATTTCAAAGTAGCATCCAAAACACTTTTAAAAAATGAACAAATGATCTAGCATTTTCTCAATCCATAAAATCTGGAGGAGACTTCTTAATATCTTCAATAAAATAAGATTGATAGCCCCCATCTTTCTCTAACATCCTTTCAAACACTCCCAAATTTCAAGGCATGATCTAACATTTTAAAAGTGGAATTCCACCTAGTAGCAACGTCCAAACACAAAAGGCTCTTACTTTGAACCTTTTCCATCTCAACACATTCTTTAAATTTCTTCAAACGTGCATGAGATGATCTAACATATCTAATAGTAGCATGAATGGACATTATAGAATTATGTAGTTCTTTCAATGCATCAGTTACAACTAAATTTAAAATATGAGCACAACACCTCATATGCATATATTCTCCATCACATACAACTTTATTCCAAATAATCAGTCTCCTTTTTATATATGAAATGGTTGTATCATTTGAACTAGCATTATCCACAGTTAAAGTAAACACCTTATTAATTTCCCAAATAGACAAACACTTCTCAATTGTTTTTCTAATGGTGTCACCCTTGTGATTTTCAATTAGATAAAAATTTAAAATTCTTTTTTGTAATATGTTGCGCTCAGATTAAGTACTACTACAAGCGTCACTCGCAAGTATATGAGGTAGTTGCAGCAAAGGTGATCGCCCCAAGGTCATTTCCCCAAGAAGATGTGGTTCGTAATAGCTTGATTAAAGCAATTAAATTAAAAGCAAGAGTTTGTTGTTTGGAATTGTAAAAGAACAATTTAAACCTAAGATTAAGGTGTTTAGGGTTGATGTATGAAGGTTGTACAAGATCAAATCGATTCTTGGGAATATGCCTAGGGTTATAGGTCCATTCAATCAAAGCTCAATTTTCAATTATCCATTAACATAACCTTGTAAATTAATTTGCTCCTTAAGGTTAATTAGTCAATTACTAATTCATTAGTTCTCACATTCATGAAATAGCAATAACCAATTATTTTACATTTGCAAATTAATGAAACCCTAGAACTTATATTTCTAATTCATTCATAGGGTAGTCGATTGCATAGTTTCGATATCGGATTTCACCTCTCGGTCCTTCATTCAATATCTAGAGATCAATAGGTAGCTAATCTATCAACCTAGCATACATTCCAATGCAATCAGCCAACACAAGGTACATCAATGGAAATATCAAATCAAAGCATTCAATCAAATATACTACAAACCCTAGGTATGAGTATTTAATTCAACATCATCAATTTAAAACATTCATTCAACTCAATATAAATCAAATACAAATTGTTCATTGCAATATCAATTCTCTTAATACAACAAAAATAATATTGAAATGAATTAAAAGAGAGAATAGAAAAAGCCCTTGTGAAGATGCCAAGAGTAGGATTGCTAGTCTTCCTCCTAGCTCCACTTTGATGTTTGATGAAGAACTCAAGCCCTCTTCAATGGTTGATTCCCCTTTTGCAATATGGAATGGAGCTTTCTCAAGTCTCCAAACCTTGGAATGGATCTTACCTTTGGTAGATGGAATGGATCTTTCTCAAGTCACCAAACCTTTCAATGAAGCTTCTTCAACCTTCAAGAGCTTGTAACCCAATTTATCCCAAAGAACCTCAAAGATCTTGTCAATGGAAGATGGAGAAGATGAAGATGGAGGATGAAGATGAAGGGACAAGGAGAGTGTCACTCTCTCCTCATCCCAAATGGTGTTTTGCTCCCTCCTCTTTTCTTTTCTCAAACCCTAGCCGTCCTCCCTTTTTCTGTCGTGCGAAAGAGCTTAAATAGATATTAAGAGTGACACGGCCAAGCTCGATTTGGCTTGGCCGTGTCTCTTGGTCTTTTCCTTGCCTTCCATTAGGTGACACGGCCAAGCTAAGGTTGGCTTGGCCATGTCTCTTGATTTCCATGGGACATGGCCAAGCCAGTTGGCCTTGTCCCTCACTGGCTCTTTTCTTCTCTTTCTTTCTTTTCTTTCTTTTCAAGGAGGTGACACGGCCAAGCTTGAGTGAGTTTGGCCGTGTTTGGTGTGCTTGGAGGGACATGGCCAGTGGCTTGGCCATTTCCCCTGAGTGTGTCCGCTTCTGTGTGATTTTCATCTCTTCTTCTTTGGATTGGAGTGTGACACGGCCAAGCTTAGGTGAGCTTGGTCGTGTTTGAGGTGTTTGGAGGGACATGGCCAGTGGCTTGGCCGTGTTCCTTGAGTGTGTCACCTTCTGATCTCTTTGTTTTTCTTCCTTTGCTTTGTTCTTTAGTTTGCTCCTTGGGTGAGACACGGCCAGAGGCTTGGCCGTGTCTCTGGGTGTGTCTCTCTCTGCCCTCTTCAATCTTTGAGGGACACGGCCAAGCCTGATTTGGATTGGCCATGTCTTGCTTGGTTCATGCTTTTCTTGCATTGTTTTGATCTTCCAAGGGTCTTTTTGCACCTAAACCTAAAACGAACACTTTAAACACACTTAAAACAAAAATTAATCAAAACATTAACTAAAACACACATAAAATCATACTAAAAACAAGGACAAAAATGATCTAAACATAACATTAAATTTTCATCAATAAAATGAGCAGTCAAACACATATAATTTAAATTTTGAACTGAAGTCCATGTATCAGTAGTGAGGTACACACGAGAATTTTGAGCTTTTAATGAAGGCTTTCAACTGCATACACTCAGAAAGATACAGTTTGTAACAATCCCTAGTAACTGTTATCCTAGATGGGATAGGAAATTTGGGCTCCAACTGATTCAATAACTTATGGAAACCAAACCCATCCATAACTCTAAACGGCATCTCATCACATATGATAAATTCAGCCAAGGCACGTCTACAATCCTCCAAGCTATGTTTATGTGCAATTAATATTTTTTCACCCGTGATACTGCCCTCCACCCCACTGTCTTTTTATGTGTAAGATAAAATAGATTGCTTCTTTTCATTATGCGGATACTTGGAGCATCTCAATAAATGTCATTTTAAAGTGTTGGTGCCATGTTTTACTGGATCGGAGGCATAATTTACCCCGCAATAATTACATTCAGCTTTATGTTCTCCCTTTATTTTATCTAAGGAAAGTCTAGTAAAGTGGTCCCATACATCTGACTTATTCTTAGGGGGCTTTTCTCTTAACACACTCTGTTTGGGAGGGAGCATTAACATTAGTATTTTGGAGGGCAATACTATCATCCATAGGATTTTTGGAGGTAACACTATCCACAAAAACATTGAGAGCCAACACTAGCAATGGGAGTATGGGAAGGAACACTAGCATTAGGACTTCAGAAGTATCCATTTGCAATTCTTCACAAAAAAAAAAAAACAATTGCCAAATGAATTGAAAAATGAGCAATATGACAAATATTAAATGTAAAGAGGCATAATTTGTTGATGTTTCTTTGCCAAGACTAAACAAAGCTATAAGTTATTGTAGGGCATGCCTTTTTTAAATAGTATTGATTGAAATAGGATAATGGCTCACTAATTTCAACAATATACACATCACCATCAACCATGAAAATCCTAATGCTAAAAAATGAAAAGCTATAAAAAGAAATTCTAGCATAAATTTATTTTTGAAAATTTATTCTAGCAAACTAGCATAAATTTATTCTATCATAAATGTACACATCACCATCAAGCTTGAAATTCTAGCATAAATATACACATCACCATTAAGCAATAAAACATGAAAAAAAAAATGAAAAGCTATAGAAAGAAGTCATCCCATGCCACATTCTCAATAATGAACACAAATTGACAAAACAAAATTCTAGCATAAATTTCAATTCCAAGCAAAGTGAAGCATAACAAGATTGATCTTTTCCCAATTTCATTCCAAGCATAAATTTTAAAATTCTAGCATAAATTTCATTCCAAGAAAAATTCTTGATCTTTTCCCAATTAAAAAAACAAATTGTAATCACAGTCAATGAATAAATTAAATAACAAAAACAAATTAAAATCACTATCAATGAATAAATTAAATAACAAAAACTCAAAAAAAAAACCCTAACACACTTAAATAAAATCACTGTCACCTCACTTCCATAAATTGTGTGATAAATTATGCCTTAGTAACTGATTAAAAGCCTACAAAAACAAATTCATGGAAAAACATTTTAAATCAGTGTTAGTGAAAAATTTATTAAAAAAACTAAAAAAAGGGAGAAATCAGACTTACTTATGAAGGCTAACATGAGCGGCGACGTGGGCTGAGGGCTCTATTTGTCTGTGATAGTTGTTGGACTCACTGTTGCTGGTTGAGTGTGGATTGAGGCACCGAGCCGTGAGAGAGCGAGCGGGAGGCAGAGTTTAACACCCCTAAAAAGTTTGTACACTTGACTATAAAGTTATGTTGTCAAAACAATTAATTAGATAGAACTTGAAAAGTATTTCCTTATTTAATACAGGGATATGCTAGTGTGGATTAAGGCTGACATGCCCGTGTATTTAAAATCAACACTGCCTTCATAAGAAAACTTTCTTTTCTTAAGTTTTTCACACACTCATTCCTCAAACCATCCATTTCTATTACACCATATAAATCCAAGTAAAACCTCAACATAATTAACATGAACTTACATAATATATATATACATACAATTATTGTAATTTACAAAACTCTCATCCTAGTTCATAAAAAAAAAAAACTAGACATACACCTATATATTTATATATATAACATACTACCCACAAAGCTATACAACTGTCATTCAAAATAAATGTCTTTTCCATGTGAACAATCTAAAACTCTTTATACAGAATATTTCTTAGAATACCTTTTTGTGATGCAGTTGATTTGGATCTCTATAAATTTCACTCAACAGGCTCTTCTTTTCTCGTCTGATCTACACATCAGAAGCAAATCTAACACGCTAAGCAAAGCTTAGTGGTACTTGTATATTCATAATAAGCAAGGAACTATTATGAAAGATAACTTTGAATTATATAATTTTGAATCATCATTCATGAAAAATAATAAAATCATCACTTTGGTACTTTTAATATTCGATATACTCAACACAAGAAAACTCAATGTTCAATAATTTTAATAAATCAGTCACAAGGCATATTGTTCACATCATATGCAATTCTTTTACTTTGCCCATATACACTGAATTTAGACCTTAGATTCGGATAACGGGTCACTGTCGGCAATTTAATGCCTAATATAAAAAATATGGCCAAAGGCCCACTGTCAAGTGTATTCACTTTTGGTAAATATGCCCACTATCACCGGTGACATGATGTGTCCACTAATAGCACGAAGTGCCCACTTTCACTATGGATATCCACCCTCTGGCTAGCCATTCAACCCTAAGCTAGGTCTAACATCAATATGGTTTGGGAAATTTATTACTTATTCACCTCTAATAACATTTAATTTCATATCACGTCAATAGAAAAATACTATAATCCTTATCTAATACTTAACAAAATTCGAAGGCTTCTTTGCAAACTAACTTGTAGATATTTTCAAACTTTTAACCTTAAATTTGACAAACATGCATATTTTTTAGTAATAATTATGTTATAAATGTTAATTGAACAAGAAAATTATATTAACATAAGAAAGGGGTTGAAAAAGAAGAAATTAGTGTTACAGAGTGGACATGAGCGTGCCTAAGAAATCCAGATGCCTGTGTGTACCAAAACATTATTAAAAGTAGAGCTACAGAAGCTGAATAATTCACACAGCCATGTGGATCAAAGCTATATGCCCGTGTGGATTTTCCAGGATTTTCCAAACTTAAAAATTCACTTTTTTCTGTGCCAAAGTTGTTCTAACTTCATTTTAAGTCAAAACAACCTAAACACATTTAATAACCATGATAAAAATGAACCAGAAACCAAACTTTCAAATAAAAAGAATTCAAATCAATCACTTTACTCAATCCTCAATTAATCAAATCTTTAGGAATAAATTTAGTTATCAACACTCCATAACCATCACTCTTTAACAAAGAACAATATCATCACACTTATTTCTTACAAAATTGAAGTAAAATTTATATAGAGGTTCTTCAATCTTTCCTTTCACAACATATCATTATTCAATTCTTTAGCAAATAACTCAATTAAAATGATCCAATTAACTTATTCAAGCATTAAAATTCAAAGAAAACTAATTATCTGCAAATTACTCATACACAAGCACATACCTCTTTCAAGAACTCCTCTCTTTCTCTTTTCTCTCTACCCCTTTTGATTTTGGTGATAATCTTATTGATTCTTCTCATAAACTAGTGGATTCCTATGAAAATTTAGAGTTATAATTAAAGATCTTGATATTTTGATGTATGGTAATGGAAGAAGATAGAAGAAAAGAGAGAAATGGTGATGATGAAGAGGTGTTTGGTGTGAAGATGATGGTAGAATAGAGAAAAACTTTCTAGGCTCCTCTTTATATAGTATCTAGGGTTTTGGATGGATAAGGTGTGCTTATTATAGCTTTGGTGCACTCACTTCTTTAAATTTAATTCTAATCCTATTTTGAGTTTTGCAAAATCATAAAATTAATTTCTTTAGTTAATTTGAAGTCCTACAATTTATATTTCATAGTCTAACTCGTTAAAATTCACTTCTAGAGTTAAGGGCATTTTAGTACATTTCTATCACTTTAAGATTTTTTTTAACCAATTTCGTACATACCCGGATCAAACTTTCTATTTTTGTAAAACTTGATTCATCCTACTTTCCCACTTATTTTGAAACACCCAAGTCACTTTTATCACTATACATAATTCATTATCAATAGTTTATAGAGAATCACTGTTTAAAATTTCAAACATTACACAGAGAGCTAGAGACAGAGAGGCTAAGAAGTCTGTGAGAAGGGTGGCGAGCGTGCATGTAGAATGAGAGAGGCGATCTGTGAGGTGAGGGAAAATTTTAATATCCTTAACCAAAACGACACCGGTTTGATTAAGGATAAATAAAAAAAATATATATAAACTCTCAAATAGGCTTGGTCGGGTTCACTCAAAAATTTATGTCTCGAACCTGAAGCCCGGCCTAACCTCTTTCTGGTTGATAATGTCAACCCAAAACTCGACCCTATAAATTTACACCTGGCCAGGTCGGGTCAGGTCAGTTTCATCAGATTGACGGGTAACATGAATGGCCCTAACTCATATTAATAAGAAAACTCATCATATTAATTAAATTAAACATAGTAGATATAAATTAAAACTTAAAATAGAAATTGATTAAGAGAAATGAAGAAAAATCTTTTAAGTAGATTGTAAATTAGCTCCAATCTCTTATCTAGCTTTCTACAATCTCCTCTCTTGAATTCTTCTTGATAATAATAAAACCCTAAAAATATTATTTACCAGCTCTCCCTTTCGTTCTATGTTTTATCCCTTTTATTAAAAAAATATATCAATTGTTTAACACTATCAAACTACCTATAAACAGACTCCTAAATGCACTCTACTTCTGCAGAATTCAATTTGTATTTTGAAGGCCAATTTTCTATTAGATAATGACCTTATCTCAATCTAACTCCTCATCAAAGTTGTATCTCTTGAAGTGTATATGAATTTTGGCTTTTGAATCACTTTAATTGGACTTCGAAAACCCAAGATATAGCCCAGTAACTCTCAATGGTTCAGATAAAAATTCTACTTTAACATCTCAGGCCTAATTTCGACTTAATCTTCAGAGGCACAAATGATCTTGGATTTTAATGAACCAGACCTCTCTAGACATTTTGAGATGCACTCTTCAAACTTCATGAAGACAACTTTTTTAATCTCAAAGTCTATCATCACTGAAATATTTATTGAAACTTTAAAGGTCCAATCTGCCTAAAATCTCTATTTGCAAAGGTCCTATAAGAAATTAATTCAAGCTATGCTCTACTCAAAACTAATGAAATTAGAACATATAAATAAACTTAGAATAAATTAATTCAATCTAATTTCATCCTAAAACTGATAGAAAAATATATGTTCGATATTCACTTATCACTTATTTAATTTTATATAATTTGTTTTCATATATGTGCTGGAATGCTCATCGCGATCGCGCTGGGCTGCGTGATCGCAATAAGCTCTCTATCTCTGGGCTGTGCAATAGTGCTGGACATCATGACCACAATAGTGGTCTTATATCATAGTGCACTCACATTATTCATGCAGATGTATGACCCGTCCCGGCCTCGCTGATTGGCGAGATCGCGATAGTAGCCTCTTGTTTTTTTAAAGGAAAACACAATAAAAACACACCTTTTATTTCCCTTTCTTTTCTCACTTTTTCTATTTGCTTCACAATAAAAATAAAACATTAAAGAACATAAAAAATTAGAATCTTACAAACTTGTTAAATTATAATCTAACTGAGAATAAAAAAAATTCAAAGAAAATCACTTGGGTTGCCTCCCAAGAAGCACTTTGTTATAGTTATTAGCTTGACTATTTCAATTAATTGCATCATAAAAGTAAAGCAATGGATTTGAATGACTCAAACCCATTTTCATTGTATGGTTTAAGGTGAAGCCCATTCAATTTAAATTTACTATCATGACTTTGAAGCTCTACTGCACCATGAGTAAAAATCATAGAAATTATAAAAGAGTCCGACCATCTAGATTTTAACTTGCCAGGAAATAATTTAAGTCTTGAATTAAATAATAAAACTTTTGACCCTCATGAAATTTTGCCTTTTTATATGCTTATCATGCCATATTTTAGTTCTTTCTTTATAAATTCTAGTATTTTTCATAAGCTTGTAGGCGTAACTCATCTAACTTATTCAATTGCAATAATCTTTTCTTAGCAATAGCATGTCGTTGAAAATTCAAGAGTTTAGTTGCCCAATAAGCTTTATGCTTTATCTCCACTAGTAAATGACAAGCTTTTTCAAATACAATTCGGTAAGGGGACATACCTATATGTGTTTTAAAAGCTATTGTATATGCCCATAGAGCATCATCAAGCATACTTGACCAATCTTTTCTTGAAGAATTCACAGTGGCTTCCAGTATTTGCTTCAATTCATGATTCGAGATTTCCACTTGTCCACCAGTTTGAGGATGATATGGAGTACCTACACAATGAGAAACACCATATTTAGCTAATAATGCATCAAAATGACGATTACAAAAATTCTTGCCTCCATCACTAAGGGACACCAAAAGTAAAAATATTCTTTTTCAAAATTTTATAACATGTTTTGACTCATTCAATGGTAAGGCAATTGCTTCCACCCATTTAGACATATAATCCACTGCAACCAATATATACTGACTCCCATAAGAAGATGAAATAAATCTATTTCCTACAAATCAAAAAGTTCCACCTCCAAAATGTTTGTTAAAGGCATTTCATTCCTTTTGGAAATATTACCCATTCTTTGACATTTATCATAGCTATACACAAATTTATAGGGATCCTTAAATAATTTAGGCTAATAGAATCCACATTGAAGCACTTTGGCAGCTGTCCTAGAAGATCCTAAATGACCCCCACATTCTAGAGCATAACAATGATTTAATATACTTTGAATTTCATCCTCATTCACACATCTTCTAATCATTTGGTCAGAGCAATATTTATGTAAATACAGATCATCCCAAAAATCACATCATGTAAAAACTTCTTTCTCTATTGATAAGTTAAATTACTAGGGAGTATTTTGCATGCCAAATAATTAGCATAATTTGTGGGAGGAGAGTAGTTAGTTTAATTTGCAAGTGCACAAAATCTCTGTAAACACTCTCAAGATTTCTATATGATGTGTTTTGCATTAGATTTGGTAATTAGTAAACACTCTCAAGCTTTCTATATGATGTGTTTTGCATTAGATTTTGTTAGGTTGTTTTTTGTTTTAATTTTTATTTAATTTCATTTTTTATTGTAGTAGATTTAATTTTCAGTTTTTAATAAATATTAGGATTTGTTTTACTCCTATTTTGCAAACTATTTAGTTATTTTGATCCCTACTTGTCTTACTTGTTATTGAGTGCATTAATTATTATTACTTTAGATTTCAACATGATAATTAAACTCTTTTAGCTAGATTGAAATAATTTTTATTTATTCTCAATTTAATGCATGGAATGGATGAGGTTATGATCTTGAAAAATTTTATAAATTAAGAACACTTATTTTTAAGGATAGTTATAATTGTTATTATATTGAATCATAGTCTTTTGAGTTCATTGTATTGTCATAGATTCTTGAGTCAGTATGTATCACTAAGATAGTTAATTGTTTAATTATGTGGGGATATGATATGAAAATTATGCATTAATAATTAATAAAAATAAAATTTTCGAGATAGAGTATAAATGCACTCGCTTTAGATAATAAAGGTGGAATGGAGCACAAAATGCATCCACCATAAAAAAAAAATAATGGGATAGAGCATAAAATGCACCTACTGAATATATATATATATATATTTGATAATGATATTAAAAACATAGTTCTTATTGATCCTCAATTGTTGTGTATAGTTGGCTACTTAGTGATACTTGCTATATTCTCGGATTAATGAAGTTATGATAAATTGCTTATGAGGATTAATAAAGTTATGATGAATTACTTATGGTTATGGTTTGATGTAAAAGCTTTTATATATTATCCTAATTAATAAATGTGCTTAGTTTGTGGAGTCGTTTAAGGTTATGATTCTTTGAAGTTTAGTGTTTTAAGTTAAGAATAAGTGATTGTTATTTTTCTTTGGTTAGTTGTGTTTGATTGATTATTGAGATTTGATTTAATAATGATTAATTTACTTGAGGATAAGCAAATGTTCAAGTGTGGCCCTCTAAATATTAAGTCAAAATTAGGCCTGAGATGCTAAAGTAGAATTCATACCCGAACCACAATTGAGCCATATTGTAGGCTTTCAAAGTCCAACTAAAGTGATTCAAAAGCTTAAAGACATATATACTTCAAGAGCTACAACTTTAATAAGGAGTTGGATTGAGATAAGGTCTATATTTGAAAGACAATTGGCTTTCAAAATACAACTCCAATTCTGCAGAAGTAGAGTGCAATTAGGAGTCTGTTTTTGGGTATTTTGATAGTGTTAAACAATTGATATATTCTTTTATAAAAGGGATCATACTTAGAACATAAAAGGGAGGCTGGGAAACAATATTTTTAGGGTTTTATTTTTATCAAGAAGAATTCGAGAGAGGAGATTGTAGAGAGCTAGACTAAGAGATTGGAATTGATTTACAATTTACTTAAAAGAGTTTTTCTTCACTTCCTTTAATCAATTCTATTTTCAGTTTTAATTGTATTTACTATGTTTAATTTAATTAATATGATTTGTTTTTCTATAAATATGAGTGGCTAAATTCGTTATCTAGAATATTGGTGAAGTGTGATTGATTGTTTGATATATGTTTGTAATCTATTTTTCTTTATTCATGTTAATTTTATTATTGAACCTAATACTTGTAATTGTTTGGCCACCAATTGCATGATTTTAGATTAGTGAATAAGTCTGAGAGGAATGTTCATTGATTGGAATTAAGTAATAAAATCACAAAAAAATAATTGGTATGAAAGTATTCAATTTGACTTGTGTGGAATTATATGAATGATTAACTCTTAATGAATTGATTATAGGTTGTTAAGGCTATTGAGAAATAGGTTAATGATTTATAATTAATATGTTATTATGTCTTGAGAAAGAGTAGTAATTATTTAAGAATCATTTATCCATAATGTTAATAATTAAAATTGGATTAATAGACACAAGAAATTATCATTCGATTATCACATGGATTCAATGTTCTAGGTTGTTATTTTGATTGTTCTAGGTTGTTATTTTGATTGTTACTTCTCAACGATATCTTATTTCATAACTGTATTACTTGAATACGATTTTACGCACTTGCAGAGTTTGCCTATCACTTCCTCTTATCAGTCATATGCAAAATTGCAAACTCTATCATCACTGAAATCTTTATTAAAGTTTTAAAGGTCCAATCTGCCTAAAATCTCTATTTGCAAAGGTCTTATAAGAAATTAATTCAAGCTAAGCTCTACTAAAAAATAATGAAATTAGAATACATAAACAAGCTTAAAATAAATTAATTCAACTCAATTTCATGCTAAAACTGATAGAAAAATATATGTTCGATATGCACTTATCAAATTCTCCCACACATAAACCTTTGCTTATCCTCAAGCAAATTAACCATCATTAAATCAAATTCCAACAATCAATCAAACACAATTAGCCAAAGAGAAATAATAATCACTTACTCTTAACTTAAAATACTAAACTTCAGAGAATCATAATCTTAAATAACTCCACAAACTAAGTACACTTATTAATTATGATAATATATAAAAGATTTTACCTCAAACCATAACCATAAGCAATTCATCATAATTTAATTAATCCAAGAATATAACAACCATCACTAAGTAGCTAACTCTACAGAATAACTGAGGATCAATAAGAACTATGTGTTTAACATTATTATATATATATATATTCATAATGGGTGCATTTTATGTTTCATTCCAATATTATTATTATTATTATTTTATTGTAGATGCATTTTATGCTTCATTTTACCTTTATTATCTAAAGCGAGTAAGTTTTATGCTCCATGTCGCAAAATTTTTATATTTTATATTTATTAATTAATTATGCATAATTTTCATATCATATCCCCACGTAATTAAACAATTAACTACTTTAGTGATATATACTAACTCAAGAATCTATGACATTATAATGAACTTCAAAGACTATGATAAAAACAATTATAACTCTTTTTTTTAACAATAAGTGTTCTTAATTTATAAAATTTGTCAATATCATAACCTCATCCATTCCATGCATTAAATTAAAAATAAGAAAAAATTATTTCAATCTAACTAAGAGTTTAATTATCATGTTGAAATGTAAAATAATAATAATTAATACACTCAATAACAATTAAAGAACAAGTAAGGATAAAAAATAACCAAATAGATTGCAAAATAAGAGTAGAACAAATCCTAATATTTATTAAAAAATGAAATTTAAATCTATTAAAAATAGAAAAATGAAACTAAATAAAAATTAAAACTAAAAACAACCTAACCAAATCTAATGCAAAATAAATTAATGATAAAAGTTAATTAGAATCTTCTAAGCATCTCCCTCTTCATTCTTAATATTTACTGCACTAAATTGCTCTTTCTTAGGAATCTTAGGAGGTCTTTCTATCTTTTTCTTCTCCAATTTTGATGGCCTACCTCTTTTTCTCTTGATTGGTGATGGTTTAGGTTCATTATCATCATTTGAATTATCATCTAAAACTACTAAGTCAAGTTGTGATTTAGCTTTTTCATTAGCTTTCTCTAAAATTTCCCTCTCCACTATGTCATCAAGATCCATAGTGTATTCATTAGGATAAGCATAAGCACACCTAATATAGAAGGCAGTGAGTTGTTTAGGCATTTCTACAGGCGGATTCACATAAGGTAAAGTTGGATCCCAAATATTGTCTTCATATTTCCAACCACAAATAAATGAACTTTCTTTATTATTCATCTTTTTCTATTCTAAGGCCTTGCTAATTATGAATTAAACTTGCTAGGAACTTAACCTTATATAGAGAAGAAATAAAGACTAATCCTAATGCATTCAACTAAAGGAATTCTACTTAAACTCTTATTATTATTACAGTTGATTAATTAAAAACAAAATCTTAGTTTACTAGGATTAGGAATTCAATTAAAAAAAAAGACTAATAGCATAACTCCAATCCTAGAAAAACTAAAATATCTAACTGAAATCTAATTAAGACCTAATTACATAATAACATAATATATTTTTTAAAAAATTTCAAATTTAATTCTTTATTTAATTTTTTAAAAATATATTTTTTAAATGCAATATAAAGATAAAAAAAAATCACACAACTAAATTAAAACAAAAATAGCAAAACAAATTAATCTAACTACTCTCCTCTCACACTTAATCTTTTCATTATCCCTAATGAAAAATAAACTACCACAAACAAGATCACACGCAAATAATAAGAAAAAGAAAATATAATAAAAAAAAGAGATAAGGGATGGAGTTGAGGAAGGGACAGACAAACTAAAAAACTCTATATACTTCATTAACTAGTAATTATGATAAGTATGGCTCCTCTCCATGTTAATAATTCTTTGATTCATGGACCCTAGTTGGTCTCCCATTGTCCTCTGCTGCTCCTCCATAACATTTAACTGTGAGCTCAAATGTTTATTCATTTCATCCATTATATCGAGCCGCCTTAGAACTTGTTACCATCCTTGTTCTACGTTGTTATTATCATTACTTTCCTCCTCTTCATCATTTGTTTCTTAGGAACTCAGCGGAGCACCATTAGAATCTCCTTGAACTAGGTTCTTGTAGCACATTCTTGTTGTGGGATCTTTCAATCTACTTCTTACATCCAGAATTTTAGCACAGACTAATGTGTCATATGAATAGGACTCTCCACTCATGCACTCTATTGTGATGTTGTTAGGATCAAAAATATTAAAATATAATGCTAATCTAGTAATAATATGACCAAATGCAATTGTGCTCTTAGGATGTTAAGCAATGAACATCAAACTCTGAAAAATATGATAAGTTGTAGAAACTTTCTTATTCTTATATGCATAATACAACAAAAATAACTCTTGAGTTGATACTTTATTACTCTCTTTTTTTCCAAACATAAGATGACACATAAGTTTATGTAACAATAAAAAACTATGATCACAAATTAATCCATTAGGTGTATTCTTAATGTTAAACGAATTAAAACTAGTTAAAGTGTTTCAAAATTTGTCAATTTTAAATTCTTTAGAAGGACTACAAGCACCTTATTTAGGCAAGCCTAAAGCTTTGAAAATAACATCATAATCAATCATATAATCCACACCTAGCATTCTACACTCTAGATTCTTATCTTGGGATTTTTGACATTTTAAAAGTTGTGAAGAATTCAAGAGTGAGTTCTTTTGTAAGTGTCATATTTCTTATCTACCAATTTTTTGCATCCTAATCTAGCATATAATTGCTTCGTCCTAGCATCAATACCCAAGTGTTCAAATATGTCATCACTATAATACATACAAGGAGATATTGTTCTTAAACATAATGATAGAAATCTCTTAAATTCTTCTTCATTATAAATGGGAAAAGGAGCATTAAATTGGAAAGATAAATATACCTCATCCCTTGAAGAGCTTAAGACCTTCTCCTTGCCTTTCCTTATTGATGTTTTTCTTGCAATTCTTTTTAATTTTGGTGTAATATCACAAAATTTTGAAAACTTTAATTTTTGGAAATTAAATAACTGATATATATATATATATATATTTAAGTGAAAAAGTAAAATGTGTATATGATATATATAAATATATATGTAGATATACATAGCATATACAAGTCAATCTTTTAAATTTGTCAAAGGTTATTTTAAATTATTAAAAATTATTTGTGTAGTTAGTGGAAGATGATTTTTTATATTATAATTAAGTAATAATATTTTTTACTTGGTGGATATTTAAAATGGAGAATTGTGTGGTTAAAAGGGTAGTAGTTGGATAGAGATGAGTTTGGGATCATCTTTTTCTTCTTCTTTCTCCATTGAAGGCCAGTTATCTCCATTAGAAGAAAGGAGGGATTTGCTTCTTCCAAGCTCAAGTAATTGAAGGATTTCAAGTATTCAAATTGGACTTTTGGGGATTTTCTCCATATTTGGTAAGTTTTCAACTTATTTTAGTAATTTTCTATAAAAGTTTGTATATGTGTGAATTGGATGTTTGATGTAGTATGTGTTAATGGTTGGTGTTGGTATGTATGAAGTTGTTTTGAGTAGTTAACTATGATTTTAGGGTTGTATTGAAGAAATGGTTAAGTTTGGTGAAGAGAATAAGAGTTTTGGATTATGTAACTTTTGAGCTGTGAAGTCATGATTTTAAATTGTGTATTTTACTTTTAATTAAGTTGTTTTGATGTATATATAAGTATTTTACTGTAAAATGATGGTTATGGTTGAGTTTGAATAGAGTTGAAAAAGGGAAAAGAAAGATAACTTTGGATGTGACAATTATGTGTGATATCATGATTTTGGCCTGACACGTCTGGTGACACAGCCATGTCGTTGGATGGGTCGATGATTATGTTTTTAGTGTTGGTGACACATGAAGTGACATGCCCATGTCACTGAGCGTGTCACGTCTTTTGTAATGTTATAGTATTGACATGTGAAGTGACACGCCTATGTCACTGAGTGTATCACAACTACTGTGTTATAGGAGTTTTGGCAAGAGTAGGGACACACCCATGTCTCTAGACATGTCTTATCTACTGTAATACAGAGCTTAGGATGTAGTCATTAATACGCCCATGTCACTGAGCATGTCAAAGCTTCTATGTTGTAGATTTAGGGCACGGTCATTGACACGCTTGTGTTGTTGAGCGTGTCATTTGTAGATTTTGCCCTAGATAGTTCTTTTTCTTATTTTCCTTTGTGTTTCTTATCCTTGTATTGAGAGGTTTTGTATATGCCTATAAGTGTGTTACTAAATGATTATTTATAATCACATTTGGTTTAGGCTTTGAGGAGACTTGACTTACCCAATCCAAGTGTTGAGGGATTTCTTGGAAGAGAAGGTTAAAAGTGGTGTTTGAGCTTGTTTTGTTGCTTTTAGAGGTAAGTACAAACTTTGAATAATTGATAATATTTGCATGACATTTGGACTTAACACATTTTGGTTGGAAAATGTGTTAAGTTACTTACTACATTGTTTATACATGAGTAATATGCTATGACTTGTGTAATGTCATAAATGTATTATATGTAATGTGAGAATGTAATATCCTCATATATGCCCTAAAAGTCTTGGTTATATTGTGGTTGTTGTTGTTGTCATTATAATTGGATTGAATGTGTGTGTTGTGATAAGAAAAAGAAATGAGAAAAGAAAAATATAAGTGTTTTGGGAAAGAATTTAGGGTTTAGAGACAAGTTTATATGTTGTGTATATGGTGATATATATAACATATACATTGGTCAAAAGAGTTGGTCAAGGCAAGAGGAGATATTTTTAGGGCATGTGAAATTACCAAAATGGGCAAGAGATAACAAAGAGAATTAAGATGTGTTTGAGGGTCTTTTGGTAATTTTCTTTTGGATGAGTATTTAATGAGTGTTGACTTTGTGATTTCATCATAATCTTCTCTTCTTCTTCAAGAGGTGGCCGGCTCTCCATTAACAAAAGGGAAAGAGAGGTGTTCTTGATGCTAGAAGCAAATTGAAGAAGGAATTGAGAGACTTGGGGAAAGAGTTGTGGAATTTCTTCATATAAGGTAAGAAATTTCTTGATTTCCTTGGTTAATTCTGAATTTATGATTAAGATGATTTGTGATTTGTTAAGGTGATGATTTGGCGTGTTGATATGTGTTTGCAAGTGTTAGATTTGATTTAACTTTTAAAAGATGGAATTGATGTTGGTTTGGTTGTGAATATGGTAAGATAGGTGGATTTTGATAGTGAAAGTTTAAGAGTAAAGTTGGTTTTAAGATTTGGAATTGGTGAATGATTTAATGTTTGGTTAATGTGAATATTGTGTTAAATGTGCAAAATAAGTGTAAATGATGTTGATTAGGTCCATTTGAATGAGGTTATGTTGTGTGTATTGTGTTTTAAGTTAACCAAAAGAAATTGGCTACATTTAGGGTTTTTGTATGAGAGAGACGTTGTGTGGGACGGTCGCTATTGTTCAGGAGCGGTCGTGATTATTGTGATGTGCGGTCGCGGCTTAGGTCGGGCTTCTGGCCGCGAAACCTACTGTGATAAAGTGTTATATTTTGATTGTGTAGGGCGGTCGCGACATGGCTTGGTGCGACCGTTAGAAATGTTCTGTTCATCTTATTGGAAGCAATCTAATCCTGCAATAAGATTTTCAAATACATGTTAAATAGATTATTTGTCTAACATCATGGTTGAGATTAAACAATATTATGTTATGCATTGTGAATGGTATGTGTTTTATGAAGGATGTTATGTTATATGTTTTTGTGAATTGTGTAAATGATAATGTGTTACATGGATAATGTACTTTGAAATACTATATCAATGATGCTATATGCATAAGATGAATTAAGATGAGAAATGTGATGCAAAGCCATTGTGATTGGCTATGATGATGCAATTGAAAGAAATAAGGCATGTTTGCTTAATTGTTGATGAGAATTGAGAATGGAAATGATAATTGATATGTAAATGAACTGTGTGGCTAATGTGTTATTCCATTTTCAGAGTATGTTATTGGTGGCATGCCTAATGATAGTAACAATCTCTTGAAGTTAGGTTGGATTGAATCCTTGAAGCCTAATTGAGATGTTACAACCCTTGAAGCTAGGTTGGGTTAGTTCTTGAAGCCAAGTTGGGTAGAAGCTTAGCATGCTTTGCTCCCCTTGAAGCTTGGTTGAACTTAATCCTTGAAGCCTAGTTGGGTATATGATATTGATAAATGTGATGATAGAACCAAAACATTAACTCTGAAAATTGAATGGCATATTAGTGTGTCTTGGGCCCATGCTTGTCTATGGTAAATGTGAGTCATGAATGATGATTGTATTTGCTTTGTGTTGATGATTAAATGAATATTCATGAGGTATATGATAAGATATTGAGATGTGATATGTAATGTGGAAGTATATTGTTAGTTTTGCATATATGATGTTACATATATATATTGGATTAAGAAAGTACATTGCATTGCACTAAGTCATAGCATGATTTATCTTACTAAGCCGTTGGCTTAGCGCGATAGTGTTTAATCGCGCAGGTGATAGAACTGCTAGAGTTGATCCCGAGAGCTCTTCGAGACCGACTGAGAGTAGACAGTGAAGAGTTGATTTTGGAGTCTTAAAGATCAAAGAAAACTTGCCAATCATGTATAACTCTTTTATATTTTGTAAAGTATTGATTAAATGTACATATATGTATATTTGTAAATATGGAACTAAGTGTTTTTAAATATGTAAATATTTTATGACTTCCGCTGTGTAATAACTATAAGTAGGTATATATATATATATATATCTAAGGTGTTTTAATTTAAGAGTAAATGATCTACTTTTCTATATTATATGATGATAATAGAATGGTAACTTTTCAAATGTTTTGAATGTTGAAGAAAACCGTAACATCCCTATGTTTGGTGCACTTATGCTACATTATTGTGGTGGTAGTGTGTGTGCATTGGATGTGGGGGTGTTACAATCGTTTTGGTATCAGAGCCTAGGTTTGAGATTCTCAACCTAGGTAATATGTTATAAAAAGACTATTTTGAATTAAAAAGTGAGTTTTTTGAAATAAAATACATGTTTGGGATTGGCAATCTTTGATCTTTAATAAGGTGTGTCCTGTTGTGTTTGCAGTGTTAGGTGTTGATGGATCCTCATTTGAGACAGTCAGTTGAGGGCAGTGAGGAGAGTGTTGCTCCTGATGAGGGAGTTAGGGTTGATAGTGTTGAGGAGGCACCTGCTTCGGTGTCGGGTAGACCAGTAGGTGATGAGATTCCACCAGCTTGGTTTGTGCATATGATGGAGACTTTCAGGCAAGCTCCAGTACAACCAGTGCCACCACCCCCTCAGCCTTCAGTACCAGTGAGGCACTATGACAAGCTAAGGAAGTATGGAGCTGAGGATTTTATTGGTACCACTGATCCAGCTGTGGCAGAACAGTGGCTTGACAAAGTTCAGAGGATCTTTATTCAGTTGCAAGCTACCCCTGAGGAAAAGTTTGACTATGCCAGATCTTTGCTACAGAAGGATGCCTACGATTGGTGGAAGACTGTGCCACATTCTATGGATGATCCACCAACTTTGTCATATGCAGATTTCTTGAGGGAATTTGAGTTGAAATATACTCCTAGGGAGTATAAGGATATGAAGAAGATGGAATTCTTAAGCCTGAAGCAAGATAACAAGACTGTTACTGAATATGAAGTTGAGTTTATTCGACTGAGTCAGTATGCTGGGGGTATCATTGCTGATGAGATTGATAGATGCCGGCGATTTCAGGAGGGATTGAGGCCCTCGATCATGTGCTTAGTGGCTGGATCTCGATATCACGATTTCTCCCAGCTAGTGGCAGCAGCTCGAGATGTTGAAAGGGCTCAAGTGATTGCAGCTGCTTCAGAGGATGAGGTTAGGGTGAGAAGGCCTCAGTTTGAGGCAGGGTCTTCTTCAGTAAAGAGGGGTAGAGGAAGCTTTGTTCCTCGGAGTATTAGAAGCCAGAGACCAGCAGGAAGATCAGGGCAATTCCAGAGACAAAGATTCAGACCTGCAGCTTCAGTGGCAAGTGCTCCGACCCCTATGGTTCAGAGATCCACCTTACCCATCTGCATCCATTGTGGGAGGCCACATGGTGGTCCATGTTGGAAAGCTGGTGTTGCAGGGGTATGTTTTAGGTGTGGGTCGCCAGATCACTTTGTGAGAGACTGTCCGGAGAGGCAGGAGTTTATGCCAGTTGATTCTGCCGCTTCTCGAGCCAGTGTGAGGGGAGGTAGAGGAGGCAGAGGTGCCAGCCGAGGTGGTAGAGCAGGGTTCAGTTCTAGAGGTGGTGCTACATCCAGGGAGACTAGACCGGAGGAGGTTGGTTCTTCCCAGAGGATGTATGTTATGCAGAGACAGCCGGATGCATCGGCGGTCATAGCTGGTACTTTTTCTTTATTTGATACTGCAGTACTTGCTTTGATTGATCCGGGTTCCACCCATTCTTATATTAGTGCATCTGTATTGCCTGTGTTTGATGTGCATGCTGAGTCCCTAGGATTTGATGTTTTGGTGACAAATCCGTTAGGGCATAGTGTGATTGTGAGTAAAGTGCATAGAGATAGTGCAGTGAGAGTTCAGGGTGAGGAGTTCCTTGGAGATTTGATTGAGATGCCATTTAAGGAATATGATGTGATTTTAGGCATGGATTGGCTATCTCGACATGGAGCTGTGGTGGATTGTAAAAAGAAAATTGTTTCTTTGAGAACCGGTGATGGGAGAGAGGTGATAGTATCTAATGAGCAGGAACAATTAGCCTCCTTATTTGTTTCAGCTGTTGCAGCCCGGAGGTTGATTAGGAAGGGGTGTGAAGCTTATCTTGCTCATGTGGTAGATACTAGAGTGAAGGGTTCTCCTATTGATAGCATTGCCACAGTTGCAGAGTTCCCTGATGTTTTTCCAGAGGAGTTGTCAGGATTGCCTCCTGAGAGAGAGGTGGAGTTCGGTATCGAGCTGTTGCCGGGTACCACTCCTATCTCCATTACTCCTTACAGGATGGCACCAGCAGAATTGAGGGAGTTGAAAGTGCAATTACAGGAACTGTTGGATAAAGGATTCATTCGCCCCAGTGTTTCTCCATGGGGAGCTCCTGTGCTATTTGTGAAGAAGAAAGATGGTACGATGAGGTTATGTATCGACTATAGGCAATTGAACAAGGTGACCATTAAGAATAAGTATCCTTTGCCTAGAATCGATGATCTCTTTGATCAGTTGAAGGGAGCGTCAGTATTCTCTAAGATTGATCTGAGATCGGGGTACCATCAGTTGAGAGTCAGAGCAGAAGATGTTCCAAAGACTGCATTTCGGACCAGGTATGGACATTATGAATTTTTAGTTATGCCTTTTGGTCTGACGAATGCACCTGCAGCTTTCATGGATTTGATGAATAGGGTGTTTAGGCCCTATTTGGATCAGTTTGTAGTGGTCTTCATTGATGATATTCTGGTGTATTCAAGGAATGAAGAGGAACATGATATGCATCTGCGGATTGTGTTGCAGATTTTGAGAGAGAAGCAACTGTTTGCCAAATTGTCGAAGTGTGAGTTCTGGTTGGATCAGGTAGCTTTTCTCGGACATATTGTTTCAGCAGAAGGCATCAGAGTGGATCCGAGTAAAGTTGAAGCCATTTTGAATTGGAGTCCACCCAAGTCTGTGACAGAGGTTAGAAGTTTTCTGGGTTTGGCAGGATATTACCGGCGGTTTGTGAAAGGATTTTCTGTGATAGCTACTCCACTCACCAGATTGCTTCGTAAGGGAGTGAGATTTGTGTGGACGGATCAGTGTCAGGCGAGCTTTGAACAATTAAGAGATATGTTGACTCAAGCGCCTGTTCTCACTTTACCTATAGAAGGCCAACCCTATGTGATCTACAGTGATGCTTCACATAGAGGTTTGGGATGTGTGTTGATGCAGGAAGGTAAAGTTATAGCTTATGCATCTCGTCAGTTGAAACCGCATGAGCTTAATTACCCCACCCATGATTTGGAATTGGCAGCCATTGTGTTTGCACTGAAGATTTGGCGCCATTATCTGTTTGGGGAGAAATGTTTCATCTACACTGATCACAAGAGTTTGAAGTATTTGGGTGTCCAGAAAGAGCTTAACCTTCGGCAGAGGAGATGGTTAGAATTGATTAAAGACTACGACTGCTTGATAGATTATCATCCAGGTAAAGCAAATGTGGTTGCTGATGCCTTGAGTCGGAAGTCTTTAGCTGGTTTAACAGTTTATTCGCTCTCGTTGCTTGTTGAGTTGAGAGCATTGTGTGCCAGTTTTGTACCTTGTGATAATGGTGCGTTATTGGCACAGTTGCAATTGAAGCCGGTTTTGTTGGATCAGATCAGAGAGGCTCAGGTGAATGATGGGAAGATTCAGAAGATTGTTTCAGATTGTCAGAGTGGAAAGGGTAGAGATTTTGTTGTGAGGAATGATGGGAGCCTATGGTTTAAGAACAGGTTGTGTGTACCCGATGATGCTGATTTGAAAAGGATCATTTTGGAAGAAGCTCATCAGTCTATATTTGCTATGCATCCGGGTAATACTAAGATGTATCATGATTTAAGACAGCATTATTGGTGGATTGGGTTGAAGAGAGACATTGCTGATTTTGTATCTAAATGTCTCACTTGTCAGAAGGTTAAAGCAGAGCATCAAGTTCCAACTGGGTTGCTTCAACCGTTGTCAGTGCCTGAATGGAAGTGGGAAAGAGTGACAATGGACTTTGTGTCTGGGTTGCCTTTGACACAAAGGAGACATGATGCCATATGGGTGATTGTGGATAGATTAACTAAGACAGCTCATTTCCTTCCAGTTCGGATGGATTACTCTTTGGAGAGGTTGGCTGAGCTATACATCCATGAGATTGTGAGATTGCATGGTGTTCCAACTTCTTTAGTGTCTGATCGGGATCCTAGGTTTACTTCAAGATTTTGGAAGAGTTTGCATGGTGCTTTGGGTTCTCGACTGCATTTCAGTACTGCTTTTCATCCACAGACGGATGGACAGTCTGAGAGAGTGATACAGATCATTGAGGATATGTTGAGAAGCTGTGTCATCGATTTCACTGGAAGTTGGGATAGATTCTTACCTCTTGTGGAGTTTGCTTATAATAACAGTCATCAGTCCAGCATCAGAATGGCCCCATTCGAGGCATTGTATGGCAGACGGTGTAGGACACCTCTGTGTTGGAGTGAGCTTGGTGATGGTAAATTGATTGGGCCTGATTTGATTCAAGAAACTGAAGAGAAAGTAAAGTTGATTCGAGGCAGATTGAAAGCAGCTTCAGACCGACAGAAGTCTTATGCAGATCTGAAGAGGAGAGATATTCAGTTTGATATTGGGGATAAGGTATTTTTGAAGGTATCTCCTTGGAAGAAGATTTTGAGGTTCGGTCGGAAAGGGAAATTGAGTCCTCGTTTCATCGGACCGTATGAAGTTTTGGAAAGAGTTGGGCCAGTGGCGTATAGACTTGCTTTACCGCCTGAGTTGGATCGTATTCATAATGTGTTCCATGTATCTATGTTGAGGAGGTACAGGTCGGATCCATCTCATGTGTTGCCATTTGAATCTATTGAAGTGAGCCCAGACTTGACATTTGAAGAGGAACCAGTTGCTATCTTGGCACGGGAAGTGAAAGAATTGAGGAATAAGAGAGTACCATTAGTGAAGATTCTTTGGAAGAATCATGCAAAGGAAGAAGCAACTTGGGAAAGTGAGCAGACTATGCGTGAGCAATATCCTCAGTTGTTTCAGAGTTAATATCAGGTAATTTCGAGGACGAAATTTCTTTTTAGAGGGGGAGAATTGTAATATCCTCATATATGCCCTAAAAGTCTTGGTTATATTGTGGTTGTTGTTGTTGTCATTATAATTGGATTGAATGTGTGTGTTGTGATAAGAAAAAGAAATGAGAAAAGAAAAATATAAGTGTTTTGGGAAAGAATTTAGGGTTTAGAGACAAGTTTATATGTTGTGTATATGGTGATATATATAACATATACATTGGTCAAAAGAGTTGGTCAAGGCAAGAGGAGATATTTTTAGGGCATGTGAAATTACCAAAATGGGCAAGAGATAACAAAGAGAATTAAGATGTGTTTGAGGGTCTTTTGGTAATTTTCTTTTGGATGAGTATTTAATGAGTGTTGACTTTGTGATTTCATCATAATCTTCTCTTCTTCTTCAAGAGGTGGCCGGCTCTCCATTAACAAAAGGGAAAGAGAGGTGTTCTTGATGCTAGAAGCAAATTGAAGAAGGAATTGAGAGACTTGGGGAAAGAGTTGTGGAATTTCTTCATATAAGGTAAGAAATTTCTTGATTTCCTTGGTTAATTCTGAATTTATGATTAAGATGATTTGTGATTTGTTAAGGTGATGATTTGGCGTGTTGATATGTGTTTGCAAGTGTTAGATTTGATTTAACTTTTAAAAGATGGAATTGATGTTGGTTTGGTTGTGAATATGGTAAGATAGGTGGATTTTGATAGTGAAAGTTTAAGAGTAAAGTTGGTTTTAAGATTTGGAATTGGTGAATGATTTAATGTTTGGTTAATGTGAATATTGTGTTAAATGTGCAAAATAAGTGTAAATGATGTTGATTAGGTCCATTTGAATGAGGTTATGTTGTGTGTATTGTGTTTTAAGTTAACCAAAAGAAATTGGCTACATTTAGGGTTTTTGTATGAGAGAGACGTTGTGTGGGACGGTCGCTATTGTTCAGGAGCGGTCGTGATTATTGTGATGTGCGGTCGCGGCTTAGGTCGGGCTTCTGGCCGCGAAACCTACTGTGATAAAGTGTTATATTTTGATTGTGTAGGGCGGTCGCGACATGGCTTGGTGCGACCGTTAGAAATGTTCTGTTCATCTTATTGGAAGCAATCTAATCCTGCAATAAGATTTTCAAATACATGTTAAATAGATTATTTGTCTAACATCATGGTTGAGATTAAACAATATTATGTTATGCATTGTGAATGGTATGTGTTTTATGAAGGATGTTATGTTATATGTTTTTGTGAATTGTGTAAATGATAATGTGTTACATGGATAATGTACTTTGAAATACTATATCAATGATGCTATATGCATAAGATGAATTAAGATGAGAAATGTGATGCAAAGCCATTGTGATTGGCTATGATGATGCAATTGAAAGAAATAAGGCATGTTTGCTTAATTGTTGATGAGAATTGAGAATGGAAATGATAATTGATATGTAAATGAACTGTGTGGCTAATGTGTTATTCCATTTTCAGAGTATGTTATTGGTGGCATGCCTAATGATAGTAACAATCTCTTGAAGTTAGGTTGGATTGAATCCTTGAAGCCTAATTGAGATGTTACAACCCTTGAAGCTAGGTTGGGTTAGTTCTTGAAGCCAAGTTGGGTAGAAGCTTAGCATGCTTTGCTCCCCTTGAAGCTTGGTTGAACTTAATCCTTGAAGCCTAGTTGGGTATATGATATTGATAAATGTGATGATAGAACCAAAACATTAACTCTGAAAATTGAATGGCATATTAGTGTGTCTTGGGCCCATGCTTGTCTATGGTAAATGTGAGTCATGAATGATGATTGTATTTGCTTTGTGTTGATGATTAAATGAATATTCATGAGGTATATGATAAGATATTGAGATGTGATATGTAATGTGGAAGTATATTGTTAGTTTTGCATATATGATGTTACATATATATATTGGATTAAGAAAGTACATTGCATTGCACTAAGTCATAGCATGATTTATCTTACTAAGCCGTTGGCTTAGCGCGATAGTGTTTAATCGCGCAGGTGATAGAACTGCTAGAGTTGATCCCGAGAGCTCTTCGAGACCGACTGAGAGTAGACAGTGAAGAGTTGATTTTGGAGTCTTAAAGATCAAAGAAAACTTGCCAATCATGTATAACTCTTTTATATTTTGTAAAGTATTGATTAAATGTACATATATGTATATTTGTAAATATGGAACTAAGTGTTTTTAAATATGTAAATATTTTATGACTTCCGCTGTGTAATAACTATAAGTAGGTATATATATATATATATATCTAAGGTGTTTTAATTTAAGAGTAAATGATCTACTTTTCTATATTATATGATGATAATAGAATGGTAACTTTTCAAATGTTTTGAATGTTGAAGAAAACCGTAACATCCCTATGTTTGGTGCACTTATGCTACATTATTGTGGTGGTAGTGTGTGTGCATTGGATGTGGGGGTGTTACAGAGAAGCCATTGTTAATGGATAAATTGAATGAAATGTGGACTATGTGCAAGATATGATAATGACCCAAAATGTTTGGATAATGTGGTTTGTTGTGTATACATTAAAAGGATTATGTAAAGCCATTGGTGATAGCTATATTATATAAAATGAGATAAATGAGGCAATGTGCCTAGCTTGATCATGAGAAAATGAGAAAGATATTGAAAATGGAAAAATGAAATAATTGTGTGCCTAGTATGTTATTTAATTTTTAGAGTTCTGTGTTTAGTGGCATGTCTATGATGTAGCAGTCCCTTAAAGCTGGGTTGTGCCTAGCCCCTTGAAGCCTAGTTGGGATGTTACATAGGAGGTTATCCTCATTATGATATGATTTGCCTTTGGGACTAGCTTTTAAGTACTTACTTGATTTGCCTTCGGGGCTAGACACATGGTGTCAACTTGGACCAAAATAGTAACTCTGGAATTTGAATGGCATATTAGATCCTTTGGGCCCATGTTTGTGCTTATTTTTATGTGAATTATGAATTGTAGAACAATTGAGCAATATGAGCAATATGATAAGATAAAGTGTTATGAGATATAATATCCATATGCATTGTGCATTGGCATTGCATTTGAACTTTATAGTTATTAAAATTTGTAATACTAGACTTTTGGCTTAGCGTGATTGTGATTCATCGCACATGTGACAGGGTAGATCCGGTTGAGCCAGAGAGTTCATCTAGATCAAGCCGGGTCTAGGTTTGAGATCTTGAGTGTAGAGTTGATTGTTGAACATCAAGATAAGAGACAAACTGCCAGCATGTACATATTTTATATTTTTGTACATTTTGACCTCATGTATATATTATAATATTTTGATGTATATATATATGACAAACTATCAAGAATGTTTTTGTAATATCCCAAACTATACCCTCGAATTTTGGAAATGTTAAGTGTTAAAAATGGAATTATATGATATTAAGTGGTGAGAGAGGAAAAGAAGGAGTGTGTATATGTTGTATATATAGAGATATATACAACATATACAAGTTAACAAGTGAGATGGTCAAATGAGTTAATTAATTATTTTAAAATGGAATTAATATAAGTGGAAGATGATATTTTGGTTAATTATATTATTATAATAATGTATTTTGCTTGGTGGATATTAAAAAAGATTTTATGGTTAAGAGGGTTGGCTTGTGTTGACTTGTGATAATCATTTTCTATCATCTTCTTCCTCTTTCTTTTGGTTAGCCGGCCACCACCATCTTCATCAAGGAAGAGAGGTTTTGTGATTTCTAACTCAAAGATTGAAGGGTATTTCAAGTGATCAAGTTGGAGTTCTAAGAATTTTCTTCACTTTTGGTAGTTTCCAACTTGATTCTTTGTGTTCTTTTGAGTTTGTTGGATTGGTTGTTGTAGATGTGTTTTTGGTATGTTTTAAGTGTTTGGTCTTAGTAACTTTGATTTTAGGGTTGGATTGAAGAGAAAGGGTTAAGTTTGGTGAAGAGACAAGAGTTGTAGATTGTGTATGTGTTGAGTTGTAAATATGGTTGTGTTCGTGTTTTGTTGTATATTATTGAGTTGTATTGATGTTAAGCAAGTTTATTATGGTTTATTGATGGTTGGAAAGATTAATGAAAGATAATAGTTGGATATAGCAATTATGTGTGGATATCAGGATTTTTGGCTTGACACGCCCGGTGATACGGCCATATCTTTGGGAGTGTCGATGGTTCTATTTTCAGTGTTGGTGACACAAGCAGTGACACGCCTATGTCACTGAGCATGTCATATCTACTGTGTTATTGTAGTATTTACACACGCAATGACATGCCCGTGTCACTGAGCGTGTCATAGCTACTGTGTTGTTATAATATTTACAAGTGCAGTGACACGCCCATGTCACTGAGCGTGTCACAGCTACTATGTTGTTGTAGTATTTACAGGTGCAGTGACACGCCCATGTCACTGAGCGTGTCATAACTACTATGTTGTAAGAATTTTGGCACGGTCATTGACACGCCCATGTCACTAAGTGTGTCAAAGCTTCTGTGTTGTGGGCTTAGGGCACAGTCAATGACACGCCCGTGTTGTTGAGCGTGTCATGTGTAGAGTTTGTCCTAGATAGTTCTTTTCCTTATTTTTCTTTGTGTTTCTAATCCTTGTATTGAGAGGTTTTGTTTATATCTATAACTATATTACTTAGTAATTATTTATAACCACATTTGGTTTAGGCTTTGAAGAGACTTGAGTTCTCCCAATCAGAGTGTTGAGGGATAACTTAGAATAGGAGGTTGAAAGTGGTGTTTGTTGCTTTTAGAGATAAGTACAAACTTTGAATAATTGTTTATATTTACATGACATTAGGACTTAACACATTTGGTTGAAAAATGTGTTAAGCTGCCTACTACATTATTGGTGCATAAGAAATATGTTATGATTTGAATAATGTTACAAATGCATTATGTGTAATGTGAACTTTGTGAAAAATATGATAATGGCCTAAAATATATGGGTAATGCAATTTGTTATGTATAAATTAAAGATGGTATGTAAAGCCATTGGTGATGGCTATGTTGATATAAATGAGATATTTGAGGCATTGTGCCTAGTTTGATCATGAGAAAATGAGAAAGATATTGATAGTGAAATTATAAAAGAATTGTGCGCCTAGTATGTTATTTAATTTTTAGAGTTTTGTATTTGGTAGTATGCCTAAGACGTAACAGTCCCTTGAAGCTAGGTTGGGCTTGGTCCTTGAAGCCTAGTTGGGTGTTACATGATGTAGCAGACACTTTGTAACACCCCTTCCCAACCTACGAATAAACCGGGGAGGAATGTCACATTGGGATGCGAGCTCTGGTTACAATGTCTTAATTAAGAATTCTTATGAAAAATTTTTCAAAAAATTGGGCGGAGTTTTCCCTAAAAAGCGGGGTTCCCAAGTGTCGCCAAAACAGATTTTTTTTAAAAAAACACTTTTGTTCACAATTCAACTCAAAAACACTCCCAATAATAATCTCCCTTATATCCTCAACTACACCCTGCAAGAAAATTTCACACTTCTATATCGTTTCTCAAGATCACATATCATTTGCTAAGTTTCATTACCATACTACTGTTTATTCTCTGGTTACATACACCATAATACTTAATATGTTTAACAAACCTTTACAATAGATATAACATACATGCCATGCTACTATTTTATGTCAAAAGTCCTACCCTATTCGCCGTCGAGCTGGTGCGGGCCGCTGCAGAAATGCTGATCTTCTATCCACTACTTGCGAGTTAGACATATAACTCACTGAGCAACTTATTGCCCAGTGGGTACTTTAACCATTGCCAAATATAAATGGTGCAAGGAAGGTTGTTGAAACACATATAAAAGTAGAATACTGCATAATTAAACTATTTTCATACAATCATCATATTTATTTTTTCTAATTAAGTTAAGATTTACATTCTGTATGTAAACAACATGTAATATAACTTCATTATAATTATGAGTTAATCTGCTCCACTAGGTAATTATGAATACACCGATCTCGAAATGAGGCCTCGTATAGAGTTACGCGTGGTCTTGACCTCACACGGCTAATTGCCATGGTCTTGGTCTCACACGATATGGAATATACAACATAACTGCGTGGTCTTGGTCTCACACGACTAGTTGCCATGTTCTTGACCTCACACGATATAACCGTGCGCAGATAAGTAATATCCAGACTGAAGCCGTTAAGACAGTACTGCCGGTAGGATGGCATGCCAAACCCCCATTCCAGACCGGTTTTACCCATTTACCGAGTAGAGCATATATAACATTTCATATATACCCATACACTTCGTATATATACCACATATTCTCCATATATATACAATATATACTTACACAAATACCATATATACTCACATATGTATCATATGTATTCACATATATACCATATACACGCATATATATACCATATATACACGTATTCCCCACGTATATACCTTATCTATATATTCACATGATAACGAACATGTATTCCATCAAATGACTTTTATCACAATTATGAAATTAAGATTGATTTTCTCCTCATTTCCATCTAATTTATTCTTCATATTCATACTTAAACTCATTACCAAAAATAAAATGATAAAACACCCACACCAAGTTTTTGACCAAGTTAATAATGAAAAATTACCATATGAACAATGAACTCTGGTTCCTAACCCAACTTGATCATTGTTTTAGAAAATTTGTATAAAATAATCCACTAGGCTAAAAACTCTAAACTTTTTACAAAATTTAGTTTTGCATCTTAAAATCATTCCTTTAAAATTTTATATCAAACTGGACACAAAATCTTGGTCAACTAGTTCACCCAACTAGACTGCTCCAGTTGCCCTGCATCCTGGTAGCAGTTCTGAATTTTGTGAATTCCGTAAATTAAATTCAATCGATGTGGTTCCAAATTATTTTTCTCAAATACTAGACTCACTAAAACAACATATCCAAAATTCAATTGGATATTATTTTTCTAAATTTTATTAAAAATCCAGAAAGATGGTTGTCTCAGTCAAGGTACCTTCTAGAGCAGGTCTAATAAAAATAATTTTTCCAAAATCATAACCATTCCAAATTCAACTCAACATATTTGTCATTCATTCTAGACTCATTGAGACACAACATATCAAAAATTCAACTCAAGATAATTTTTCTATATTTAATTAAAAATCATATAAATCACAGCATTTTACTAATTGTAAAATAGAAAACTTTCAAAAGGAGTTCAATGGTTAAAGTACCAAACCTTACTATTTCTTAGTCCTTTATCTATATCACTTCCTTTCTTTCCTTGTCTCATTGATTTCCTATGAAATTTAACATCACATATACAAAGGTAAGAACCCTAGGTATAGACATAGTCTTATCTTATGATTTTTCTAATGGTTGCTAGCTTATTTTCACCATTAAACACCATTATTTCTTTCATCAAATCCTTCAAATAATTATTTCTTCAATTTTCTCCAAATCTAGCTACATGAATCCTAATTTCAATTTCTTAAATTAACCATTAATCCATGACATTAAAACTAGAGATAGGTTTCTCTTACCTTATAATCTTGTTTGTCACCAAAATCTTCAACCAAAAGCCTTAAACTTTGGAAAAGTCACCTCCTTCTTCCTTCTCTTATGGTTTGGACGAGTTCACCATGCAAGAGAGGGCTTTTATTTTCTATCATTAGCTTATTTTGATCCAAATGGCAGCCATAAGTGGTGAAAATATGTTGGTATAGATGTTGACTTCCAATTGGTACACCTTATAGAAAAAATGGCCACTTTTAATTGGTCCATTTGCCTTCTACTTTTATCTATTTATTTGGCAAGCCATTAGGCTTCCTTTTATTCATATTTTGACTCCTCAACTTTTTTGTGCTGTAATTTTATAGTCTAGGGTGTGAAAATATCAAAATACCCTCCAGCGATTAATCGATTGTAACTTTTAAACCGTGCGTTTTCGAAAAAAATTGAAACCCACGGTTATGACCTAATTAATCTTGAGAATATTCTTCCGGTGTCAGATATGGGTACTATTAAGAACTTTCGACACTTAATTTTTAAGTTTACATAGTTGCCCCTAACTTTTGAGAAATTTCCACTTAGGTCCCGTCAGCTCCACTATGTACACCAATTTCATATTTGACTATCCCGAGCCTCTATTTGACCACTCGTTCATGTCCTCCTTGCCTATTACTCGACTATCTAGCCTTTGGGATGTGACAGTTCTACCCTCCTTAATTTAAGTTTCACCCCGAAACTTGCTTGTTCATACATGTAAAACTTTTTGGAAAACTTGCTTCCTCAACACCTATTGGTGCGGAGGCTTGGGATTCTGTCTCCTGTTCCATAGCTTGTTGCGAGTCTAGAGACATCCTACAATATAAAAGCAATCAGCAGTCTGCACAGCTCGACATATACCTTTTTCCTATATGGCATGTACATTAGACCCAATAACTCATGCTTAATTATTCTCGACTCTTTCTTATTTCACAAACATAATTTCATATATAACTGTTTCACAAATACCATAACTACTACAGGGTATCCCGTTTTACGTTGGTAATGGCCACTCCCAACATAAAACGTATATCCTCCTATATTTTCCTCTTCCTATCTAAAGTCTTTCTAACTCACTTCGTTTACTATCTCTCGATATCCTAATTATCATACACTTTCCTACGTCTAACCGCCCAGGAACGGCTAAACCAATGCTCTAATACCACAAATTGTAACACCCCTTCCCGACCTACGAACAAACCGGGGAGGAATGTCACATCGGGATGCGAGCTCTGGTTACAATGTCTTAATTAAGAATTCTTATGAAAAATTTTTCAAAAAATTGGGCAGAGTTTCCCCTAAAAAGCGGGGTTCCCAAGTGTCGCCAAAACTGATTTTTTTTAAAAAAAAAACACTTTTGTTCACAATTCAACTCAAGAACACTCCCAATAATAATCTCCCTTATATCCTCAACTACACCCTACAAGAAAATTTCACACTTCTATATCGTTTCTCAAGATCGCATATCATTTGCTAAGTTTCATTACTATACTACTGTTTATTCTCTGGTTACATACACCATAATACTTAATATGTTTAACAAACCTTTACAATAGATATAACGTACATGCCATACTACTATTTTATGTCAAAAGTCCTACCCTATTCGCCGTCGAGCTGGTGCGGGCCGTTGCAGAAATGTTGATCTTCTATCCACTACCTGCGAGTTAGACATATAACTCGTTGAGCAACTTATTGCCCAGTGGGTACTTTAACCATTGCCGAATATAAATGGTGCAAGAAAGGTTGTTGAAACACATATAAAAGTAGAATAGTGCATAATTAAACTATTTTCATACAATCATCATATTTATTTTTTCTAATTAAGTTAAGATTCACATTCTGTATGTAAACAACATGTAATATAACTTCATTATAATTATGAGTTAATATGCTCCACTAGGTAACTATGAATACACCGATCTCGAAATGAGGCCTCGTACAGAGTTACGCGTGGTCTTGACCTCATACGACTAATTGCCATGGTCTTGGTCTCACACGATATGGAATATACAACATAACTGCGTGGTCTTGGTCTCACACGACTGGTTGCCATGATCTTGACCTCACACGATATAACCGTGCGCGCGTAAGTAATATCCAGACTGAAGCCGTTAAGACAGTACTGCCGGTAGGATGGCATGCCAAACCCCCATTCCAGACCGGTTTTACCCATTTACCGAGTAGAGCATATATAACATTTCATATATACACATTCACTTCGTATATATACCACATATTCTCCATATATATACAATATATACTTACACAAATACCACATATACTCACATATGTATCATATGTATTCACATATATACCATATACACACATATATATACCATATATACATGTATTCCCCACGTATATACCTTATCTATATATTCACATGATAACGAACATGTATTCCATCACGTGACTTTTATCACGGTTATGAAATTTAGATTGATTTTCTCCTCTTTTCCATCTAATTTATTCTTCATATTCATACTTAAACTCAATACCAAAAATAAAATGATAAAACACCCACACCAAGTTTTTGACCAAGTTAATAATGAAAAATTACCATATGAACAATAAACTCTGGTTCTTGACCCAACTTGATCCTTGTTTTAGAAAATTTGTATAAAATAATCCACTATGCTAAAAACTCTAAAATTTTTACAGAATTTAGTTTTGCATCTTAAAATCATTCCTTTAAAATTTTATATCAAACTGGACACAAAATCTTGGTCAACTAGTTCACCCAACCAGACTGCTTCAGTTGCCCTGCATCCTGGCAGCAGTTCTGAATTTTGTGAATTCCGTAAATTAAATTCAATCGATGTGGTTCCAAATTATTTTTCTCAAATACAAGACTCACTAAAAAACAACATATCCAAAATTCAATTGGATATTATTTTTCTACATTTTATTAAAAATCCAGAAAGATGGCTGTCTCAGTCAAGGTACCTGCTGGAGCAGGTCTAATAAAAATAATTTTTCCAAAATCATAACCATTCCAAATTCATCTCAACATATTTTTCAGTCATTTTAGACTCATTGAGACACAACATATCAAACATTCAACTCAAGATAATTTTTCTATATTTAATTAAAAATCATACAAGTCACAATATTTTACTAATTGTAAAACAGAAAAATTTCAAAAGGAGTTCAATGGTTAAAGTACCAAACCTTACTATTTCTTAGTCCTTTATCTATATCACTTCCTTTCCTTCCTTGTCTTGTTGATTTCCTATGAAATTTAACATCACATATACAAAGGTAAGAACCCTAGGTATAGACATAGTCTTATCTTATGATTTTTCTAATGGTTGCTAGCTTATTTTCACCATTAAACACCATTATTTCTTTCATCAAATCCTTCAAGTAATTATTTCTTGAATTTTCTCCAAATCTAGCTACATGAACCCTAATTTCAATTTCTTAAATTAACCATTAATCCATGATATTAAAACTAGAGATAGGTTTCTCTTACCTTATAATCTTGTTTGTCACCAAAATCTTCAACCAAAAGCCTTAAACTTTGGAAAAATCACCTCCTTCTTCCTTCTCTTATGGTTTGGACGAGTTCACCATACAAGAGAGGACTTTTATTTTCTTTCCTTAGCTTATTTTGATCCAAATGGCAGCCATAAGTGGTGAAAATATGTTGGTATAGATGTTGACTTCCAATTGGTACACCTTATAGAAAAAATGGCCACTTTTAATTGGTCCACTTGCCTTCTACTTTTATCTATTTATTTGGCAAGCCATTAGGCTTCCTTTTATTCATATTTTGACCCCCCTCAACTTTCTTGTGCTGTAATTTTATAGTCTAGGGTGTGAAAATATCAAAATACCCTCCAGCGATTAATCGATTGTAACTTTTAAATCGTGCGTTTTCGAAAAAAATTGAAACCCACGGTTATGACCCAATTAATCTCGAGAATTTTCTTCCAGGGTCGGATATGGGTATTATTAAGAACTTCCAACACTTAATTTTTAAGTTTACATAGTTGCCCCTAACTTTTGAGAAATTTCCACTTAGGTCCCGTCAGCTCCACTATGTACACCAATTTCATATTTGACTATCCCGAGCCTCTATTTGACCACTCGTTCATGTCCTCATTGCCTATTACTCAACTATCTAGCCTTTGGGATGTGACACGCTTGAAGCTGGGTTAGGCCTAGTCCTTGAAGCCTAGTTGGGATGTTACATATGAGGTAATCCTCATTGTGATTATAATTCGCCTTCGGGCTAGACAAATGTTGTTATATTGGACCAAAGCAGTAACTCTAAAATTTGAATGGCATATTAGATCCTTTTGGGCCCATGCTTGTGTTTGCTTTTATATGAATTATGAATTATGGAACAATTGAGCAATTTATCAAGAATAATGATATAATGATATAATGTTAAGAGATATAATATCCTTATGTGTTGTGCATTAGCATTGCATTTGAATTATATTATTATCAAAGTTAGTACCATTAAGCTTTTGGCTAAGCGCAATTGTAATTTATCGCACAGGTGGCAAGGTAGATCCGGTTGAGCCTAAGCTTGAGATCTTGAGTGCAGAGCTGATTGTTGACATCAAGATCAGAGATAAACTGTCAGTATGTATAAATTTTATATTTTTTACATATTAATTTTGATGTATAAAAATATGTATATTCCATAAACTATCGAAAATGTTTTGGATAAGCATTTGGTAATGAAGTATACATATGTGTTTTAGCAAGTAATATCTCAACTATTATTTATATGATATTGGTTGAATGTTTTAAGATTATACAGATTTTATAAATGATGATTTGATTGTTTAAAATGGTTGTGACATTCTTGTATCCTCTTTACATATATTACATATGTTGGGTATATGTAGTGTACGTATATTGGGTATAAGGGTATTACAGAGGTGACCCTCGACTTGGGCCAAATAAATAAATCCTGCTGTGGAACCGTGCGGGGAAGCAGTACTGTAGAAGTTTCTTGAAGCGGGCTGGGTGAAAAGACTGAGTCGTAAGCCCAAGGCTGTTGGGATGTTATATTTGGTGCCATGCTTTGATGATTTTGTGTGATGGGTATTGAGTATTTGATAGGAATTTGTGTGATTATGGATGAATTTGAGAGAATTTTTGAGGTTTTATGATTAGGGGTTTTGAAAGAGAAGTTAGGAATGTGAAGAAGCAGAAAAAACGATTAGTGAGGAAGGAGGAAAGAGGGACGATTGGGCTGATAGGGCTAATTTAATTTTATGTAATTTTTTTTTTGAATATGTGTGCTGGAACTTTAGTCTCCGAGTCACGCGATCACATTGGACAGTGTGACCACAACAGTGGCCTCGTCTTCGTTGCAATGTGCTCATGTTGCTCGTGGAGGTGTATGGCTCGTCGCAGTCGTGCTGACTGGAGCGATCACGATAATGGCCTTGTGGTTATTTTTTAAGGGAAGTACAATTCACACAAACCTTTTCTTACCCTTTCTATTCTCACTCTTTCTATTTGCTTCACAAATAAAAAATAAAAAATTTAAATGTTAAAAACTTGTTAAATTATAATCTAACAAAGAATAAAATTCAAAGAAAATTTCTTGGGTTGCCTCTCAAGAAGCGCTTGCTTATAGTCATTAGCATGACTATTTATGTTAATTGCATCAAGAAAGTAAAGTAATGGATTTGAATGACTTAAACACATTTTTATTATATGGTTTAAGGCGATGCACATTCAATTTAAATTTACTGCCATGACTTTGAAGCTCTACTACGCAATGAGGAAAGTCAGATATTGGATATATAATTCCAGCATTGAGTAATTTAATTATTTCACCTTTAACTACCTTTTTCATATTAGGATTTAATCTACGTTGATGCTCTATGGTAGCAGTATGATTCTCTTCTATTAAAATCTTATGCATGCATAAAGAAGGACTAATGCCTTTAATGTTCGCTATGGTCCATTCTATAGCTTTAATATGCTTCCTTAAAACATACAAAAGTTTATCTTCCTCTTTTGCATTAAGATATGAAGAAATAATAACTGGTAAAGTAGAGTTTTCCCATAAAAATGTATAACTTATATGTGCAGGTATTTCCTTTAGTTCAAGATTTGAGGGGCTTTCAATGGAAGGTAAAGCTGGTTTAGAACTTTTTTTAAAATTTCAAAGGCCATCTCCCTACTATAATTACTTTTTACACATGCACTGCAATCATCCACTTCATTCAATTCATTTAAAGGTTCAAGCTCATGTTCAACAATTTCATCAACACAATGGTCAATCACATCAATTTTATAACAAGATTCATATTCCATAGAATACTTCATAGAACTTAAGATATTAAAAGTTACCTCTTTTTGACCAACATGTAAGGTCAATTTACCTCCTTCTACATCAATAATTGCTTTGCTTATAGCAAGGAATGGCCTTCCAAATATTAGAGGTGCATCTTCATCTTCTTCCATATCAAGCACAATAAAATCTACTCGAAATATGAATTTATCTACTTTTACCAATACATCTTCCATGACTCCTTATGGATAGGTAATAGATTTATCAGCCAATTATAATGAAATTGTTATGGACTTCATTCCTTTCATACCAAGCTTCATGTATATAGACAAAAGCATTAAATTAATGTTAACACCAAGATCACAAAGAATCTTACCAAACTCAAATTCTCCAATCTTATATGGTATAGTAAATTTTCTAGGATCTTTCGTTCAAGCACTTGGCATATTTGGGCATTTGAGCTATAGCTTCTACAAAAGGAATGTTAATATGAAGTTTCTTAAATATATCAAGAAATTTAAGGAAATTCTTCTCATCATTAAGATTATAAAGACGTTGAGGAAAAAGAATTTTAGATTGATATGGCTTCAATTCTTCTACTTCCTTCTTATTTTGGGGTTGTTCCTCTTTCATATCTTCTTTAATAGACTCCTTCTTTGTTGGCTTCTTGGGTAATGATTTGTCTAATTGCTTTCCAATCCTCCAGGTGATTGCCTTTGCTTGTTCCATAGGATTACAACAATATTGCTAGGCGATGTTCCTTAGGCTCTATTATTTACCATGTTTGCAAATTGACCAACTTGAGTCTCCAAATTCTTAATAGAGGCTTGTTGATTTTGAAGATATGAATCAGTTTTAGCTAAATAAGAAACAAACATCTCCTTCACTAATGGTTTCTTCTCTTGATGTTGAAATCCTAGTGGTTGTCTCATAGCATTCTGATTATTTCATGAGAAATTTGGATGATTCCTCCAACCTGGATTGTAAGTATTAGAGTAAGGATTGTTTTATTGTCTATCTTGGTCAGCAACATAATTCACTTATTCCAACCCTTAGCTCAAATTACCATTATATATTCCAAACTCATTTGTAGCATGTTTTCCAGCATAAATCTCCCAAACAGCTTGGCTTTGTAGTGAATTGACATTCATTTGATACATTCTTTTAACCCAAAGTATCAATTTTAGCATTAATGGTTATCAAAGCTTCAATTTCATGACCAACAGGTCTTTTATGGTTGCTTCTGTCTGTATTCCAATGATAGTTGTTGATTGCCATCTCCTCTATCAAATCATAAACTTCTTCATGATTCTTTGCATTAAAACACCCTCTAGTTGCTACATGAAGCATTAATCTTATAGAACAATTCAAACCATTATAGAAAGTTTGAGCAATGAACCATTTAGGTACACCTTGATGTGGGCACTTCCTAATCAAAGCTTCAAACTCTAAATGAAAGTTTTCTTATTCTTCTTCCAATTAATCACCTTTGTGCTCTCTCTTCTGCAATTCTTTCCTTCCGCTGCTTGTTTAGATTTCTACAAATTCTTTCAATCTCTGGATTAAATGGCAATAACTCTTGATCTTTTGATATTTGCATAAACTTGTACAAATCTCGACTGTACTTTAAAATAATAGTAAAAATGCTTAAATTTGTATTCAAGTTATTCGATATTGATATTAATAAATTCACTCCCTGAAAACGGCGTCAAAAACTTGACATGCAAAATCTGCAAGTGCATAGAATCGTATTCAAGTAATATAGTTATGAAATAAGATATCATTCCCAAAGAGAGTGTTTACTAATTACAAACCATAATCAACTTAATCACTATTTAAGTAATTGAATAATAAGCATAATTAAGAAGAAAAATAATTCCAAATTTAAATTAATTAATAGCAATTTAATTTAAGAGAGAAATAACAATCAAACTAACAGCCTACAACATTGAATCCATGAGATAATCGAATGATAATTTCTTTTGTCTATTAATCTAATTTTAATTATTCATGTTATAGAAAAATGATTTAATTAATTACTATTCTTTCTAAAGACATAATAACATACTAATTATGAATCATTAAGATATTTCTCAATAGTCTTAATATCCTATAATCAATTCATTAAGAGCCAATAATTCATATAATTCCACACAAGTCAAATTGAAAAAAAGTCTCATGAGCACGCCATGCAAGGAGGCTGAGCTTCTATCGAGACCGTGTTGATCCGCGCGATCGCGACATGCTAGATACCTGCACGAGGCCGAGCTCCTGTCATGATCGAGCTGGTCCCATTTTTTCTATTTACTTAACAATAAAAATTAAAACAAAAAAATGTAACCAAATCTAATGTAAAATAAACTAATAATAAGAGTTAATTAGAATCTTCTAAGCATATCCCTCTTCATTCTTAATGTTTATAACTCTAAAATGCTCTTTCTTATGGATGTTAGGAGGTCTTCCTCTCTTTTTCTTCTCAAATTTTGATGGCATACCTCTCTTCCTCATGATTGGTGATGGCTTAGGTTCATTATCATCACTTGAAGTATCATCTAAAACCACTAAGTCAAGTTGTGATCTAGCTTTTTCACTAGCTTTCTCCAAAATTTCTCTCTCCACTATTTTTTCAAGATCCATAGTGCATTTATTAGGATAAGAAAATGCATGCCTAGTAGTATAAAAGGCAGAGAGTTGTTCAGGCATTTCTACAGGTGGATTCGCATAAGGTAAAATTGGATCTTAAATATTGTCTTCATATTTCTAACCCCAAGTATATAAACTTTCTTTATTATTCATCTTTCTCTATTCTAAGTCTTTGCTAATTATGAATTAAACTTGCTAGGAACTCAACCTTATATAAAGAAGAAACAAAGACTAATTCTAATGCCATTCAACTAACAAAATTCTACTTAAACTCTTATTATAATTATAGCTAATTAACTAAAAATAAAATCTTAGGTCACTAGGATTAGAAATTCAATTTAAAGCAAAAGACTAATAGTATAAGTCCAATCCTAGAAAAATGAAAACATCTAACTAAAACCAAATTAAGACCAAATTACATAATAACATAATTATTTTTTTTAATGTTGAATTTAGTTCCTTTTTTATATGAGATGCAAACATAAAAAAAACTACACAGGTAAATTAAAACAAAAATAGGAAAACAAATTAGCAAATCAAATTAAAATAACTACTCTCCCCCAACACTTATTCTTTTCATTGTCCTTAATGAAAAATAATCTACCACAAATAAGATCACACACAAATAATAAGAAAAAGAAAATATGATAGGAAAAAGAGATAAGGGATGAAAGCTTCACTCTATTATGGTGATGTTGGAGGTGATGGAGTCAGGGAAGGGACAGATAAATCTGAAAGCTCTATATACTTCATTAACTTATAATTATGATAAGTATGGCTTCTCTCCATATTGATAATTCTTTTATTCATGGACCCTAGTTGGTCTCTCATTGTCCTCTGTTGCTCCTCCATAATATTTAACTGTGAGCTCAAATATTTATTCATTTTGTATATTGTATCGAGCCGCCTTAGAACTTGTAGCCATCCTTGTTCTTCACTTTTTATTATCATCACTTTCCTCTTCCTCATCACTTTCCTCTTCATCATTTGTTGTGTAGGCACTTAGGGGAGCACTATTAGGATCTCCTTGTACTAGGTTCTTATAGCACCTTCTTGTTATAGGATCTTTCAATCTACTGCTTGCATCTAGGATTTCAGTACTGGATAATGCATCATATGAATTGTGATCTCCACTCATGCACTCCATTATGGTGTTGTTAGGATCAAAATATTAAACTATAATGCTAATCCAGTAACAATATGACTGAATGCAATTGTGTTATTAGGATGTTGAGCAATAAACATCAACCTTTGAAAAATATGATATGTTGTAGAAACTTTCTTATTATTATATGCATAATACAACATAAATAACTCTAGAGTTGATACTTTACTCTCTTTTTTTCCAAACAGAAGATGACAAATAAATTTATGTAACAATAACAAACTATGATCACAAATTAATCCATTAGGTGCATTCATAATGTTAAACTAATTAAAACCAGCTAAAGTGTTTCAAATTTTGTCAATTTTAAATTCTTTGGAAGGACTACAAGTACCTCCTTTAGGTAAGCCTAAAGCTTTCAACATAACATCATAATCAATCACATAATCCACACCTAGCATTCTATACTCTAAATTCTTATCATGGGATTTTGACGTTTTAAGAGTTGTGAAGAATTCAAGAGTAAGTTCTTTGTAAGTGTCATATTTCTTATCTGCCAATTTTCTCATCCTAATCTAGCATACAATTGCTTCATCCTTGCATCAATACCCAAATGTTCAAATATGTCATTGCTATAATACCCACAAGGAGATATTGTTCATGAACATAAGGATAAAAATCTCTTACCTTCTTCTTCATTATAAATAGGAAAAGAAACATTAAATTGGGAAGATAAATCTACCTCATCTCTTGAAGAACTTGAGACCTTCTCCTTGCCTTTCCTTGTTGATGTTTCTCTTGCAATTATTTTTAATTTTGGTGCCATGCTTTGATGATTTGAGTGATGCGTATTGAGTATTTGATAGGAATTTGTGTGATTATGGATTAATTTGAGAGAATTGAAAGGGTTTTTATGTTAGGAATTTTGAAAGAGAAGCTAGGAATGATAGAGAAAACAAGGAAAAAAATAAGTGAGGAGAGAGTTTGTTGGGACTGATTTTTATGGTTTTTTTAAGGAACTAGACCCATCACAATTGCGCAGACCAGTGCGATTGCAATAGGAGCTCAGCCTCATACAAGTATATGGCTCATCGCAATCACATAGATTAGTGTGATCATGATAGGAGGTCAGCCCCCTTGAACGTTCTGCTTATGCGGGCCTTAGGTTTTCCTTGTTGCAATCGCGATAGAGCCTTACTGATTCTTGTGCCTCTGGTCATCATGATCGCGCCATCTTAGGTGATCATGAGACCTTTTTTTTAATAAAAAATCTTTTCAAACTATGAGCATGGATTTTCGTCCCCACTCTTGGTGGAATGATTATTGCGACTTCGGCATTATTAGGTTTTGGCCCTTAGAGAATACGGGCCTAAACTCGGAGAATTTAGAGTCGTCACCCTGACATATTTGGAATATAGAAAGGGGTGGATGACTCAATTTCTAAGGAATTCCCAACTCCTTACTTGAGTTTAAAAAGTTGGGTATGCATGAAAAAAAGTGAGAATGGCCCAGCATCCCCATAACACTCGATTTTTTAGAACTGACCTCCTTTTCAGGTCTAAATATTATTAAATTCTTAATTATTGCAATATTATCCATACTACATGCGATTAAAATGAAGGATACCATATTATTAATCAAAACACATCAAACAAAAAGGGGCACCCATACGAGATGGAAGCATGCCCTTACAAATGTCTAAATGTTCAAATTACAAACAAAATATGACACCCACCGATTAGTGGAAACATGTCCCTTACAATTGTCCCAAAATTCATAAATAAATTAAATTACATAAGCAAAATAAATAAGGCACCTACAAGTGAAAATATGTCTTTTACATCCTTAAAAATACAACCAATAAATAAATATTTACATAGTTCAATCTTTTATAATAAAATATATAATCCAAACATATAGATCATCTTAAAAATTGCAATCCATAACCGTATCTTAATATTAACCCCCTAATGAATTATAGTGTGCAATGCATATGGCGGTCCCTCTAGCCGGTTGGTGGGCGAGGGTTAAGGGTGCAGCGCCCCTAAAAGGTAAATGATTTATAAGGTAGGATTTTGTTATGAAATTAGGGTTTGGTGGTATAAATTAAGGTTTTTAGGGTTTTAAATATGTAATTGGGAGTTTAGGGTTTTAATCATGCAAATTAGGATTTTGGTATAAAAACTAGGGTTTCTAGGATTTTAGGGTTATGAACATGCAGTTGTTGTTTTAGAAACAAGGTTTAGAGTTTTTGGATATGAATTAGAATTACAATATATTACTTAGGGCTAAATCTAATGGATTAGAGTTTTGAATCAAAATAGATTAGATTAGATCATGTCATTAGGGTTTATACAAAATCATAACCAAAATTAGGATTTAATGTTTAATATCTGACTGCTGAAATTAAATTTATAATTTCATCGCCACTGGATATTGGTTTAAATGAGCCACTAAGTATGATGGTATTTTTTTAAGGAATTAAAATTGCTATTATAAATTTAGACAAGTTAAATAATAAAACCAAACCTTCTTTTGTTGGCATCACCAAAATTGAACATTGGACTAAGCTCTCTGTCTTGTGCCACTACTTGGATCACTATGATTTTTACTTGGAAGCTTGATGTAATCCGTGGACAATTACATTGTTTAGCTACTGCCTCCTTGGATTTCTTGCTGTGTGTTGGTTGTCCCTTTTATTTTTTTTGTGTATTTGGTTGCTTTCTCTTGGTGATTGTTGCGTTTAACTCCCCGTTCTTTTGCTTTTTTAATTTTGTTAATTATGGTTATCCTCTTTCTGTTTGTTAATTGCCTTTTTTAGGCAATATTAGGGCATCATAATAGTCCTCATTGACTTTAGAGAGGCCAAATAGTATTTTAGTTTCAGTAAAACTGAAACTATGGCCAGCCATGCAAGCTCATATCGAATTTGGGACTCCAAATTCGATATGATATAGGCTCATATCAAATTTGGTTTCCCAATTTTGATATGAGACCAAATTCGATATGAGCCTTGCTTGAAGGCCTCATATCGAATTTGGGACTTCAAATTCGATATGAGGTGGGCCTCATATAGAATTTGGTGTGCCAAATTCGATATGGTCGAATTTGGTACCACAAATTTGAGGCAAAGCTCATATCAAATTTAGGCCACCAAATTCGATATGAGGTGCCTCATCTTGAATTTAGACCATCCGATAGGACCAAATCGATTGTATCTTCTAAAAATGGGTTCGATTGGCTGTACCAACCAACCTTAATTGTAATGGGCTTAATTAAATCAGATTAGCTTTTATTTTTAAACTAAACTTGGTCCGATCCTATTAATTAAATTTCAATTGGGCCAAAATTAAGGGTCTACAAAAACTCACCAATCTTGCCATTTCTTCTCCCATTTTTTCTATTTGCTTAACAACAAAAAATACAACATTAAAGAACATAACAAAATTAAAATGTTAAAAACTTGTTAAACTATAATCTAACTAAGAATAAATTAAAATTTAAAGAAAATTACTTGGGTTGCCTCCCAAGAAGCGCTTGGTTATAGTCGTTAGCTTAACTATTTTAGTTTGGTTATAGTCATTAGCTTGGTTATAGTCCTAATGCAATAACTTGAAGTATCATCTAAAACCACTAAGTCAAGTTGTGATCAAGCTTTTTCACTAGCTTTCTCTAAATTTTTCCTCTCCATTATTTCTTCAAGATCTATAGTGCAATCATTAGGATCAGGATATGCACACCTAGAAGTATATAAGGCAGTGAGTTGTTCAAACGTTTCTACAAGTCGATTCACATAAGGTAAAGCTGGATCCCAAATATTGTCTTCATATTTCCAACCCCAAGTATTTAAAATTTCTTCATTATTCATCTTTCTCTATTATAAGGCTTTGCTAATTATGAATTAAACTTGCTAAAAACTCAACCATATATAGAGAAAAAATAAAGACTAATCCCAATGCCATTCAACTAAGAAAATTCTTCTTAAACTCTTATTATAATTATAGCTAATTAACTAAAAATAAAATCTTTAGCCACTAGGATTAGAAATTCAATTCAAAGCAAAAGACTAATAGTATAACTCCAATCCTAGAAAAACTAAAACATCTAACTAAAACCTAATTATGACCAAATTACATAATAACATAATAATTTTTTTAATGTCGAATTTAGTTCTTTTTTTATATGAGATGCAAACACAAAAAATCACACAACTAAATTAAAACAAAAATAGGAAAACAAATTAGCAAAACAAATTAAAATAACTACTCTCCTCTGATATCTATTCTTTTCATTGTCCCTAATAAAAAATAATTAACCACAAATAAGATTACACAAAAATAACAAGAAAAAAATATGATAGGAAAAAGAGATTAGGGTTGAAAGCTTCCCACTTTTATGGCGATGCTAGAGATGATGAAGTCAAGAAAGGGATAGACAAACCCGAAAGCTCTATATACTCCATTAACTTGTAATTTTGATAAGTATGGCTCCTCTCCATATTTATAATTCTTTGATTCATGGACCCTAGTTTGTCTCCCATTGTCCTCTGCTTCTCCTCCATAACATTTAATTGCGAGCTCAAATGTTTATTCGCTTCATCCATTATATCGAGCCGCCTTAAAACTTTTTGCCATCCTTGTTCTTTATTTGTTATTATCATTACTTTCCTCTTCATCATTTTTTTCTTGGGCAACAAGTGCAACATTACTAGAATCTCCTTGACTAGGTTCTTATAGCACATTCTTATTTTGGGATCTTTCAATCTACTACTTGCATCTAGAATTTTAGCACGGGTTAATGTCTCATATGAATAGGGCTATCCACTTATACACTCAATTGTGGTGTTGTTTTGATAAAAAAATATTAAAATATAATGTTAATCTAGTAACAATATGACCTAATGCAATTATGCCCTTAGGATGTTGAGCAATAAACATCAAACTCTAAAAAATATGACATCATGTAGAAACTTTCTTATTCTTTTATGCACAATACAACATAAATAACTCTTGAATTGATACTTTATTACTCTCTTTTTTTCCAAAAACAAAATGACACATAAATTTATTTAACAATAACAAACTATGATCACAAATTAATCCGTTAGGTGCATTCCAAATGTTAAACGAATTAAAACTATTTAAAGTGTTCCAAAATTTGTCAATTTTAAATTCTTTCGAAGGACTACAAGCACCTCCTTTAGGCAAGCCTAAAGCTTTAAACATAACATCATAATCAATCACATAATCCACACCTAGCATTCTACACTCTAAATTCTTATCTTGGGATTTTGACATTTTAAGAGTTGTAAAGATTTCAAGAGTGAGTTCTTTGTAAGTGTCATATTTCTTATCTACCAATTTTTCGCATCCTAATCTAGCATATAATTGCTTTATCCTAGCATCAATACCCAAGTGTTCAAATATGCCATGACTATAATACCTACAAGGAGCAATTATTCTTAAACATAAGAATAGAAATCTCTTACCTTCTTCTTCATTATAAATGGAAAAAGGAGCATTAAATTGGAAAGATAAATCTACCTCAACCCTTAAAGAGCTTGAGATCTTCTCCTTGCCTTTCCTTTTTGATGTTTTTCTTACAATTCCTTTTAATTTGGTGCCATGCCTTGATTTTTTAGGTATTGAGTATTTGATAGGAATTTGTGAGATTATGGATGAATCTGAGAGAATTAAAAGGGTTTTAGTGTTAGGGATTTTGCAAGAAAAGTTGGGATTGATTTTTATGGGATATTTTTTTAAGGAACTAGACCCATCACGATCGCATGGACCAGCGCAATTATCATAAGAGCTTAGCCTCATGCAAGTATATAGCCCATTGCAATCGCGCGGATCAGTACGATTGCGATAGGAGCTCAGCCTCCGTGCACTACGTGTTCACGCGAGCCTTTGGTTTTCCTTCTGCCGCGATAGTACATAATGGAGCAATCGTAATAGAGCCTTGCTGATTCTTGTGCCTTTAGTCATCGTGATCAGGCCATCTTGTACGATCATGAGACTTTGTATTTAAGAAAAACTCTTTTCAAACTCACCCTTCTTACCCTTTCTTCTCCCATTTTTGCTATTTGCTTAACAACAAAAAATAAAACATTAAAGAACATAACAAAATTATAATGCTAAAAACTTTTTAAACTATAATATAACTAAGAATAAAATAAAATTTAAAGAAAATCACTTGGGTTGTCTCCAAGAAGCATTTAGTTATAGTCATTAGCTTAACTATTTTAGTTATTTGTATCAAGAAAGTAAATTAATGGATTTGACTCACCCATTTTCATTGTATGATTTAAGGCGATGCCCATTCAATTTAAATTCACTGTTAAGACTTTGAAGCTCCACTGCACCATGAGGAAGATCAGATATTGGATATATAATTCCAGCATCGAGTAATTTAATGATTTCACCTTTCACTGCCTTTTCATATTACGATTTAATCTACATTGATGCTCTATTTTATGAGTGTGATTTTCTTCCATTAAAATATTATGCATGCACAAATAAGGACTAATGCCTTTAATGTCCGCTATTGTCCATCCTTTAGCTCTAATATGCTTCCTTAAAACATACACAAGTTTATCTTCCTCTTCCTTGTTCAAATATGCAGAAAAAATAAGTGGTAAAGTATAGTTTTCCCTTAAATATGAATACCTTAGATGTGCAGGTAATTGTTTTAGTTTAAGATTTAAGGGGTTTTCAATGGAAGGTAAAGCTAGTTTAGAACTTTTTTCTAAAATTTCAAAGGTTGTCTCCCTAATGCAATTACTTTCTACACATGCAATGCAATCATCCACTTTATTCAATTCATTTAAAAGTCCAAGCTCATGTTCATCAATTTCATCAACACAATGGTCAATTACATCAATTTTATAACAAGATTCATATTCCATAGAATACTTCATAGAACTTAAGACATCAAAAGTTACCTCTTCTTGACCTACACGTAAGGTCAATTTACCTCCTTCTACATCAATAATTGCTTTGCTTATAGCAAGGAATGGTCTTCTAAATATTAGAGGTACATCTTCATCTTCTTCCATATCAAGCACAATAAAATCTACTGGAAATATGAATTAATCTACTTTTACCAATACATCTTCAATGACTCCTTACGAATTGGTAACAAATTTATTAGCCAATTGTAATGAAATTGTTGTGGACTTCATTCCTTTCATACAAGCTTCATGTAAATAGACAAAGGCATTAAATTAATGCTAGCACCAAGATCACAAAGAACCTTACCAAACTCGAAGTCTCCAATCTTACATGGTATAGTAAATTTTCCAGGATCTTTCATTTACTTAGGTAGCTTCTTTTGGATAATTGCACTACATTCTTCAGTTAGCATCACCATTCCATAATCCTTCATTTTCCTCTTGTTAGAAATAATTTCCTTCAAGCACTTGGCATATTTGGGCATTTGAGCTATAGCTTCTGCAAAAGGAATGTTAATATGAAGTTTCTTAAATATATCAGGAAATTTAAGGAAATTCTTCTCATCATTAATCTTATAAAGACGTTGAGGAAAAGAAATTTTAGGTTGATATGGCTTCAATTCTTCTACTTCCTTCTTATTTTTAGGGCTGCTCCTCTTCCATATCTTCTTTAATGGACTCCTTCTTGGTTGGCTTCTTGGGTAATGATTTCTCTAATTGCTTTCCAATCCTCCAGGTGATTGCCTTTGCTTGTTCCACAGGATTAACAATTGCATTACTAGGCAATGTTCTTTGGGCTCTATTATTTACCATGTCTTCCAATTGACCAATTTGAGTCTCCAAATTATTGATAGAAGCTTGTTGATTTTGAAGATATGAATCAATTTTATCCATATAAGAAATAATCATCTCCTCCACTTATGGTTTCTTCTCTTAATGTTGAAATCCTGGTGGTTGTTTCCTAGCATTTTGATTGTTCCATGAGAAATTTGGACGATTCCTCCAACCTGGATTGTAAGTATTAGAATAAGGATTGTTTTGATGTCTTCCTCGATTAGCAACATAATTCACTTGTTCCCATCCTTGTCTCAAATTGGCATTATTTATTCCACACTCATTAGTAGCATGTTTTCTAGCACAAATCTCACAAACAGCTTGGCTTTGAAGTGAATTGACACTCATTTGATCCATTCTCTTAACCAAAGTATCAATTTTAGCATTAATGGTTGTCAAAGAATCAATTTCATGCACACCAATAGCACTTTTATGGCTACTTCTGTCTGTATTCAATGGATAGTTGTTGGTTGCCATCTCCTCTATCAAATTATAAGCTTCTTTAGGATTCTTTGCATTAAAACACCCTTCAGCTACTGCATTAAGCATTAATCTTATGGAACCATTCAAACCATTATAGAAAGTTTGAACAATTGACCATTGAGGTACACAATGATGTGGGCACTTCCTATGCAAATCCTTGTAACTCTCCCAAGGTTCATAAAGATTCTCCATATCATATTGAGAAAAGGTTGTAATGTCATTCCTTAACTTGGTTGTTTTAGAAGATGGAAAGAATTTTCCTAAAAATTTATATGCCAAGTCATCCCATGTTGTGATAGTTCCCCTTGGTATGGATTTTAACAAGCTTTTAGCTTTCTCTTTCAAAGAAAATGGAAACAATCTCAAGTAGATTGCATCCCTTGACACCCCATTCATCTTGAAAGTGTCATACATCTCTAAGAAACTAGTGATATGAGCATAAGGATCATTACTTGGAAATCCACCAAACTGAAGTGTATTCTTGATCATTTGGATGAAAGCTAGCTTAATTTCAAAGTTTTTAGCTTCAACAGTTGATCTAGCAATCCCTAAAGTTGCTCCATCAAGAGTGGGCATAGCATAATCTTGCAATATGATTTATTTTCATCACCCATGTTATCTTCCTCAATCAAAGATTCAAAATCTAGATGAAAATTTTCTTGTCCTTCTTTCAAATGTAATCTCCTTTGTGCTCTCTCTTCTGCAATTCCTTCCTTCCGCTGCTTGTTTAGATTTCTACAAGTTCTTTCAATCTCTGGATTAAATGACAATAACTCTTTATCTCGCATAAACTTGTGCAAATCTCAACAGTACCTATAAAAATAAAAATAAAAATGCTTAAATTAGTATTCAAGTTAATTAATATTGATATAAATAAATTCAGTCCCCAGCAATGACGTTAAAAATTTGATATGCAAAATCTGCAAGTACACAGAATCGTATTCAAATAATATAGTTATAAAATAAGATATCGTTCCTACAAAGAGTGTTTACTAATTACCAACCAGAATCAACATAATCACTATTTAGACAATTGAATAATGAATGTAATTAAGAAGAAAAATAATTCTAAATCTAAATTAATTAATAGCAATTTATTTTAAGAGAGAAGTAACAATCAAACTAACAACCTAGAACATTGAATCCATGCGATAATTGAATGATAATTTCTTGTGTCTATTAATCTAATTTTAATTATTCATGTTATTGACAAATGATTCTTAAATAACTACTATTCTTTCTCAAGACATAATAACATACTACTTATAAATCATTAATCTATTTCTCAATAGTCTTAATAACTTATAACCAATTCATTAAGAGCCAATCATTCATATAATTCCACAAGTGTCAAATTAAATACTCTCATACTAATTTTTTTCCTTGTGATTCTATTACCTAATTTTAATCAATGAATATTCCTCTCAAACTTATTCACTAATCTAAAATCATGCAATTTGTGGTTAAACAATTATAAGTATTAAGCTTAATAATAGAATTAACATGATTAAAGAAAAATAGATCACAAACATATATCATACAATCAATCATATTTCATCAATATTCTTGATAATGAATTTATCCAATCATATAAATAATAAAACTCATCATATTAATTAAATTAAACATAGTAAATACAAATTAAAACTGAAAATAGAAAGTGGTTAAGAGAAGTGAAGAAAAACTCTTTTAAGTAGATTGTAGATCAACTCCAATCTCTTAGTCTAGCTCTTTACAATCTCCTTTCTTGAATTCTTCTTGATAATAATAAAACCCTAAAAATATTGTTTTTAGACATCTCCTTTACATTTTAAGTCTGATCCAATTTTATAAAAGAATACATGAATTGTTTAACACTATCAAACTACCTAAAAACAAACTCATAATTGCACTCTACTTATGTAGAAATCAAGTTGTATATTACAGGCCAATTCTCTATCAGATAACGACCTTATCTCAATCTGACACCTTCATCAAAGTTGTAGCTCTTGAAGTTTAGATGACTTTGGATTTTTAATCACTTCAATTGGTCTTTAGACGCCCAAGATATGACCCAATTACTCTCAATGGTTTGGATAGGAATTCTACTTTAGTATCTTTGGCCTAAATTCGACTTAATATTCATAGGCCCAAACGATCTTGGATTTTAATGGACTAGACCTCTCTACAAATCTTGAGATGTCCTCTTCAAACTTCATGAAGACAACTTTTCCAATCTCGAACTCTATCATCACTGAAATCTTTATTGAATCTTTAAAGGTCTAATCTTCCTAAAATCTATGTTTGCAAAGGTTCTACGAGAAATTAATTCAAGCTAAGATCTACTAAAAAATAATGAAATTAAAACACATAAATAAGCTTAGAATAAATTAATTCAACTTAATTTCATGATAAAACTGATAGAACAATATATGTTCAATATGCACTTATCAATAATATTATAAATGGCATAACACATTGTGAATTTGAGAATCTATTGTGTCACTTTCATGTTTGAATTGGAAAAAGGTATGTGTAGTATACAATTAAAAGAGTGATTAATGTATGAGATAAGAAAGATGAGCCATTATAAAATTGCTAATGAAATGTTTATGTGCATAAAATATAAAAATATAAAATATGTTAAAAATAATTAGAAAAGATGAGAATGAATAATGCCATAAGTAATGTGAAGAATAATGTGGAAATAACTAAAATATAGAAATTATAAAGAGAAATTGATATAATGAATGAGAAATATGGAAAATAATAAAATGTAATTAAAATTATGAAAATGGACAATGCAATGTGTAATGTGTTGATAATGTCAAATTTGATTATGATATAATGAGAACATGAAAGTGATATGTGGAAATGGGTCACATTGTGAATGTGACCCATGATTGTGTAATGTGATAGGAAATAACATGAAAAAGTGATGTGGAAGTGATCATGATAAGGTTGATCACTTAAAAAGTGTGGAAAAGTGTTATTATGTGTTTGTAACCCTATACAATTGCTTGTTGTGAGTGGAGATTTTTGCCCCCACTCCCGATGGAATGGTTCTTACGACTTCGGCATTGTTTAGGCTCAGGGCCTTGAGAACACAGACCTAAGTTTGGAGAAAATGGAGTCGTCACCTGGACGGGCCGAGAAAAAAGAAAGGGGTGGATGACTCGATTCCTAAGGAATCCCCAACCCCTTAATGGGTTCGAAAAGTTGGGTACGTGTGGGGAAGGTGAAAAATGGCCCAGCACCCCACAACGCCCAGTTTATTGGAACCGGCCTCCTTTACAGGTCTTAATATTATAAAATTCTTAAGTATAACAACATTATCCATATTACACACAATAAAAAGAAAAGCATCATTATATTAAAATCAAAGCAATGTCTAAACAAAGCAAATAAATGGACACCCATCCGAGGATAGAAACATGTCCTTACATCTCATGCCTAAATAGGACACCCACAGAAAGGTAGAAATATGTCCTTTACATAACTTCTAAAATAGAAAAGCAAATTAAATTATATGATATTTAACTAATGAGATATCCAACAAGTGAAATCATACCTCTTACAACATTTGGAAATCTAAATAAATTGATAAAAGTAAATAATCATTCATCATAAATAAATCATTCATCAAAGATATTAGATATCAATAGAAAGTAAACATCCATCCATGATAAATTAAATGAACCAAGCATTGAACTTAAATAAATTAAAGCATAAGAAATAAATTAAAGCATGATCAAGTATAGAATTAAATAAAGCAAATAAAAGTCTAAATTATGGCTACTGTGAGTTTTTTTAGGAATTAAAATAGATTAAGATTTTATGTTTTAAAAGGTTGGTAAAGCTCTTTGATTAACCAAATTAGGGTTTGTGATGTAAAATCATGAAACTAGAATTTGGACTCTTTAAAACACTTTTAATTTATGGTTTCAAGTTTACTGTGTGAAATCAAGATATTTGTGTTTTTATGGTTTTTAAAGTTTTAAAGGATTAGGGTTTAGAAAAAATTAGGGTTTAAGGTTTTAAAAGGGTTAGGGTCTTACTATTTTAGGTTTGGAAGTTGCATTTAGATTTAGTGTTTTAGAATTAGGGTTTCGGTTGATGCTTAGGTTTTTTAGAATTTGGAAAAAGCAATTGATAATTTTATGAAAGTAGACCAACGATTTAAGGTTTATACAAATAGAAAAGGTGTTTTTAAGGTTTGTTGTAAGAAATAGAATCAAATTGTGGTTTTGTTGAAAAACATATTCAATTAGGGTTTTAAGATTTTGAAGAAGTAAAAATAACAATTTTTAGCCCTTTCGGAAAATAAAGCAACAAATTAGGGTTTTTAAACTTTGAACAAAGGGAATTAAGTTTCTCGGATTTTTGAATTTAAAGAAGCAACTAGATGAATTAAGCTACTGTAAAAAAACAAAAAGAATTTAAGAGCTCAAACCTTGATTCGTGAGTTACACCCAAAATTTGCTTCTTGGATGAATAAAAACAAAGGTCGTTGCTGCCTTTGATGAATTGTTAATGACTTGTTTGCTCCCTCCCTGTCCGATTCAATTTACTGCCAGAAGAAATTTAAAGTTTCCAAGTTTTCCTCCTTCCTCTCGGTCATCAATTTCTGTCCCCCTTTTTGTGTTGTAATTATACTTATTATAGAAGTTTTTTTTTATGGTTTTTCCTAGTTGCTTACGGCATACATTATTTATTAAGAAAAGGAAAATGAAACCTAATTGTATTAGGTTTCGAAAAATTTGCGTCAGAAAAATTCGCTGGCGAAAAAAATTACCGTAGGAAAATTGCTCTGGCGAAAAAGCTGCCGCAGCCTGCGGGCGAGACGGGCCTGCAGGCCATTTCGCCTACAGGAAACTCCTGCGGGCGAAATGCCCACGGGCCCGAGCTGACTTTCGGCGACGATTTTTCCGTAGCCGATTTTTTTTTATTTTTTATTTTTTATTCATTTCACTATTTTCACTAAAATAAATATTAAAATTAATCATGATACCATAAAAATTATTTTGGACTAACTAAAATATATTGGACAACACAAAAATTATTTTTGACTAATTAAAATATATTGGACATGACCGGATCAAAAATTAAGGGTCTACAGTTTGTCTTCTGCTTGAATGATCTGAAACTTTAGTGAAATAGAGTGAAAAGCAATAAGACTTAATTTTGAGATGGTGATTTAAACTTGTTTTGGGTACTTGGACCCGAGACTGAACTTGATTTAGGTACTTGGACCCGAGATTGTATTGAATTTGGGTACTTAGATCCGGGATTGGGTACTTGGACCCGAGATTAGGTATTTAAACCAGAGATTTGGTACTTGGACCCGAGACTGAATTTGATTTGGGTACTTGAACCCAGGATTGGATACTTGGACCCAAGATTGGATTTGATTTGGGTACTTGGACCCGAGAATGGATTGAATTTGGGTACTTGGACCCAAGACTGAATTTGATTTGAGTACTTGGACCTGGGATTGGATACTTGGACCCGATATTGGATTTGATTTGGGTACTTGGACCCGAGAATGGATTGAATTTTGGTACTTGGACCCATGATTGGGTACTTGGACCCCAGATTGAATTTGATTTGAGTACTTGGACCCGAGATTAGATTTGATTTGGGTACTTGGACCCGAAATTGATTTAATTTGGGTAGTTGGACCCGAGATTGATTGAATTTGGGTACTTGGACCTAGGATTGGGTACTTGGACCTGAAATTGATTTGATTTGGGTACTTGGACCCGAGATTAGGTACTTGGACCCAAGATTGAATTTGATTTGAGTACTTGGACCCGAGATTGGGTACTTGGACCCAAGATTGAATTTGATTTGGGTACTTGGACCCGAAAATGGGTGTTTGGACCCAAGATTGGGTACTTGGACCCGAGCTTGAATTGATTTGGGAACTTGGACCCGAGAATGGGTGTTTGGTCCCGAAATTGGGTACTTGGACTTGAGCTTGAATTGATTTGGGTACTTGGACCCGAGATAGAGTACTTGGACCCGAGCTTGAATTGATTTGGGTACTTGGACCTGAGAATGGGTGCTTGGACCCGAGATTGGGTACTTGGACCCGAGCTTGAATTGATTTGGGTACTTGGACCCGAGATTGGGAGCTTGGACCTGAGATTGGATACTTGGACCCAAGCTTGAATTGATTTGAGTACTTAGACCCGAGATTGGATACTTGGACCCGAGCTTGAATTGATTTGGGTACTTGGACCCGAGAATGGGTGCTTGGACCCGAGATTGGGTACTTGGACCCAAGCTTAAATTGATTTGGGTACATGGACCCGAGATTGGGTGCTTGGACTCGAGATTAATTTGATTTGGGTACTTGGACCTGAGATTGGATACTTGGACCCGAGATTGATTGGATTTGGGTACTTGGACCCGAGATTGATTTGATTTGGGTACTTGGACCCGAGAATGATTTTGACTAACCTTTTATCAGTTGAGAAGTCTGACTGCTCCGGCCGTTCTATGCATTGTGGTTCTTCACCTTTGAAAATGGATCTTCATTCTTTGAGATCGGGTTTTCACCCTTGAAATTGGATCTTCATCCTTTAAATTGGGTCTTTTCCCTGGCTTCAGCTCTTTTAGCTGGACTGATCTTTTGTCTCTTGTATCTTCATTCTAATTTTCTTCTTTTTTCATTCTGTCTTGTTCTTTAGCTAGCCTTCATACCCTCTCCTTTTCCTCCTATGTGGCGAGATATTTGCAAGTGAGTTTGAAAATGTTTTATATATAAACTCAAAAAATTGAAAAGGAGAAACTTTGCCCCTGTGTAGGCTCAAACCCATGATTTTTCTATGCGGACTCTGATTGATGTTATTGTTGTCTATTTCTTCGCACAAGCACGTATTTCTTCTCTTTACAAGATTACTGGAGCTTTCTCAAGCAATGGGCTTTCTATGCCCCCCTGATTTGATATCTTCTTTTGATTCTTTACTTCGCAAGGTGTTTGCTGTTCATTTTGCCAAATAATAGACAACACAAGACAAGAAAGTGCGATGTAATATGCTCATGTATGCATGATATGCATGAATAATACTTACAGTTGTTCCATCGATTCACAGACCGAGGTGATCAGCAGAAGTGTTCTCATTGGTTCTGTTTTGACGCTTGTTCAAGTCTTGCATTGGAATGATCAAAAGCTTTTGCATTTGTGGCTTTTATCTTCAAGATGTTGAAAACATGAGTGGTGGAGACCCTAAGCAGCAGAGTCAGGGATGCATCCATTTCAAACTATATTTCAGCATGTCGGTTGGTAGTTTCTTCATAACTTTACCAATAATCATTTCCTTTGCCCAATGTGTCCTTTGGAGGTTCAACATACTTCCCTTAACTTGAAGGCTTTATATGACAAAACCCTTTTTTTTTTATTTTGATTTTGAAATCAAATGTTGGCTTTGCCAAATTAATGTCAATGTACCTCAGGACTTGATTTTCCAAATTAACATATCTATAACATGACAACCCTAGTTACCGTGCTAAACTCGGGAATTATTTCTATTTAAGCAAGAATTCTTGCACTCAGATAGGCACATACACATTACTTGGCCAAAGGTCTCATTTGAGTTTAAAAATTGTCTATCTCATATGCATGTTTATCCAAACTATCTCCACTAATAGACTCTACCTACCAAGAGAGATCAACAGATCTTTGATAGGCTTGAAATGGGGTCTATAAGGGACATGGGTTAAATGAAGGCCATTTTGAGATAGGAGCTTATGTGACACAATGGACAAACCCTCACACTATAAATTTCTTATTTGAATTTTAGGCAGCTTGGAGGCAATCTTGCTAGACTCCAAATTCCTTCTATCTTCTTAGCATTAATCTGGATCTTGATTAGGACAGTTTTTGCCCTTGCAAAAAGTTTAAGACCCAAATCTGTTTCTTTTATTCTTTTCCCTTTTCTTTCCACTTTATTTTCTTACTCTTCCCTCTTCCTTCTCTTTATTTTCCTTACCCTTCCCTTTCTTTGAGCATTTTATCATTTTGTCCTTCTTCCTTGTAGGACTGTTAAGTACAGAACTTTCAAGAACTGAATGGTCTTTCTCTTTTTCCTTTGATTTTGATCGAATCTTTAGTTGGGTTGGACCAATTCAAGTCAATCCGTCCTTATAAACCAAATGGAAGCCTTTTGTTGTTTTAGGTAAAAGAGAACTCGGTTGGCTTTTTGAACCGCCTTTTTAGGTTTTATCTTTTTTTTTCTTTTCTTTCTCTTTTCCTTCTTTTCTTTTTTTTTCCTTCTTTTTTTTCTTTGCTCTCATTTCTCTTGTTTTCTTTTCTTCTCTTTTTTTTTCTTTTTTCTTTCTCTTCTCTTCTCTCATTTTTTGTTTTTGGTTTGGTTCTAGCTCTAAGAGAGTTGTCTTGTTTATACTGACTTGGGCTTCCAATAATGGATGAGTGGAGTAGCATAAATCTTCTTTAATAGGGATAAATCATTTGTTACTCTGATGTTGATGTTGTCTTGATATATTGGAGATAGTAAGTGAACTTCAACTACTCTTATGGTTTTGAGAACATCAACTTCCCTTATAGTCTTGAAAACATCAACTACCCTTATAGTCTTGAGAACTTCAATTATCTTCATGGTCTTGACTATTAATTTCTTTCTTTGATCTTCTTACCTCTTCACCTTAATGATCATAAGACTTGTCAAAAGTATCACAACAGCTCAGGGTAGGTTATTAGGGTTTTATGCCAATAAAAAGAAAGCTAAAATTTTATGAAAGCTCAAAGGGACAACTAGGAATTGATATTTAATTGGGTGGATACTAGTTGTTGGCTAACCAAACAATGCCTAGATCATTTCTCTCTTAAATAAGCAGAGTTCAATTTCGCCTCGAAAGTTTGTCAAAGCATGTTCTAAGACTGACTAGGACCTAGACAAAGGTAATTATGCAAGAGCCCTCTCTAAGTAAGCATACACAACTCAATGCTATAGAGTGATTCTCTCATCTAGTAAAGTCATTCAAGTCATGATGCCTAGACACATTAATTTATAAACATTAAGCTAAATTCTTCATCGGTTGGGCACCAAAATGAACAAAGATCAACAAAATTTTTGATAAAAGTAATTTATTCAGACAAATTTAAATTTGAAAAATACGATAGTTCCAATTAAATATTAAAGAAAGTAAAATTGAAAAGCAACATTCAAGCTAAGGAAAGTTTGTTGAGTTTAAGCTTCTTTTCCTTTCATATCTTCAATATCCCCATCTTGAAAGGATGATAAAACAAAATCCTCTTCTAATCCTTTTCCTACCATGAAGGTTGTTGGTGGTGGCACCCTATTGAACCTTGGAAATGGATTACCTTTGGTATTGGGCTTGTCCGGCTCAGGCAACTTGCCATTATCAATTAAATTTTGGATCTCATGCCTCAACTTCATACAATTGTCCGTTTCGTGTCCAGGCCTTTGATGGAATTGGCAAAATGCATTAGTATCAAAGTTAGGTGGAAGAGGATTAGGCAAAGGACGAGAAGTCAAGGGTTGTAATAATCCCCTCTTTTGTAGCTTATTGAGAACCCAAGACAATGGCTTCCCTAATTCTGAAAACTGCCTTATTTCTCCTTGACTAGTGACATTAACATCAGCTTCCTTTTGTGTACTTTGATTGCTAGGATGATAATTCCCTTTCTCATTCCTTTTGATTGAAAAGCGATTCTTCTCCCTTTCCCACTCTTCAATTTGCAAACCCGCTTGGAGAAGGTCTTTGAAATCATGGATGAGTGTATGAGACATCCTCTCACGAAGACTAGGCAACACCCCTCTCACAATCATCCTTATTTGATCGGATTCATCAGGCCTCTTCTTAAGTAAAGCAGCCTTGTTTCTCCATCTCTTCACATAATGTACAAAATTCTCATTTGGCCTTTGCCTAATGGACTCCACTTCTATTAAGGTAACTTCCATCTCGACATTATACCCATATTATTGGATGAAGGCTTTGTAAAGCAGATCCCAACTCTTTTGTGTTCCATCATCTAAGGTATTGAACCAATTTTGGATAACAGGGTCCAACGAGATATGAAGTACCTTAGAGTTTGAGCCTTAGTAGCTCGAGCAGACTGGATAGCAGTGATATACTGCTTCACATGGAGATTAGAATTTCTGGTTCCATCATACTTCGCAAAAGATAGCATCTTGAACTTGTACGGAACTTCTTCATCTAGCTCGAATAACTTGTCAACTTCAGACATCTCTTCGGTTTTCAGCTTCTTCTCAAATTTCTTTTCCAAATCAGCAATCATCTTCTCAACATCTGATGTCTCGGTCTTTTCAATATTTGCCTTCTCAACGACCTTTGGTTCCTTTTTATCTTGAAGATCTTGGTAGTATTGAGCCCAATCATCATCATCAATGATCACCTTATCATCATCAAAAGCTACTTCATCAGCTTTAGCCTTCCCCTTGACTTTCTTGGTGCTAGCAGATGCTTTGGCATTGTTTCCTAAAATTGCAGCTAGTTGATTCTTTATGGTCTCGGCCATGGCCTCTTTTATTTCTTCCATTTTGGCATTGAGGGTTTCATACACTATTCTTTGAATTTGTTCAGGCTCCATTGTTTTTGGTGAGTAAGTGATTAAGTCGTTGCTAGATACTTCATCTCTGGCGTAGCTAAGCTTTTGAACTATCGTAATCCAGGGCTATGAGCCAGAGAGGATCAATGATATGAGATGCAAATGTATGCATGTATGCATGTATGTACAAACAATCAACAAACAAGGATAATTAGGACGCTCCTTCCAACCTTATAACATCCAGACACAAATGGCGAGTCTCTTTTCCTAGGTATATGGTTAACAAAATACCAACATGGGGCATCTTGCTTTCGAATAATTCCCTTGGACTTTTTAACCAATAGTTATATTTTTTAAAATGGAAATCAATCCATAATAATTCACATTAATTAGGTTTTAATCCATTCAACCAACTATAGTAGCTTTTATGCTATATTGGATTAAAATGAAATTAAGAGGTTTATTATAAATAGATTTCTCACTTGAAAAAGGTAACTAATGATTCATGCCAAAAATAACCCATGGTTAATTTATTCTTAGTATAAACTGGGCTCACAATTGATTTTTGATATTTCTCAATTGACCTAAATAATTTGCAAGCTCTTTGTAAGAAAATATTGGATAAAAATAATTTTTTTTCTAAGCCCATTGTAAAAAGATTTTAGAAAAATGTATTTTGGGTTTAGTATTTGGGCCATGAGTAAAAGAATTTTTTATTTATTTTTAGAAAAATCTTATGTCCAAAGACCATCTTGAAAAATTTTGAAAATAGCTTTGGTCTTTTGGACTTTAAAGAAAAGTTTATTTTGAGCTTACAACACACTTAGGTCATATTAGAAAAAAAACAAACCAAATAAGTCATGATTTAAGCCAAGATGAATTAACCATAGTCAAACAACATGCATTTGGAGGTAAAACCTAAGGAAAGTAACTAGGCCAATTACATGAGCTTTAGTCTTTGGGTAAAAAGGCTTAGGTTCCCATAGCAAGTATATACCAAATGGTACGCGGCTATGAGTGGTTATGCCATGCTCGATCTCCATACCTTGAGTGAAAGTATGGTATCCCTTACATAACATAACACAGGTAACACGGGCATCCTAACTCACGCACATGATGCAATATAAGATGATGCAATGGATAATATCGTTATAAGAAAGAATAGAATAATATAAAGACCAAAGAAATCAACTTCTCTTATCCCCAGTGGAGTCGCCACTGTGAGCAGAAATTTTTACCCCCACTCCCGGTGGAATGGTTCTTGCGACTTTGGCACTGTTTAGGCTCAGGGCCTTAGAGAACACGGACCTAAGTCCGGAGAAAATAGAGTCGCCACCTGGACAGGCCGGGAAAAAAGAAAGGGGTGGATGACTCGATTCCTAAGGAATCCCCAACCCCTTAATGGGTTCGAAAAGTTGGGTACGTGTGGGGAAGGTGAGAAATGGCCCAGCACCCCCACAACGCTCGGTTCATTGGAACCGGCCTCCTTTACAGGTCTTAATATTATAAAATTCTTAAGTATAACAACATTATCCATATTACACACAATAAAAAGAAAGCATCATTATATTAAAGTCAAAGCAATGTCCAAACAAAACAAATAAATGGACACCCATCCGAGGATGGAAATATGTCCTTACATCTCATGCTTAAATAGGACACCCACCGAAAGGTAGAAACATGTCCTTTACATAGGTTCTAAAATAGAAAAGCAAATTAAATTACATAATATTTAACTAATGAGGTATCCAACAAGTGGAAACATACCTCTTACAACATTTGGAAATCTAAATAAATTGATAAAAGTAAATAATCATTCATCATAAATAAATCATTCATCAAAGATATTAGATATCAATAGAAAGTAAACATTCATCCATAATAAATTAAATAAACCAATCATTGAACTTAAATAAATTAAAGCATAAGAAATAAATTAAAGCATGATCAAATATAGAATTAAATAAAGCAAATAAAAGTCTAAATTATGGCTACTGTGAGTTTTTTTAGGAATTAAAATAGATTAAGATTTTATGTTTTAAAAGGTTGGTAAAGCTCTTTGATTAACCAAATTAGGGTTTGTGATGTAAAATCATGAAAATAGAATTTGGACTCTTTAAAACGCTTTTAATTTATGGTTTTAAGTTTACTGTGTGAAATCAAGATATTTATGTTTTTATGGTTTTTAAAGTTTTAAAGGATTAGGATTTAGAAAAAATTAGGGTTTAAAGTTTTAAAGGAGTTAGGGTCTTACTATTTTAGGTTTGGAAGTTGCATTTGGATTTAGTGTTTTAGCATTAGGGTTTCGGTGGATGCTTAGGTTTTTTAGAATTTGGAAAAAGTAATTGATAATTTTATGAAAGTAGACCAACGATTTAAGGTTTATACAAATAGAAAAGGTGTTTTTAAGGTTTGTTGTAAGAAACAGAATCAAATTGTGGTTTTATTGAAAAACATGTTCAATTAGGGTTTTAAGATTTTGAAGAAGTAAAAATAACAATTTTAAGCCCTTTTGGAAAATAAAGCAACGAATTAGGGTTTTTAAACTTTGAACAAAGGGAAATAAGTTTCTGGGATTTTCGAATTAAAAGAAGCAACTAGATGAATTAAGCTACTGTAAAAAAACAAAAAGAATTTAAGAGCTCAAACCTTGATTCGTGAGTTACACCCAAAAATTGCTTCTTGGATGAATAAAAACAAAGGTCGTTGCTGCCTTTGATGAATTGTTAATGACTTGTTTGCTCCCTCCCTGTCCAATTCAATTTACTGCCAAAAGAAATTTAAAGTTTCCAAGTTTTCCTCCTTCCTCTCGGTCATCAATTTCTGTCCCCCTTTTTGCGTTGTAATTATACTTATTTATAGAAGTTTTTTATGGTTTTTTCCTAGTTGCTTACGGCATATATTATTTATTAAGAAAAGGAAACTGAAATCTAATTGTATTAAGTTTCGAAAAATTTCACCGGCGGAAAAAAACTGCTGCGGAAAAATTGCACTGAAGAAAAAAATTACCGCAGGAAAAATTGCACTAGCAAAAAAGCTGCCGCAGCGGGCGAGACGGGCCTACGAGCGAAATACCCACAGGCCCACGCTGACTTTCGGCGACGAAAAAATCGTCGCCGATTTTTTTTATTATTTTTGATTTTTTATTCGTTTCACCATTTTTAATAAAATAAATATTAAAATTAATCATGATACCATAAAAATTATTTTGGACTAACTAAAATATATTGGACAACACAAAAATTATTTTAGACTAATTAAAATATATTGGACCGGACCGGGTAAAAAATTAAGGGTCTACACTTGTCCAGTAATATTGAGATTGAATATGCATGCATTGACAAACCTAAGTAGAGCTAGGCCTTGTCCTGAGCAGAGTTAGCTTTTGACCTGAGGTCATGAGATTGAGAATGGAAATGGACCCGAGCAGAGTTGGTTCGAGAAACTGATGTTGTGATAACTAGATTTAGAAATTGTATAGCGGTTATTGGGCCTAATGTGTGTGTGGTTGAATGTGATGTGTGTATGTATGAGTATGTGTGTATTGTTTAAGTGATGCTAGTTGCAGTATGAGATATGATTTTGGATATATATATATATATATATGTATGATAAATGAATTATAAAATAAATGGTAATTATAGTAATATTACAAATTACATTATAGGGAAAGCATCTGGATGGATATGTGTATGTTGTTTTTATACATATGTACCACTAAGCTCTTGAGTTTAGTGTGGTATTGTGTATCGCACAGGTATTAGAAGTGTGGACTAGGGTAAACCAATGTGTAATTGAGACTTGAAGATGTGGTTGCCACAAGACCAGCCATGACGGTGTTACATTCATGTAATTTTTATGTACTATGTATTATGAGTTTTGTATAGTAAATAAATATCATTTGTATATTAATCATATTTTCGGGAAACTATATGTATATATAGATACTTTTGGTAAGTGTTGTTGTTAAAAACATAAATTTTTAGTATACATCGGATATGTTTTGAAAATATTTGAATATTTCTAAAGTTGTAAAAATTTGGGACGAATATTGGAGTTTGTTTTATAAATATTTGGGAATGAAAATTCCTATGTAGGTTGTGTTTGATGAATTGGGGATTTATCAAAATTACAGACAAAATTTTGGCAAAATTTTCTCAAAGAATTTTCTTTTATAATTTATAAATTATTTTTAACACTAAAAGGAGGGTTTTTAATTGTAATTATTGTAGTACATTTGTATCATATATATTAATTTTACGTATATAGGTTATACATATTACATGTATTTAGGGTATAAGGGTGTTACAGAGAAGATATGGCTTACTATTGATTATTGGACAAGTGTGCAAATCCTAAATTACATGACCCTTATGCCCATTTTATTGATAAAGAATCGAAAGTTGCAATAACAAATCCTAAATTTATGCCAATACCAAATCACAAGAGGAAAAATACAAGAAAACATATTGAGTTATGCTTGAATGAGTGGAATTTAAAAAGAGTTTTTTCAATCAAGGTTGATAATGCAAGCTCCTATGATGGAACCATTGCATACCAAAATTTCTAGTGGTTTGGTATTAGATGGGGAGTTCTTACATATTAGGTGTTGTGCACACATTCTAAACTTAATTTGTGAGTAAGGGGTTAAAGGATATGCATTCATTAGTTACTGCCATTAGATATGTAGTTAGGCATATTAGAGCCTCTCTTTCTATGTTGGCAAAATTTTAAGAGCTGTATAGATCAAGAAGAAATAGAACACAAGTCCTTAGTTGTCCTTGATGTTCCAAATAGATGGAACTCAACATATTTGATGCTTGGGGATGCCTTAAAATTTCAAAAGGCATTTGATAGGTTAGAGGAAAAGGGTGGAGATTACTTGTAATATTTTTTAGACAATAGAAAGAGAGGGACATCACCTATGTCTTCTGATTGAGATAATGCTAGTCTTTTAAAAGTTTCTAAAAATTGTTTATGATGCACATTAGAGATTTTTGGTTTCTTATATGTGACATCATGTAATGCATTCCACCATCTAGCATTAATTCAATCTGAAATTAAAAAGTGGCGTTGTAATTCAGATTTAATTCTAGGGATAATGGCTATGGACAAGAAGAAAAAGTATGAAAAATATTGGGGTAAAGTTGAAAACATTAATGCATTACTTTTCACTAGTAATATCCTTGAACTTAGGAACAAATTAGAACACATTGTTTGGTTTTTTGAAGATATTCATGGTTTGAAAGTAGCAAAAAATATGATTAATAGAATTAAGATCCAACTAACCAGGCTGTATGCATAGTATTCCAATGCATACAAGCTTGCAACTTCTTCTATAACATAAACTCAAATTGATCAGCCATCTAATTCTAGTGAGCGGGTAGGAATTACAACCTCAAAGGATAGGGCACCAGCATTTATAAGTAATTTAAGGTAGCAAGATCATGTAAAATGACTTAGAAGAGTATTTAAATGAGCATTGCAAGTATGGAGAAGAGTCTAATTTTAATGTGCCAGTTTGGAGTAAGTCTAATGCCGTTAGGTTTCTTGTACTGTCTCATTTAACAGTTGGTGTACTTGTTGTCCTGATATCAAGTGTGGCATCGAAGAGTGCTTTTGGCACAGTTGGAAGGATATTGGATATTTTTAGGAGCTCTCTTCCTCCTAAAATGACCGAAGTCTAATTTGCACACAAATTTAGTTAAAGCCAATGATTCTTGGATTGTAACACTTGGAGTTGCTTGAAGCATTTGAAGAATGCAAACAAATAGAAATGAGTATTATAAAAATTTCATTATTCTTTAATTTCTTTTAAAATCATAATGTTTTAGTTGTATATTAATTGATTAATTTTTTAAAAACATTTGTAGAGCTCACCAAAGGGTCAAAAGATATTACGAAGGATGCTGCCCTAGGTTTGTGGAATTAAGAGGTGGAAATTGTAACACCCCCGTACCCCATATACGCACACCACATACACCTATACAACACGCGATATACGTATACCGGATAAAGGGGTGTCACGGTTCATTTTAAACAAACCAAACTTTAATCTTTAACATATAAGCATCATAAGTCAGTCCGAGTAAACTTAAAACATTTAAGTCATGTTATAGAAATCAATAGAGAAAACATTCCTTGTTAAAATACATATACATATATCTTCATTACCCCAAAAGTTTATCCAAAAACAGTCTGTTCCAAACATTTGTTAAATAAGAAGCGGAAAATACATATGTATATATATCAAAATCAATGTTTACAAAATTATAGAATTTATACATGCTTGCAGTTTGTCTTTAATCTTGATGTCCACAACTCAACACTGCTATCACAAACTCAAGCCTAAACTTGACTCGGTCTAGATGAGCTCTCCGACACAACCAGATCTACCCTGTCACCTGCGCGATGAACCACAATCGCACAAAGCAGAAAGGTTAGTAGTACAAACTTTGATTCAAAATAGTTCAATGCGATGTTCATGCACAATATATATGAATATATCAACTCATTGCATTATATCTCAATATTTTAATCATTTGCATCACATTTCATAATTCACATCAAAATAAAGACAAACATGGGCCCAAAACGAAACTAACATGCTATTCAAAGTTCAGAGTTACTACTTTGGTCTATATTGACAGTGTCTAGCCCCGTAGGCAATATATATATCCATAGATAATGTAACAGACCCAGTCTCTTGGACCTCAACCCGGCTAGACTGTTACAATTTTTTTGAGGCTTATGACATGGTCTTTTTACCCCAAAAACATCACATTTATCAGCTGGGCTCGGCTTACGACCTGGTCTTTTCACTTGCCCAACAATTCATAGGCATGCCGCCAAACCCAAAACTCTGAAAATTGAATAACATACTAGACAGACAATTAATTCATTTATCTCATTATCAATCTCTTTCACAATTCATTTTTCATTTCATTTCTCATAATCAAACTAGGCTCATTGCCTTAGTATATCATCTTTTCTCATTTTTCTCATTCTTCTATTTTATCTCAATATCGATTGGTTACATTATGTTTTTAAATATCTCATCATGTTATTCCACACTCCCTTTCATTTCTAACACATTACTCAATTGCTTTGATACAACAGCATAATTCACATTATGCATATCATACCATATAATTCATTCATCAACGATGTATCAAGTAACTTAACACATTTCTCTACTAAATGTGTTAAGTCTCAATGTCATGTAAATGTATGCAATCATTCAAAGTTTGTACTTACCTCTAAGAGCAATAACACCACTCTATCAACATTCTCTTCTAAGATCTCACTCAAACCTTAGCTTGGGTAACTCAATTCTCTTCAAAACCTAATCCAAAAGTGATCATACACACTCACTTAGTGATACACAAGAAGAAAATAAGGAAGAGAACTATCTAGGGCAAACTCTACACTTGACACGCTCAACAACACGGGTGTGTCCCTGACCGTGCCCTAAACCCACAACACATAAGCTGTGACACGCTCAGTGAAATGGGCGTGTCGCCGACCATGTCAATCCTCCTCCAACACAGAAGCTATGACACGCTTAGTGACATGGGCGTGTCACTGGACGTGTCAATCAACCAACAACACAGTAGCTATGACACGCTCAGTGACATGGGCGTGTCACTGGCCGTGTCAATGCTACTACTACACAGAAGTTGTGCTCATGTCACCAACCCAGAAAATAGAACCAACAACACGCCCAAAGACATGGCCGTGTTCCTGGGCGTGTCAGGCCAAAAATCCTAAAATCGACACCAACAAAGCCATAACCCACAATCATCTTCCAAAAGCCATATCAACAATACACAAACTCAATCAAAACCATCAACAACTCAATAATACTTTAGTAAACCTTAAAACAACTCAATTACAAACATCAAACACAAACAGAACCATATTCACAACTTAAAAATCACACACTTGCCTCTTTCACCAAACTTAACCCTTTTTCTCTTCAATCCAAATCCAAAAATCAAAGTTACCAAGACAAAACACTTCAAACACACCAAAATAACCAAAATAACCATAAACACATCTACAACAACCATCCAACTAACTCAAGAATACAAACTCAAAAGAAAACCAAGAAACAAGTTAGAAACTTACCAAAAGTGAAGTAAATCCTTAAAACTCCAACTTGATCTCTTGAAATCCTTCAATCTCTTAAGCTTGGAAGCAACAAAATCTCTTTTCCTTTGGTTGATAAGGGTGGCCGGTTCACTAGAAGGAAGGAAGAAGATGAAGATGAAAGAAAAGGAAAGAAAGAAAGAAAGAAAGTCAACATCTAAACAACCACTCTCTCCTCAAAACACTCTCCACCAAGAAATTAAACAATATAATAATCACCCACTAACATCATCTTCCACTAACATTAAACAAATCCATTTGAATACAAAATATCTTTTGACCAAAAAGACATAATCTTGTATATATTGTTTTTATCTCCATATACATAACATATACACTTCTTCTTCCTCTTATCTTTTCACTTAATCAAATATACACTTAAAATCATTTAATCTAATTTTCACAAATAATATTTCCAAAATTCTAGGGTATCACTTGGGATATTACAGAAATTATTCAATGATTTATAAGTAATATAATTTTTGCACAGTCCTACTTTTACTTTTCTTCTTCATCTCTCTTATGCCCATTTTCTTCTTCTTCTTTTTTTGTTTTTAAATTTAGCTCATCACAAGATTCAAAACCACATTTGCTACAATTAAGGCATCAAAAATTTGTTTAATCAACTCAAACCCTCCCATCACATGACACAGATAAACAACAAAATAAATCAATATATAATTATATTATCACAAAAATAAACCAATATCAATTATCAAATTTAAATAACATTAATATAATAACTAGTTCAATAAACAAAATATACAAAAAAATCTCAATTAACCATTGTAGCATAAAAACAGAAATTTAGAATCAATACAATCTCAATTAACTCTATAATTTTCAGCAACTCAACACAAAAAAAAAATCTCAATTAAATAATTAATAGTCCAACAACCAATTAACTCAGAATTTACAGCAACTCAACACAAAAAAAAAACTCAATTAAATAAATAATAGTCCAACAATCAATTCACTGGAAGAATGTTCAGCAACTCAACAAACAATCTCAATGAACACATAATAAAAAATAAATACTCAACATAAAATCTCAATGAACACAGAATTAAAAATAAACAGTTGCAAAAAATTCTTTGTGCATTCTGCCCCAAAAAAAAGCAAAAAAAAACTAATTCAACAAACCTGCCGTACAACAACTCAGCAAACTTATATTCCACAACAAATCAGAAAAGCAAATAAGCAATATCTTAATATTTTTTAATTATGTAACTAAAAGACATATGTAAATTATATTAGATTAAAAATTAAACTTACAAAATAAGTATTGTAATGTGACTCTAAAACCAAAAGCAGCATCCAGTTAACTATTTAAAGTATTACTCCACCAAAAAAATATAGGAAAAATATTAAGACAATCAAAATTAACAAATAGAACAAAAGGGAAAGAAAAAAAATACAAAAAATGACACAATTTACAGTAGATAAGAAATCATATCAGAAGTTACTGTTCACCTTAAACTTCAAAAAATCAGCACCTTCAAGAAAATGAAATAAGCTGGATTTATGTGATTGTTGGACTGTGATTTTAGTTAATTGACATTGTGATCCTTGAGATTTTTTAATGTTTCTGGAAATTTTATTTTGATTGTTATACTTGGATAAGGTGTGTTGAGTTGAGGCTGCATAAGTTGTTCTCTTTGGTGTGTTGAATTGCAGGTCTGGTGAATTGCTTAAGTTGTATAGAAGAAGTGACTTTTGTGACACAACTGTTGTGTAGTTTTGTTATTGGTGTGCCTGGCAATTGAGTTGTGGTTGTTCTCTTCATTGGTATTGTGTTGATTGCACGCTGAATTTGTGGTTTTTCTCTTATAGGTTCGCTGAATTTCATAAGTTGTATAGAACTACAACTGACTCTGTTCTTTGGTGTGTTGAAGTACACAACTCAAGCTGTGTACTTAAATTTTTTGATCTGTACACAACTCTATTATTTTTCTTGTTCAATTGATATGCACTGAATCATTATTTTTATATTGTATGTCAATTGCTAAGTGATAATGTCTACAATGACTATTCTTTTTGGGGTTTTGTTTGTTTATCACTTTATTTTGCTTCAATAGTTATATCACACTGGTGGACAATAGTTTTAGTGCTTTCTTGTTATTTTTAAACAAGTGATGAGTGTCAAATCTATCAAAAATAAAAAATATATATTATTGAAAAAAATAAAATTATAAAAGCGATTAATAGAGTCGAATCCATATGGAATTGACTACTTATTTAAATCCTTTTGAAAACTAAAATAAAACAATAAAAATTAAAAAGGTGGGATTCATAAATTAAAAACTAAAATGAAATTAAAACTAATAAATTAATTGGGAAAATAATAATAGTTGAGATTTCAGTTAAAGGGAATAATTTTGGTTTCAATCCTTAGATTTGATCATTGATACAAAAATAATTTTTTTAAATTTTTCAGCAAATTAGTTATAGCTAATCGAGACGCTCGCATTAAGCAATCATTTCTTAGATGATAAATTAGTTAAGAGACGCTCTATAACTGACCCTTGTTAGGATTTAATTCACTAAATTTATTTAAATTAGATTGTGCATTTTCTTAGTACTACGCCTAATTGCAACAAATATCAAAAACTTAAAAATAATTACGGATTCTCAATTTTAAATAGTTTTATATTATTTAACTAATCAAGCAATGTGCCTTATTATTTAATAAGCAAAATAATAATACAATTTAGCTATAGAACATACAAAAATACTAAAATTAAAGAAAATAAGTAAAGAGATAATTAGATCTCACAAATTTTATCGAATTGAAAACTTTGATTACCACTTCAACTGAATAGAATTTAGTTACATACTTGAAAGAAGAAAACTAAAATTAAAAGAAAGAAAAACAATGGACAGAAGTTATGGAGCAAGTCACTAACCAAAGTCATCTAGAATTGTTACCCATATGTTCTATTTATAGCTCATAAATTAAAATCCTACTCTAACTCTATTAGAAGTTTCCTAGTTAAAGTCTAATTAGGAAAACAGAAATACAAATAATAAAAAATAATAGTTATTAAAATTCCTAAATATTATCTACTTAATAAGGAAATAAAATCCTAATATCTCTTAAAACTTGCTAAAAAATTATATCTCAAATGTCCCAAGAAAATCTGGATTCCCAACTGGCGTATGTAATCTTCTAGTATCAGACCTTTTTGGGCACAAGGCTTACCTAAGGGTTATATCCAAAACTTTTTTCAGTAATTTTCTTTATGTTTTCTTCAATCAGCTCACTTTTCACTATTTAACTCTCTTTATTCCTTTAAGTTATTTCTTCTATAAAAATACACTAAAATCAGTATAATCATTTAATAACAAGCCTCAATAATTTCTCAAAAATTAATAGATTTTACTTGTTATTAGCAAGCAATAAAACTGTATTTTATGATCGATATCTATAATTTGTTACTGCATGGCTACCTTCAATTTTGATTTAGACTAGTTTAGCTCTTGTAGATTTTATTTTGTAACAAATATTTTTTTAATTAGTTATATATGCAACTAATTATGAATTGACTAAGTATGGATTAAACAGGTTGTAGGAACATTATGGATTCATAATTTATTGAATTTTTTATTTTCGATATTATACTTACAACAACACTTGATTTAATTGTAATATTTATGATTTATCTTGTTATTTTTGAACTGACATTTGAAATATGACATTGAAAAATTATAAGTTAAATTTGTCTTTCAGGAGTTAAGGAATTTAAAAAATAATTAGTTTCAATTTTAGGTAAAAAAAAATGTATTATCTGTTAACTGAATATCTAAGTCCAAGAACAAGGCCCAATATTCGGTCCACTCCGAATCCATTCGTTTAAACCTGACCAAACCCTAATTTCACACAGGTTGATTGAAATAATCTATGGCTTGGTCAATTTCAGATGCAAAATTTCCCTCATTTTCTGGGTTCGGTTGACTTGGAAAATTATCCGAACCCGACCCGTGCACATTCCTAGGTAGACCTATGGATCAAAATCTAACTAATTAAATATTTGAAGATATTGATTTTAGCTGTTCAAATAGATTTAGCAAATCCTTTTTAATTTTAGATAATAGTTAGTTAATATTTTATGTAATAATAGTTAGTTAATATTTTTAATTTTAAATCCATAGGTAGACCTATGGATCAAAATGTTAGCAGAAAACTTATATAAACATTTTTCTCTCCTCTCCCCATTTTAAATTTTCTCTTCCAAGAAACTATTCTCAGAGATAAGAATGAAAACTGTGAAGTTAGATTGGTTTTTAGACCATGGCAAGTGAAATTTTTCCCAATTTTCGATTGTCCTTCACAATTTGTGACAATAACTATGATTCAAAACTCTTTAAAGTTTTTTGAGGTAATATTCATCCACTATATGTGAATTTTTTTTTAAGTGAAAATAAGTTGAATTCAATCATGTTCGAAAAAAGATGGCATCCGATCATATTGCCATCCAATCCAGATGGTGGTCAACTTCTACAGTCATATTATGAGTAGTAAAGAGCAAACTCACACATAAACATTCCTCAGTAAACTATATAATAAACCGACCATTACCATTCTACTAATTAATTAAAAATTTAATGAAGGTGGAGTTTGATAAGCTTTACGCATTCCTTATGTCAGCCTCATTATATAATATATGTATTCCTTTTATATTTGTGGACTGTGTCTTATGAGCCACTTGTCAGCCCTATGTGTTGAATAACAAACACTGAGGATTAACATTTTTTTTCACACAACTCAAAAAAAAAAAAAACATTTTAGTTTACAATTTATAGCTTAAACTATGTTGATTAGTGAGACAAGGAGCCATAATACCTAAACTTTTATTACTATTATTTGAAGGAAAATTTAAGGATAATTAAGACCAAACTTTTTTGTTTATATTGAATTATGTATGTTGATAATGGCATTTATTTAATATTATAATTAAATCAATGACTTTGTTTGTGTTTAGTTGAAAGTAAAAAATAAAAAAAAATAAAAAAATATTTTTTTCTCATAAATTTAATATTGACTTATGTGACTTAAATTTACATTTTTTATTCAGTTTTTATTATCTATTAAAAAAATGTCAACTGGACATCAATTATATCTTATTTTAATAGTTTTCCACACGGTGTGTAACAAAATAAATAAATTTAGACCTATAAAATTAATAAATTTAGATTTAATTTCATTTACAATTAAATTGGTAATATACGATCCAAAAAATTTTAAAAATTACTATATGAAATTTATAAAATTAAAATTTATGATAGAATAAAAAAAATACTAATTTTTTGAATAAAATTTCGTGTAATTAGATCAATTAATTAGTAGAACTTTACAAACAATATTTAATTAGGATAAGATTAGGTTGTTTTCACTGTTTGAGAAATGCATATGCATTGCTGATGCCATTCAACAACTGCTCCCGAGTTAATAAAAACGACTAGTCGAGCAAATCAATCTCTCCACGGAACCTTATTTAAGTCATTTGATAAAGGGAACAAATTAATTATTTTTTTTTCCTTAACCTAAAGACCATTTATAATAACTTTTCATTTTACTACACTAATAAATATATAGATTTAATATATTACAATTTAAGTTAAACTATGTCTATTAAACAAAAAAAAAACATAAAAAAAAACATAAAGTAAAAGCAACTTTGGTTAAAACAAAAATAAATTTAAATATTATTAATATATATATATATATATATATATATAAGGTCACCTTCGACCTAAATTGACCACCGTAATTCAGATCAAAAGCGAAGAAAAAATTACATATTTGATAAATAAAATAGTTTCATACATTATTATTATTATTATTATTATTATTATTATTATTATTATTATTATTATTATTATTATTATTATTATTATTATTATTATTATTATTATTATTAATCAATTTTTAAAGACAAATTTTCACAACATATCCTCTTGCCCTCTATATATTCAACACAAATACAAAGGATAGGCAAGAATTGGGAGACCTGAGAACACCTAATTAAAAATGACGATGAAAAGTGTAATAATAGTTGTTTTAGCCTTAATAATTGCAATTTTGCAAACTAATGAGACAGAAGCAGCAACATATGTGGTAGGAGATGCATTGGGGTGGCAAAACCCTCCCAATTCCACTTACTATCAGTCTTGGGCTTCCACTCTCAACTTCACTCTTGGCGATACTCTCTGTAAGTTAATTTTTTTTTAAATTCTATTATTTACTAATTGTAGTTTCAGTATTATAAATTTTTGATATATTTAATTTTTTTTATTTATAAACTTTCATATTTTGTAAGAGAACATATTTTATTTTAATAAATTTTTTAGATGTTAAAAATAAAAAATTTAATATCCTTGAGATTCGAACTATGGTAGTAATTTTAAAATAATCTCACTCTATAATTCGTCTAAAACGCCATTTTAATAGAATTAACAATTAAATCAGTTTATTGTTATTCATGTTTGTGAGGTAGAGGAAAAAACTAGAGATCAAATTTTGTTAAAAGAAGAAATCATTATACAAAATTCTTTCATCGAATTAGATATATATGCTAAAAGTTCCAGATAAATCGTAATAAAAAATACCAAAATTCAGGAATTTTTCATAATTAAGGTATTTATTTATTTTTTGTAAGGAGTTTACGTGATAATCAGCACACTTTTTTTTTTAATTTGGGTGCAGCATTCAATTTCGCAACAGGATCACACGATGTGGCTACAGTTACAGCAGATGCATATAGTAATTGCAACACAGCCAATCCTCTCAATATTAGAAACAATGGACCCGCAAATATTACTCTTAACGCCACCGGCATGCACTATTATATGTGCACCTTCCCTGGCCACTGCTCTACTGGTCAAAAATTATCTATTAATGTTGGTGGCAACACCTCCTCGTCCACCCCCTCACCGCCGGGCACCACAACTGCCAGTCCTCCGCCACCGCCTTCCGGCTCAGACTCCGTTACTATAGTTGTTAGCGTTGCTATAACGTTTATGTCCATAGTCATTGGTTTCATGTGTTAAAAGTCTTTCTATATTGTATATTATTATTATATATTTGCCCTTTTCATTTGGGTATTTTTATATTTTAGAGATCATAATAATGCCTTTCTGTGGACTATTATTCATTTGATGCTAATTGATTGGCTGATACTTTTACTTGAATTAATAAACTGTTTGATTTTTATTGATAAGACCTTTTCTTATGCATATATTATAAATTTACTTATCAATTTCACTGTCATTTCAATTTTGAATTTACTTTCATATTACTATTTTTTTTTACTATCTTTAAAATTTGAACAACAAACCCATTGGATTAACATGTTATAAATTATTTGAATATTGGCTTGATAATTAAGATTTTGTTCTCAACTAATCAACATTTTTCTTACGTGTTTTTATTGCCAATATAACATTATTATTTATAATTGATAAAAGGGTTTTGAAAGGAAACAGGAAGGTGCAAATATTATAGGTGATTATAAATTATACTACTAATTCTATACATTTACTAAACATCAATTTGTTCCAATAGTCACAAAAGTTGAAATAGAATTTCAATTACAAATATTTTAGTAAATTTGGATAAATAGTTGAAAAACTAACATGGCAAATGGATTTTTTAAAACTGAAAAAAACTTAAGTGGGACCCCTTTCTTATAAAGTCAATATTTCTCTTTCCCAATAATTAAAAAAAAAGAATTATAAGCCAAAAATCCCTGTAACGACAACTAAAGCACCAAAATGAAATTAAAATCAAACTATACACATCAATATTAAAATAAAAAAAAAACATAGATTCAACTAATTAAAAGAAGGAGCTTAACTAAGGGGTTGCAAACAGCATTTTGACTGCATGTTCATTATGGCTACAAAATATATTACTTAGGAAAATAATATTTTCACTAGCAGATGAGAAAGCAAGATAATTTAAAATAATTAATTAACTTGATGGCATCAGACAATTGAAAATCCGTCTTTAAATATTTTTAGCAACGACATTACAACATAAAATGGAAAAAACACTATCGCTAAATGCTCACCCAATCATATTATATATATTAACATTACTTGTGAATATGAAGGTTACTTGAGAATCTAATCTCACCTCCAGTTAATACTTCTATTACTATTAGGCGGATCTTGACTTTTTTTTTTAATTTTTTAATTACAATTTTAAAAAAGTCCTACCATGCATATTAATATATATATATATAGGCACATAAAAGAAATTAATTTGAGAGCTACTAGCCTACACCAAGAAATTGTTATTGACGTGTAAATTAAAGAGACAAGAATCTTGCTAAGATTATGAATAATCTTACCCTAACTTTCTAAGTCAAGGACTCGTAAAATTAATCATCCAAGGAGTAACTGAAAAATAACTGCCAACTAATTGACTTGAAAAATAATTAGAAAAAAAAACATTATCCTTTTATTTTTTGAAAATAATTGTCGTTAAAAAATATTTTTAAATAATCTTTTTTCTAAAAATTAATTTTTAAATAACTAATTTTCTATCAGTTGATTATAATATTAAAATTTTGCTAAAAAATATTAAAACTTTATATGATTATAATTTTATAAATATATTTAAAACTTATACTACCTATTGATGAAATCATTATATTTAGATATATAAAATTATTTTGAATGGAATAAAATGTCATTCATTAACTTATTAATAATAAAATTATTATATTTTTACGAAATTAATTAACTAAATAATAATAAGTAAAAATAATATTTTCATCCAATAAAAATTTATTTTTGAAAATTTTATTATTAAATATAAAAATACCTAAAAATAATAAATTCAATTATGACTGGCTATTGCTATTAGTAGTCGATATCTGACCTTGATAATTGATAGTTGTTAGTGTCAAGTATCCATAATAAGAGAATAATTGAATTTCTACTCGAATATTTTTCCTTTCATTATAATTAAGCTAAATAATTATAAAGCCCCTGAGATTTTATATATTATATTAGTCAGTTTTTATATTTTTAACATCTAATTTTTACATCTCTCTATTTTTAAATATTAAACTGTTTAGTCATTTTATTAATATTTTTATTCTAACAATATTAGTCAACTATTTTGATATTATGAAATAATTTATTTGTCATTTCTTTATATATTTCTTTCTTTGTTATTTGTTAAGTCATGTTTATTTTTAATTTTATTTATATTTTTTACACATAATTTATTTTAATTTTATAAATATTATTTATAAATAATTTTAAATAATATGACTAATATTTTTTTATTATTTTATAGAAAATCCATATATATCATTTATTTTAATTTTATAGATATTACTAAAAATTAATTTCAAATAATACTAATAATATCTTTTATTATTTTACAGAAGATCTATATATAAAATAAAATTAAAAATAAAATAAACTTAATAAATAATAAAGATAAATATATATATATAAAGGAATAACAAATAAGTTATTTTATAATATCAAAATAGTTGATTAATAATTTTAGGATAAAAATATTGATAAAATGACTAAATAGTTTAATTTTTAAAAATACAAGAATGTAAAAATTAGATGTTAAAAATATAGAAACTGACTAGTGTAATATATAAAATCTGAGGGACTTTATAATTATTTAGCCTTATAATTATACATGGAAATTAGGCGGGCTCCATCCTGCTTTTGGGCTATGCCAAATGACAAGCACGATCCACATTATTCGGCATGTTTAAGTGTCTAGGGTTGAGTTGGGTTAAGGCATTTGGTCTATTGAAGCGGCCTATAAAACATCATAAATGGCCTAACCTGGCATGATTTGTCAGACAAATATTTTTTTTTAGTATTATAATTGGGAAATGAGGGATTAAATTTGGATCTACTGTGAAAGATATATTTGCTACGCACGGCCATATATTGGTGTGCATCAAACTAAATAAATATATTATATATTTATACTTATTTGAATAAAAATTGCACATATAATTTTTTGCAATTGATAATAAATGGCTGATAAATTAATAATATAGTAATAGATTGAGTAGACATTTTTTTTATCAAATAAATAATATTATATTTAATTTTAAATTAAAAATTATTTAAAAAATAGTTATCATTAAGCTAATAATTTTTTATCATGTTTTAAATTATGACATTCTAAATCAAATTATACTTTTAATTTTTAAAATTAAATCTAAATGTTTAAGTATTAAAATTTTCAAATAATTTTTCTTTAAATTTTTTATATTTTAATTAAAGTTATATATGTTAATTAAATTGTTAATTTATAAATTAAAATTTTTATATGACTTTAGGCAATTCATATCTAAACTTAGTAGTAAAATTCATTAAAAAATAATTGGACTAACTCATACATTAATACTATATTACACGATTCAACACGATACAATACGATTATATAAAGGCTAATGAATTGTGTTTGGTCATTATTTTTTAAATTTCATTGCGATTCAGTATGAAACGACTAATTTTTTATACTAACATAATATGATACAAAAAAAATCATAATCACAATGGATTAATTAAATACACTGCATGAATCGATTATCATGTATAATTATAATGAGTTTGTGAAAATCCAAAAAATGAATTCTTATTTTGAACAGAGAAAGTTTTTCTTAAAATAACTAAATTTCCCTTGACCAAAATATTATTTGTTGACTATTTTTTTTTTTCAGAATATTCTAAATGTCAAGAAATGTGATAGGAAGAAATTAATTCTTAGGTCAAGTGTCTTACCACATTAATTTTTCAATATAATTTTATTAAGGTAAAGCAAATCATTAAATAATAAATTTTAAATTTTTACATTCATTTAAGTGATTATATTAATAAATCAAACATTATTGAATGAAAAAGATAATTAGAACAAAATCATTTATATTTTAAGCAAAGGATTAATAAAAATTCTTGGGTTGTAAACTAGTTTGTTGATAATGAGATATCAACTAGTCCATTTAATGTTGGATCATATATCAACCCGATTACTATAATTTATAAATTCATATATGTAAGAATTTATGGACTTTAATATGGAATTGGAATTTCATATCCAAATAAATTGAATTTTGAGATTCATATTTAAGTTATGATGATGCCAGCTAGTTTTACTATAAGAAATACTCAAATTATTAATGAAAATTGCCGACTAATAAATATTTATTACTGATATCAACTATTTACTAACAAAATAATGAGAAAATAAAGAAGAAAGAATTTTTGAAAATTTAGAAATATAATACCGATCGATAATAAAGAGTAGTCAGCAAATATGGTGTAAAAAGTTGACACAAGGATTTATCAACTAAATTTACTGAGAAATTCTGATATGCGTCAGTAGATATGGCGCCACCAATTACCAGTGTATACTTCCTTTCTGGTAAAAAAAAAAGAAAAATTCATCGATAACTTTTAATAAAAAACCAAGCAAATGTTCAATTGGTTGGCAAACTGTATAACATTAATTACGAATGGGATATCATAAGCCAAGATTGTCGCGAGATTGGGCGGGATTTAAATATAACAATAAGCTAGTTCTTTGTTTTCGTTGAGAGTTCCAATGCAAGTACAATTTCATATATATTTATATAATTAATTAATATAACAGTTAATTTGGAAGAAAATGATAGATGCTATAATAGATCAAGATTTGGATTCAAATCTCACATTTTTCATAGTCATTTTGCACGGTTCTGTATCTACTTCGGAGTCCTCAATGCATCTCCATCATTCTATCATTACATATATTATATGTATTTTATATATATATATATACATTTAATTAGTGGCGAAATTAAATCTGATACGATGAAAAAATAAAATTTTTTTTAAAAAAAATATAAATAAATTTATATTCAATTTTATTTTAATACTAAAAAAATTAATATAAATATTTAATATTAATATTTATATTCAATTTTATTTTTATAATAATTAAATATTAAAATTAAAATTTTTATTATTTTTATTTTAATATTTATATTTATATTTTACTTTGAAAAATTACATAATATATATTATTTTTAAAATTTTTAAAAATATTTATATATTTTTAAAAATATTTTAAAGAAATTATTTAAACTATTTTTTAAAAAATTTATATGATATAACATCTTTTATAAAATAATTAACTTAATCACAAAACTCTAAATACAGTTCATCGTCAAATTATAAAACAAATTTAAATATATATTATCTGGCGATAATGCAATTATTATTTTCATTTGGATGGGATTTCAAAAGCCATGATTCTCAAGAGAATATTTTATTTATTAGATATCGTATACTCGTGAATGTACTATATAGAAATACTAAACATGTACCATATAAAATCTAATTATACGTGGTACAAATGTTAAAATCATATGTATTTATAGGAGAGTACAAATGTTAAAATCTTATGTATTTATAGGAGAGTCCATCTTAAAATCTAGTTATTGGTATTAAAAAATCTAATTATATATAAGCTCATTCAATACTTTATTTTTAATAATCCACGTGGAATTGTATTTTGTTAGAGGAAATTATACTGATTATGCATAATTTGTTGTCCTTTTTCATTTTTATTGTAATAAAAGTTTTTCTTTTTTAAAACATTAGACGTGCTTTTTTCGCTTTTCACTTTTTAAGCATTGATTTTTGTTGTGTTTGTTTTATTTATTTATTGAGATCATATTCTCAATATAGGCATAATAAAATATATATATATATATATACAATAAATATAAAATATAAATATAACTTATACTAAATATTTATATAATATTTTTAATATTTTTTAATTTTATATTCACCCAGCATATACACAACATCCATATAATTACAGAAAATATACACAATATATATAAAAAATATATATAACATACACAAAATATCAACCACGCATCTACAAAAATTTTAACTTTTATTTTTTATATCTATAATATATAAATTTTATTTTAAAATAAATTAAATAATTTTTATTAATATATTTTTATATTTTTTATTATTTTTTGTGAGTGTTATTTGTAATTAAAATTAAAGTTTTTTCTTAATAAAAATTAATTCATTTTATATGTTGAAAATATAATTTAAAATATTAATTTTATTATTTTATTATAAGATATTTATTTAATAGTAAAGTTTAAAAAAGATAAAAATTAAAATAAAATATTATTTATAGAGAGAGAAAAATATTTTTTTAAAAAAAAACTTATTTTTAATGAGAAGTGAGATATTTCAGAAAATTTGCTCTAACTTTTGTTTTTAAAGTATAAGGTGGTGTTTGTCATAGCTTTTCATAGGTGAAAAAGCTATTTTTTTTTTAATGAAAAACTAATTTTATAGTATTTGGTAAAGGTTAATATTGAAAAGATTAATTATCTATATAACTAAAAATTAGATAAGTTTTTCAAGATAGCTAAATTTTAAATTATACGCGTAGCGATTTTTAAAAATTATTTGAGCAAAAATATCATTAATTTTTAATAAAAATAAAAATCACTTATTATAAATAGAAAACTTTTTTTACTTTCTTTCTTATATTCTCTCCGGAGTTCACTCTTTCCTATATTTTTCTCACAGTATACTTAAATCCTATAATTTTTTATACTTCAATTTTTTTATCACGCACTTGAGAAATTCTCGTAGAAGGTATGTTTAATTCTCGTTACCTTGATTCTATTAATTTCAATTTTTTTTAAATTTTAGTTATTGAGATTATTGAATTTTTTATTTAAATTGTTTGGTTGATTATTTTAGTTATTAATAATTTGATAAGAATTATTGAGAAAAAAGAATCTCCAAAATTCAATCGCCATAAGAATTTTCTAGCCAAAAACAGAAATTTGATTGAAATTTGAAATCTTGAATCTGTTGTGTTCCTAATTTTTTAAAAAACAAAGACTTAAAATTCTATCAATTATGGTATGAATAGGTTTTTAGTGGACTACGCATTTCCATGCTCCTATATAATTATATTTTTATCATTTATTGAAATACAAATTTCACTACTGTTTGGGCTATTTTATTATCAATTAGTCAATGTATACTGTGATATGCTTGTGCAAGAATTAAGATTCTGTATAAACACAAACTTATGGTTCTGTGGATGGTGGCTGCTGCTTGAATTTCATATATAGATGTGTTTAGACTTGTTTACTAATATAGTTTGTATATAACAAAATATTAAAATTTTTTAAAAATTCATTCAAAATTTTATATAGACTTCTTCACTAATTAAAATTTGCGATTCAAATTATAGATAAATTTAAAATTTATAGATAATTTTAAGTATATAATACGAAAATATTATTAAGTGAATTTTAATTTGCAACTATAATCAAAATGGATTTTTTGAATTTTCTCATTGGAATGTTCAAATTTTAGCCTAAGCTTACATCTAAATTAGATAAAGCCAAAAGCAAATGCCATAGCACATGAATAACTCTTAACTTTGTATATGAGAGATATAGCAAAATTGTAACATCCCTTCACAATCTTATATAAAAAAAACTAACAAAGAATGTCACATAATGTCAATATACTTATTTATTCAAATATTATTTTTTTATAATATTAAAATCAACGCCAATAAAAAATTTTACAAATTTTTTTCTAAAAATTTGACACTGTCAAGTCTTCATCAATCAAAAATACAACTTGCAGAATAAAAACACTCCCAATAATTTTTTTTTAATCTCAACTCCAATTTTAAACTCTCAAACAATCATCTATAATTTATTTAAAATATCTATACTTTTATCAATATATTTTAATATTAAATATGTATCGTCTTTATCGATATATATATAAAGTCATATTTTAAACAACTTATAAATTATAACTCATACAATAAAGTATTTAAAAATCTCTAACTACCCATAATTATACAATTGTCATTTAATTATATTTCTACATATAACATCTTCTTTGATACAGTTGATTTGAGGCTCTAAAATCTCACTCTCCTAGATCTAATCTGCCTAGTTGATCTACGCGTCAGAAATAAATCTAACACGCTAAGTTACTGTTTAGTGATATTTGCATATTCATAATTTACCAATAATTATAACATAAGAAAATCAATATTAATATTTCATATAAATAAAATAAAATTATTATTTTAAAATACTAATTAGGAAGTATCATATTAAAATATCAAATATGAATTATAACTTTAAAACACTAAAAAAATATATGAATAAATCTTTAAAATATAAATTAACTCAATATTTTATAAATAAGTTCAATGCCTATTTAATGGTTATTCACTTTAAACCATTAACATATCTTGGTAGGTTTTACTTGATTTGCCCTCATATACTGATTTAAAAATCTAGGTTCGGATAGAGGGATCATTGATAGCAAGTAAATGCCCATTATAATGAATATGGCCAATAGTTCATTAGTGACACAAAATGTTCACTATCACTGATAACACACTATCACTGATGACACAAAGTGTCTTCTAATGATACGAATGTCCATTGTCACTAGTAATACAAGTTTTCATTATTACTATGGACGTCCACCCTCTGCTAGCCATTCAATCCAGAAGCTAAATTTAATATCAATATAATCGAGCAATCCAGTTATTTTATCATTTTCAGTCAATTTGATAATCGATAATAATAATAATAATAATAATATTTTTAATAATTCTTTAAAACAACAACCACTTTTCTCATTAAACAATTGACATTAAAACTTTAACAATTTAATTTAAAAAACTTTACTCCCTACATTTACTATATAAAATTTAATTTATTTCTTAACTCTTAAAAATCTATTAGATTCTTACTTTCTTTGGCGGTGTCTCTTTCCTAATTCTTTTTTAGTACTAAATCTAAATAAAAAATTATACATATTTAAAAATAGGTCTGAGGAACATACATAAATTCATATTTAAAATTTAATATTTTTCTGAGTTCTTTTACTATATTTAAAAATTATGTATTCCAACCCTATATATTTTGTTTTTACAATAACTTTACTAGCAATACCCATTTCCTAATTTTATTTAGGTACAAAATCTTTATAAAACTTCATATAAATTTTAACCATGAAACAATAAAATGCATATTAACTTTTATATAAAATTTCAGATTTTTCTGGATTGTTTTACTATATTTTCTAATTGAGTTTCTCAGACACTAAAATTATAGCTCTACTGGCAAAGTTAGGGCAGCTTGTGTTCTTCAATTTTTCTTTCATAATAAATCATCTTTAAAAATTATAAAATTTTATAAAATATCTACTAACACATAGATAAACTCTCAGGTAAAATTTCATAATTTTTAAACCTTTCTAGGTTAGTCTAAAAATTCAGACAAAATACTTCACAATTAATTCAATTATGGTTCAACTAGCTTCCATAAACATAAAAAATCACAAGAAAATTAAATAATAAAAAACTATTAATATACAAGCACAAACCTCTTTTTAAAGTAGATCTTCCTCTCTCTTCCATGATTTTCCTTGAATTTATGGTGATAATTTTAGGGTTTCACTTATTGAAATAAATTCTACTAAAAATTTTAGGCTATATATGAATTTTTCTTAATTTTTCACTTATTTTAATGGAAGAAAGAGGAGGAAATGGAGATTTTGGCTATGGAAGAGGTAAGGTCGATTTTGGGATGGGAAAGAAGAAGAAAATAATTTTTTTTAATTTATACACATTAATTAGGGTTTTGATCATATAAGGTGCGCCAACCATAACTTTGGTGCACCCACTTTATTAAATTATTTATAATTTGACTTTTAATTATGTAAAATCATAAAAATTAATTTCTTTAATTATTTTGAAGTTCCATTATTCATATTTCACATTCTAATTTAAATAAAAATTCAATTCTAGGGTTAAAAAGGTATTTCTGTAAGGTTTTATCACTTAAATATTCTTTTGCAGAAATATCGATAATGTCCATATCCGAATTAAATTTTTAATTTTTAAAGACTTAACTAGCCCTATTTTTCATTCATTATAAATACCCGAGTTACTTTCTACATTATACACAGCTTCATATTGGTATAATTCAAAAAGTCAATGTTTAAAAATTTTAGACATTACAATGCTCTCCCTCTTAAGAAATTTCGTCTTCGAAATTTACCTGTTCATGATGTTTGAAATAGCTGAGAATACTGCTATCTCATTATTTATTTACTTTTCCATGTGGCTTCTTTAGTTGAATGGTTCCTCCATAATACCTTTACTAGTGGAATGCATTTATTCCGCAACTCTTTGATTTCTCAAGCTAAGATAGCCACTGGTTCATCTTCATAACTTAGATTTGGATGTATCTCAATGGATTCCACTTGTATCACATGTGAGCGGGTCCGATCTGTATCTTCTAAGCATCGATACATTGAATACATTATGTATCTTGGCAATTTCTGGAGAAAAAGCTAGTCAATAGGCTACTGGACCTACACTCAAGGATCTCGTATGGTCCAATAAACCTAGGACTTAGTTTTCCTTTCTTGCCAAAATGGAGAACTTTCTTCTATGTGAAACTTTCAAAAATACTTTATCCCCTACATTATATTCGATGTCCCTTCTCTTCAAATCTGCATAGGACTTTTGTCTATCTACTGCAGCTTTCAGCCGATCCTTTATAAGCTTAACTTTATCTTTAGTTTGTTTGATGAGATCAAGGCCCACTAACTTACTCTCACTCAATTTTGTCCAACAAAGTGGAGTTCTACATTTTCTTCCATGTAGTGCTTCATATGGTACCATTCTAATACTTATTTGGTAGCTGTTATTGTAAGCAAATTCTACTAATGGTAGATGTCTGTCTCAACTATCTTCAAATTAAATAACACAACTTCTAAGCATATCTTCAAGTACCTATATCACTCTTTCCATTTGGCCATCAGTTTGTGGTTGGAATGCAGTGCTGAAATGAAGTCGAGTACCAATATTTTCTGAAAACTCTCCCAAAATTTTGAAGTAAAGTGTGGGTCTCTATCCGATATGATAGACACTAGCACTCCATGAAGTCCGACTATCTCATTTATATATAATTCTGCAAGTCTATCCAATGAATAGTCAGTTCTAATTGGAAGAAAACAGCCTGATTTAGTTAATCTATCAACAAACACCCAAATTTCATCATGTTTCTTTTGAGTGTTTGGAAGACCAGTCACAAAATCCATAATAACTCCATTCCATTTCCATTCTAGTATTATGATGGGTTGTAGAAGTTCTGATGGTACTTGATGTTCTGCTTTGACATGCTGACATACTAAGCATTTGGTTACATACTCGGTAATATCTTTCTTCATACCAAGCCACCAATGGAAAGGCTTCAGATCCAGATACATCTTCTTGCTTCCTTGATGCACAGTATATTTGGTATTGTGAGCTTCTCTAAGGATGTTCTCTTTTAACTCCTTCACATCAAGAACATATAATCTACTCCTATAGTACAAACCACTATGTTCCAGAATAATATAATCTGATTCTTCATTTTTGTGCACTTGTTCCATCAATTTTAACTTCTTCTTGCTTCCTTGATGCACAGTATATTTGGTATTGTGAGCTTCTCTAAGGATGTTCTCTTTTAACTCCTTCACATCAAGAACATATAATCTACTTCTATAGTACAAACCACTATGTTCCAGAATAATATATTCTGATTCTTCATTTTTGTGCACTTGTTCCATCAATTTTAGCATTTTTTGGTTCTTTTGCTAGAATTCTATAACTTTCTGCTTAAGGGTTGGCTCAATTCTCAGTTCTATCAATATAACATATTATATTATTTTTTGTTATATAACATAAGTATTACTTTTAATTTTAATATAATAATTTATTACTTGCCAAAGTTTTCGACTTAGAGCATCAGTCACTACATTAGATTTTTCAGGGTGATAATCAATGATACAGTCATAATCTTTGATTAATTACATCCATTTTCTCGGCCTTAAGTTAAGCTCTTTCTGGGTAGACAGATATTTCAAACTTTTAGGATCAGTATAAATATAAAATCTTTCACCATACACGTAGTGCCGTCAAATTTTTAAAGCAAATACAATGGCTGCAAGCTCTAAATCATTTGTGGGATAATTCAACTAGTGTAGTTTCAACTGCCTAGAAGCATTGGCAATCACTTTGCCTTCCTGCATCACTGCACAATCAAGTTCCTGATGAGAAACATCACTATAGATTACATAATCTTTACCTAGAGTTGGTTGTGTCAAAATAGACACTTCTGTCAACATAGCTTTTAATTGTTCAAAGCTAGTTTGACTTTGATCATCCCATTTGAATTTAGTTTCCTTTCTAAGCAATTTAGTCAGAGGAAGTGCTATCTTAGAGAATCCCTACACAAATCTTCTATAATAACCTGCTAAGCCAAGAAAACTTTGAACTTCTGATACATTCTTTTGCGATTGCCAATTTAGGATAGTTTTAATTTTACTAGGATCTAAATGAATATCATCAGTTGATACCACGTGTGCTAGGAATGCCACCTCTGTTATCCAGAAGTTACATTTTGATAACTTAGCATATAATTGATTCTTTCTCAGTGTCTATAGCATAACCCTCAAATGTTTATCATACTTCTCCATGTTCTTGGAATAAACCAGTATATCATTTATGAAAATAACTACAAACTGGTCTAGATAAGGCTTGAAGACCTGATTCATCAAGTCCATGAAAGCTACTGGAGTATTAGTCAAACCAAAAGGCATGACCGAAAATTCATGATGTCCATACCGGGTTCTAAAAGCTATCTTTGGAACATCTACTTCTTTAACTTTTATATGATACTAACTCGATTTAAAATCAATATTGGATAAATCACCCACTCCCTTCAACTGATCAAACAAATCATCAATTCGAGGAAGCAAATATTTATTTTTGATGGTTACCTTATTTAATTGTCGGTAGTCAATACACAACCGTAATGTAACACCCCCAAACTCTATATAAGTACTGTACATATACCTAGTATACATACAATACGTATATAAAGCATAAGAATGTCACCTCTAGTTTCAATTTTAAAACCTTTATCTGAATTTAAACAATATTACATTAGTTTTAAGAACATTTATATAAAAAAAACATTATTCTTATCAAAATACAATATAATTAAATTCACAAAATGTATGCATCACCTTCTAGTTGGTCTCGAGACACTCTTACCCTTCTCGTGGCATAACAGCTAAACTTCTAGATCAACCGCGTAAATACCTGCACGATTAAACATCCGCGCTAAGCCCGAAAGCTTAGTAATACAGATAAATATTAAAATATACTTTATTAAAGAATCATACCTCATATTTTTAGCATCATATTTTATTTTCTTTCTCTTACCCCGGTTTCCTTTCTCAATGCATTCTTCATATATTCCCACTAATCTCATAAATTATACACATTTTTACACAGAACAATTACCAAGTGATACGTACCATTTCTATCTCATATACATATCCATATACATTATTTCAACAAGTCATCATTCAATGATTTCTTCAAACATTCATGAAACAATTCTCACAAATTCTACATTCATATGCATTTACACATTATATCATATTTTCATAACTCATTTCTCATCAAAGCTCCTCAACCCATATTCATTTTCAATATATCAATACACACATTATAGACTCATACTTCCAACAAAGTCAGCCATAAATCCCATTACTCATTTATTTCAACATTTGGATATCACATTGACAACAAAGACAGACTCGGGCCCAACAGACACTAATATGTTATTCAAAGTTCAGAGTTACTGCTTTGGTTCATAATCACAATAAATCAAGCCCGTAGGCATCATATATCAATAACTCTATCCATGGATAGTGTAACAGACCCAGTCTCTTGGACCATCAACTCAACATGAGGAGATCCTCAACCCGGCAAGACTGTTACCTGTAACAGACCCAGTCTCTTGGACCATCAACTCGACTAACCTCGAGGAGATCCTCAACCCGGCAAGACTGTTACCAATCATATATCTCATAATCATAATTATCATAGTGTAACAGACCCAGTCTCTTGGACCATCAACTCAACATGAGGAGATCCTCAACCCGGCAAGACTGTTACCTTTTTCATTTTATAGGCATGCCTCCAAATCCAGAACTCTGAAATTGAATAACATATTAGCCACACAATTCATTTATCAATTTTATTCTCAATTGCATTACCATAACCAATAACAATGGCTCACATCTCATTTAAATCATCATAGCCAATAACAATGGCTTCATCACATCACATTTAAATCATCATAGCCAATAACAATGGCTTCATATCATATCATGTCTCAAATCATACTATAATATTTCATTCTAAATTCTCATCATCTAGGCAAACATGCCTCATTCATCACAATTGAATCATCTTAGCCAATCACAATGGCTTTACATCTCCATCCTCATTATAACAATTCATCTTTCAAATGCACAATCATTTACATTATCATATTCTCCACACTTCATATTTCATCATTGATATATATATATATGTATATATATATCACATCAATTACATTAACTAAACAAACATATCATTCACATTATACACTTCATCATTCAAGCATACATAATCAATTTCTTTGCACATGTATCTTAAATTCATCATCATGTAAACAACATGCCCCATTTATTTCATTTCAATCATCATTTCTTTTCATCTTTCACATTTCATGTTTCATCATTTATATATATATATCAATTTGCATTATTCATATATATGTCCTCAATACAATAGATTATTTAACACATTTACTCAAATGTGTTAAGATTCAAAGACATATAAAGATATACAATCAAATAGGGTTTATGCTTACCTTTTTAATGATCTTCATTTTCTTCATATCATTCAACCATAACTTTAATCAAATTATATTAACAATATAGTAAATCACTTAACACATTTGCAAACAAATGTGTTAAGTCTCAAATCATGTAAACAAATACAATCATATAAATTTGTACTTACCTTAAAAACCACTCACATCAATCTATACACTTTTTCTTCCATGAATTCTCCACATTTAGGTTAATGTAACACCATCTCTTCAAAACCTAATCCAAATATAATTATACCCATAAGAAAATAAGAATGATAAGTAATTAGAGCAACCTCAACACAAGACACGGCCACCAACACGGCCACCAACACGGCCGTGTTCATCAATTATTTTTCTCACAGTAGCCAACACACTCAAGGGACACGGCCAAGCTTGTGGCCGTGTCTCCCAACACATGCTCCAACACGGCCAAGACTTCCTTGGCTTGGTTGTGTCTCTCAACCAAAACAGGCAGTGGCAGACACGGTCAAGTGACACGGCCGTGTCTCTTATCACCAAATCAAACCGAAGCAGACACGGGCAAGGGACACGGCCAAGCTAGTGACCGTGTCTCTCCCAAATGATCCAACACGGCCGTGTCTGCCCCACACTGGCCGTGTCTCACAAAGAAAAAGGATTTCCAACACGGCAAAAATCATATATTCAATGTGTTTCAAATCATCAAACACCAATATACATCCATCCTTCAATTCACCAACCTATACATATATTAAATCTTTACTAACCAACTCAATAATCCATCATCAACCTCACAATTAACCATTTTAACATCATTTACTAACAATTCAACATATCTATAACTTTACTCTTTCATTAACCTCACCATCACACCAATCATATCAAATCCAAACTCAAACCATAGAGATCAATGCAAAGGAATGAATACTTACTTGGTTATTTGCCAAATCTTGAATAAAAATCTTCAATTCTCTCAAAATCACCATCTCTCTCTCTCTCTCTCTCTCTCTCTCTCTCTCGACCACGAAGAAGAAGCAACAGAAGAAGAAGAAAGAAAGTTCTTTCTTCTTCCATTCTTATCTCTTATATATATATATATAATAATAATAATAATAATAATAATAATAATAATAACAAAACTAATACTTTAAATCTCCACCACATATTCTTTCTTTGACTTTCTTCTTCTCTTTTCTTTTTGTCCTTATTATTATTATTAATTAATTATACAAATATATATACAATTCACTTTCCCTACACCATATTATATCCCATGTATATATGATGTATATGTATATGTCTTATAAATATAATCTTTATATTTCCCATATATACATATACATTTAAATCCGAATGCAACAAAAATTCCAAAACTCTTAGGGTCTATTCCGGGATATTACAATTCTCTCCCCCTTAAATAATTTCGTCCTCGAAATTATCCAGTATAATAACAACCCATTTGTAACAACTCACTATCTTAATTTTACCAATTCACATAACTTTTACTCTCCCTCTTTTAGTCATTCCTAACTCATCGTAATTAATCTATTTTTATCTTATAACTTTCTCAACAGAGCTATCCAGTTAGCTCATTACAGTCCCAAAGAATTTTCTTTTATACAATAATTAACTCATCTTATAATCTATATATATACCATTCATCTATTATATTCAAGATATTTATCACTTTATCTTTGTATAGATAATCTCTTAACCTTAACCTTGAAAATTATTGAATTATATCACACTATTGCTTATCTTGTCATTACAATCACTTTTGAAAATAGCCACTTATCAAACCTTGATTGGTAACAATCTCTTCATTTTGCTTACACTTAAATCCTTTACTATTATGTTTTTCACTTAACTCACATATTAATACATTACCTTTCAACTTATTTTATAATTAACTAATCTTTTCCACTTTTATCATGATTTAAAACTACTACAACTCCATTCATTCCTGACCAATCACACTTTAATATTTTACATCATATACATTGTCATATAAATAATTATACTCTTGGTACAATTATACATATCAAATCTCAATAATGATTCATAATCTTAATTAAATCCAGATTATATGATTTATCTGTCACACTATACCCACATTCCAATCTTGTTCAATTCCAACTAGTGATTAATTTATTTAAACTTATCATGAAATTTCATAATATTCATACATGTATATATAATCTACTTCCATTAGAGCAAACTTACATTCAATTCCTAACCTCTTTCGACCCATATTCAATCAAATCATCATAACATCAAATCACTTCAAATTATCTTTTAATATACACATAGTTTATCTTTCATCATCTTAGTACAATTCCCACTAAATTTTCATAAAATCTCATACCATACTTATTCTTCATCGTTTACTCACTTAAATTTTAAACCCATCCACTTATTCACTTTATACCTTAAACATATTCACTATAACTCTCAATCACATTTTGCAATTTCTTCTCTTAAATATCTTTTCACTTTTCATATCGTTACTATATTTACCATACTTATCTTTTTCTCACATTATTTATAACTCATAGTATTACCACAATTTTCTTCTCTTTCTTTTCTTTTCCACAATTATAGCTAAATTACTAACACAAGGATTATAAAATACACTTCACCAATCATAACCTTTAACCATGTTTCTAGAAACATAATTATCAATCTTACTAAGGCTGTACTACAGTCATATTTCTCAGTCCCAATTCTGTAGATAACAAAGCTAACCGGCCAATTACAATAAACAACTCATTTGGCCATAGAAAATTAATGATCACATTTTTTTTTTAAATCAATATTGTTCCTCAACTATTCTATTTCCAACTTTACCAATTATAATACCAAGTTGTATCACAAAGATTAGATATCCATTCTCCAAACTTTACTACATCAAAAATTAACACATTTCAACTCTATCCCAACACAATTTACTCTTAATTATTTGATTATCATTAACATATCTCATATACAACATTATTATCTTTAACCTCTATTATGCACATCATTCAATCATATACAAGTCTTACACAAATTCCATTCTTTATACTTTTTCCTTCCCTTATAATCTCTCATATATCTATATACATAGAACATTTCCTTACCCAAATACTTTGGCTCATAACATATATGATAACCAAATTCAGTTATTGCTATAACAATACCACTGTCCACTATTTTCCAAATCAATTCTCATTTTTCATTTCGTCACATGATCTATTTTTGCATAATTCAAGGCCTAATTTATCTTAGATCCACTACTATATACAATATCATTCCCAATATCATTTGACCAACAGTTATACCATATACACAATCATATTGAAAAGCTCATTCCACATTTCTATACATGTATACCCATAATCATACAATTATCTTTAACTCCTCTTTTACATATTTTCAACACAATTTAACACTTATTACTTTTCATTGAACAACATCATTCTTATCCCTTTTTGACATGATTTAAGTTATTTATCAACTTAGCACATATATACATTGTAACCATGATAATACTTCACAAAATCTTAGTCACAATACTAAGGTGACATCTCACTCACATTTATTTTTTTTTAAATGCATTAAGTATACCATCTTTACATCCATTTGTTTACTCTTCAACATATATATATATATATATATTACTCACATATTTGTACACATGTACATTACATCCAATCATATACACATTGAGCCCAATAACCTCTATACACTTTCCAAGTCTAGTTATTATAAATCTCAACTTCTTGAATCACCATTGGTCCATCCAATTCTCACTATCAATCACATTACCCAATTTAATAGTAATTTCATATACAGTAATATTCATTCCACATAGCTCACAAATTTAACTTACATTAAACTACCAATGTTTAAAATAATCTTTATCCAAATTTCATTAACACTATAAATTCACAACTTACTACTTTACTTAAACTTCCATTTACTCATCTTGTTTCTTAATATCACTTAAGAAAAAACATCTTATATATATACATATTACGAAGCAACATCAAAGTATATTCTTTTCACAATTATTAAAGCTCATTTCAAAAATCCAAATGTTACATCTTATCACCATTAACATGAGCTTTAACAATCACTCAAGCAGATCACATTTCTAACATTAAAATCACAATGTTTGCATTTAAAACATTAATGCAAACAGTACCCTTATATCTTCCTATCTAACCAACATCATCTCTTTTTTTTTTTTTTTAAAAAAAAACTTTGACTTTACATACCCAAACCTTAAATAACCATACTTTGTCTATATCAACCAACTCACTCACTAATTCACCATGCTATCTTCATTTTAATAACATATCTTTCCATATTAGCAATCCAACATAATTTCCTCTTTTTAACAAACCAAACATAAGCTTTATTATTAAGAAATTCAAAGTATAGAGGAAAGAGTACATACTTTGATCTTGATTTTGTTTTCAACTCATTTTCAACTTTATTCTTCTTTTCATTTCTTTATTTTACAATCACTTTTCAATAATCAATATTTCAAAATTTACTTTCCTTAAGCAAACTCCCATTCTTGAATTTACCAATTACACTTGTACAAAATTTTTTTTTTTATATCATTTCTTTTTTCCAATAATTACTTCCGTATAAAATTTTATTCACACACTATCATCCATCTCATGTAATTCAAATACATCACAAATCACATAATGCCACGTTCGAGACCAACCTAGGTATGAATGCATATGCATGTATTACAAATTTCATTTCAAAACTTTTCTTTTTACTTCTCTTTAAGCTTTTCAAAACTTTCTCTTTTTAATTTTTACTTAGGCCGAGAATCTCGAACCTAAGCTCTGATACAAAAATAATTGTGACACCCCCATACTCTATATAAGTACTGTACATATACCTAGTATACATACAATACGTATATAAAGCATAAGAATGTCACCTCTAGTTTCAATTTTAAAACCTTTATCTGAATTTAAACAATATTACATTAGTTTTAAGAACATTTATATAAAAAAAACATTATTCTTATCAAAATACAATATAATTAAATTCACAAAATGTATGCATCACCTTCTAGTTGGTCTCGAGACACTCTTACCCTTCTCGTGGCATAACAGCTAAACTTCTAGATCAACCGCGTAAATACCTGCGCGATTAAACATCCGCGCTAAGCCCGAAAGCTTAGTAATACAGATAAATATTAAAATATACTTTATTAAAGAATCATACCTCATATTTTTAGCATCATATTTTATTTTCTTTCTCTTACCCCGGTTTCCTTTCTCAATGCATTCTTCATATATTCCCACTAATCTCATAAATTATACACATTTTTACACAGAACAATTACCAAGTGATACGTACCATTTCTATCTCATATACATATCCATATACATTATTTCAACAAGTCATCATTCAATGATTTCTTCAAACATTCATGAAACAATTCTCACAAATTCTACATTCATATGCATTTACACATTATATCATATTTTCATAACTCATTTCTCATCAAAGCTCCTCAACCCATATTCATTTTCAATATATCAATACACACATTATAGACTCATACTTCCAACAAAGTCAGCCATAAATCCCATTACTCATTTATTTCAACATTTGGATATCACATTGACAACAAAGACAGACTCGGGCCCAACAGACACTAATATGTTATTCAAAGTTCAGAGTTACTGCTTTGGTTCATAATCACAATAATCAAGCCCGTAGGCATCATATATCAATAACTCTATCCATGGATAGTGTAACAGACCCAGTCTCTTGGACCATCAACTCAACATGAGGAGATCCTCAACCCGGCAAGACTGTTACCTGTAACAGACCCAGTCTCTTGGACCATCAACTCGACTAACCTCGAGGAGATCCTCAACCCGGCAAGACTGTTACCAATCATATATCTCATAATCATAATTATCATAGTGTAACAGACCCAGTCTCTTGGACCATCAACTCAACATGAGGAGATCCTCAACCCGGCAAGACTGTTACCTTTTTCATTTTATAGGCATGCCTCCAAATCCAGAACTCTGAAATTGAATAACATATTAGCCACACAATTCATTTATCAATTTTATTCTCAATTGCATTACCATAACCAATAACAATGGCTCACATCTCATTTAAATCATCATAGCCAATAACAATGGCTTCATCACATCACATTTAAATCATCATAGCCAATAACAATGGCTTCATCACATCACATTTAAATCATCATAGCCAATAACAATGGCTTCATATCATATCATGTCTCAAATCATACTATAATATTTCATTCTAAATTCTCATCATCTAGGCAAACATGCCTCATTCATCACAATTGAATCATCTTAGCCAATCACAATGGCTTTACATCTCCATCCTCATTATAACAATTCATCTTTCAAATGCACAATCATTTACATTATCATATTCTCCACACTTCATATTTCATCATTGATATATATATATATGTATATATATATCACATCAATTACATTAACTAAACAAACATATCATTCACATTATACACTTCATCATTCAAGCATACATAATCAATTTCTTTGCACATGTATCTTAAATTCATCATCATGTAAACAACATGCCCCATTTATTTCATTTCAATCATCATTTCTTTTCATCTTTCACATTTCATGTTTCATCATTTATATATATATCAATTTGCATTATTCATATATATGTCCTCAATACAATAGATTATTTAACACATTTACTCAAATGTGTTAAGATTCAAAGACATATAAAGATATACAATCAAATAGTGTTTATGCTTACCTTTTTAATGATCTTCATTTTCTTCATATCATTCAACCATAACTTTAATCAAATTATATTAACAATATAGTAAATCACTTAACACATTTGCAAACAAATGTGTTAAGTCTCAAATCATGTAAACAAATACAATCATATAAATTTGTACTTACCTTAAAAACCACTCACATCAATCTATACACTTTTTCTTCCATGAATTCTCCACATTTAGGTTAATGTAACACCATCTCTTCAAAACCTAATCCAAATATAATTATACCCATAAGAAAATAAGAATGATAAGTAATTAGAGCAACCTCAACACAAGACACGGCCACCAACACGGCCACCAACACGGCCGTGTTCATCAATTATTTTTCTCACAGTAGCCAACACACTCAAGGGACACGGCCAAGCTTGTGGCCGTGTCTCCCAACACATGCTCCAACACGGCCAAGACTTCCTTGGCTTGGTTGTGTCTCTCAACCAAAACAGGCAGTGGCAGACACGGTCAAGTGACACGGCCGTGTCTCTTATCACCAATTCAAACCGAAGCAGACACGGGCAAGGGACACGGCCAAGCTAGTGACCGTGTCTCTCCCAAATGATCCAACACGGCCGTGTCTGCCCCACACTGGCCGTGTCTCACAAAGAAAAAGGATTTCCAACACGGCAAAAATCATATATTCAATGTGTTTCAAATCATCAAACACCAATATACATCCATCCTTCAATTCACCAACCTATACATATATTAAATCTTTACTAACCAACTCAATAATCCATCATTAACCTCACAATTAACCATTTTAACATCATTTACTAACAATTCAACATATCTATAACTTTACTCTTTCATTAACCTCACCATCACACCAATCATATCAAATCCAAACTCAAACCATAGAGATCAATGCAAAGGAATGAATACTTACTTGGTTATTTGCCAAATCTTGAATAAAAATCTTCAATTCTCTCAAAATCACCATCTCTCTCTCTCTCTCTCTCTCTCTCTCTCTCTCGACCACGAAGAAGAAGCAACAGAAGAAGAAGAAAGAAAGTTCTTTCTTCTTCCGTTCTTATCTCTTATATATATATATATATAATAATAATAATAATAATAATAATAATAATAATAATAACAAAACTAATACTTTAAATCTCCACCACATATTCTTTCTTTGACTTTCTTCTTCTCTTTTCTTTTTGTCCTTATTATTATTATTAATTAATTATACAAATATATATACAATTCACTTTCCCTACACCATATTATATCCCATGTATATATGATGTATATGTATATGTCTTATAAATATAATCTTTATATTTCCCATATATACATATACATTTAAATCCGAATGCAACAAAAATTCCAAAACTCTTAGGGTCTATTCCGGGATATTACACGTAATGTACCATCTTTTTTTTCACAAAAAGAACTGGTGCACCCCAAGGTGACACACTGGGTCTGATGAACCCCTTATCAAGCAATTATTGCAGCTGCACTTTTAACTCTTTCAATTTCAGAGGTGCCATCCTATAAGGTGATATGAAAATCGGTGTTGTACTAAGAACTACATCAATAACAAATTCTACTTTCTTTTCTGGCAGCACTCCTAGTAATTCCTTTGAGGAGACATCCAGAAATTCACATATTGTAGGTATATCTCCCAAAACTTTGCTTGAATGTCGGGTATCAATAACACATGCAATATAAGCTTCACAATTCTTCCTAATTAACCTTCTATCCTTAGCAGCAGAAATTAAAATAGAAGGATAAAATTGTTTCTCTCCATGAATAATAACTTTACTTTGTCCCAGAACCTTAAAAGTCACAACTTTCCTATGATAATCCATGACTGCATGATGTCATAATAACTAATTCATTCCCAAGATCATATCAAAATCATGGAATGGAAGTTCAATCAAATTGGCTGGAAGTTCTACGTCATGGATTCTAATCGGACAATTCTGATACACTTTATTTACTCTCACACTGTGGCCCAAGGGATTAGTAACTTTTATATCATATTCAAGTCTATCAGCATACATGTTCTTCCTTGAAGCTATAGTTATGCATATGTATGAATGTGTAGAACCAGGATCTAATAATGCATAAACATCAAAGCCAAATAAGGAGAATTTACCAACAACAACATCTGGAGCATCTTGATCTTCCATTACTTTCATGGCATATGTCCTAGCTGGGACACTACCCCATGTCTGGGGTCTATCAACAATCTCAGACTCTTTCCGCTGACTAGCACTAGGTGACTCGGTAAAGAGAGATATTATTAGTGGTCTGGTATGAAGAGAGATATTACTGAATATGTGACTCGGTGTTTAGTGTGTCAACAAGTTAAAGCAGAACATCAAGTTTCAATGGGTCTTTTGCAATCTATATCAATACCAGAATAGAAGTGGGATAGAATCACCATGGATTTTGTGACTGGTCTTCCAAACAACTAAAAGAAATATGATACAATTTGGGTAATTATTGATAGATTAACCAAATTAGCTCATTTCCTTTCTGTTCGAGTTGATTATTCAATGGATAGACTTGTTGAATTATATATTAATGAGATAGTTGGGCTTCATGGAGTGCCAATGTCTATTATTTCAGATCGACACCCTCGCTTTACTTCAAAATTTTGAGAAAGTTTTCAGAAAGCATTAGATACTCGACTTCATTTTAGTACTGTTTTTCATCCACAGACTGATGGTCAATTAGAAAGGGTGATACAAGTACTTGAAGATATGCTTAGGAGTTGTGTAATTGATTTTGAAGGTAGCTGGGATAGATATTTGTCTTTAGTAGAATTTACCTATAACAACAGTTATCAAACAAGTATTGGGATGGCACCATATGAAGCATTCTATGGAAGGAAGTATAGAACTCCATTGTGTTGGGTGGAATTGAATGAGAGCAAACTTGTAGGACCTGATCTCATAAGGCAAACTAAAGACAAAGTGAAGCTTATAAATGATCGATTATAAATTGCAATGGATAGATAAAATTCTTATGCATATTTGAAACGATGTGATATTGAATATAGTGTGGGAGATAATGTATTTTTGAAAGTATCACCGTGGAAGAAGATTCTTCGCTTTGGAAAAAAAGGTAAACTGAGTTCTAGGTTTATTGGACCATATGAAATTCTTGAACGTATAGGTCCAGTAGCTTATCGACTAGCTTTGCCTCCAGAACTGGCTAAGATTCATAATGTATTCCGTGTGTCGATGCTTAGACGATATAGATCAGATCCTTCACATGTGATTCAAGCAAAGTCTATTGAAATTTAGCCAAATTTGAATTATGAAGAAGAACCAGTGGCTATCTTAGCTTATGAAATAAAGGAGTTGCATACTAAGCGCATTCTTTTAGTGAAAGTGTTGTGGAGAAATCATTCGATAGAGAAAACCACTTAGGAAAGCGAAGAGATAATGAGACAACAATACCCTCAATTATTTTAAGCATCCATAACAGGTAAATTTTGAGGACGAAATTTCTTTAGTGGGGGAGAATTCTAATGTTTAAAAATTTAAATATTGAACTTTTTAATTGAATATTTATAATTGATAGTAAATAGTGATAAAAGTGGCATGGATAAATTATGTATATAGTGGATATTAAAAATTTACTAAAGAAATTATGAAGCTAAAAATTAAATTAGAATCAAAGGTTGAGAAAGAGGGTGCACCATAATTAAAATGAGATTGGTCAAACTAGATTAAACTATATATATAGGTGGACATGTATGTGTATGTGTAGAATCTTCTCCTTTCTTCTTTCATCTTCATCCACGCCTATCATTACCATCAACACCAAAACTTCTTCTTTCTCCTTCTTTTAAAAAATTTAGCCAAATTTAAATGGAAATCACATCGAGTTATAGGTTTTTTAAAAGAATAAGCTAGAAAAGGTGAGATTATCAAAAGTGATCAAAGAAGAAAAGGAATTTTGAAAGAGGTATGTGCTTATGTATTTTAATTTGCAAATATTTAAATTTCTATGAATTTTAATATTTGAATTGGTTGATTGAGTCATCTATAATGAATTATTGCTAAAAAGTATTTGATATAGACTTTTTCTATGTCAAAGAAACTAGTTTTTGACTCATTTTTTTTATCATAGATCTTGAATATATTGTGTTTAAGTGGTTGAGTGTGCGAAATACAGAATTTTGCCTGACATAGCCAGTGACTCGAACATGTCATTAGGCATGTCAACAATGCTATGTTTCAACATTGATGACACAGCCAATTATACAGTTACTATAATGTAAGATAAATGATACAGTTAGTGACATGCCCATATTGTTGGGCGTGTCAAAGCTTCTGTGTTGCAGGAGTAACGACACGGGCAGTGACACACCCATGTCGTTAGGTGTGTCAAAGCTTCTATAAAAATAAGCAAATGACATGGTCATTGACACGCTCATGTCGTTGGGTGTTTCACTTGAAGAAATTATCCAAATTAACTATTTTCTTTGTCTTTCATTTGTAATTCAAGCCTAAATGACTATAAGGCCTCAAAGTGTAAAAGATTTTTGAAATCAGCCCTAACAAGTAGTGTAATAAATTTTGAATATATGATAAATGTGTGTAATACTAAGTGTTGATCAAAGAATTATTTCATTGAAGTAATATACATAATTCATTGTTAATTAAAAAAACTAATAAATTGCTCAAAACGTACTGATTTTTAGATCTAGATTAACATTGAATGAATAGCCAGAGGGAGGACATCCATAGTGATAGTGGGCATATAGTGCCATTAATGGATACTCTGTGTCGCTATATTTAGTGGGCATTCGTGTCATGGTGGGCCATTGGCCAAATTTTATACAGTAGGCATTTACTTGCCATTAGCGACCCGTTATCCAAACCTATGGTCTGAGTTCAGTGTGTATGGGCATAATAAATGAAATTTTCTATATTGAAAATAATGTGTTATATGGTTGTTGTTAAATTAACCGATCCTGAATTTAATAATGTTTAGTATATTAAGTTTCAATGAATTTATTAATTTCTTCATTTAATGTTCTAAAGGTGATAATTTCCATTGTTTATAAATTATTTTATGTATAATTCTATTTTTTTAAAATTTTCTTGCATATTGTGAATACATAAGCATTACTAAGCTTTGCTTAGCGTGTTAGAATTATTTTCTGACGCGTAGATCAAACAAGAAGAGTTGAGACTACAGAGTGAGAGATATACGTTCCTAATCAATTGCATTACAAAGGTTCAAAGAACAATATTGTAAATATTGTATTATGTATAGTTCACATGGCAATACTTTATAATCATATATGACAGTTGTATAACTTTGAGAGTAGTAAGAGAATTATAATAATGTTTACAATGTAAATTAATAATAGGAGTTCTTTGTAAATTAAACAGATATATGTTTGTAATATATGCTTGATCACAGTATTTCTTTGGATGTTCAATAACTGCATTAATGTATTGAAGCATTTTGGTTTTACTTACTATATTATGTATATAGGCAAGTGTGAGTATTTAGGTGACATCACCTATGTAGTTAAGTGTATAGTCTAGGTAGGAGGTGTTACAAAGAGTCTACCCTAGGCCAACCGCATAGTAGCTATGAGTTGTTTGTACATACGCATGCCAAGGGCCATGACGGGGATTCATTTATGGATTAATGATCCCAAGATGTAAATATAAATAATTTTATTTTTGTAATTAACTTTTATAATTAAAATTTAAAAGCTAAAATAATATTTTCTAATTTTTATAAAATCATTTCATTGAATCTCGTGATAAGATTAATGTATCCGATATGCTCGTTAATAAGGAAAGCTTATTTTTATCTGTTGTGGGGGGAGAGAAGAAGAAGAAGCTGTATGGACTTGGCTTCCAATATGTCATCATAGCTTCTTCTTTGTCATCTTCTAGTTCTGCTACTTTATGGTAGGAGATCGAACACTTGAAAGAACAATTAGCAGAGCATGATCGGACAATTCAACAGTAGATACAAGAGCAGGTGTAAGCCTAGGTACATAGCAAAGTGCAGAGGTTGGTCCAGCATCAATTGCAGGAGTTTATGACCAACTTCATGTGAGGGACATTCAATCCATCACAACAACAACCTTTGGGTCATTCACCTCCACCTCCACCGCCTCCTACTTTTAGATCTTAGGCTTTTTTTTTCAATGTATTGATGTATTTATGCATATGTGCCAATATTACATTTATTTATATTTTTTTATTTAAAACCTTTTAAATTTTTTAAAATATAAATTTTAATATTATATTTTAATTCCAATTTAATATCATAATTATAATATTATATTTTAATTTTGTTCTAATATTATTATTTAATATAATTCTCATATATAAATTATAAAAATATAATACATATTGAATTTATAAAAAAGTAAATTTTAATTTACCTATCGATAGATTTTTTCTGTCGGTAAAAAAGTGTCGTACAATACCGACTGAATATTTGTTGGTAATATTGACAGATGGATCTTTTCTTTGTAAGTTAATGACATTGTTATAGTTTGGCATTACTGGAAAACAAAGAATCTATTGGTAATACCGACAAAAGATTCTGTCAATATTACTGACAAATTGAGCATTTGTTGATAATATCGACAGAAATTTCTCTTGGTATTATCGACATAAGATCTATTTGTTGGCAATCTCAGACTCTTCTTCCACATATTCACCGACAGAGTTTTTATCGGTATTACGAATTGAAAATTATTTTTCTGCAATACCGAGGGGATTGACATTTCGGTGAGTAAAATTTGTCAATATTTAGTCTCTCAGTAATGCCGACAGAATATGTTCTCTCGGCAATTTACAAACAGTTTATTTTTAACGTCGATAATTGTTATCGGCAAACAATCTGCCTACAGAATAAGGGTTACCAATGAAAATTTTCATAAATAATTCTTAACATTCTCGTAGTGAATAGAGGTTCTATATTTAGGTTCTGGTTTGTAATTATTTTTAGTTCAATTCATATTAAGCCATTTCTAGGATTATAAAAGCATATTTCTACCGAATGTATTTATTTATTATGCTAAATCTTTTTTTTCTTGTACTGTATGAATTCTCAATGGATTTATTTATTTAATGTTACATATTTATCAATGCAAGTTTTATAGTAATACTTTAAGAATTAAAAATAATATAACACTAAGAAAAAGAGACTAGTTCCAATGAATCAAGTGCATTGGGGGTGTTGAGCAATTTCACATTTTCTCCATGTGTATCCAACTTTCTAAACCTAGTAGGGGGACTAGAGATTCCTTAAGAATTAAGTTATCTTTCCTTTCTTTATTTCTCGGTGTGAGCAGGTCAAATGGAGTTGGTACTTAGTGCAAACTGAGAATATCAAAATGGGTTGACTAACTTAACATATGATTCTCTGTTAAGAGGGTTAGCTCGATTTTGTAGTACTGGGTTCCATAATGGCAAATTACTAGCAATAAAGTCAAGTGATCTAAATATGGTGTTCTCTGTATTCTTACTAATATTAGTTTATCTAGTTGTAAACCAACTGAGATTCCTCTATCTAATGGGCTAAAATTGACAGTTGAAGCCATTCTTTTCTTTCCTGATCTAAACAATTAAGAAGACTATTATATCTTAATTTGACCAGAAATGATTAATCTTGTTCCACTCAATAACTCAATCAATTTACAAGTGCTCCTAGACTCTTTTATTAGGATGTAAATTTTTATGTCATCAAACACCTAAGGATTATCATTCATAAAGTTTATTCTTTCCTTCAGATTCTTCTCTACAACTTCATGCTTATTGTGATGCTGAATGGGTATCTTGTGCACCCACAAAGAAATCTTTGACGAGTTATTTGTATTCCTTGAGTATACTCTCATTGGAAAACTAAGAAATAATTTACTATTACCAAGTTTTTATAGAAGAAAAACACAAATGTAATGCTTCCAATTTATGTTAGTTGTGAATTTCAAATTCTTGTGTTGCTTCCAAACGATCTTCACTATGACAATCAATGCATATAATAGCTAATCATTTACTTCACAAAAAGATAAGTATTTAGATATTGATTGGCATGTGGTCATAAACAAGCTCGAGGAATGGTTCATAACTATTGTACATATACCCTTCAAATAGTATCATAGCTATATGTTTACCAAAGTTCTTAGTGCAAAGCTTATATTCTATGCTAGCCATGATGATATTGATTCATTTTCATCAATCTCCATCTTAAGGGATTGTTTAGATTGTAATTAAGCTTAATTTTGAGAGATTTTTTTATTGTAATTGTTGGAATTTCAAGTGTTAGATGAAAAAAAGAATTGAGTATGAAGATGGTGGTCAGGTAGGTAGGAGTATGAAGACGGTGATCAGATTCTATAGATAGCATCTCTACGAGGAAGAGCAAGGTTACTCTGGATAGGCCTAGACTAATGGGACTGAAGGCCTCTAAGATTACACCATACACTCAAGCTTGAATAAGATTCTACTCACAAGAGAGCTTAAGCCCAATGTGAAAGCTCACACTTGAGGGGGAGATTATTGAAATTTTAAGTGAGAGAAGAAGAAAGGAATCCACACATCAGAATGATATTGACTTTGTGAGGTATATGTAAGAGGAAAAGACCCATAAACTCAATGCCTTAAGATTTTGGGTTAGAGTGTGGTGTCAGGCTCACTAAATTGTGTTTCCTCACTAGGTCCAAGAAGAAAATCTCTCAAGTAAATAGGTTTCTGAACTCAACAATAATTAAGTTAAGTTTTGAGGGCATTTCAGTTCTTTTAGTGGTACATAAATAAGCATATTATTCTTCATTCATTAAATAGATGTGTAAAGACCTAAATCCCCATTTCATTCTCTCTTTGTAAAACCCAGTACTTTAACATAAATAATTGAAATTAGGTTAAAGTAAAATTATAATTATTTTAAAAATAAATTAAACTATTCTCTTTGCCCTCCTATTTTACTGGCAATAAATTTCAAATTTAGAAATAATTCCAGATGCCTTTATAATCAAGTCAATATCGTCTTTCTTTGTAATTTGGAATGCACATCCCAAAATAAGCTTGCAAAATTTGACTTCCAGTTCAATTTTTTAATGAGGAATTATGTACATGTATGAATCAAGGTCTTAATTATTGAATTAATTTATATTCTTCTAGATAAAACAATGTTTATTAAAATAAAGTTTTTCAAACGAGAAAATGTATGGCAATGGGTTAGGGATTGGATTGTTTTACTATATAGTTGATCCAAAAATATTTTTCTAAAAGCAATATGTTCTTGATTAATATGTTGGCAAAATATGCATGAAAGGTGAAATGCTGACTAATTCATATATTTTTATAATAAAAGTTTCTCATATTAAAAAATGAAAATAAACGAAAGATTCCCATATTCAGCATAAAAGACATATTCATATATTATGCAATATTATAATCAAGAGAGAATCAAGCATTATACTAATTAAGTTTAAATGTTCTTTTTTTAAAATTTACTTATAAATGTGTATGGTCATTTGTAATAATTTATGCAATTAGATGGTGTGAACTATTCCACACACCACGACTTAAAGGCTTAAACTAATAATAAGACCAATACGAACGTTGACCAAATCTAGTGCCAATAATTTTATTTATTTATTTAGGGAAGGTAAAGGGTAAAGCAAGGAAGTTTCATCTTTTAATATTCCTTCAAGAATAGAAAATGTTAAATAACTAAAACTTAAATTAACTCAAAAGAAAATTATGGTTTAGGTAATTGAATTGGCACAAGTCAGTTCTCTACTTTCTAATTAACCTTCCATGTTTTTGAATAACCTACCAATCGATGAATTTTTCAATTAATAAGTTTTTAAATACTTTGAAAATTTAAAAAAAAAAGGGTTTATGCTTTGAGTGAACTTATTTGGTTCAATATCAAAAATTTTCAACTATTAATTCCATACTTGCATTTTATTGTTCAAATACCTAACTTTATATACTTTTTAATAATCAATATAAAAAATTAAAAAACCACATATTAAAATAAGCAATATTTTATATATTAATTCTGAAGTAAATTAAGGAAGTATATATTATATTATACTATATATGCAAATTTTTAAGTATTTTGATCTAATTTTCTAATGAGATAAAAAAAATATAAATTCAAAAATAAATAATTTTTTAATTAAAGTTATTATTAAAGAAAATAAAATGCTTATGTGAGTTTGGAGAAATAAGGTGGAGTGATAAGGTTGTTGGAGAGATAAGGAGACTCACGAGGATTTATGTTTAGTGGTTTGAAATTCAAGTGTGACAAGTTTGTGTATATCTGTTAGTTCAAAATAAAAGCTACTCATGATTAGGCTTAGATAAGTTTTTTAAATCAAGGTATTATCTTGGTTTTGTATATATATTGTAGTTTGTACTGTGTTCAGTGTTTTGAAGAGAAACATAGAAAATATTTCTTTCATTTTTTTTAATTTGGTATCAGAGCAAAAAATCCTTAATTTCCAAATTACTAAGCTCATAAAAAAAAAATACTCCTCATCCACATAGAAAAAGACAAATCCCTAATTCCCAAATTACAGTTTTCCCTTTCTGTCTTTCGTCTCCTTTTCCATTTCAAAAAAAATCCAGATTGCAAAGCCTCTTTCATTTTTTTTTTGTCTTCTTCTCTAATTGTCAAATTCCAATCTTCAATATCTATCTTTTGTCTCCTACTGTTTTCAATTCCACATTCCAAATTTATTTATTTCTTTTTCTTGATTTAAGAAGTTCCAGTTTGCTGTTCAAGTCAAAATCGTCCCTTTCTCAATTTCTTTTTCCTTGCAAAATTTTCGCTGTTCAAGTCAAAATCGTCCCTTTCTCAATTTATTTTTCCTTGCAAAATTGTCATCGTCTCTCTGCAATGGGTTCTCTTTCTTTGAATGTTAGCAACTTTGTGACTTTGAAGCTTAAGGAGACTAACTATCCACTGTGGAGGGAACAAGTGCTGAGTTTAGCAGAAAGCCAAGCTCTTGCTGGGCATCTCAATGGTGACACTCCAGTACCAGAAAAATTTAAGGTTTCTGCAGAGGAAAATTCAGAACCTCAGTTGACGGATGAGTTCGTGGCTTGGCAGAAATCTGATCGTCTCCTTCGTGGTTGGATTCTTGGTACACTTTCAGAGGAGACACTCGGCCTTGTTGTTGGTATAGATACAGCTCAGGCTGTTTGGGTTACTTTAAAAGATGAGTTTGCACAAGATTCACAAGAACGTGAATTTTCTTTGCGTCAACAACTCACATATTGTCGCAAGGACAACACCAAGTCTATTGGAGATCATATTCGAAAGTTTAAAAGGTTGTGTGATGATCTTGCTGCTATTGGGAAGCCTCTGCCTGACAAAGAAAAGGTATTTTGCCTTCTCACTAGTCTAGGGTCTCAGTATGAACCATTCACGACATCAATGTTGAAACCACCACGTCCCTCGTATTCTGAGTTAATATCACAGCTTCAGAACTTCGATCAACGTCGAAATTGGTATGGTGAGAGTAATGAGGGGTCTTCACTTGCACACGTTGCTTTTTATGGGCAACAACAAATTAACCGTTTGCCTCCGCTGCTTCCAGCTCCAAATCGACCACAAGTGCAGTATTCCAATCGATCTAACTACTATCAGTCGAATGGTTCAAGCCAATTTCCAAATACATCTAATGGTACTGGTTTTTCTTCAAGTGGTCGTGGGTTCCAAGCTCAACGGGGTTCTGTTCAAAGTGAGAGTATCGTAGGTGGAATACAGCAGAGGCGTCCGCCTCCTCCAGGACAACGACGCATGACTCCTGAGGAAAGAGAGTTATATAAGAACGAAACTTGTCAATACTGTGGCAGGTCTGGGCACATCGCTAGGATTTGCTGGTGGATACTAAAACAGCCAGTTCGAAATAATGAAGTCCCACAGGCTCTTGCTGCACTTACTCTAGATAACTCTATTGTTGATACGGATTGATTGGACTGCTGACACTGGTGCTTCAAATCACATGACAGGTACACATGCTTTACTTTCTAATATTCAAGATTATGTTGGGTCTGATTCTATAATGATAGGTGATGGGTCTTCACTTCCAATAGCTGGTATAGGTAAGTCTATTATAAAACAAAATCATGAGTTGTCTTTAGATGCTGTATTATTAGTACCAAATTTAAAGAAGAATTTACTTTCCATTAGTCAATTGACTACACAATATCCTGTTAATTGTGAGTTCTTTGATGTTGATTTTTGTGTAAAGGAACGGCAAACAGGTCATTCGTTGATAACAGGAACACGGAAAAATAATCTCTATGTTGTTTCAGACACTCCGGTTGGGAATTTTTCGAATCGGTTTTGCACTGGAACTGCAGATATTTGGCATCAGCGTTTAGGGCATCCACAAGCTTCGGCTGTTAGACTGTTAAGCAATAAAAATTTGATTACTGTTGATGGTTCTTTGAAATTAGATACTTTATGTGATAGTTGTCAGCTTGGTAAACTTAGTAAGTTACCATTTAGCTCCTCTACGTATGTTAGTTCTGGTGTTTTCGAAAAAATACATTGTGATCTTTGGGGTCCAGCCCCTGTTTTGTCTCTTGGAAAATTTCGGTTTTATGCTTGTTTTGTGGATGATTTTTCTAAATATACTTGGATTGTTCCGTTGCGATATAAATCTGATTTTTTTGATGTGTTTTTGGCTTTTGAGAAATATGTGTTTCATCAATTTAGTAAAAAAATTAAGGTTTTTCATTCTGATGGTGGTGGAGAGTTTGTTAACTCTCGGTTGTCTAAACATTTTCGTGATACTGGAATTATTCATCAACTTTCATGTCCATATACTCCTGAGCAGACAGGTGTTGTTGAACGACGACACAGAGTTATACGCGAGTTAGGTATGACAATGCTCTTTCATAGTCATTCTCCTCTTTATTTATGGGTGGAGGCCTTTACTACTGCTGTGTATTTACTGAACAGATTGCCATCCTCTGCACTTAAGTTTGAGACACCTTATTTTAAATTACATGGAACACATCCTGATTATAATTCGCTACGTGTGTTTGGTTCAAAGTGTTTTCCATATACATGGGATACTAAATCTCATAAGTTTGATCCTAAAACTGTCTTATGTGTGTTTGTTGGCTATAGTGAGAAACATAAAGGGTATAAATGCTTTCATCCTTCTACCAGGAAAATTTATGTGTCTAGACATGTTGTTTTTGATGAGTTTAGTTTTCCATTTCGATTAAAGTCTTCTTTTACTAATTCTAAGCATGTTTTAGATATTTTTGATTCTTGGATTCCATCTGTTGATATTTCTCATAATGTAGGAGGTGAAGAGCAACGTTAGATTCCTTTTATTCCCTTACCCCATGCAGATGTTGAAGTGTGCAGTTCTTCCAATCAATCACTGCAGTCCGAACCAACAGCTTTGCAGCAGCAACTTCAGCCTTCTATAGAAACGCCTCCGAATGGACAGCGGCAACTGTGTTCAGTTTCAGCAGTAGCACCGATAATTCCACCTTCGGTTTCACCAGCAGCTGAATTTCAAGAGTTACAAAGTTCAGAATTCAGTTCTGAACAGGGACAGCTCGCTTCATCGACAGAATCAGTTCTTCCACTAGTGATGAGTTCAAGTGCTTCTCCAATAGAAGTTTCCGAATCAGCTTTGTTTACTCCAGCACTAGATGATTGTCACACAAATCAAAATGTGGAAGATGGTTCAGATCAGTCCCAAGTGCAAGGACATTCCATGGTAACTCGGTCAAAAGTTGGTACTTTCAAGCCAAATCCTAAGTATGCACTATCAGTTATAATTTCCTCAACTGTACCTAGTGAACCTAAGAGTGTTAAACATGCTTTGGCTCATCCTGGATGGAAATCTGCTATGGTTGATGAACTAGATGCATTACATAGGAATAAAACTTGGTCGTTAGTTCCACGTACTTTAGATATGCATATTATAGGTTCAAAATGGGTTTTTAAGTCTAAATTAAAACCAGATGGAACGTTAGATAGACTAAAAGCAAGACTTGTAGCTAAAGGGTATCATCAGGTAGATGGGGTTGATTATATAGAAACATTTTCACCTGGTGTTAAACCAGGTACTATAAGGTTACTTTTGTCTGTTGCTTTGGTTCGTCATTGGACTATTCGTCAACTTGATGTAAAAAATGCTTTCTTGCATGGTACAATTACTGAGAATATCTTTATGGAGCAGCCACTAGGTATGGTTGATGAAAAAAATCCCACACATGTTTGTAAGCTTCAACGTGCTTTGTATGGTCTTAAGCAAGCTCCTCGAGCTTGGTTTGATCGTTTGAGCAAGTTTCTTATTTCAACTGGTTTTTTCTGTAGTCTTGCTGATCCATCCTTGTTTATTTCACATACTACTAATGGTATGCTTGTGTTGTTAGTGTATGTAGATGATATGTTACTCACAGGGTCTTCCACCGAGCTTGTTCAAGAATTTGTCCGTACATTAAGTGCTGAATTTTCTATGAAGGATTTAGGACCTGTACATCATTTCTTAGGTGTTGAAATCACTTCAACTCATGACGGGCTACATCTTTCCCAATCTCATTATGCAGCATCCATTCTCGACCGTGCTGAGATGACACATTGTCAACCCATGCCATCGCCTATGGAGGTCAAAGCCAAATTTGATGTTGACTCACCCTTGCTCGAAGATCCCGCCTATTATCGTGGAATTGTTGGAGCATTACAGTATCTTACACTGACACGACCGGATCTCTCTTTTAGTGTCAACTTTGTTTCTCAATTTATGCATGCTCCAACAGTTGCTCATCTTAAGCTTGTTCGACGTATTTTGCGTTATGTTAAGGGCACTATTAATAATGGTTTGCAACTCTCATCTAATACTACACTTGAATTGTCTGCATATTCTGATGCAGATTGGGCAGGATGTCCTGTGACTCGGCGTTCTACTACAGGTTACTGTACTTTTCTTGGAAAAAATATAATTTCTTGGTGTGCAAAGAAACAACATACAGTCTCACGTTCTAGTACTGAAGCTGAATACCGTGCTATGGCTCATACCGCAGCAGAGCTTACTTGGCTACAATATTTACTTTCTGATCTTCATATTGATTTGCCTACAACTCCAGTTATATATTGTGATAATATTAGTGCATTATATATGACTGTCAATCCTGTTTTCCATGCACGTAGCAAGCATATTGAATTGGACTATCATTATGTACGTGAGCGTGTTGCACAAGGATTTTTAATTACTAAACATATATCCTTTGATAAGCAGATTGCAGACATTTTTACTAAACCTGCAACAAAGACAACTATCCCATTCTTTTCTACCAAACTATGCCTTCAACCTCGGCATAGTTTGCGGGGGGATATTAAAGAAAATAAAATGCTTATGTGAGTTTGGAGAAATAAGGTGGAGTGATAAGGTTGTTGGAGAGATAAGGAGACTCACGAGGATTTATGTTTAGTGGTTTGAAATTCAAGTGTGACAAGTTTGTGTATATCTGTTAGTTCAAAATAAAAGCTACTCATGATTAGGCTTAGATAAGTTTTTTAAATCAAGGTATTATCTTGGTTTTGTATATATATTGTAGTTTGTACTGTGTTCAGTGTTTTGAAGAGAAACATAGAAAATATTTCTTTCATTTTTTTTTAATTGTTATAATATATTAAGAGTCTTAATATGATCAGAAAATTGACAGTATAAAATAAATTAATAGAAAAAGTAACGACACTTGCTGTGGTTAAACTTGAAAATTTTATTAAAAGAAAATATTTGCCATAAAATAAATAAATTGGAGGAATTAATGTATACAAATAAATATATAAAATTAAGTCATTAACGTGTAAAGTAAACCAAAACTAATAGAAATTTTACAAAATATATACCTTTCGAATATAAGATAATGATTAGTCAAAAGAACATTAAAGATTGATATTATGAAATGAATATAAATATAAAAGAATTAATCAACTTACAAACATGTAATTAAAATGAAATTATTTGATAAAATCATATTAGAGTTACAACTTTTATTGAATACAATTAGAGATGATAGCAAACCAATTAATTTAAAAAATAAGAGAATTTTTTTACATTAAAAATTATATCTTTAAAGGATAATTCAAAATTTTTATCATTAAAAAATTTTATATATAGTATAAATATATGATTTAATCCATTTTAGAAAACAAAAAGTCAAGAAATCTTTCTGCTACTTGTTAAGATAAAAATTAAAAGACAAACAAATTGAAAATTTAATTGGGTTAGATTTAGCCATCAAGTTGTGGCCTAATGCTGGGTTCTAATTTTTGCAAATTTCATTGATTCCTGTAGCCTAATTGCAATAATGAAAGTATATCCAAATGTATAATTTTGTCCTTGAAACCATTAGCCAACCTATTTCATTAAAGAAATCTTTAACCAATAAAAGAACAAATAGAAGACATGGCAGCATGTAATCTGATTTTTTTTTATTAATCATTAACTAAATTAATGATTTGACTCAAAATTTAAATATATAAGCCGGACTCAATCCAAATTTAACCGAGAAAAAATATTTGAAATAATTTGATCCGAAAAGTGATTTTAATTCAAAGTGAAATGATCCAAACCGAATCCCATACTTACCTATATTAATATATGTAATAAGATTTTAATTTGTAATCAAATATATAAATTTAGAAATGATGTGACAGGGTAGGCTAGGAGAAAAGTATAATAGTAAATCCACATGGAACCTCCACTATACAAAAGGGACCATAAATTATTAAATTTCAATATAGCAATTTTGGGTACATTGTCTCCTCAGGCTCCCCTCTTTCCGCCCCTTGGCTACTTTATTAGTTTTTATAAATGCAACACTACTCACATACACTTCATTCTTTCAATATATACAGCACATAAACATATCATTGACAAACACATATAAAATTTATTTTAGTTTTTGTAGGAAATATAAACCATACATAAAAAAAAAGAGTGAGTTGTTACCTCAACGAATTCTCAAGAAAACTTGAATCATAGCCTATATCACAAGTAATGAAGGCAATTACTATAGAAGAAAAATTCTTACTTCCCATAGTCTAAAAACTCTCACTACTACTCAGTTGCTCACTCAATTCTCATAGAAAAGTATATAAAAATATATAAAAAAACTAATGTACATTTTCTCATGATAGAATTTTTGGTTGACTCAAAAATTATCTTTTATTAAGGTAATATATATTTAACCAAATCCTTAACAAAATAGGATGTCAAATCCCATTTAAACTCTTTTAAATCTTTATTAAATATCTTTTAATATTTAATGTAATGTGTTTTGTCCATGATTCTATCCATTTGTCAAATGTGGACCCGACCTCAAACTAACATCTCCCACTCACACATGATGAGACATATGCTTTTAAAAAATAAACTATTTATGCAATTCATACAAGACTAGTAGATTATAAGACCGGCATACTACAAGAGCTTTAAGCTATATACCTATTAGGAATATATAGCGTCTCATTTTTAGAAACAACTTCAAAATAGATAAAGTATGTTTTACCCTAGATCACTTATTACACTTATAATGTCTTTGATTGATCTCAATAAAAATTAGAATTCACAAGTGTATAAGCACACAAATATTGTAATAGCTAGAAATTTCAACGGTGGATTTTCTATAGTTAAGTGTGCATAAAGGATTGTTTGGAGTGTATATAATATATGTAAGTATATAGTGTGGCTTTTGAATTTCATGAACAATGTATTGGTATCAGACTTATTTTGAGGAAATTTTTAAATGTGGCAGAAGCTGTTTGAAACACACGGGCGTTTGTATGGATAAACACAGGTGTGTTCATGAAATGATTCTTTCTATGGCTAAGTCGGTTAAAACACATGGGTGTGTGCTTGGAGAGACAAGGGAGTGTCTGGAAAATTGAATTTGAAAGTTGAGTTTTAAATGATTATTGTCCAATATAAGTGATATAAGTGAATAATAGGGTTTCAAAATGAGTAAAATATTAATTTATATCATTATAAGGAATAAAAATGTTGAATTAAGAGACAAATAAAAAAATGAGGTGTACTAAAGTAATCGTGTGAGTGAATACATGATATGAAATTCTAAAAGCTATATAAAGGGGGCTCTAGAGTCTTTTACCCCATTCCAAACCGCCATCTTCATCGTTCATCACCATATTTATCTCTTTTTTATTCTTCTTCCATTTTCTACTTTAGAAATCATGGAAAATTGAGAGAAGATCAAATTTTGGTGGATTTTAACTACCCTAAGCTTGATTAATCAAGAAAGACATCATCAAATCAAAAGATTGAAGAAAAAAAATGATGGAAGAATAATTTGAAAGAGGTTAGTGCTTGCATATTATATATTTTGCTATTGAATAATTCTATTGTGATTTTGATCACTAAACAATATTTATGTCTTGATTGAAAGTGATTATTTGTGAAAGAAACTTATTAAAAGTAATTATTGAGTGAGTGCTTATATATTAATAATCTATAATTGTAAACTTTTCATGAATTTTAAAGATTTAACAAGTTCATTGAATCGTTTTGATTGAATTGAGTAACCAAGAATTAATTGATTGTGATTTTGTGCTAAAGATAGTTATTTAACTTTTATGAGAAGAGTTAGCTTTCTAGCTAACTTTAATTTGCATAAGTATGTTGTTGTTGATTTGTGCTAAAAATGAAGTTTGAAGTAGTTTTTAGCTTGTTAAAAATTGGATTTTTGGGACTAGAGGAGTCTGAAAAAGTCAAATAGGCGTGTGGATCATTCCACACGGCCGTGTAGATCTTTTAGCCTCTGTAAATTTGATTTTTAGCATAGTTTTGAAACACATGGGCGTGTGCATATTTCCACATGGCCGTGTGAATTTTTTAGCTTCTGTAATTGCAATTTGAGTAACGTTTTAAGACACACAGGCGTGTGTATTCATTAGACATGTCCATGTCTACTCTGTTATCTTAGTCCCCTTCTTTTTCAACCTCGAAATACTTCATTTATTGTTTAAAATGCAATTTTCCTTTCAATTAATCTTTATAATGCAAGTTTTCTCAAAAATGTGTAAATCCTTCCAACGTAACAAGTTAGTGCTTGTATTTTACTTACTTTGCTATTAAATGAATTTATTTTGGTCTCAATTACTTAAGGACATATATGTAATTAAATAAATTATTTGTGAAGAGATTGTTTATAAAATGATTTGCAAAGAGAGTGATAGTAAGATTATGATTCTTTGAAAGTAAGCTATATTTATAGTACATATAGAATGATTGTGTAATTTTTAACTTAAATTATGTTTAATTGACTATTGAGTTACTTAAATGATTATTTAGAGTTATAGATCTTACTTTTGATTTAAAGGGATATAAATGTTTATCCAAAATTAGAATATTAAGTAACTCTTTATAAGAAAACAATGTGATTAATATCCAATGGTTATTTGAAGTGTATATTAGTTGGAAAAATTGACTTATGTATATATAGGTTATGGATTGGAAGAATAAGTGAGGCTAAGTGAATGTGGATATCTTAAGGCGAGTAAAATAATGTATGAATAAGTTGAAGCGAGAATGAAAGTGCCATTATATAAGGATTAGAATATGGTGTGATTATATATTTGAAGAGTTTGATTTTAATTGGGTATTTGGTATAGCATGAGAACATAATGATAAATTACTAAGTGATTCTTGGAGATACATGAAGTTGTGATAAGATTGTTATAAATAAAGATGAGCTTAGCTAGAGAGTGAAGTGAGAAAATAAAATCTATGAGAGAAGAGTTTGATATATAACCTTTGATGAGTATAATGAGTGTAAAATTAGTGAAGTGATCAAAGATAATAGAATGCTGAAATACTTGTTTTTGATTAAGTAATGGAAAGAGACTAGTAATTGTTGTCTCTATAGAGAAAGTTGGATTGAGTGAGCAAAATTAATAGTGCACTGATGATTTTAGGGTTTAATTGAATATGAAATATTGAAAAGTACGTTCGTAAAATTATTTGGATGAGCTATACCAATTAGGTTCACACGAGCATGTCATATTAATGAATACGACTGTGTCACTTGATTGAACTTCTAAGTGATAGTAGTGAATGGAATCACACGGGCGTGTCTAAGAGTTGACACGTCCATGTTTTGTATTTTCCCCCATGTTCTGAACTTTAAATAAGACAGTCGACACTCTGTGTCATTATATTCAGTGGGCATTCCTGTCATAGTGGGCTATTGGGCAAATTTTTATATAATGGGCATTTACTTACCATCAGTGACCCATTATCCGAATCTAGAATTTCAAACGCAGTGTATGTTAGGCAAAAGTGTAATGGTAATAAAGTGCATTGGTAATATGATCATAATGACTTATAAATCAGGAATATTGATTATTGAGTGTTAATAAATGTTAGGACCTAGAAATGTTATATTGAACGAATCAAAGTACTAATTATGTTTATATCTTTATTTATAGATCAATTGTGTTTACAAAGTGCAGTGGTATTATAAAAGAAATAAAATAAATAAATTTGTTTATATAAATGCATTTAATATATATATATATATACATATGTTTGTGTGTCAATTATTATGAGTTAATCTCCATGAGATTATACGAGTTGAATATTATGAATAAAAATAATAAAAAGATCTAAGTGTTAAATTGTGTGAATGCGTTAAATGTAAAAATCTCATATCGTAACATAAATCTTAATGCGCAAGTGATAATTACAAATAAAATGTTCTAAGTGTTAAGTGTGTGTGAAAACAAATGTTACTAAAGTGAAGCAAGTGAACACATATTTAAATTACATAATCAAAATTTTACCAATTATAGTGATTTCAATATTTATGTATTATAAATGATTATGTATTTATTCTACAATGATTAAGTTTATTAAAAATAAATTGATTTTATTTCATCATGTGTATTTGATATAATGTATTGTTATAAATATTATTCTTATAATTATTAGTAAAGTGTACGTATACAAGCACCACTAAGCGATGAGCTTAGCATGTTGGGCTTTTCTAACACAGGTATAGTGGATCAGTGAAAGACTAAGAAAGAAGCAAAGTTTCGAGAAGACTATAGTTGTGAACTGCTCGATTGGTTTTTGATACATCTAAAGGTTGTATAATTCAATCAAAACATTTTGAGACTGCGTAAATTTGTTCATAGTGATTGAATGATATTTATTTAATGAAGTTTTACTGAAGTTATTGAGATTTGTTTGAATAATAGAAATTCAGAGAGAACTTTAAAATTATGGTAATAAATGTTTGAAATTTTTAAGTAGTGAAAAGTGCAGAAGTAATTGTTTCGATCTTTTATCTAAGTGTTATCCATATTTATTGAAATATAAATGTTGAATTGAGCCAGAACAATATGAGTATTTAGAGTAGCATCTTATGATAGTTCTAATATAGGATTATCAGGGAATGTTACAAATATGATTGGTTGACTTGTGAATACAAAGAGAAATTAAGTATCAAGTTATCTTCATTCCAGTTTAGTTCCCTCAATCATAACTAAACTTGTTTTTCTAGAAATGTCTTATTAGGTTGAATCAATCATAACCTTCTAGTAACACCCTAAGATAGCAAACATCTAACTATATCTCAAAACCAACCAAAAGTTATAAGTGTAACTTCGAGAACTAGAATTCTCGAGGGTCTCATATTGAGAAAAGTTGAGATGAAATCTCCCATTTCTCATGGGGTGCATGTCTTGTCAAAACACATCTTGATTAAAAATACCATGCAAATGACAATTTAGATATACTTAATGCCCAACTATAGTTCGCATATCTACTCAAGCTTGTACAGAACTTATATCTGACTACTTAGGTAGAATTAGTTATAATCACATGTAACCAACCATAATAGATAATAAATCCCATAATGTAAATGAGATGACTCTCTTGTTTCAAGCACGAGCTCATTATCACCTAGATAATATACTTAAAATCAGTTTCATAATCACTTGCCATATAGACAAATAGAAGGTTATTAACCATATGAGATGGTTAATCTTCCACCCAACATACTCTTATATAATAATGTCAAATGTCTCAAATATTCAAACTCATATAAACACAAAAACATCATATCATATTTTAATATTAATAAAATAACCAAGTGAATATAGTTTGGAAAAAACAACAAATAATATAAATACATCAATATCTTTGCAGTCATTGAGACCTGTATGCTTGACAAATACGTCTCTAGGAATATGTTTTGTTAAGGGAATATCTTATGCATAGATATGTATTTTATGTCCACTTCCTTATGTGTAATCATGTCTCTAACAAACAAAATTATTTTTGTGTTAATATGCTTTTAGCTACTTTTCTAAAGTGCTAAATCTAGGTTGGATTCATATTTGCTTATCAACTCAATGGGAAAGCAAATATTAAGTCTTGTATATATCATTAAATATATTAGAATTCTAGTTGTACTTGTGTACGAGATATTTTTATATACTCTATATCCTCCAGATTTTAAATCATTCAAGTACTTTCTCTATGTGTGCCTATGAAAGAGACAATAAATTCCTTATGTGATCTTGAAGTTTACACTCCAAGAATATATGTGGTTTCATCTCCATCTTTCATTTTTAAATTGGTTAATAACCACTCTTTAATGTTGTTAAGAAACTCTTCGTTGTTTCTAGGAATTAGAATGTCATTAACATGTAACAATATCATTTGATATGATTGCACTATGAAAGCAACTGTACTATTGTCTTGAAGATTGCTTAATGTCATATATTAACTTTTGAACCTACAAACTTTGTTTTCTTGGCCTTATTTTAATGAAGTCTATTAGCCATTCCATGTAGATCTCTTCATCTAGTTCTCTAGTGAGAGATAATTTTATTATATCCATTTAATGTAATTCAAGATCAAGGTTTTCCATGATTGTTATAATCAACCTTATAAATATAAGTATTATAACAATAGAAAACATCTCTTTGAAGTTTGTTCCTTTCTGTTGTGTATACTCTTGGCAAGGAGAAGAGTCTTATGCCTCTCAAAGTTGCCATCGGTTTTTTGCTTTATTTTTTAGAATCCATTTATTTTCAATGGCTTTGCATCCTTTCAGAAGATGTTCCTAGAGTAGTTTGATCTCATAGAAACTAATTTTTCTTCCATTGTTGTTATCCATTTTATCCTTAGTAAGGCATGATAGAGCCTCTTTAATATTCTTTAGCTCTACTTTGTCTTAAGATAGAACCATGAAAACTTCATCTCAAATAAAAATCTTGAGGAGCAGTCTTTTCATGTTATATTAATAAATGTATTAAATCAAGATCCCTAGAGCCTCCACTAGATTTAGGTTTTGTACTCTCAATTGGATTATAATCACTCTCATCCAGACCAGGTGGTGGCGATAAATCCACCAATTCCTTAAGCTCGAAAGAATCGGTCCTTGTAAACTTTGATTCAAGGCCTCATACAAGAAGAACTCTTGATTTAATTCGCCTTGCTTAGGAAATTCATTATCTAAGAATGTGACTTCTCATTATTTAAACTCAGTACTATCTCGCCAATAAAACATATCCCTTGGATAATTCATAATATCTCACAAAAATACTTTTTTTTACCTCTTGGGCCTAATTTCCTATGTTTGTGAGAGGTATGATATTCAAAGGCAGCATATCCTAAGGTTTTAAGATGCTCATATCGAGCCACCAACCTATCCACAACTCATATAAAGTGGTTATAACTTATTTGGAGAGTACTCTATTAAGTAATATATGTGGCTAAAAATGCATCACCGTAATAGGCAATGGGTAGGTTAAGTTAAGCCATCAATGACCTAATCGTTTCAAGGAGAGTTATATTTCTCTTTACAGCAATACCATTTTGTTGCAAAGTTCATGGAATAGTTTGTTGATGCCATATTCTTTTTTATCATATAATTATTTGAACTAATCAGATAAATATTCACGAACCTTTGTCGATTCTAAATGTTTTCACTTTCTTATCTAATTGATTTTCAACTAGGTTGAGATAAATCTTGAAGCAACTTAGAGCTTTAGATTTATGTGTAATCAAATAGATGTGACCATATCGAGTATAGTAATCAATAAAAGTGATAAAATCATAAGTGTTATGCCTTGTCCTTATATTCATTTGACCATAGACATCTGAATGAATAAATTGCAATAGAATAGGGGCTTTTATGACCTTTTCTTATAGGTTTGTAGTTTTTTCAACTAGATATTATTCACAAGTAGATAGCTCCACTTAATCAATGTTTAATAGGAGATCAATCTTTACTAATCTATCTAATCATTGTTGGCCAAAAGGATCATGTATAGCATGTCATTTATTCACATTATCTTAATAATTTGTAAATTTGTAAATAAAGGGAAATTTTTGATATTAGAAATTATAGTGTTTATAATATCCATAAAAAGAAAAATTGCTCAGAACTTATCCAGAGCCATAGAGTGTTTGCCCCAAATGCAAATGTACTAGCTTATCATAAAAATTCCAAGGAAAAAACAAGTATAAATCAAACCAAAATGTGGAACTTAAACGACATTAAGGAGCAACAAGGTTTGACTGCTAAGCAAAACTTATATGCAGATGGTTGTAGGCACCTAGTCCGGCTGCACCCTCGATGGTTTTGCAACCTCGACACTGCTAGGTGTTTGATATCAGGAATTCAACAGGCCAAGGCCTATGAGAATGAAGTCACCACCCAGTCTGGACTGGAAAAAGATGATTGGGGTTAGCATACTCTTGATTTCACGAGAAATCTCTGACCCCCTTTTTTGGGTAAAGAAATTATACGTATGGAAATAATAAGAAGAGAAAATCTCCATATTATTTGCATCACCCAGTCCAAAGGAATCGGCCTCCTCTATAAATCAAATATTAGTAAATTGGAACCATTCAGAATATCAAATATTAATCGGCTAATACAATATAAATAAACCTTCCATGGAAAATAATAATCATACATTATAACATGATGCATATGATGTATGTGTTATAAAAATACTTTACGAGCACCCACCATAGTGGAAATATACCCTTATAATCTTCCAAAAGAAAAAGGAAAAGGAAAATTAATTGATTACATAACTTTAATAAATCATATACGTTTGTCTAAAAAGAGAAATTACATTAGGACCTATATGCATCAAATCTAAGGAAAAAGATGTAAAAGTGCATGAATGAAGATGATGAGAATATGGATGAACAATATGTAAAACTAAGAATTTCAATAGTAACATAAACAAATAATTAAAAAGAGCGAGATAAATTATGAAATAGATAAAAAATATTATAAACTATCAAGCTCGATAATGTTTAAATATTCAAGTTTGATAATGTCTTAAATATGTTTATTTATTAAATATGAATTTAAATATATTGTGTTCTTACATGTTAGGCATCAAGAGATTACCGAACTCGATAATATTTGAATATCGAGTTCGACAATTATTCAACCATTTATATTTCAAGAACCCTTTTCATTCTTTTAAAATAGTATTTTATGTTGTTTAAACCATCATAACTCAATTCGTTCTTATTTATATACCTGAAAACCACCAATTTATGTTACAAAATCATTTATGGTTGAGTTGCTTTAGAAAACTTTGAATAACCTTGACTAAACCAATGAAAATTGTCAAGTTCAATAGTTAAGACTATCAAGCTTGACAATATTCTGTTAATTTAGAAAACAATTCTTTTAAAAGCAATTTTCATATTTACGCATTAAAGATTCTTTCAAATATTTGTTAATATCATGTTATTTTAGTTTAGATTCACAAAATAATTCAAAAGCTCTTTTTTACTGATTCCAAATGCAAAGTCTTAAAGTTATTTCCAGTTTGTCAATTTTGTCTATAAAAAAGGTCACTTTAATTTGGTTTTATCAAGTTTGTGCATCAAATCAAAGTTCCTACATTAAGTTATGTTCATTCTAGATGTATTAGACTAGTTTTCATTAATTAGAAGGGATTAGAAATCATGAAACAAGATAAGATGTACCTCTTGAAGTTCTTTAGAAACTTGCTGTCATGGGTATTTGATTAATAAGATTCACCTATTTTGGATGATCTCCTTTGGCTTTGGTTGATTAGATCTTCTAGCCCTAATGTCTGCCTTGCTATTGGATGCTTTCTTGCTCAAATTGGTTGGTTTTTAGTCCCTCATAAAGATGCAGCATATTACCTTTTATAGGCAATTGCCAGCCGCAAGTGGGATCGAATTATCAATTTCGACAATTAAAACATGTCGAGTTAGATAATTTTATCCCCACAAGATTATTCTTGTTATTACTCATTGATTCTGTTGTTTGGCAACATCGATAATTCTTGAAAATTGTCGAGTTCAATAGTAAAAAGCTATTAAGTTCGAAAATTTAATAAAAATTAAACAAGGTGCCAAATTTTAGTATCTACAATGGCACTTCCTTTAACTTCAAACATGTGTTGTTCTCTATAAAGTTCCATCATGCCCCATTGGGTGGCCAACGAAATTCTACAAAGACTTTACAATCCTTCATTACATGTCGTTTGCTTATGTATTTGCAATCCATAAAGGATGTGCTTCATTTAATAAAACTTTATTAAAATAAGAATTCGCTCACACATGAGCTACCTTGTTATACATATTTAGGTGTGGTACAATCATTTGCATGATAGTTCTTGTTTCCACAGTTGAAAATATTTAAACTTTGTCATGTTCCTCTTCTTAGGGTGTTATCTTTTATGTTGATTATCTAAGTGTAACACCTTGCAATTTAGAAAAATATCGAGATGGCAACAATAGAGTAAAATAGAACCCAAAATGGTCTTAACAATTACAAGTTATAATATTTAGTGTGCAAATATAGGGACCTGGAAAAAATAAATAAATTAGGAAAAAATTTTAAGCAATATAAAAGCCCATATTAGAAAATCCAAAATTTATAGTTGGTTATTAAATTAAATAAATTACAAATAGATAACACTATACTTGGACCAAACTTTGGTTGGGTTAATAAAAACTAAATTCAATAGATATACTGAATAAATTAGTGAATATTAAATTGTTAGTTAGTATAAGATTTAGAATAAACCAACGAGTTAAACAAAAATAGTTACATAGTATAACTCACCTAGTTAAATAAATCTAGTATACTTAATTTACATCAATCAAATTAAGCTAAGTAGAATTAATTAAAGTTTCAAATTGGCCTTAGTTAACTGGAAGTCAACTAGAAGCCAACCTTGTAAACATAGGAAAATTGAAGTACTGAAAGGGAAAAAGTTACTCTCTCGAGTAAATACATAAAATGAAGGGTGATGAGAAATTACTGCCTTAAGCTCTAAAATTAGAAAAATGATAATAGTATTGTATGATATCTTATCATATCATATTCTTCTATCATTATGAGTATATCACTCCCTGAGTAATAGAATTGTATTGTTGAGGCATTTCATATTGTTGAACTATTTTAATTGATGAAAATTGATAATTATTGATTGTTTCTTCTCAAACCCCCATGTTTGTATGTGTATGTTATATTTCTTACTGAGATAAAAGTTCGCTCTATAATAACTTCTAATATAGGATCAAATAGCGTATGATAACTTCTACATCTTTCCTTTAGAAGCTGGATTTGTATTGCCTAGTGGTTGATGTCAATTATAGAGCTCCATACTATGCACATAAGTAATGTATGTAGTAAAAAAAAGTTGCTGCTTGGTGGGAAACAAAATGTAAATTATATTATAAATAAGTTATGTTGTGTTTATATTATCAATAAAGCTGTTTTTCACATTTCAGCTTAATTAATTTGTTTTCATCTTCTATAAATATCACAGCAATTTTATATGTTATCATTAATAAATGTTTTATTTAACACTTCTTAAATCCCATTATGAGTTTGAATATGGATAGAGGGTATTTCTCAAATTTTAAATTTCCTTTCATATATTTTACATATATCTTGAATAAATGAATACATGTATTGACCCTAATTCTTACAATTGTTTTTTTATACAATTTTTTATTTCCCAATTTATATTTCATTTTATGTCTCTATTTTTAAATTAATATATACACATATGGATTAGCGTGTGCATATGCCTTAAATTTTCCAAAAATTTTATTTATCATTCATGAATTGCTATATTTTATAATAAAATTTTGTTTCCATAAATTATTAAAGTTTTTTATTACTTGAGAAGACTATTTTTTTTTTCCTTTTCTTGGTTTCTCTCATTATTGATATTAAATTAATTCTACATTGATTTTAATAATATATATAGTAATTATATGATATGGCATTGATGATTTGAATTTGTCATAACCCATTTCACTATCAGTTTTTTTTTTTCCTTTTCTCTCATTATTGATATTAAATTAATTCTACATTGATTTTAATAATATATATAGTAATTATATGATATGGCATTGATGATTTGAAATGTCATAACCCATTTCACTATCAGTTTTTTTTTTTTCCTTTTCTTGGTTTCTCTCATTATTGATATTAAATTAATTCTACATTGATTTTAATAATATATATAGTAATTATATGATATGGCATTGATGATTTGAATTTGTCATAACCCATTTCACTATCAGTTTTTTTTTTTTTTGGTCAAGTGTGCAAAGGCTGGATTACAAATCCAATATTTTAGAAGGATTCGGTGGCAGCCAAATCCAATTAGAAAATGGAATTAGTATGTGGAATTCAATAATATAAAGAGGTCCATATAAAATTAAATTGGCAATAATATAAGCGTACATTTGCGGTTGGTTGAACTTACTATCGGTCTGCGGGCTAACGAATAGTATGCCTTGATGTAATTTGGTAAACCTCTCTTGTTTTTCATTTCTGGATTATCCACCATTCTTATTTTTTTTATTTATATAATTAATAATTTTAAATTTTCCCAATTTATAAAAATTTATTAAATTATTTTTATTAAGATTTCTAATTTTATTTTTCAGTTAAAAAATACCATGTGAAACTATATATCCAAAAATAAAAATAAAATAAAATAAATTTTTCATGTTTTTTTTCACATTTAAATTAAAGAGGAAAAAAAAACTTTTCCTACACAAATAATATAATTTTTTTTCTTTCATTTTGATTTTAGGCATATATTTTCATGTAAAGACATAAAATCCGCTTAACCATATATAGCCAAAAAAATGGAATAAAAAATTCTGATATAAGAAATTAAAGTTGAAAATTTTATAAGAATAAAATAAAATATAAAAATATTAATGGTATAAATAAAAATGTTAGTGTATTCGGTAAAATTATTCCATTAACCATTATTATATACTTGAAAAAATGAATATATGTAAATTTGGCGGATACCAAGTTTTCTATTTTTTTTTTTCAGATACCAAGTTTGTCCCTATCTTAATTAGGTCACCAAAATATCTGACCAATTTTAATTAGGTCACTATGACGGCTTAATTAGGTCACCTTTCTTGCACAATCTGCATTGAAATTTTCTCGAGAAAATAGCATTCAGTGATTAACTTAAACTTCTCAACTCTATTTTTTATTTGTTCATATAATCTTGTAGATAAAAAATTATGTAGATAATTAATGTAACAGTAGTTATAATTTGAGTCAAACAAGTAATTTAAATTCTCTAATGATTTGGTTACATAAAACGTGTAACAAGTGTCTGATGGGAATAAGCGTTGTGATCAAATTTTTAAGGATAATATATTTTTATTAAATCTAAAAATATTAGTGTTTATTTAAATATCACTTAAAATAATTACACATTAAATTTCAAATCATATTAACTTATTATAATTTTACATTCAAAATATAAATTTAAATATTCCATTATTTTCAATACATATTATAACCTAAAAATATTAAAGTAATACATATTATAACCTAAAAATATCAAAGTTTTTAAAATAATTTATATTAAATTTAAGGTAATATACAAGTGTCCAACTAGATTGTTTATAATAATGAAATTTTAAAATATTTCGCTTAAGATTTTTTTTTTTTACTTAAATCATGCGAAACTCAAGTAATCATCTGAATTAAGATCACTTTCACTCCAATGTAAAATTAGAAATTAAGTTTGATCAAACCAATTCGTTTTCTTTCGTTTAACATTAATTATTTTCAACTTCATGCATTTTTTGCCTTGATTTTGATATCAAACTTTATTTTTCTCTTAAAATTTTAAATTAATGAATTTAATATTTGAATTTAAACAAATTTAGACCGTGTTTTACTCATTCATCCCATCAGTCGCACTTGTATGAAAGCCTATATAAAAAAAATACCCTGCGGGCCAATAAAACTGCAGAGGTGGAATTTTTCATCTTAAATGAAGAGCATTTAAAAAAAATCTGTAAGCTACATTTGAAAACAGAGTAAAAACTTTACAAAGGAAAATGAAAAACTAAATTATTGAAAAATGAAATTGAATTGGAATTATGGTTAATTAAGTGAAGATGGGATTTTTTTTTTTTGAATGGTGATTTTATGAAATAAATATTGTTATTTGTTTTGATCAACACAAAGAATTAGAGACTCAATAATATACTACTAATATTATGAGGCATTTATATAAGAGGATTATAATATGAATAGAAATATTTAACTAACGAAAGCTAAGATACAATAATCATATTTCTAAAATACAATTACCATGATATGATTATATTTCTTATTATTCTCCCATAGGTTGAACCGGGTTAGATAACATAGTTAACTTGTCACGTAACCAATAAAAGCAATCTTTAGCCATGAATTTAGTAAAGACATAAGCAATCTAATTATGAGAACTAATATATTTGACATATAATAACTTATTCTTTATTTAGTCATGAACAAAGTGAAAATTAATCTCCATATATTTAGTGTGATGATGAAATTTCAGATTAGTAGTCAAATTCATGATACTCATATTATTAAAGGAATTTGATTTGTTTCAAAAATCACCTTAATTGATCTTGAGCTTGTACAGATATATATAATTTACACAAGATACAATCTGTTCCCATATTCACGGGATACACTTAACAACAATACAAAATTAGAAACTCAACCAACGTTATCCTTATCAACCCCCCCCCCCCCCCCCCCCGGCGTAAACGGATGGAAAATAGAAATTGTTGTTTAGACAAAGGCTTTGTCAAAACATCAGCAATTTGGTCGACAGTTGGAACATAAGAAACAATGAGATTCTTTTGCCGAACTTGATCACGAACAAAATGAAAATCAAGCTCTAAGTGTTTTGATGCTGCATTGTCACACCAAACTTTTGGAATAGATTTGAGGGGCTGATGAAGTTCACGAAGTAGGCATGTAATCCAATACACTTCAGACGCAGCAGTAGCTAATGCGCGATACTCCGAATCTGTACTGGACCTCGCTACCGTTTTTTGCTTCTTGGAACACCAAGAAATAACATTAGCACAATGAAAAACAACATATGTTGAAGTGCTCTTCCGATCTACTATGTTGCCACCCCAATCAGTATCAGAAAATGCAACAATAAGCCCGGAAGACGTATTGGTAAAAACAAGTCCATGCTCAATAGTGCCATTCAAATAACGAAGAATATGTTTAACCGCCTGCCAATGATTAACACTTGGAGCATGCATAAACTGTGTTGCTTTATTTATAGCCAGAGTAACATCCAGTCTAGTGAAAGCTAGATATTGTAATGCTCATACAACCTGTCTATACAAAGTGGGATCCACAAAGTTTGGATCATTAGCAGAAAAAGAAGGTGACAAAACAGACGGAGATGAAATAGAAGTGGACTCATGCATGTTAACTCATCTTAATAAATCTCGTATGTATTTTGTCTGAGACAGTTGAAGACCATCTGACAACCAAGTCACTTCAATGCCCAAAAAATACGAAAGAGAACCCAAATCCTTTAAGGATACTGCACATAACAGCTGTTTAATCAGAGAATCAAGAAGAGCAAAAGAAGATCTCGTTAGCAACAAGTCATCAACGTAAACAAGACAATATGCCACATGATTATCATGAGAATAAACAAAAAGAGAACTATCAGCCATGGAATCTTGAAAACCAAGCTTCTGCAAAGCTTGAAAAAGATAAATAAAAAAAAAAAACCACGCCCTTGGTGCTTGCTGTAAACCATATAATGATTTTTTTTAAGAGACAAACATGATTTGGACGTGTAGAGTCTAAAAATCCTTGAGGCTGCTCCATGTATACAAGTTCCTCTAATTTCCCATGAAGAAAAGCATTAGAGACATCAAGCTGCCGAATATGCCACCGTGATGTTACTGCAATAGACAAAACAAGCCGAACTATGGCAGGCTTTACAATAGGACAAAATGTCTCAATGAAATCCACCCCAGGCCTTTGATGAAAGCCCTTTGCAACAAGGCGGGTCTTATAACGATCAACAGAACCATCTGGTTTGGTTTTAACCCGATAGAACCATTTATAACCTATGATGTTAGTTGCTTGAGTCCACGGAACCAGATCCCATGTGCCATTAGTTAATAAAGCATCAATTTCTGTAGACATGGCAGCCCGCCACACTAGACTTTTAGCTGCTTCTGTGTAAGTGGTAGGAGCATCTAATAAAGAAGAAGTGGCAAGAAATGTTCTCGGTTTGAGATTGCCGATTTTGGAACGGGTGAGCATGGGATGCATATTAGTGGACTCTGGTTGTGGTGGCGGTAAAGGTAGGGGAAGAGGCTACTGATCTGGATGGGTAATAGGCAATGAAGTAGAAGATGCAACAGAAGTCGATGACTCAAGCACTGGTGTAGCTGTGGTAAAAATGGGTGATTCAGCTGCTGGTGTTTGCCATTGTGAAGCTGCTGGTGTTTGAGATTTTGCTGGGGGAAGCGAATGACCCAAAGAAAATATTACCAAGGTACAGAAGGTGACCCAACATTATCTTTGAAAGGAAAAACCTGTTCATCAAATAACACATGGCGTGAGTAGAAAATTTTATCGCTAGAAAGAGACAAACATTTATAACCTTTATGAAGAAGACTATATCCGAGAAAAACACACTTAGTAGAACAAGGTTCAAGTTTATATTGAGTATAAGGACGAAGCCAAGGATAGCAACAACAACCAAACACACAAAGAAAATTGTATTCCGGGTTACGTTGGAAAATAATTTGATAAGGGGATTTATGATTCAATGTGGGAGTAGGTAGCCTATTAATGGTATGAACAGCAGTTGTAAAAGCATGATCCCAATATTTTGGTGGTACAGAAGAATGATACAAATAAGCACGACCAGTTTCAGTAATATGACGATGTTTGCGTTCCGCACACCCATTTTATTCTGGTGTATGCGGGCATGAACTTCGTTGAATTATACCATTTTTAGCTAAATAGGATTTTAAAGCCTGAAACTCACCCCCCCCCCCCCAGTCACTTTGAAATTGCTTAATTGGTTTATCAAAAAAGTTTTCAACCGTAGCCCGGAACTGAACAAATGTGTTAAAAACATCAAATTTATGACGAAGAAAATAAATCCATGTATATTTAGTATAGTGATCAAAGAAAAGAATATAATAAAGATAACCATCAACTGTAGCTATAGGAGCAGGACCCTATAAATCCGAGAAAATGAGTTCTAAGGGTGCAGAAGCAGAAAAATTGGAATTATAAAAGGGCAATTTGTGAGACTTGCTCACACAACATGTTTCACATAATGAACTAAAAGATTAATTTGAAACAGATAACTTATTCAAAGATAAAACTTTATTAATAGTAGAAAAAGAAGCATGGCCCAATCGAGCATGCCATGTAGCCAAAGACACCGAATTGCAAGCTGGAGGAGTTGAAGATGCGAGTTGATAAAGACCATTACTGGTGTGACCCTTGTGAAGTACCTGCTTCGTGACAAGATCCTTGACAACAAAAAAAATTGGGAAAAATTCGACAGAAACCTGATTAGAATGTGTGAATTCCAAGACAGCCAATAAATTTGATTGTGACGAAGGAACATATAAAATATTATTCAACTGAAAATCACGAGAATTAAGAGAAATAACATTCGAACCAACATGAGTAATAAGAAGAGTTTTACCATTTGTAAGAGCAACCTCATCTGTGCCAGTATACTCTGAATGGATGCCAAGGTTTTCCATTTCAGAAGTTAAATGATGAGTTGACCCACTGTCCATGACCCAAGGCTTAGGTGGAGCTGATGGTGATGAAGAAAAATTGGCAGCAGGCTTGATGTTGGTGTCATTAAGTTTTGGACTATGACATTGTCTGGATGTATAGGCTTTTCCACCACAATTATAGCAAGTGAGACTCAAAGGATCAGTTCTGGTAGTTATAGATCGACCACGACCACTGCCAGCATTATAATGATGTCCTCTTCCACGTCCTCTACCCCTGCTTGCTCCAGAAGAGGACTGTCGAGAAGTGTAATGAGCAACAGCAGGAGGTTGAAGATTTGCTGTAGAAGATTTAAGCTGGAGTTCTTCGGATAGCAGCAAACCGAATAAATCATCATATGACGTGGGTGCCAATTTTGCCTCAATATTATGTGTAAAAGGTCGGTATTCATAACCAAGACCACGCAATATATGATCAACAAGATCATCTTCAGTGATAGGCGAACCGAGAGCAGCAAGCTGATCATAAATCCGTTTGGCACGATCCATATAACTGACGATAGAATCTATGTCACGCGAAAGAGAATGAAGAGAACTTTTGAGGGTCCGAATTTGAGTACAAGTACCAGAGGCAAAGGTGGACTGTAATCGAGTCCAAACGGAATGAGCAGTAGTTTCTTCGACTACTTGAGATAGCACAGATTCAGATAAGGAACTAAGAAGCCATCCTAACACAATTTGATCTTTAACGAACCAGGTTGTATAAGCTGGATTTGGTTTTCCATCAATGGCAGTAGGAGGAGCAGATACAGAACCATCAACATGATGAAGCAATTGGTGTCCTGCTAGGAGAGGAATAACCTGAGTCTTCCATAAAAGATAATTAGTCTAGTTTAGTTAACTGTGATTTGATGATGAGCAGAAAGTGGAGCAACAGGTAACGAATCAGAAGAAGAAGCAAGTTGAGTACTCATGGTTCTAAAAAATAACAGCTACTGGAACGTGAAAAAGAGAAAGAAAAAGAAAGGAGGTTCTAACCCAATTAGTTCTGATACCATGTAGAAATTACACAGGTTCTGCGAGTGTTGGGCCAAATATACAGTGACCATATAAATGGGTTTGAAACCTCGTCTCAACACAAAACCAATTGGCTTGTGTTAAGGCCCAATCTACACCACCTTATATGTCATTGTATTTTATTATACTTTTCAGATGTGGGATTCATTTATATTCTCTAACACTCTCCCTCAAGTACAACTGGGCCTAGCCCAATTGTCACTTGCCAAACATGGTTGGCAATCTACTTTTTTTTAGGTCCATCACAAATTGCCTAGGCCTATTTTCACTGAGGCCCTAGGTTAACAACGGAGTCCAGGATCATCTGGCGGTTAGTCCATTGCCTGGTTAGCTTTGATACCATAAAGGAATTTGATTTATTTCAAAAATCACCTTAATTGATCTTGAGCTTGTACATATATATATAATTTACACAAGATACAATCCGTTCCCATATTCACGGGATACACTTAACAACAATACAAAATCAGAAACTCAACCAATGTTATCCTTATCAATTATCACACCATAGAGTTGAAGTAATGCAAATTGGTAGCAAATCTCACACAACAACATACGAAGTCCTGTTATTTTAGAAGTTATTGTGGTAATAATTCTATATTCGGCTTAACTTGAGGACCCATATTACTCAAATTTCTAAAGTTTCCTAATCTTTTTTTCTCAATTATCTCTTTTTCTTCTATTTTTGGATATGGCAGTTCTTGTACTGCTGCCAAAGTTGCATTGCCTGCAAAATAACACTAAAAACCACAAAGGTAGAGAGATGAACCTCCAACTCAGTAAGTATATGACATAATGTGTGTAGCTAGATAGGGTGAATCAATATAACAATCTAAGTTCGAAGGCATAGCCACGATGAGTTAATGAATTAGAATATCAATCACAATAGCATTGAAGCAACAAGCAAATAAACTAAGCAATCACAATGGATCGGAATAGGATAACCAATATAAATTGCAAGCGCCTAAGTAATAGTAAATAATAAAATATGTGACATTCAGAACAGATAGACCACAAGCCAGTAATAAGGGTAGTAAACTACCCTTTTGTACATATCAAAACTCAGTGTACATCATTCCGTATTTAACCCATCAGAGTTAAGTCACTTCACTGTATAAGAAATAATATAAAAATATGAAAATATCATAACAACAATTGAAAACGACTAATAATAATAATGTTTCAATTGGACCAATGATGATAGGACAAAGTCAACAAGCAGTAGTAATCTATAAGAAGTGGCACATTGGGAATTATAATTTATAGGCAATTAACTAAGGTTTCAAGGTCATCAACTACAATGAACTAATTAATCTAGTAAGTTGATACAATGCAACATTAAAATCAATAAAACCATGATACTGCTTGACAAGTATCAAACAGTGGCGACTTCAAGAAAACAGTTAGAATACACATTGAATCATAACTCATCTATAGATTTAGGGCATGTGCCTTTACCCTTCCAGACCAAAAGACTCACCCACCTCTTCCCTACATATATTACAGTATGGATAAATCTACTGTCATTTTATGATTTATATCTTTGATGCTAACTTCAATTCTTCAAAGTTTCTCTTTTTCCAAAATTATCTGAGCTTTCATTTTTGTCGGTTTATATTGTATTACTTTATAATCACTATTACTTACGAAATTTATAAATTTAGGCTACATATATACATTATCATTTTAATAAATCTGTAGCATGTAGCATGTATATTATATTAATTCATTTATGTACATTCATGTTGTCGGTTTATACGTTGGTTAGCCAACTTCATAGTTCATAGGTACATTTTTTTCATTTCCATATAGCCAAGGGCGGAGGCAGGTGGGGTCGTGTGGGGGCTGACGACCCCCCCTACCGGCCGCCGGAGGTGTAAAACTGATATGGACAAGCTTCCCTCAGCCCAGCCTCCCTCAGTCCCAGCCTCCCTCAGCCCCCCCCCCCCCCCCCCCCCCCCTCTTCAGCCCCTAAGTCCCTCAGTCCCAGCCTCCCTCAGCCCTCCTTGAGCCCCTCAGCAGCTCAGCTCTCTCAGCCCAGCCCCCCCTGCCGGCGGTCCTGGCTCCGCCACTGCATATAGCATAGGCCCATGTAACTAAACTATATGGTCTACAATCCCATGCATAGCTAGCATCAATATGTCCCTAATTTCCGTTAGTTTTTTATCATGCCTTTGGTTATCCAAGTCAATTATTTAATTAATTCAATCTATCTTATGTTCTCAACTTATAGTCATTTATAGGGGCCATGCCGTGCTCTTGAATTTATTTTATTAAATTTATAATTGATTTATACGAATTTATATTCACACCAATCTAAGAATTCTATTTCTTGTACTCGTAGAACCAACATATATTTTGCTCTATTGCACATGCATGTAGTTGTACTTACAACTCATGAAACCCCATAATTAGCTTTAGTGTACATGTTTATGCACTTCTAATTCACTGAGACCAAATATGTCTACTACTACTCTAATTCTAGTTTTATCAATTCTGTACCATAACACACTTGTCCCAATCTGATCATTCAACTTTGTCAAGCACATGGTAGGCAATTTTAACTCAGCTATATTCAAGGTTTTATTAAAACTATCCCTTTTGCACTTCGAATTCTTCTCATCTCCCTTACAATCCTCCTTCCTAATGAAAATCAGATTTGTATTGAGCTCATGTGTTCTCAATAATTCTGTTAAATCTCAATTAACTTGAATACAACTTCTTATTCTTTTATTCTTTCGAGCACAACTCTCACAACTCTCCTCTTTCCAATCTTGGTTTACCTTGTGTTTCAAGTGTAAGAAAGAACTGTTGTATGGTGAAGGTGCTTTTCCTTTCCGATTTTCTCTCGGTCTTGGCAAAACGAAGAGAAGAAGGAACAATTCTTCCTTCTTTTATTCTTTAAAACTGAAATGGCAAGTAGCTAAACCTAAGTTTGCCACACTCTCATCCACTTCTCACCATTCCCTCTTCTAGTGGGAGGTGACTAAGCCTCGCCATACCAGTTGGAAGCTTACCAATAACTTAGTTTAGGCTGCTAATAAGTTTTTAGATAAATGTTTTTAATTTATCTCCTCTAATTGTCGGATCGGTGTTGGGCTAGAGTGATTTTCGGGTTTCTTGCTCTACTTGGTGCCATCTTCCTAATGTAAAGCTTCAATACAGCAATGTATTGTGTTCTCTCTCTTAAGTCAATTTTTTTTAACTCAAGTTTCTTTTTCTTTTTTTTTTTCAATTTTAATCTTAAATTAAAATTTTTTATTTCTTAATTTCTTACTCTTAATTCTTTTAAATTTTATACTACCCCTAATGCATATTTACATTTTTAATACCCTATTTCAAATTTCAAATTTCCCAATTTTCTCTATTCTCATTTCTTTACTCAACAATGTTGATATCTCATTGAGTAGCAAGAGACAATCTCACATAGCTCTTTCCACAATAGAAGTTGAATTTATGACATTTTTAGCTATGATACAATAAAGGGTCTGGCTTAAGAGATTCTCAGAACATTTATTCAAATCATTAAGTTCCATGAGAATATTTTAAACAATCCTCTAAGTATTTTTTCTATTTCTAAGTAAAAACTATTTAAGATTATCATCTTTTTAAATAACTAATTAAATATTATAGCCCTAATTAAGATTTTTAGTTACTCATATTTAAAGAAATAAACATAAAGGAATTAAAGAAAGTAGTAGAAGACATTGAAATTAAGAAAGAAATTAGAAGAATCAAACTGAGAATCTTTTTGGATTGAATAGAACTCTTGGATCTTGAATCTCTTCTTAGGACCAAGCCTCTTGTGGGAAAAATTACGCAGATTTTCCTATAAATCAGATTAGTGAGAGTACAAAATAACAGCGAAAATAATAAACACACAAATTTGATAACGGAGTTCGGCCAATTATGTCTACGTCTCCAGACTTGCTGCAGATTATTTTATTGAAGGGAGAAAATATACAAAGTGTTTACAACACTCACAACCCACACCCAATTAGACCCAAGAATTTTTTCTTCATAAAAATTCTTTTACAAGCTTTTTCTCTTAAGATTTTCTCACAAACTCTCTTAAACTCTCTAATTTTTGTTATGCTCTTCAAATGAAATCTAAAGGGATTATATAGGCTTCAAAAATGGGTTTGTGAAAGTTTGTAAATGGTTAGGCACATTCACTTTTGACAAAAAAAAATACCTCTATTTTTGACAAAAAAAAATATTCCTCCATTTTTGAAAAAAATATGCCTCCATTTTTTACAAAAAATGTTCGTTCATTTTTGAAAAAAATGTGCCTCCATTTTTTACAAAAAATATTCTTCCATTTTTTACAAAAATGTTACTCTATTTTTGACAAAAATGTGCCTCCATTTTTTATAAAAAATCACCTAAGTAAGACACATCCATTTTTTATTACTTAAATGGTGAATTTGTTTGACAATCTCTCACTTGAATATTGATTTCAATCTGTCTTCACACTTCAATCTATGCAACAGATCTTTCTAGTCTTGTTATTCTTGCAGACCAAATGAAGTTGAACACAACTTCAGTTTGTCGATAACCACCATTTTTGTCAACATATCTGCTTGATTCTTACTTCATTGGATCTTCTCTAGTATTAACAACTCATCCTCCAAAAGAGTTATGATGAAGTGATAACGAAGTCTAATATGCTTGGTTCTAGAATGAATGCTGAATTCTTTGCTAAGTGTATCACGCTCTGACTATCACTGTGTAAGACATTCTTCTCCTATTTGAATCCCAACTCAGTTAACAAACCTTAAAGCCATATCATCTCTTTACTGGCTTCAGTCACTGCCATATACTCAGCCTTTGTAGTGGATAGAGTGACAATCTTCTATAACTTTAACATCCAACTAATAGCTGTATTTTCAACAGTGAATATATAACCAGTGGTGCTTTTTCGATGATTGACTTCACCTCCAGAGTCTGCATCTACGTAGCTTTATACTTTTAACTCTCTTTTACCAAAGTATAAACACTTTTCTATGGTGCCTCGTAGATATCTCAAAATTCATTTTACTGCTTCCCAATGGACTTTTTCTGGATTTGACATAAACTTGTTAATGACTCCTACTGCATAACCAATGTCTGGTCTTGTACAGACCATTGCGTGCATCAAGCTTCCAATGGCTGAGGGGTAAGGAACCTTAGCCGTGAGTTATCTCTCTTCCTCCGTCTGAGGAGATTGATCCTTAGATAGATAAAAGTGATCGGCCAAGGGTGTACTGACTGTCTTGGAGCCACCCATATTGAATCTCTGTAAAACACGGTTGATATACTCTGCCTGAGATAACTGCAAAAAGTCTTTTCTGCTTATCTCTTGTGATTTACATTCCAAAAATCTTCTTTGCTGGAACTAAGTCTTTTATGTCAAATTCCTTTGATAATTACTGCTTCCACCTTCTCATATCCTCCATATCTGAACCTGCTACTAACATGTCATCGACATAAAGTAATAAAATAATATAACCGGAGCTATATCTCTTGGAGTAGCAATAGTGGTCGGTGTTATACCTCTGAAATCCTTCCTAGTGCATGAAACCGTCAAACTTTTTGTATCACTGTCTTGGGGTTTATTTCAAGCCATACAAGCTCTTTTTAAGACTGCACACCATATTTTCTTTCCCTTTTTCTAAAAAACCTCCTGGTTGGTTTATATATATCTCCTCATCTAACTCTCTGTGAAGAAATGCGATTTTCACATCTAACTATTCAAGATAAAGATCTTTAATAGTAACAATACTCAACACTGATCTGATAGTATTGAGCTTCACAACAGGAGAAAAAATGTCAGTGTAGTCAATCCATTCCTTCTGCTGGAATCCTTTAACAACAAGTCAGGCTTTGTATCTCTTAGAACCACCATGCTCCTCTTTCACCCGATACATCCATTTATTATGAAGTGCCTTCTTCCCCATGGGTAACTCAGCTAGTTCCTATGTCTGGTTAAATATTAGAGACTTCATCTCATCTTTCATGGCAAGCTCCCATTTGCTAGCATCTCTATCTGACAAGCTTCATCATAACATTCAGGCTCTCCTTGATCTGTGAGCAATAAATAGTTTATGTATCTCTTGTTAGGCATATAAGGCAGAGAAGACATTCTCAATACATGAGTTGGAGTAGGAGATTGTAGTGTGTTGGACTGCTGCACATTACTTTGCTCAATGAGTTCCTTTAGCTGATGACTTGCTACAATCGTCTTCGTCACGAGACTATTTGAGACATCATCTATATATGCAAATATTGGCTCACTGTGCTCTGTATCACTGGCATCGATTTTATGCATATCCTTGTATATCCCTTTTTCATTGAAAATTACATCTCTGCTGCAAATCACCTTCTTATTTTTATCATCCCAAATGTGATAGCCAAACTCATCCTCACCATAGCTGATGAAGATGCATTTCATAGATTTGGGATCTAGTTTATTTCTACTTTGGTCACTAATACGCACACATGCTATACAATCGAAAATTTTTAGATATGATAATTTTATCTCTTTTTCGCTCCATACCTCTTCTGGTATTTATACTCCAATGGAATCGATGGGCCTTGGTTGATCAAGTAAGTTGTTGTGTTGACTGTTTCTGCCCAAAACTGCTTCGATAGACGTGACTATATACGAATACTTCTGGCTCTTTCTGTTAACATTCGGTTCATGTACTCATCTATACCATTGTGTTGAAGCATACTTGATATGATTCTCTCCATTCTGATCTCATGCTCATAGCAGAACTTTTTGAATCTAGTGTCTTTAAATTCACCTTCATTATCAGTTCTAAGCCTTTTAAATTTTCAAACATGTCTCATTTTTCACCATAGCTTTCCATCTTCTGAAAGTCTCAAACACTTCAGACTTATACTTTAGAAAGTAAACCCATATTTTTCTAGAGTGATCATCGATGAAAGTCACGAAGTAGTATTTTCCACCAATGGATGAAATTATCGTTGGTCCTCAAATATCAGAGTGAATGAGCTCTAGCTTTTCCTTCTTTGGGGTTCTGCCACTTGTCTGAAAGCTGAACCTCTTCTGCTTTCTAAGTATGTAATCTTCACACATGTCTATTTCAATTGAACTTAGACCTGAAAGTTTTCTCTTTGATTGCATAATTTTCATTCCTTTCTCATTCATGTAGCCAAGTCTCTGGTGCCACAAAATGAAATTTTCATTTTTTGCTGCAACTGCAATTGAACAGTGTGCCCATGATGTCATGTAAAGAGTACCACTCTTTTTGCCTCGAGCAATAGTAATTGTACCCTTTGAAATCTTCCAATCTTCACCATGAAAGACTGTAGTGTAGCCATCACTAGCCAACTGCCCTACCGAGATTAAGTTTTTTCTTAGATCGGGAATATGTCTGACATCCTTCAGCTCCCAAATAGACCCATTCAACTTAATAATCAATATACCTTTACGAATAATATCACAAGGTTGATCATCACCAAGATATATCTTTCCAAGATTTCCTGGAACATACCTCTCAAAGAATTCTTTTTTGCGAAGTGGCATAGAATGATGCTCCAAATTCTAACACCCAAGACTCCTCTTTGCTTGCTCTCTAAAGAGCATATCAACACATCATCTCTTCCTAAGGTGGAAGTAATATTTTTCTCTGTCTTCACCTCCTGGTCCTTCGATGTACTCTTGCACTGAATTTTTTAGTGCCCAGTCTTTCAGCAGTTCTAATACTCGACCGTCTTCGAGCTGTGAGAATTATTTGAATTCCTGGATATAGATCTCTTGTCTTTTGATCTACCTCAGATGTTAGATTTCTTGCGCCCATTACTTCTGATTGAATTTCTTCCTCTTGACTCTATATGGAAAACTGAAGAGGTTGACGATTCACCTGACTCTCTCCGTCGAATCTCTTCACTGAGAACCAGATCACAAATATCATCAAATTTTAACTTTTTGCTTCCCGATGAGCTACTCACAGCTGTGACAGTAACATTCCAACTTTTTGGTAGAGAAGAAAAAAGTATTAATACTTGTAATTCTTCATCAAATCCAATCTCAACTGAACTCAATTGGGTTGTGACTGTATTGAGTTCATTTAGATGTTGAGCTACCGATGTGCCTTCTGTCATCCGTAAATTGAATAATTGTCTCACCAAGTAAACTTTGTTAGAGGTCGATGGCTTCTCATATATATTGGAGAGAGTCTTCATAAGACCCGCCATGGTATTTTCTTTTGCTATATTGAAAGCAACATTACGGGATAGTGTTAATCGGATAACTCCGAGAGCTTATCTATCTAGATGTTTTCAATCTTCTTCCTTCATATCATCTGGCTTCTCTTCAAAGAGAGGTTGATAAAGATTTTTCTGATACATATAATCTTCAATCTGCATCTTCCAAAAGCCAAAACTTGCACCATCAATTTTTTTTATTTTTTTCCTTTTCTTCATCTGTAGTCATCACTCCCACTCGAATTTGACTTCCTCTGAATCTTTTCTGGCAATTTGAAAATTGACAAAATTGTCAATCGGTAACTCTGATACCTGATACCAGTTGGTCAAAAAATTACACAGATTTTCCTATAAATCATATTAGTGAGCGTGCAAAATAACTATAATAAACACACAAATTTGATAACGGAGTTCGGCTAATTGTGCTTACGTCTCCGGACCTATTGTAGATTATTTTATTGAAGGAAGAAAATATACAAAGTATTTACAACACTCACAACTCACAATCTACACTCAATTAGACCTAAGAATTTTTCTTCACAAAAATTCTTTTACATGTTTTTTCTCTTAAGCTTTTTCACAAACTCTCTTAAACTCTCTAAATTTTGGGATGCTCTCCAAATGAAATCTAAAGGGTTTATATAAGCTGCAAACATGGGTTGGTGGAAGTTTGTCAATGGTTAGGCACCTCCATTTTTTACAAAAAATCACCTATATTTTTCATAAAAAAAAATATTCCTCCATTTTTGATAAAAATGTGCCTCCATTTTTGACAAAAAAAAATGTTCATTCATTTTTTACAAAAATGTGTCTCTATTTTTGACAAAAAATATTCCTCCATTTATGACAAAAAAAAATCACCTAAGTTAGGCACATTCATTTTTGACTACTCAAATGATGAAATTTTCTTGACAATCTCCATCTTCTTCCAAAGAAAAACCTTAAACTATAAAACTAAAAAATTGAAAGAATTCTTGCGATTCAACTTAGAAGGAGGCTTGGCTATTTATAGAGGTCTTAGTGGTATTCTTTATGATTAGGTGAGGATCTAGGGAAAATCTTGAGTCTTCTAAACTATGTAGGTATATTTTTTAGGACAAATCCTTAAGAAATAAGGATTTCCAACCGCTAGATGATTTGCATGAGTGTGTAACTTGGGTCCCATGCTTATGCATATTTGTACCTTGATGCAGCTAGAGAATTCCTTAGAAGGCATCAACATTTCCATAAGTACCGCCATGCAGTTCAAAAGAGCATGGTCATGTATATCAATTTGATTTTGGACTCTCTTTTTTTTTTTCAGCTTTTCCTTCCTCAAGCATTTTCATTTCAATTCCCGAGCCAGTGCTCTTTTAATTTGCATGCCCATGCAGAACCTTTTTTATTCTTCATTTTGTCGCTCCTTTTTGTATTGCATCTTAGTTTCTTACTTCATTACTTTCAAATTTTATCCAAAAATAGCAAAAATGCATATTTTGTAGAATATACTTCATTTTGAAATTCATTCTAACTTATCAAGGAAACTTCATCAATTGGAAAAATCAATAATATAGTGAGAATAATCATAAAATTATATACAAAATATAGTTTTACAGTGAGGTTGAGAGAAAACTGCATAATTGTTTGAGCTCTTAGATTGTAGCAAAAGTTTTCTCATTCTTGGTGATTACTCTTCTAGATTAGTAGCACAAGTTGTGATCTAAGACTTCATGGGCTAACTTTGAGGTTATTTTGGTTAACCCAATTGTTAGTACCTCTATAAACTTAACTATCCAGTTGTACAAAGAAAAAATAATAGCAACTATGAGTTGCTTTATCCATACTTAAATCCTTACAGTTTGACTTTCACTTTCGAGATAGTGTTGCTAATATTTTTTTATGTTTTATTTGTAAGTTTTATTTTGTTATATAATATGTGATTTGTTGATTTTATTTATGGTTATATATATAGTTTTATATTTTTTGCCTAATGGTGAATTTGTTGTTTATGGGTCTTATATGATTACTCATGTGTGTGTGTGTATATATACATAGTTTTATATTTTTTTTTACCTAATATATGTGCAGCCCCCCTGAACATGATATATTTAATTATTTTACCCTTTATATTTATGCATTTGCCATATTATCCCATATACTTATTTATTTTATTAAAACTTGACATTTATATATATAATCAAATATTAGTCACTTTGTACCTTATACTTGTCGATTTCATATTCAATAGATACTTAGACAATAATAGTACTACAGGTGCATGTAAATATCTATTTGATATAAAATATATAAGTACAATGGGTAAAGTGGCAAATATATGATTATATAAGTGTCTAATGAAATAAAATAAACAAGTAAAGGGGAGCAAAATGATTAAACTTGCCAAATTCAGGGGATTATAGATGTATTAAGCTCTTTTTTTTTATCCTGATGGTATATTTGTTGTTTATGGATCTTATATGATTACATGTGTGTGTGTGTGTATATATATATATATATATATATACACTTTAATGACCTACATTTAAATTTTTATTGCATCTCTATTTATCTATATATATAATTAATCAATTTAAATTCATTATTTATTTAACTAATTAAATCAATCAAGCCAGGGATCTAACTAGTAATGAATTTTAATGGTAGAGAGAGAAGTGGGTCATTTCCATCTCTATTCGCTGTTATTTCTCTCCTTTTAATTTTTTAATTTATTTAAATTTCTTTTAATTTTATATTTGTATTTGAATATAGTAGAAAACCATAAAAATCTCGTATAATGCTGCGAGTATTTTTACTTAATATACACACTACTTTTAAAACTTATAATAATTTTAAACAAATAAAACAAAAATTAAAATAAAAAATTACAAAATTAAATTTAAATAATAGCAATTAAAAAATAAATTTAACAAAAAATTAAATAAATCTAACACAAATTCAAAAAAATTAAACCTAACGGAATAATAAACCTAAACAAAGTTAAAATAATATAATTAACATAATTGAAATTAAAATAAAAAATTAGCAAAAAAAATTAAATTACATAAATTAAAATAAAATTACAGTTTACCAGAAATCAAATAAAATAATTAATTCAAAAAAGCTAAAAAAACTTAAAATACAAGAAAAAAATAAATATAAATCAAACGACGATGAAAGTGAGAAAAGATAAAAAAGAGAGTGAGAAACGTAAAGTTATTTTTAATTTTCTTTTTGAATATCTTTTAATTTTGCATTTATATTTGAAAATAGTAGAGAACAAGCAACTACAATAATAATAGAGCTTTAGCTAGCAAAGTATCACATCAACAAAAAGTCAATTATTTAGAGTTCTTTAGGAAAATTTAGGAATTTATACTGTCAGGTATTTCTTATATTTGGGTGCCCCATTTTCAAATCTACGGTCAATTAATTTTTTTTTTCATTTAGATAATTACATGATTTTTTACAGTATTTTTATTTTTTTATTTTTTTATTCATAAGTAAATTTTTTATTCTCATATTCTCAATATATACACAAAATATATAAATATATACATAGCACATATATAATATATATACAGCATATATAAGATATACATACAACAAATATATATAATATCTGTGCAACACCTACACAATATTTACATAATTTATTTAATAATTTTTAGCTTTATTTTTTTAAAAAAAATTATATGCATACAATATGCATATTAAAATCTTATTTTAACTATTATTTTAAGTAATTCTAACTTTGATTTCAATTATTTTCAATTGAGTTTGATATATTTTCTTTGTTGAAGTTAGAATTTATCCTATTTTAGTTTAAAAATGTCAATTAATTGAAAGTGAGCAAAAATTAAAGAAAATTATGAAAATGGCATAAGTAAATCTTATCCTACACCCATGGAAGGAAAATCCACGCCCCTGGACTTACTTTAGAAGCTGTCAAAGAAGAAAAATGAGAAAAATCAAGAATACCAAAAATAAAATCAAGCCCACGATCGTGGCATATCATGATCATGCCCATGGAAACCATTCCAAGACTATATGAAGGAAAGGATAAACAAGGCGATAAGCTACTTCAATACTACAGTCGTGGCATATCATGACCATGACCATGCATTTCATTTGCTTATTGCCATAAGGAGAAAATCTAACAAAACAACCTACGTGTCATTAAGCATGACCATGACACTCAAATCCACGACTGTGGGGATACTAAAAGTTGAAATCCTTATTTGAACAAAAAGTTATCCATGTTTTAAGAGGAAATTGAATAAAAATGTGCTTTAGGCTTTCTCCATAAAAAAAAAAAAAAAAAAAAAGCTGCCAAGCTCTTTTTTACCAACAAGCATTCTCCTAAACTTCAAATTATCTAAGAAATAAACTTCTTAGTTTTCTTCTTTTAAATCTTGGAATTTTTTTAGGGAAAAGAGTGAGGTTTGGTTTAAGGGAGAAGATTCAAATTCTAAGTGGAGTCTCTCACAATTCAAAGAAGATCTAGAGTTTGATTTTTCTTATTCATTAATTTATAATATTTTCAATTATTATTTTTAATTCTTGCATTACTTTCATTTCAATCACGAATTACTAAAATTTCCATTTAAGGCTAGGCCATTATATTGATTTTATTATAGAATAATTTATATTTATTTGATTCAATTAAGTTTATCATTTGATTTTTTTATTATCCTTAATTTTAATGTATTAATTATCTATCTATTAATTAATTAATTTGAGATGTTGTATGATGGAGTAAGAGTGAAAGCATGACATTAGTCCAAGAAATTAATAAACTTGAGTTAAGTTTACACTTACAGATAAGGTAAATACTTAAGACGTTGATAAAAGATTTTTACAAAACTTAAAGAATTGACGTAATTACTTGTGATAACAAAAGTAAACATAATATTAAGTTTGATATTAGTTTTAGTACTGAAGAGAGACTAAAACTTAATTAAGGAGAATCCAACCAATAACAAAAAAAATAAAAAAAAAACTAAATCAACACTTAAGAAATCCATAATTAATCAATTAAAGTAACCTGGCCCTAAGCCCAAAAATATTATATTTAAACCAAAAGTAATTTAGTTTCAATTTCAATTTATTTATTTAGTCTTAAATTCAAACATCTTTTATCCAAATAATAACAACTTTAATTGTTTAATATTTATAATACCCTTCTTCGTAGGATGATACTTAACTCATTACTATATTATTTGTTTACGACATGTGCATTTATAGTAAATATAGTTAGTCAATACAATATTGCACATAACATATACAATAAATATATAAATATACACACAACATAAACAATAAATGCATAACATACACACTATATATATATATATAATATTTATAGATATCTATATAAAATACACACAACACAAAATCTACATAATAAAATTTATATTTTTAAACTTTATTTTTTATTTATATAATATATAAAATTTATTTAAAAATATATTTACTATTTTTATTAATATATTTTTATATATTTTACTTTTTATATTATTTTTGTGATTGTTATTTCTTATTTGTAATCAAAACTAAAATTTTTCTTTTATAAAAAAATAATATATTCTATACGTTGAAAACATAATTTAAAATATTAATTTTTATTATTTTATTAAAATATATTTATTTAATAGTAAAGTTTAAAAAAATAAAAAATAAAAAAAATATTATTTGTAGTAAGAAAGAAAATATTTTCTTTAAAAAAAATTTTGTTTAGTAAAAAGTGAGGTATTTAAAAATTTAACAGAAAAAGTACATATATTTTTTTTTTCACTTCATGCTTAGTTTTGCAAATCACTCATTTTTTTTTTTACCACGCATGTGCTCTTCCCTGTTAGAAATTTTAATTTGTTAATTTAAAGAGTTGGTTTGATTAATTAAAATTTTAAGGATAAAGTGATTTTGAATGTCAAGTTTAAAGCATGTATTACGGCATTATTTACATTTAACTAGGAGATAGATTTATCTGTTAATCGTGAATGATAATTTATTTAATATTAAAATATCATATTGCATATTGGATGAACTTTGCAATTATTTTTTAAGTAGAGAAGGTGCAAAAATACTCTGAAATGTATGTAAAGATATAGATTGACTCTCATTTTTTTATACTCTTAAAATTTTAAAATACTAATAAATTAATATATTTTTTAACGAAAAGATAACTATAATTAATTATTTAACTTTTTTAATAACTGTTAATTATTTGATTAACTAGCAAGAGAATATATAAATATACTCTTTAAATTTACAAGGAAGTAAGAAATGATATTAAATTTTTTTAATTATGCATTAAAATAATATTTTTATCTATTCATAAATAAATAAAATATATTTAAGCACATATTATATTAAATAATATTCTGATTAAAATTATTATTTAATATTTATTCTAATAAATATTTAAAATCACTTTTGATTAAAATTATTTTTAGTTAAAATTATTTTTTATTTTAAAAATATTAATTTTAATTAGTTTTAAAAATATTTCTTATAATCAATTAGTTGAAATTATTTTATATCTTAAAAATATCAATTTTTAATTAGTTTTAACAATATATCCTGAAATTAATCAATTGAAATTATTTTTTATTTTAAAAATATTAATTTTAATTTAAAAATTAAAAATTAAAATCAATTTTTTTAGAAAATAATGAATATTTTTAAAATATTTTTATTCTTTTTAACATTTTTAAGAAAATCTCTTAAATATATTCTTCTAATAATATAAGACATACGATGCAATATATATACATAATATGAATTAATTAATAATTTTAAAAATTTATTAGAATAATTATTAAATAATAATTTTAATTAAAATATTTAGAGGCATATTTATATATTTTTTGCTAATTAATCAAACAGTCAATGATAATTAATTTTTTATAAAAAATAAATTATTTTATTAATTTTTAAAAATTTTAAAGATATAAATAAGGCATAAATACTTTTAAATGATAATTTATGTATTCCCACGAACTTTAACATCTCTACACAAAACAAATGACACGGAAGGTTGACATGCATATGCATTATATATGCCTGTTTGAATTCTAGAGCCTAGAAAGTTTGACCCGAGTCTCCTTCTTGTATTAAAATAAATAATAAAAAAAACTCATTTTAAATATAAAGAGAGGATTGAAATGTTGAATTATCATTTTGGCTTTCCAACCACCAAAAACTAATTAATTAACCTACCATTGCATCATTGACGGCAAATCATACAAATTTATTTTATAAATTTTAATAAAAATTCAATTAATTTTGAGCCACTATTGCAGCATAGTCTGTCTCAACTGCAAGCGAATCCATCTCGTGCTCTTTGAGCCAAAGACATGCTTGCTTCAAAGCTAAAGCATCAACCATAATGGCTTCTGGTTGACCAGCAAAAGCCACTGACTTGACCAATATTAAATCACCCTTATAATTTCGCACTACCAAGGCTGCGCTGTACTTATTATCTGCTGCAAATAAGCACCATCGACATTAGCTTTAAGCTGCCCCTCCACTGGCTTAGACCAAGTAGCATCCCCAACAACAATGCTAGAACCACTAAATTGGTTATAAATTTTTCAGTCCACAATGAGCTGGGTAGCCTCCATCAGAATCCTCCATGTGTTGAAAATAACCCCTTCCCATATCAGCTTATTTCTCCCTTTCCAGATGTGATACAAGATGGATAAACTAAGAACAATCTTCTCTTCATCGCCTAATAAACATAATTTGTTGAACCAAGGAGCGAGAGAATCAACATTTTTTGTTAACAGAGAGGAACATTGACTCCTGACCCAACACTCCTGAGCTCGACTACAATCCAACATCACATGTTGCTCCGTTTCTTCCTCAAGATTGCATAACGGGCATGCCACTGGAACTTCAATTCCTCTACGATATAGATTGATTCGCGTTGGTAGAAAGCCTTGAAACAATCTCCAAGCAAATACTTTTATTTTTGGTGGCAGCTTGAGCTTCCAAAAGTGACGACAATTTAAATCGTTAGGAGCTGAACCTAGTTGCTGGGCCTGTATTAGGTTCTTCGCTACATAATAACCACTCATTACCTTATAGTGCCCAGATTTAGAGTTTGTCCAGAAAAGATTATCTTCACCAGCTTCTTGATTCAGTGTAATCCTTTTGATCAGGTCTACATCTCTTCGATTAAACTTGAAATCAATCAAATCAGTATTCCAGCTCCTACCATCATGCGACATTAAATCTGAAACTCTGAGCTCCCTATCTGTTTCCATAAGAGAAGTAGTGACAGTTCTATTTACTCGGGTCTGGAAGCCAGTTATCCGTCCTAACTCTAGGTGACTTGCCATCCCCTACTATCCATGCACAGCCATGATGCAAAATTGGATTTGAGGACCAAATACTCCTCCAAACATAACTGACATTGGTTCCGAGAGTAGCTTCATGTAAGTGAGGCTTGGGAAAGTACTTAGCTATAAAAATTTGAGCCACCAATTGTAGCAGTCCAGCCTTAGTTGGCCTTTGGCCCAGCCTTCTGAGCACTGGACCACTACAGTCCGCTTCCCCTCACGGGTCCACGGCAGGATTTGTTTATTTTGTTCAATTAAGAGTCGCCTCCTCGACCTCTCCCTTCGCTTCCTAAGACTCTCTTAAGGGAGAGGTCGCGGGTTCGAATGGGGGAGGTGACTCTTAATTGAGCCAAATAAATAAATTCTGTCGTGGACCCGTGAGGAAAAGGGGACTGTAGTGGTCCAATGCTCAGAAGCTGGGCCAGAGGCCAGTAGGTTGGACCAGAGGCCAACTAAGACTGGACTGCTACACCAATGACTGCGGCTCAACAATCATGCGCCATCTTGATTTTGCTAACATAGCCAGATTAAACTGGTGAAACTCCCTGAAGCCCATTCCACCCTCAATCTTTCTAGAACACATTCTCTTCCAAGCCTTCCATTTGACTCCACCACTGCTACCTCTCCCTGCTCCCCACCAGAAGGAATTTACTAGCCTTTCAATCTCCTCACATATAGTAGAAGGTAAGAGAAAGACATTCATAGCATAGGAAGGTATTGCCTAGAGGACAATCTCCCTACCAGCTTGTGACAAAAATTTATTGCTCCAACTTTGTATCCTTCTTATGATCTTATATTTAACAAATACAAAAACCTATTTCTTTGCTCTCCCCAAAAAGGAAGGAAGGAATAAGTATTTGCTCTGGCCCATATCTTGATTCACTTGAAGATAATCTTTAATTTCTTGCCTCAAGCCTTGCTCAACATTAGGACTAAAATCAATGGATGATTTCTGGTAATTCACTATCTGTCCTGACATAGCTTCATAGTTATCTAAAATCCTTCAAACTGCATGATAGTTAACCTTTGTCGCTTTGAAAAAAAGAAAAGAATCGTCAGCAAAAAACAAATTGGAAACATAAGGTCCATGACAACATACATTGCATCTTTGGATAACTCCTCTATCTTCTACATGTTTGAGTTGCCTTATCAGTCCCTTTGCACATAATGAATAAAAACGTTAACAAAGGGTCACCTTGACGTAACCATTTTTGTGGAATAACAAGCCCCAGCTCCAATCCATCTCTAATAATGAAGTATGAAACTGAGCTTACACATTGGTATATCCAACTCCTCCACTTGGAAGAAAAGCCAAACACTGTCATAATGTCCATTAGATAACCTCATTCTATTCGGTCATAGGCTTTACTCATATCAAGTTTAAGGGCAATCCATCCATCACTTCCTCTCGTTCTTCGCTTCATGGCATGCAAAACTTCATTTGCAATTAGGAAGTTGTCAGAAATCAATATACCCTTTACAAATGCACTATGGGTTTCAGAAATGAGATGAGGCAGTACAGTCGTCAAGCGATTAGCCAACATCTTCGCTAATTAAAAAAAAAACATTACACAAAGCTATTGGTCTCAATATGGGTAACATTTATATTTGATGGGATCACACCATTTTCAAGAATACCAATCACAAAACGAGTGATATCATCCCCTACAACATCCCAAAATTTCTTATAAAAACCAGCATTGAAACCGTTTGGCCCTAGTGATTTATTCGCATCCATACCGAAAATCGCAGCCTTAACCTCAGCAACTTCAAAGGGATGGTCTAAATACATGCAATCCTCCTCACTTAGCTCACACCCTACAATGCTATCAGGCTCTAGTTGTGCCCGGGCATCAGATTTGAAAATATTTTGAAAATAGCTTAACATGATTCGTTGAATCTCCCCCTCCTTTGACTGTAACCTGCCATCTGAATCTTGTAATTCTGTAATTATGAAATTCTATTCTTTGTTCTTCTACTTGATGCCTTTGCATGGAAAAATCTCATATTTGCATCAGAGAGCTTCAACCAGTTAATCTTGGCCCTTTGTTTCCAGTAGATTTCACATTATTGCAATAGCTTATTGAGCTCTCTTTTAGTATCTTCAAACCTTGCAATATCAACTGGATCCTTACATGATTTAAGTAAATCCATCTTTTTCTTGCATCTTCCAATATCTCTTCTAAAACGACTATGCAAATTCGCCCCCATACCTTTAAAACCTCTTTGTAATGCTCAAATTTATCTTCCACAGCTGTAGCCTCAGAGCATAACCAACCTTGCTTAACCATCTCACCATACTTCTCCTCCATCAGCCAAGCATTTTCAAACCTAAAGCGATAATTAGAGTGAATTGCTTCACCTATATTTAAATCTAAGAAAAGCGCATTGTGATCAGAAACAAAAGTATTAACATTATGGATTATTGCATTTCTGAACAAAATTCTCCACTCAGGACACACCATCACCCTATCAATCCTTTCTTCTATCCAATCACCACTTCCTCTCCCTCTTTCCCAAGTGAGACAATGTCTGATCAGAGAAAGATCAATAAGATCACAATACTGAATTGTTTTCATAAACCCATGCAACAGCCATACAGGATGTGGAGTACGCCCTTTCTTTTCAGAAGAGCATAAAATATCATTAAAATAACCTATCACACAATGGTAACCTATTTCTGACTTTCAAAGCTCGAACTAGATCCTAAGAAAGATGTCTTCTATTACTGTATGCAATACCATAATAACATGTCAACTGCCATTCTGGACTATTACTATTAGAGATTACTATATCAATATGATTATAAGAGTAACTAAGAAGACTAACTCCATAACTTTTACGCCATAATAAAGTTAAACCCCTACAACCATTTCCCCAATCAACTTTAAAGACATTATCAAAACCTAAATTGCACCTATGAGACTCAACATGCAAACCTCTTATAAGAGTTTCAATCAAAAACAAAAAATCAAGCAACTTTGTGGATACTAAATCTTTTAAGAATCGAATTGTCGAGTTGTTGCCCACACCTCAACAATTCCAAGCAAGGCAACTCATGGCTGAAGGTGGGCCTGTCCACCAGGTCCAACCTCTCTCCTATTTTTTTGTCACTGTTTGATCGAAACCTTCAAATCCTTCTTCCTCCATAAACCTAGCCAATGAAAGAGATTGGCCATTCTCCTGAACCATGGAAAGCACGTTCTCCTTAGTGGCCCTCAACTCTGTACCAGCAGGACTGATGTCTAGAAACTTCCTTTTTAAGTCTTCAATAATTAGATCATTAATCTTACCTAAACTATTTCCTTCCTCTAAATGTGTCTCCACATATGAGTAAGTCTTCTGAAGATGGCCTGACCATCCTGCCTACGATGCACTGCTCTGATTTCTGTTCCAAACTTTTGTGGAAGTAACTCAGACCCATGCTCATACAAAGATCCACAGAACTTATCCGTGTGCCCCAACATACCACAAATAAAGCAACAAGTAGGGAGCTTCTCATAACGAAAAGAAATCTATGCCCCTTCTCCTTTTTTTTTTTTTGCTTAATCCTCATCTTTTGTTTTAAATGTTTCCTAACATCCAGAGAGACCTTGATTCTCATATAGTTGCGCCAGACACTAACAAAATTATTGACATCGGATTCTACATATTGTTCCAGAGAATTCCCTATTTGCTGGCCAACTTTCTCAGAGAAAAAACCATAAGGAAGATCATAAATTTAAACCTAAAATTCAGCATGAAAAAGTTCTACTTACTGGAGTTAGAGACGTTGTTCTAGTTTTTTAAGAAGTAGCAGACGATTATTGAAAGTCCAAGGGCTCCCTGTCATAACCCTATTCATATCAACAATTTGAAAAAAATTAAAAAGGGAATAGGTTCGAAGCCACATCCTTAATAAAAATCCCTTTCCCTGGCTGCCAAAGGGAGCAAGGGTTCTTTTCATAACAACCACATTAAAATTCCTGTTGGTTAGGAATCTGCCCACCAAATTGTAATCAGCAGTGTTGGGATCATGCAACTGTGTATCAGGTTCTACCTCCAAGTCATCCATTCCGTCATCATTTAGCCTCATGTTCCCACATAGATTCGCAACTTGCTCTATAGTACTCAGAAAAAGTTGAATCATGGCGCCGCACAATGTAAAGAAAGAAACACATAAAAAGTGAGAAAAACCTAGCTCTCCACCTATAAGAGAAAATATAACTCTAGTAATTAATTAATGAGTTATAAATAACTAAATGAATAAAGGTCGTCGAATGTTTATTTTAATATAAATTTGATTATAATTATAAGTTGTATTTGAAAATTTTGCTATTTTAGAGCTAATAACCAAACATAAATTGCTATTTATGGAAAGATAATTCTACATAGTAAAATGTTGGATTCCCTTTTTTTTTATTCATGACCTTTGAGGTTTATTAGGTTTTTATATTATTTTAAAATTTATTAGAATTTATGATTAATTTATAAATTTATCAAATTTATATAATTTATTATAAATTTATTATATATATTATAATTTTTATAAATTTATTATGATTTTATTATTAATTTATTATACACTTTTATAAAATAATTAAAATACATAAAACATAAAAAAATTTATAAAATTTGGCGATGGTTGTAATTTTCTAAAAAAAAGCTAAAAGATCTTCAAACATTTTTAATAAAATATTGATATTAGGTGAGAAAAGGGAGTATAATTTTAATTTAATAATTTTATAAAATGAGAAAAGAGATAAAATAGTTGTGTTTAAGAATATTAACAAATTTTATGTGATGTAGGTCACTGTTAATTAGTCGGTAATGGGTGATCATAATAATGATAAACTTTGCCTTTAATGCTTTGTGTATTATTAATTTGCACAAAAAAATTAAATTTACATTAACAAAGAAAATAGGTAAGAAAAAAAAATATTTTATTTTATGTGTTTGATAATCTAAATTAAATAATAAAAAATAAAATTTCTCCTCCATAATTTAAATAAATAAATAAATTTATAAGATATATTTTTACAATTTATTCTTTATCCATTTGACCAAAATAAAAATAAAATAAAAACACAAATGATATTTCATATAACATAACTTTTTTTCTTATTTTTTATCGTTTTATACTATTTAGGTTAAAAATTATTTTGATCATTTAAAGAGAATTATTTTTTAAAAAAATTATATTTTTTTCTCAATTAAATATTTATACAATAAAAATAAAAAAAAATTACTATTTTTTTTTTACTTTCTTTTCTCTTCAATTCTATCAAAACAAATAATATATAGTTATTTCCTGGGGTTTTTTTTTTATTTATTCGCTTTGACTAGAGAACTTTTTTACTTGTACAAGTTTTTGTATTTGTCATTGGCTTTAGAAAGTGGAAGCAAAACTGGGTCCATTTGGTTTTTAATTGATTCATTTTTATTTCAAAATATTTGGGTGTTTTGGTCATGATGTTTTGAAATATTTTTATGCTTTAGTGTTTAATGAGATTTCATTGGCTATAATATTTTACAATTTGAAAAAGAAATAGCTGAAAATGATTGGAAAAAAATATTTGTTTAGTTGTAAAAATAATTTAATTTTTTTAATTTTATTAAAAAAAGAAAAAATAATTTTTTATTATAAATTTTTAGAGATATTCATAATTAAAAAATTAATCAAACTAATTATATTTATTTTATTTTAAAAATAAAAAAGATTTTGATTATACAATCTTAAAAATATATTTTTTTTAATTTTTCATTCTAGATAACTGATTAAGAGAAGAATAGTAGAAAATTACTCATTTTTTTACTTAACAATAGAATTCACACTATCTAATCTAATTTATCCAATTAAATAATATCAATAGATATAATTCATTCTCATTGCCATCCTCAATCAATTGCCTCCTAATATTTATATAACTTCTTATGGAAAAAATAAATAAAAAATTAATGTATTAATTAACGAAATTGAAATTGAACAATGAAAAAAATAATATATATATATTTTTTCTAGCTAACAAGCTACTTTTTCGCTATGTTTATGTGTTTACTATAGCTAATAATTAATTAATGTGCTATCTGTATGTAATCAATCTAGCATGTAATTTTTTTTTAATGGCCTGTTTTTCTGTTTTTTTTTTAAATAAAATAAAATCCCACAAATTCAGAGCCACTGCCAATTACCGACTTTGCGTGATATAATACAAGTCATTATAAAAAAGGTTGTCTATTATCTAATCCTTCACTACCGACGCATTGTTTTTCCCCTAAAAACTGTGATTAAGATGTCCAAAATTGACAAAATCTTTTAGTGAGATGAATTTATGGTTATCCTTCCTTATGCTAATTTCTACCTTTTTTTTAAAAATTATTTACATCATTTTCAGTAATATCTTTCTTTTATGATATGTTTAAACTTATAGAAGTGACAAACAAATTAATAAATATATGTATACACGTTTTGCTCATTTTGAATTTTCTAGTAGGAAAATCTTTTTTTCTTCTTCATTTTTTGTGAACATTTCAGTTATGCATAAATTAAGAATTGAAACTTGTGATAATAAATTGGATAATTTACTTTTTTTTTTAATCGGAGATTAATTATATTAACTTATAATAATACGGTGAACAAACATGTAAATTAACATTTTTTTAGGGATAAATATTAATTAATTGTAAGTATAACCACAACAATTACTCAAATTAAAGTCAAAATTCAAATTTAATATATATAAATTTAATAAGTTTATAATATTCAAGAGAATCTGCAATCCTTTTGCCATCTTAATTTTAGGTTTAATTTTAATTATTACATCTTTTATATTCTCAATTTTTAAAGTGTAAATAAAATCTTTTATTGGGAAGAGATAAATTTAATGAGAGAGATAAATAAATAAATTTTTTAAAAAAAACTTGGGAGTTAAAAAGTGTAATTAGGTGTGTTTCTTAATTAGGCTAAGTAAAGCAAAAATTTCAAATGGGCTCTCCCGTGTGAACAAATGATAACAAAGAAACTTGTCAACATATGATATGATATTGAAAGGGCAAAATTACTTTGGGTGGGTCCAACTTCGCAAGACTGCAGTTATATAGCACATTTTTAAAAAAAAATCATTAATATTAAAATTACTATTATATTTTTATTTTATTAATTAATTTATTAATAATAAAAATTTAATTTAATTTTTTTAATTATATAAAATAATAATTTATGTGCCATAAGATTTTTTTTTATAAAAATAATAAATTCAATAAAACGGAGAAAATAAATAATAGCACAGCCATAATGTAAATTGTGATAATTGTATTACTAAGACCATAATAAATATCCCCACATATACACTGGAAAGAAGCCTCTCAATAATCTCACTGTCATCAGAAGCTTATAGCTACCTCTCTTTCTAATAACTACAACAAAGAGTAGATCAGTTGATTGATAGCTCCAGCACCAGCACCAGCACCAGCAGGGTCGACCTGGAGAGCACAGAAATGGGGAAAATGGGTTATTTTATTCTGTTATTGGCTTTAGCAGAGGTTTCAGCAGCTGCAACTACTTACACTGTTGGCGACGATTCCGGTTGGAGAATTCCTAGCAACACCTCTTTCTACGAAGATTGGGCTGCCAATAAGACATTTCTGGTTGGAGATTCTCTTGGTAAGCATCTATTTCCTTTTCAATTACATAAAATATAATTTTTAAAATAATATTTAATTTTATTATTAATATTTAAAAACAGAAAAATTAAATTATTATCACTCTATTAAAGAAATTTTGAAGAAGTTATATTTCTTTATTTTTGAATAAGTACTTGTACTTTTCTTAATTTTTCTTTAAAAAAAATATAAATGATTTTATCACTTACAAATAGATTCGTTTGTGTGTCAATATTATTACTTTGTAAAAAAATTACAGATGAGATAAATAGAATTATAAAAATTTTAATATTATTAAATCTTAAATTGATCATCAAAATATCTACTCAGAATTAATTAATTAATTTTGAGCTATTAATTTGTTGGTTTGTGTAAAAACTTAATTAAAAAGAGTGGCTTTTATTTTACTTTTTTTCGGTAATTTTAATTTTAGATATAGATGTCCATTACTTTATGGGTTTTGTTTGACTATAGTTCTATAATATGATTACACTCAGCTCATGATATACTTTATAATATCATGAAAATTTATGAGAAATTTTATCCTTAATTAGATTTCAGGATAAATAAAATAATTCTATGTATATATGCATGTCCATATTTGAAAAAATCAAATAAACATTTTTTTCTCAAATGACAATATATCTAGTTCAAAGATTTTGATAGCATCCCTGTAAGTATTTTTATTTTAAAGATCATCTTTAAAATAAATAAAATGTAAATTAATTAATTTTTAAATATAAAAGGTAATTTTTTTTTGTTTTAGTGGACTTTTTAAATTTTAGTTTTTTCTTTTTTCTTTTTACCATAAATAATATGCGAAGTAACTAAATAGCATGTATAAAGTTGTATAGAAAAATCAAATTCACTCTTTATTTTAAATTTAAACAATAAAAAGTCAATTAGAATTTTGTATTCTTGTATCGACTCTTTTATTGTATAGAGCTTTGAGCGTATGTAGAGTTCCATTGGGATTGCTCTAGGTACAATAATTTCTTCACGTAATTAATCTTTTACCCTGAATTTTATGTCATTTTACGTTTTTCCCTATTTTTGGACAAATTTATCCTAATTTTGAAATTTATTTACAATTATATTTTAAAAAATTAACTTGAAAATTATTACACCCTATTCTTTTTTTTTCTAATTGATATTGTTACACAATATAAGAAATATATACTTTGAAATTCATCAATAACTTGATAAGAAAATAAAGAAAATTTTAAAATAATCATTTTGATACGTGACGAAGAAAAAATAATACATCTCGACACATCACATTTAACATATTTTGATCAGTGATTCAATTAATAACAAAAATAGTTAATAATTAAAGATAGAATTACGGTTACATCTACAGCCCCTTCTTAGACTTAAAAATTGTGGGGGTTGAAGAAGGGTTTGGACCCATAAAATCCGTTGCTATTCGTAAAAAAAAGGCAGAAAAGTTAAATTTTGCTTGCAAAAAAGTTTTAAGTTATTAGTTTATAGGAAAAGATTTACCTAGATACGAGAATCAATAAAATTACATAATTTTTTTTTATAATTTTTATAATAATTTTTTATTGGCCAGATATATATTCGCATAGTTTATATAAGAATTTTCTTTGTGGATTAGGCTTTAATTATTTTATTTGGACCAATAGTTTGTATGATAATTATTGGCAGATGTTAAATTCGAAGAATTTGGTATTGATAATGTGTTATGAAATTGACATAAGCAGTATTCAATTGGACTGGAGCCATACCACACAATGTATTGGAAGTGACAAAAAAGGCAGAATATGATGGTTGCACAAAAACAAATGGATTCCTCCATCAAACAAGTCCTGCAAATGTCTCTTTGACAGCCAACGCCACTCGCTACTTCATTTGTACAATTGGTAATCACTGCTCTTTAGGCCAGAAAGTTACCATCGTAGTTGGCAATGGAATTTCATCTTCTTCACCTCCAGCCTCTCGTCTTCCACTGCTACCCATCGCCATTACTGCCTTCTTTTCTTGCCTTCTCCTCTTTAATTATTAATTCATTACTTAAATTAATTATTACTAGAGTTTGTTATTTAACTCTTGTACTATATAATAATCCATTACTGTTCTTGTAGCTATAGATAGCCTTAATAATGAAGTTTGTGAGGTTTGGTGGCAAAGACCTTATTGTATAGTTAATTGTTGAATCCATGTTTTGATGTCGTTGATCAGTGTTTGAAATCATTCTCAATAATGGAAATTTTTTATTGCTTTGATATTTTTTTTAATTAAGGTATACATGCAAGTGTAAATCGTTTGTCAATTCTTGAGAGATTGTTTAAGATTTTTTTTTTAATTGCAGAGGGATTTATCATGTAATTTCAATTTATTTTTTTAATTGTGAAGTGATATCAAGAATTTATTTTTCGTCCATATTTTATTTAATTTGTTTTATAATATTATATTCACAATAAGATTTTGAGAGTTGCAAAAGAGATTAACTTTCCCTCATTTATGCGCACTATGCATAATGCATCGGTAATTGTATTTTTTGTGGGCAATTTATGATTGATTTTCTGTTATCCAATTATAATACTAAAAAAAATTTTGTATCATTTTTAATTTAATAAAAAATTTAAAATTTTAATTATTAATTTTTTTTAATATAAATTTAAAAGTGTCAATCTAAAAAATTAATTGTAATCATATTAAATTTCTTCTTATATTATATTTTTAATATTTTTTTAAAGTAATAATTAAATCAATATAATTTTTGATAAGTCTAGTTTATTCTTACAAATTATTATCAGCGGCAGTATCAAACGGTTGTAAAAGAGGGATAAAATTTTTATTTTTTGCCGTCGCCGGTGAAAACTGTCTTCATCGTCATTGCCAATGAGCCTTCTGTCTGCCGTCCAACCCATCCTCTTCTCTCTCCTTCGCTTTCTCTCTCTTCTTTCTCTCTTTTTCAGCCTCACACACTCCCTTTCTACCTGTGCAACTCGAGTCAGGAGAGATTTGTCTTCGCTGGCCATCACCGGCGGCCAAAAATACACTCTATAAGTGCTTTTTAGCCACCAGTAAAAGAGAGTTGTTTGCCCCCACGACCCGTTCAAGTCCGTCCCTAATTATCACGATCTACATCCAGAAAATTTTTAAAGTTTTGAGTAACACACTTTGCATATGATGAATAATAAATATTTAAAAGTTTATTATCAAAAGAAAAAAAACCCATTATAAGGGAAAAATTAAAAATTTAGTATAAACTTATGAGATACAGTGTAAGAATTGAAATTTTAGTATTAATTTAGGAGATATAGGGATTATAAGGATTAATTATGTTATAATATTGTATTGAAATTTTTTTAATATAAATATTGGAGTGTCAAAAAAAAGTAAAAAAAATTATTTTTATATTAATTATTTTATGTTTTTGTATTTAAGAAGTATGGGACCTTTTCTATATTATATTCTTAATGTTAAATATGTGAGCTTTTGGAATAAGCCAACGATTAGAGTACTTGTGAAGATTTATAAAATGATAATAGCAACAAACGCAGCTCTAAATATTTTTTATACTATGATATATATAAACGAAAAGAGGCAATATTCACTGATAAAAAAGGAGTCAAATATTGATATTCTCTACAAATTTTTGATATTTTTATTTTTATAACTATATTATCATCCTATGCTTATAATGTATGTTTTTTAAAAAAAAATTCCACAAATTGTAATATCCTATAATAAATTTTTATTAACCTCACAAATTAATTACTTTAAAATTTTATTTTTATTTTTTGTTAACTTATAGAGAGAAAAACTTCTTTTTAACATATTTTAATTTTCCTAAATTTATTTTTATATTTAATCAAAATTAATGATAAACAACGGTGACATTATAACTTTAAACAATGGCATAATTTGTTTGGTAACTTGTTAAAAAAGTGATTTTGTGAAGCTTTTGTTACAAGAATATTTATTATAAAATTTTAAGATATATATTTTTGGTATTTCCCACTCCTAAGTTGATTATAGCCTATAAAAGAACATATAGAAATTTTTTTAAAGGTAATAGCTTTTAGATTATTTTTTTTCTTTCTATAACAGTTTTTTTAATTACAAATATTATTTTTTATTTTTATTATTTTCACTATATATTATTGAGAAGAACTAAATTCATAATCATAATATATAAATATTAAAAGAGTTTAAAATATGTTAAAAAAAATTTGGAAATAAATATGAAAATAAATAATAACCTTATAATCTTAAAAATTTGAAAATAATTATGAGCTAACAAACGTTTACTATAGAATACTAAAAATTCTTAGAATTTTTCAACAAAAAATACATGATGAGAATTAAAGTCCGTTATACTAAATCTACAGTCACTAACACCATATTACGCCGTGTGTCTCCCTATAATCGCACCACATACTATATTTTAAAAATATTAATGACAACAACAACAGTATCATCGTCAACAACAACAATAATTGTTTTTTCTTTATTTATTAATTAAAAAATTCAAATCAATGTTTAACTTTCAATTTAGGTAATCTAATTTACTATTAAATAATAATGTTTTATGGATAATTACTAAAATATGGAAGAAGTCCTAAAAAATTAGTGAAATGCAAGATTTCTCTCAAATATTATCAGAATGTAAGAGTTTATGGGTCAAACCAAAAGTCACATTTTTTTTTGTTTGATCCTTTAATTTTTTTTAAAGTATTATTGTAAATCAGTCTTCTAAAACTTTATGTAACACTATTATATTCTATATACATATAATACACACATCCAATATGTATAAAATTATGCGTACACGATATAAAATATCACAACCCGGTTTACATAAAAATTTTCTTCTTCCCCATTCCTCAAAACATTTTAACATATATATATATATATATATATATCAAAACACATAAAAACCTCACATTACTCAAATATTCAAAATATTCTTTATAATTTATAATATATATACTAAAAAAATATAATATAATATACATAATATCAAAATGTACTATAATATAAAATATATACATGCTGGCAAAATTGCTCTGATATTGATGTAGCAAAAACAATTCAAGCTCAACAAACACAAGTCCAGACCTGACCAGATCTAGTAAAACTCTCTGGTTCTATCGGATCACCTCTGTCACCTGCACGATAAATTACAATCGTGCTAACCTAAAAGCCTAGTGGTACAAATTTTGATAAAAATAAAACTTTAAAACAATGCCAATGCAAAATGCTTATATGCTATGTCACAATGAGGCATCCAAACTCACTATTAAATATATTTTTTCATCACTTAATAATTCACACAAACACATACACAAGCATGGGCCCAAACAAACTAATACATTATTCAAATCTAAGAGTTACTATTTTGGTTCATAATGACACCAAGTGTCTAGCCCCGAAGATAAATCATTTTACAGTGACGCCAAGCATTTAGCCTCGAAGGCAAATAATAAGGATAACCTCATAGGCATACCGTCAAACTCAAAACTCTAGAAATTGAATAGCATACTAGGCACACAATCATTTTCTATTTTTCATCATCAATTTCTTTTTCATTTTCTCAATTTTCTCATTCATATCAATATCATTTCATTTCAATTTATCACATTTCATCATTTCATTACGATGTAAGATATTCCATAACAAAGTTACATTACCCAAACACTTTGCACATAATTCACATTTTACTCAATCTAGCCATTCAAAATGGCTTTTCATAATGCATATAATACATATATATCAATTTATATGTTATAGCACAATGTTCATGTATCAAGTAGCTTAACACATTTTTCATCCAAAATGTGTTAAGTCCAATTTAATGCCAACATTTCTAATTTATCAAAAGTTTGTACTTACCTTAGAAAGCACTCCAAAACAAGCTTCAAAACTCCCTCTGACCTTCTCTTCCAAGTTGTCCTTCAACACTAGGGTTGGGCAAATTAGTCTTTCTCAATGTCTATATCAAATGTGATCATAAAAAACCATTTAATATCACATTCTAAGACATTCTCAACATCAAACCATTTAAATAGGAATAACAAATGAGAGACAAAGAAAAAAGTTATTTTGGGCAATATCCTCAAGTGACACGCCTAACAACATGGGTGTGTTAATAACCGTATCATTTTTTCACTCTTATAGAAGCTTTGACATGCCTAGCGATACGGGCGCGCCATTGGCCATGTCAATTATTCTGCATTACAGTAGCTACGACACACTCAAAGATATGGCCGTGTTACTGGTCGTGTCATCAACGTTGAAACTCAGCATCGTTGACACGTCCAACTATACGGTTGTGTCACTGGCCGTGTCAAACAAAATTATGCATTTCGCACACTCAACCATTCCAAACTCAACTTAAATTTAACCATTTCTTCAATCCAATCTTTAAATCATTATTAACTACTCAAAATAACTTTATACATATCCAAAGCTATTAAGACATGCTAATACATAATCCCAAAATTCACATATCATATTCTTCCATAGAATATAAAGAACTTGCAAAATTGATAAAGAAACTTACCAATTGATGAAGAATCCTTAAAAACTCCACTTGAATCCTTGAAATTCTTTCAATCCTTGGTGTATGGAAGAAGAAAGAAGCTCCCCTTACTCTCTCTCTAGCTCACATTCAAAGAAGAAGAAAGGAAAAGAAAACACCTCTTCCTTTTCAATCCATTCATATATATATATATATATATATATTATAACATAATAAGTCATCATTCATCCATCTCTTTATCATTATCATTATTATTATTATTATTATTATTATTATTATTATTATTATTATTATTATTATTATTCATTAAAATCAATTTTTCCTACACTTAATTATACAAAACATATATGTTATGTATATCTTAGGTATTTGTATATGTCTCGTACATGTCGTATTTACTTTAAATATATTTTAAATATATAGTCTACTTTATCACTTAAAATTCTTTCATTTTTTTATTTAAATCATTTATTTAATTTATCCAATTTAATTTTAATTTATTTAATTTAATTTCTAAAAATTAGGGATGTTACAATTCTCTCCCCTTTAAGAAAATTTCATTCACGAAATTACCTACTATCAACTCTGGAACAACTGGGGATACTGACTCTGTATCATTTGCTCACTCTTTCATGTCGCCTCCCCTGTAACATGATTCTTTCAAATGACTTTCACAACTTATTTCTCAACTCTTTCACCTCTCGTGCCAAGATCGTCATTCATTCTTCTTCATAAGTCAGATCTGAGCTCACATTAATGGACTCTACTGACAAAATATGAGATGGGTCTAACCTGCACCTCCAAAGTATAGAGACATGAAAGATATTATGTATTTGGTCTAACTCAGGCGGCAGAACCAACCTGTAAGCCACAGACTAACTCTCTCCAGAATCTCATATGGTCCTATGAAATAAGGACTTAACTGCCCTTTGCGATCAAATCTCAAAATTTTCTTTCACGGAGACACCTTCAGAAATATTTTCTCTCCCACACCGAACTCTATATCCTTTCTCTTCAAATTCGCATAGGATTTTTATTCGTCTAAAGCTACTTTCAGACGATCCCGAATCAATTTCACTTTCTCTTATGTTTCCTTAATCAAATCAGGATCAACCAGTTTGCCTTCTCCAATCTCATCCCAACACAAAGGTGTCCTGCATCTCCTGTCATACAAGGCCTCATAAGGTACCATTCTAATGCAGGACTGATAACTGTTATTATATGCAAACTCAATTAGTGGCATGAATCTGTCCCAGTTCCCTGTGAAATCAATGATACAACTCCTCAACATATTCTCTATAATCTGTATCACTCTCTCTAACTGCCTATCTATTTGAGGATGAAAAGTAGTAGTAAAATACAATTGAGAACCTAATACATCCTATAAACTCCTCCAAAATCTCGATGTAAATCAGGAATCTCGGTCTGACACCAAAGAAATCGGGACTCCATGCAACCTCACTATTTGACTGATATACAGCTCAACCAATCTCTTGAGTGAGTAATCCATCTGAACTGAAAGAAAATGAGCTGTCTTCATCATCTGATCAACAATTACACAAATTGCATCATGCTTCTTTTGGGTCAAAGGCAATCCAATCACAAAATCCATCGTCACTCATTCTCATTTCCACTCTGGTGTAGACAATGGCTGAAGCAACCCTGAAGGAACTTGGTGCTCAGCCTTCACTCTCTGGTAAGTGAGACATCTGGTCACAAATTCTGTTATGTCCTTCTTCATACCTGATCACCAATAATGCTGCTTCAAATCTTAATACATCTTGGTACTACCAGGGTGCATAACATAAACTGACTGATGTGCTTTCTCTAATACCAACCTCTTCAATCATGCGTCATCAGGAATGCATAACCTATCTTTATACCATAAACTGCCATCATTTCTCATATGAAAGTTTCGACTCTCCCTGTTTTAGCAATCTAACACAATCTTCTAAATCTTCTCATCTGTTAACTAGGCTTTCTTAACCTGATCTAACAACACTGGCCTCAATTGCAACTGAGCTATCAATGCACCATCATTTCAAGACTCAAATCTGGCATGTAAAGCTATCAACTCAAAAAGCAACAAGAGTGAAAAAATAGTTAACTCTGCCAAAAATTTCTGACTCAAGGCATCGGCAACAACATTTGTCTTGTTAGGATAATAATCAATCAAATAGTCATAATCTTTAATCAACTTTAACTATTGTCTCTGTCGAAGATTCAGCTCTTTCTGAACACCCAGATGCTTCAAACTCTTATGATCAGTATAAATGAAATACTTCTCCCTATATAAGTAATGTCGCCAAATCTTCAATGCAAAAACTATGGCTGCTAACTCCAAATCATGAGTCAGGTAATTCAGCTCATGTGGCTTCAACTATTGGAATGCATAAGTAATGACTCTACCCTCCTGTATCAGAATACAACCTAAACCACTATGTGAAGCATCACTATATATTACATATGGTTTACCTTTCACAGGCAGGGTAAGTACAGGAGCCTGAGTCAACATCTCCTTCAGTTGGTCAAAACTCACCTAACATCGATCTTTCCACATAAATCTAACTCCTTTCTAAAGTAATATGGTGAGTAGTGTAGCTATTATAGAAAAATTCTTCACAAATCGATGATAATAGCTTGCCAAACCCAAAATACTTCTAATCTCTGTCACAGTCTTCAGTGGACTCCAATTCAAGATAGCTTGAACTTTACTTGGATCAACTCTAATATCCTCTGCTGATACCATATGACTGAAAAAAGTTACTTGATCGAGCCAGAACTCACACTTAGACAGCTTAGCATACAACTGTTTCTCTCTTAATGTCTGCAATACAATTCGTAGATGCCTGACACGATCCTCTTTATTACGTGAATACACTAAAATATCATCAATGAAGACCATCACAAACTGATCTAAGTATGGTCTAAACACCCTATTCATTAAATCCATAAATATTATTGGTGCATTCGTCAATCCAAAAGGCATCACCAAAAACTCATAATACTCATACCTTGTACGGAAGGCTGTCTTGGGTACATCTACATCTCTAATTCTCAACTTATGGTACCTTGATCTCAGATCAATCTTAGAGAATACTACTGCTCCCTTCAACTGATCAAAAAGATCATCTATATAAGGTAATGGATACTTGTTCTTGATGGTTACCTTATTTAATTGCCTGTAATCAATACATAATTTCAAGGTGCCATCATTCTTCTTCACAAACAAAACAGGTGCTCCCCATGGAGACACACTAGGGCGAATAAATCCTTTATCAAGCAACTCTTGTAATTGCACCTTTAACTCCTTTAATTTTTTAGGTGCCATCCAATAAGGGATAATAGAGATGAGAGTGGTATCAGAAAAAAAAATCAATACCAAACTCTACTTCTCTCTCAGTAGGTACCCCTGGCAACTCATCAGGAAAAACATCTGAAAACTTAGCAACTGTAGATATATTATCGAGCTGGGACTCCATTACTCTAATATCTATAACATGAGCAAGATATGCCTCACATCCCTTCCGAATCATCCTCCTAGCTGATATAACTGTAATAAACATGAATGAAAAGTATCTCTGCTCATCAGATACCATAACATCTCTACTATCACGTATTTTTAGGGTAACACATTTCTGCTAACAGTCTACCATAACCCCATGCCTGAATAATCAATCCATGCCCAGAATCAAATTATACTCCCTAAAAGGCATCTCAATTAGGTCACTGAGAAACTTCTTATCCTGAACAACAATTGGACTATCTCAGTGCACCATGCTAACCACAACACTATGCCTTAAAGGATTTATAACCAAAATATTAAATCCTAGGGACTCAAAATGCAAGTCAGTCATAGGCAGTATGGATGCACTAATGTATGAATAAGTTAACCCAGGGTCTAACAATGTAAGAACTGAAGTACCAAATAAAGTAAAAGTACCAGCTATAACAGCTGAAGCTTTTTGCTGTCTCTGCATCACATAAACCCGCTGTGATAACCCTGCATCCTCTGATCTACTTCCTGCTATAGAACCTCCTCTCTGACAAGACCCTGATCGATCACCTTTGCCAAAATCTCTGCCACCACGGCTCCCTCTGACACTGGGTCTAGAAACCGATGTATTTATCTATCAGTCATCTAGTGGCTCTAGACAATCTCTGAGAAAATGATTTGGTGATCCACATTTATAACACACTGTTGGTGCACCTGTCCTCTAGCAAACAACCCCAAGTGCCCTACCATAATGAACACAAGTAGGCGGAGAAGACCTCTGAGTCACTGAGGTCAGGGCACTAGCCACTGAGGCTGCAGGTCTCTGTCTCTGCTACTGTGCTGACCTACAAGCTGACCCTGGATTTTACTGAACCTTTGAGGATATCCCCTCAGCCTCTCTTCGATGATGAAGACCCTGCCTCACCTTGGGGTCTCCTACCTCTGCTCTCCTCTACTCTGGTTGCTGCTGCAAGTTCCTATGCCCTCTCTACACTCCTAGCAAATTTTGATATTGAGAAGCTGCCACTAAACACATGATAGAGGGTCTCAATCCCTCCTCAAACCTCTAGCATCGGTCAAACTCATTTGATATAATCCCTCTTGCATACTGGCTCAGCCGGATGAACTCAATCTCATACTCTGTCACTGTCCTGGTGTCCTGCCTCAAGCTCAGGAACTCCATCTTCTTTGCATCCTTATACTCTCTCGGAGTATATTTCTTCTCGAATGCCTGCAAAAAATCGGCACAGGTCAAAACTGGTGGATCAGCTGTACCATGGGGAATCGTCTTCCACCACTCATAGGCATCCCCCTGCAAAAGTGATTTAGCATAATCAAACTTCTCTTCTGAACTAGCTGCAGCTGAATGAATACCCTTTGGACCCTATCCAGCTACTGCTATGCTATAGCAGGGTTTGTAGTGTCAACAAAATCTGTGACTCCAAATTTTCTTAGCTTATCATACTTCCGCGTGGCGGCGTCTTCGACTACTGAACTGGAGCCTGTCTCAATAGCTCCACCATATGTCGTACCCCAGCCCTGTGAAATCTCCTCAGCTGATGGTCTAATAGGCACAGAAGCAAATGCCTCATCAACAGACTCAACACCAGCTCCAACTCTACCCTCATCAGGAGCTACACTCTCTGCACTACCCTCTGCAGACTGATGTGTCATAGACGCCATAACTACCTATATCTTCAAATACAATAGAAATTGCCACATCAGAAATTAGAAAATATCAGTGCTAATGCATGTATCACAATTGAAAACCATATTTAAAATCTTTATTTTCTCTCTCTAACAATCCACCTAGGTCGATAACCACAAACCTAGGCTCTGATACCAAAATAAATGTAACACCCTTATACCTTATATACGTATAATACACACATTTAGTATATATAAAATTATGCATACACAGTATAAAATGCCACAATTCGGTTTACATAAAAATTTTCCTATTCCCCATTCCTCAAAAGATTTTTACAAATATATATATATATATATATATCAAAACCCACCAAAACCTCACATTAGTCAATTATTCAAAATATTCTTTATAATTTATAATATATATATACTCTAAAAACATAATATAATATACATAATATCAAAATGTACTATAATATAAAATATATACATGCTGGCAAAATAGTTTTGATCTTGATGTAGCAAAAATGCTTCAAGCTCAACAAGCACAAGTCTAGACCCGACCAGGTCTAGTAGAACTCTCCGGCTCTACCAGATCACCCCTGTCACCTGCGCGATGAATTACAATCGCGCTAAGCTAAAAGCCTAGCGATACAAACTTTGATAAAAATAAAACTTTAAAACAATGCCATTGGAAAATGATTATATGTTATGTCACAATGAGGCATCCAAGCTCACTATTAAATATATTCTTTCATCACTTGATAATTTACACAAACACATACATAAGCATGGGCCCAAACAAACTAATACATTATTCAAATCCCAAAGTTACTATCTTGGTTTATAATGACACCAAGTATCTAGCCTCGAAGGTAAATCAAGTAATGCTCAAAAGCTAGCCTTGAAGGTAAATCATGTTACAGCGACTCCAAGCGTCTAGCCCTAAAGGCAAATAATGAAGATAACCTCATAGACATGCCGCTAAACACAGAACTCTGGAAATTGAATAACATACTAGGCACACAATTAGGGGTGGGCATATCTTGGTTAATTGACCAAAATTATCGATTCGGTTAATCAATAATGTACATATCGGTCGGTTCAGTTATATGAATTGAGAATTTTGGTTATCGGTTCGGTTAATGGTTAACCAATTTTGACTCTTTGGTTAACCATTAACCGAAGAGTTTTAAACACACTGTTTTATGTTATTGGCAATATGGCATTTTCATTTTACTAAAAACCTAGTACACCCTCTCTGGTCTGGTCTTTGCCTCTCATTTCTCAACACCAGTTGATTCTTCTCTTCTCTCCTTAACTTTCCTCTCGAACATCATTGTCGTTGATGGACAACAACCATAACCAGTAGCAGTAGAAGCTAGCAGCGAGTAGCATCAGCATCCAACAGAAGCAAGCGAGCGGCCTCGTCAATCATTACTAGTCGCCAACAGTCACTGGTTGCCAATAGTCACAGCCAGTAGCAGTAGAAGGCAGCATCGAGTAGCAGCAGCAGCCAGCATGAGCAGGCTAGCGGCCTCGTCAGTCGTCACTGGTCTCCAACAGTCATAGCAACCTCGCAAATCATTTACTTTTGGGTCAGTTTTTTGCTTCTTTATGGTATTTTATGAAAATGATTATGAATGCTTGTTTGGGTTTTGTTTTCTTGGATTATATTCATTAGATCTATAAATTAAACTTGCCAAAAAAAGAGAGAATAACTCATCATATACCATAGATTTTTTAGTTATTTGATTAACATATCAAAAAAAAATTATTGAATTTTACTTTTTGGTAAAAAATGGGACCTAAGCTTGATGCTAAGTCTTAATTTTAGTTTGTTGTCATTTTAATGAATAGTATGAAAATAATTTATTGAATATGCATAATAATTTTGACCTGTTGGTTTGCTTCTGCTACTCCTATTGGTCTGGCTCATGGTTACTGGTTTGCTGATCTACATGTGCATAATAGCCTGCTCGGTGTAATCTTTTGGTCTACTCTTTTATTGGTTTTAATTTTGCATTATGGCCTACTTGCTGGTTTGCTCATTCTACTTGTTTCAATGTGTACATGGGTTTTGCTTAGTGATTTTGTGGGTTTTGGGTTTTTCAAATATTGTATCAAGGTTCTAGATTGGATGTAAGAGGTTAATAAAATTATTGGCTTCGTAATTATATTAAAAAAAATGCATAATATAAATAATTTCATTTTTAAGTATATTAATTACAAAATGAGATTAATTTCTTAAGAAAACATAAATAAATTTAGGATGTTTAAAAAGAAATATTTCTGGTGATAATTTTTAAAATCTCTCCAATATGCTCATTCACTATATCAAACTCTTTTATGAGATACTTGCACTTCACTGTCAGCCACTTTCATTAGGCAAAAAATAATAGTCTCTTGCATGCTCGACTGTAACATTATGCATAATAATCAATGCTTATAACTTAGAATATATTTGATAAAGAACAGGTGGGATAAAAGAGTGATGCAACAATACATAAATGGGTGTTTGTGGGATCACATTTTTTTGTTCTTTGTGTCATTTTTTTTTTGCTCTTTGTGTTTCTATGTGTCATTTTTAAGAAGCCTTTGAAAATGTTATTTTAGTTTATTATTTAGGCTATTGGATTTTTTTTATTTACTTTAAATTTTTTGATTTAATACTTGATAATCCTTCATTATTTACTATTTATATAAGCTCTTTTTTGTTGTATGGTAATGTAGATGGCGAGTCAACATGATGAGGAAGTTGAATGTTGTCCTTAATCAAGCATAGGGACACATGATACAGTCCCTAGCCCTTCCAAAAAGAAGAAAGTAAGGGATAGATCGCAAGTTTGGCAACACTTCAGTGAAAAGTTTGAGGATGAAGATGGTCAAATTAAGGTGCAATGTAAGTATTGCGATAGACAGTTCTTTTGTGATTCAAAAAAGAATGGGACTAGTGCATTAAAATATCATATGGGTAGATGCAAAAATAATCCAATAAATGGAAGAGATGCAAAACAAATGAAATTGAATGTTCAATCAGGAGGTACTGGAGATGCAATCATAACTAATTGAAAATTTGATCGACTGGCTTATAGAAAAGCATTAGCTATGTTAGTAATTGAGTGTGAATTAGCTTTAAAATTTTTAAAATTTATTGAGCATCCTGGGTTTAGAAAATTTATTTGCCAACTTTGTCCTGAATTTATTATTCCCTCTAGAAGAACTATGACTAGAGACATGTTTGAATTGTTTACTGAAGAGAGAAAAAAAATTAAAAAGGGTGTTGAATGCTGGTGGCTCATCTAGAGTGTGTCTTACCACTTATACTTGAACTTCTGTGCAAAGAATCAATTATATGTGTCTCACTGCACATTTTATAGATAAGAATTGGAACTTGTGCAAACAAATAATTAATTTTTGTCTAATTATAAGTCATAAGGGTGATGATTTGAATCGGAGTGTGGAGAAATGTTTGCTTGATTGGGGAATTGATAGACTTATGATCGTGGCAGCAGATAATGCTTCATCTAATAACAATGTAATATCAAGTTTGAAAAAGAAAATATCTAAACGGAGTCCAACTATATTAGGAGGTAGATATTTGCACATGAGATGCTTGGCTCACATTGTGAACTTGATAGTTGTGGAGGGGTTGAGTGATATTTCTAAGTCTATAGATAAGGTGAGATGTGTTGTTATATATATCAGAGCATCACCAGCTAGACTGGCTAAATTTAAGGAGTGCATTGTGTTGGAAGGAATTCAGTGCAAGACATTGTTGGCCTTAGATGTTCCTACCAGATGAAATTTCACATATCTCATGCTCGATAGAGTTGAAAAATTTGAGAGAGCATTTGAGAGGTATGATGAGCAAGATAGATCATTTAAGTATGATCTAATGAGAGATGATAAAATTGATGGTAGATATGTGGAGATAGATGGTAGGCCTAACTCAGATGATTGGGCATGTGTTAGGAGATTTTGCAAGTTTTTAGAAAAATTTTACAAGATGACTTTAAGGGTGTTGGGCTCCAAATATTGTACTTGCAACTCTTTTTTTTCATGATATTATAGAGATTCATATTTTGTTGAAAGAACTAGAATAAAGTGATGATGATCTAGAATTGTCCACCATGGCTATTAAGATGAGAAATAAATATAACAAATATTGGGGCAATCCAGATGAAAATAATATGTTAATTTATATCGCTGTTATTCTTGATCCTCGATACAAATCTGATTACATGGAATATGCTCTTAAGGAGTTGTATGGTTCACAAACAGGTATCAATTTTTTCAATAAGTTAAAGCAAGCCACCTTTGAGTTATTTAATGAGTACAAAAATAAAACAAGTGGCTATCAAAACCAAGGTGCTTCTAGTGCTTGTGTTATAAGTGGGAGTCAAAAGCAAGCTAATGTTATCCAATATAGGATGAGCCAATGTTATTTAGAGGGTATGAAAATCGAAAGGCAAGTGGAGATTATAAGACTGAATTGGATAGATATTTAACTGAAGATTGTGAAGATATTCCTAGCTTGGATATCTTGGGTTGGTGAAAAATTCATTCCCCCAGGTTTCCGATTTTGTCATTAATGGCACGCGATATATTGGCTGTCCCTATTTCTACTGTGGCTTTGGAGTATGCTTTTAGTACATGTGGATGGGTGCTTGATCCATATAAAAGTTCTCTGACTCCTAGATTAGTGGAGTTGCTTATGTGGTGTGGAGATTGGTTCTGGATTTCGTAAGAGCAGATGACTATTGAGGAAACACCTGAAGACATTGAAATGCTTGAAGATGGTAAAATTTAATTTCTTTTTTATATTGTGGTTGCAATTCTTTGTTTAATTTAATTAGTTTGTTTCTTTATTTATTTTTTTTATCTTAACTCCTTAATTCTTTTTATATTTTTTTTCAGCAATGGTTATAGTTGCATCTGAACATGAATCAAGAAATATTGTTATGCAATCAACTGATGTAGTTTTTTTTAAAAAAATTTATGGTAATTTTTAATGTTTGTGTCATTGTTATAATTTATGATTGTTGTGTGTTTTGATCAATGGAGTTATGTTGAATGATTATTTATTTTGTCGATTTGTAATTTTAAAATTGTTTTGTGTTGTAATTTGAACACAAGCTTGCTGCTTTTTGTGATGGATTTGGTTTTTTAATACTTGATAAAAACACTTAAATAGCCTATATATTTCATAATTTGATGATATGAAATTCTACAAGTCTTCAAGGATTGACTTGACACTTGGTCTGAAATTATTAATAGACAGAAACCAAATGATATTTTCACAAACAGGTTTGCTTGGCGTAGATGTGAGGCTACTTCTCTCCATGTCTGGCCTGCAGGAGGTTTAAATTATTGATACTTGATCTGTTGATCAAGCATATATGTATAGTAACATTAACAGTATTGAAACATATTTAATGAATAGCTCCATTTGCCACCAAATAAAATTTATTTGGCCTTCAATTTATTAATTTGGCTTGGCAATAAAATTTTATGGTGTAAGTTACACCCAATATCCCTTAAAAATTGCAGAGATTCTTTTAATGTTGTTAATTAATTTATATAAATTTAATTTGAATTTAAATAATAATTGAGTGAACATATTTAAATATTTAGTTAAATCTAATTAAATTTATTCAATTTAATTATATAAAAAAATAACCCATTTATAATTAGAGGTTTGTAATTAAAATAGTAAAAAATATACATTTTGCAAGAAGAGAAGCAAATTTCTAGGCATCTCCAAGCTTAATATGGACAGTTGATTGGCTATGTACTGTAAGTATAACTTTGGAAAAAAAAATTATAAATTAGGTTAAATGTCTGGTTCGGTTAATTAACCGAATTGACTAAGCCGATTTGGTTAATTAACCAAATTCATTATTCGGTCAGTTCGATCAGAAAAGTGTGTCTTTGGAACGGTCGGTCAAGTAGCGGTTCAGTCGGTTAATTAACCAACCAACCGAACACCCACATCTACACATAATCATTTCCTATTTTCTATCATCAATTTTTTTTTCTCATTTTTCTCATTCATATCAACATCATTTCATTTCAATTTATCACATTTTATCATTTCATCGCGATGTAAGATATCCCATAACAAAGTTACATTACCCAAACACTTTGCACATAATTCGCATTTTACTCAATCTAGGCATTTATAATGGCTTTTCATAATGCATATAATGCATACATATAACACAATATTCATGTATCAAGTAGCTTAACACATTTTTCATCCAAAATGTATTAAGCCCAATTTAATGCCAACATATCTAATTTATCAAAAGTTTATACTTATCTTAAAAAGCAGTCCAAAATAAGCTTCAAAACTCCCTCCGACCTTCTCTTCCAAGTTTTTCTTCAACACTAGGATTGGGCAAATTACTCTCTCTCAATGCCTATGTCAAATGTGATTACAAATAACACAGTCATTAATACGCCCATATTGTTGAGCGTGTCACTTGAGAATATTGCCCAAAATAACTATTTTTTTTGTCTTTTATTTGTAATTTCTATTTAAATGATTTGATGTTGAGATTACCTTAGATTACCTAAGATAATCTCTTACAGAAGCTTTGATATGCCCAACGAGACGGGCATGCCACTTGTCGTGTCAATTATTCTGCATTACAGTAGCTTCAACACGCTCAAAGACATGACCGTGTTACTGATCGTGTCATCAATGTTGAAACTCAGAATCGTTGACACGCCTAATAACATGGCCGTGTCAGACAAAATTTCTGCATTTCGCACACTCAACCATTACAACACAACCATTCCAAACTCAACTTAAAGTCAACCATTTCTTTAATCCAACCTTAAAATCATTATTAACTACTTAAAACAACTTTATACATACCCAAATAAGCTATTAAGACATGTTAATATAAAATCCCAAAATTCACATATCATATTTTTCCATAGAATTCCAAAGAACTTGCAAAATTGATAAAAAAAAAAAAAAAACTTACCAATTGAAAAAAAAAATCCTCAAAAATTCCACTTGAATCCTTGAAATTCTTTCAATCCTTGGTGTATGGAAGAAGAAAGAAGCTCCCTTACTCTCTCTTTGTAGCTCACGTTCAAAGAAGAAGAAAGGAAAAGAAAACACCTTTTCCTTTTCAATCCATCCTTATATATATATATATTATAATATAATAAGTCACTATCCATCCATCTCTTTATTATTATTATTATTCATTAAAATCAACTGTAATCAACTTTCCCTACACTTAATTATATATAACATATATGTGATATATATCTTAGGTATATGTATATGTCTTGTATATATTATATTTACTTCAAATATATTTCAAATATACATTCTATTTTATCACCTAAAATCTTTTTATTTTTCTATTTAAATTATTTATTTAATTTATTCAATTTAATTTTAATTTATTTTATTTAATTTCTAAAAATTAAGGATGTTACACTTTAAGTTTCGGGCTGTTTAAAAAATTAACAAATAATTTATTGTACCAAACTGCAACTATAAGTTGCGGTTTGGTGCGCAACTCCTCTGGCTAATGAGACTCGTCAGCCAAAGATTCTCTGGCTGAGGGGTTACCTCAACCATAGGAATAAATTCTCCTATGGCCGAGGCAGCAATTAATATATTTTTTTTAATAATTATTTTAAATTTATTATTTACTACTCTAACAAAGATTCACTTAATACTACTTAGTAAATATCCTCTTTCACTTTCATTTCTATCTTCAAAATCATTCTACAAATTTCCATCTTCCCTTAAAATTTTCTCCATACAAATTTTTTCTAAACAATCTCTTAATATAAACTCTTATTTTTCCATCTTCTAATCATTTCATTCCAATTATTAAAATACTTTTCTTTACAAAATATTATACATTTTCTAAATCAAATCTTTCTCTAGTCACTACTAAAAACAAATATCATCTCCATCCTCTTAAGGTTAATACTATATTAACCTCTATATATTTTTTAATTTTTTCATAAATTTATAATTAATTTTATTGTATGTTTTAATTTTTTTTTGCATAATTTTTTCATCTTTTTTGGAATTTTTTCATCATCTTTGGGAAGCATATAGAGGTATTTATAATATTTAATAAATTTTATATTTAATTGTTATGATTTGTATATTATTTGTACATATATGTACAGATATATATTTTGCTTATGTATTGCAATTTGTGTATGAATTTTTTAATTTTTTAATAAACTCATAATTATTTTTTAGGTTTAGGGATGGATGTTCAAAATTTTAAATTTAATTTGTTAAAATTTTTAATTTTTTCATAAACTTATAATTGAATTTGTAGGGTTTTTTAATTTTTTTAATTTTTTTATAAACTTATAATCAATTTTTTTAAGTTTTAGGAATAACAATAAAATTACCCTTTTTAATTTTTTAATTTTTTATAAACTTACAAGTAACTTGTTTAGGGTTTAGGGATAACATTAAAATTATCTTGTTAATTTTTTAATTTTTTTATAAATTTATAATTAATTTTTTTATGATTTAGGGATAATATTAAAATTATCTTATTACTTTTTAATTTTTTTATAAACATATAATAAAGTTTTTAGGATTTAGGGATAATTATTAAACTATATAAACAAGAAAATCATAATATATTGTATTGTCCCGAAAATGCTTGCTATAAAATTATTATTTATAATTAATTATAATTTTATTTGTTATAAAAATATTATTAATTATAAAATAAATTATTTATAATTAATTATAATTTTATTTGTTATAAAAATGTTATTTGATAATATATAAAATTATTTTTTTATTTTTAGTTTTTCATTAATGAATTTAGGTTAAATTTAATTGAAAAGTAATTTAAAAAAACATTTAGAAATTTTTTTTTTTGTGTTTGAAAAAATTTTAGTTTTGGTCATTTTTAAAAAAAAAAGTAGGTTAAGTTTAGGATTTTTTAAATCCGGTTTGAACCAAACCAAAACTATTAGTTTCAATTTGATTAAAGTCCAAAAGTGATAGTTTCGGTTCTAGTTTAAAAGTTCGATTTGATTTGAACCTAATTAGGGATGGCAATGGGTCGGGTATTTTCATATACCCGATCCATCCCGAACCATTTATATAGGGTATGAGTAGTTTATAAATGGGTTTGGACAAGTACGATTAGTATTTTTATTACCCATAACGGATTCGGGTACAGACCCTTGGATGCCCATTATCCGAATCCGATTATATATTAATTATATTTTATTAAAATTTTAATTATATATTTATTATATTATATTTTAATTATTTTAAATTTTTATTTATAATTATTTAATTAAAAAATTGTAATTTATATTTTAAATTTTATAATATTTTTGAATTTTTTTTATTTAAACGGGTAATTAAATGGGTTCGGATAATAAACGGACAGTATTAAACGGGTTTGAAATGAATACGAGTATAACTATATTCAAATTTAAAAGGGTTCAGGTAGTTTAAAAATTCAACGGATCTGGATTCGGGTAGAGTAAATTTCACGGGTACCCTATCCATTACCAACCCTAAAGCTAACTGAAAATTATAATTTTTGTCTTTACAAGCCAAACAACTATTTTTTTATTTTTAATTTTTTTAACTCTTTCATTAATGGATTTAGGTGAAGTTTAATTGAAAATTAATTTTTTAAAAAATTTAATTTCTTAACTCTTTATCAATCATCCCACGCAAATCCATTGATTAACTCAAAATAATCATAAAAAGATTTTTTTTTGAAAAATCATAAAAAGATTTTTTTTAAACCTTAGTATCTTTGGACAAATTAATCATAAAAAGAATTTTTTTTTAATTTTCAAAACTTAATATCATTTTCTAAACCCAGTAATTAATATGGATTATACAAGCTAATTAATTTGAAAATTCGAATAAGTTGCATGAATAACGAATAAATGAAAGAATTCGAATCAAATTTACATATTAAATTGAATTTCTGTTACTATATTTTTGTTATAATTTAATTGATTGTTTTAATTAAAAGACTTATAAAGGTAAGGAATAATTAAGAAAATTATATATACACATATTAATGTGGTATGAAATGTGTTATGGGAAAGCTTTAAATTAAAAGAAATAAATCATTTTCTCATGAGAGAGAACAAAGATAAAAAGGCCCCTAGTCTTTTGGTAAAAATATAAAATCATGTTAATACTTTTTATTAATATTTTTTTTCCAAAATTTATCTCTTAATATAAAATTTCATATATATTTGAAATGCCAACAATATGCATATATATCAACGCTATACCAATATGTTCAAAAGTATGATTAAGAATAAAGTACGCAAATAAATCTTTGTATATTTTACTTTGCTGATCCATTCATTTTTTGCCCTTGGATCTTTCAAATTTTTTTCCTTCTTCATTTTACCCTTCATAATTTCTAAAACTCCTCGTAAACTTAATTTTTATGTTCTTAGGCTTCCATTCTAATATATTTTCGTGCAAATAAATTTGTATCTTTGTTTTGACGTTTAATATTTGACTGATCTAAGGAAAAAAATTATTTAACTGATCAAAAGAAAGTAAGTCAATTAAAAATATAAAATTTATATTTTTAAAATTCTTATAATATTAAATTTTAATATAGCTAAATAATATAAATTGTAAAATATATTTTTTAGAAATAAGTTATTTTCTCTAAAAAAATGTATTTATAGTTTAAAAATTTCCCATGGAAAGAAAACATTTTAAAAAAATATACAATCATAAGTATTTTTTTTCCTTCCAGGCAGTTTCAAAAGAATTGGAATTGTGGAAAAATAACAATGATTATATTTTCAAATTTACTATTTTTTTACTATTTAGTGCAATAGATAAAACACTTGAAGAAAATTTATACCATTGAATATTATTAAATATATTTTTTAATTAGCTGGTTACAGAAATTCATTTGAATTTCATTAAACTTTTTTAATTAATTAATTTATTTTTTCATCTTTTAAAATTTAATTATGAAAAATTTTATTTTTTTTTTCTTGAATGAATTCAATAAACAAGGGCAGCACGGTGGCAATGAGGTGATAAAAAGAAAAAGTGAAGGGCAAAAAAGTGAAAAGAGAATGAGGGAGGCAGTTCTGTGTAGTTTTAAGAAAAGAAAAAATAATAAAGAAATGGGTTAATTTACAATCTGTGTTTTGGTAGGTTTGACCAGTGCTTATTGGGCTTCATTCTTCTTTCTATTAACAAATTCTAATATTCCTTTCGCCTTTTTCTCTTCAAAATCTCTCTCTCACACTTGTTTCAGCTCTTTCTCATTTCATTTCTTTGACTTGTTAAGGTTTTCCTTCTCTTTTTCTTTTTTATTTTTTGGGTTCTCGGTTCTCATCAAATCAAAAATACGGTTTCCCATTCACCATTTTAGTTCTGTCTTCTATCTGGGATTTTCATGAACTGGTTTTTAAGGTATGATTATTATTATTGTATTTTTTTTTCGTTTTCTAATAAAGGAAAAATCACTCTGAATTTTGGTGCTTGATGACTTCCCTGTAGAATCTTGTTTTATCTTGGGATAATTTGCGGGATTTGTTTTGTTTGTATTTTGTTGGGTTGATTTGCTTTGTTTGCCTATATTTTTCCATTTTTTCTTGTGGGTATTGTTTGGTTGTGGGAAATTTATGATGGGTGAATTTAACTAGCTGATTGGTTGATTTGTGGAATTTGAGGGGGCTCTGATTTTGAATTTTTTTAGTGATTTTGGATCTGAGTAGGAACAGTTGATTGATGGGTTTCTTGTCTTCTTCTACGGGTGCATTATTGAGTATGCCATTCAACTTTCTACTCTTTTAGTAATTTTATCAGTGGAAATCATTTGGTCTGATTTGCATTTCTCTTTAAAATTTTATGCGCATGGGTTAGTTAATTTTTATTTGGAATTTTACCTTAATAGTGTTCAGTCATCTGCTAAGCAATTTGTTGCTTCATCTTTTTATTAGTTCCACACAATTAGGTACTCCAATTAATTAGGGTTGTAACTTGGCCAGTTCATATAAATTTGCCAAACTTTGAATTTTAACATAGTTGTACTATACTAACAACACAAAAAGGAAGCTAAAAGTGTATGTATATACTTTTATATTTTCAATAAAAATAACTAATTTTGGCCATTTTTAGAAATTCAGATCAAAAGTGTAATTTTTCATATTTTATTTATCATATATAATTTTCAATAATTAAAAGTCTAATAAATTGATTTTCCAAAGTTGTTATTAAAAATTTTATTTCTGCACATAATATGAGATTTATTTTTTCATATGTTAAAAGCTAAATAAAAACTCTTAATTAAAATTGTAATTTTAATTTAGAGTTTTTATTTTATTAGTTAGTTGTATATTAGGATATAATGATATATTTTAATTCTTCATTCAAAATTTTACAGAATTTAATTATTATAGGAGACTTGTGATCAAACATTTCAAATAAGTCATACAACTTATATGTTATTTGGTTATATTTAATTTAATAATACTATGTTAGGCACAATTATATGTAGATATTCTTGAATATAAATACTAGCGACTTTATTTTTATTATTTACTTTAGAAAAAATGATAGTACCCGATACAATAATAATCCACTGAGGCGGTTGAATAGCTGAAACTACATCAAGTGTTGATTACAAATTTGGATAAAATAATTAGATACAAATTTCTAGTAACATTGAATTGGATTTTAACTTACTTATGTGTAATATAAGGCTCGCCATAAGATTGAATAAAAATCAATTCATTACTAAAATACGAATTTGAAATCCTTTTCAAGTATATGGAGGATTAAGATACGGACATAGTGAAATTATGAATGATGATGATTGGAGTTTAGTGCTTCACAAAGCTAGTCAAATTCATGAGTTGCAAGATATAGAATTATACATTGAGTATTTTAAGGACTTTACAATAAGTCAAACTGTTAATAATGGTCCATCAAATTACATGGACTCTGAAGTAGGTAATGATGATGGATGTGCTGAGGATGAAAAGGTGCATAGCCTTGATGTTGAAGGAGTTGATTTAAAAGACCACAATGAGGATAATGAGTCAATATCGAAAGATTGCAATGATATTGATGATGATGAGTATAAAGCTGGCTTTATTTCGGATGATGATGATGAAAATACATGAGTGATATTACTCATTGATTTGATTTCACCAACATCATCAAATCAACATTATGTTCCAAATTTGTTTCCTCAAACATCCTAATATATGAACATTGATATTGCTTCTTTACGGGCGAATTTTGATGATTCCATTGATTAGAATATGTTTTGGGATATTTCGAAAGAATTTTGTAAGGGCATGATTTTTTATTCAAAGTATGATGTGAAGATAGATGTTAAAGAGTACTCCATTAGACATAATTGTCAATTCAAAATGGAGGAGTCAAGAAGTAATTCCTTTGCATTGATATGTAAGCATAATGAGAGCAGGTGTAATTGGAGATTGCGCGCGACTAAAAAAGGATAAACAATATTTGGTGTTAATTGTATATAATGGCCCTCACACTTGTAACTTTCCAATTATGTTGCAAGATGACAGAAATCTAGATTCTAATTTCATTTCGAGTTGCATAAAAGAAGTGGTTAGATTAGATTCTGGGATAAAGATTGTTATTATCATTGCACTCATGAAGAAAAAATTTCATATCACTATGTCTTATACGAAAGCATGGATTACTAAACAAAAGATACTTGCAAGGTTGTTTGGGAGTTGGGATGAATCTTACAAGTTGCTCAGGCAATGGATAATGGTTGCACATTGTTGTAACCCAAGTTTAATGTATGAAATCGAAGATGATGTAGTTATAAAGAATAATAGAGTTATGTTAGGTGTCAAGCAGTTTGAGCATATGTTTTGGGCATTTAAGCCATGTATAGAAGGATTTGCATATTGCACTTCAGTATTGACAGTCGATGGGACTTTCTTACATGGGAAATATCTATTTAAAAATCCTTAATAATTAATAAATTAAGCCTCTGATTATGTGAGATGTCTCAAATTCAACATAAACATGTTAAATTTGCTTCCTAAATAATATACACAATAAAAAATACCATGTTTTAAGTTGAAATTTTGTAAACAAATTTATCGTGTATTAATTTATTTTATCAATTCACATTGTTTAGGGGAAAATTATGAGATAAGGGCCAATACAACTAATAAATTAGCTACATTGCAATATGGTTGATAGTTATGAAAATTCTAGTGGCAATATTTGGTGTGGCCGAAAAAATCCATTTAAAATTGCTTCTATATTTTCTTGCCTTGACAAGGGTCATGTGAATCATATTTTCATTGGCAAATATTAAAAAGCATATCTGAGGTAATTGACAATGCAGTTGTTAACACTATTTGAAATGGGGAAGATTATGTGAAGTAAGATGTGAAATGAAAGCTTATTGTAAATGCTATGATCTATTTATTTCAAAGGCTTCTTCTATTAATTTACCAAGGGTGTCAGTTGAAGAGGTGTAGGCAATGAAATAATGGCTATGGTTAGAGATCAACGTAATGTGTCGTCGGCTAGATAAATTTCATGCAAAAATGACCTAAATACATCCTCTTTAGGTATGGAGTCATCAATAGAAATTAGTGAAACATATAGAGATGATATATCTAATTATAGTGACACATAGGATAATGATTTTGTTAAATATTTGCCATTTTGTTTGCCAAAATTTTGTCAACCAAAAAATTTCATGAAATGTAACAATTTATAATTGAATGTTGTGGAACATTGTACTATAAATAACATCTTTTTTTTTGTTGAAATTTTTTATTGAATAGGTTAACAGTCTAAAAGTACACTCCTGGTGATATTTTTTGATTTACTGGACGTCATTGGACATTGAATGACGATTTTGTGTATCTTTTAGATCCCAACTTGCATGATTCCGAATTTATTTATAATAAACTGAGGTATAAGTAGACTTTTTGACTGCAACAGTCGAGGATACTTCGTGAAGAAGTATGTGAAGTTCATATATAGGTACTGCAAGCACATGCAGTCAATATGCCACGTTCAAATGTTAACAAATTGTGGAAACCTTATATAATATTTGTGAGGAGAGCAACCACATAAATAGCATACTAAATCAAGAGTTTTTTATAATACTTGCCAAAGAGTTTCACAATGAAGGTGATGAACGGCAAGCCACAATATTCAAAAAATTTGTAAATTTTGATGAACGTCTTTCAGATATTGACTTAAGTGACGAGGGTGATGTGTGATTGTAATTAATATACATCTTTTGTTAGAAATAATTTTATTTTCGTAGTAATTCAACTATTATGTATGAATGTGAAATATATTCAAATACATATAAACTAATTAACGATGCCTAATATAACATGCATGCAAATATAACTTTTTCTTTTGTAATTCATTAATTGTAAAAGAAAAATTATTTAGGAATTGGATGTATTCCCTTTGCAATAAGCGGAATCTAATACTATAAACAAAATAAAGCTAATTAATTAATTTATTATAAAGTGAATCATTTCTTTCCCACAATGACGCATCAAGATTATTTACTACTTTGTCAATTATAATATAATTATATAATAATTTAATAACTTATTTTACTAAATATAAATTTTAAATTTATTAGTTTTATATTTTTTAAAAATAATAGTTATCAAAAAATTTAAAATTCTACAAAAAAAAATAATAAATAAAACATGCAACAGAATTTATCATAAATTTATGAAAAAATTAAAAAAATATAAAGGTTAATGTAGTATTTAAGTTTAGAGATTAGAGATGATATTTGTTTTGGTAGTAATTAGAGAAAGATTTGATTTAGAAAATGTATAATATTTTGTAGAGAAAGTATTTTAATAGTTGAGATGAAATGAATAGAAAATGAAAAAAATAAGAGTTTACGTTGAGAGATTATTTAGAAAGAATTTGTGTAGGGAAAATTTAAAAGGCGTATAAAAATTTAGTAGAATGATTTTAAAGATAGAAATGAAAGTAAAATGGGATATATATTAAATAGTATTAGGTGAATATTTGTTAGGGTAGTAAATAATAAATTTAAAGTAATTATTAAAAAAAAGCTAATATTGAATTAGCCACTGCCTCATCTATAGGAGAATTTATTCCCTTGGTTGAGGCAGCCCCTTAGCCAGAGAACTCGTCAGCCAGAGAAGTTGCACAACCGCAACTGGTGCAATAAATTTTTTTTTATATGGTCTGAAACTACATGAAACTAAAACTCAGAGTTTTAAATTGTTTTACAAAAATATTAAAAAATTTTAGTGACTTCCAGTTTAATATAAATGCTCCCATATTCTCATAATATTAGGGAGAGGAGAAGTCTTAAATTTTAATAATTTTTTAGAACTTCTATCATATTTTAATAATTTTGCCCATGTTTTGATTATTTGGTTTTAATAGACTTTGTGTCTGTGTGTGTGTGTGTGTGTTTTGTTTTTTTTATTCGTGGCACACGTTTGACTTCATTGATTTGTTGTTGTTACCCGACGTTCTTAACTTCAAGAGTTAGAGGGTGTTTCTCAAAACTGGAGCTTTTCAGCTTATTGTGAATAAGTGATTTTTAGATTATAATCAGATTAAAAATAAGCAGTTAAGCGTTTCTGTAAACTAGCTAATAATCAGCTGATAATCAGTTTATAATCAGTTAAGTGTTTCTGTAAAATCAGCTTATAATCAGTTTTTAATTGTAGAAACTGTCAAAATGACCAAACTGTCCATGAGTTTATTTATTGTATAAAAATAATTTTTTAAATATCAATTCAAAATTTATTTTGCAATAATAATAATAATAATAATAAAATTTAATAATAATAATAATAATAAAATTTCTTTGATGGAAACTAAAGTGTATAAGGTAGGTAAATTTGGAATATTGAAGATTAGGTAGGGATAGTATGGTCTTTTACTTGGTCAAAACTGCTTAAAAAATAAGTGCTTAAAAAAAAAGTAGCAAAACCCAACTTTTAAAAAACTAATTAAAATCAGATTATAATCTACTATTTAAGTTTTCAGAAACACTTAAATAAACAACTTATAATCTAAAAACAGCTTATAAGCAGTTTTGACCAGCTTTTAAGTTTTGAGAAACACCCTCTTAATACTACCGTTTTTTTTTTCATTGGTTTTTTAATCAAACTTAAAAAAAATATTGGTTAAAATTAATATTTATATATTTTACTATGGTGTTATATATATTTTACTATAGCGTTTAATTATACTTAAAACATATTAATTGAAAATTTATTCTATTTACTAATATTATTTTGACCCATTATACTTGTGAAATTATAGAAAAATTTAATTATTTGATGCAGATTTTGTGTGCTCCTGTTCATATAATAATGAAATACTGCTTATTTATTGTTAGTATTTTTTCTCTTATAAAAAATTAAAAATATATCAAAATTATAAATTTTAATATTAAAATCCAAAAACATATATTAATTTTTTGTAATTTTTAATAACAGTTGCACTATCACGCGTATTATTTTCTATTAATAAGAATATCAGAAATTTTTTGAGAAGTGTCAATGCCGTCTTCCAAATTAATTTATGAAGATAAATTATTTATTTTCAAATTTTCCAACGAGATTTCTTGAAAGTTTCAAATTTGAGTAACATGTGCTTAAAACAATTATAAACTTTTTATTCAATAATATTAGAACTATTTTCAAAATAAAAAAAATTTGAATTTAAATAAATAGGCAGAATCAAATTTGAAATAATAATAATAATAATAATAATAATAATAATAATAATAATAATAATAATAATAATTTGGCAACTGTGTATGCAATATTATGCAGCGTGCGACAACAGAACTTCTCAAATATTGTCAAAATTGTCGCATATGTTTCATCACTAAACAGCGCTATATCTGTAAAATTCCCAAATCAAATTTGGCTTTTATATAGGTACTTACTGATTAAACTTAGACACGTGTGGAAGTATACAGTTACTGAAATTACACGTGTAAACGCCGCAATAACAAAATAGAAAATTACAAAATTTTATTTAAAAATTTAGTTCAATGAATTTTATCTAATTTTGACCATGAAAACTTGTGCAACAGACGTTGTTAATTTTGTAATCTGTTGAAAGTGCTGATGCATTATAAGACTTCTTCTCTTCTTCTTCTTCTTCTTCTTATTCTGTTGTTTTCTTAAATCCCAATTAAGAATTGAAAAGGTCTCTGTATCTTTCTAGCTTATAAGATACCAATATTTATCGCTATTCATTCCTTGCCAATTCTCCAAGTTACATACATACATATACATATATATATATATATATATATATTCCGTTGTGAAGTAAAGCTACATTCTGATTGAAATTTCAGGGAAGACCTGATTAACATAGAAGATGGGTGGCCGGAGCACTATTTTCGCCAGAATGTTAATCGTTGGTGCAGCAACAATATTATTAATGTTACAGGGAGCAAATGGTGCTACAGATTACACAGTTGGAGACAGATTGGGATGGACAGTACCTCCAAGCAATTCAACTGGGTATTATGAAGATTGGGCTTCCAACCACACTTTTCAGATTGGAGATTCTCTTGGTAAGCATTAATATTACCATTTTTCCCTTTTTTTTTGTATTTAATAAATGTTTTTTAAAGAAAAAGAAAAATTTTGATTTTCTTAGTGTTTTTGTAGAAAAAACCATGAATATATTCATTATTTATAAGTGCAAAAGCATTAAACTTTTTTATATATATAAATGAGTGGCTAGCTTGAGCCTACCGTATAAAATTTACAAAATTTTCTTAATTTTAATATAAAAAATAATTTAAATATTTAATACTTGCATTATAAATTAGATTGCATAGTTAATTTTTGACATCATTTATAAATATATATTTTTATTTTTATACAATTAGTAACATATATAACATACATATTAGTAACATATTTAACCCCTGAAATGGGGCTCAGGCAGCCTCAAAGGTAACCGGCCCATGTCCAGCCTTTCATAGAAATTAACTCAAGGGGGTGGAATTGATAAGTGATAAGCTAATTGGATAAATTATTCTCTTTATAATTACTGAATCTTTTTTTATTTTAATTTTCAGTATGCTCGCAAATTTTCGAATTATTACAATTTGATTATTAAGTATTAATTTGACCTAATTTTAGTGAAAATTTCATCAGAAATTTAATGTGGTATTCCACCTAATAGAGAAATCTTTAGATTTTAGTATTTGAATTTTCAAGTACAGCCTTATAGTTGTTATAATTAATTAATATTAGATTTCAGATAAGACTCTTATAGCTGTTAGAATATATAAAAAAATACTCTTAATTAATTGCAAACTAAAATTAATTAATATTAATTATAAATCATTACCAAATTAGAATCTGATTGTCAAAATAAAAACACAACAGTAAAAATAATATAAAAATTATTCTACTAATGTCAGTTGGTTTGAATCTTGTGAATGAAAAAAAATTTTCTAGAAGAGTATCTTCTTAAAAATTTGATAGTATTCGAATACGTATTAGTCGAGCAATGTAGATAACAAAAAAAAAATATGTATATTAATTATTCTAATTGATTTTTTTATTTCAAAATATATTATAGTAGCCTAATAATTATTTGTTTGTAAATTGATAAATCAGTGTTCAACTGGACTGGGAAACATACTGCAACGGAAGTAGCAAACAAAGAACAGTACGACAACTGCACAAAGACAGGAACTGTAATACTAACAAGTGGAGTGCTTGTCCCACTTGGAACTAATGGGACCCGCTATTTTGTCTGCTCCGTCGACGACCACTGTGAACGAGGCATGAAGCTGGCTGTTCAAGTTGGAAATGGAATAGCACCACCGTCACCTTCCACACTGCCACCTTCTGCAGCTCCTAATGCCCTCACCGCAGCTGCTTCTTCCCTGGCCGCTGCTCTCTCCGCCACGCTCATCCTCATCTTCTTCACTACCTAATTAATATTGTTGGCGTCTAAAATTAATATTTATATGTAGTCAGACATAATGGGGAGTGGAGGCGGCAATGGACCTCCCTTTCCCTCCTCCCACCTTGTATATATATATATATATATATATTTGTATTTTGTATAGAATTATATTTATATATAAATAAAATTTTATAGTATTTTATTAAAATTATATATATAATATTTTATATACATATTAATTTTTTTTACTATATATATATTTAATTAGTGGGTATTTAAAATTTTACAATTAAATATTTATATATAATATTTTTATAAAATTTTAATCGTATTTTATTTATAGTATTATATAAAAATTATATATATATATATAGTATTTTATATACATATTAACTTATTTTACTATATATATTTTTAATTAATGGGTATTTAGAGTTTTGTAATTAGAGTTTTGTAATTAGATATATATATATATATATATATATAGTATTTTATGAAAGTGATATATATATATAATATTTTATATATAGTACCTTATGAAAGTTATATATATATATATAGTATTATATATATTGGATTTTTTTACCATATTTATTTTTTAATTAGTGGGTATTTAGAGTTTTGTAATTAGAGTTTTATAATTAGGTATATATATATAGTATTTTATATTATATAGTATTATTATATAGTATTTTATGAAAGTGATATATATATATATATAGTATTTTATATATAGTATTTTATGAAAGTTATATATATATATATAGTATTATATATATTGGCTTTTTTTATCATATATATATTTTTTAATTAGTGGGTATTTAGAGTTTTATGATTAAATATATATATATATGATATTTTTTATAAAAATTTATAGTATTTTGTATACATATTGACTTTTTTTTATCATATATATATATTTAATTAGTGAATATTTAGAATTTTATGATTATGTATTTATATATATATATAGTATTATATATATATTGATTTCGTAACATATATATTTTTTATTTTAATTAGTGAGTATTTAGGATTTTATTATTAGATATTTAGATTAATATTAGAATGTTGTTATTTAATTATGAATTTTAATAAAACTAATATTCTTATTTGAAATTTAATTATGAATTTTGATAAAACTAATATTATCATTTAAAATAGTATTTAATGAAATATTATAAATAAATTAATAGATTCAATAATTAAAATAAAAAAAATATATAAAAAATTTAATAAAATTTTAGAATTTAATAAATAATATAAATTTTGATAGATTTTTTTTTACAAATTTATAATAAAAATCTAAAATTTGCTATAATATTAATATTCAATTTTATTTTCAATTCATCTGCAATTATTTTTTTACTTGAAAAATTTATCCTCTTATTTTATTTCTGGTTCCACTACAAGTAAGACATTATTACTATGGACTTGTTCATATTAATGTTGCAGTTATAATTTTCTTAATGGCTAGCATTTCAGCAACATATGAGTCAATTTGATTTTGATATTATTTATAATTTTAATCAATTATAAAAATTTAAATATATATTTTTAAGTGAAAATAAAAAATAAAAAAATAATTTTTGTGAATTTAATGCTTATAATATCTAATAAATAAGGCACAAGAGACTTAAGTCTCATAAAAAATTTTCACAAATTCCTGTTTAGAAAAAAAGTATAAATTAATTACGAGAAATTTTTAAGCTTCCTCATTAAAAATTATATTTTTAGACCAAATAATATAATTTTCGAAATTATTTTCCTCCTAGAAATCTACTTTTCTAGGACAGCTTTTTAAACGCACATCTTTCTTGCGAGGAAAAATGTTAATTTTGACTTAATTTTTAAGATTTTCTTATTAATTATTTAATGCAATTCTAAAAATTGATTAGAAGCTAATGGAGATTTTATATCCAAGATTACAATTATAATTCAATTATGAATATTTTCTGCTTCCAAATGTATAAACTTAATATTTACTTATTTAGTAACAAATAAGAATTTATTAAGGATAGGTATATATATATATATATAGCGACTGAATTACCTAGAAGAATCCCATTCACTTTAATTTAATTATCTGCTAATTAATGAAGCCTCCAAATTCTTTAAAAATGTGATTTTAAATTGACAGCAGTTTTTTTTTTTTGTTTGATCATTATTCTTTAACTGCTTTTGATTTAGTCTAATTTTGTTATTTGTTCCTCAAGTTTTTATTTTTTAATTAGAAAGGACGATTACAGTGTCGATTATTTTTGCACATTTGAGTTTCAGTTGACTTGTAATGACTAATGTTTAAAGGCATCTTTGACTATGAAAAAATTGGACTTTTATTAGCAGTTATAAAATTTTAGAATTTTTCTGCCCAAAGTGTTTAATACAATTCCTCTAATAATAACTACTATAGTTTGTTGTTGTTTTTTTAATTTATCTTTTTCGTAGCATTTGATTGTTTTTGAGTGTGTTTGAGGTCTTTTTCTCCAACAACTGTGACATCACAGCCTATGGAGAGTGTTAAATTTTTAATGTTAAATTTTTCTTTTTAATATAGATATGAAAAGTAAATCCTAACTTTAATATTCTTATATTTTTTTAGATGTGAATGATTCACACTTTTTCTCTCTACCTAATGTAAACATATAAGTGTACATATATGCATATATACATATATTAAAATAACCCATCAACTGTTAAGACTCAGAACTATTATTAATATGTGCACTGCAATCCTAGATTACGGTACATGTATATATCACTCTTTCTTAGTTTTTTTTTATAAATAATAATAAATGAATATAATAAATAAATAAATTTAGCTAATGCTTATGAAATTGTGCTCTTGCATGCTGATGCATAATCTAGCGATAAATATATTTTTCTATAGTCAATAGATCTAAGATTGATTTTCTCTCCCCAATATAATATTCAAAAATGAAATTGTACTCTTTTGATCAAATAAAAATGTGCCTCTTAGCCATCGTAACTATGCCCATGAGAAAGAGAAATCAAAACGGTTTAAAAAAAAGTGATTCGCTCTTTAACCCTAAATATCCTATGCGCATATTCATCATCTTTCACATTTTTTCATTTTCTGTCGTTTACCTTCTTCTTCTCTTCTCTTCTCTTTCTCTTTCATTTCTTTATTTTACATAGGGGAAAAAAAAAAAACCAACACTCCTTAATATCTTTTGTTCTTCGTAGCTTAAATCCATGGCTATGGCATCTAAGCATTTCAATATTGTTATGCATCAATAAATTTTAATGTAAAAATATTAGATTCTTGTTTCCTTTTAATCAGCTTTATTTTTTTTGTGTTATATATATATTTTTAATTTTTTAGTTCATTCCTTTTTTAGAAGAAAGAAAAAAGGGAAATCAAATTTTATGACTAACCTTTATTTTTCGTTGGACAATCATCACCACCCACTTCATCATTATCCCCTTCTTTTTTTTAAAACTTGATTTTGTCATTTTTCTAGTTTATCTTTAATTATTTATTTTTCAGATCTAGAAGATTCGTCTCTTTTTTGTTGTGTTTATTTATTTACTTATACTAAACAATTTTTATGTATAATTTCTCTTTTTTTTTTGCTAGAGCATCAAAATGCGAAGTTAAGTTTATGCGTGCATATATATATAATAATTTTATGGGTGCATATATATATGCTAGCGCATCAAAAGGACCTTTGACAGGGGATAAAATAATTTTAAAAGGATTTAATAAAAACAATAAACAATCAAGCATAAACATTATAGATATAAACAGATTAATAAACAGAATGTAAAAAAATATATTAAAATAAATTACAGAAATAATTTAAAAGCATATATTAAAAATATATAAAGAATAATTATAATCTCTTTTAAATGGTACGGCGGCGTTGTTTCATACCTGGTGCAAAGGAGGGCTTCAGACAAGTGCAAGTCTGACGTTGCTCCAATTTATATTTAGGTTTCCAGCCTTATATACCACTTTAAAGATTATAATTAAATCTTTAATTAAATTTGTATCTTAAATCTAAAATATTTTTATTAAGTTTATCAATACACACTCTTAAGTCTATTTGTTTTAGTATACCTATTTATACTATGTGAGATATAAATATACGGATCCCGTATAAGTATACAGCGTTGAATAGAGAGAGAAAAAAGCAGAAAAGGATAGAATATGGAAGTCCTTTTCAGCTATAAATAGTGCATATAATTTTTGATGTTCTAATTCCAGATCAAGCTCAACTTGCTCGTTTATTGCTTGCAAGAATTGGAACAGAGCATACTTATAAAATGAAATGAGAGATGAGATATAAAATTTAACTTTATTTAAATAAATAGAAACAAAATACAATACAGAATAAAAACTTTAAAATTAAAATATAAGTTATAAACTATAACTACCTTATACAAGGAGATCAATAGGTGTGGAGTACAGAACTGGAAGAAATATAAGTGAGAGGGGAAAGGGAAGAAGGAAGCTAAGACTAAGGCTTAAGGTTCTTCAATGTCTTCTGTGTGAGAGAGAACTATTTCAGATCCTTTTTCCCTTCAGAATGAGCTTCATTATATAGACAGAGGCTTTAAAATTCCACTGTTCTTGTCACATGCTTTGGCACTATAGAGGAATAGTAACCTGTCGTTACTATTTGCTTTTACTGTACCTTCACGCGTCTGAAATTGTAGATGAATAGTACCTTGTCGGAGGTACTGTTTGCTTTACTGTTGGGAACTATAGATGAACAGTTCTTCTGACTTTACTGTTGGAATCCCTCTGGTAAATACTGTAGATGAACAGTATCTTGTCAGTGGGCACCGCCTTTATTGACTTTAGTAACCTGAGTGGAGAAATTAGGTTTCTCCTGCCTTTAATCAGATGAATCTGAATCAGATTCAACTTCTGACTCAACTTTCTTTTTATTTTTCTTTGATTTTTCTTTCTTTTCTTTACTTTTTCTTTTTTCTTTTTCTTTATTCTTTTCTTTTTCTTTTTCTTTTTTCTTTTTCTTTTCTCTTTTCTTTTTTCTTTTATTTTTTCTTTTATTTTTACTTTTTCTTTACTTTTTATTTTAATTGGAGACAATATACCATAACAATCATCCTTATTACTGGGACAATAATCCGAGTCAGATGTCTCGGTGGAAGATGATGTCATGGATGATGAGGAGGAATCCGAAGAAGAGGAAAGAGATTTTCTTCTTCTGGATGAAGCTTTAGAGACTTTAGTTTGGGCTTTATTTGAAGATCCAGCAGAGCAGGTTCTACTGGGCTTAACGGGCTCAAAGGTTGAAGAAAGAGTTTTAACCATTTGTTCCATTAAGGCTCTATATTCTTCTGCAGTCTTTGCAGCTGCAAGAAGGGTAATATTTTGGGCTCTTTGAGCTCTAAAAGAGACTGATAGTCTTGGGTCAAGACCATTGTGATTTCTCTTAAGGAGCCATGCTTTAACAGTTTCTATGGTGGTAGAATTGCGAAAGGTAGTCCACCACTTGACTTTAGATTTTCTCAATATAACAGGGATATTGGTACCTGACTGAAATGAGGAGTCAAAATACTATTGATATACCCAAGGTACATTGAAGTTTAGGCAGAAAAGAAGTAGAGGAGGAAAATTCCTCTCAAATGGTGTAGGGTTTAGGTGAGCTTTAAAATACTGGTAAGCTAAAAGTACATCCTGTGAAAGAGTTCTTTCATCATTTCCACAATAATGCCACCAATCAACAAACCAGGAGGGAAGGTTATTGATCTTTATATTGGATTCACAATAGATGAGTCAGGAATGGGTTTTTCCAGGGTTTTGGAAAAATAGGGCTTTAGTCCAAGCATCAATGTAATCCCAATAGTTATATGAAGGATAATGGGCTATAGGAAGGGCTTTAAACTGCACAGGGATGTGCAAGGGTTTTCCCCATTCAGAATGATGGAGAATTTTCTTTATTTTAAATGAGGAATAAGCTATCACAGCCTTATCCTGTTGGTTATAATTGTGTTTAAAAAATAGAGATCCAGAATCCACAAGATTATTAAGATAATACTTTTGGGTTTTAAGAAAATCTGTTGGTTTAAAAAACCATCCTTTAGGATAAACAGAATCAATAACAGACCATGGGTTTTGTGGGATAGACCCAAAGTTAGTAATTAATTCTGCAAAATAAAAATTTTTATTATACCAAAAATTTTTTTGCTTTAATGGAAAATTTGATGAAACAATTTGAGTTGAATTTTTTGAAACATCCAACTCAATTTTAGAAACATTTTGAGATAGGGTTTTTTGAGAAGAAGATTCTCCTATCTCGATTTGGTTTTTTAAATAAGGGATTAAAGAATCTTTACCTGGAACCCCTGGAGGAGGTTCGTGTCCCATCTTTAATAAGGCTTTAATAACCTCAGGAGATTGGGCCAGCTGAGAGACCCATTGTTCAATATTGACTTTATCTTCTTCTTGGACAGCATCAGCCCAAGACTTTATGGGTTTAGGTTGAAGAATACTATCTGAATGATCAGATAGAGCTTTAGGAGAATCAACCTCTAGGGTTTCTTTAGCTTTATTGGCTGTTTTCTTTTTTCTCCCCATGATTCCTGAGAAGGAATTCACGAGTAAGGAAATCAGGTAAACTATTGTTTTCTCCTTTAATAAATTCAACATCAAAATCAAATATACTCAATATAGCTTGCCATCTAGCAAAAATTTGTTTTGAGGCAAGGTTTTTAACATCCTTTTGCAAAACATCTTTTGCACTTTTACAATCAATTCTTAATAAAAATTTTTGGTTCAATAAATCAGATTGAAATTTTGAAATGCATAAAACAATACTCAAAATTTCTTTCTTTATAGTAGAATAGTTTAATTGGGTTGGACTCCAATGTCCTGAATAAAGCTGGACTATGGTTTCTCTAACCTGTTTTAAAATCCCACCAAAACCTATATCTAAAGCATCAGTTTCTACTATCTTAGAAGCTAATGGATCAGCTATGTGTAGGCAAGGGATAGTCTTAACTAGGTCTTTAACTTGTCTAACTATGCCAGAATGGATTTCAGTCCATGGACTTGGGTTTTTCTTTAATCTATCATGCAGAGGTTTAATGGTTCTATTTAGGTTGGGAAAGAATTCTATAACATAATTCAGACAATCTAAAAATCTTTGTAACTGAGCTTTATTAATAATCTGATCAGGAAACTTATCCCCAAAGGCTACGTTTCTTTCTATAGGTTCTATGATTCTCTGTTCTATATAATGTCCTAAGAACCTAATCTTAGTTTGAAACAGAGACATCTTCGTTTTACTTAATACTAAGCCATTGTCTTTAATTACCATAAAAAATATTTTTAAATGTTTAAAATGTTCTTCTATAGTTGTTGAATATATTAAAACATCATCAATATATACAATACAAATTTAGTGTATGGATTAAAAATATCATTCATCACTCTCTGAAACTCAGAAGGTGCATTCTTTAAACCAAAAGGCATAACATTCCATTCATACTATCCAAATGGAACAGATAAATGCACTTATAAAAGCAAAGTCTGAACAACCTTGTAATTTAAAGAATAATTATCATTTACAAAAAATAAATGAACAATTAAATAATAAGTTTACACAAGATAAGATTAATAAATTAAAATCTCAAATAGAAAAAGATTTATGTGCTGATATTCCAAATGCATTTTGGAATAGAAAGCAACATATGGTTGATTTACCATATGAAGTAGGCTTTGATGAAAAGTTTATTACAACTAAAGCTCGGCCCATTCAGATGGCGCCTGATTTAATTGAATTTTGTAAAAAAGAAATAAATGATTTGGAAAATAAAGGATTAATAACTAAATCTAGAAGCCCTTGGTCTTATGCTGCATTCTATGTAAACAAGGCCTCTAAAATAGAAAGAGGAGCACCTAGATTAGTAATAAATTATAAACCTTTAAATAAAGCTTTAAAATGGATTAAATACCCTATTTTAAATAAAAAAGATTTATTAGGAAGATTATATAAAGCAAATATTTTTAGTAAATTTGATATGAAATCAGGATCACTCAATAAATGAACTACAGATAAATGTACTTATAAAAGCAAAGTCTGAACAACTTTGTAATTTAAAGAATAATTATCATTTACAAAAAATAAATGAACAATTAAATAATAAGTTTACACAAGATAAGATTAATAAATTAAAATCTCAAATAGAAAAAGATTTATGTGCTGATATTCCAAATGCATTTTGGAATAGAAAGCAACATATGGTTGATTTACCATATGAAGTAGGCTTTGATGAAAAGTCTATTACAACTAAAGCTCGGCACATTCAGATGGCGCCTGATTTAATTGAATTTTGTAAAAAAGAAATAAATGATTTGAAAAATAAAGGATTAATAACTAAATCTAGAAGCCCTTGGTCTTGTGCTGCATTCTATGTATAATGCGTGTACATACATACATATGTATGTGTTATGTTTACATATTTTTGTATTTTTCTGCTTGATTATCATTTTGATGATTGATTTTTTTTATATAAGCTTTCAGTATTGCCATTCAATATGTGAATTTGTGAGTGTTATAACTAATTTTGGGTTTGGGGGGTACTTGCATTTGTGCTTATTATGTGTGTTTCTTATTTTTCATGAACAATATACACGATGTAGTCACTATCTGACTAGATTTCATTATATGAGCTTTTGTTTTCTCTTTGACCCTCTTTTTCTTTTCATCTTATTTTCCTTTTGTATTTTTGAATCTATTTCTCTAATTTTCTCTTAATATATATATATATATATTATCTCTTCTTTGTGTTTTTCTTGTGTATGTTTATTTATTATTAGTTTAAGTATTTTCATTGCTTTCCTTAATAATGCTAATTAATAAATTTTAGTTGTGATCAAGTTGTGAATATGTGGCGGTAGGTAATTTAGAATTGTGTTTATGTCTAATACATAAATTTCCTTAAAGCTAAAATTATTTATCCTATTATTTGTAAACAAAAACAAAACAAAAAATTGATAATGTAATCACTCCCTGATGACATGCAATTTTTTTAAATTATAACAAAAATTAAATGCTAAAATTATAATAGAAAAATTAAAAGTTCAGTGTTTATGAATTCTCTAATTATTAAATAAGTGTTGACTTTCTAAATTTTCAGAATTTCTTAAGTGCACTTTCTATCTGGTGGATAAATTCTCTAATTGTTGAATAAGTGCCAACTTTCTATATTTTCAGAAGTTCTTAAGTTCACTCCATGCACTAAACAAAACTCAAGTTTTTTTTTTTTACAATTTCATCTATACTAGGAAACTGCAATAAGTATTTTTGCTCTCAATCCTCACTCTATTTTTCTGTTTGTATTTCTTATGATCTTTCTGTATGAATTTCCTCTCGTATTTATGGTGGAGAAGTTTTCTATTTTTATGTTATCATTTTCTCTCTTTTGGGGTTGTTTTTCTCCAGGTTTTGACATTTCCCCTTTCATAAATCTGCTGCTTTTTTTTTTTTTTTTACATTGGAAGAGATGGGATTTCTTTTTCTTAAAACAAGATTTTCTATATTTTTCTTTGGTTTTGATGTGGTTGTCTTTTATATTTGGATGTATTTTAATTGGTATCATTCAAACCAATTAGATTTGTTTAGTGATGATTCTATTATCTTAATCTATGTTCATATTTTGTGTAACAATTGAATTATCACATCTTTATGTTTAATTTATTTAATGATTTGATTATTATATTTTAGTGTAATAATGCATTTGTGTAACATAGTTTGACCTTTATAAAGTTTTACGTCTTCAATACATATATAGAATAAAAATCTATTTATATAATTATGTGTGAGAATTTATGGCTCGATCTTTAAAATGTTTCTATATCAACTAGTTTGTATTAAGTTTGATATTCGACACTCATTCCTAATTTATATTTTTCTTATTTATTTGATTGTAAAATACATTTTCTAAATAAGTAAAATATTCATTTACATTATTATTTTAGGTAGTGATGACGAAGTGGACCTAAGGACCCCTGATAGTTCGGGTTCGGCTATTGATGATCCTCTCACCTGTAAGACAGAGAAAGGGACCGGACTCCAGTGGAGAGGCTCCGATGCCTAAGTCAGTAATTGTGTTATTTATGGTAAGAAGAGCTCCCTAGTAGTTTAGGTGGAGAAGAAGGAACCCTTTACCTATAGGGGACTTGTCTTTGTTTATAGCTAATACCTGGCGGACAAGCCCTGCGTGTGTAAGCGAATATTAAAAATATTGAGATTGTACATCTGCCATGTCGGATGGTGTATATGCCAACGATATGGGGCACTCGACATATCGGAGTAGTGCGCTTGCCGTCGGTATGGAGTGCATATCTTGCTAGAATAGTGAACCTGCTGTCAGAGTAGTCGCATGATGTCGGAGTAGTGCGTCTTCTGTTAGTTTGGTGTGCCTGCTGTGTCAGAACATGTCTGTAATATCCTTATACCCTATAAACGTATAATGCACACACTCTCAGTATGTAAGATATGCATATACGATATAAGAATGTAACAATCCGATTTAATAAAAAAAAACTTCCATATTCTCTTAGTACTTAAAACATTTGTATTTATACAGATATATATATCAGAATATATGATACCTCACATTACTTCATTATTTAAAACACTTTATAATTTATAGTATAAATATATATTCTCAAAACATAATATTAAAATATACTTTAACATAAGATTTATACATACTGGCAAAGTGGTTTTGTTCTTGATGTAGCAATATGCTTCAAGCTCAATCAACAAAAGACTAGAGCTGATTCGGCCTAGAAGAACTGTCCGGCTCTACCAGATCACCTGTCACCTACACGATGAATTATAATCACGCTAAGCCGAAGCCTAGTGGTACAAACTTTGATAATAACAATATTCAAATACAATGCCAATGCAGAATGTTCATATGCTATGTCATCATATGATGTTCAAGACCATTTTTGGATATGTGCTTTCATCACTTGATAATTCATACAAACACATACACAAATATGGGCCCAAACAATTAATACATCATTCAATTCTCAGAGTTACCATTTTGGTCCATAATGATACCATGTGTCTGCCTCGAAGATAAAATATCAATGTAACAGTCCAACTAGGCATAGGCTTACGACTCGGTCTTTTCACCCAGCCCAACTTTAAATACTTATTTTTGAGGCTTACGACTCGGTCTTTTCACCTAAAAAATATTTTTACAGTAACACCAAGCGTCTAGCCCTATAGACAAATATAGGCATGTCGCTAAACACAGAACTTTAAAAATTGAATAACATACTAGGCACACAATTATTTCATATTTTCATTATTAATCTTTTTTTCATTTTCTCATGATCAAGCTAGGCACATTACCTCATTTATCTCATTTATATCAACATCATCATATAATCGTAATGTATCTCATTTTATACAATATATCCATCACCAATGGCTTTACATAATATCTTTAATGTATACACAACAAACGACATTACCCAAATATTTTGGGTCATTTTCATATTTTGCACATAGTTTACATTTCATTCAATTTAACCATTAACAATGCTTTTCACAATACATAATAATGCATACATAGCAATTTACATGTTTTAGCACCATGCTCATAAATACATAATGTATCAAGTAGCTTAACACATTTTCCATCCAAAATGTGTTAGGCCAAATATAATGCAATCACATTTCATTTATCAAGAGTTTGCACATACCTTAGGAAACACTCCAAAACAACCTTTAAAACTTCCTCTAACCTTCTCTTCCAAGTTATCCTTTAAAATTAGGGTTGGGCAAACTACTCTCTCTCAATGCCTATACCAAATGTGATCATAAATAACCATTTAATATCACATTCTAAGGCATTCTCAACATCAAATCATTTAAATAGGAATTGTAAATGAAAAACAAAGAAAAGAGTTATTCTCAAGTGACACGCCCAACAACACGGGCGTGTTACTAACCGTGTCATTAACTCACTCATACAGAAGCATTAACACATCCAATGACATGGACGTGTCATTGTCTGTGTCATTCATTCTGCCTCATAGAATGTTTGACACGCCCAACAACATGGGCATATTAAATGTCGTGTCAATTATTTTGCCTTACAGAAGCTACGACACGCTCATGGACATAGACGTGTTAATGATCGTGTTATCAGTGTGGAACTCAGCACCGTTGACATATCAAACGACATGGCCGTGTCACTGGGCCATGTCAACTAAAATCTGCATTTCGAACTCCCAACCATATGAATACAATCATTCCAAACTCAACAATACAATACCCTAAATCATCATCTTAGTTTTTATCCATAATTTACCCATAAATTTAACGTTTATATAACTCCAACATATCATAACTGTCATCTTATTCAATTAATCATCACTTTCTCTCATAACACATTCAAAGAAGAAGAAAGAAAAGAAATCTCTTCTCTTTTAATCCAACCTTAAAAATCATCATTAACTAACATCTTCATACATATACAAATAAGCCATTAAAACATGCTAATACAAAATCTCCAAAATCCAAATATCATGTTCTTCCATAGAATTCTAAAGAAACCTGCAAAATGATAAAGAAACTTACCAATTGACGAAGAATCCTCAAAATCTTTACTTGAATCCTTGATATTACTTCAATTCTTTGATGAATGGAAGAACTCTCCTCTAGACTTTCTCTCTCTCAAACTCACACCAAATAAGAAGGAAGAAAAGAAAAGACTCTTCTCTTTTCTTTCATTCTTATCTATATAATAATAATAATAATAATTACTATGCACTTAATTATACAATATATATATGTAATGTATATCTTGAATATATGTATATATCTTATATATATATATATATCATATTTACATCAAATATATTTCAAACATACATTTTACTTTTTCACTTAAAATCTTTTCATTTGATTTAAATTATTTATTTAATTTATCCAAATTTAATTTATTTTATTTAATATTCAAAAATTAGGAGTATTACAGTGTCTATAGAGTTCGGTCGAATGGTGATGTTCGAGACCCAAGTTCGGTGCATCCTGCGAGTTGAGCCTTTGCGCCGATGATGTGGAGATCGGTGGAGGAGCTCGGTGAATGTGGGTAGCACCACTAGATCCCCCTCTAGTGATCTAACATTCATGTCAGAGGGAACAAATGTTATTGACAAGACCCGAAGGGGGCAAATGTCAGTTATTAGTGGGTGTGATGCTTGGTTTAATGGGTGTGACGCTTCGATTAATGGGTGCCACGCTTCGATTAATAGGAGCTGATGGGCAGGAAATGGAAATCAGGTTTCCTGCCAGGTGCATTGAAGGCAAGCATATGGGTACTTACTATAAATAGGGGAGTGGGGTATCAGTTGATCGTTACCTATGAGCCAAGTGAGAGTTCTGTTACTTTGAGTAATTTTGTTCTAGTGTTGTGAGAAGTTGTTCGGTGCATGCTGCTATACTGAGGCTCATTAGCTATGAATAACGAGTGGTAAGTTTTCATTCTTGTACCTTTGTGTGTTTTGTTTAGTTATTATAGTGTAATGATTTCGAGGAGCGAACACCGAGGAGGAAAAGGGGGTTTGAGAGGAAAATTTACAATCTAACGAGTTGGTTAGGCCTAGTGGTAGTAGCGAGAGCTCATCCGTAGGGGTAAGCTCAGATGTTGAGGTAACTCGTATGGCGGTCGAGGAAGAGACATCAACTTGGCCAGTTCTGATGGATGAAATGGGAGAAGGTGACTCGAGTGCGTGCACGTCTAGTGATCAAGCACGAGTCAAGGATATAAAATCAACCCTGACTGTAGTGGACCTAAAGGGTATTCAGGACAAATACAAGATACCTAATGATTATGAGATGTTACTGCCGGGGGCAAATGTCTGAGGGCAAATGTCCGGAGGGACAATACTTTTGGTGCCGATCAGATTATAATATATGAAGAGGATATGAGGGCAAGGTTCAGTTTCCCCTTAGTCCCTTTATAACAATTTTTTTAGAAATGAATGGGATTTGTCCAGAGCAACTTAGTCCAAATGCCTGGAAAATTGTAGTGGGTTTCGAGGTTCTCTGCAAACTACTGGGTGTGGAAGCCTCTCCCAGGTGTCACAGAATTCTTTCACACAAGCTCAAACCCGTACGGCACTAGCAAACTTTGCCCAACACTTGAAAGAATGCTAGTCAGCCCTACTCTAATAAGCAAAATGTGAAAGTTAAGTAATAAAGAAAGCAATACAATCACAAGAGAAGAAGAGAGAGAGCTTGGAAAATGCTCTTATTGCTTAAGAACTTGTGAAAGAATCGGATGGTTACAACAAATGAACCCTACACCTATTTATACAACTCCACCTCCTCAATGGACGGTGATGATCATTTTGATCCAACGACCTAGAAAAAGCTTCTACACAATTTCAAGGATATTCCTTGAATATTCTATGGCATCTTCCTAAGAAATTCCCTAGCATATTCTACAGAAATCTATACATATACAACTCTAGAATTCTATGGAATACTATAGAACATTGTAGATCCTTAATTTTGGCACGGATTAGGAATATGAAGCTTACCTTATCCCGTTATAATTTTAAAGAACCTAAACCTAATTTTAAAGCTTAAATATTAGATGGTCCAATTCATAAAAGCCCAAATTAAATGGTAAAATATGTTCGGTCTGAAAGTAATTAAAAATTAGGGTTCGGTTTGAGTCGAGGCTGCCCAAATCGATTTGGGCGGCCAAAATTTATATGAGGGAGACCTCATATCGATTGTGAGTGTTATTGATTTTAACACTCAAAATCGATATGAGCCTTCCTCATATTGATTTGGGCAGCCAAAATCGATATGAGGAAGGCCTCATATTGATTTTAGCCTTCCAAATCGATATGAGGCTGCCTCATATCGATTTGGACAGCCCAAATCGACATGAGGAGGCTTCATGTCGATTTTTAGCCCTTGAATAATCCGAGTTCTAAATAAGTTTTGACCGAGCAATTTGATTTCCTAATGCATTTAAGACCCGGACTAGAGAGTTTAGGTTTAGGTTAAAGTATTGGTTTCCCTATAAATACGTGATTAACACAGATAAAAAGAACTGGAAACTTGGATGAATAGATTGGTAGTAAAAGAGAGAGAGCAATATCGAAAATTAGAAAAGGAACGAGGGATTAATAGATCGGCAGGAATTTGGATTAACAAATTGGCAGTAAAAAAGACAGTAGTAGTTTGATAAAATGGGAATCATCAAAAAGCAATTGAGCAACATCAAGCAAGGAAGAAAACAATCTGAAAACAAAGAAGAAAGCAAATCAAAGTGGCAGTGGCTAATCTTTGGATCACAAAGTCTTCAACCAAGAATCAATTGTTCTAGGTATAAAAGAAAAGATAGCTTGGATCAACACATCAACTTGGTGGAGCCTACAGTACAAGTAACGTTCTTATAAACTAATCCAGTTAAATACATTGATTTTCAATACTTAACTCATTTAACTTACTGTGATCATAATTCATGAAATAGGATTTTGCAAAAAATTTTATAATCACTTACAATATCCAAAAACCCATTAATTCCAAGTACCCATAAAATCACAGTTTTTCATCTAAACCCTAAAATTATTTTTATAAAAATTCTAAACCCTAATTTTGTTCAAGAAACCCTAATTCAAGATGTAAACCTCTATTTATGTTTTTATTGCTTCATTTAAAGTTTTTAAATTTAATTATGTAGTTTATTATATGTTTGAATGCTTGATTTATTTAATTTATCATGAATGAATATTTTTTAATTATTATTTATTTATTAAAATTGTAAGAGGCATGTTTCCATGATTGGGTATCTCATTAATTAATTTTCATGTAATTTAAATTATTTTTATATTTTGGGATTAATGTAAAAGGACACGTTTCCACCTTTTGATGTGTGTTCTATTTAGTTTTAGACATTGGACGATGTAAGGACACGTTTCCATCCTCGGATGGGTGTCTATTTATTTATTTTGTTTGAACATTATTTTGATTTTAATATAATAATGCTTTATTTTAATTATTGCATGTAGTATGGATAATATCATTATATTTAAGAATTATATAATATTAAGACCTAACAAGAGGCTGGTTCTAATGAACCGGGCATTGTGGGGGTACTGGGTCATTTCTCACATTCCCCACCCGTACTCAACTTTCCAAATCCATTAGGGGCTTGGGGATTCCTTAGAAATTAAGTCATTCATCCCTTTCTATTTTTCCGGCACTATTTAGGCTCAGGGCCTTAGAGAATTCCACCGGGAATGGGGGCGAAAATCCCCTCTCACAAATATTTTAGAGAATATTAACATATGAGATTCTAGAGAATTCCTAGCCTAACCACCACTTTGGCTAGGTCTCTTGCAAGTCTTGTGACATTATTCCCCACCTAATCTGGTGACGTCCTCGTTGCATTTAAGTCTTCATAGGCTTGAATTTGATCCTTGAATTGCCACAAATGTTGGATGGGTTCCCAACTGGCTTCACTTTTGGGCAATCTCTTCCACTTGATAAGGAGTTCATGTGTGGGTGGTTGATTGGAAAGGTACTTCACCCTATCGGCCAAAATCTCCTCCACTTCTTTGTCATGTTGGATGTATACTTCCATTGGCGCTCTTTGTGATATTCCAAGGCTTGGATCTTCCCCATCTTCCTTGTATGGCTTTAACAAGCTCACATGGAATACAGGATGGAACTTGATTTTAGGAGGCAACTCTACCTTGCAGGCTTGCATCCCCACTTTCTTGATGATAGGGAATGGTCCCTCATACCTCCTAATGACTTTATGATGTAGCCCGTCAACCTTGCATGATTATGCATTTTGACAAGCACAAGGTCTGCCACTTGGAACTCCCTCGGTTGCCTCTTCTTTTTGGCCCATTTCTTCATCCTCCTGGATGCTTTCTCTAAGTAGGTTCTTGCAACATCAACATTGTCATTCCATCTTTTGACAAATTTATAGGTAGAAGGAATAATACTTGTATAGCCTATGGCAATGGAGTTTGGAGTCCAGGGTTGTTGGCCCATGACTATCTTGAATGGACTATGCCCTGTTGATTCGCTCCTTTGAAGGTTGTATGAGAATTGGGCAACATCAAGCAACTTCGCCCAATCTCTTTGATTGGCACTCACATAGTGCCTCAAGTATAACTCCAACAAGGTGTTCACCCTCTCCATTTGCCCATCCGTTTGAGGGTGGAAACTACTTGAGAACTTGAGGTCGATACCCAATAACTCAAACAACTCGGTCCAAAATCTACCCGTGAATCGAGTATCCCTATTACTCCCAATAGGCTTGGGCACACTTTAATACTTCACAACATGCTTTAAAAATAAGTATGTAGCTTATTTAGCAATGCACTCCTTCAGTGTTGGGATGAAAGTAGCATACTTAGAGAACTGATCCACCACTACTAACACCCAATTGCATCCTTCGGACATGGGTAACCCCACGATGAAATCTATAGAAACACTTTCCCACAGTTTTTCAGGGATAGGAAGTGGTTGAAGTAGACCTGTGGGTAATTATTGCTCCACCTTATCTTGTTCAGTCTTCACATAGGCCTCAACATCATCCTTCAAAGTGAGGCTAATAATACACATCTTCCACCAATGCGAGAGTCCGATGCATCTCTGGATGACCAGCCTACTTACTATCATGGCATTCTTTCAAGGCTTCTGTAACATCCTAAAATTTTTGAAAATTTCTAATTTTTGGAAAATTGGATAAATAAATTATAATTTGAAAGGTTAAATTAAATTAATGGTTTTAAATGAAAAATGAAGGGATTTTAAATGAAAAAGTGGAATATATATGTGATATATATGCAAAATATACATAACATATAAAAGTCAACACTTTTTAAAAGAAAAGAGTATTTTGGTAATTAAATCTTATAAATTCAAAATTAATAAAATAATTCAAAAACAAATTAATTTTGAATGGAAGAGGGAAATTAGGACTTTTAATTTATTAAAAAAAATAATTAAATATTAAATTATTTTAATATATATATATATGTGATTAAAAAAAAGATGAAAAGGAAAAGAATATAAAAGTCTTCTTCTTCTTCTTCTTCTTCTTCTTCAAGGACGTGTTTTCCATGGGAGTTTGAAGACCAAGGATTTTGCTTCTTCCATACTCCATAAATTGAAGGAATTAACAAGTTGCAAGTGGATTTTTGGTGATTTCCACCAAAATTAGTAAGTTTCCATATCTTTTCTTTGAATTCCATGGAAGATGAGATTATGTGAGTTTTGAGATTTTGATGTAGGATGTTATAATTGTTGGAATTGGTGTGTATGATGTTATTTTGGGTAGTTAACAATGATTCTAAGGTTAGATTGAAGAGATGATGGAGTTTGGTTAAAGAATGGTGAAGAGAGAGAATTTAGGGTTATGGATTTTTGGGGTTTTGAAAACATGAACTTTAATTGTGAAAATTGGTTCTAAATGAGTTGTTTTGATTCATAAACAAGTATTTTAAAGTCAAATATTTGATTTGGTGGTGTTGGGTTGGAGTTTAAGAATGGAAGTGGAGATTTAGGGTTTTGGTAAAGTGATTTTCCAAAGTGGTTGAATTGTGTGATTTTATTTATTTAAGCATGTTGTTTAGTGTTAAAAGTGATGAATATAAGCTTGGAATGAGTAATGGATTTTGCTGGAATGGAAAACCTTCAATGGGGGAAGGTTATGCCATTTTTGAGATTTTGTGTATAAGAGTGTATTTTTATAGTGTAAATGATTTAAATGTATTAAAATATGTTTTTAAAAATATAAATAAACTTAAAACACTAATTTAATTGTAGTAGAATAAAATTCCAATGTTGAAGTAAGGAAATGCTAAATTTTTGGAAATTTATAGGAGTGATGTGTAATTATGGTTTAATGTTGAAAATGCCATTAAATGTGATACTAAATGATTATTTGTTATCACATTTGGTTTAGGCATTGAGGGAGGTTGATTTGCTTCATCCAAGTGGTGAAGGGCAAGTTAGAAAGATTGGATTGAAGATAATTTTTAGCTTGCTTTGGGTTGCTAGTGGAGGTATGTACAAACTTTGAATATAATATTTATATTTGCATAACATTTGGACTTAACACATTTTGGTTGAAAAATATGTTAAGCTACTTGGTTCTTTGATTGTGTATGAATAATGTGCTATGATATTTGCAATGTCATATATGTGTTAAATGCATTGTGAAGAGCCATTGATAATGGCTAATTTGTGTAACATGTGAAATATGCATATTATGTGAAAATACCCAAAATAATTGGGTAATGTGTTGTGAATGCAAAAATGAGATATGTGTAATAATGAAATGAATTGATATTGATAAAAATGAGAAAAGTGAGAAAAGTGAGAAAAATGAGAAAGATGTGAAAAATGAGAAAAGTGAGAAAAAAAAGTGAAAATAAGGCAATGTGCCTAGATTGAATATGTGAAAATGAGAAAGAGATTAATAATGAGAAATATGAATAAATTGTGTGCCTAGTATGTTAATCAATTTTCAGAGTTCTGGGTTTGGCGGCATGCCTATGATTACCTACGGGCTATACGCTGGAATGGTGAAAAGACTGGGTCGTAAGCCAGGCCAGCTGATAAATATGATGTATTTGGGGTGAAAAGACTGGGTTGTAAGCCTCAAAAACTGTAGCAATCTAGCCGGGTTGAGGACCAAGATACTGGGGCCTAAGGGTCTAGCCGGGTTGAGGTCCAAGAGACTGGAGCTGTTAGATTATTCATGGATATATTGCCTACGGGGCTAGACACATGGTGTCATTATGAACCAAAGCAGTAACTCTGAAATTTGAATAGCATATTAGATCCTTTTTGGGCCCATGCTTATCTTTGTTTTAATGTGAATTATGAATTATGGTACAATTGAGCAATATAATGTTATGAGTTGTGCTTATGAAATATTTAAAAAATATAAGAAAGTGGATTGATGTGACTTCTATATGCATTGTGCATTTGGTATTGCATTGAGTTACATTGTTATTATCAAAGTTTGTACCATTAGGCTTCGGCTTAGCGTGATTGTTTCCATCGCGCAGGTGATAGGGTAGACCTAGCTGAGCCAGAGAGTTCTTCTAGACCAGGTCGGGTCTAGACTTGTAGTTGAGATTGTTGAGTTGCTATCGAGATCAAAAACACTGCCAGCAGCATGTATATATTTTTATGTTATTCTAGATTTTTTAGTTTTATGCATAATATATTATGTTTTTGAATTTTACATATTGTATATTATAAAGAATATTTGGCTCAATGTATTTGAAATGGGAGAGTAAGTGTGTTTTAAATTATATATATATCTATATGTATAAATGTATGAGAAACTTGGTGAAATTGAGAAATATAGTTGAGATGGTAGTTGAAAATTATTTGGGAGTGTTTTCTTTTTGCAGTTTGAGTAATTGCTAAATTTTGGAATGTCCAAAATACAGACAAAACTCTGGCTAATTTTTCCTAGAGATTTATATATATATTATTTATTTTGGGTTCTTATAACAAGTAAAGAATATTTATATTCTATTTAATTTTTATATATTTAGATTTGAAGTTTTAAATTGGAAATGTGAAAATTTTTATTAAATCGGTTTGTGACATTTTTGTACCATATATGCTTATTTTACATATGCTGGAAATATGTAATGTACGTATATAGGGTATAAGGGTGTTACAACTTCCCTCCTTAAGTTGCCATGTGATGGAACATAGAGCCTCCTTCCTTTGGTATACATCAAGCCATCTTTTACCCAAAAGCACCTTGTCTTCCCCTCTTTGACAAGTTCAATGATGGTTTAGGCCATGGAATCATGCTCTAGTCCCTCCTTGATTCGTGCCTTCAAGGTTCTTTGAGGACTGCTAATGTCAGCTAGCTCTCCTTTTCGACTCAAGGCATCCGCAACTAGGTTGGCTTTACCGAGCTTGTACTCCAATGTGTAATCAAACTCTGCTAGGAAGTCTTGCCATCTAACTTGCTTTAGAGAAAGCTTCTTTTGTGTTTGGAAATAGCTAGTGGCAACATTATCTGTCTTGACCACAAACTTGCTCCCAAGCAAGTAGTGTTGCCATGTGCGCAATCAATGCACTACTATGGTCATCTCTTTCTCTTGCACGGTATACCGCCTCTCGGTATCATTGAGCTTCCTACTCTCAAAGGCAATAGCATGTCCATCTTGCATCAACACTCCACCTATTGCAAAATCAGAAGCATCGGTGTGCACCTTAAATGGCTAGAGATAATTGGGAAGCGCTAACACTGGCTCCTCTACAATTGCCTTCTTCAGCTCATCAAAGGCATGTTGGAATCATGAAGTCCACTCCCAACTTTGCCCCTTCTTTAACATATCCGTCAATGGCATGGCTATGGAAGAGTATCCCTTAATGAATCTTCTATAGTAATTCACCAAGCGAAGGAATGATCTTAATTCGGTGACTTTGGTTAGTGGCTCCCAATCTTGGATGGCTTGCACCTTGGACTTGTCCATCCTTAGCTTGCTTCTTCCGATGACATGACTAAAGAAAGTCACCTCTTCTTGGGTGAAGGAACATTTCTCCTTCTTTGAATCTTTCCTCTTGATTTTGATTAAGGACTCGACAGCGGCCATTGTGATTGCTAGATCTTCACTCCTCTTCTTTGGAGTTCTAGCTTGGCCCATCCAGTTAGGCCATCCATGAAGCAAAAAGAGCATCCTCTTGCCCCATGTTTGGAATCTCTAACAGTAACTCAGAGAATTCCTTTATGTACTCCCTTATGTAGCCTTCCTTGTGTTGAAGGTGATGAAACTTGGCCCTAGCTTCATTTTGAGAATCCTCAAGGTAGAAATACTTCTGAAGTTCACACTTGAAATCTTCCTAAGTGTCGATAGTGCAAAGACCCTTTTTCACATCATCACACCTTCTTCGCCAGCACACCATGGCGATGTTCCTTAAGTAGGGAGTGATGCTCTTCGACCGTTGAGCATCATCGATGATTCCTACTGCATCAAAGTAATTCTCGATGCCCCAACTTGCCCCATTATAAGCTTGGGCCTTTGAATATCCACTTTGTGGGTAGGAGTGGCATGCGTAGTTCCACCTCCATTGGCTATGGCAGCCATGCACTCACTAAGTTGAGTTTGAAGTTTCTCCATAACTTCTTCAAGGTTCGTAATCCTTACCTTGCAAGCATTCACCTCATCATCTTTCGCAGTAATAATGGCCTCCAAGGATCGCATCTTCTTGGATACTATTTCCAATGTCATGTTCAAGGCATCTTGCATCTCCTCGCGAAGCTCGTCTACCCCTATAGACTCTTGCCCCTTGATGCATTGGTCCATATCTTCGACTTTGTCCCTTATCTCAGATATAGTGGCATTAAACCTAGCCCACCTTTCCTCCATGGCGGTGATGATGTCCCTTGACTTATCCTTGCTGCCCTTCCCACCTTGGGCGGAGCTAATAGCAACAAAAGGATTTGTAGCTTCCGTCATTCTCTTATGTTGAAGTTTTCCCATCTGAGGCTCTGATACCAATTGTCACAGGATTTCTTTCACACAAGCTCAAACCCATGAGGCACTAGCAAACTTTGCCCAACACTTGAAGGAATAATAGTTAGCCCTATCCTAATAGGCAAAATGCAGAAGTTAAGTAATAAAGAAAGCAATACAATCACAAGAGAAGAAGAGAGAGAGCTTGGAGAATGCTTGAGAGTTCTTATTGCTTAAGAACTTGCGAAAGAATTGGATGGTTACAACAAATGAATCCTACACCTATTCATACTACTCCATCTCCTCAATGGACGGTGGTGATTATTTTGATCCAACAGCCTAGAATAAGCTTCTACACAATTCCAAGGATATTCCTTGAATATTCTATGGTATCTTCCTAAGAAATTCTCTAGCATATTCTAAAGAAATCTACACATATACAACTCTAGAATTCTGTGGAATACTATAGAATATTCTAGATAATATTTACATATGAGATTCTAGAGAATTCCTAGCCTAACCTCCACTTTGGCTAGGTCTCTTGCAAGTCTTGTGACACAGGGTTCTGGCTAACATATGCCTTATCAAATCACATCCAAAATCAGATAAAGATTTTTTTTTTGTTTTTGTGGCCTGGCTGGGGTTTTGACTCTTTACTAGAAAGCCAGACTCGATCAAAGGGTGGAAAGATTGGTTTTTAATTATAGATAAACTTGGGGGATTGGACTGCCGCATGGAGTGGAACTTGGACAGGAGGTGGCCACATGTAAAGAAAGAGGGACTAGGAGATGAAGACTAAACTATCTTTGATAAGATAGCCGAGAACATTCAGAGGGAGAAGTCAAATGTGGTACACTTAATATCCAAATATTTTCCATTATAGAGAGATCCGATTGAGCCCTGCCCTAAAGACCGGACTAGTAATACTAGTTGGATTGATTTTGACATAATATCATGATTTTTTTTTGTATGCAGAGATGGAAGGTGGAGGGTTGAAAGATCGAGTGAAGGCACTCCAGAAGGCAAAGGCTGAGGCTAAGGTGGAAGCGGAAGGAGCAGCCAGTGCAGCTGCCAAAGATAAAAGGAAGGCCGGTGACTCCTCCACTGGGGATAAGGGTGAGAAGATTTCAAAATGAAAAAGAAGGGAGAAGAAGAAAGATGTAATCACTATGGGCGAGGTTGAAGCCTTGTCGGGGAGAACAGGTTAACCAACTGGGAAGGAGAAGGCTAGAAGTGTCGATCTTCCTAGGGAGGATCAAGAGGGAGGACCCTCTACAGGTGCTGGGAGGGCGACCGAGGGTGAAGATGAGGTATGAGAGATGGATATCAATGAACTAATGGGGGGAGCTAGTGAGCGTATCTCACTACAAGGATGATTACTTCGTGAATGAGCATGAAGTCGGCCACTTTAGCAGGTAATTCTTAAGGACCATACCTCGGGAGAATAAGCATTCAAGAAGATGGGACCGAAAAAAGTTTTGGAGACATACCAGGTTGTATCGACTGAGGTACGTGAGCTAACTTATTCATGTGAATATATGATTTGCATATTTTTCGTACTAATCGTTTGTTGTTTATTCAGTATGATCTCCTCAATCAGCATATGGGGGATCAGTTTGGCAATGTGTTGGCCTTATATGTTGAGACCAAGAATGAGGTCGAGTCCTTGAAAAAGAGACAAGTAGAGGCCGAGCAGAGCTTGGAAAGGGCAGAAAAAAGGGCTTTCGAGGTCGAGCATAAAGCTAAGAGGGCAAAGAAAGAGCTCGCACACACAAAAGAAGAGCTTGCTCATACAAAAAGTGATCTCTTGACTACCCAAAGCTCGTTAGCCACCGAATAGGAAGCCTTGCTGAAGCTGAAGGACTAGATGGAAGATGGTATAGCTCATGAAATTGTGAAGTTCTAGGAGCTCGTCATTACAGAGCATAAGAAAAAATCTCCTGAAGGGGAGTATGATTGCGAGTTTGATGTTGACCCCGATCAAGCTCCTAATATATATGCCGATTAGGCTCTTGATGCTGAGATAGTTGATGGGGGGCGTGAGGAGGTCACTGATCTGGGAAATGATGATGCATAGGGCAAGACTCTTTTTTTTAGTTCAGTGTGTAGCCTGTTTTATGTGAATGTAAGGGCTAGCATGCTTGATATGTGTAATCTGTTTTTGAAATGAAAGAAAATATTGCTTAATTTGAGAATTTTGAGATTGGAATACGTATTAACTTGAGTTTAGTGAGCATGTATGTTATTATTTTGAATTGAAATTTAGTGAGGTGTAGTGCCCAGTGTCTAAAGTTTGGGACACAATGAGGGTGCTTAGTTATAGGGGCTTAAGGGTTCGGGCATAACAAGGGCGTGGTTTTAGAGCTCGGGCACAATAAGGGTGCATTCTTTAGAGCTCGGGTGCATTTTTAGAGCCTGGGCATAATGAGGGCATGCTTTTAGAATTTAGGTGCAATAAGGGCGAGCTTTTTGGAATAGGCACAACGAGGGTGTTTTTTTAGCGTGGGTGCAACGGGTGCACGCTTTTACAGTTTGGGCGCAACAAGGGCGTACTTTTTATAGTGGGCACAATGAGGCCACATTTTTTAGTTGCAATATGATTCGATATCTGGATTACAAGGTTTGTATTTGTATGTTCGAATTGAAGGACTTTGGGCTTGAGTTGTGTCTTCCTTATTCAATATGTGCGGTCAACAAATACAAGAAAGAAAATATGAAAGTTTTTGCGACAATTAAAGGCTATTGAAAGTATTTTCTTAAGTTGATGTTCCAGGCTCTTGGTATCTCTTTGTCTATTATTGTGCTAAGCTTGTAGGCTCCGCCTTTAGGTACTTTGGCTATCTTAAATGATCCTTCCCAATTAGCTCCCAATTTGCCAGGTCTTGTGGTTCTGCGAGTGGAGATAGCTCTTCGAAGGACGAGATCTCCTTTGTGAACTACTTATGGTGGACTCTCTTATTATGGAAATTGGCTATTCAAGCCTTGTAAGTTGCTGCTCTAATGCTCACTTGATCACGCTTGAGCATGTTTATATTGTATCTAGAGTGCATCTCTTGTTCACCTGAGAAATTAAGGGTTCTTGCCGATGGGAGCCCAATTTCTATAGGAATGACTGCCTCAATGCCATAAGACAAAGCATACGGAGTTTCTCTTTTGGCTGTTCTTGAGGAGGTGCGGTATGCCCACATCACATTACTCAATTCTTCTACCCATAACCCTTTAGCTTCGTCTAGTCTCTTCTTTAAGCCTGCTAGGATCGTTCTGTTAGTGACTTCGATTTGACCGTTTGACTGAGGGTGGTAGACCAAGGTGAACCTAAGATTGATCTTTAGCCTAGCACAATAATTCCTGAATTGTCTGCAGTCAAATGTCTTACCATTTTTTGTGATGACCATGTGTGGGATGCCAAATCTGGTGATGATCTCTCTGTTAAAAACTTTTATCACATCAGCTGGAGTAATGAAAGCTAGGGGTTCAGCCTCTAACTATTTGGTGAAATGGTCTACCACTACAACTAAAAATTTTCGCTGAGCTGTGGTTTGAGTTAAAGGGCCTAAGATGTCCAATCCCCGCTAAGCAAAGGGACACGGGCTCGGAATGGGTTTTTGATCAGCCGCGGGCTGGTACTGTAAGTTGGCATGCTTTTGGTACTTATCACACTTCTTGACCTGCTCTTTCGCATCTTTCTCTATTAATGGTAAGAAATATCCCTGCAGTAGTGCTTTTTGAGTCATCGCTCAGGATCCCTAGTGAGCTCTACATATCCCTTCATTAATTTCCTCCAGCAAGTAGTTGCCATCTTTTTCAGACATACACCTACTCCACGGGTGAGAGAATGATATTCTGTATAAGAAAACATCATGCAAGGAATATAAACTAGACTTTCTGGCAATCTTTATGGCCTTGGCTGTATCTTCTGGTAGCTCACAGGACTTCAACAACTTATATATTGGAAGTCTCCACCCCTCTATGAGTTTTGCTATCATTGTGGTAATAGCCTCATAGCTCAAATGCGAAATACCCTCGATCGGTATTCTGTGCTCCTGAGTCCCTTCCCTAGTGGTTGCAGCCTTAGCAAGTTGATCAGTGGGCTCATTCTCGGCCAGAACTATCTGTTGGATTCCCTAAGAGTAGCCGTTCTTTGTCAAGGTGGATAAGAGTTATGCTATGTGGTCTTTGTATTGCACCATGCTTGATGCTCTTACTTCATATCTTCCGGTTAACTGACTGATTACCAGTTGGAGATCAAAGAGGATACAGAGGGATTCAGGTTGGACTTCTTGGGTGAGATTCAACCCTAAGCAGATGGCTTCATACTCCGCCATGCTGTTAGACACCACAAAATTAAGCCTAGTTAAGTACTTAATAAGTATCTTTCTTGAGGCTTTAAGAATGATGCCTACGTTAGCCCCTTTGCCACACAAAGCATCATCCACATTGAGTATCCAGGATTCTTTAGAAGCGAACTTATGGGGTTGTTCAAACAATTCTGTCACAAAATCTGCTTTCATGGCTTGCCTTGGCTCATATCTAATGTCGAAATGCCCCAATTTTATAGCCCATTCTATAAGTCATTTAGAGATCTCTGTCCATTGAAGAATCTTCTTCAGACATGAATTGGTGGGCACCATGATAGTATTCACATCAAAATATGGGAGAAGTCTTTCGGGTGCAGAGCGTAAAGCCAATGCTAGCTTTTTAGGAGGAGCATAGCGAAGCTCAAGGTCCTTTAATACCTGGCTAGTATAATAGATCAAAAATTATTGACTATTTTCCTCTTTGACTAGCACTCAACCAACCACTACGGGTGAGGCCGAGAGATACAAATACAATGTTTCTCCTTCAATGGGTTGGCTAAGCATAGGGGGCGAGCTTAGAAACTTCTTCAAATCTTCAAAAGCTTGCAGACATTCATCGGTCTGCTGAAATTGCTTCAAATTCTTTAAGAGTCTAAAAAATGGCAAACATCTCCGAGCCAAGCATGAGATAAACCTCCCTAGGGTTGTAATCCTCCCATTTAGCTTATGAACTTCCTTGACGTTTCTAGGTGGTTTCATCTCCATGACAGTTGTATTTTCTCCGGATTAGCTTCGATGCCTCGCTCGGATATCATAGAGCCTAGGAATCTGCCGGACTAGACTCCAAATGCACACTTCTCTGGATTGAGCCTCATACCTGCCTGCCTCAGTGTCTGGAGGATGTCTGCTAGGTCCCGAGGATGTTCGGCTGGTGTCTTGGAATTGATGATCATATCATCACATAAACTTCTATAGTTTGACCAATTTGGCGTTGAAAGAGTTTGTTGACGAGCCTCTAATAAGTGGCTCCAGCGTTCTTTAGGCCGAATGACATGACTTTGTAATAGTAAGTGCCCCTTCCCATTATGAAGGAAGTCTTGCTCAGATCTTTGGTCTTCAGTGGGATCTAATGATAGCCAAATGAGGCATCTATAAACCTGTATTCTGCGTACCGAGCTATTGAATCAACTAAACAGTCAATGTTGGGGAGGGGGTAAAAATCCTTGGGGCATTCTTTATTCAGATCAGTGAAATCAACACACATCCTCCACTTCTTATTAGGTTTCTTCGTTAATACTACATTGGCCAGCCACTCTAGAAATAAGAATTCTCTGATGAAGCCACCTGAAGGAGTTTCTCGACCTCTTGCTCTGTAGATAGTTGCCTTTTCAGCCCCAAATTTCTTTTCTTTTGCTTTATCGGGGTCACACTGGGGTTCGTGTGAGCTCGTGAGTCATAAGCTCGGGAGAGATGCCTTGAACATCGGTTGCTTCCTAAGCAAAAACATCTTGGTACTGTTTCAGTATCTGGGCCAGGGTGAGCTCTTTTTCTATATTGCACTAGAGCTTGAGACCTTGAGAGTTTTGTCAGCCTCGACCTGTATACTCTTTAGCATGCTAGTCGGCTCAGGTCTGGCTTTCGAGCCATGACTTACATCAAGCGAGTAAACAGGGAGCACCACATTTGCATTCTTCAGGAGAACTGTGTAGGAATCCCAGGCCACTCCCTGATCCCCTCTGAGAACAACTACACCCGAGTAGGCAAGAATTTTCATAATTAAACCCCTCATAGAGATGAAAGCATCCACTTTAGCTAACAAAGGTCGACCAAAAATTGCATTGTAAGCAAAGTTCATATCAACTACCATGCAGCCAGTTCGGCAATTGCGGATAGCAGAACCATCTCCTAACTGTAGATCAAGCATTACCGAGCCAATTACTGGGATGCTGTGCCCAGAAAAATGAACCAAAGGTGATGAGATGGTTTTCAGGATACTCTAAGAGAGGCTGAACTTCTTATAGACATCAAGCATTAGCAGGTTAATGGCGCTACTTGTATCCACCAAAATATGATGTACAAGGTACTCTTAAACCACTACCTTGACCACTAAAGCATCAGTGTGTGGTCTGGTAATCTGGTGAGATTCTTCAGAATTGAAGGAGATGATTGCATCTCTCATGGTTGGGATCTTAGTTACTGAAAATACCCCCTTCCCTCTTCATTTCTACGAAGTGCCCACTATGTCATGATGGTCTCCTCCTGCTATGACATGTATAACCCCTACTGATGCCTTTTTGGCTCATCGGCATGACTCGACGTTAAGTTGCTCATTATCCTTGGAATTGAGTACAAATTGTTTCAGCTGGCCCTCCTAAATTAGCCGTTCTATCTCCCGTCACAACCTGCTGCAGCTGTTCGTCTTATGGCCATGGCCTCTATAAAAGCCACAATATAGACGTTAGTCCCTATTAGGGTCCTCTCTCATGGGTCGAGACCAGTTCACTTCAGTATTGTCCTTAAGCCAACCAATGCAAAATATTGGCCGAAGAAGTTACCAGCTAGTTGAAGTGTCCTGAAGCTTCTAATACATGATAGGTCTTTATGAGACCTTGGTGGATGGGTAATTTTCTCGAATTGTAGTTATAGGGGCACCATGAAGATCCCGACCTATCAAATTTCGGGGGATCAGTTCTAGTTTGAAAAGATCTATCAATGTTCTTCTAGGGGTAGATTGATACCACAAACTTGTTGATCGATAACTCTGTGAACTGCTTGAATTTAGTGATAGAGTGTGGCTCAAGGTTCTTGTACCATAGCTGTGCATTACCCGTTAGGGTTTTGGGGAATAACTTGCATAAGACAGAGTCTAACTTTGTGTAGATGAGGATCGTGTTGAAGAAGGAGTCCACATGCACTCGGGAATCGATTAACCCATCATATTCTACCAGCTTGGGTATGCAAAAGTTCAGGTAAACGTCCTCTAGGATCTCTTTTGATAAGGGGGTTGAAGGTGGCTTCATACAGTAAGGTGGGTCCTCGGCGCATTTTATTCAGCTTTTCTTCTACCAAGACAGTGACATCATCTTCAGCCTTCATGATATTTTTTCCTTTGGGCTCCGCTGGGGTAGTGGTTGAGTAAGTTTTTAATTGAGATTCAGAATGCTCGGGGGAGTAGAATCTCCTTCTGGCCTAACCCCCTAGCAATTGGAGGTTTTCTTCTGGCTGGTATTGGTGGTTGAAGGTTGGTAGCGAGATTGGCAGGCAGCGCACTTTAGGGGGTGGTGTTTGTGTCTGTTCGCTTTGCGATTTAAGGGTTGTAATGAATTCCCTGAGGGAGGCAGCGAGATCTTGGGCTACTTGGGTTGTTGAGTTTGGAGACTGTAATATTTTTGCTGCCATATGGGCTAATGAAGCAAAGGGGATAGGGGTGTGTTGTTGTTTGGGTTATGGGTTTTGTTTTCTTTTATGGGTTAGATTGGGAGTCCTGTCATCCATGACTTGGGGATTAGCCAGTCCACACTCACCGCGTTACTGATGACGAAGTGGGCCTAAGGACCCATGATAGTTCGGGTTCGGCTGTTAATATAGTTGGAGGTTTTCTTCTGATTGGTATGGGTGGTTGAAGGTTGGTGGCGGGGTTGGCGGGCAATGCTCTTTAGGGGGTGGTGTTTGTGTCTATTGGCTTTGCAATTTAAGGGTTGTAATGAATTCCCTGAGGGAGGCAGTGAGATCTTAGGCTGCTTGGGTTGCTAAGTTTAGAGATTTTAATATTTTCGCTGCCATATGGGCTAATGGAGCAATGGGGGTAAGGGTGTGCTGTTGCTTGGGTTACGAGTTTTATTTTCTTGGTTATATGTTAGATCAGGAGTCCTGTCATCCATGACTTGGGGATTAGCTAGTCCACGCTTACCGCATTACTGATGACGAAGTGGACCTAAGGACCCCTGATAGTTTAGGTTCGGCTATTGATGATCCTCCCACCTACAAGATAGAGAAAGGGACTAGACTCCAGTGGGCAGACTTTGATGCCTTAGTCAATAATTATGTTATTTATGGTAAGAAGAGCTCCCTAGTGGTTCGGGTGGAGAAGAAGGAACCCCTTACCTATAGGGGGCTTATCCTTATTTATAGCTAATACCTGGAAGGCAAGCCTGCGTGTGTTAGCAAATATTGGGAATGTCGAGATTGTGCATTTGCCATGTCAAAATGGTGTGTATGCCGACATTATGGGATGCTCGACATGTCGGAGTAGTGCACCTTCTGTCTTATGCGGCGCCTGCCTTGTCGAAATAGTACAGCTGCGGTCGATATGGTGTGCCTATTATTAGAGTAGTTGCCTGCTATTGGAGTAGTGCGTCTACCGTTGGAGTAGTGCATCTGTTGTGTCAGAACGTGTCTATAGAGTTCGGTTGAATGGTGATGTTCAGGGCCAAGGTTCGGTGCATCCTGCGAGTTGAGTCTTTATGCCCACGATGTGGAGATTGGTGGCGGAGCTTGGTGAATGTGGGTAGCACCAGGTAGTTCTAATGAGTTGGTAATCAAATTAGGGATATTTTTCTTCTTTTTTTTTTAAGAAAAACAACAATGTAAAGTGGTCCATTGTGTAATTATCTATAAAGACGTTATTGATTGATGCTAGCCAATAAAATATATTTTGAAAAAAAGAGGAAAAAATTCTGACAATCTATTTATTTCTTAGTGGTAAAATTATACAATTGACTTGCATTAAAAATGAACAAATAAATAAATAATTACAATGATCCTTACTTTTGACTCATTAGCATTTTACACAAAAAGGATGTTTCTATCTATTTTTTTTATTAATTTTTTTGGCTACAAGTTTCATATTGCACATAAAAGGTTTCATACAATCCTAATTTTCATTTTGTTATAATTTATCATTACCTTGCAACAATTCATTATTTTAATCTTTATCTAAATTTTATGCAAAAATTGAGTTATCAATGAATGGACTTTTTCCAAGGTGGATTTACTGTCATTCGAAAGCAAAGAAACTCAATCCTGGATTGGAAGTGCAACAAGTACTTTTAGATCTATGAGGTGTCAAAAGAAAAAAAAATTGAAATTAGGCAACTTATATTTCATGGGAATGGATTAAGAGGCATAAAAATGAGAGTTAGGAAAAATTTTCCAATGCAATAATAAAGAGGTTCATTGACTCCCCCATTGAAGACTTGGTCATTGAGTTTAATTTACTCAAGCAAGTGGGAAGTGTTCTAGAATTTCAAAAAGAATTGGAGGAGAAGAAAGCAAAAATGGAAAGGATGAATCCTTATTTGACCAAAGGTTATTCGTATCATGCTTTCTTAATGATTGAAGGATGAGAAAGCATTTATAATATGAATGTTTCGGCCCAATACTTTGGCTCAAGCATTAAAGTAAGCCCGATTACAGGAGATCTTGATAGAAGCCAACCAAAATGCTTACCAACAACCGAAACTTAAATATAACTACGACCCATCAACTTAAATTTACCATTACCTTTAATAACCTACCTATTCTAAACCCAAATATTTTTCACCAAAATCACAATAAAATCAACTAAGAAATGCCCTAATTCCCATCAACAATCCGATGAAAAATCCTAACTCATGCTTTCAGTGTGAGATAGCTATTTCCCTGGTCATTATTGTCAATCACGGCCAATGATGGCCTTACAAGGTCAAGAAGAAGAATAAGGAGATGTATAGGAGAAATGCCGAGCAATCAAAGAAGAAGAAGAAGAGGGTATAAAGAGAATTGAGCTATACCTTGCATGCTATATATAGAAGCATGGCAAATAATACCATTAAGTTGAAGGGTCAGATCAAGAATAAAACTCTGGTCATTCTAATTGATAATGCGAGAACCCACCGTTTCATAAACTCTAAAGTAGCAGAAGAATTGAAGCTTCCTACAGTCCAAGTTAAACCGGTTGATGGCTAGAAAATAGTAGTTGTGAACTCTTAATTTTACACCCAGTTAAAATTTGGTATTTCCAATTTAGAAATTGAAAAATTATTTCTAGAGATTTATTAATTTAATTTTGTTTAATAATTAAAAAAAATTAAAATTAAAACTTAGTGGCTAGCCGCACACGCATCAACTCTCTGATTCAAAATTTTAGCATATTTTTACCCCTATAAATAGGGATCCCCTTTTAATGAAAAGGGTCTCAATTTTTAGAGTCAAAATTCTATCAAAATACACCTGAAAATTTTGAAAATGAATCATTCAATTAATTTAATTTGTCCAATTTGTTTTTTCTTTCATACTTCTGCTCTTCTTGTTTTCAAACAAACAATCAATTGGAATATCTCAAATGGTGGAGCTATGAAGTGAAAAATCTCTTTAACCTTTCATCAAACTTGCTAAGAAGAAATCCTCAAATGTATTTTTTTCTTAAACTCTCTTTTCAATTATGTAACATACCAAACATAATTAATTAAATCCCGTCATTTTCAATCAAAGTATGAGCTATTTACATCTCTAATTCTCATTCAAATAAGATAATTAGGTATGCTTTAGAATTTCACTCCAGATAGCAAGCCCCTTAAAGGCCATAAAATTAATCCTTTCTTAATTCTTTAATTTAAATTATTTCGTCTTCAATTTTTTGTTTTTATTTATTTACTTATTTGATTGATGTGTTTAATTATAATTTATTTTAAATCAACATTTATCTATCTATTTTTTATTCAATTTAATTTTCTAAGGATTTGTGCTTAGCCATATCTATAAGGGATGAGCTAATGAATGTTTGTTTGTTATATTTTGGGGTTATAATATTTATACTAGTTGGAGATTTGTGTTTGACCTAGAAACTATAAGGGCTAGAGTCAAAACTCCTCTATGCATGCAATTTTTAGGGTTATAACAATTTTCTTTCCTCTCATTGTGAATGTCATATTTTAATTGCTCTTGTATTAATATTATTGTTATTCATAATATTTTGTCATTACATGAAAAATAACTTTCTTTTCTCAAAAAAGTTAAGATTTATTTAAAGTAAAATATTTGACTACTTAAATATTACTTAAAAACTTAGCCCAGAACACATCATGATTGGTGTCGGATTAGTGCCTTTTTAGAACAAGATATGCTAAGTAGGAGAAATATGTCTTTGGTAGTGCTTCTATAGAATACTTGAGATATGTTATTTCTACTGAAGGGGTTGCTATTGACAAGTCGAAGATCTAGGACATTGAGCTACCCTATTCTACCCATAATAAAAGAATTGAGAAGTTTTTTTTGGGTTGACTAATTATTACCAAAGATTTATCAAGTGTTATGGTGTAATAAGCAAGCCCTTAACTAAGTTATTAAAGAAGAAAGCTTTCCATTAGAATTCATAAGTAGAAGAAACTTTTAACAACTTAAAGAAAGTAATGGTCACTGCCCCTATTTTGGCATTACTTGACTTCTCACAGCCTTTCGCCCTCGAATGCGATGCAAGTGCTAATGGCGTAGGAGGCATATTGATGCAAGGTGGGGAACCCATAGCTTATTTATCCAAACCATTAAACCCAAGAAATTAGCTCCTTTTTACATATAAAAGGGAGCTTTTAGCCATTATACATGTCACTAAATGAATGCATTATCTGGAACAAAGGAGATTTTTTAAATAAAATTGATTAAGAGAGTATCAAAAATCTATTGGACTGGAACCTACATTCTTATGTTTAACAAAAAAGAATAACAAAATTGATGTGCTTGGACTACATAATTATCTCCAAGAAGAGGAAGGACAATAGGACAACAACTTTCCTTTGTGAGCTTTGGGGTTTTAGTCCCTACCACTCCTAGTTTGATGGCTATTTTGACACCGTTTAGGCTTATAGCTTTCGAGAACACATGCCTAAACATGGAGAATGATGAAGTCACCACCTAGTGAGACTGCAACGAAAGCTAGGATAGGACTTGAATCTTTAAGGAATCTCCACCCCCCCTGTATTGGGATTGGAAAGTTAAGTATGTATAGAGATGATAAGAGTCATCTTAGCATCCACATACGCCCGATTTATCCTTTCAGGTCTTTGTATTATTAAGTTTTCAGTGATTAAAATATTATTCTCTAATAAGCATAAAGAGTATGCATAAGGACACCTAAAAGAAACAATATATTATTCACCATATATTTACATTATTTACATATGTATAAATACTAACTAATAGCGAAAATAAAATGGAAAGAAAAAAAAATGAAATTTAAATGCATATATAATAATAGCAGCAACATAAAGAACTAGGAGGATTTGGATCCACATTTAGGCCATTAAGAATATCCACAAAATAAAATCTATAGAAAGCTGAAATATAATACACAAAGAATTATAAAAAAAACAAATAATACATACGCAAAGAGACATAGAACATACTGGATATACAAAGGACTAATAGGCTAGTAAATAAGAGTGATAGGCTCGCTAGTACTGGATAATCATTGGGCCTATTATTTTAGTGACGACGAACTTGTCAATTGCCAAAAATACATAGTTAAATGGAAAAAAATTGGCAAATCCACCATCCCTAACCTAAAAGGCCTTTCTATACAAAACATTTTTAAGTAAAGAATGACGGGTTCATCCATGGAAATAATGACCTTATCATTCTTCATGAGCATGAATCTAGAAGAAGATGTAACCTGATAAAAACATTATTTTGATGATTATTGACAAGTCTGTTGATGAAGCAGTAGGCCCATTAATCATCAACATTACACAAAGGTGTTAAAAACCATGAAGTCATACAAAAAACATCACATAAAAAATGATACCGTGATGGAGATTGACGGGCTCACCACTTAGACTAGCGAGCTCTTCAAGCTTTATCAGCTTCATAAACAGCAGTAAAAATACTTCCAAAATGTTACAAAAATCTAAAAATGTGAATTTCATCTAACTTTATTCTTCTACACATATTTTACAACGTATAGATACAATATAAATATCAAAATTTAGATTTATTCAAGATGTCAACAAAACTTGTTCTTATCCTAAAAACACCAATTTACAGGCAAAATGCATATGTATATCATAAAATAGGAAGCATACAATGTATGCAGGAAGCAATATGTATAAAATGGGAAAAAATAACAAGACAATAAAGAAGATTTAGAGGATTTAAAAGGAAGAAACTCTATTGTTGGCTTCTTAGATCTTTAAATCTATAGGTTTGCTATTTTTTTCACTCCTTTGAGTGTCTATTGAGGCAAACTAGGCTTGGGGGGCTCTGATTTAAAGGATTTTAGATAAGGGTTTGATGGGTTTCTCTCATTCTCTCTTTTCTCTCAATCTCTTTACTTATTTCTTTCTTTTCTTCCTTTTCTTTTGTTTTCTTTTCTCTTTCTCTCCCTCTCCTTCCCAAACAACTAGAGAGTTGATTCTCATTATAGTTAAAATATGCTCAATAGTTGAAAGAATACAAGGGCTCATCAGTTCTAATTATTAGCAGGCTTGTTTGTTAAGAGCATAGCACATCTTCTTTGATTTTTCCATCAACTCTCAAATCCAAACTCCCATTAATTCACTCTCTTTGCTTTTAAGATATCCTCAAACAAGGGTGTAAGATTTGCATATCCACAGTTTGCCTCTTGCTTGAGTTATGCAAGCATGTCACTTGGATAGTGAAAAGCAAACAATCAAACATTAGTCTGCCTCAATCTCCTCTCTATAGGTTTGGGCCTTTGGCCCTGCTTGGGTGTAAAAATCCTCTGTCCATAGTCAGGCATTGTAGCCCCTTTTTTGTATTATTTCTATTTGTTCATTCCTTAAACCTTTAAATATTCTCATATTCTCTACTTCATTCATTGGTTAATCTATTATTTTATTAAGTTCGTGAAGTTATTAATTGACCTTAAGCTCTATATGCATTAGGCCGTGATTTTTTCATATTTAATTATTTGTATTGGAAAAAATAGATCCAAATAAATAGAGGTTCGGATCTTACCTATGACGATGCATGCGAAAAGATTAACCTTATACTTGTACTACCAGTCTTAAAAAATAAACACCAAAGAGGGAAAGCTCTCGCTTTCTGCAGTCTAAAAATCAAGCCTAAACCTGTCAATCTCACACTTTTGGAGTAAGGAATTATATGAGAGAGAATTATAATAGTAACTTCTTTTTAAACTTACAAATACTTATGTATTTACAATAGCAATGTCCTTCTCCCAGAAATATTTGTGTTTGATTTTAAAGATAAAATCAAACTCTCTTAGATTATTTTAATTATCCAAGGATATTTTTTTTCTCCCAAATATCTTAATATTATTTGATAATATTAATTAAAAATAAATATTAAAATTAAAAAATATTTATCAATATATTAGTCAATGGGTCTATCCACCTGTTATAAGCATACCTGGCCAAAAACCAACATCTCCACTCGCACATGATGTGACATATGCTTAAAAGAGGTCATAGTTTAAGGCAAATCGTACTAGATTAATAGACTATGCGACCGGCATACTACAAGAGCTCTAGGCTATACACCTATTAAGGATATATAACATCTCGTTTATTGAAATAACTTCGAAGTAGATATAGTATACTTTACCCTAGACTCCTTATCACATTTCCACTGTCCTCATATGATGTTAGGACAATTTGCACTTATAATTATGTAAGCTTTCAAATATAATTGATTGACATGTTGATATAAAAAGAAACTAATAATCCAGTAATCTTCCTTTTAGTTTAATTCCCTTGATCATGATTAAACTAACTTTTCTAGAAATGTCCCATTAGGTCGAATCATTTATAACCCTTTAGTAATACTCTAAGATAGCAAACATCTAGCCATATCTCTAACCAAAAGTCATAAGAGTAACTTTTGAGAACCAGAATTTTCAAGGGTCTCACATTGAAAAAAGTTGAAATCATATGCTTTTGTCCACCCTGTGGTTGAAACTTTGCATATGTAGTAAAAAAACACATGCCACAATGTTCTTCCCATTATAATGGGGTGCATGTCTATCAAAAATAAATTTTTAAATAAAAAAAAACAATACATATGACAATTTAGACACACTCAATGCCTAACTGGAGTTCACATATGTGCTTAGTTTGATTCATAACTAACATATTTAGACAAAATTAGGTATAATCACGTGTAACCAGCCCAAAAAGAAAATAAATAACAAATATCATTATGTAAATGAGATGATCATCTTTCTTCAAATACTAGCTCATTATCACCCAGATAAAATGCTTGAAGCGGTCTCATCTTCACTTGCCAAATAGATAAATAGAAGGAAATTAACTATGTGAGAAAGTTAATTTATATTCTGTCCGACATGTTCTTAATAACATTAAATACCATAAACATTTAAACTCATCTAAACACAAAAAAAGCATCATGTTTAGTATTAATAAATGAAATAGTCAAGTGAACATATTCTAGGAGAGATAAATAGTATAAATATATCAACATCTACACAATCCAAGAGACCTTGTATGCCTAATGAATACATCTCAAAAAATTGGTTGGGCAAAGGGACTTACAACCATATGATGCGTATAAAATGTGTTTTTTGTTCAGTACCTTATGTCTAACCATGTCTCAAAAATAATTTTATACAATATGCTTCTAACTGCTTTTTTTAAAGTGCCGAACCTATTCATATTTGCTTGTCAACCCAAAGGGAGAGCAAATACCTAGTGTTGTACACACCATTATATAGAAATGAAAAATCAACAGTACTTGTATAAAGGATATTTTTCACATGCTCTATATCCTCTTGAAGATTTGGAGCATAGTTTATGACTCAAGCCTTTGCCTTTGGCAACTGGGGTATCCATAAGTTTATGATTACACATATTGAATCATTCAAGTACTTTCTAAACAATTTTCTCAAACAATCTTAAAGTCTTTACTCCAAAAGTATATGTGATCATGTCTTTTATCTTAAAATTGGTTGATAACCACTCTTTAATGTGGTTTGGAAACACCTTATTGTTTCTAACAACTAAAATGTCATTAACATATAATGACATTACGGCAAACTCTGCTTTCAGTCATTTGATGGAGACATAATAGTCCTTATCTATGAAAGCAAATGTACTATTATTTTGAAAAACTGCTTAAGGTCATAGATTGACATTTCAACCTTCAAACTTTTTTCCTTAACCTTATTTTATCAAGCTTGCTGGTCATTCCATATAGATTTCTTCATCTAATTCTCCATTGAGAAAAAAGTCATATTGCATTCATTTGATGCAATTCAAGATTAAAGTTTGCCACAATTTGCTATAATCAACCTCATAAATGTACAAGTTACAATAGGAGAAGACATATCTCTATAGTTTGTTCCTTTTTATTATCTATATCCCTTTAAAATGAGAACAGCCATGTTCCGCTTGAAAAAAAAATTGCTGTAAGCTTTTGTTTTGACTTGAGAATCCATTTATTCCTAATGGCTTGGAATCCTTTCGAAAGATTTACTAATTCTTATAGTCAGTTTGATCTTAAAGAAGTTAATTCTTCTTCCATTACATTTATTCATTTAGTCCGTAGCAAGACATGAGAGAACCTCTTAGATATTCTTTGGCTCATCTTTGTCTCGAGATATAACCATAACCATGAATTCTTCTCCATTGCCTTAGATTTAAATCATCAATGAGGTATTCTTTCATAGTTGCTTCATCTCAAATTAAAATTTTGTGGAGCAGTCTCATCAAGTTATATTGATATGTGTATTAAATCAAGATCCATAATGTTCCCATTAGAGTTGGGATTAGTAATCCCACTCAGACTAGGATCATTCTTTATTTGAACCAGTTGATGGAGACTAGCCACTAAATTGGTACTCCCATTTGGACTAGGATCACTCTCATTCAGACTAGTTGATGATGGAGTTAAGTCCACCAAATTCCTTCCACTTGGATGAAGTGGTCCTTGTGAATTTTGATCCAAGGTCTAATATAAGGAGAGCTCTTTATTTAATTTTGCTCAAAATATTCTTTGTATAAGAATGTGACATATGTGATTCAACCTAAGTTGTTCTCCCACTGTTTTACTTGCCCATGAAAATATATCTTTTGGATAGTTTAGAATATCTCATAAAGATACTCTTTTTACCTCTTGGGTCTAATTTTTCATGTTTGTGAGAGGTATCATGTTCACAAGCAACATGTCCCTAGGATTTTGGGACACTCAGATCAGCATGTCAACCTGTCCATAACTTATATGGAGTGAAAGTAAATGACTTGGAGGGCACTAGACTAACTACAAATAAGACTCTCAGTAATGCATCACCTCAATAGGCGATGAATAGTTAGGACCATAAGCGACCTAATTGTTCAAAGGAGAGTTCTATTTCTCCTTACAGATAACACTATTTTTTTGTGAAGTTCATGGAATAGTCAGCTATTGCTCTATTCATTTTTCATCATACATTTGCTTGAACTAATTAGACAAATATTTACTACCTCTGTCGGTTTGAGGTGCTTTGAATTCCTTATCTAATTGATTTTTTTTAACTAGCTTGAAATAAATCTTGAAGCATCTTAAGGCTTCATATTAATGTGTTATCAAATATACATGACCATACCGAGTACAATCATCAATAAAGATGATGAAATAATAAGCATTATGCCCTTACATTCATTGTATGAATAAATTGCAATGGAATTTAAGCTTTCGTGCCCTTTTTAAAAGGTTTTTTTTTTATAGTTTTTGTAGCTAGACATAATTCATAAGTAGACAATTCCACTTGATCAATATTTGATAGGACAACAACCAATCATTGTTGGCATTTAACAGGATCAAGTCTACCACATTCACATCATTCTTATAGTTTTGTGAAGTTGAAAATAAAGGAAAAACTGATATTGGAAACCACAGTACTTATAATATCCATATCAAGAAAAATTTCTTAGGAACATATTCAAAGTCTCAAAGAAATATATTTACCCAAAATACAAATGTGCTTAATTATCATGGAAACTTTAAGAAAACAAGTCAAAGTCAAACTAAATATAGAAGTCTAATTCTATAAAATTTATGAAATGTATAGGACATAATGGAACATTAAGGTTTAACTGCCACGCAAAACTCATTTGCAAGTGCATTTCTTTCAACACGTGTGTTGATCCTTATAAAGGTCCATCGTACCTCAGTTAGTTTTATACATGGAATTGTATGAAGGCTTCGGAATCCTTTATTACAGAGTTGGTTGCTTCCAGGTTTTTAGTACACATAGGATATTCTTTAGTTAATAAAATTGGATTAGAAAATAAGGATTCACTTACATGTGAGTTGTCTTGATATACCTTGTAAGTTATGATAAAGTTCTTCATATAATAGTCTATGTTTCCATAATTGAAAACATTTGACCTTTACTATCTTCCCCCTTTTAAGGTGCCATCCCTCAAGTTGGTTATCTTAGACTTTTATTTCATCTACCCATCTTAACTTGCTATACTCACATTTTTTATCCAAAACTTCATTTGAGCTGGACTTGTTCATATACACTGGATCTTATTGTTCTTAGGCCAACAAATATGACCATCATTACATAACTCACTAACCTTGTTTAACATCTCTCCTAGATGTCTCTTTATCAAATGTTCTCAAAATTTCTTGTAAGTATTAAGCTTAGTAGTGAGATATGAAAGTTTTGGCAAAAAAAAATTCACTAAATTTCTTAAAAAGGAAATATTTACATGCCTTTGGCATGTCCTTAGGTACAACACTCTTTCATAATGTCATCACCAAACAATATGATGCGAGCTTAAGGGTTATATACTTCCAAACAACATGAGTCTTATGATCCCACCTATGCTAGACCAAATTACCCTTGAGCAAACTTTCCATGATAATATTTAAGGGTTCAAAAAAGTTTAAGCATGTCCAACACATAGTTATACCATACAATATATAACTTTGTAAAATGTACTAACAAAATTCAAAATGCACTAGAAGCAATATTAAGTAAATACATAATTTACAAGAGACAATATATATAAATATTATTAATACACTGGTTTAAATGTCAATATTTTCACAACCAATTATACATTTATAATAACATATATATAATCTCGAGTCAAAAGGTCAATATGTTTCCAATCATCATCTTGATCATATGTATAATTAATATTAACGTAAAATATATATGCAAAAATATTCAAGTAAAATTATTCAAACTAAGTATTACAATTATATTTTGAATAATTTAGAATTTTGATAATGCCATGTATTATATTAATTATACTAAACAATTAATGATATAATTAATGTCATGCATCATATTAATTATATAAAATAATTAATAATATAATTAATGTGATATATTATATTAATTATACAAAAATAATTAATAATATAAATAATACATATTCCATTTATTAAGATAAAGTAAATAGTTCACAAACTATATACTTATAATAATTATGGCAAGAAAATATCTACAATTATTTTAGACATACTAAAATAAACTATGGATAAATTCATAATTATTAATTTTATGCATATTCTATATATTCACATCTTGCAGGAAATAACTTTCTCAACTTCTGCAAACAAATCTTACGACATGTTATTGTATCTTAAGTTATGGTCATATTTGGTATTCATACTCTCCCACTGCTTAGTGACATACTTAGATTTCTTTTAAATCTAAGTCTATTTAATCTTCTAACATGTGTTGATTTTTTTTAAAAAATATCTAATAAACATCTATATGCTTTAAGCTAATAATACCCCATTTAGCAAGTAAATGATCTAGCAATAAATAAATTAATAAAATTCAAGATGCACAATCGATTTTTCAAAGTTAAATGTTGAGACTATTCAATTTTCATATTACCGGATTCAATAATTGATTGATAATTAGTATAGACATACAAGATATGTCATATACCAAAAAAAAAGTCATCGTATGTAGTCCCTTGGACGCATTTCAATTTTTAGTAACTAATTTTTCAAAACAATTATTTTTGCCTCTTAAAAAAAATTTATGCTCAGCTTTTTATGCCACAAAGAAAGTTTTTACTATCTTAACCATTTTCTATAATTCATTATAGAAAAATATTAAGAAAAATTATGTATAATAAATATATATAATAATATAATACACATATTGTGTAATAATATGAATTACAAACGCATTTTTAGTCCCAATTAAGCAACTAAAAATATTTATATGGCATAAAAATAATTTAAATTAGATAAAAAAAATACTCAAAAATGATTTTCCAAAGCATAGAAATAATTTTCTGTATTTTTTCTAAATTTTTTTAGGCTAAGAAAATATCTTTCTTAATTAAAAATTAAAATTTCTATATTTAAAATAATATTTTAAATTAAAAAATATTATTCTAGTAGCACAACAAAATTATTTGAAATTTAACATTAAATTAAAAAAATTATTTTGAATCAAACTGAGTGAAAACGATGAAAAATAGAGTCCAAAAATAAATTCTATAAAAAAAATAGAATCGACTCAATCAGATATTATCACGTGTCAGCATCGACTCAATCAGATACTACCACGTGTGTCTGGAGGACCCAGCTGGCTCCGCAGCATGCTGCAGTGCTAAACGACATGTCATTTCATGCTGGGCTATCGCTGTAAGAGGCTGGGCCATACACAGCGCGTGGGGTCCATGATTTGGTCGGCATGGGCTTTTTCTAGTGGGGGGTTTTTCAGGTCTCTGGTTCCTGCTAGATGGATATTTTAAATTAAACGACACTCTATAATAGAGAGTAGTACACACAGTTGCCATCAAGGAAAGTGAAAATTTTAAAAAAAAATTGAAAACCCTAAAATTTCATATTTGAATACCAAACTATAGAAGGTTATATCTTGCTGCAATTTAACTTCGATTTTTGCAAACAATACACCAAATTGAAGCTCTACATGCCTACTGTCATATGAAATCATAAAATCATATACTAGAGCAATAAGACAATGTCTTTCATACCTAAACATGCCCATACAAATTAATTACCAAAGTTCATAAATAATTTACCAAAAATTATTTTTAAACAACTAGTCAACCTAAATATTCATAAAAACTGGAGCACAAACAACTATGGCTCTGATATCAATGTTGAAAAAATAGATTCACATAAATAGATATTTGAATCTTACCTCTGACGAGACCTGCAGAAGATTAATCTTGTATTTGTACTACCAGTCTTGAAGAACAATAACCAAAGAGGAAAAGTTTTCGCTTTTTATTGTCTAAAAATCAACCTAACCCTCTCAATTTCACAATTTTGGAGTAAGAAATTATAAGAGAGAGAATTATAATAGTAAACACTTTTTAAGCCTGCAAATACTCATTTATTTATAGTATTAATATCCTTCTCACAAGAAAATTTGTGTTTGATTTTAAAAATAAAATCACTCTTTTAGATTATCCTAATTATTCAAAATATTATTTTTTTCTAAATATCTTAATTTTATCAGATAATTTTAATTAAAAATAAATATTATAATTAAATAATATTTATCAATATATTGATTTATGGATCTATTCATCGGTTATGAATGGACTCGACCCAAAACCAACAATTTGCTTCTAGTCTAAATTCCTTAATGAATTCTACTATGTTGTAATGATGTTTTGCACTACAGGCCCTATTTGTTGTTTTCCTTTCTACTAATGGAAAATCAACAAGTTGGTTTTACTTCCGTCGCTTTCACATTTTTATCCAAAAGCTCATTAATCAAACATGCATTTGGTGGCAGATGATAGGGAGTTCTCCATGCAATATGTACTTATGATCTGTATATTTTATTTTCAATTTTGACTTATCGTTATGAGATGTCCTCGCAAATAAAATAGGGCAGTGTCTAAATGTTAGAAGAAAAGAAAATGACTGATCCTTTTCAAAGAACAAGGTAAAAAAAGATAGGGTAATTTTTTTGTACTTTTTCTCTAATTTAATAATGGGTGGAGAGCATTTTGCGGAGGATTGAACGAACAGAGAATCTTCCTTTTTTTTCTAATTAAAAAAAATTCAAGTAATATTTCAATTCAACTGTAAAAGTTGGAAGGCATGCAAAAACAGCAACAATTTTTTTTATAAAAGTAATTAATGTGACATTGTTCAATCGTTCACGGAAGAGAATTGATATTATAAATCAATATTGGCAGGTATATATGTATGCGTACTATAAACTCAGACGCAACATACATCTTCAATTTTTTTTTTAATTTTTATTATTTTCTTCTTTTGTTGTCATAAGAAAGGTCATGCAAATTAAATTTTATAATAATACAGTTTTAATCTTTTTAAAATTAAAAATTTTCCATTTAGCCAATAAATTTTGACAGTAAAGAAATGTTATCAAATCATAATAATCCCTTCCCTTCTAAGAATTTTAAATGTAATTAAAATTTGAAAAAAAAAACACTTTCAACATTTCAAAATGCAACGGTCTGTAGTGTTGAAAATTCTTCACAATGGAAGAGTTGAGAATCCTTCAAACTATGGATTACTTTATTGACATCTATTATGGCAAAAAATATCATCAATTATCTATTTTTTTATCTTTATTTTTCTTGAGAATTAATCTTTTTTCTTGCACTTTCTAAAAAACCTAACAATATAAAACAGATAAAAATATTAACCAAACTCAATTGGCTCCAATTTTATTTTAATCCAAAAATTATAATTTTATATTTTTAATGTTTTAATTGGTTTTAAGTTATAATCAAATCAAAATTTTAAATTTGACGTTTAAACTATATTAAAAACCTATACAATTGTTGCTTGCATATATTTAATTTTGATTTTTGAGGCTTTTCTATAGTTATTTTTTATGTTAATTTTTTTTAATTTATTGAATTTGATTATTATTACGCGATGACATCAACTTTTCATTTTTTAATAGGTCATTTGAGATATTAGTAAGAAAACTGATTATTAAAAATATATTTTATTAAGATATATTAAAAAAATTATATTATCGTATTTAAAAGATGTAATAAAATACTAGAAAAATAAATTGAAAAAAATATTAATTTATTTAGTTACAATCCAACTTTACTGAAAAATTTTGAACAATACTTGTACTACTCTTATAATATATATTTTTTTATTTTATCATAGTTTAAAGAGAGAGTATAATGGTTTTTTGATATGACATTCCATAATTTTTTTTCTTAGTAAAATAATTTTTTCACTCCCCTAAATAAAATATTTTACTAACTAATTAGTAAAATTTTATAGGTCAAATATTCTTTACGTAAATTATTTATAAATAAATATAATATTATTCATTAAATGATTGTTTTTTAATTTTTTCGGGATTATGATGTAAACAAACGCTTTATAAAAGGATATTATATTAATAGTTATATATCTATTTTAAATTTTCATATATTTAGAATAGAGAAATAGGTAAGTTCCGTGTCTATCAAATTTTTGACTTGAATATAAATGTCAAATTATGAGTGAGATATTTTTTTATTTTTTGTAAATAAATACAAATGATATATTGGACCATGAAAAAGACATTTTACTCTTTTATCTCATATTTCTCGCATAAATTTTCTAACTTCATTATTAAAGTGGTAAGCTGGTGATGAGGTATTTAATTCAAAATTGATAATTATCTTAGACCAATGAAAAAATAAAGCATTCTCACATTCACATATGATTATTTGCAATATATTACAAGAACATGTATATATACATATGGTCAAAAAAAAATAATGCAATAACTATATTATATAGTATACATAATATAATAATATTAAATTGAACAAGAAAATTCTGCAGACTGTCATGAATTGCGACTGATAAGAACGTGTCTTGGCTTCGAATTGCATAAAAATATACTATAAAATTTAACTTAATTGTAGATTAATTGTTATCATTTCCCATTATGCTAATCTATATATAACCCTTGAAGCAGACCCACGGATGAACATCCATTTTCATTTTTCAAGCCAAACATATTAAGGACAGAAAAGAAAAACACAACCCCATAAAACCCTTATTTTTTGCTGGATTAACCCCGATTAATACTTAAGATATTACAATGACAGGAAAGTTAATGGGTTTGATTGGGCTTTTTGTATTGCTGTGACTTTACTGCAGGGTGCAAATGCAGTCACAGTGCACCTAGTTGGAGAAAGCACCGGATGGACCATACCTCCCATCAACTCAACTGACTTCTATTATGAAAACTGGGCCAGTAACAACACTTTCCTCATCGGAGATGCCCTTGGTAAGTGCTTTCGTAACCACTCAAAAATCAAAATTAAGTACAAAGTTAGTATTAACATGCGCAAATAGCAACTATTTTCCTTTTTTATATATATATAAATCATTATTTTGAAATCGAGTTAAGTAAAGTCACAAAATTGGTATAACTCTTTCTACCGAATTTTAAAACAGATGCATACCAGAATTCAGACTCAAGACCTTTAATTAAGCTAAAACTTTTTACCAGATCTATGTGTTGTAAAAATTGGATTAATTTTTCACCAATAATATATATAGTGTGTGAACAATTATACCAATTAATTATATCAGAAATATTCCTAAGAAAGAGAGGTGAGTCACAATAAACACGCTTAAATACCAAGTCTTTCCTTAGATAAAATTTTTCTAGATATATAATTAATTGCACAAAATACCACTACAACTACAACTAAAATAGCTATTAAATAATTAATAAAGAGAACACCAATATTTAACGAGGTTCGGCCAATTTTGCCTACTTTCTTGGACACCACCAAAATAATATTACTAATTTCAAAGAAAAAATTACAAAAGAGATAGAAGATAAAATAAGACATTATATATTAAAGGCTTATTTTTGGAGTGAAATTAACTAATGGGGGAGGGGTATATTTATAGTCGAATATCCCTCACTTAATCCTACATCTATACGATGTGGGATAAAAATGACCAAAAAATAAATCTCCACCTTGGCTATTTTTTTTCTATTTACAATATGCAAATTTTCTCTCAAAAGAAAATATTTTCAGTAGTATCTCTAATTGCACTGTGAAGTGCTCATCTTCAATTTTTTAAAATATTGATCAAGTCCAAACAATAGTTGAACTTGACAGTTGTCACTACTTCTGTCAACATATCTGCATGATTATTAGTTGTTCGAATTTTCTGAAATTATATTTTTGCTTCCTCCATAATATCACATGCAAAGTGATACCGAATATTGATGTGCTTCGTCCTTGCATGATAAACTTAATTATTTGCTAAATGAATTGCACTTTGACTATCACAGTGTACTTTGATGTACTTTTGTCCAATTCCTAGTTCACCAAACAACCCTTAAAGCTAAATTGCTTCTTTAATAGCCTCTGATACTGCCATATACTCTGCTTCCGTAGTAGACAAGGAAACCATTGACTGTAATGTAGACTTCCAACTAACCGGCCCTTAGCAAGTGTAAACACATAACCAGTAGTTGATCGACGTTTATTCAAATCACCAGCATAGTCGGAATCACAATATCCAACTGCACATTGACTATTTTTCTCATCCCGCTCAAATATCAATCCAACATCTATGGTGTTCAGAATATACCTTAGGATCCATTTCACAGCTTATCTCCTTACCAGGAATATGCATGTACCTGCTCACAACTCCAACTGCTTATAAAATATCTAGCTTTGAACACACCATAGTATACATCAAGCTACCAATAGCATTTGCATATAGACCTTAGACATGTACTCCCGTTCCACTTCATTTTTAGGAGATGAAGATGAGTTGAGCTTCATATGAGGTGCACGAGGTGTACTTATAGGTTTTGACTTTTCATTCAGTCCAAAACGTTGTAGTACCTTCTTCAGATAATGTTTCTTATTCAAACAAAGCTTCCCTGTCTTCCTATCTCTGCATATCTCCATGCCTAAAATTTTCTTTGCTTCTCCCAAGTCTTTCATTTCAAAATTCTGATTCAGCTAAGCCTTCAACTTTTCAATTTCTTCTAGATTCTTTGTAGCTATCAGCATATTATCAACATACAGGAGAAGATATATGAAAGATTCATCTTGTAGCTTGCGCAAATACACATAGTTATCGTATTTACTTCTTGTGTACTTCTGTCTCATCATAAAATTGTCAAATCGTTTATACCACTGTCTTGGAGATTGTTTCAATCCGTATAATGATTTTTTAATTTGCTTACCAGTTTTTCTTCTTCAGCAACCTTGAACCCTTCTGGCTAAGTCATATAGATTTTCTCTTCTAAGTCTCCATGTAGAAATACAGTTTTTACATCAAGTTGAACGAGTTTCAAATCCAATTATACTACCAAGACCAATAAAATTCTAATGGAGGAATATTTTACAACAAGAGAAAATATTTCATTATAATCAATTTTCTCTATCTGAACATAGCCTTTAGCTACTAACCTTACTTTGTAGCGAATATCGTTCTTGTCAGAAAATCTTTCTTTCTTTGTATATACCCATTTGCATCCAATTGCCTTCTTTCCCTTTGGTAGATTAGCTAGCTTCCATTTATAATTCTTTCCAAGGGACTGCATTTCATCATCCATGGCCTTCCTCCACTTTTCATTTTTTAAACTTTGGACAGTTTCACTGTTAGTGCTAGGAATGCCATCATTTATAATTAGAGATGCATAAGCCACCATATTATCAAATCGAGCAGGTTTGCGAACCTCTCATTGTGGCCTATTTATTACAATAAATTCTTGTTGTTGTGAAGGTTCTTGGGTTGGAACATTTTCTTCATTTGACTCCACCTCTACCGTAAGAGTATTCGTTGCTAGGTCAACAATTCTTCTTTCAAACTCCACCTGCTGTGGAGTAGCATCTGTCTGTTGAATAATTTCATGTGTCACCTTTTTCAATACAGTAGACTCATCAAAGGTAACATCTCTGTTAAAGATTATTTTTTTATTTATGGACACTAAAGGCAAAGCCCTTTTACACTAGTGGTGATCCTCATAAAGAGTGCTTTCTTTGTCCTCAGATCTAACTTTGATTCCTTAACATGGTAGTATGCAGTGGAACTAAACACACGTAAAGAATCATAATCAGTAGTAGGTTTTTCAGACCATATTTCCAAAGGTGTTTTACCACCATTAGTAGCTAATGGTAAGCGATTAACAAGATGACATACATAAGTCATAGCCTCAGCCCAAAATTATTCTCCCAATCCAGCATTGGACAATATACACCAAACTTTCTCTACCAATATTCGGTTCACCTCTGCCACAACCTCTACCACCTCGACTCCTTCTAACACTAGGTGTAGACATAATAGTCTTCGTCTGATCAGTCTCTGGTGGCTCTAGAAAATCTCTAATAAAGTGGTCACATGAACCATATTTGAAGCAACCTAGTGCTGAACTAGTCCAACAAACACACCTGTGAATTCGGTGACACTGAGCACAAGTAGGTGGAGAAGATCTTTGTGGAACCAGAGTCCGGGCACTAGCTACTGAGGTTGCAAGTCTCTGCCTCTGCTGCTGGGATGGTCTGCCAAGCCGGCTTGAGCCTTTACTAGATCTTTCTCGACTCCTCTTTGATGATGAAGACCATGCCTCAATCTAAGGTCTCCTATCTCTGCTCTGGCTATAGCTGCAAGTCCCTAGGATTTCTCAACATATCAAGCAGTAGATACTAAATGGGATAATTCATCATACTGTACCACCAACACTTGGCAAATGATGGACGGCTTTAAGTCCTCCTCAAACCCCCAGCATTTATCAATATCATCAGACAACAAATCCCCTACATACCTACTCAATCGAAGAAAGTCCTTCTTATACTCTGTAACAGTCTTTGTACCTTCCTTAAGACTCAGAAATTCCTTTTTCTTAGCATCTTTGTACTCTCACGGTATATATTTCTTTTCAAACTCCTGTAGGAAATCCTTATATGACAATACCACTAGATCATCCAACCCTTTAGGTACATTCTTCCACTAGTTGTAAATGTCTCCCTGCAGAAGAGATATGATATAATGAAACTTCTCTTCCATGATGGCCTGTAACTGGATAAATACCCTATGAACCTTGTCCAACCACAGCTCAGCCTCGGTCAAATCAACAATACCAATGAAGTTTGCAGCCTTGTACCTCCTTACCTTATAATATTTCCTAGTTTATTATTGTTGTTGTTGCTGCTGCTGCTGCGGCTGTACTGGGGCCTATCTAAGCAACTCTGCCATCTGCTGCAGCCAAACTGGCTGAGGCAACTCTAGCACTAGCTATAACATCACCCTCTCCGGGAGCACACTCTCTGCAATCTCCTTACCAGACTAGTGTGTCTTAAATGCCTTATCAACCTATATCTGAAAACACAGCAAGGATTGCCACATCAAATACCAGTATAAATGTCAATGCATATGCATGTATTATACTTTAAAATCACATTAAAAATCCTCTTTTTCCCCTTCCAAAACCCACCTAGGTTGAGAACCTTAAACCTAAGCTCTGATACCAAAATAAATGTAATATTCTTATACTCTATATACGTATAATATATAAACCCTTATATATATAATACATATACATAATATAAAAATATCACAAATTCAGTCTTTACAAAATCTTCCATAATTCCATGAAATATTTAAAAAAAAACTCATAACATACTTTAATAAATAAACAAAATAATACCAAGTGATAATTAATTATCAATAAACAAATTTTAATAAAAATCTCTAGAAAAAATTTGTTAGATTTTTGTCTATTTTTTGAACATCCCAAAAAAATAACAATTACACAATCTGCACAAAAGAATTTAATACTCCCAAAATATATTCATTTAATCCATTCTCTCAAAATCTCTAACATATATATTTATATATATATCAACATAACATATATTTTCATATACATAACATTTACCCCAAAACTTTTATAATTTATATTATTTACAATCATATAAAAATAATGTACATATTTAAAACAAGTTTCACAAAAAGAAAACTAGATAATTACATGGATGTAGATGGCTCTGGTCGATGAAAGCCTAAAAAATTTTGAGTGGAATCCAACCACAATCTAGAGTTGACCAGATCTAACAGAATTCTCCTGAATCTCCTGATTAACTTTGTTACCTGCGTGATAAATTTCAATCACGCTAAGCTAAAAGCCTAGCGGTACATACTTTGGTATAAAATCGATGACATTTTATATGCAATGCCATAAAATGCACTATACTCTTATGCCAAACAACATATACATAATTTCATTTACAATAAAATCATCCACACACATTGGGTCCAAAAGTCCTTATATATTTTTCTAGTTCCAGTAATATTATTTTGGGCTATCTTATCCATCTGTCACAACTGTGTGTCTTGCCTAAAGGCATAATATTATTTATGACACCAGTGTGTCTAGCCCGAAGGCGTCATGCTAGCTAACATAATATTCTGGAATAAGACTATATAAGGTAACATGCAATCATATTTTTCATTTTCCATTCTTATTTTTCCACATTTCGTGTTCTTTTCCTAATTTGCTACTCATAATTAATATCATTTTCTCATACATTATAAATGTGGCTCATTTCTACATTTTAATGCAATATTTGCACTTTTCACATTTTTTACATATCATTACTTTTCTCCATTCTTAAATAACTTATCATGCAACATTCAACTCAAATCAAGCATTGTTACTTCAAACAATGCCATACACACGCACATATTATATTTCAAGTAATATAACACATTCAACCTATATAATGTGTTATGCTTAAAATCAATGCAATTAATGAAATTAAATACCAAAGTATGTACTAACATCTTATATGCACAATTGTAAGCCAAAGCTCCACTCCACTCTAAAATTTTTTATTGTCCTTCATTACTAGGTTGTGGAAATAACTATATAATCAACTCCTATTTAAAATGTGAATGTATATAATACATTAGAATCATATTTATAGATGTTTTAACCACTTAACATGAATTATACAATATTCCTTCAATTTTTCAAAATTTTCTCTAACCCACTTTAATTTCAGAACAAAATTCTAATAAATTCTAATTGTTACTTCAAACAATGCTATGCACACACACATTATATTTCAAGTGACAAAACACATTCAACCTATACAATGTGTTATGCTTAAAAACCATGTAATCAATGAAATTAAATGATAAAGTATGTACTAACCTCTTATAGGCACACTTGTGAGCCAAAGCTGCACTCCACTCTAAAGTTCTTTGTTGCCCTTCACTACTATGTTATGGAAATAACTATCTACTCAAATTCTATTTAAAATGTGAATGTATATAATACATTAAAATCACATTTACAGGTGTTTTAACCATTTAACATAAATTATACAACATTCCTTCAATTTTCTAAATATTTTCCTAACTCACTTTAATTTTGGAACAAAATTCTAATCAATTCTAATGGCAATCTAAGTTCATGTCCATCATTAAAATTATTTAATAATATGATTTAAACCATTAAATCAAATGAACATCAATTCTTTATTAACACTTTTCCAAAACTCTTTATTTAACACTGACCACTTCAAACTTGTATCAACCTAAACAAATCAACTATGTAACTATAATATAAAATCCTTATTCCCTTATCAAATAAAAACTTTTCATAGCCATTTCAATAATTATCTCATCTCCCATCAAAATCTCAAAATTTGCATATTTTTAAAACTCATTAAAACCAAGCTTAAAGTAGAAATTACTTACCTAAACATTGATTAATCTTCAAAAATACCTTGAATCATTTGAAATCTTTATGAAATTTGATGTTTTAGATGAAGAGAAACTCCCCTTATTTCTCTTAAAATTTGGTTGTTATGGTTGCAAGAAGAAGATGATGAGTTTTTTTTCTTTTATTTCTAACATTTCCAATTTTACCCCTCATCTATATATAATTACTAAATAATTAATTAATATATTATTAAGATATTTTTATTCTTATTTTCATCCAAAATTAATTTTAATCTTTATATTTATTTATTTAACTTTTAACCTAACTTTGTCTTGTTCTAAATTATATATGTTAGGTAGATATCATGTGTATATTATGTGTCCAATGTATCTTTTATGTATATTTTGTGTATATATTAGGTATATATATTGTGTATATATCTCTTCCAACACACTAATTAACTCTCTATATTAATTCTTTAATTATTATTTTTTATTTATTTATTTATTGTTATTATTTTTTAAAAATAAATTTACAGGCATTACACTTACATTTTTCTGCCTTCTTTCCAGAGCTTTTGGCTTCAAGAGCCTTCTTTTTTGAGTTTTTGTCAAAAGCTATGGAAACTCTTTTGTTGGATCTTATGCCTTTTGTTGCTTGAAGAAACCTTGGAAGGCACTACAAATCCAATTTTTTGTTGTGATGGACATCATTTTTTATAACTGCAATGAGGTTTCCTCATGGCATGTTTCTTCGTTAATATCATTTCTTCATGCATGTATTCTTTAGGCACCCAGACTTGGAAAAATTCATTTTTAGGCTTCACCACTTTGTTCTCTAAGTATTTCTTAGGCACCAAAATCTAATTAAAAAATTTTCTCAATTTCACTTTCAATGTGTTTATCATTTTTCCCTTTTTATTTTGAATTTTAATGGCGCTGACCTGTGGATTTTAGGGTGGCCAATTAGATTTAGGCTAGGCCCATATTCCATAGCTTTTCTCTTTCTAGTATCAGCTTCTATAAGTTCTGTAATTTTTCACAGACTCTGCAAGATTTTCCAAAGGCTCTGGAGGGGGTTATGGTATTTTGTTTCTTGCTGGTGCAATGCCACCTAAGTTATTAACCTACATAAAACCTTCACCACTGTAATAATTAGATTGATTTTGAAGATTAGTTGAGCAAAAAATCTTAGGAAGTAAAGTTGCTCTCTATTTTGGTGGTCATTGTTGCTTATGTTCCTATGGAAGTCATTAATTTTCTCTCTTTTACATGAACGAATGCATGTTTCTTTAGCATGCATATGGATCGTGTATTTCACTAGGCTCTTAGGTTGTGGAATGTCTCCCGAGCTCATCAAAATTTTGCTCGACAGGCTTAGTGCTAACATTCTGCACCAATGGGCTAGTGTTTTGATCAATTATGTTTTATTTTTAGAGTGATTTTATTGGCTTTTGATTGATTTTTCTTTTAATTTGTGTTTAAAGTTTGTTTAAAGTATTTGATCCAGGATGAAGAACAAAACGATGGAGATTTAATTCAATTTGATGGATTATTAAGGTGAAAAAACATGAGACACGGCCATGACACTTCATGGCTTGGCCGTGTCCCTCATCCAAAGAAAGAGGCAGAACATTTTGGCAGAGCTTGACACAAGCAAGAGACACAGACAAAGCCACTGACCGTGTCACAAGACATGGCCAAGGCCTTAGCCATGTCTCACCAAATGAAGCTAAAGAACAAAACAGGAAGAAGCAAAGGCAGAAGTGGACACACCCAAGAGACACGGCCAAGCCACTGGCAGTGTCTCACCATTTGAACAAAGCAAAGAAGAAGCAAGGAGGAAATGCAGTGGAGAACACACTCAAGAGACACAGCCAAGCCATTATTCGTGTCACATGACACGGCCAAGGCCTTAGCAGTGTTGCACTTGGAAAAGAAAAAAAATATGTAGGCATCCATGGACACGGCTACATGGCTTGGCCGTGTCCACAAGAAAATGAGTGACACGGCCAAGTCACTCATGACTTGGCCATATCTTGTAAAAATTCTTTCAATTATTTTAGACAAAATGGGGGACAATAAGTGCCATTTTTTAAAAAGAAATATTAAAAGAAGAAAAAGGTTACCTAATTCATGGGATGAAGACTTAAATAATGAGAAAGTGGGAGACAAAGTGGAGTGTGTGAGTTGGAAAGCATGCTTTGTGTCTTAAGAAATTAAAAAGAATGGAAGAGGGATATACATATACACGTTGGAGCATCTTTAGAAGGGAGTTCTCTCTTGGTTCATCTTCTTGTTCTTGATCTTGAGAGACACCATGAACATCACCTTCATCTTCATATTCTATTTCTTTCATAGACAAGATCTTTGACATTTTAGGATAAAATTGGGTGAGAAAGCTGGTGTGAAGGTTAGGGTTTGAAGAGAGCTTGATTGAGGAGTGGGGGCTTAAGAGAATGGCCATTCCATCTTTCAAGAGGAGAGCCATTGATTGAAGAAGGCTTGTTAGTTCTTTATCATATTCAAGGTGGAGCTAAGAGGAAGACTAGAAGTTCAACTCTTAGCATCTTCAAAGGGGTTTTTATATTCTCTCTTTTAATTCATTTCTAGATTGTTGTTGTTTATTAAGAACTCTAATATTTCAATGTACAATTGTGATTTGATTTATATTGAGATGAATATTTATTTTAAATTGATGATGATGAGCTAAATTACTCATGTCTAGGGTTTGTAGTAGATTTGATTGAATGACTTGATTTGATATTTCCATTAATATATTTTGTTGTTGGTTGATTGCATTGGATTGAATGTTAGGCTGATAGATTAGCTACCTATTGATCTCTAGATATTGAAAGAATGACCGAGAAGTAAAATTTGATATTGGAATTATGCATTCAACTACCCTAAGAATGAATTAGAAATATAAGTTCTAGGGTTTTATTAATTTGCAATTTCAAAATAATTGGTTATTGTTAATTCATGAATGTGAAAACTAATGATTTGGTAATTACTAATTAAACTCAAGGAACAAATTAAAATACAAGGTTATATTAATGGATAATTTGAGAATTAAGCTTTGATTAAATTGATCTACAACTATAGGCACCATTCCTAGAATTGAATTGATCTTACACAACTACTAACTTTTAAATTAAAATTGCTTTTCACCATTCCAACATATCACACTATTGTTTTTAAATTTACTTGTCAATCAAACTATTGCCAAATAATTCCTTCCTTGTGAGAGGACCTTAGGGCGATCATCATTGCTACAACTACCTCGTATACTTATGAGTGTCGCTTATAGTAGTAATTAGTCCAGAGCAACAAGTTTTTGGCGCCGTTGCCGGAGAAGGCAATTGTTGTTAGTAATTTGATTTTTTATTTATTTAAATTGTTTAAATGTTTCAAGTGTTTCATTTTGAATTACTAAGTGTTTATCGTAAGAATGCAGTTTTCAATGCACGAGTGAATTTATAATATGAATGCTAATTCTGAAATGGCATGGCAATTAGCAGAATTAACAAGTCAACTTAAGATGCTAAATGCAACAAGAAGAGCACCTATGCCCACTCGTGAAGTATGTCCAACATGTGGCATTGCAGAACATAGTGCAACCATGTGTTCATTTGATTTTGAACAATACCAAGAGAGGCAAGAGGAAGAATATGCCTTTGAAAGTTTTTAGCCAAGGGGTACAAATGACCAATATTCCAATCCTTATAAACCAAGTTGGAGAAACTACCTAAATTTTTCTTGGAAAAACTAGCAACAAATTCCACCTCAATGATTTTTTCAACCTTACCAAAGAAATTCTTACTTTCAAGAATAATGTTCAAATCAAGATCACCTTAAGAAATCCACATTGGAAGATAATTTGAATGTCTTTATTCAAATTAGCACACAAAATCAAGATCAACTTAAGGAACCCACATTGGAAGATAATTTGAACGCCTTCATTCAAATTAGCACACAAAAGCAAGGAGTAATAAGAGGTTTGATTCTTTGGAGGTATCATTTAAGAAGGTGGAAACTCAAGTTGGGCAACTGGCAAATCAACTCCAACAAACCAAAAAGTGGAATTTTCTAGCCAATTAGAGCAGGTCAATGCAATCACAATTTTGAGGAGTGAACAGGTGATATACAACAAAATTTGTGATTCCTTTTATGCAGATACTAATCAAGAAGAAAATGGCAAGGAGATACAACCCAACATAAAGGAGCCAAGTGAATCAAAGGATGAGGAGAATTTGGAAGCATCAACTTCATCAAAATTGCATGAACCTCCAAATTCAGATATGCCACCAATTCCATTCCCAAGTAGATTGAAGGATGAGAAGCAAGGTATGCCACTTTCTGAAATCTACAACATGCCCTCCAAAGAAGATAGTGAAGATAGTATAGATAAGCTTGAGATGACCATGACCTTGGAAGTAGAGCTTGAAATTTCCAATTCAGAAATTGAGGAGTGCAAGTTAATCTTAAATGATGAGGTTGTTGAGAGGGGACTTCAAATTGCTAAAGTGGATAAGAACGAGATTCAACTAAACTTGGTTGAACTTATAAAGACCCCAAAACTTTTGAAATATGCTTTGATTGGGGAGAACATTATACAACCAATGATCATCTCTTCCACTCTCGGTGGTGAGAAAGAGCAAAAATGTTTATAACCATGTTGCAGACTGAAAAAGTTTTTTACCAAGTTCCTATAGCATTGGAGGATCACCCTCAGACAACCTTCACGTGTTTTCTTTGGATACTTGCTCTTCAAAGGACGCTATTTAGGCTTTGCAATACACTAGATACCTTTCAGAGTTGCATGCTATTCATCTTTTCAAACATGGATGACAAATTCATTAAGGATGGAAGGAGCACTTCATATCACATATGGGAACGATGAAAATTTGGTTTCATCTGAACTTTGCTCTTTTAATTTATGCATGCTCACATCGGGAACAATGTAAATCTTTAAGTGTGGGGTGCAGTTTGTGTTTTTACTTTTAACTTATCTTTGTTTAAGTTTAGTTAATGTTTTTCTTGAATAGATGAATTTTGAAAAGTTCAGTTTAGTCAATGTTTTTCTTTGAATAAATAAATTTTGAAAAGTTCAGTTTAGTTAATTTTTTTCTTTGAATAAATGAATTTTGAAAAGTTCAGTTTAGTTAATGTTAAAGAAAAAATGAATTTTGAAAAGTTCAGTTTAGTTAATGTTTTTCTTTGAATAAATGAATTTTGAAAAGTTCAATTGATATAAGATTGTTGATAGATGATTTTTGAATTTTTGATGCATGAATTTGAGAATTGATTAGAATTGGAGCTTATTGTTAATTTTGATGGTTATTCTTTGCACCACCTTTAAACTAGTGAGGAATTGAACCATCAATTTATTATTCTTTATTGTGTGTAAAAATCTTTGATTGATGAATTGCTAGAACTTACTTTGACATGCATTTTGAGACTACATAAAAATTTTAATTAGGCATCAATATAATTAAGGCAATTAGGTAAACCCATTTTGGCTTAAAAAGACCAACCTTATATCCGAACTTAGTTAGCCAATTTTGAGCTTATTTCATTTTTCATTTTCTTTCTTTTTCATAACACATTAGCTTGAACCTTGTTGTTTTAAATATTATCCTTGCATTAGGTCAAGAGCATTTTAAGAGCGTTTATGATTGAGTGTTGTGTTAAATAAAGTGTGGGGTTAAATTTAATGGGTTCAAAATTATAAATTATTATCTTTTTCAGTTGCAAACCTTATTTTTTTAAAAAAAATAATGATAAAAAATAAAAAATAAAAAAGAGAGAAAATTAAAATAATAGAAGTTATTCTTTTTCATAGAGTTGGAATAAGTTTGGGAATAATTATTGGAAGATTTAATAAGTGAGTTCCCTTGAAAAGCTCTTTAATATCAAGGGGTAGGTGAGAGGAAGGTGTTTTGGGATCGTTGGGTTATACATATGATCGGTTACTTCATTCTTGAAGTACTCTTGAACTTAATGAATAAGCTCACCTTTTCTAAATGTCATGCCTTTACCTTAGCCCCACTATAATCCAATGAAAAATCTTATGATTGATGCTTAATTGTAATTAGATGGTGGAGATTTGATTGATAAGCAAGCCTATAGAGATAATCTTTCATTGATTAGTTGAGAGCTTAAACACTACCTGATTAAATACTTAAGAGGTTTTGTGAGGGAGTGACAATTTTTGGTATACATGAATTGGCCATTAAATTGCTTGAGTACTGATTGTTCTTGATTTGATAATGACTGTGGATTTAATAAAATGGGAGTCTTGATATATCCTTATAACTCTTGAACTTGACTAAATTTATCTTGTTTAGTTTATTTTGATTTTGACTTTGCTTGGGGACAAGCAAAGAATTAAGTGTGGGGTAGTTGTTTTGATCATTTATGTGTTTATTTTTAGTGTGATTTTTATTGGCTTTTGATTGATTTTTCTTTTAATTTTTGTTTAAAGTTTGTTTAAAGTATTTGATCTAGGGTGAAGAATAAAACGATGGAGCTTTAATTCAATTTGATGGATTATTAAGGTGGAAAAACATGAGACACGACCAAGAGAATTCATGGCTTGGCCATGTCCCTCATCCAAGGAAAGAGGTAGGAAATTTTGGCAGAGCTTGATACAAGCAAGAGATACGGCCAAGCCACTGGCCATGTCACAAGACATGGCCAAGGCCTTGTTCGTGTCTCACCAAATGAAGCCAAAGAACAAAACAAGAAGAAACAAAGGCAGAAGTGGACACACCCAAGAGACACGGCCAAGCCACTAGCCGTGTCACATGACACAGCCAAGGCCTTGGCCTTGTCTCACCAATTGAACAAAGCAAAGAAGAAGCAAGGAGAAAATGCAGTGGAGAATATACTCAAGAGGCTAAGCCATTGGCCATGTCACATGACACGGCCAAGCCATTGGTCGTGTCACATGACACGGCCAAGGCCTTGGCTGTGTTCTACTTGGAAAAGAAAAAAATATTTAGGCAGCCATCGACACGGCCACATGGCTTGGCCGTGTCCATAAGAAAATGAGTGACACGACCAAGTCACTCATGACTTGGCCGTGTCTTGTGAAAATTCTTTCAATTATTTTATACGAAATGGGGGATAACAAGTGCCATCTTTTAAAAAGAAATATTAAAAGAAGAAAAAAATTGCCTAATTCATAGGATGAAGACTTAAATAATAAAAGTGGGAGACAAAGTGGAGTGTGTGAGTTGGAAAGCATGCTTTATGTCTTAAGATATTAAAAAGAATGGAAGAGGGATATACATATACATTTTGGAGCATCTTCAAAAGGGAGTTCTCTCTTGGTTCATCTTCTTGTTCTTGATCTTGAGAGAGACCATGAACATCACCTTCATCTTCATCTTCCATTTCTTTCACAGACAAGATCTTTGACATTTTTTGGATAAAATTGGGTGAGCAAGCTGGTGTGAAGGCTAGGGTTTGAAGAAAGATTGATTGAAGAGTGGGGGCTTGAGAGAGTGACCATTCCATCTTTTAAGAGGAGAGCCATTGATTGAAGAAGGCTTGTTAGTTCTTCATTATATTCAAGGTGGAGCTAGGAGGAAGACTAGAAGTTCAACTCTTAGCATCTTCAAAGGGGTTTTTATATTCTCTCTTTTAATTTATTTCTAGATTGTTATTGTTTGTTAAGAATTGTAATATTTCAATGTACAATTTGTGATTTGATTTATATTGAGATGAATATTTATTTTAAATTGATGATGATGAGATAAATTACTCATGCCTGGAGTTTGTAGTAGATTTGATTGAATGAATTGATTTGATATTTCCGTTAATATACCTTGTTGTTAGTTGATTGCATTGGATTGAATGTTAGGTTAATATATTAGCTACCTATTGATCTCTAGATATTGAATGAAGGATATAGAAGTGAAATTTGATATTGGAATTATGCATTCAACTACCCTATGAATGAATTAGAAATATAAGTTTTAGGGTTTTATTAATTTGCAATTTCTAAATAATTGGTTGTTGTTAATTCATGAATGTGAAAACTAATGAATTGGTAATTACTAATTAAACTCAAGGAACAAATTAAAATACAAGGTTATATTAATGGATAATTTGAGAATTAAGCTTTGATTAAATTGATCTACAATCCTAGGCACCATTCCTAGAATTGAATTGATCTTACACAACTACTACTCATTTACTTTTAAAATTGCTTTTCACCATTCCAACATATCACACTATTGTTTTTAAATTTACTTGTCAATCAAACTATTGCAAAATAATTTCTTCCTTGTGAGACGACCTTGGGGCGATCACCATTGCTACAACTACCTCATATACTTGTGAGTGTCGCTTGTAGTAGTAATTAGTCTAGCGTAACAGCTAGATTCACGAGAAGAACACCCTTTCTCCTAGGTTTTTAGGAGATGCATCACATCATCTTAAAGCTTATCTTGAATCTTTTGGTAGTGCCTCTGCGATTCTTAAAATTGCCATGCTGACTCCAGCATATCCTTCTCCATTTTCTTTAGTTATTCTACAAAATATTTTTGCACATCATTAGTAATAATGGTGTTATGAATTTTTCACCTTTTGGAATTCATTATATTTCCTGTGGAAATTATTACTAGACTTGTGGCAACATATCAATGTTTCTCTTTTGCCTTGTTGTTGCAAAGGCAACCTCCGAGTCTTTAAACCTAGTTGTTTTATCTTTTAAAAACCGATGTGGAATGGGTCTAAAGTATCATTGAAGAATGGGCCCCCTTCAATATTGTAGAATGAATCACACAGCATCATTGTAGAATGGTCTGAACTTTTTTCAACCATCCGAACCAAACATCAATCAAAAGTATAAGTGAGACCTTTCCAAATTCAAAATATAAAAATCTACATAAATTAAATTTCCGCAGAAGTTTTTTTTCAGATCCACAGTATCAAAATTTTAGCTTTTATTTTTTTTTAGTTAGTCAACCTTTTTCTTTTTGCAAGTGATTGCTATTTTTGGGCCATTAAACCTCACATTCTTCTCCACTTCTTCCAAAACTTCCATTAATTTTTATCAAATTCCATATTTTCATATAACTACCCCGCTCCACACTTTAATGCCCATGATCTAAGCCTCATTTTTTGCCTAACTTCCTATTTTCTTTTAACTACCAAATGGTAGTTAATTTTGGGTGTAAATAAATTCTTCAATTTCATATAAATTCTTCAATTTCATGTCACTTAGTTTTAACATTTCAATTCTATATGTTTAGTATTGTAATACAATGTTCATATTTTGAAATTAGTAACCTTATTGCAATTATGGCTCATTCTTTAGCCACACAGTGTTTTTTCCATAGTTATCATTCCACAGGTTATTTTTTTCCACAATTTTCATTGGTTAAATATTTTATTGGAGAATCTAAATGAATTTACTAAAGGGAATTTAGGGGTTTTGATTTCTTCCTAGTCCTTTGAGAAATCTATATAATTACTTGGTAGAAGTCATATTAGGTGCATTTCGATGGAGGATCCTATATTCTCTTGCACACCCGCACTCAAATCAAAGGCCAAACCGATTTTTTCTCATCATTTTTTAAGGGGAACAGATATTAATAATTTTATAATACATTTATGTGTCACTTGTTAATAATAAAGCTATGTTTAGTTGATGAAATAATTATAGTAATAATTCATTAGTGTATCGCGTGCTACTGGCTAGAATAGTTTAATTTTTGTTATAATACTAGGTTAAAAATATGATAAATGTTAAGTAAATATTAAAGATATATTAGATAAATAAAAATTAAAGATAGAATCACTTGTTTCAAATAATAATAATAATAATAATAATAATAATAATAATAATAATAATAATAATAAAGTCTCACATATGCAATACGCATTAGTTTTTCAAAATATCGGTGGTGACTAGAATTTTAAAATATTTAAATAATTTTTTATATACATAAAATTTAAAGGAAATAAAAATAAGTACAGTAATAAAATTAGATTAAAGATAGAAAGAGTTTAGCTAATATTGTGCAGTTTTGGAATAACTAGCTTCTTCTATATTCACTCTCCCGAGAAAATCACTTCAGTTCCAATAAATCAAAATGAAATACCATCTACTACCAATAATATTTAGACTCTAAGAATTTTATCCTTTGCATTAGTTAGTTTTGGGATTTCGTATGTAGTTAAATTTTGAGATTCTGCCATTTATAAACACACTAATTTGTATATAAAGGGAGTTTTAGTCTCTTAAGACATTTATAAAATTAAGTTCTCATGATAATGGATATGAAACCCGCAACCTTTATGAGGTTATACACACAAAGAAAATGTACAAAATATAAATGAAAACACAAGTGAAAAATTATGAGCTTTTTGAAGTTTTTTTATATTTCTAAGTGCATCAAAAGGTTTAGAATTGTTGAGACTCTCTCTTTTTATAGACTTGAGCTATTATCCTAAAAAATTCAAATTTGTGCCAAAAGTCTTAAAATTGTTGAGACTCTTTCCTTTATAGACTTGACCCATTATCCTTAAAAATTCAATTTCTAACTCAAGGAAAAAAATTTTTAAAAAAAAGGCTTGAACTTCATTCCAAATTTCCAAAGAACTAAATTTCCCATATATCATCTTGGGATTCAGAGGAATCAAAACTTATCATCTTGGGATTTAGAGAAATCAAAACTAACATGTAGCTATATTACCTTGAATTTGGTAGCACTCCCTTCCCTTAATATTAGACATTTATTTACTCCCCCTAGCAATTCCATTTTCACTGATTATACTTACATATGTTAGATTGTAATCTAAGTTTTAGTCACCATTATCATTATACACCACATCTTGAGCACACAATGATGCCTTAGGCTAGTCTTCAACACACATTTGAACTTGCATTGAGTTGAATGATAGTCTTAATTGGCATTCATCCCATACACAACCATCGATACTAAACATTTGCTCCACTACTTTGAGACTGAAGAACTAAAAATTTTCTTGATTATTACAAACAATATTATCTTGTATGGAGACTCTCACCATTATAAAATAGGAATTCTAAATTCTAAATTCACCTCCAAATTAAAAATAATATATTATTTAAGTATGAAATTCAATATTACTTGCACTAGAAGCTTTTAATCTTTCGTGTCTTTTAATAAAAAAAAATCTAACAGATTTACTTATATTGGATGATGGATCTCATCATCATTAGTACGCTTATGTGATGCAAAAATCATACATGCACATCCAGGCTCATATTTTTTATGCCAAATTAGCATTGCAAATAGCAACAATCACCTATGTAGTGACTAATGCTATTTGCTCAACAATCAACTGTACAAGTAATTATTGGTGGCACGTGGTATTATAGATTTTTTCCAGCAGTTTGGGCCCAAATTGCTATTCCAAATCTAATTCAAAAAAGGGAGAATTGAGAATAGAACCTTGTAGTTTGGTCCTGATTTAATGATAAATTAGATTTTTCTTAGGCTTTGTTTAGGGCTGAGGAACCACATCAAACCAGCAAATTTGAGTTGTTGGTCACAAAAAATTACAACTATTCCTACCTCCAAGACTTAAGTATTTACATTAAACCCTCTATTTTTAATTTTGTACAAGTTAAAACACCTTTTGTTGTTTATTAATATATTATTAGGATACTAATTAAAAATATAAATTAAATGAAAAGAAAAAAAAAGTAAAAAAGGCCAGTATGTGTAACAAGATTCATCTCCAAATTCAAAAAACCCCAAACCCACTAGCCTTTGAAGATAGAGCAAATACCATATATTATATACAATTCCACCATTTTCACTTGTTTTAAATTAAACCCATTATCAAATCTTTAACTTGCTTCATCTCTTTTCTCCATTGGCATCAACTATGGTCACATTATCTCCGTTTTAGCCCTTAACATCTCTGCCACATGAGTTTCATTTTGTCGTTCCCATGGTCAACACTATCCTAAAAACATAAAATTGTCTAACCAACAATGAACATTGACAAACTAAACAAAAGGTAAAAGGAAGCATAGAGATGTTGTTGAAGAAGACTAAAAGCTTCTTATTATGTTACTTGATATTTATAACTACAACTAGTTGGTTTTATACACAACTAACATGAGCAAACTTGCAACTAATTGAACTGGAAAAATAGAAAAGTTCACAACTTAGTTTTGGCTCTAAAGTGATAGGCACGCACCTCTACTATTATACAAAACACTATATTTTAGAATGAATGATGTGTTTTATATCCTAGGTTTGTATACTTTTTATTCTCCCACCTGCCTCTTAAGTTTGAGCATGTTTCAATGAAACCATGCCTAACTTGAAGCAGGTCTCAAATAGAGGAGTAATGAGTGCCTTCATGAAAATGTTAGCTAATTGTGAATTTGAAGGAATGTGTTGAAGTAAAATGAAGTAAACTTTGAATCCTCTCACACAAGATGGCAATCAATATTCAGGTGTTTGGTGCGCTCGTGGAACACTGGATTTGCAGAGATATGAGGTGCTGCCAAATTATCAGGCCAAAGAGGAATTGGAAGATCCACTGAAAGAGTGAGATCATGAAAAATGTATGCAATCCACTGAAGATCACAAATAGTACTTGCCATGGTACAATAATCTACTTTAGCCAATCACCTAGATATTTTATTTTGTTTCTTTGTCTTCCACGAGATTAAAATTAAGCCCATGAAAACATAGTAACCTATGAGAGACCTTCTGGAATCTTGACAAATAGCCAAATCAATGTTGTTATAAGCTTCAAATTTCAATGGATTTGAGCTAAGATAAAAAATAAAAATAAATAAAAAAAAGCCCATATTCTTCCTTTTGAGATATCTCAAAGCATGAAGACCAAAATTCTAATGGTAGTCTCATGGAGCTTGAACAAACTTACTTAATTGTTAAACTACATAGGTTACTTATAAGCATGTGAACCCAAAGTAGAGATGCCTACCAATAAGTCTCCTATAAGGTTAGGGATCGATTGAGAGGTGACCTTTATCAACATACAAAAGAGTACCCTTTGTAATTGGTGTAGAAGCTGCTTTAGCATCCTTTAGACTAGCATCAGCTATTAGGTCTAAAATGTATATCATATGATTGATGAAAAGGCTAGAAATGAAGCATGAAATCTCAATGCCTAAGAAGTACTTGACAGGATTAAGGTCCTTAATAGTGAAGAATTTATGTAGAAAAGCCATGACATTAAGAATGTTAGCTTTTAATTAACCAGAAATCAGCACATCATTAACTTATGGCAACAAAACTAGGAACACTAAACCCTTTGAGAAGGTGAATAGACTAACCATTTGATGATTATTTAAAGTCATAAAGTTGCAGCTTGTTTGAGTATTTTGTGTTCTATTAGTGAGAGGCCAACATGAGGGCATATAAGGATTTAACTAAACTGCAAACTTAACCTAGTTGAGCTTTAGTATAACCTTTTGGTGAAAGTATATAAAGGTCTTCTTCTATATGTCCTTGAAGGAACACATTGTTTATATCTAGTCCAACTTCTAATAGTTGCAATGGCCAGTATAATTCGTATTGTAATAGGCTTAGCAACAGGTAAAAAAAAAACCTTAGTAAAATTAAGACCTTCAATTTGATTGTAGCTACTAAATGTCCCTTGTACCCACTTATGGTACCATCATGCCTTAATTTGAGTTTATAGAGCCACTTAGATCTAATAGGTCTCTTCCTTAGTGGTAGAGTGGTCGGTTTCCATGTCTTATTATCTTCCAAAGAATGTGATTCTACATTATGGCTTAAGTCCACTCAGGAGACTTTGATACTTTTGCATAAGACTTTGGTTCCTGGATATGAGATAAATTGTCCAAAAAAAACATATTCATGTAGATGTAAAATGTCTACTAAAATATCATGGTTTGGTAGTGTGGTTGGAAGATTAGGTAAATTAGTCTAAAAGTCGCTTAACTAAGTTGGTGGCTTTGTAACCCCTTATACTTCTTTGGTTTTTTTTTTTTTGGGTTTCTAGTAAAGGGGTAATAACATCACTAACTGAAGTATCTTGTTATGGTATGAATGGTTCCCAATGTGATTGAGGAGTTGGATGTCATATGGCTAGACTTGAAGAGTCCATTTTGGTGTCTTCAAAAATTGGATACGGTAAAGTACTGATATCAAATGAAGCAATGGGAATGGTCTTGAAAGGATATATATGTTCATGAAACTCAACATCCTTGGCAACTAAAATAGCATGGTGAGGCAAATCAAACAATCTATATGCTTTTTGGCTTGGAGAATCACCAAAGCATATACATCTACTAGACATAAGGGCAAGCTTATTCTGGTGAGGAGTGTTGTTCGTTTCAAATTCCAAACATCTAACAGTATTTTAGATATTGTAATTTGGTGGTTTAAAGAATGAAACTTCAATGGAGTTTTTCATTACCAAAGAGAGGTAGTTAGTTTGTTTATGTGAAAAGTGGCATGAAGAATAGCTTCTCCCTAAAACCTCCTTGGTACACCTAACTGAAATAACAAAGCATGTGCCACTTCAAGAATATGCATGTACTTTCTCTCCACTAATCCATTATGTTGTTGGTATAAGTACAACTACATTGGCGCAAATTTAGTGCCATAACAAGACAAAAATGTTTTACATTGATTGCTGAGAAATTCAAAACCATTATTAGTCCTTGGAGTTTTTTGTACCAAATTGAGTTTCAATCATTCTAAGCAGTAGTCAACAAAGGAATGGCATGTGACTTATGATTCATGAGATAAACCTATATAGTCCTACTATGATCTTTGACCAAAGTAAGAAAATAATAAGTTCCATCCACATCTCTTTAGTTATTTGGTCCTAAATTATCAGCATGCATCAAAGTAAAAGCTATTTTTGTTTTTATTATACTAACAAGAAAAGGTTATCTTGTTTGTTTGGCTGAGGGACAAATTTCACAGGGTATAGAATTAATGACATCATCTTTATTGATAAAATCCAAATGTCTAAGAAAATATTAGAATGGTGCCCCAACCTATTGTGCCAAGATTTCATAGAGGTTGTGGACACCTGGTTTACAAAATCTTTACTTAGATGAGCTACATTAATGCTCACTTTAATACAACTCGCTCCTATATCACTAGTATCAAGCACATACAAATTTCCAACTATCCTTTCAAAAGCCACACTATTTTTCTTACCTTTTAAAAACAAGTCATGAGTGAATAAGAGTTTCATATGGTTTTGTTTGGTGAGTTTGTTTATTAATAAGAGATTATAGCTAAACTTTGGTATGTTAAAATGTCGGTCATCTGAAAGGTACTGATCAGAATAATTGTGCCTAAAAACTTAACCTCAAGCACATCTCCATTTAGCAAATAAAATTTAATGGGTTGAGGTACTAGAAAGATGATGTTGAACATAGTCTTATCTGCACAAATGTAGTTAAAGGCATCACTATCTATAATCCAATACGAGCAAAGATTATTTTGCATAAATTTTCCAGTAACAATACATGTAAAGTTGTCCACTTGCATAAGATTCTTATAACTCTCATCGATTGATTTCTTTCCTTCAATATATTTAGACACTTCTTGTTTAATGAGTTCAATTATATCTGATTGATTCTTCCAGCCTCGATTTTCACCAAAATCTCCTCCTCCTAAATTATTTTGAACCAAATTCACTTGCACTCTACCTTGTTGCCTTTGTTTCTTTTTCAATTCATTATATCAATATAGAACTCCAATTAGCTTAAAAAATGTCTCTCTAAGATGTCTTTGCCTCTTACAATAATCACAAAACTTATCTTTATTTTTGAGAAAATATTTCTTTCTATACATGCCTCTATTGTAATTTTATTTCTCAGTGATAACTTGTAACATTCGTAACTTTAATATACATTAAAAAAATAATTAATAAGGAGGGTTAATTAGTGAGTTGGAAGAGGAGTATGCACTATATATACCTAATTATATACTAGATATACATAATATATATATTGAATATACATGATATATACATAAGATATACCTTTTATATACACACATACATATATACACATATTCAAGTTAAAAGTAAATAAATATATATATTTATATATACACTTATACATAAAAATGTGGGAAAGAAACAAAAAAAGAAAAGAAAAGAAAATTCAAAGTAGAAAAATAAATTTATGGTGAGGATTTAAAGAAATAATAAAATATATAATATTAAATTAATTAGTTAATTGATAATATATATAAATATATATTTATCAATGGGAAAGGAAGATAACAATAAAAAAGAAAACTCTTCTTCTTCTTCTTCATCCACCATAGCCAATTTTAGAGAGAGAGTGCGGGAGATTATCTTCATCAAATACACATCAAATTTCACCAAGAATCACAGTGAATCAAGTTGATTTTGAAGAAAAAATAAGGTTTCAAGTAAGCTCTATTTCCTTTAAGCTCGATATTCTTTAATTTTAAGGTTATCTAAAGTGAACCTACCCTTAATTTCGCACTTGATCTAGATAATCAAAAAAATAGAAATTAGAAAAAATGCATATTTCACAGGTAGAATGGCCAGGCCACGAGCATGCTGCAAGCAGCGGGACCGCAGCTTAGTCTTAATTTCTGACTCCTATAAATATGAGTCCACTCCTCTTGTTTAAGGATTCAATTTTTTGGATCCCAAAACTTTGCCAAATTATACTCGTGACAAAAATTAATTAAATAAAAAATTTCTTGGGCCATTATTGAACTTTTACTTCATTATCAATTAATTTTGCTTAATCTTCTGCACAAATGGAGCTACGAAGTAGCAAAACTCTTCAACCTTTTCTCAAGAAAAAGCGTTTACCTAAGGTATGTTGCACTTTCCAATCTTATTTTCAATCTGATAAATTAATCAACTATAAAATTGGTTAATTAAAAAACTTTTGTAATCAAAAACACAAACTACTTGCAGCTTTGATTCCTATTCAAAGGGATAAGTAGACGCACTCAAAATATTATCCGAGTGACAAGCTCATACTTTAATAGTCAACTGGCCCCTTTTTAATTTCTTTTTATTGGTTTCAATAATTATTTCAAATGTTATTATTATTTTTATTTTCTTATTAAATTTTAATTATTTTGAGGTTCCATTTGTAAATTTGGTGAGTTTTGCAAATGGAGATCGATAATGTTTTACTTTACTTTCTTTTGGCTAAATTAGTTAATTTGGGGATTTGTGCCCAAGCTAGAACTCATAAGAGCTAGATTAAAGCTCCCTGGGGATCATCATTCTAATGCAATATTTTATCATTCATCATTGTATTTATGGACGTCATAATTATTAAATGTTCATCAATATAATATATTGTCGTTCATGATTACTATAACATAATCCATAAAAATTATATTTTTCATTAAATCAATTAAAAAAAGGTTAAAATCAATTAAAGAGAGAAAAATTATTTTTTATTAAAATTGGTTTAGAAAGTTTAGCCCGAGAGTCATCATGATTAGTTTCAGACTAGTGCCCTCATTGGGTAAAAAATAATTTAATTTAATAGAGTCAACTAAAACATATTTTTCCTTAATTTTTTTCACACCAAAATAAACTAAGGTGGTGACTCTTTAATCTTTGCTTTTCTAAATAAAAGGAGAGTTTCTTTAGATAAAAGAAACAAAATATTTTCAAAATAAAAGATGATTCTAAACTCGTATTTACCAAACTGACTAGAGATCATACATGACGGTATCATGTGGAATTAATCCTAAAAGAGCATTCCGGCTCCTCCTCATTGGTAGGCTAGACCATGCTCTTAGGCGAGGCCTCACAACTGGCAACTCCGTTGATGACTTTTAAAATTTTCAAAACCAAAAATTTTACTAGGCTCTTTTTAAAACCATTCTCTCTTTAATTGATTTTCTTCTTCATCATGCATAAGAGTTCCTTACCCTTTAGTTTTAGGAAACCCCAGATAGCACGTAGCATGAACTTGACAATTTTCATTAGGTATGTTGTGGAATAGCGAAAGCATCCAACCCACGATGAATCTTCAATCCTTTTAAGGTATGACAGGCAAGCACATATTGCTAGACCCATGCTAGATTCATTATTTGTCATATGCTTAGGTACATCGCTGTTTTAGTATGATGGGACCCTTTAACCAAACTACCCTTGGAATATAAAAACCAATAGACCCTAACCATAAGTGGTATGCACTATAATAATGTCTTCATAAAAGTTTTTTTCATTCATGTATTCATGCATTATTATCATTCATGTAAAGATAAAATTTAACCAAATCTAAGTCTCAGCCATACTGGTTGTGCTCATTCCAAAGAAAAAAGACTGGGCTTCAGCTAGGACTGAGTACGGATCCTGAAGATATCTGAACCGGCATGAATATCTGGACCGAAATATCCAAAACCGAAAAGATCCATTGTCTTTTTTACTTTCTTTGAATCAAACCAAACTGAATCAATTTTTTATATAGAACAGTTCTGGATATTAGACTATACCCGCACCGAGAACCGAACTGAACTGAATAACTGAAAAAATAACCGATTTATTATTAATAATATAAAATTATATTTTATTTTATTTATTTATTACTTAATATTTGATATTTTAAAAATATATTAGAATTATTTTATTAATTCATATTATGTCGTATTATATATTCACTTTGAAATTTCTAATTTTCTATATTATACTTTATATGTATATACCTTGATTTCTTTATTTTATATTTTGTTAATTGAATATATATATGTCATTATTATATTTTTTATAATACTCATTTTTAAACTATAAAACTATTTTATTTCTATTCATAATTTTATTTCTATTTATAATAATAATTTCATGAATATTAACTTAAATGTAAGAAAACAAAAAATATACTAAAATAATTATTTTCTTAATTTATTATATGTTATATAAATAATTGCTATCACTAGCACTAATGATAGTAATTAATACTTATTATAGTAATTTGTACTTTAATAAAGTAATTTAATGTAATAATATTAGTAGTTTTTAATAACAATAATGAATATTAATATTAATAAATATTAATACTAACGAGTAATAATAGTAAAGATAAAAAATGTTGATATAATTTTTTATCTATATGAGTAACAAAAAATTTCTACAATTGGTGATTTAAACTATTAAGATATTTAAATTTATAAGTTATTTTATTTTATTACCTCACATTTAATTAAAAATGAAATAAATTAATAAATATAAATATAAATATAAACAACCTAATCTATGGGCCATATATACATTATGATATATATTACATTATATATATAGTATAATATACTATATAACATTGTATGTGCTATAAATTATATATTATATGCATTACATATATAGTATAATATACTATATAATACTATGTATGCTATAAATTATACATTATATGCAGTAAACACATACACACACATATATATATAAACACTATAGATATTTTAATTTATTTTAATTTTTTTACATATGAAATGCTATTTAAGTTAAAACTACGTAATTTTAAAACAAAACTACATAGTTGTACTTTGTATAACACAATATACTTAATATTTTTATTATTCTATATATGAAACACTATTTAAATTAAATATATAAAGTTTTGATCAAAACTACATAGTTTCTAACTTGTTTTATAAAATATATTTAATATTTTATTCATCTGCCTCTCACCATCATCTGAATAAAATATATAATATAGAATTTTTCATTTTGAAAAAATTATCAAAATAAAATTACACTATTGATAGAAGATGATTTTCTCAGAGTATGCTAATTTAATAAAATGTGAATAGCTTGTAAAATATTATTAATTATTATTCTATTGCTTAAATTTTAAAAAAAATAATTCTAAATCTTCAAATCTCCGTCTTTGTTTGGAACCGAAACCAGTCTGTTAGGACCAAATTATCAAATTGAACCGAACCAAATTTTTTAGAATAGTGTGGTACAATATTTTATATAAAATAGTTTGGTACAATATTTTATATATTTGATTCAGCTCCGGTTCCAATGATTTTAAAATATCTGAATTTCGGTTCGATTCCAAACCGGTTCATGCTCATCCCTAGCTTTAGCCACACCGGTTGACCCTATCCAACAAAAATCAAAGAAAAATGCCCAGTTATCTAGTAACCAGTGAGGCCCCACTGGCCTAACCTCTTCCCCAAAAGAAAAATTAATCTTACTCGTTATAATATGAGCTCTAGTTTTAAGGTCCCACCATTAATGATCAAAACCTAAATAAACTTCAATGATAATTTGTTTCTGAAAGCAAATCTATAAGCCACTCAGAATCTCCGGTTCCCTTGCTTTACTGTTTTCTCTATCCCTGAGAGTTAAAATATAAATCAAGCACTCATAAGGCATGAACATCTTGGCCATAGTTCCAAAATGTAGCAAATCTTAGCATCATAAAATGCAAAATCCTATTCACTAACCACACTTTCATTCATTTTCCAAGATACCTATGGCTCAAACCACCGAATCCCATAAAATGCAAGCTTTTTTTGAAGCCATCCTCGTGAAAGAAGAGGAGAGTTTTATGAATATGATGGTTATCCAACAAACCAATTTCAACCAGACATTGATTAACTTATAGAATGCACAACTCAATCATGGCTGAGGTACAAAGCATGTTGCGTGGGAAGTAGTCTAATATTGGTTCACCTTCCAATCAACCCCCACCCATGATTGACCTCACACAATAAGGAGCTATAATTGAAACACTAAAAGCTCCTCCACCTAGTCTCCTTGTGAATCCTTATCAAAAGGGGAACACCCTGAGACCCGCATTCTCCTAGAGAAGTTAGAAGTAGTGGAGAAGCGGATTGAGAATTTCAAACATCGTGATAAAGCCTTTGACTTGAGTCTTTGACCCTATATCTTGAGGCTAGTTTGCCAACCAAGTTTAGGATGCCTAAGATGGATAAGTTTCATGACACCACTTGTCCTAAGACTCATCTCAAGATGTATGTGGGGGCCCTCAAACCTTTGGGACTCAATGATGAGCTCCATGCTTAACTTTTCTAGAGATCCCTCACAGGTGCAGCTGTCAGATGGTTCATAGATTTGGACAAAAAGAAATACTGGACATGGGGGGATATTTATAATGCTTTCACTAAATAATACTACTATAACATTGAGGTGGGTATCACAAGAAGGGATCTAAAGACTACTAAGCAAAACCATAAATAATCTTTCTCCTTGTTCCTTACGATGTGGAGAGGAAAAGGGGCACAAATGGTCAATCGCCCTTTAGAGCAAGAACAGATTGATATTATTGTTAAGAACATGTTATCTGTTTACCACACTCACATGCAAACTCAATATCTGGAAACTTTCAAAGCCCTCATTGGTATCGTCACTAAGATTAAGGAACTAATACATATTGCCCAAATAAAGGATGAGACAGTCTCTTTCTCAAGGTTTAGAAAGAACCCAAACTTCAATAAACCTCAGACTCCCAACCAGCAAGTAAGTGAAGTGGCCAATATTACCCCACAACCACAGCTCCATTTGGAAAGGAGCCAATAATAAAGGACTTTTACTAACCTAGGGATGCCCCTTAGCTTAGTGTATAAGAAGGCTTTGGAACTCATTTGATTAAGCCTTTTGATCCTAAGCCCACTCCAAATCCCCTTCATAATAAGTGGAATGTTAATGTGTATTGTGAGTATCATCAAGCACTGGCTATAAAACTGATATGTGCAGGAAACTCAAACACCGGATCCAAGATCTCATTGAAAATGGATCCATTTTGCCAGCTAGGCAACACAATATCACCACTAATCCATTGTCAACTCATTAAAACATCAATACCAGTGCCTCATTGGTTGATGATGAAATGGATCTCACACAATCGATCCATGATTATTACTATGTGTTGGATTTGAATGATTACATGGATGAGATCAATGTAATGACCAGAATTGGAAGGGTCACACAACCACCTCTAAACCTGTCACAGCTATACTATCAAAGACAAACCCCACTCCTGAGCTAGATGAAGATCCTATACTGAAGCAACTCAAAAAGACTCAAGCTACTCTTTCCATTTGGAGCCTCCTTCAATCTAGTTGCCCATATCGCCAAGCTCTTTGCAAGGCCTTGAGTCAAAACCAAATGTCGGTTGAAACTATTCCTGAGGCTTTGGTTGCATCTATGACCAAGTCGTCTACCATTTCTTTTTAAGATAAGGACCTCCCAATTAAGGAAGGGCATAATCATGCTCTCTATATTGCCGTCTTAGCTCGTGGGAAGACAATACCTATGGTCCTAATAGAAAATGACTCAGCATTGCATGTTTACCCGCTCAAAGTGGCAAGTTGCCTGGGAATCAAAATGGTTGAGCTAATACCTTCTGATCATATTGTGAGGGCATGTGACAACATAAAAAGAGAAGTTTTAGGTGTGGCCAACATCAAAGTGACAATTGTCCCTGTAGAATAAGAAATCCTTTTTCAAGTTGTAGATGTTCCAGCTTGCTTTAACCTATTGCTTAGGAGACCATGGATTCATCAAGTAAGGGCCATCCCATCCTCTCTTCATCAGAAACTCAAATTCCCACACAAGGGCAAAGTGGTCACTATAAAAAGGGACCCAAGTGGAAAGTCAACCTCCCACCTCATATGCCAATTTTGGAAATCAAGCCAGAACCTTCAGTTATAGCCATGTTTGGTTTCACACTCGATTTGGTTAGTTTATATAAAAAGAGGCAGGTAAAGAACTTGTACCCTTTAATTATGATCCACATGGAAACCCAGCGGTTGCCAACATCCTCAAACACATGAACTATTTTTCTGAAATAGGATTAGGCAAAAACCAATAGGGAATACAACAATTCCTAGATTATCCTTCAGTTCAGCCACCATTTGGCTTAAGTTATAGACCAACCCTAGAGGATGTTGAGGAGATTAAAGGAAGAGCTAAACCAAGATCCCAGTGCAAAAGGGCTATGGAGCTATTTGATTGGCCCATGAGACCTTACTTCAAAACCTTAAATGGATATTTTGTTAAGGAGGGGACAAAATCCCTTTATTATGGATTTTCTAAACCATGGTTGAATCCCATTACTAATGAGCTAACTTCAGGGTTTGAAATTTCCTTTGATGTCAGGCTTAGCATAAAAGATAGCGAGCATGCCTTAGGGACAGGGGAAGATTTTGAGGACGGCATGGAGCACAATCTGTTCTAAGTATCCATGTTAGAAGAGGGATCAGAATCAATTTTCAGTTACCTGATTCAATCAACTGTAGAAGTACCCATCAATTGGTATTTTGAAAAGAATGGCAGTCCATCATCAAAGTCCACCCTACCCAAAGTATAACCAAGAGTCCAGCCAAATCAAGAGTCAACTCTTCAATTAGACTCTCAGCCTGTGTCAGATACTCAGTCAAGAGTCCAGTGCAAGTTTAAGATCAAGTCAAATTCTGAGCCAATTCCCAGCACTGAGTCCAAGTCTAAGTCTAAGTCTTCTAGTTCAGAGTATAAGACTGTCACTTTTGAGTCTAATTCCCTGGGCTCATATGATTTTGAGTCTATTTGTATAGAAAACTCTTGTAACTATTTCATCATCAATAAAAAGTTCTAAGTTTTTCGCTTATTTTCCTTTGTCTCCTTATGAGCATTATGGAATATTCAATATTAATGAGATTAATGAGGATAAAGAAATAATAAATCTGGGAACGACAAAAGTATAAAAGAATACATTCATTGCATCTTCATTCATTCATAAACAGGAATTGGAGGTGCTCCTTAAAAAGTTCCAAGATTGTTTTCCATGGGAAGTAAGTAATATGATAGGGTTGGACCCTTTTATAGCAGTGCATAAGATTTCAACATTTGATCACATGAAGCCAGTCAATTAGAAACTCAAATGACTGGAGCTAGAACGGTCCTTAAAGATCAAGGAAGAAATAACCAAGATGCTAGAAAACCGGTTTATAGAACCCATCATGTACTTTCAATGGTGGCTAACATTATTTTGGTTCCAAAGAAAGATGGGAAGGCTTGAATGTGTGTAGATTACAAAGATCTCAACAAGGAGTGCCCAAAGGATGACTTCCCTCTACTCCATATTGACCTCCTGGCTGAAAGATTGGCCAGATCCGAGATGGTTTCATTAACCAACCTCTATGGAGGGTATAAATAAATCTTGGTTCATCCCCTTGATATAGAGAAGGTAGCTTTTATTGCAGAATGGGGCACGTATTATTATAGCGTTATGCCTTTCGGTCTCAAAAATGCCAGGATACCCTATCAAAGAATGGTCACTACACTTTTTCATGACATGATGCACTAGGATGTGGAAGTCCATATGGATGATATGGTAGTTAAATCAAAAAATGTCAAAACACAAGTGGAAGCTCTGAGATTATTCTTCCTTAGACTCTGTCAATACCACTTAAAACTCAACCCCGCCAAGTGTGTATTTAGGGCAGCTTTGGGAATATTCTTAGGTCATATTGTCAGTTCTCAGGGAATTAAAGTAGATCCTGATAAATCTAAGGCAATTCTTGAAATGTCCGCTCCCAAGATATAAAAGGAAATTAAGGGGTTCTTAGGACACCTACAGTACACTAGTAGTTTCATTTCTCAAATGGCTGATGTAAATGGACCCATCTTCAAACTACTCAAGAAGGACACCCTAACCAAGTGGAATGACAAATGCCAAGAGGCATTTAAAAAGGTCAAGCAATACTTACTATCGCCTCTAGTACCATAACCTCCAAGGCCTAGCGTTATGCTTGCATAAAATGAGGAAGGAATTTGCTATCTATTATCTCAGTAAGAGGTTTTAGCTTATGAGCTCAAATATAACCAAATTGAAAAGTTGTGCTTGGCCCTAGTATGGGTATGTTAGAAACTACATCACTACCTGGCTTCTTATACCATGCAAGTAATTATAGATCAGAGCCCCTTGAAATTTCTTATAAAAAGGTCAGTTCTGGATAGTATGATGGCACGATGGCTCGCATTGTTGGCCACTTTTGATCTTAAGTTTATAGCAAGTAAAGTGATCAAAGGAAGTGTAGTAGCTGAATAGTTAGTCATTGCTCCTGTACCGGATATGATTGAGGAGCCAAAATTTCCATATAAGGATCCTGGGTATTAACAAGGAGGTTTGGGTTATGTATTTTGATGGTGCATCTAATCAAAAAGGTTATGGTATGAGCATCGTCCTTATTACCCCTGAAAAGGAATAAATTCCCTCAGATATTAAATTGCCCTTTGAAGTCACCAACAATGATACAGAATATGAAGCCTGCATAATTGGGCTGGAAATGGCCTTGGAGTTGAAAGTTAGAAGCCTAGAAGTATATGGAGATTCAGCCCTTATTTTGTCTCAAGCATTGGGAAAGTGGAAGATAAAGGAAGAACATATGGTTCCTTACCATCGATGCTTGGAAGACTTAGCACATCAGTTCAAGCAGGTTTCATTCCATTATTTGCCTCGAACGAAGAATCAGTTTGCTAATGCTTTAGCTACTTTGGCTTCCATGACTCATATGGGAAAAGAAATGATAGTTTTCCCCATTTATCATTGATGTGAAAACTCATGTGATAGATAAAAAGCCATGGTCCTAGGATATCCTTAATTTCATTCAAAAAGGTGAATACCCTAGTCAAGCCTCAAAAATAGACAAGAAGGCTTTGAGATAGTTAGTAAGCCAATACATTTTAAATAATGATGTGACAAACAAAAGATCCTTGAATAACATCCACCTCTTATGTGTAGATGAGGCTAAAGCACAACAAATAATGGAGGGGGTTCATGGTGATGAATAGGGTCCCTGCATGAATGGAGTTGTTTTGGCCCAAAAAATCACCAATTTGGATTACTATTGGCTTACCATGAGAGAGAATTGTTCGAATTTTGTCAAGAAATGCCACAATTGTTAGATATACGCAATGCTTCAGAAGCAACAACCAGTCCCCTTGCATCCTGTTACAACCCCTTGGCCATTTGCAACATGGGGAATTAATATAATATGGAGGATCACTCCAAAGTCCTCTAATGGGTATGAGTACATATTAGTAGCCATAGATCACCAAAAAGACATCTTATTCCGTTCTTAACACTAAAAAGATGACCCAGTTTATTCATACTAACATCATTTATTGGTATGGGGTGTCATTTAAAGTAATTTTAGATAACAGATCACACTTTCAAAAGGAAGTGGTCTAATTGATGGCAAAATACAAAATACAGCATTATATGTCCTCCCCCTATAGACCTCAAACCAATGGGGTCATTGAGACAACAAACAAAAGCATAAAGAATATCTTACAAAAGATGATGCACGGCCACAAGAGCTGGCATGAACACCTATCTTTTGCTATTTAGGGTTATAGGACTTCAGTCAGAACACCAACCAAGACCACTCGTTATTCTTTGGTATTTGGAATGGAAGCGGTCCTTCCAATAGAAGTATAAGTTCGATAAGCTCAAACATTTCGCAAAATCCATATCAATGAGGTTGAATGGGGCAGGGCCTATCATAACCAACTAATGGCTATTGATGAGAAAAGAATGGATGCTTTGTAAAGGGTATAAGGTTATCAATAAAAGATATTAAGGCATTATGACAAAAGGGTCAAAGATCGTGAATTACAAGAAGGGCAATTGATTTTGAAAGCATGGTCCCAGTACATGACCCAAAGGGGAAATTCAAAACCAGTTAAGTAGGACCATACATGCTCAAAAAGATCATGTCGAGAGGAGCAGCAATACTTTCAGACTTGGATGGCATCAAGTATTCAAGCCTATGCAACATGGACCAGCTTAAGAGATATTTTGTTTGAACTTCCTTGGTAACAGAACTACATATACTTGATTCTAAAAAAAAGGCTTGGCGAGTTGAAAACCTGAAAGGACAACTCGGGCAAAATTAGAGCAATAACAATGAAGAGATACGGATGAAGCTCTCTTTGGGTTCGATCCAAATCATCGCACAACATCCATCTAATGCAATGCAATGTAAAAATAATAAAGAGAGAGAGAGAGAGTGAGAGATTTATTCCATAATGCTCATAAAGGATTTCCATTGAAAACATAAAATTTTCTGTCCAAAATTAAATACCAAGCCAAAATTTAGTGTCCTCCTATACAGTCTACCAAAAAGTAAGCCCTAAAGATCTAGACAGTCTCGGCAGTAGCCTCCGTCTCTAGCTCGTTAATCAAAATCAAGCATCAAACTTTCTCTCTAGGACAACCATGGTAATAAACCAACCCCTATACCCGTCAATAGTGTCTGTCTGTCTAGAAGGCCTCACGATATGAAATTCTCGGGCCCAGCCATTTAAAATGGCTCTGGCAGAAGCAGGTGTGATGACCGTAGGACAATGAGCTATACCATCAGGTGGGACTCATTGAGAATAGCCCATTTGTCTAAGAATCTAAGTCCTCGGGTAAAATGTCGATATAAATAAGCCCAGTAAGCAAACAACACTACAACCAAAGCTCATGGTCATAAAAGAGCGAATTTGGTACCAAGGGCAATACTACAAAACCTCATTAAGACCAAGCTCCAATAACCAAGAGGTCCATGCCCTCTTTGAATCATGGCGGATGAGGATCTACCTTCCTCGGTAAGAAAAGGGAGAGTAAGGAAGTCTAGATGGCATAGCCACAATACAAAGATGATCCCTTAAATAAACCTGCAAGCAATGAAATATGTTTAAAAAATGCACTTGAAGGAGAATAGGAGTCACAGACTAGCCCACCTGGACCCTATACACCCTATCAAAGCGAGTAATGGTCTCAGCTAGAAAAAGTGCAATAATAGAATGGGAATCCTCCATCTGTAGAATCAATGGAACCAAGCCAATCAAGCCCCAACCTATCTCTCCTCTGAATAGAAATTCACTAGTCAGACAAAATGCCAAAGCCCTTGACGAGATTTTTGTCTCACTCTATCCTCAATATCCTCCCAAAATTCAATGATAAGTGAACATAAGTTCACTTTTTCGTCCCTCACCATGATCGAATCCTCAGCATCACTCAAATTAAACAATTTTTGAAAAGCATGAAAGTAACAAGTACGGCGTTCAGAAATCACTAGTTCAGACTTGATGTTACATCCCAGAATAGTACTAAATTCCTCAAAAGTATGACATATCTCCTCCATCATAGCACCAAATCTAAATACATGGTCCACATTATCCCAAAATTTCAGACAAGCCTGATTAAAAATATTGTCCAATGTCACTCCTTTCAATGTAATGGTTGGTGCAATATTGTATTTGCTAAGGTTAATTTTGTCCATTTTGTTTAAATGGGAGGTCCATAGATGCAAAGAATGACTAAAAAAAGGTTCCATGACAGCATAGTCTATTAAAAATTCACAGAAAGGCCTAGAATACTGTGAAAAAGTTGACAAATATAGGAATAGGAGGACCTTGTTCGCATCACTAAAATTATAAAGAAAATTATCCCAGTACAATCACCCATAACATCACGTGCATCATAGTGCATTGTTAAACATGAAAAATAAATCTTGCATAAACAAGAAAATAGGTAAAAGAAAAGAAATCTATCTTCTGTCATGACAGTGCCTCCCTCCATGCTCCATAGCTAGCTGACTCAGAGTGGTTCACAAATAAGCCTCATAACAACGTGTCATCATTAGGTATGGTCAATCCATTCTTTAGGCCACTGCAAAATACAATGAAGGATGGGTAAAATTCGAGAATGAAAAGGTAACAACAAGTAAAAGAAGCAAGAAATTTACCTCATAGTGGTTTTTCTATAATGGAGCGACAGGGATTAGAGGCACAAGAGCCCTGGCTATGACCATGTCATCATCAACAACATATGAGATGGCATTTTCTAACCAGTAATAAGAGAGAACACCCTCAGGAAGCATAGAATGGGTCTTAGTAAACATTGACTATGGGCCAATAGGAGGACCACTTGGCAAGGGAGTAGTGAACTCAAAATCAGAACTTGTTGAGACCCCGGCCCTTCTTTGATGAGATAAGCCTCGACTAGCCCCAGCAGTGCTAGCCTCGAGTCAAGAAACCTCAGAGGAAGGGAAAGTATGCTTAGACTGGTTGCTCAAGTCGATCTCAATAAAAGGCATCAAAGAAGACATGCAGAAGTCTTCATAGTCCAACTCAGGGAGGGTAAAATTAATGGCGAGAAGGCCAGTATAATAGTGAGGGTGAGCAGCTTCATTTTCCTCTAGCTTCATATCTGCGGGTGGAGCACATGGAACCAAACGCCTCATGGATGTTTGATGCATAAAACACTCGTCTAAATAATATTGTTGAGTCTTTGGCAAGCAGAAGACTACTCGATAGTTGAGTAAAACATAGCTTGGTTCAGATAATTGGGATTGAAGGGGATGAACCTTTCATTAAAAGGACATCATTTTACCTATAGAAAAGAGAGTGAAAAAAGAGCATCCACTTACATTATTTGTTATCGGAATATTAAAGATGGTCGCAAACCTTGAAATTCCAGGTTGCATGGTTGAGACATATTGCTTGGAGACTAGCGATAGCCCACAGGAAAGATTTCCAATTATGGACTTCTCAGGCTAGGTGCCAAATCAGGTATATATTCATGAGTCCATAGTTGCAGAAGTTAATGAAGATCAGAATGAAAGTCAAGAGAGAGAGAGAGTGAGAAAGTGAAGGTGCAACCCTCCCAGAAAACATATGTCCCTCCAATAAAGTGGATTTATCCCCGGGACAATCGACTCATTTCTTCATACATAGTAGCGAGTATAGCACCACCTCAGTTGAACACATGAAGACAGGTTGGGTCCCCCAAGCTTATCAGAATAGAAAAGTCAATGGTATCATGGTGAGTATGACAAAAGGTACATCCCAGTAATAGCAAAATTATACTGCAAGCAATGTGCAGAGAGTGGTCTTCAAGATCACCATGTCTACTCAAAAGGAGATTAATGTGCCCTCTTAACCAAGTCCGGGTAACTATGGGATTTTCGATCTTGAGAATAAGTGGGATGGCCCCAAGCAGGTCCATAATTCACGCTTTAAGCAAACCTCTCAAGTTTGGGAATAGTTCCAAAAGATGTATGCCAAATGGGATGTTAACAATATAAATCTTGAGGCATATTGTTAATTTGCCACAGGGGAAATGGAAAGAATGGTAATATCCCACCACCTTTCAACTAGAGACCATAACAGATCATGATTGGCTTATATCGTGAAGCCAAGAGATAAGAGATCCATGAAGCTAGTGGGTAGTAATAATTGCCTCACATTATTGGGGGAAGGTTGAGGTTCCCTAAGTTGGAACGATCGCCTCACAATTTCAATTGAGTATGTCGTTAAAGGTACAATAAATGATACAATTATTTTAAGTACAAAAAAGGCAATGAGAAAAATTAATTAAATACAAAATTTTATTGGACCATTATTGAACTTTTACTTCATTATCAATTAATTTTGCTTAATCTTTCACGCAAGTGGAGCTACGAAGTGGCAAAGCTCTTCAACCTTTTATAAAGAAAAAGCGCTTACCCAAAGTATGTTGTAGTTTCCAATCTCATTTTCAATTCGGTAAATTAATTAACTATAAAATTGGTTAATTAAAAGCCCTTTGCAATCAAATGCACGAATTACTTATGGCTCTGATTCCCATTCAAACGGAATAAGTAAGCACACTCGAAATATTACTCCGAGTGGCAAGCCCATACTTTAATAACCAACCGACCCCTTTTTAATTTCTTTTTATTGGTTTCAATAATTATTTTTAATGTTATTATTATTTTTATTTTCTTATTAATTTTAATTATTTTAAGGCGTCGTTTGCAAATTTCGTGAGTTTTGCAAATGGAGGTCGTTATTGTTTTACTTTACTTTCTTTTGGCTAAATTAGTTAATTTGAGGATTTGTACTCGAGCTAGTACCCATAAGGGCTAGAGTCAAAGCTTCCCTAGGATCATTATTCTGATGTAATATTTTATTAGTCAGTACTATATTTATGGATGTCATGATTATTAAATGCTTATACATTATATAATATATTGTCGTTCATGATTACTATGGCATAATCCATAAAAATCATGTTTTTCATTAAATCAATTAAAAGAAGGTTAAAATCAATCAAAGAGAGAAAATTCATTTTTTATTAAAATTGATTTGTAAAATTTAGCTCAGGACCCATCGTGATTGGTTTTAGACTAGTGCCCTCTTTGAGTAAAAATTAATTTAATTTAATGGAGTCAACTAAAATTGATTTTTTCTTAATTTTTTTCACATAAATATAAACTAAGGTGGTGACTCTCCAGTCTTTGTTTTCAAAATAAAAAACATCATCCATTTTCAAAATAAAAGAAAAGTTTCTTTAAATAAAAGAAACAAAATCTTTTCAAAATAAAAGATGATTCTAAATTCGTGCTTATCAAACCGACTAGAAACTGTATACGGTGGTATCATATAGGATCAAACCCAATAAAGCATTATGGTTCCTCCTGATTAGCGAACCAGACCCTAGCACTCAGGCGACGCCTCACATGTAATTATATGGGTTAGAGAGAAAGTTAGTTTTAATTGTTAAAATAGATAGTTATGAAGCTAATATGATAGATATATGTTAATTTAGTGACTAATTAGTTAAGATGAGCTTAATTGGTGAAACTAGGGTTTAAGGAAGAATATGTGAAATTTGGATTTTTGATGGAGGTAACTATAATTGTTGAAATGGATAGTTTTGAAGTTATTTTGATGTGTAAGTGTTGATTTTATGGTTGGATTGTGGAAATGAGTTTGTTATGGTGGAGATTAAGAAAGGTAGTCAAGAAATTAGGGTTTTGTTGGAAGGTTGGTTAGGATTTTGTGTAATTAGTGATTGTTTTGAATAAATTAAGCATGAATATGATTCTAATTGAATAATTTGGCTTATTGTTTGGTTTTGGACTGTTTTACCCAAAGTTGTCAAAGTGGAGAAATGTAGGGCTTGTTGGAAGTAAGGCTTGGAATGTGGTTTTGGCTTTATTTTAAGGCTAAAACAAGGTTAGTATATACTTTAATAACTTGTGTTTTAATTATGTGTGATTTGGCATAAATGCATTGATACTTTGAAAATATTTTAAGCTACTTTGAAGTGTGATTGTTCATATAATTTATGCATTATTACCAAAAATGTGTTTGGTGCATTGTGTTTGAAATTATAAACTATTGTTTAATAGAAAATGATAATGTTATATATAATATTTTGGAAATAGGGAAAATTCAATAATGTGGAAAAAGCTTCATGTTGTTAATGTGACTAAGGGTTATGTCTAATGTGATTTAAAAAAGTGAAAATGATTATGGAATGTGGAATAATGTGGAAGTGATCATGAAATGAGTTGATCATATGAAAAATGTGTAAACATGATGATATGGAATGAGAATATGAGAATGTGTTTAGATTTGTGATATTTGTTTGTCCTGCACAATTACTTATTCTAGATAATTGACTTTGGCACTGTCGAGTTGGCATGCCAACAATACGTCATGACATTTTATAAGCCTTCGGGTTAGATACATTAGTATCACATTTACTATTACACCTTCGGACGAGACACACTGACATCAGACACTTTGTGTCAAGGGAACAGCCTTCGGGTGATATATATGACACTTAGATCTTTGGTGTCACGATATGCAAAATTAAATTTTTTAATCTAAATATTGTGTAGGGACTTGTTGGGCTCAGTGTGTGTGATTGTGATATGTGGGTGAATTGTATGAGTTAATGAATGTTTAAATGAATAGTGCATTGCAACGGTGACATAATACATTGTGTGTGCCATGAAAAGCATATTTATTATTTTTAAAAAATATTATATTATCAAAGTGTGTACCTCTAAGTTTCTAGCTTACCATAGTTGAATTATATCGTGCAGGTGATAGAGTTGCAGAGCATGGTAGTTCTGACAAACCTAGACATGCCTAGATTTGAGATTGACATTTGAAGGTAGAGTTATTACCACAAGACCTGCATAATCGATGTTTCATTGCATGGCATGAAAAGCATTATGTACATTATATGATTTTGTTCAAGTTCATTATGTTTATGTAAGTTATATGATTTTCTAAATATGTTTATATAATTATGGCATTGTAAAATATTGTAAAAGTAAAAAAATTACATTATACATATGTTTGTGAAATACTTGGTGTTGATGGGAGAAATGATGGATTTTATGAAAGTATGAATTTTTGGAAGTGTTATTTTATGCATGTTGAGTGTTTGTGATTTTGGGATTTATTAAAAATACAGACAAAATACTGGTAAAATTTTCTCAAATATTTTTATATAAAAATCGACCAAAACTACATTTTAATCATTATTATTTTATTGCTAAATATATATTTAATTGATCATATTACATTTATATTTTTGGAATTATAATTACTTCATGGTATTAAATATGAGGGTTTCTAAAGATAAATACGGCATTACTCTTGTATTATATATATATATATACGGCATTACATAATTATTCTTGCAAGTAACACAATACCCTCAACACTCTCTTATGTATTAAAGCGTGCTAGCGTTTGTCTCTCTACCCTAAGCACTAATAAGTGTGCTTTACTAACATATAGAAGAGGATCTAGCATGAGAATATGATTTTTAGCATTGTCAAAACATTCATTAAGTCCCATCAAAAATTGCATCAATTTATTTAGGGATATTGCATCTTCCATTGATCTTCCTACTCCGCCTCACATTTTCCACAAGTGCAGTGTAGTGCAAGATTAAGACAAGTTAATTCGTCCAATAGCTTTCTCAATTGTAATAGGTATTGGCACTGACATTATTTTGCTTAACTAGCGCAATCTCTTTTTTTGATTGATAGATCAGAGATCTATTACATTCATCATAGTTTTCTTCAAGTTCCCTTCACAACTCCTTTGTAGAAGATGTTTGATGAAGGCTTCAACAATTTCTATGTTCATCGAATTCAATATCCAATACGTTACCATAGAATCGACTCAGCTCAAGTTCTCAAATTCAATCAAATCTTCACCAAGAATGACAACATTTCCTTTAATGAATCTTAAGTTGTTCTTCGCCTTTAGAGCAAATCTCATGGATTTGCTTCGAGTAATTATTGGCGTTTAAAGGATTCATACCTAGATTAGAGGCCTATAGATGTTGTGGATTACCATTATTATTCATTCTAGTCTCATGTGATTATCGATCACTTTGTTCCTCAACTTCACCCATGGTCACTCATGGTTTATTGTTGTTGATTTGAAAATGGAAGTAAAATAGGGCAAAACAAAGCCTCAATTGATAGGTTTTGATACAATGAACATAAAGTAAACGAAAACATAAAGATATTGAAGAAGACTAGAAGCTTCTTATTTTGCTGTTTCATCTGTGTGGAGACAAGTGTTGAATCGATTCCTTGCAGCATAAAGGGCGAAGGTTAAAAAGCAAGACAATGATTGAGAATGACGTTTTACTTTCTTCTTATACATAAAAGTATTATACTCTACTTTTTTCTTCTAGCTGTAGAATGATGTTTGAAAATTTTTATCTTTTCAAAATATGTAAGTTCTAGCATTAAAACTTGAGTCCAAATTCTTTATAAACTTATCAATAGATCGTCTTGTCCAAATCTACTCAGCTTATGAACGGTTCTCACAATATTGTTAAAAATCGTACCAAATTTTAGGTATTTCTGCATCCTGTTTGAAAAATATGACTGAAATTCTGGCAAAATATGATACTACAGGCACAAAAAAAATTAGATAAATAATTTCATGGAGGCAAAGTGAAATTTAATAAAAGCCTTAAAATCTGTAATAACTTCAGTCATTACTAGAGAAAATAATACCCTTCATCATATTTTTTTTAAATTTTTACTTTTTTATTAAGAATATTATAAACTCATAATAAACTCATTATAAATTATGTATAATTTATAAACTCATAATAAATTCATTATAAACTAATGAAAATCTGGTATTTATAATTTATTAATTTTTTATTTAATTCTTTAATTATATAAATATTTATTATAAATATATTTTTATTGCAAAATAAAATTATTTTTTATTTAGCATTTTTAATAAATTTTATTTGGTTATTTAATTATACTATTATTTTTATTGTAAATATAATTTTTTATTATAAAATAAAAAATTTCGATCAGCTCAATCAGTAAATAAAATCTTCAAAATATTCAGTTAAAGTTGAATTTTCAGTTAAAGTTGAATTTTCGGTTGACTGAATATTTACCTTTAAATTTTAATATTTTAATAAATAATTTATAAATATAATAATTTTTTTTTTAATTTTTATTGTATTTTTATTAAAAGTTCTATGACTCGTATCCAAATCACACACGGTGAATTTGGCTCCAAAATTATATGACCCAGATTCTAACCTGGGTATCCGTACCATTGGTTTCCGCGAATATACATATATATATTTGTCATTTTTTTATTTTTGATTTGGGTTTAAGATTCGACCCGGTTCAACATAAGTGGTATAACATCGGGTTCAAGTGATCCTAACCTGGGCGGCGCAGTCCCTTATCAAGCTGGTTCAGACGGCCCAACTAGACTATATAGCCGACAGTCGGTGAAAGCTTGCTGCAGTAAACTAAAGCAGAAAAAAAAAAAAAGGAAATCAGACAAAACACAACCAAAATAACTGTGCAAACTGTACTAGAGTTAACAGAATAAATTTCTCATTGGGAATGAAGACAACAGGGAAAACAAACCAAGAACTGCGGACAACCATTAGCATAACTACTAATTAAAATTTTGTGAAGGCCATCCAGCCAAAGATGCTCATCTTTATCAACGTTTATAATTTATAGGAAATCGAAGCATAATTTTCTTAATTAGCTGTATCCGATCAAAGTTACATTCGTTCTGCTCGTGGGTGAGAACTGGAAAATGATAACAAAGCAAATAATTCTATTACCTTTTAACAGGGCCTGAACTTAGGATGACAAAACATTGTGAACTCTGGCTTGCATAAAACACTAGAAAAGATGTCTCCCTTTATCCTGGCTTGCATAAGTCCGGATAAAGGAAAGGGCTTAAAAAGGCATTAATCATTGATTTTAGAACTTCAGACGTTGCAAATAAAACTAAAAAGTGTGCCAAGCATTCTTCTTGTTCATCCAAGCATATTACTGACCAGTAATTATTTTATGCTCTCAGACTAAGCAGTGCATTTTCATTTACAATATCAACAATGAAAATTCCAGCTCCCTAGAAATAATTGAACCACCTAGAATGAAGAAAAGAAGTTCAAACTAGCCTTAGACAATATTATGAGAGAACACTGGCTTCTACCTCACAAAAAAAGGAAATGCAAAAAGGATATCATGCTTGCTCCTTCCCATCCCACTGTTAAACACCATCACCAACGCTTCTCATATTAGTAGCGTAACATAAAACACAATACTTAGAAGACCCACTTATAAACCGGCTCCCACCCTTGTGTTGTGCCACGGAAAATCTCCAGACATTTAAAACTTCAATGCCCCCAGCAACATACATCATTTAAGTGGATAATTTTAAAGAAACAACTGGAAAATTTTTTTCTCATCTTTCCACATTTTAACTATGTCTTCTCTCTTTATCATACAAACTTACTCCTGAATTCAGACTGCTCTTCAGAATATTTCTATTGACAGCCTGAGTCTTCACGTCAGTTACCTAACAAAGCCCTGAGATGTTATGCACAAAAGGAACAGAACAGCCGATTCACATCACATGGGACCAATATATCCACTGAAATCTAGTCAAAAAAAAAATATATCCACTGAATTTGCCTTATCTGGCACCTAAGAATGTAAGATTGCTGAAGAAGAACAATGAAGAATAAGTCCTTCCTTCAGGCCATTACTTTGAACAACTTGCCAGAGCCGCTCTATATGAAGTGGACAAAAAGTCACAGTGAGAATGGCCTCTTTGGTTTTTTTTTCTTTTTTCTAGAACAATGTGAAGAGGTCAAGTGTAATGACCTGCAGCTAACTAACAACAAATGTGAGGTCAACAGTGGAATTAATTGATATCTGATGAACTTGTTAGAGTGATACTGATCCACTTAAGGATTGGGGAAGGCAATTTCTGCAGGGTAGAGAAGTTACTCATGCAAAGACCACAAAGGGAGACTGATTCCACAACAGGGCACAGGCCAGTCATTCAATTAGATGTTATAGAGTCATTTAGTGCCTTGATTTTGTATGTTCTGCGGCCAACTGGTAACATATGAAACAAACTCAGACTTCATTTACAATTCACCCTTTTACTAAATCTCGACTTGCAATTCACTGTTAGCTTGTTCGTGATCAGAACTACATGAAAATGAGGTTGCAAAATGGATTGACCAGTATAATTGATGCATCTTAAATTCTGATGCATATACACTACAACAGAAACTATTCTACAAACCTGGTCTTTCTATCCAACCAACAAACTGATTAGAAGGAAACTCAGGCAGCCAGCAAAATTGTCCATCCTCCACATTGCCATTAAATGGTATCTTACGCTTTCTGATAGTTGTGTCCAAATTCTGGTCTTCACCCACTGAAAACTGCTTAATTGGACAGGATTCAAAGGCAATATCAGCATTACTACTAGGAGAAAGACATAACTCCTTGTTCTTTTGTAGAGAAAAATCACTAAACTTGGCCTTGTCATGAGAACTGCTTAAGCCAACATCTTCAGTTTCTTGAGCTGAACTTCTTTCCATGCTCATAAGGGGGTCAGTTAAAAGACCCAACCTTAAGGACAAATCACATTGCATCCCAGGTGGCTTCTCATTAGTATTACCTATATCTGCTTGTGAGATCCTATTGCCAGCTATTTCAGCACTCAGACATGGGAAAAAGTCCCAGAAAACACCAACTTCAGTAGCCTCTGCAACTGATGTGCTGATAGGCCAACCAACAAATATAGTGTTGGAGTTCTTCTCTGGGGCTGGGGATACCAAATGAGGATGTTTGATGTGATAGTTATTACCATAATACAAAGGGTAAACTGAACCCAAGTTCAGTTGTTTGTTAGTGTCCTTTGTCATCAACTGACTACAGCCAGGAGAAATTTTCATATTCTCATACAGATAACTGCCAGGAGTAGCAGCATTACTAGTCTCAGTCCGATTAGATTCTGAAATCGGAAATGTTGAATTCATAGCCATGGTGCCTCTTGCAAAGTTCAATGGACTGCCGGACTGAAGTGATGATAACTGAGGGCATTGTTTGTCATTTTCCAAAATCCTATACGGTGTAGGCACAGGTTCTTGCACCCTTGGGCGTAGATAACTCCTGGGATTACTGTGCCGTTGGCTCCTTGAAGCTCTAACAGGAATGCAGCCTAGATTGAGGGCAGCTATACAACATATTGGCAAAAGATGTATGGTTTAACACCTCAAACACATTTATTTCAAACTGCTATTGATTGTGAGTCAAATTAAGCCTAAACTTACATGCTTACTTGGAGCTATTGGAAAAAGGAAACAAACGAAATGTAAAACTGAATTAAAGGTCAGTACCTTCGATACAAGGAGGCAGGAGCTCGCCCGTTTCACTGCTCTCATCTCTTCGAATAATGGTATTAACGGCATCATTCACACGATCCCATAATGTTTCAAGGTTCACATACTCAGCCTAAGCAACAAAATACAAGAAAAATGAGTATAAAAAAGAATGCATAACAAAGATCCAAGAAGATGTAAGAAAAAAACCAAAATACCTCAGAGTTCGCTTTAGAGTACATGACCTCCTCAGCTTTTAAGACCACAACAGGAAGCTTCTCTTGCCACTCCTTGTTCTTTTTAGTTGCGGCACTGTGAGCGTCATTGACGACCCTAATCAAACACATGGAACACAATCAAAAAATGCACAAAAACCCAACTTGGAATCAAGAAAATAAGCAGAAATAGAAAAGACCCAGAACCTGAAAATCTGTTGAATGATGGAACCTCTAATGGGTTGATGTCTATCGCTATGCCAAGCTCTTCTAACGCACTCGTAAGGTCTCGGCCCTGGTCTCGGCATCTTCACCGGTTACTCCCTCTAAAGCCCAAACACACTTGTAGTTGAAAAAGAGAGGAGGAGAGAGAGAGAGGAGAATAGATATTTGAGCTTTTTATAAAGAGAGAACACACTACATGGGTATAAATGGGTCACTTCAATTCCTGTGTTGTTTTCCTTTCCTTTCAAATCAAAGTCCAGTTTGCAATGGGGGCTTTCTTTTTGTTGGCTGGGGAGCTGTACGAACAAGAGAGAGAGAGTTGCTTTCCTTTCCCATAACATTGCCTTGTCCAATAATTTATAAAGATTACCATATGTTTTCATCATGTCATTTATTTCTGGTGAAAGTGTGTTTGGTCATTTCTTAGGAAAAATGAAGAAGAAAAGTTCTTTTTATTTTATTTTTTATGTGAATCTTTAATATATTATTATGAGTTGGTGGGTGTCAAAACAAAAACTAAAACAAAAAAAGTTGGCATTTATATATTATAAGATGTTCCATTGAAAAATATCATGTTTAGGTGCATGAATTACCAAGTATGGGCACAAAATAAAATGACATCTTATCCTCCAATGAAATCAAATCCTATGCAACACACAACACTTTCAACTCCATTCCCTAATTCCTTTTTAATTTCATTGCGTAAAACGGCGTTGAAAAGCAATTCCCATCGCATTTCTAATTTTACCTTACTCTTTCAAACCGTTACTTATATTCATTCACTTTTTACTTTTTATTTATAGCCAAATGCATATATAATTTCTTTAAATTTATTTATTTAATCAGTTTATCCTTTAAATTTTTAATTTAATTATATAATATCCTGAATTTATATATTTTTTTAATTTATAAACATAAATTCATTGAGTCACGTTAAATTAAACTAAATTACTAACGTATTTATTTTATACATATTATATAAATACAAAAAGTAAAATAACTAATATTTATTAATATAAGTGTTATTATAAAATAGATAAGTACAAGAGATAAAATAATAAATACATAAGTACAATAAATTGCATATATATTATATTTTTATTTATTTTATGAAGTACGAGACGTCTTAAAAACTATTTAAATAAATAGTCCTGTAACCGCACATTTTATAATAGTAAAAGAATAAAATACAAATAAATAAAATTAAAAGTAAATAAATATAAAATTATTTATACAAATTATTTAATAAAAATGTAAATTAGTGAAAAATTCTTTTGTAAAAGATAATAAAACTTTTTACAATTTTCATGATATAAGTTTCGTTGAAATATTATGAGTAAGAATATAAAATCTTTATATTTCATAACTTGATATTTTCAAGAACAAAATTCATATCACAAACTTTGGTTACAAAATTAAAGCCATGAACTCGATATAAAAAAAGAAAAAATGAAAAACAAATTGTGCAAGTAAAACAAAAAGGAAGAAAAATATGAATAGTTGAGTTAATAAGGCTGATATATTTATATTGTTTAACTTTCAACTAATATAATAATTATTAAAGCATAATTAAAATGTTAGAAAAATTAAAAAGTCATATATTTTTTTTGTTAGCCTCTAAACTTATGTAATTATAATATTATTATCTTTAAATTTCAATCTAACACTTTAAAATTTTTAAATTTATGCTATTGTAATATTATAGCCTTTCTATTAATTCTTTATTCATTCACTCTAACAAAAAGCATAGTAACGGATGACGTCACATTAGCTCTCACCATTTAATTGGATGCTAATGTAGCACGGGACGTGTGAGCCACATCAGCATCAACTTCTCATGTTAAATATATTAATATAAATTTATAATACTTATTAATAAAATAATTTATAATATATATTATTAATATCATTTAATAATTTATAAATATATATATTATAAAGTATATTATAAATTATTGATAAATATATATTAATAATATAATAAATATTATTAAAATATTATAATCTTAACATAATATTACTATTATAAATAATTATAATATATTATAATTATTAAATAAATATATATTATATTAATAATATATAAATTATTAAATTATATTAACAATATGAATTATTACCATTATATATTTATCAATAATTTATAATATATTTTATAAGATATATTTAATAAAATAATCTATAAATTATAAATTATTCAATTATATTAATAATATATATTATAAATTATTTTAATAATAAATGTTGATTAAGAACTACATGATATTGCTCACGTGATATTGCTCTCATTTTCTATAAATATTTTCATCCTATTCACTATTTGAGCTCCATTTTTTTTAACAAATATATTAATAAAATATTTTATAACATATTATTAAAATATTTTATAATATATTATTAATATAATTTAATAATTTATAATTTATAAATTACTTTATTAAATATATATTATAAAATATATTATAAAATTTTTAAAATATATATTATTTAATAATTATAATATATTATAATTATTTAAAATAATATATTAATAATTATATATAAATATATTAATATTATGGTATATTATTAATAATTTATAAATTATCAAATTATATTAACAATCATAATTTTTTATAAATATATAAACACGTATTATATTAATAATATATATTATAAATTATTTATTAATAAATATTATAAATTATATTAATAATTATAGTCAACATTAGAAAGTAATATGTGGCACACATGCCATGCATCACATCAGCTTCTAATAAAATAGTGAGAGTTGATGCGATGTTATCTGGCGCTATATTAGTTTTCTATTAGAGTGAATGGATAGAGAATTAATAGAATGATCACTTATAACAACATAAGTTTTAGAATTTTAAAGTGATAAATTAAAGTTTAAGGATAATAACATTATAATGGTATAAGTTTATAGGCCACGGATAAAATTAAGTCATATTTTTTTAATTTTTTAAATTTAAAAAAGTTATGAAAATAAGATTATTAAATAAATTATTAATGTAAATTAATTTGTTATGAAGGTTAAAAGTCATATATGTTTTATTGTTTAATTTTAAAATTATTAAAAAATTACATAAATCAAATAATATCTTTAAATTAAATTATTAATATATACAATTAATTTATGAAGAACATAAAAAATATAATTAAATAGAAATATGAATTTTTATAAAAAATAATAATGACATAACTTTCTAGAAATGAAGGAAATTCCTTAATTTTTATATTATATTATATTATTTATAATCATTAATTGTGAATTCAAATTAAATTTTTTATAATAATTTTAAATAATTAGTTGTCGAAATAAATTATAAAAATTAATTTTATAATGTCTCGTGCAAATGTTAATTCTACTATCCATCATTGCCGAATTGATAAAGCAAGTATTTTTTTGATTCTCACCTGATTTTGAATATAAAACGTCATACCATTAATTCAACTCTATACAAATCCACAACTTCTTGTAATGTGTTCTATAAATCCAACCACAACTTCTTGTGGAGAGGGATTAATGCAGAAATTGCACATATATAAAGTTGAATTATGGATGGTGGGTCATATGAATTATGCTAGCCATTAGAAATATAAATATTTATATCTTTTTATATCTTTCTAGTTTTTATATTATTATAAATATATATTTTTATGAAAACAAAATAAATTAAAATTTTATATTTTTTTTAGCATTACAATACGAGGAGAAGGAAAATCTATATAAAAGAACTGTAATTACTGCTAGATTATGTCTCCGCGTGTTTCAATTTTATATCATATTCCTGAAAATAAACTCAATAAAACTATTAACAATCATGAAAATGAATTATATCCAGTTTATTATGTAATGAAAGTGGCCTGTCACTGACACATCAATGACAACGCATTTTATGGGTTCTCCCACTCACAATATTAACGTTACTGCTTGCTAGCTGCCCAGTTTCTGAAAATGGCTGTGCAGAAGAAGCACTGCAACTCCATGACCCCATCTCCATGGCTTTTGAACCTTTTTTTTTCTGTACTTGTCAGACAAATCCAAATTCAATGAATGGTGTAGCTTGGATTCATATGGGTGAGTGCTAAAGATATCAGAACCAGCATAGAAATCGCACAGGATTGCTTTTGTTGCGTTGTGGAGTTGTGAATAGTTCAAAGTAGATTTTCTTTCAAATTAGATTTTGGATAAGGTTAAAAACTGGCTGTAATGTGATCAGATTCCAACTTTCAATGCTCCAATTGCAAAATCTAGTTAGTTAGGGTTGTATTGGCATTGCTTTTGGACAAAAAAAATTGAGAGATTTTTACAAAACTAACCTAAAACTTAAACCTATTTTCAAATTTACGGTGGTTAATAAAAATTTTCAAATTTACTTATCTATTTTAGTGGAAAATTTTTCAGATATGAGTTGAAATATTGAAAGCTCTAATAGAATAAATTTGGGCTGCACTGAGTTATGGTGTAATTCTCGTTCACAAGCGGAATCAGAATGTACGTTAAACCTCTATAACTGAGAATGAACACTCAGCTGAATTGAGGAATTTGGAATAAAGAAAAAGTAACACTTGCTTATGAGTGTGAACTCATGTTACTAGTGTAGGATGTTTTGGCCAGAAGTGAAAGAAATGAACGTGCATATAATAGATGAATGCTCATTCATATCAGGGCTCAAAATTGGAATACGAGACACAATCGTTTAATTTAAAGTAACGCCCATTACATATCGGGATTACAAGATAGTGATATCATGGCAAAACGAGACTATATAAGGATTTTTAACCTAGGGAAATGTGAGGATCTATTAGATTTCTTTGACCTAGCACTTGAAGATCAATCTTTTTCTCTAGATTTTTCTTCAAACAGTTTAGAACATAAGATTGAAGAAAGATTCAACTTGGATTTTTAGATTCAAGAGGTTTGATTTTCAGGTGGAGATTCTTCTTTAAGATAGTTCTTGGTTAGGGTTTTGAGTTAAGCATGGTTACTTCATTTCTAAGTTGGATTCTAAGAGCATGTTAAGGTTTTAATTAAGTGGGATTTAATTTATTGGGTAACATCTTCAAGGAATTAGAATTTTTTTTGAGCTATAGTTTTAACCTTGTGAAAAGTAATGGTTTTGAGTTCAAAGAAACTATTAGGACATGTCCACATTAAAGAATAAAAGTAGATATTACCTCTTGATGATGCCTTCGGAAAACTTTGACTAAAACTTATACTATCAATCATAAGAGCAATAACCAAAGATGAAAAAAAACTCTTGTGTTCACAATCTAAGAGCAAAACAACTTCACAATTGCACCCTCACCAAAGAGAGAATTTTTTGTAGAAGAAGAAAACTATAGAGAATTAACTTTAGGGAGAAAAATTATAGAAAAAAACTCATGTCCTTTATAAATTAATCTCTCGACCACAAGTTTCCTCCTACTGTGAAGGATGATCATTTTTTCCTTTGTAAATCTTTTAAAGTCACCCCTTTGTTACATTATAAGTCCTAAGTAATGATTTAATCAATATATTGTATTTATCATATCCTATATTCCCATCTTGTCTAGTAACTCATACAAGGGTAGATGCAAAAGAATTCCTCATAGCCATGTATGATGACGTTTGAAGTTTTAAGGACTTAATTTAGAGAAGAAGAAGAGAAAAATTTTTTAGTTACTGGACAAAAAAATTAAAGCACCATTTTTTTTTTCATTTATATATTGAAAAACAGAAACCATAGTTCTGACTTCCCTAAGAAGTTTGTTTATGTGTTTTAAGCTATACCACTGACTTTTAGTTTCTAAAACATTCTAGAGCTTTTAACAACTAAATTTAGTCATTACAAAATATTAAAGTAAATAAAAGGCTAAATTAACAACACTATATATCACAGCTTCTTGTTGTTACTGTTCAATTTTAGGTCCGCCCAACCAAATATTTTCTTGAAAATTTTTATGAAGATGCACAATGTGTTTTATAAGAAAATTTAAATCACGAATGTGTTTACCAAAATGCATTCTCATTTTTGTTATGCAATCTTTTAGAACTCTCTTTTTTTCACTTCAAGTCAGATCTTATACTTAATTGTGTGTGCCACCATAGAAGTCCTGACAGTAATAGATATTTTTTATAATTTTTATAGAAAATAAAGTTCATAAACGATAATTAAAAATAATAGTATAATTAAAAATAATAAAGAATATGAACTTTATTAAAAATTGGCACAAAAATATACGCATATATATTTTATAGACTTAAATAATTTTTCAGGATAGAAAACTTTTTCTATGTGAAAAAATAATTTTTCAATTTAAAATTACCGTCTAAATAAAAACTTATTCTTACAACACTTGAAAAATAAAATAAAAATCACCAAAAAATTCAAAAAATAAATTGGAGTAGGCCTATAAAAAAAGAGTTTTGGAAGAGGCCGAATGGAGAAAAGCCATTTCAGCCAACCAGGCGGTGCTTGACGCGTTTGGAGGAGTTAGGTAGCTCATTAAAAAATGACGTGCCATTTCCATGAAAGTGGGTCCAACTTGCATCAATGGGTTAAGTCATGTGCACGGCATGTGATCCTTCCCAGACAATTACACTTCGCATGAGTTTCATGTGCCGCCTTGCTAGTTGAACTTGAGTCTGATGGGGGATTTCAGGGATTGAAAATTTCTTTATGTGGTCAAAATTAATTAAGAAACTCTTTAACTTAGTGTTTTTGCTATCACAATAGGTTAATTACAATTAATTTTAATTTTAAAAAATTAAGTTCTACTAATTTCGAGTGACCAACTTTGGAAGGCTATAACTTATTCATTTGAACTTCTATCTGAGCAAATAATATGTCTTTCCACTAGTTATTTGACTACTTTTTTTCACTTTCCTATTTCATGATTTTTCTCCGCTTCTCTTTCCTAAATGTTCTTCTAGTTTTTTCCAATATACCCATTCTAGAGGTGTTTAATCTTTGTTATTTTATGTTTTTATTTTGTTTTTTTTTATAAGAATCAAGTTCTTTTGAAATTATTCTTTAACATCCATCGTTTGGAAACCTCATTTTGTTGTTTGGATTTTTCTGGGTATATAACAATTAATACTCATTCTAGTTCAACTCTAATTCATAAATCAATTTCTTAAATTCTTAGAAATTTAAAGTGTCCTTCTGATCCAAAGAGGGCTTCTTCTCTAAATATAAGAGTTTGAAAATGGCAAAAGTCTTTATCGAAGAAAGTGTTATGTCAAAGGTAAATTTTTTTGTAAATTTTTAATATATATATATTTTTTATTTTTTTATGGTTTATCTTTGTTTTTTTTTTCATATATTTTGCTTGAATACTTGATTTTTAATTCATGATTTTGGTTGCTGAAAATTGGTATTAGCTTTGTTCAACTCTCAGGAGAGCCTTTTTAGGAGCAAGTATAAAGCAATTGACAATATATAATATCTAGTATTGCCAACTGTATAAAATCATTGGCAAGAATAATTGTTGTTGTCAATTGTATATTTACATTTTAGGTTTACAGTATTGTTCTATTATTATATCTAGTTAGAAGCTTGATTTTGAGTTTTTGTTTTGGTAAATTTTAGGCAAATTGATTTAGTATGATCACTTTAGATTTCAAGCAGGTTAGATTCATCATTAGAAATTATTTCATATGAAATTTAATAATAGGTGAATTTCCATGTTCAATAATGCTTTACTTCCTTTCTCATAAAAGAAATTTTATTTGATAATGCTGAAAAGTTTAAAAAGTTTAACAGATAATGAATCAACTCATCTTTCGCACAAAGCAAGTATACAGGTCAAGTATAATTAGTAGTATTAAAAGTAAGAGAGAAACGAGCAATAATATATTAATCTTTTCTAATATTTAACCAATCAAATTAAGGGATTATGGTTTTTGGATAAATATCAAAAGCAAAGCAATTACTCATATTAGGAAATTATAAGAATTAGAATATGTCTGCAAATAAAAACATTAGAATGAAATGCACCATAAATTCTTGGCTAAATTAAAGAGAATTTTAAACTCTCTATTTTTGGAAATGGCAATCACTTGAATAATTTGCTTTTAAGTAGAAGTATGTTGTCCTCCTTATCCTTTGTTCTTTTTGAATTTTCCTACATCTCTATTGTAATGGTTTTTAAAGTTTTTGCTTTATAGATTTTTTTATTTTCAATTTTGAATATATTTGTTTTATTTTGATTTAATGTTCTATTTTTATTTTGTAGGATTGACAGTATTTTATCAATCCAAAGGATTTTTTACTACTAAAATTGTTCATAATAGTCTTGAGAATATTATAAAATTTTAAAAGATAAACCTTTAGAGTCTCAAATTGTTAAATTGAAAAATAATTTTATGTGATTATCAAAACAATATCATTGACCATTATTCATTTTATTGTTTTACAAAACTAAGAAAAACTGATAATTCTACAAAAATAGCTTTTGGCAGAATCAATTTCAAAGCATACAGAAATTACAATTAGCTATTAACAAAAATGTGAATTTTATAGAAAATGTTTCAAAAATCAAACTATGCAAAACACAAGTAAACAATCAAAACATATAATTTGTAAATTGAAACGCAATTAATTAATTTACAAGAAATAATAAAAAAAAAAAAACCGAAACCATTGAAATTAACTTGAGAATTAGACAATATTATCTGCGAATCAAGTAGTACAGTTAGGAAATTGCAGGTGGAATAGTTATACAAGGAGACCTAACAAAATTAGCAGGCGAAACCAAAGGTCTAGTGGTTTGAAACCTTGCCATTTCCTTTGCTTTGAAACTAGGGAGTTTGGAATAAAGACAATATTATCATAAAATTGTAAGTTTTACGAAATAAAATCATAATTTTGTTACTTATTTCATGGGACTGTAATTTTGTAATAGTTTTTGTTTTTAAATTATTTTTGTAATTACCCTTATAGTTATTATTGTTTACATGCTTACTACTATACTAGTAAAAGAAAGAAGTTAATAATTACTATTTATTATACTAATTATTACTATCATTGAGTTTCTAATGGATATGGAGATTGGGGTATAAATTGTTGTATGCCCATATAAGAAAGTAATTGAATTTATAAGGTATGAAATGCTAATAAATGATTAAAAAAGAATGTGATTGAGCTGTTGAATAGAAATACTCCATTGACTTGGAACCAAAATTTCAACATAACACTATAGGAGTCTTTATATAATATTATGAAAAAAATTATTTTTTTTTTAATTTTACTTTCATAATCATGAATATTATTTTAGTAGTAAAATCATTTGTATATTTATATTCAATGTGCATTCATATTTTAAAGTTACCATTTTTTATTTTATTTTTACACCTATAATTAATATCATATTGATATTAAAATTTTCTATAATAAATTAATCAAAGTTTATGAATATTTATTGAAAATATCATGATCTTTTTTTATTAATTTTATTGTATAATTTATCATATTTTTTAATTATAATAATATATTTATAATTTATCATATTTTATAATTATAATAATATATTCAGTAAAAAATATTAAAAGAATCTCACACATTTAATCTTTTTCTATTTAAATATAAATAGTAATCTATATTGTATAAGTTGAGAAAAAAAGATGAATTTTAGGCTACCACATAAGCTGAGGGAAAAATATAAAATATACTTTATTATTATAAAAATTAGAATTAAAAAAGTAAAAAAGATAAAAAGATAAAATTAGAATTCAAAAGTAAAAAATTTAAAAAGATGATAAATAATTAAATATTTTTAATTGTCATTTAGGAAATATTATTAAATAGGAAATCAATAATTATGGTTGAGAATTTTATGAGTCATAAACTTTTGATTATAAACATAGATATCTAAATATGAATTTTTTCAATTAAAAAAATTACATATATAATAGTAGTTAATTTGAATTAAAATAAAATGTTTAAATTTTTCTTTATTATTATTTTTTTAATAACAATGGTTAATTTTGTTATTGCTAAAGTGGTGCAGGTGGTCCTTTTTTGTTTGAGTAGACGAGAGATTTATATATAATGGACAAATGATAAAAATTATTTCAAGTAAGTAAGGTGCCCACAAAAATTATTTTATATGAGCTCGAGCCGTTTAAATTTAAATTACTTGTACCCATTCTAAATTCGATTATTATCATCTTTATATAATATGTACCCATCTCAAATTTATTTAATACTACTCGTTTACTATTCATACTAGCTTAATTACATATTTAAATATAAAAATTAAAAAATATTATAAAATTTAACTATAATTTTCTCAATTAGAAAATTATAAAAAATTTAATACTAACATAATTTTATTAAAATAATTATATACTGCACAATTCTATACTTAAAATAAAATATAATAAATATATAATTAGAATTTAATAAAATACAACTAATATATATAATTGAATTGGATAGCGGGTACATAAGGATTTATACCGAAACACATCATGAATAATAAAAATACTATCTATATACATTTAAACTTGTTTATAAACTATACGTACTACAAATAAATGGATCGAGATGAGTTATATGCACAAAAATATTCGATCCGTTTTCATTCCTAAATCTACGATAAGTTTAATATGGAATATATGATACAATGAATCTTTTAATTCTTTAATTATTTGTTCATGTACATTTTTTGTTTTTTTTTTGTTTTAAATTAATTTATTGACTACTTTGGATAAAAAAATATCAGTGGCAAAAAATTGATCATGCTTATGATCAAATAAAAAAAAATCACATTCATACATCATACGGCTGATTATTAATATATTATATATACAGCTGATGATTAATATTATATATATATAAGCTAAGGAACACGAAACAAATCTAGGCTTCCATGTTATATATATATGATATAAAAAATAAACAAATAAAAATTATTTATTGGCATTTATAAAAAAGAGTAATATTTTTGTGTTTTTATTTATAATAATAAATATATAAAGATAAAAGATCATATATTTAATAATTTTAATAAATTATTATTAAAATTTATTAATGAAAATATTAATAAAAAAATATCAAATGTCATATATTTAATAAATTATCAATATATTAATAATTATTTATAAATCTTTTGATTAAAAGTATTAATATATAAAAATAAAAGGTCATATATTTAATAAATTTAATAAATTATTATTAAAATTTTATTATATAAAAATATTAATATATGAATATCAAATGTCATATATTTAATGAATTAGTAATTAATTAATTATTAATAAAATTTTTAACTAAAACTATTAATATATGGTAATAAAAGGTCATATGCTTAATAAATTATCAATATATAAATATAAAAAGCCTTATATTTGATAAATTTATTGATTGAAATTGAAAAATGAAATAAATATAGGCCATCATATAATATATATATATATATATATAATACAAAAATATCATATATTATAATTATTCATCTTTCTCTATATTGTTTATGTCTTTCATAATTTAATAGCCGAAACTATTAAATTAGAAAGATAGAAAGTTGGCTTAAGTTTTAGTTTTATGTCTCACAACTACACTAATGATACTAATGATTGTTAATCACATTAAACCCAAAATTTAGTATAGTTAATTATATGGATAGTCCTTAATTTTTTGCTCTTATCTCACTAAAATCTTTAAACTTCATTTTATAAAGATAAAATTCTTAAATTTTTAATTTTGTCTCAGTAAAATTTTTGATACTATTTTTTTGACCATTGGACAGTGATATGACAGTTATATGTCTCCATGTGGTGAAAAAATTAAAAAAGAAATTTACTTTTCACTTAAAATATATTTTGCACTAATATGTTAAATTGGAGGTTGTTGAAATTGAATGTGGAAGTAAAGAGTCTAAGAGAAATAAAAGATTGATTGAAGGGTAGTTGAAGAAAAATGTTATTAAGTTTTGCTCTTAAGAGATTAACAAATTTGAAATGTTTTCAAATTACTCTAATAAACTCTTGTTTGTAGATTGATTGTGTAGGTGAAAATTATTTTTTTTTCATTTTTATTATTTTTTGGCCACATGACAACACATGGCTATCATGTCACTTTTTTCAATGGCTGAAAAAAGACCTCATGAATTTTATTGAGACAAAATTGTAAATTTTTAAATTTTATCTTTATAAAATGAAGTTTAAAATTTTTAGTAGAATAAGGTAAAAGTTTAGGGACGATCGGTATAATAATCCAAATTTAGTACTTGAAATAATTAATATAAGAAAATAAGATGTCATATATTTAATAACTTATTAATACATAAATATAAAAATTGCTATATGTATTGATTGAAATTATTAATTAGTATAAATGATTGAAAAATTAGTTTAAAAGTTTTTCATTTGAACAATAAGTTTAAGGTTATATATTTAATTTCAATAATTCTTCATAATATTTTTTTAACAAGACAATAAAAAATTATATACTTACATTACATGAGCATATAACTAGTTATTTTATAAAGTTCTTAAACTTATTTTTTCTTACTTGAATATAAATAATGACAATCATTTTATAATTTATAATAACATTTGATACAAATCACATTATAAATAATAATGTAACAAATGTGATTATACAATTAACTACACGATGAATATAATATTTTAGTAATATATTTTATGTAACTTCTATTTTTCTAATTAAAAACATACATTATTTTCATATCACAGGAGATTATTATGTAAATAAAGATACATGAACTACTTCATTATATCTAGTGTAAATAAAAATTAGACAAAAAATTTGGAATTTGACCTTTGAATTGAAGTCAACATTGGATTTTATTTTTTTTAAATTAAAGATTTTTTTTTGTCAAAATCAATCCAAATTGGTCATAATTTGATGAATTCGTTAATTCACCTAATGATTCACTATAAAAATGTTCCACATTAATGATGAAAAATATTATCGGTATTTCTGTTTTTTTTATCAGTAAAATATCTTATTGAGAGATTATCTATAGAAAATTTATATGGTAAATAATTTTGTCAGTAATAATATTACAGATAGAAAATATATTATTTCTAGTAAATGCCGTGAACTTCCCAAAAGAAGCAAATTACTGATAGATACAGAGAAAGTGTCAGTCGGTAATTACCGAAAAAAATTTGATTAGTAAATACCAAGAGAAGAATAAGTTTGTTGGTAACATCGACATAAACTTGATCAACAAATCAGTATACAAATATTTACTGACAAAAAAACTATCTCTCAATATTTACTGATCAAATATGATTCACTGAGAGATATTCACATTTTTTGACACACATTGAAAAAAAAATAGATTAAATTGACTATTCAGTTAAGGTTACGAAGAGAAAATGACACTCTTGATATTCTATATATATTATCGAGAGATCAATGTTTTCTTGATAAATTTTTTAATTATTCAATGTAGGTTTTTTATTTTTTCGAGAGAGGTGAGTATTCTCTTGGTATTATCGAGAGACATTCACATTACGGTGCATACATTGAAAAATATTTAAATTAAATTGATTGTTCAATTAAGATTAATGAGAGAAAATGATCTCTCTCAATATTTTGTATAAATTACCGAAAGTATAAAATATCGATTGGTAAATTTATTGGTGGCACCATAATTTTATGCCACCATTTTACCGACAGACGTACTGTATCTAAGTAAATGTAGTCGGTGAATGTAGTTCGGAGAATATGGCACCGTTTATTGGCACCATAGTTATTGACATGTTAATTTGTCGGAAACTTTTTCATTTAGTAATCTATTTGTAGTATCTCGGTTAGGGGTATTCACCCCAACCTGCAGCCAGCCCCAAAAAATATTTGGGCTGCATTTTACAGTTTGTGACCCAGCCTGCTCAAGTTGGGCCAATTCAGGCCTGATCGGGTTCGGGTCAGATCGGGCTGGCTCAATATTTTTTTTGAAATTAAAAAATTAAGGATAAAATTTATTATTTTTTAAAATTTTAATAAAATTTACCTATAAATATTACTTTAAAATTTATTATACCAAATTATATTTAATAATATATAAATTATTATATCAATATTTATGATAATTAAATTATTTAATTTAGTTATTTCATTATTCAAGTAAAAAAATATATAATATAAAAATTATTTTTCATGGATTAAATTTTTAAGAGTCTTAAATATCATAATATACATATAATATTTTAAAATTTTTAAAAGCCTTTTTATATGAAATTTAAATTATTAATATATATATTTTTTAAAAAATAAAAAATAAATAAATAAATTAACACCCCACCCCGAGAATTTTCAACATTAACCTGAAGCCTGACCCGAATGCTTGGGTCTAGCTTTGAAATCCGCGGCCCGACCCTATTATAAGTTAGGATCGGATCGAATTTTTTGGGCCCTAAATTTTTTGAACACCCCTAATGTCCGTAAATACTCCAATTAATTTTTTTTTTTTTCCAAATTCCTCTCAGCATCCAATAAGTAATTAGACATAGACATGGGTCTTTTGATAATATTCCGGGGTAATATGATACATTCCAATGGTGGTTGTAGACATGGCATTCCTATAGTGGTTGTAGACATGGCAACGTGAAATCCATTGAATAAAAAATATTAGGATTCCAATATTAATTTTGGGTAAAGATCAACGTGAAACCAAACTTTTGTCCTAATTTTATATAAAGAAATTTTATTGTTGCACATCTAATTTTAACATTATTAACATTTTAATCTCAAATGTTTTAAAATTAACCCATTTAATTTTCAAATTAATTTTAGTGAAAAATAAAAAAATTAAAAGACTATACCAATTAAATATTAAAATATAATAAACAAATGTATAACATCATAAATATGATTAAAATATTAATTATACAATTAAAAAATTATTACAAATTTATATTATATTATTATAAAGATATTAACTTACTATGTTCCCTATATTAAAATTTTCAACAAAAAAAAAATTACCTAAACAAAATATATTTGGGTAATTTAGAAAGATGCTTTACTCAGCCTATATAATTATACCAAAATTTGATTATAATTCTTGTGTGCTCTATGAATGCCTAAATATATTTAATTCTTATATATTACATTATTTTTTTATTTAAATATATTTTTAACTTTTTAATTATTTTATTTAAATATTATAATAATCTACATAAGATATTTTAATCTTATATAATTTTAAAAAAAAATCATAAAAATTTAACTATAATAATACTATAAAATTATTTTTTATACAAATTAGATTTTGAACATATATCTTTTTTAAAAATATATATTTAACATTTTAGAATATTATTTTTTTACCACAATATTAATTAAGAGAATGGATTAATCTTTAAATTTTCCTCACTAATAGAAAAATAATTTATAATAGTTGATGCACTAAAAATACTAAAAGAGATGTGCCAATTTTACTTTTGATCTATAATAATTATAAGTTTAATGACAACAAATTGATAATATTTGATAAAATAAATGTATTTTACTTACATATATGCTTTTAGTTATTAAAATTATTTCACATTAATTTAATAAGGGAGTTATAATATTTTAATATTTTTATAATATAAGTTCATAATAAAATTTTTTAATTGTAATAATTAATATTTTAATCTTATTTATAGAGTTATAATTTTTTTATTATATTTTAATATTGTAACTTATATAGTCTTTGATTATATACTTTTTTATTAAAATAAATGGATTAATTTTAAAATATTTAGGATTAACGTATTAATTATATCAAAATTAGGTGTGTAATAGTAAAATTTTTACATAAAATAGGATAAAAATTCAATTTAAACCTTCACTTTTACTTTAAATCAGTATTAAAAGCCTAATATTTCTGATTTAAAATTAGGCATGTTTAATGGTCAATTTGGGCTATTTCGACAAAAAAAAAAGGTTTTTTTTTTTTTTTTTTACATTTCTAAAAACAATTATTAAGGTGTAATGGTGATTTCTGGTCAAAGGTTTGAATCGAAATTGAGTTTTTGCTTAATAAAATATATATAATATATATAATATTATTAAATTTATAATTATTTAATTTATTCAAAATATAATATAATTCAAAGTAGGATCCGCCTGTTCGGTCTAACTAATAATTTTTAAAAAGGTTCAAACTATTAGAAAAATAAATAAAGGTTAAAATAATATACTTATAATCCATTTTTATAATTTAAAAAAGAACAAAAATTTATTACAGAATTCATATTTCTCTTTCTATTTTGCCCTTATGGATTTGCCTTTTATCTCTATTATTTTTGCTTTCAAATTTAATTATTTTCATATCCTTTTATATTTAATGTATTTTATTATTATTATTATAAAATTTCTATTTTTTTCAATGTTCTGATTTTTTACTATTCCACAAATATTTTTTAAAATTATTTTTAAAATTTTATTTATTAATTAAATTTAACTTATTCAGCTATTATTATTTTTTTTATAATAAAATATAATCTTTAGAATTATTATAATATATTCTAACAGTAAATAACTAAATATAATAATTTATATTAAAAAATATTTTAATATTTAAAAACGAAATAAAATGATTACAAATGAATAATAATTTTTTTTTCTTTTTTTCTTTTTATAATTATATCAACTAACAAAATAATTGTACATTAAAAAGGAAAAATGACAATTCTTTTATGCAATTGTGCTGTCGTTTGATTTTATATCATTTTATATCTACAAAGAATCTTCTTCTGCTCGGTGTTCAAGCATATATTTAGAATGTTGACATTTGTTCACATCTAAGGCCACTTCTTGCTTTAGTTATATGTGAAATTGCATTAAATGCAGTTGCAAATTGTGCAAGTTGCAGGGTTACTTCTTCAGCTATTAGTATAGTAATACTGAAGCCTAGCTGATTAAAAAAAACTGATAAATAAAATATTATTTTTCTCCAAAATGCTTTCTCGATTAAGGTCTATGTATTAGTATAAATATAACTATTTGCATATCCATTTCACAAAAAGCTCAAACTTAGTGTTTATGTTAGTGTCATTATCTCTTATTCATATTTTTAAGAATGACTTTCTAATACCAAAAAAAGAAACTTCAAGTCTACTATATGTTCATTCAACACAACTTTTATTTTACACTCCTTCAATTATGATTCTAAAAATATCTATCAAATAAATACTAAATTTTTATCAATCGAATTATCTAAAATAAAAAAATAAAAATTAATAAAAAATATTATACATAAAAAAATAAATATAAAATAAATAAAATTGATTAGACGTGTATTTTATTATATACTTACTTTAATTAATTTTTATTTTTTTAAAAAATTATAACTAATATTCTTATAATTTAATTATATTTTTAGTTAATGATAATAGCCAATAAAGTACTGTCAATATTTTTTTAGGTGACTACTATTTTTTTAATAAAAAAATATCAATAAAATTTTAAAATTGACTTTCAACTATTTATATATTTCTATTATTATTTATTATTCATCATATAATATATTAGTCATATTAATTTTGCTTATTTAAAATAATTTTTTATAAATATTTTGAGGGTGTTTCTCAAAACTGGAGCTTTTCAGCTTATTGTGAATAAGTGATTTTTAGATTATAATCAAATTAAAAATAAACAATTAAGCGTTTCTGTAAACTAGTTAATAATTAGCTGATAATCAGTTTATAATCAGTTAAGTTTTCTGTAAAATTAGCTTATAATAAGTTTTTAATTGCAGAAACTGTCAAAATGACCAAAAATGTCCCTGAATTTATTTATTATATAAAAATAATTTTTTAAATGTCAATTCAAAATTGATTTTATAATTATAATAATAATAATAATAAAATTTATTTAATAATAATAATATTGGTGTTATCAATAAATTATAAAAATAAAAAACTACCATGTAAATATTACTAAATTAATTAGAATCCTAAAAATATTAATTAGAATCCTAAAAATAAAAAAATTTTGATGGAAACTAAAGTGTATAGGGTGGACAAATTTGGAATATTGAAGATTATGTAGGGATAGTATGGTCTTTTACTTGGTCAAAACTGCTTAAAAAATAAGTGCTTAAAAAAAGTAGCAAAACTCAACTTTTAAAAAATTGATTAAAATCAGATTATAATCTACTATTTAAGTTTTCAGAAACACTTAAATAAACAAATTATAATCTAAAAACTGCTTATAATCAGTTTTGATCAGCTTTTAAGTTTTGAGAAACACCCTCTTTAATTTATTTATACTCCTTATTATATATAATAATTATATTAATATTTTATTTATTAATACTTAATTAATAATATTTAATTTTTAATTTTTAATATAATATTTTATATTTATGAAACATCGCGAGGCATCATTGTAGTAATTGATAAAAACGAAACATGCAAAGTAAAATGAATAGAAAATTCAAAACCTACCAGCACAGTAAAGCTTTTAGTAAAACTGTCAAGAACTACTAAAACTAATAAATCAGATCAAAATCAGACACATTGTTATCCAATTTCGGTTTCTCTAACACTATTTTTTATTTTTTTTATTTTTATTTTAGTACAACACTAGACAAATGTCTCTTCCCCGAACTCCAACACCCACCACGACGGAGTCCACCTGGGACTGTTTGCTTCCCGGTCCACCGTCCCGGAATAATTTCGGTTCCGTCGACCTTTCCCCTTCCGGTCTCCTTGCTTTTCCGTCTGGATCATCCATTTCCGTCGTCGATTCACGTTCTCTTCAGCTTATTTCCACGATCCCTCTCCCTCCTCCTCCTAATTCCTCTCCTTCTCTCTCTCCTTTCATCACCTCCGTTAGATGGACTCCTCTCCCTCTCCGCCGTGACCTTCTCTCTGCTGAGCCTTCCTCTTCGCACCTTCTCCTCGCTGCTGCTGACCTCCATGGTCGCATCGCTCTTCTTGATTTCCGTCTCAAGTCCGTTCTCCTCTGGCTAGATCATGACCCGAATCCGAAATGTGGCATTCAAGACCTTTGTTGGATCGTCTCCCGATCTGACTCTTGTGTTCTCGCTTCCATCTCCGGTCCTTCTTCTCTCTCTCTGTATACGACAACTTCTCCCGCTCGTTGTTTCTTCAAATACGACACGTCGCCGGAATTCCTCTCCTGTATTCGCCGTGATCCCTTTGATTCCCGGCATTTTGTTGCAATTGGTCTCAAAGGAATTCTCTTATCTATTAAAGTGCTTGGAGATACAGAAGATGATATTGCGGTAAAGGTGCTTCGCATTCCAACTGATTCTGTTGAATTAACGAGGCTAGAGAGGGATGCGGCCAGTGGATCTTCTTCTCCGTCACCAGCGTCAGCGGTATTCCCTCTCTACAGCGTGAAATTAGCATTTTCGCTGCAATGGAGACACATTATCTTTGTGACATTTCCTAGAGAGCTGGTGGTGTTTGATTTGCAGTATGAGACTGCACTTTTTAGTGCAGCATTGCCGAGAGGGTGCAGTAAGTTTTTGGATGTGTTGCCGGATCCAAATAATGAGCTGCTGTATTGTGCTCACCTTGATGGACGTCTCAGCATCTGGCGGAGAAAAGAGTGAGTGATATATGCTCCTGAATTGTGTTTTTTCTTACTATGATCAATTCGTTTTGCAATTGTTGTATTTAGTTTTCATATTATTTAGTTCAAAGTCTATAAGCAATTATCTTTTGGCTCCCGTTTAACCAATCTTAGTTAATGAGATAACTAAAATCTGATCAGCTGATGATTATATAAATTGAAAGACATTATGCATAAATGGCATTGCAGTCCATGATTAGTATTTGAATACATTGACACCATATGGTTAAACAATATTATTTACAAAGAAAACTGAAATTTATTTCATATAGAAGTCTTATAGAGATTTGAGATCAGAAGTTCATATTATAGAAACTTGAAGGAACCGGTTTGGTCTGCTAATTGGAAAGATAGAAGGACAAACTAATCCAGTGACACGAACAAATACTAAATTGCTAATTGCTAAAGGTTGTCTTTAAGTAACTTCCTTACAAAGTCTATAAGGTCTGCTAAAGGTTGTCTTTAAGTCACTTCCTTACAAAGTCTACTTGGTGCAAGGGGGTAGTTTTATGGGAGAGAGACTATGTAAGTGCTACTTTGAATGGCTCTTAAAATGTGATTTTTTTTATATGATGCTAACTAATTGTGCCAATTCCATGCACGGAAGAGATATCATATTTAATGTTGGAAACTATAAAATTTTAATCCTTTGTTTGGTTCCTTAATTGTGTAGTGGAAATGAAAAGAAATTAAACAAAGGAAAAGAAAGAAAGGAAGTCTATTTTCCTGTACATTGTTTGATTACCTTAATTAAAACATAAGGAAAAAAAAAAGAAAATAATAAAAGACTATTTTCCTTTTTGTTTTTTAATTCCCTCCATTTTACTCCAAATTGAAGGAAAATATTTTGGGGGTTTGAAGGGAAATCGGAAAGTCAAATTTCCATTTTTTCCTACTCTTTTCCTTTGTTTAATTTTTGTCCAAACAAAGGTAAATTAAAAAAAAAAAAATTCTATGGTTACTAATAGACATATGGAATGAGCTTTATCTAGTTTCTTTTTGGTTTGTAGAGCACATCCATAAATAATAGTTAATGTAGATATCATAATTACTGGTAGCAATGAGCACTGAGAGGATCTTACTTTCCCAGTACTTTTCTATGCTTACCTTGTTATCATTGTTAACTCAAGAAGCAGAACTGCAGAAGCTTTGTATTGTCACCTGATATCTTATAATTTACTTTAGCCTGTCTGCATTTCATTTTGTTGCTCTGTTTTTGACGTTTGGCTGTAATGATAATCATATTGTATTTTTCCCATAATCCCTGCCTCAAGGGAATGTACTTATTTACATATGATCACAGTGGAGAGCAGGTGCATGTAATGTGTGCAATGGAGGAGTTGATGCCTTCTGTTGGCTCATCTGTTCCTTCTCCTTCAGTTCTAGCGGTCACCATCTGCCAATCAGAGTCGACGCTTCAAAATGTTGCCAAGTTATATTCTGATTCCCCAAACACTCCCTTGGCTGATATAGATTTTGACAATCCTTTTGATTTTTGTGATGATACACTTCTTCTTTCCAAGACACATGTAATATCCATTTCTGATGATGGAAAAATATGGAACTGGCTCTTGACTTCTGAAGGGACCGGAGACACCCAAAAAAATGTAAAGGATATAGGTGTGGTTTCTGATGGCCGTGAATTGCTACCTTTACTGTCCAATGCCAATGACTTAGCTTCTATTGACGGACTTACTGCAGAAGCAGACAAGCAACAAGAGAATATGAGTGACAATAAAAGCCGTCCATCATCCATGCTCAACCAGGCATATGTATCATATAAGGTCTGTTATTAAAATTTCCTCCTCTATATTATTTTCTATTAGATATAAGAATTGTTAATTGGAATATAAGTAATTCTCCAAGTTTCTGTTCTTTGTCAAGAGTGCCTCTTTGTGCAAGGTCATGTATTGCTTTTGCCTATTGCTTTCTATGACAAATGACTATCTTAGCAAAGTGCATTATTCTTAATCTTCTCTGTAGACCATTGAATATAACAGTGCACAGACTTATTATTTATCCTCCCCACATTCTGCGGGTTATGCATGCATACTTACATGCCAAGTACATTGATGCAGGTCAGCTTAGTTGGACAGCTGCAGCTCCTTTCTTCAACAGTGACTATGCTGGCTGTACCCTCCCCTTCTTTGACAGCTACTTTGGCCCGTTAGCTTCATCCTGACTCTTATTTTTCCGTTGAATTTCTTCAAATACACCATGTTTGTTACTCATTAGGATTTAACTGGGTTTGATAATGAAATAACATGACATGAAGGTGGAGGAAATCATCCTGCTGTCGCTGTTCCTCTGGTGGCTTTGGGAACTCAGAGTGGAACAATTGATGTCATTGATGTTTCTGCCAATGCTGTTGCGGCGAGCTTCTCAGTTCATAATGGTACTGTTAGGGGATTACGATGGCTTGGAAATTCTAGACTGGTTTCATTTTCTTACAATCAGGTATAGACAGTTGATTGAAAGACGTTATTGGTTTAAATATATCATAATGAGTTTCATTTATTTGTCTTTTCGTTTTCCCCTCCCTCTTCTCTGTGACTCAGGTGAATGAAAAAACTGGAGGTTATATTAATAGGCTTGTTGTGATCTGCCTTAGAAGTGGCCTAAATAGGCCATTTCGGGTTTTACAAAAGCCTGAGCGTGCACCCATTAGAGCTTTAAGGACTTCTTCATCCGGAAGGTTGTCTTGAAATTGATCTTTTGTGGCTTCAATGCATATGAGCTTTGCTATTTCATAAATAACTGCAAGACTTGTACCTCTTATTTGTTTTTTTGAATGTTTCTTTCAGTATCTCTCCTCTGTACATCTTTTTGTCTTAACTGATATTGATAGACAGATCATAGCATAAGCTTTCATTTCTAGCTTATACTTGTTTTTTTAAAATTTCCAGGTATCTGCTTATTTTGTTTCGCGATGCCCCTGTGGAAGTTTGGGCAATGACAAAAAGTCCCATTATGGTGAGTTGGCTAATACCTTTTCTGTTTTATTTTACACTAGATATTCTCCATTTCTTATACAATTATTTAGTTGCTTTTGTTTGAAAATGAATTATATTAGTGACTGGCCATTTGTACTGTATTGGTGAATACCATGGCCAAGCTTGGGAGTTGATGCTGGACCAAGTGAATGCTTTAAATATATCTTTATTTCTTATCATTTTTTCCTTTTGAAATTAGTGTGAGGACTATGAATATATACGTTTGCAGCAGATGTGCTTGGATATTTATTAGCCAAAACATGTCTGCATGGGATATTTATTAGCCAAAACATGTCTGCATGGGATATTTATTGGCCAAAACATGTCTATCTTGTATTTCCTTTTCATAAGGAATTTATATTTGTACTGTACTATTTTATTTATTGGATGGAAGCAAATGCTGTGGTCTCTTGGTGCAAATGCAATTTTTACTTAAATTGATAAAATAAAATGAAATTTATTTTCTTTTTACAGTGGAATTGCTAATTTAAATGACAGGTCTCTGACATTGCTGATACATTGGATTATATTTTCCATAGCCTTTGAACTATTGCTTACATTGATATTGGACTGCTTTGAAATCATCTATCGTTTCCATTGAACAGTTATTTTTTTTTACATTAAAGTGTGCAAAAAGTTGCTAAACTGATCATTGTAATGGAAATTTACTATTTTCTAAAAAGAAAATTAAGCTGGTGAGAAGTCGTCAAAAAGAAGTATTAACAAACTTCTATTGGGAAGTAAGTAGATTTGCTAATTTCTTTGAAGGTTAATAGACTGCTAAACTGGACTCTAGCAATCGTCTTCTTGTTAAGGCTTCTGTTTGAGAATAGAAGAGTGGAGGAAAGAAGATAAAGAGAAAAAGTTGTAAAGGAAGAGAAAATTATTTTTCCATCTTTTTTTTTGGATGGGAGAGAGGAAGAATAAAAAGTAGTTAAATAGAAGGGAAAATTATATTTTTACCGTTTCTTTTTTTTTTTTCTTTTGAGAAAAGTTATTATAAAGATATATTGGTTATTTAGCATAGTTTCTCCACAGGTGGGGAGAAAATACTTTTGTGGGTCCCGCATGCCTTTTTCTACTCTCATTTTCCTTACCTCCATGTTCATTCATTTCAAACAAGGCAAAAATAGAGTATTCTCTCATTTGTTTCCCCTATCGTTCTTTATCCTTCCCAAACATAGGGCAAAGTTGTGACTTCTTCTTAGTCTTAGTTGTGCTCATACTTGGCAATCAATTCTTCTGTATCAATTCTTAGAAGCATTTTGTTTTCGTTGGATTTAGGTGCCATGTTTTATTATTACATGCTTTTTTCCTTAACCATGATACTCTCAGTAGGACTGCAATATGTTGGTTTCTTGTTTTCTAGTTCCTGTAGTTCAGGAAATCTCAAGCTTCATTGTGCAATTCCTTTTTTTTTTTTTTCACATTTATATGCTATTACATATTGAATCAAGTTATTTCAGAAGAGAGGCCAAATTCGTCTTGAACTGTTGAGCGATGTTCAAATAAGTCCTTAAACTCGAATTTGGGCTAATTGGATCAGTACTTCTACTTTTTAGCCATCTGACCCAAATTGTTTTTCACCAGTCTCAAGTACACTGCATTAGAATAAATAAAATAATATTGCATTTACTTTTCTTCTCTTTTACTTCCTGATGTAAACGACATTTTTTTCTAGATTTTATCAAAACACTATCATTTTCTGATTTCATATCCAAGCTAATCATGGTTAAGAAACTAATTGGAACAACTTAACCATGATTAGATAAACTGCTGTTTTGAGTTAAACACAAAGCACTCATGTTTTGAATAAGATGAGAAAAGAATCTGCCGATCTGGAAATGTTCTCTTTGTGTGGCTTCATCTCTTATACTGGGTATTCTCATTGGATTTTGGTTTTGACGTGGATGATGCTAGTAATGGGTTCACAGAGAAGTATGATGTGAAAGAATTGAAGAAAGGGTTGTCTAACTTCAAAATTATAGTCATGTTTTCTCTAATATTCTTATTTGTTTTATTTTATTTCTTCTACTTCAGGTTATAAGTTTACATTGCATAAGATATAATAAAGATTTTCCATTTATGGAAGTCTTAGGTTTTCCATCTATTCTCTGACTTGTACTTCTCAATTTTTTTTTCAAAACTTGTTTTTTTCTATTTCTAGAATCTTTCATTATTTGCCTCTAACATGATCACTCAAACCCATAAGTCATTTCCTTCACTTTCTTGGGATAATTACATTTCTATGTTTTCTCTCATTTCTAATAATACCCATTAGTTTTTTACTTCACTTTCTTGGGATAACTACATTTCTATATTTTCTCTCATTTCTAATAATACCCATTAATTTTTTACTTCAAGCATGAACTATGTAATCTGACTAAACATTTTTCTTCAAAATCTTGGGTACTTCCAAGTTCTTTCTCACTCGTCTCTCATTTCTAGAATACCAACTAGTTATGTGTGCATCTTCAAAATTGTAATCTCATTCTCTGCAAAAACTTAGATGGCTCATAGACGCAATTTCTCATATTAGAAAGAGAGAAGAGAGGATTGTTGAGTATCTCATATTTGCCTAAATATAACAATGATGTGTTTTTTATAATGGTTTGGACAATTCTGATCTCACAAGTTAGCTTTTAAAGTTGGGTTAGGTCCAAGTTTATTTTCTCAACGTGGTATCAGAGTCAAGTATAAGAATATATATGGAAACAAAGTGTCACATTGAATAAATACATAACATATGAGTTACTAATGTAGAAATGAACTCTCCAACATTAACAGCTGACTTTTAACGTTGGCTCTTCCAAATCTATATTAAGAAATTCATCCTGGTATCATAGCAAAAATTAATTCTTACGATCCCATTTCTCATAATTTTTATGATCTCATTTCTCATAAATTTGGTCTAAGATTTTAATTACTTTCAATTTGCGTGGTGATGGGTTTTTAGAATATGTTCTTGCCGCGCAGTAAGTTTCGTTCGTTTGGTGATGGGCTTTCAGAATTTGTTCTTGCCCTATGGCGGGTTTCTTTCGCCTGCTGATGGGCTTTTAAATAATTATTCTTCGTCTGGTATGGGTTGTTTTTCGGACTTTCAATCATTTCGCTTGGTATGAGATGCCCCTCAGGCTTCAAAATTCTCTTGATTTAGTCTGTATTACAAAATTGCAAGTGTTAATTAAATTTATTAAAAATTATTTTGGTCCAGTTGCCACTTGGAGGGGCTAATAAGAATATATATGAGAGTAAAGTCTCATATTGAATACATACAAAGCATGTGAGTGATTAATATATAAATGAGCTTTACAACCTTAACAACTAGCTTTAAAGTTGGCTCTTCCAATTCTATATTAAAAAATTCATCAATGATGAAACAAATCTAAGATTTAAAAATTGCTGAAATAAGTAATAATTGATTATCGTTGGCTAATGTCAATGGAGATGGGACCGAGATTGCCTCAGTTGATATTGCTGCAAAGGTTACATAAATTATGCCTTCTTTTTTCCTTTATTTCCCTCAAGGAACTCAAGATAAGCTTTGCCGCTAGCCTAATATTGTTTTACTTGTTATTATTCATTTGTTTTTTGTGTGTTCAAGCATAATGCTGTGTCAGAAATTGGGTAAAATGGTCAATAGAAGTATTTGCCCAATTAGTCCAATTCAATCTTTAGGGCCTATGGCCTTTATTCGAATGTATTTCCCCTTTGTTAACTAATAGAACTAGACAATTCTTTTATTGTTTTATTAGATTCATGGTGTAATTGAGCTTTTTATGATATCTTTATTTTCATTTTTCAGATTTGAACTATTTGTTTCTGCATTTGGATAATTATTATGCTTATGCCTCCATGTAGCTTAGATCATTGGCTCTTCCATTCACTGTATTGGAATGGACTCTTCCAACAGTTCCACGAACAGTTCAAAATGCTCCGTCTAGGCAATTTTCTTGTTCATCTAAAGATCCGCAACCTGTAGCACCAGATGGAGCATCTACACCAAAGGCAGCTTCATCAGAATCTAGTGAGCTTTTTTCACTTTGATTTATTAAAGCACTGTATGACATAGTGGTTACTCTTATCATTTGTATTTTTAACAATGAAGTAGCTTTTATGTGCAGTGGCAGCAAGCTCAGATGCATCTCAGGATGACACAGCGGAAAGCTTCTCATTTGCATTGGTAAATGGTGCACTTGGAGTTTTCGAGGTCTATGGGCGAAGGATCCGGGACTTCAGGTATATATAAATTTCAAAACATGATGTAATCACTATTCCACTTTTCCAAGTTATAGAAAAAGCAAATGGTCTAAAAACATTCTTAACTTTCTTTTATTTTTTTTTAATGCACCTTGATTGATGCTTTGGCTGTTGCACCTGAAATTATGCTGTCCACCTTTGTTTTATGTGGAATAAACAAGTTGTAGACTTCAAATCCTTTTCCAATGTCAGCTTAGATGAATGGATATTGTTTTTTACAATTATATGACTAGGATTATATAAGCATAGATTTTGCATTTCAGTGATCAAAATTCAAAATTAAGCTCTTAACTTACCACCCTCAATCAGAAAAGAATAAACTATAAAAGTTACAAATACCTTGTTGATGAACCATGTATAGTTTACAACCTCTATTTGAGCTTTGCCTTATTTTTGCATTTATCTTTACCATTATAATCTGTTGTATTATTCATATCATACCTTTTCATCATAATTCACATTTCACCCCCACTTTTTTATCAGGACTCCGGGATGATGTGATGGAGCTCACATAAGTTGACAAGTGTGATGTGTCTTTATCACATATGCAATGTCTAGATATTATAAACGAATACAACATTAGAAAATTAGATGATTGAAGATGGTTGCTTTATTAATTTATATGTTGTCTGAAGTTTAATAATTAGAGCTGGCAATAGGGACAATTGGGTAGGCTTGAGTCAGGTACTTTGGGGTTTGGATAGCTGACAAGTGTCAATGACACTATTGACCCAAAATTTTCAAGTTAGTTTTTTCATATTACTACTATATAAATAGTTTGTGCTCATTCTTATACTTTAAAGAAGGTGCAAAATACTTCTAAATTTCACAACAAAAGATATAAAATCCAAAAAGTAAGTAATTTTAGAGGAAAATTTATGAAACTAGTAGCATCTTCCACAAAGAATGAATAAGGTGGTGGAAACATGTGCTTTATTGAATTGACAAAAAGAAAAATTCAAAATACTGGTAAAGTTATCTTCTTGAAATTCTTTGTTAATAAATAATAAGCGAATGAGCATACAATACTCATAAATATTGGAAGACCCTTTTTGCATATCCTTATATTCAGAACCTGTCCAATAAACATATAACAGTTTTCACTGAGCGCGATTATAAATTAATTGTTTTATAGCTGTTAAACTTAAATTCCATAAGTTCAAAAGTAAAAATATTACAAAAATCCCTCTGGTGTTTGGCATATTAAACGCTTGGGTATTTCATTTTATTAAATTCATATTTTGCTTCTCGAGCTGATATGAACGATTTTATTCTTCATTGCTGAAAACCTGAAACTAAGCTTAGTGTAAGTTAAAAATGATGCAGGTTTTTGTCTAAGCATATCATTTTGTATTGTAAAAAGAGCGCAAGTATTTAATTTTTATAAAATTGGAGGACTGTATTAATCTTATAAAAAAAAGAATGTGCAGAAAAAGGTACTATTCACTTTCTGTAAAAATTTCTATCCAAAATTATATCTTTTTGGGTAATCTGTGACCTTACCCTAAAGTTTCTATTGTTTTGGGGCAAAAGTGACACCATTGACCTATTTCTTGAGTGGATTGGGATCGGGTGATTGCTACCTCTATTAATAACTTCAATTTTTGCATGGCCATCAACTCACTTTGGCATTCCATATCTCTTTCTTACAAACATAAAATACCCACTTCGTATCCAGAGTCATTTTGATTTATTGGTGAGCAAGCATTGGTTTGTTATAACTAACATTTATACTACATGAATGTATAATTTATCTTGTTCACTTTATCTCATATAACATTTTGCTTCTCTTCTCTGCAGACCAAAATGGCCTTCTTCTTCCTTTGTCTCCTCTGATGGATTGATTACAGCCATGGCTTACCGCTTGCCCCACGTCGTATGTATACGATAAAAGTTCCATTTCATTGTTCATCTACATCAGAATCTTGGTTCTTCCAAAAGTTGTATTATGGGAGGCAGTGACTTTACTATTTCTCAGGTTATGGGAGACAGGTCAGGGAGCATAAGATGGTGGGATGTGACTACTGGACATTCTTCATCATTCAATACTCATAGGGAAGGAATCCGGAGAATAAAATTCTCTCCTGTTGTTCCTGGAGACCGTAGCCGAGGGCGTATTGCAGTGCTTTTTTATGATAATACCTTTTCTGTATTTGACCTTGTAAGCATGAAAATTGACAATTAGCACTCTTGCTTATTTATACATTGTGCATATTATTTGTTTTCACTCTACATATGATTTACACGTACATGCTATGTGTTATAGTTGAAGATATGCTTAGAAATTTTGAAGTTCCCTTCTCTCTTGCTGCCTTTTTTTTTCTTTCCTTGATGGTGGCACAGGGTAGGATTTAGGGGAAATTTGAGAACTTATAGATGATTCCTGAGCCATTTTTGTTAAAATCTGGCGTGCTTCTGCCACATATGAATGCTTTTGAATTATATGTTTTAGCATTAGTAATTAAACACCTTTTGTTCATTTTTAGTTTTTAGAGTTTCTTCATTTAATCCTGATATTTTAACTGTTCTCTAATTGCAGGATTCACCTGATCCATTAGCCAATTCCCTATTGCAATCTCAGTTTCCTGGAACCCTTGTGTCGGAACTTGATTGGTTGCCTTTGCGGACTGACAAAAATGACCCTCTGGTATTATGCGTTGCTGGAGCTGATAGCAGCTTCCGTCTTGTTGAGGTTAACGTGTAAGTGTTTTAAATGAGTTATGGACTCCCTTTTATGCTATTATTACTGCCATCCTAAACTAAATAGTTAAAGGAACCTATCACGACTAATTTTATCCAAGTATCCTTGATAAGATCTTGAACGGTGCTATAGTGGTGGAGCTGGTAGCTGCTTCTGTAATTTCATTCAAGTATGTAATCGTCACTTTAGATGAGTTAGTCAGATACCTTTTTTTTTTGCTATAGCTACTGGCAGATATGGGCCAACATGACCTTGGATGTTGCTATATGTGGCTCTGATTTGACAGGAAGAAAGAGTTTTAGGTGACTTAACAAGCAATTGATGTGTGCTCATTTTCTCTGATACTAGCAATTGATGTTTGCTCATTTTCTCTGAAACTAATCAATCTTACTTCGGCAAGAAAGAATGATACATAAATTGGAGCTGAGATTTGGAAATTAATTTACTCTTAGGCAAAGATCTTCCTTCAACTCCATTTTTTTATGTCCTTGTTATACATTTGGCAGATCTGAGTTGACAATATCAAACTTAGATCACAGAAAAGTTCTAGGTCTCTTACAGGTGTTAGGCATTTGAGATTGAAATTTTTGATGTGTAAATTTGAGTTTAGTCCACTGTAAAGTCTGTAATGTGGTGATATAGTGACATGTTGCAAAATGGTGGCAGAATTCTTGCACATCATAAACTAATCTATATCACATTAAGGTGACCCATTTACTAGAATTCACACCATTGGTGTATGAATGTTGTCATGCCCCTTAAGGATTTGTTAGTTTACCCATAAATGCTCAATTAGCTTTTAAGTTTTAAATATTATGTATTTGCGGTAACTTTTTGGCTGATAAGCTGTTTAAAATGTTATATTTGGTGCTTTAATTGCCATGCTGTTCTATTAATGCAGAAATGACAAAAAACTTGGTTATGAACTTCCCCGACCTATCAAAGAAAGGTTCCGGCCTATGCCAATATGCTCTCCAATACTTTTTCCCACACCACATGCCCTGGTAATTATCCTGCATTTTTACTGCTTAATTTAGATTCTGTGTGATATGTTACACCTCCCTGTGATAATTGACTTACCTGTTATTACTGTATTCTTTTTTACATCTTCTGGTTAAATTCGATATTTCCTGAGTTATGTGTAAACTGGGGAGGGGTTGTATTAGAAAAAAAAAAAAAAGAATAGGCTTTACTCTCTGCCTCCTACTCTTTTCTTCTTCAATTGAAAAAGCAGGAAAAATCTTCAATCAAAATTAGGATGATATTGCTGGCCTTGGAGTTTTACCTCCTCTTGTCTTTGTGGAGGTGATGCTGAATATGCAGAAATGCCTTAAAAAAAGGGATATTGATGCTGAATATGCAGAAATGCCTTAAAAAAAGGGATATTCTCAAAGATGTGATTAAAAGTTACCATGCAGAAGGGATTTCTGTGCTGATAACACACTGCTGCTGCTCCTTTGCTATAGGCATTGCGGATGATCTTGCAATTGGGTGTGAAGCCCTCTTGGTTTAACACTAGTGGCACAACCATTGATAAGAGGCTCCACTCAATTCCAGGAACTGCTGCACCTGATGCAGATTTGCGGAGTTACATGATTGATTTAGCTGCTATTGGGGACTCTGTAGTGCCAGAAATGCTCCTTAAAGTATTAGAGCCTTATCGGAAAGAAGGTGGGCTTCTTTTCTTATTTATTGTTAGAGAAGGCTTTCCCATATGACTATTTTGATTTGTAGTCACCTGTTCCAAATGTTTCCCATTCTTCAAGGCTGCATTCTTGATGATGAGAGAGCAAGATTATATGCTACCATAGTCAACAAAGGTTGTTCTGTGAGGTTTGCTTTTGCAGCTGCTATTTTTGGTGAAACCTCAGAAGCACTTTTCTGGCTGCAGTTGCCTCGTGCTCTGAAACATTTGATGAATAACTTGGTAAATAAGTCTCCAAAGAAAGTACCTACCACAGATTCAGACCTACAGCTTGATGATGCAGCTATGCTTAACAGAATTTCATCGAAGGGAAAATCAATGAGTGGTACTGTGAAAAGAGACTCATTGGTAAGTCAATTGTGTATTATTTGTTTTCATTCCTTTTTCTCTTCTCTTCCTTTGTCTCTCTTTTTTATACTGCTGACTCTTCATGTAATCATTTTTTATGCATGAACATCATATTCTATTGTAAATTGAGCTATTTGTGTAACAGAGCAAAGGTCAGCTCGGATTGATGGCTTTCCAGCAAGAAGAATTATGGGAGAGTGCTAATGAGCGAATTCCTTGGCATGAGAAGCTAGAGGGAGAAGAAGCCATTCAGAATCGTGTGCATGAGTGAGTCCTCTATTTTATGTTCATTGCTGTATGCACTGGTTATCATTTTATGCTAGTCAATTGCTGCTATGTGAGTGGACAATTTTGGTGTAGTTTGTTCCATCGTAAGCTTGAGAATGTATAAATTGGCTTGGAGTTGTGAGCATGCCTGAGATGCAAGGTGCTAACCCTAGTGCTTCTACTGGAAAAGGCAACGCACTTGCTTTATGGCTTAGTTTCCCTCCTCCTTCCAGGCGCAAGTCCCAGGAAAAGGGCAAAATTGTCATCACCTCTTTCATCTGCAAAACCCACCACTACCAGATCTGGAACTTGCTAATTCACCAGAAGCCAGTATGACCCACTGGAAGATTTTTGGAAGTGCTTTCATTGGAATCCTGTTGAACCACCACCTGTGGAATTGCTGGTCATCAGTGCTTCTGTTCAATGCCCATGCTCCTCAATTCCCTCTCCTACCTTGTTTTGGGTCCTCTCTTGTTCTTTCTCTGCCCTCTTCCCTTGGCAGCGTCAAGCTTGGCTTCAATAGTTTTGGGTTTCCTATGTTTCTTACTTTCTTTTATTTCTTTATCATAGCAACAATTCCAAAAGCATCTCAGGGAAATGGTGCTTCTGGACTTGCGTCTGTTTAGAATCACTCTCGTTTCTGGATGCTATTTCTGTGTGTGTTTCTCTTTTGGGTGACTTCTCCAATTTCTGCCTCAAACAAGTGATGGAAAAATGATATTTTGGTTTAGTTATATTTGTTTTGTGTTTTACTCTTTTGGTTAGGTTGTTACTTTGGTTGTTGGTTAAATAGTGCTAATATCTTTGGTTGGTTAAATAGTGCTAATATCTTATTTTGTTATGGATAGTTGATCTTAATCTTTCACATCTTGCAAATTTATATTTTTGCACCTGAACTCTTTGGCATGTGTGCCTGCGTCCCTTTATTCCTTGCGCCTTTAAGAAGTATGAATTGGCTGTCATTTTGTGATTCCTAGTATTGTTTTGTTCTTTCTGAAGCTTGATAACATTTTGGTGGTGAAATAAAACCGAAGATGGATAGTTCTTTATGTTTAAGTGTAATAACTCTTTTAATATTCAAAGTGACAATCAAATAATTTCATAATCTTCATGATTTTATCTTTGCACAAGACTACTGCCTTATGGAGTGCTGAGTAGTTGGGAATTTGGGATTAACTTTGTTCAGTATGCATCAAGTTTCTTCTATTAATTTTTCTCTTTCATGAAGATTTTATACTCAAACTTAATTCTTTTTTAATCTTAATCTAGTTGAGATCAGCTTTATAATTCTTTTCCTGCATTGCAACTTGGTGTAGAGCTGTCTTGCTAAATTCCCACTGCATCACCTTTTCATACTAGATCTACCCCCTAATTATTCTGCAATTAGATATGCTTGACCTTTCCAATTGATGCATTTGCTAAACAATGATGGATGTTCCGAATCATCTCAATTGTGCCTGGATTCAATTTTAATGTGTAACTTCCACCTTACTATGAATGCACTCATTCCTCATCCGGAATTTCCTTTCATGAGTTTGGAAGCAACACACTCTCAAATAGGTTGATAAAGAGCATGCATGTAAATATGCAATTCCGAAAAAAAGTGTTTGTTTTGATTCGACTAGTTCTACAGTGTTGCCTGTGTTTTAGGGCTCTAGATTCACTTGGATAATAATCATATCTCGTTTCCATAAGCAGACTTGTGTTAGTTGGGAATTTGGAAGCAGCAGTTAGTTTGTTGCTTTCCACCTCTCCAGATAGCTCTTGTTTCTATGCGAATGCTCTGCGTGCGGTTGCTCTTTCTTCTGCTGTGTCAAGGTCTCTTCATGAACTTGCAGTTAAGGTGAGCATTTATTTTGACCTGCATATGTTTCAACATCAGCAGACAAAGCGTGATTGGCATACAAGATTTATATTTTTCTGTTCCTGATTCTTGATTATCAAGGTTGTTGCAGCTAATATGGTCAGGACTGACAGATCATTGTCTGGCACTCATCTTCTTAGTGCTGTTGGAAGGTATCAAGAAGCTTGTTCTCAGGTTAGACTTTATATAATATTTCTCTTGTTTTCATATTTAATGTCTTTGGTGTTAGTGATTAAAGAGTGGCACTTCTTTCAAATTCAGATGCATTTTTTATTATTCAACCTCCTCTTGATTTTAAATATGCTAAATTTTCTCCTAAAATGTTGTTTCCTTTATATTTGTTGGGGAAATGAGGGGGGACTGTTGATTTCATGATAGTCCAAAATATAAAAGTATTTCACTGTTGGTGAAGGGCATATATTTGACAGATGACTAGGATTTATTCTGAGCTTTTGCAATAAAAAATCATTTTCTTGATATGGACCCATCAAAGTAGGGTAATCAGGAAGTGAACTATTTGAGATAGTCACAATCTTGAGCTTTGTATTTCATTCGGCTAGCATTTTACTTGTTGGTTGATCAAGCACCAGTTGTTTTTTTTTTCTGGAAGATGAAAGAGAAACAGCTTTTAGCAAACTACAGTTGTAAAATTCTGAGGCTCATGCATATTTTATCATTAAATTAGCAGGGATGAGCAGAGCTTCCATCATTAAAGTGATTCCTATAGATCTTCACTAATTTTCCATTAAGAGTTCTCCCCCTTTTTTCCATTTGTTTTTAGAGAAATATGGAAAGGTTCCTTACTCCCTCTGTTTATCTGCTAGGAAGACACATCTATTGATTCTGAATCTGGATGTGGGGCAGCATTGGGCACCATAATGAACCTAAAGAAGCTACCTTATCCAAATAACTGTAATAGGCAAATAGTGATCGTTCAAAGCTTTTGCATTTCCTCCATCAAAATATTACAGATTTTGCAATTTTCAAAAGGCTTTTTTGTCTTGTACAAAACCTTTATACTGAAATTGTAAACTCAACACAACTTAATTAAGTCCTAATCTCAAGTTAATTGGGATCGGTCGAATGAGTTCTTTTTGACTTTAAGCGAACATAGGCTACATCTTTGTAGATATATAGAATTATAAGACCATTTTAAACTACTTTTTCTTAGATTAATTTAAGTCTACCCATACCCCTTTTAACTACATCTACCTTCACTTGAAACTATCTCGATCAATGTCCCTCTATTATGCCTTCAGAAGGAGCTACCCTCACATTTTATCTAATATACCCATTGGAAGTTTTATCCATCATGGTATAGCTACACATCCATCTTAGCATTCTCATTTTGGCAACATATTCTATCAACATGTTCCCTTTTCAATGCCTAATACTCGCCACCACATCATAGCAACCTGTGCTGCAGTACAATAAAACTTTTTAATTTAACTGATCTTACGATTATATAAAATTTCTGTAGAACTTTTACGCTTCATCAAACCTGCCTTAATTCTATGGCTAACATATTTCTCACAACCCCATTCTCTTGAAGAATTGAACTGAGGTAAAGATCCTGAAAATTTTGCTTGGACTTAGAACTCATCAAATATCCCCAAACACCTAATACATTCCGAGTTAAAGGACTAGCAAAAATACATGACCTTGAGTCTTACTGGCTATGAGAATACTACAAAGTTACACACGTGACGCATGACAAGATAAAAGCTTTGTCCTGTTCTCTATACTCATGATGGATTATTTGTGTTCATGGGAAGTTTCCAATAGTAGTGGTGAATTAGAGGGGGTTTCTATGTGTTTTATTGCCGATACACTCCTTAAAAATCAATTTGGGAGGGATGGGAGAGCAGGGAAGGGAAATTACACACTTTGAGAGAAAAAGTATCAAGTGGCCTCTTCAAGTTCAGTGATGATGGCTCCTTTATCCGAGTGTAGAGTATTTTATAGCGTTAGGCTGACAGAAAATTCCCTTTCCAGCATTCTATCAAGCTTGGAAAATTAATTTGTAAAGTTGACTTTTTATTGACTAGTCAATGTCTTGTGCAGCTCCAAGATGCTGGATGTTGGACAGATGCTGCAACTTTAGCCGCTGCACACTTGAAGGGCTCTGATTATGCAAGGTTCTGATTTTTTGCTTTATCATAAAAACCCTAAAAGTTCCCCTAAAAACTATGCTATTCTTGCATTTTGCAGGATTCTGTCTTATCTTTTCTAGTAATTAATTTGATTTTGTGCTGTCATTTCTAATATGGTGGCTTCCATTTGTGTGATTTTAGTTAATATTACATGCTTGTCTATCATTTTTGGAGCAACAATATAAAATCTTATCCCATCTAACTAGAATTGCTGGGGATGAATAATATTTTGCCATCCAATTATGTTGAAAGCCATCTTTCGCATTAATCTCTTGCGTTCTGTTTGGTATATTGTAATATAATGTAATCATATGAAGTTTTAGTTCATTGCTTCTATTATTTTTTGTTGCGGTTACATTCCATTATCTCCAATACAACATGGCTTTAATTTTTATTGCCTTTACACATTTACCTTGTCCTTTTCTGCTTTTATTTTGCATCAAATTGTTATTGTTGACCATTATCATTGTGCACCATTTGCATATGACTCTTGAAGTAGACATCCTCATCTCATTTCTAGTTTGTGTTTTTGCAGGGTTTTACACAGGTGGGCTGACCATGTTCTTCGTGTTGAACACAACATCTGGAGGTACTATTCCTTGCATATCTTGTTAGCATTCTAAACATTATACTTATTTGTTCTCTACTTGAGCTTTAAAATGGCCCAATGCAGGGCTCTAATTTTGTATGTTGCGGCTGGTGCACTGCAAGAGGCCCTTGCAGTACTCCGCGAAGCACAACAACCTGATACTGCTGCAATGTTTATACTTGCTTGCCGTGAAATCCACAGAGAAATTGTTACTGATTTGAGAAATTCAGATGATGAATCAAGGCCTACTATAGTCAACTTACGGGGGTTAAACCCAGATAATGAATATGTTATTGCCGTTGGTGAATATTTTGGACAGTACCAAAGAAAATTGGTTCATTTGTGCATGGATTCACAGCCGTTACCTAACTAATCGAATGAACATGTTGAGTTTCCATAATCTTATGCCTTGATGTTACTGAAAGCTAGATGTTCCACCAAAAGCACTCGTGACGAGTTGAAGAGATTGCCAATTCAAAATATATCATTCCTACATCAGATCCAGTTGGGGGTTCGTGGAGCAAGGAATCAGCGCAATCTTTATTCCCAATTTCCTCACGGAATGGCTTGTGGCAAAGTTTTCTGCCAAAAGTGGGTCGAAAGTTGATAATGTTGCAGATCACATCAACTATTTAAATTAACTCGATCGGAAAAAAAAAAATCAGAAGCACACTGTGATATCCATTATTTTGTATTCTTAATTATTTCATTAATTCATATTGGCACAATGTGAGAAAACCATAATGATTACTTTGTTGATTTTGAAGTCAAAATTTGAGGCATTTTTATGCAGAAGTTTTGTTTATAGAGTGCTCTGATTGTCTAGGGGTAAGTTCCATTTCTTACTATTTTGACTAATTCTTAGTTGTTTATTTCATGGTCCCGGATTACAATTAGAAAAGAGTCTCTCTTTTTAGATTAAAATTGGAACATTTATATAATTATCTAAAAAAAATTTTATTATAAAAATACTACAAAAGATAAAAATATTTATATTTTTATAAAAAGTTAATGTAAAATTTTAAAAATATTTTATTTTTTATTAAAATAATTTTTTAAATATTTATTTTTTCACTATAATTAATATTTTACTTTAAATTTTTATTTTTTTAAACTTTACTATTAAATAAAAATATTCTAATAAAATAATAAAAATTAATATTTTAAATTATTTTTTACCATATAAAAATTAAATTTTTTTAAAAAGAAAAAAATAATTTTAATTATAAAAAATAAAAATAAAATATATAAAAATATATGCATTTTTACCATATCGATATAAAAAAATAAAAATAAAATATATAAAAATATATTAATAAAAATTATTAAATTTATTTTAAAATAAATTTTACATATTATATAAATGAAAAAAATAAAAAAAAATATATGCATTTTTACCATATCGATATATTGTAGACGTGTTGTAGATATGTGTATATTATTTTTTGTTATTTAAGTTATGTGTATTTTATGTAAAAATTATTGAATATTGTGTGGTTGTTTTGAGAAAAAAAAATTAAAAAAATAAAATTAAAAAATATTAAAAATATTATATAGATGTAATGTAGATGTAGATATAGTTTTTATTGCTAGTATGTATTTTTATATATATTGTGTGTATATATATATATTTGTTTTGTGTATATATTAAAAATATAATATTAAATAATTAAAAAATTAAAAAATACCTTGCCCTTTAATTTTTATTTTTAAAAAGTACGATACATGTTTTTTTTATTTCATTTTTGACTTTTCTCTTTTACGTTTTTCCTTTTTTTTCTTTTTCATACTTACGCTTTTTAACAGTTAATGTTTCACAACTTTCACATCTTCTTTTATTTTCTTCTTTTCCTTTTATTGTATGTTTGGTTATTGATTTTTCTATTTTTTTTTCTTCTCCTTTTTTTTTTTTGTCTATTTTAGTTCTTCAATTATAGTGTTATGGTTTTTTTGTTCTTGAAATATAGTGTATGTTATATGTTTGATAAAATACTTCAAAGAAAATTTCTTTTGTAGATTTTTCTATAATTTTTATGCTGTTTTGTTTTTTAATATATAATGTCACCATGTATTACATCTTTGAATAACATATACAAGTACTCTATAATTAATGAAAATATCAAGGAAGTATCTATGTTTTCCTATTTAACCCAACAATAATATATACATTATATATCATCTATATAAACAATATATTTATTATTTTTTCTATATTGTTGCATATAACTTCATCAAGTATTTAAATTTTAAACAGCATATCCAAGGCATACAACTCAAGTGCTTTATAACTGATGAAAAGATTAAAACGGTACTTATATTTTCATATTTAGCTCAACATATAAATAACATATATATTACATATCATATATATAAATGACATATTTATTATTTATTTTTCAATATTATTGCATACAATACCACTAGGTGTTTAGATTTTAAACAATACATCTAAGACAAATACAACTCAAATACTCTATAATTGATAAACATATTAAACTAGTATTTGTGTTTTCATATTTAACTCAATATAGTAGCAATATATATATTATATATCCTATATATAAACAACATATTATTATTTTTTCAATATTGTTGCATATAATGTCACTAAATATTTAGATTTTGAATAGTATATCCAAGATATATACAACTTGAGTACTCAAGAATTAATGAAAATATTAGAGTAGTATTTATATTTTTTTTATTTAACTCAACATATCCATAACATATATATAATATATTACATATCATATGCATAAATAATATTTTTTTTGCTTTTGCCAATATTTTGAGCATATAATTGATATATTTTTAGATATTTTAGGGATATTATTAGGATATTTTAGATGTTATACATATGCTTATAAATAATATAATATATATATAACATATACATAATATATAATTTTGCAGAACAACTACATGCGATATTTTTAAAAATCATTAAACCTTTTGTGTAAAACTGAAAATTGTTTTATACCTATTGTATATTTGTAAAAAATTTATATTTTTAGGTTACTTATGCAATCTTTTTTTTTTTTTTTTTAATTTGAGTCCTTATGCATGTACATGGCTGTTGGTTACTGCCATACCAATCTGGCCCAAATGTACTTTGCTTATGACTTTCTCATATTGTATTGTGTTAGTCTAAAAAATTATTCATGCCGTGTTAAGCCATGTTGTAATTTAAAAGTAATGGTTTAACACTATTTATTAGTCTATATATAATCGTGTCGTGCTAGATTGTGTCGTATTATATCAATATATAGGATGGCCTAATTCTTTTTGTATAAATTTTATAATTATTTTTTAAAAATAATTATATATAGAAGTTGATAGAAAAAAATAAGATACATAATAACACAAATAAAATAAATTAAACTATAATGACACAAATTAAATTATAGTAACACAAATTAAATTATAATAATACAAATTAAACAAATTAAGCTATAATAATACCAATAATAATTAAATTACATACAAAAAATTGAAAACCATATTAATTATTATAAAAAATAAAAAAATTGTTATTGAGTTATTCTGTATTTGGCATATAGAAACATATAATATAATTTATTTAAAATTTCAACTTAATTATAAATATGAATAAGTTAATTATAAATATTGTAAATAAAAGAAGAGAGAAGATAAATAGATAATATAAAATTAGATGAATATCTTTATTATGATTGTATCTAATGAACCATCTATAATGAGATATTTATAATGGTATAAGTAGAACTTAGATGAGAAGAAAGATTACAAGTAAATTCTAATTTAAATATGATAAAACTAATTATAATCTTAATAGGATAATATTAATCTAATAAGTAGTCATTCACATATTATTTAACACTTTTCCTTGGATGACTACCCTTATAAATATGCCTCGTTAAGACCATGCTGAGAAAAATTCAGTGAGATAAAAACTTAGCGAAAGAAAAAGAGTACAATATTCATAGGTAATTTTCTCTAAAAAAATATAACTGACTAAGACATATTTTTAACTGAACGCATAACAATATTGTGTAATGCTTTTTGAAAATTGATGTCGGTAATGCCTTTGTGAACAAATCTGCTGGATTATCACTTGAACGAACTTTATAAATATCTACTTCTCCTTCCTTCATGAGTATAAAATTTTTTTGGTGATATATGTTTAGTTCTATCACATTTTATATAGTTTTTCTTGATTTGTACAATACATGCTGCATTATCTTCATGTAATATTGTTGGTTGGTTGCTTTCTATAGGTAATCCACATACTTTTCTAATATGTTCAATTAAGCTTTTCAACCATACACATTCACGACTAGCTTCATGAATAAATAATAACTCTGAATGATTTGATGAAGTAGCAGTGATTGTTTGCTTTACATATCACTATAAAATAGCAGTATTATGACATGTGAAGATATAACCTGTTTGGAACCGAGCTTTATGAGGATCAGAAAGATATCCAGCATCAGTATATCCTACCAATTCAGACTTTATTCCTTTTGAAAAAAATAAACTCATATCGGATGTACCGCGTAGGTAGCGTAGAACATATTTTACTCCATTCCAATGTCTTCTAGTATGAGCTAAACTAAACCTTACAAATAAGTTAACTGCAAAAGTAATATCTGATCTTGCATTGTTAGTAAGATATAAAAGCTCTCCTAATACACTGAGATATGGTACTTCAGGACTAAGAATCTCTTCATTATCTTCTCGAGAGCGAAAATAATCTCTTTTTACATTAAGAGAATGAATAACCATTGGAGTGCTTAATGGATAAGATAAAATTATTTCAAGATTTTTTTAATATATGATGATTGATGAAGAAGAATTTCATTTGACAGATAGTCAACTTGGAATCCAAGACAAAATTTTATTTTTCCAAGATCTTTCATTTCAATTCCTTTCTTAAATAGTCTGCAGTAATGAAAATTTCTTCTGGAGTTTCTACTACATTTAAATCATCAACATAAACTGCAAATATATCAAATCTTGAATTTATCTTTCTGATAAAAACACATGAACAAATGAGATTATTTTCATATCTATTATTTACTAAGTATTCACTGAGGCGATTTTACCACATTCGCCCAGATTGTTTTAGCCCATACAAGGATCTTTGGAGTTTAATAGAGTACATTTGTCTAGATTTTAGATTATATGCTTCGAGCATCTAAAATCCTTATGAAATTTTCATATATATGTCATTATTCAATGAACCATATAAGTAAGCTGTCACAACATCCATCAAATATATGTCAAGCTCTTTAGAGGTTGCCAAACTGATTAAAAATCTAAAAGTAATAGCATCCATAACAGGAGAATATGTCTCATCATAATCTACCCTAAGTCTTTATGAGAATCCTTGTTCCACAAGTCATGCCTTGTATCTCACAATTTTATTTAATTCATTTCTCTTACAGACAAATATCCATTTATATCTAATAGGCCTGACATCTTCTAGTGTCAAAATTATTTGCCCAAATACTTTACTCTTAGATAATGAATCTAGCTTAGCCTGAATAACCTCTTTTCATTTTGGCCAATCATTTCTTTATCGACATTCTTCAATAATTTTAAGCTCAGGTTCATCATCATTAATTATTTCATAAGCAATAGTATATGCAAACACATAATCAACATCAATGTCATCTCTTTCCCACATATTTTCAAATTTTAATGAGATCTCATAATTTTTCGGTACCAAAACCACTTCTGAGGTTACTTCTCTAAAAATATAAAGTTGTTGATCTATGTTAGTTTGAACCTCTTTAGGAGTGTCATTTTGTAAAATTTTTATCTCTTCTTTTTTCGGGGAATAACATCTTTTGAATCAATTGATCTACCACACTTCAGACGTGTATTAAATTCATTGGATGCATTACTAATAGGATGTACTGCATGGATAATTAATCGAGCAGAAGTATTAGCAACTGAAACTTATTATTTACACACCTTCTGAGTGTCTGTAAAGATATATGATAATTGATTTGTAACATTCTGCAAATAAATTATTTTTTGAACTTCTAGTTCACATTGATTTGTACATGTATCCAAATTGGATAAAGTTGGTGTATTCCAACTAATCTCTTGTGCTTTCGACCATTTACTTTTATCTTTCCCTAATGATGAGAAGACTGACTCATCAAATTGACAATATAAAAATCTTACTCTAAAATAATCACCTGTTAAACGTTCAAGATATCTAATGATAGATGGAGAATCAAAACCCACATAGATATCAAGATGACATTGGGGACCCATTTTTATTCTTTGGGGAGGTGTTATAGGAACATATACTACACAACCAAAAATTCTAAGATGAGATATATTTGGTTGTTGGTCAAACACAAGTTGTAAATGTGAAAACTTATGATATGCAGATGATCGAATACGAACTAAAGATGCAGCATGAACTATAACATGTCCCCAAGCAGATACTGAAAATTTTGATTTCATAAGCATAAGTCTAACAATTAATTGCAATCGCTTTATAAAGGATTCAACTAAATCATTTTGAGTGTGAATATGCGCAACAGAATGTTCAACAACAATTCCTATTGACATGTAATAATCATAAAATGCTTTTGAAGTGAACTCACATGCATTATCTAGACGAACTGTCTTAATAGAATGATCAGAAAATATTGATCTTAACTTTATAATTTAAGCAATAAATTTAGCAAAAGCAATATTATGTGTTGATAATAGATAAACATGTGACCATCAAGTTGAAGCATCAATTAAAACCATAAAGTATTTAAATGGTCCACAAGATGGATGAATAGGGCCACAAATATTTTCATGTATTATTTGCAGAAATTCAAGAGACTTCAAATATAATTTAGATGGTGAAGATCTCACAATTAATTTACCTTGAACACAAGAAGCACAAAAATAATCATCGGATAAAAGAATTTTTTAATTTTTCAATGGATGTCCATTTGTATTTTTAATAATATGTCACATCATATTTGAACCAGGACGGCCAAGACGATCATGCCAAAGTATAAAAATTTTAGGATCTGCACACTTTTGGTGCATATAGTACATCTCAACCATCTTTATTTTTGTATAGTATGATCCAGTTGATAAACTTAAAAATTTTTTAATATGAACTTCTGGTTCAAATTAGTAGTAGTGATATATAAATATCATCATCCTTCTTTATTTCAATATGATATCCATTGCGATGCATATCTTTAAAACTTAGTAGATTTTTTCGGGATCTACTAGAATATAATGTATCATCAATGTATAACTTTATTCCATTTAAAAATATAAGATGGACTCTTTCAGAGCCTTTAATTATATTTATAGTACCAGATATTGTATTAACATTAATTTCAGCTAATGTTAACTGTAAAAAAATATTTCTTATCTCGAAGAATTGTATGAGTTGTATCACTGTCAACCAAGAATATGTCATCCTCCATAATATCAAGTTAATTATGCTTTATCTAGTAAACAAAATAATTATATTAAAAAAAAGTTTAGTCTTATTATAATTTTTGTGAAAGAAAAATAACATGACTTATGAAAGAAAAATAACATGACTTATAAAAAAATAGAAAAAAAAACATAACTATGAAAAATATATTCTAATAATTAACATTTTCATCTCCTATCAAATGATCAATCTTGCCATCCTTGTTTTCAAAAAAATCAGAAACATCAAAATCAATATTTAAAGGATGCACATCATTACTAGCAGAGTCTATAGCTTCAGAAAAATTCATTTCAATATTTTTTTCTTCTCTTTTAGTGATAATTTGTAAAGATCAACTAAATATTTTGGAGTATGACATATTCTTAAAAAAATGACCTTTTGTTCAACATCTATAACATGTAGTGTCATTATTTTGCATATTTCTTTCAGGAAGTTCTTCATTCTTAACCCATTTCATTTTATTCTTTTTAGCACATTTTCTTTCATAATTGGTCGAGAAATTTTTTTTACCACGATCCAGCTTACGGCTTTGAGAAAATATCGCATTCACTTCAAGAAATGGTGTTAAACCAATAGGACTAGTTTGATGATTTTTCATCAAAAGCTCATTGTTTTGTACAACCACAAGTAAACAAGAGATTATCTCATAATATTTTTTAAATCGACTCTCTCGATATTGCTGCTGCAAGAGTACATTCAAGGCATGAAAGGTAGAATATATTTTTTTCTAACATATCTTCATCAATGATTTGTTCTCCACACAATTTCAATTGAGAGCTAATTTTAAATAAGGCTGAATTATATTTACTTACAGTTTTAAAATCCTACAATAGTAAGTGAATCCATTTATATCGAGCGTTTGGAAGAATCACCATTTTTTGGTGTTCATATCTTTCTTTTAAAGAATTCCAAAGAGCTAATGAGTCCTTAATAGTAAGGTACTCAGTTTTTAATTCTTCATGTAAGTGATATCGAAGGAAAATCACGGCTTTTGCGCAATCCTGCAGGAATGCTTTGTTTTCTTCCTTAATGGAGTCTCTAAGATTCATAGCATTAAGATGAATCTCGGCATCAAGTACCCATGATAGATAATTTTTTCCGAAAATATCGAGGGTAACGAATTCAAATTTTACAAAGTTCGACATGATAAAGACACTATATTAAAAAATAAGAACCTTAAATTAGATAGATATTTATTTCAAATAATAAATATACTAAAATATGGTTGTCAAAATATTAATAAAATATACTGAAATTAGATGGTGATGGCTATTAAAAAAAAACCTAAAAAATTTACTTGCTCACAATATGATAAGAATGTTCAATAGAATATATAAAGATTTTATTTGACGATTAAATTGATGTTGGCAATTCTTAAATTAATATTGAATCAGTATCTTAAATTGATGTTTGCAATACTTCGACATAATGATGATATATATGGTTTACTAGAATTTAATAGGTACTGAATTTTAAACGAATAAGACCAAGTGCCTTATTTTATTGGTCATTATGCTTGAACTTGATTATTTAGAATAAATAAATTGGCTAGAAGTTCGTGCTGATAGCGTGTTATAAATAAAAGAAGAGAGAAGATAGATAGAGAATGAAAAATTATAGAAATATCTTTATTATGATTGTATCTAATAAACCATCTATAATATGGTATTTATAGTGGTATAAGTAGAATTTAGATGAGAAAAAAGATTACAATTAAATTTTAATTTGAATAGGATAAAATTAATTATAATCTTAATAGGATAAGATTAATAAAATAAGTAGTAATCCACATATTATTTAACAATAAATATAGATAAAAAAGAATTAATTTTTGATATATACAAAAAAATTTATTGATAAAAATTTTTATAATTAAAATTTTATTTAACACTTTAAATATTTTATTTTATAAAATTATAGTAGATAGTATGTATACGTAAATTAAAAAATTATTCACATGCCAAAGCTTTGCTTAGTGACAAGTGCATTCTCTTTTGAGTAAATAGACCAAGGATTAATTCTGTAACACCCATTCCCAACCTACATATGTAAGCTGAGTAGAGGCGCCACACTAACCTAATGTTGCTACCAATTTTACTTAGTCAAATTTTAGTTCCGATTTTTACAAAATTTTTGCCATAGTTTCGCCTAAAAATTGAGTCCCAAGTGTCGACAAAACCGGTTTTTTTTCTTATTTTTAAAAACATTTTACACAAACCAATGCAAACAAAATCATTCTTAGTACACTCCCAATAAATCCCCCTTGTAACCTCAACTACAACCTGCAAAAAGGATTTACACTTCTAGTACAACATAAAATAAAGGTTTTGTGACAACCCCCATATTTAAATATTACACAGCGGAAGTTATAAAATATTTACATATTTACAAATTCATATACATCAAAACCCAAGTTCTACAACACATAAAATTTATACATGATTGGCAAGTCTGCTCTGATCTTTAAGCTCCCAAAATGGATTCTTCAAGGTCTACTCTCACTAGGTCTTGATGAACTCTCGGGTTCAACTCTATCCACTCTACTACTTGCGCGATTAAACACTATCGCGCTAAGCCAACGGCTTAGTAAGATAAAACATGCTAACGGTATGCTTTAATGAAATGCAATGCCACATATGTTATTGATAAGATCAACATCATAAATATAAAGTTAACCACACAATTATGCATTTCACAAATCATAGTCATATGAGCATACCACATTTCAACATCTTTTCACATTCAACATTAATCAATCATACTCCATAACCAACATCTCATTTCATTAAACTCATAACATTATTTAGGACATTCATATAACCTTGACACCTATGGGCCCAACAAGTATTTAATACGATATTCAGAGTTCAGAGTTACTGCTTTGGTTCATAGTCACAATTCTCATAGTGTAACAGACCCAGTCTCTTGGACCATCAACTCAACACATTTGAGAAGATCCTCAACCCGGCAAGACTGTTACAAATCATATATTTCATATTCACAATTCTCATAGTGTAACAGACCCAGTCTCTTGGACCATCAACTCAACACATTTGAGGAGATCCTCAACCCGGCAAGACTGTTACCTTTCATCATTTCTTAGGCATGCCACCCAAATCCAGAACTCTGAAACTGAATAACATATTAAACAAACAATTCATTTATTATATACTTACCATTTCCATTCTCAAATTCTCATCACATTTAGGCAAACATGCCTTCTTTCTTTCAATATCATCATCATAGCCAATCACAATGGCATTGTCTCATATCATGTCTTATTTGAATTATCATTTCAATTTCAATGTATATCATTCATGAAACACATAACCATTCACAATGCATAACATAACATTGCTCAATCTCAACAATGCAATTAGGGCAAAGAACAATTGATATGATTCATATAAATAATACATTCTGGTTTTAGACTCCATTTTATCCTTATTTTGAAAAATTGTATAAAATAATCTACTTGACTAAAAATTCTAAAATTTTTACAGAATTTAGTTTTGTATCTTAAAATCATCCCTTTAAAATTTCAGATCAAACTAAACACAAAATCTTGGTCAAATAGTTCACCTAACCAGACTGCCCCAATTGCCCTGCATCCTGGCAGCAGTTCTGAACTTTGTGAATTCCATAAATCAAATTCAATCAACGTGGTTCCAAATTATTTTTCTCAAATACTAGACTCACTAAGCAACAACATATCCAAAATTCAATTGAATATGATTTTTTTACATTTTATTAAAAATTCCGAAATAGAGCTGTCTCAGTTAAGGTACCTGCTGGAACAGGTCTAATAAAAATAATCTTTCTAAACTCATAACCATTCCAAAATCGAATCAACATATTTTTCAGTCATTCTAGACTCATAGAGGCATTACATATCAAAAATTCACTTCAAGAACATTTTTCTAAAATTAATTAAAAATCATACAAGTCACAGCCTTTACTAATCCTAAAACAGAAACAATTTCACTAAACACCAATCTTACTCTTCCATCACCCACACCAACCCAACTTCTCATCTATCAAGCAAAATCAATACTTACAATCATACATAAGCAACTTAATCATACCACTTCAAAAGAATTGAAGAAATTAGAGAAAAGATCATACCTTAGTTAAAAACTTCTTAAAGCAACACTTGAACACTTAATCTTTCTTCAATTTAAGCTTGAAATCATCAAAACCATCACTTGTCTCTTTCTTTCTCTTTGGCTATGGAGGGCCGGCCATCAACAAGAAGAAGAAGAAGAAATGATGAAGAAAACACAAGTCAAACCTTCTTTAAATATCCACCATGTGATTTTATCCAAGCAATTACCAAAGTGCCCTTATTCACATAATTATCTTTTTGTCTTATATGTGCCCAATTAAGTAATTTACCAATCTCAAATAAATATCTTCTCTTGCATTGACCAAGCCTTTTGACCACTTTATATGTCATATATATTAACATATACACAACATATAAATTTGTCTCTAAACCCTATTTCTTCCCAAAATACATATACATATACTTTCTCTTCTCAATTTCTTTTCTCTTACAATTTAACACATATATTCAATCCAATATATAACAATAACAACAACAACAATATGCAAAACTTCTAGGGCATAAATGAGGATATTACAATTCTCCCCCTCTAAAAAGAAAATTTCGTCCTCGAAATTACCTGATATCAACTCTGAAACAACTGCGGATACTGTTCTCGCATGGATTGTTCACTTTCCCAAGTTGCTTCTTCTTTTCCATGATTTTTCCACAAAATCTTCACCAATGGCACTCTCTTGTTTCTCAACTCTTTCACTTCCCGTGCCAAGATAGCAACTGGTTCCTCTTCAAATGTCAAGTCTGGGCTCACTTCAATAGATTCAAATGGCAACACATGAGATGGATCCGACCTATATCTCCTCAACATAGAAACATGGAATACATTATGAATACGATCCAACTCAGGTGGCAAAGCAAGTCGATACGCCACTGGCCCAACTCTTTCTAACACTTCATACGGCCCAATGAAACGAGGACTCAATTTTCCTTTCCGACCGAACCTCAAAATCTTCTTCCAAGGAGACACTTTCAAAAATACCTTATCTCCAACATCAAACTCTATATCTCTCCTCTTCAGATCTGCATAAGACTTCTGTCGGTCTGAAGCTGCTTTTAACCTGCCTCGAATCAACTTTACTTTTTCTTCAGTTTCTTGAATCAAATCAGGACCAACCAACTTATTATCTCCAAGCTCATTCCAACAAAGAGGTGTCCTACACCGTCTGCCATACAATGCTTCAAACGGTGCCATACCAATGCTGGATTGGTGACTGTTGTTGTAAGCAAACTCCACAAGAGGTAAAAATCTATCCCAACTTCCAGTGAAATCAATGACACAGCTTCTCAACATGTCCTCAATAATCTGTATCACCCTCTCTGACTGTCCATCCGTCTGTGGATGAAAAGCAGTGCTGAAGTGCAGTCGAGAACCCAAAGCACTATGCAAACTTTTCCAAAATCTGGAAGTAAACCTGGGATCTCGATCAGATACTAAAGAAGTTGGAACACCATGCAGTTTCACAATCTCATGGATATACAGCTCAGCCAATCTCTCCAAAGAGTAATCCATCCGCACCGGAAGGAAATGAGCTGTCTTAGTCAATCTATCCACAATCACCCATATGGCATCATGCTTCTTTTGTGTCAATGGCAAACCAGACACAAAATCCATTGTCACTCTTTCCCACTTCCATTCTGGCACTGACAATGGTTGAAGCAACCCGGTTGGAACTTGATGCTCTGCTTTAACCTTCTGACAAGTGAGACATTTCGACACAAAATCTGCAATGTCTCTCTTCAAACCAATCCACCAATAATGCTGTCTCAAATCATGATACATCTTCATATTACCCGGATGCATAGCAAACATTGACTGATGAGCTTCTTCTAAAATGACTCTTTTCAAATCAGCATCATCGGGTACACACAATCGGTTCTTAAACCAGAGACTCCCATCGCTCTTCACAATAAAATCTCTACCCTTTTCACTCTGACAATCTGAAACAATCTTCTGTATCTTCTTATCAGCCAACTGAGCTTCTTTGATCTGATCTAACAAAATCGGCTTTAATTGCAACTGTGCCAATAATGCACCATCAACACAAGGTACAAAACTGGCATGTAATGCTCTCAACTCAACAAGCAACAAGAGCGAGAAAACTGTTAAACCAGCTAAAGACTTCCGACTTAAGGCATCAGCAACAACATTTGCTTTACCTGGATGATAGTCAATCAAGCAATCGTAGTCTTTAATCAATTCTAACCATCTCCTCTGACGAAGATTGAGTTCTTTCTGGATACCCAAATACTTCAAACTCTTGTGATCAGTGTAGATGAAACATTTCTCCCCAAACAGATAATGGCGCCAAATCTTCAATGCAAAAACAATGGCAGCCAATTCCAAATCATGGGTCGGATAATTAAGCTCATGCGGTTTCAACTGTCGAGATGCATAAGCTATAACTTTCCCTTCCTGCATCAATACACACCCCAAACCTCTATGTGAAGCATCACTGTAGATCACATATGGTTTGCCTTCAACAGGTAAAGTTAAAACAGGCGCTTGAGTCAACATTTCTCTCAACTGCTCAAAGCTAGCCTGACACTGATCCGTCCACACAAATCTCACTCCCTTACGAAGCAATCTGGTGAGTGGAGTAGCTATCAAAGAAAACCCTTTCACAAACCGCCGGTAATAGCCTGCCAAACCCAGAAAACTTCTAATCTCTGTCACTGATTTAGGTGGATTCCAATTCAATACAGCTTCAACTTTGCTCGGATCAACTTTAATGCCTTCTGCTGAAACAACATGTCCGAGAAAAGCTACCTGATCCAACCAGAAATCACACTTCGACAATTTAGCAAACAACTGCCTCTCTCTCAAAATCTGCAACACAATCCGCAGATGCATATCATGTTCCTCCTCATTCCGCGAATACACCAGTATATCATCAATGAAGACCACTACAAACTGATCCAAATAGGGCCTAAACACCCTATTCATCAAATCCATGAAAGCTGCAGGTGCATTCGTCAGACCAAAAGGCATAACTAAAAATTCATAATGCCCATACCTGGTCCGAAAGGCGGTCTTAGGAACATCTTCAGCTTTGACTCTCAACTGATGATACTCAGATCTCAAATCAATTTTGGAGAACACTGATGCTCCCTTCAACTGATCAAAGAGATCATCGATTCTAGGCAAAGGATATTTATTTTTAATAGTCACTTTATTCAATTGCCTATAATCGATACACAACCTCATAGTACCATCTTTCTTTTTCACAAATAGAACAGGAGCTCCCCAAGGAGAAACACTGGGGCGAATAAATCCTTTGTCCAACAACTCCTGTAATTGCACTTTCAACTCCCTCAATTCTGCTGGTGCCATTCTATAAGGAGTAATAGAGATAGGAGTGGTACCAGGCAACAATTCAATACCGAACTCCACCTCTCTCTCAGGAGGCAATCCTGGCAACTCCTCTGGAAACACATCTGGGAACTCTGCAACTGTGGCAATGCTATCAATGGGAGAACTTCTTACTCTAGTATCTACCACATGAGCAAGATAGGCTTCACATCCCTTTCTAATCAACCTCCTGGCTGCAACAGCTGAAACAAATAAGGAGGCTAGCTGTTCCTGCTCATTAGATACTATCACCTCTCTACCATCAACAGTTTTCAAAGAAACAATTTTCTTCTTACAATCTACCACAGCTCCATGTCGAGATAGCCAATCCATACCTAAGATCACATCATATTCCTTAAATGGCATCTCAATCAAATCCCCTAAGAACTCCTCACCCTGCACCACTACTGCACTATCTCTATGCACCTTACTCACAACCACACTATGCCCTAACGGATTTGTCACCAACACATCAAATCCTAGGGACTCAGCATGCAAATCAGAGACATGCAAAACAGATACACTAACATATGAATGCGTGGAACCCGGATCAATCAAAGCAAGTACTGGAGTATTAAATAAAGAAAAAGTACCAGCTATGACTGCCGATGTATCTGGCTGCCTCTGCATAACATACATCCTCTGGGAAGATCCAACCTCCTCTGGTCTACCCTCCCTGGATGTAGCACCTCCTCTAGAACTGAATCCTGGTCTACCTCCCCGGTTGGCACCTCTGCCTCCTCTGCCTCCCCTCACACTAGCTCGAGAAGCAGCAGAATCCACTGGCATCAGCTCCTGCCTCTTAGGACAGTCTCTCACAAAGTGGTCAGGTGATCCACACCTGAAGCATACAGCTGATCTACTGTACCTCCAACAAACGCCCCCATGTCTTCCACCACACTGGTCACACACAGGTAAGGTGGATCTCTGAATTCCATGAGTAGGAGCACTCGCTACCGAAGCTGCAGGTCTAAATCTCTGCCTCTGGAACTGCACTGACCTACCCGCTGGTCTCTGGCTCCTACTACTCCGAGGAACAACACTTTCTCTACCCCTCTTTGCAGAAGAAGACCCTGCCTCAAACTGGGGCCTCCTAACCCTAACCTCTTCCTCTGAAGCAGCTGCAATAACCTGAGCTCGCTCTACACTTCGAGCTGCTGCCACAAGCTGTGAGAAATCCTGATATCTGGATCCAGCCACTAAGCACATGATCGAGGGTCTCAATCCCTCCTCAAATCGCCGACATCTATCAATCTCATCAGCAATGATGCCCCCAGCATACTGGCTCAGTCGAATAAACTCCACTTCATACTCAGTTACGGTCCGATGATCTTGCTTCAAATCTAGAAACTCTCTTTTCTTCCCATCTTTATACTCCCTAGGAGTATACTTCAACTCAAATTCTCTCAGAAAATCCGCATAAGACAAGGTTGGTGGATCATCCATAGAATGGGGCACTGTCTTCCACCAGTCGTAGGCATCCTTCTGTAGCAAAGATCTTGCATAGTCAAACTTCTCCTCTGAAGTGGCTTGCAACTGCACAAATACCCTCTGAACTCTATCAAGCCACTGTTCTGCTACAGCCGGATCAACTGTACCAAAGAAATCCTCTGCTCCATATTTCCTTAGCTTATCATAGTGCCTTACTGGTACTGAAGGCTGAGGGGGGTGGTGGCGGTGGCTGTGGTTGCACAGGTGCTTGTCTCATAGCTTCCATCATAGGCCTAAACCAGGCTGGCGGAACCTCCTCCCCAGCTGGTCTACCCGACATCGAAGCAGGTGCCTCCTCAACACTATCAACTCTAGCTCCCTCAGCAGGAGCAATACTCTCGGCACTACCCTCAATCGACTGACGTGAGTGAGAATCCATCACAACCTAACACTGCAAACACAGCAGATTATATCTTATTAAAGATCAGAGACTGCCAATCTCAAACGTATATGTTATTCAAAACCACTTTTTAAGTAAAAATATTCTTTTTATTACATTTTACCTAGGTTGAGAATCTCAAACCTAGGCTCTGATACCAAAACAATTGTAACACCCCTTCCCAACCTACATATGTAAGCTGAGTAGAGGCGCCACACTAACCTAATGTTGCTACCAATTTTACTTAGTCAAATTTTAGTTCCGATTTTTACAAAATTTTTGCCATAGTTTCGCCTAAAAATTGAGTCCCAAGTGTCGACAAAACCAGTTTTTTTCTTATTTTTAAAAACATTTTACACAAACCAATGCAAACAAAATCATTCTCAGTACACTCCCAATAAATCCCCCTTGTAACCTCAACTACAACCTGCAAAAAGGATTTACACTTCTAGTACAACATAAAATAAAGGTTTTGTGACAACCCCCATATTTAAATATTACACAGCGGAAGGTATAAAATATTTACATATTTACAAATTCATATACATCAAAACCCAAGTTCTACAACACATAAAATTTATACATGATTGGCAAGTCTGCTCTGATCTTTAAGCTCCCAAAATGGATTCTTCAAGGTCTACTCTCACTAGGTCTTGATGAACTCTCGGGTTCAACTCTATCCACTCTACTACCTGCGCGATTAAACACTATCGCGCTAAGCCAACGACTTAGTAAGATAAAACATGCTAACGGTATGCTTTAATGAAATGCAATGCCACATATGTTATTGATAAGATCAACATCATAAATATAAAGTTAACCACACAATTATGCATTTCACAAATCATAGTCATATGAGCATACCACATTTCAACATCTTTTCACATTCAACATTAATCAATCATACTCCATAACCAACATCTCATTTCATTAAACTCATAACATTATTTAGGACATTCATATAACCTTGACACCTATGGGCCCAACAAGTATTTAATACGATATTCAGAGTTCAGAGTTACTGCTTTGGTTCATAGTCACAATTCTCATAGTGTAACAGACCCAGTCTCTTGGACCATCAACTCAACACATTTGAGGAGATCCTCAACCCGGCAAGACTGTTACAAATCATATATTTCATATTCACAATTCTCATAGTGTAACAGACCCAGTCTCTTGGACCATCAACTCAACACATTTGAGGAGATCCTCAACCCGGCAAGACTGTTACCTTTCATCATTTCTTAGGCATGCCACCCAAATCCAGAACTCTGAAACTGAATAACATATTAAACAAACAATTCATTTATTATATACTTACCATTTCCATTCTCAAATTCTCATCACATTTAGGCAAACATGCCTTCTTTCTTTCAATATCATCATCATAGCCAATCACAATGGCATTGTCTCATATCATGTCTTATTTGAATTATCATTTCAATTTCAATGTATATCATTCATGAAACACATAACCATTCACAATGCATAACATAACATTGCTCAATCTCAACAATGCAATTAGGGCAAAGAACAATTGATATGATTCATATAAATAATACATTCTGGTTTTAGACTCCATTTTATCCTTATTTTGAAAAATTGTATAAAATAATCTACTTGACTAAAAATTCTAAAATTTTTACAGAATTTAGTTTTGTATCTTAAAATCATCCCTTTAAAATTTCAGATCAAACTGAACACAAAATCTTGGTCAAATAGTTCACCTAACCAGACTGCCCCAATTGCCCTGCATCCTGGCAGCAGTTCTGAACTTTGTGAATTCCATAAATCAAATTCAATCAACGTGGTTCCAAATTATTTTTCTCAAATATTAGACTCACTAAGCAACAACATATCCAAAATTCAATTGAATATGATTTTTTTACATTTTATTAAAAATTCCGAAATAGAGCTGTCTCAGTTAAGGTACCTGCTGGAACAGGTCTAATAAAAATAATCTTTCTAAACTCATAACCATTCCAAAATCGAATCAACATATTTTTCAGTCATTTTAGACTCATAGAGGCATTACATATCAAAAATTCACTTCAAGAACATTTTTCTAAAATTAATTAAAAATCATACAAGTCACAGCCTTTACTAATCCTAAAACAGAAACAATTTCACTAAACACCAATCTTACTCTTCCATCACCCACACCAACCCAACTTCTCATCTATCAAGAAAAATCAATACTTACAATCATACATAAGCAACTTAATCATACCACTTCAAAAGAATTGAAGAAATTAGAGAAAAGATCTTACCTTAGTTAAAAACTTCTTAAAGCAACACTTGAACACTTAATCTTTCTTCAATTTAAGCTTGAAATCATCAAAACCATCACTTGTCTCTTTCTTTCTCTTTGGCTATGGAGGGCCGGCCATCAACAAGAAGAAGAAGAAGAAATGATGAAGAAAACACAAGTCAAACCTTCTTTAAATATCCACCATGTGATTTTATCCAAGCAATTACCAAAGTGCCCTTATTCACATAATTATCTTTTTGTCTTATATGTGCCCAATTAAGTAATTTACCAATCTCAAATAAATATCTTCTCTTGCATTGACCAAGCCTTTTGACCACTTTATATGTCATATATATTAACATATACACAACATATAAATTTGTCTCTAAACCCTATTTCTTCCCAAAATACATATACATATACTTTCTCTTCTCAATTTCTTTTCTCTTACAATTTAACACATATATTCAATCCAATATATAACAATAACAACAACAACAATATGCAAAACTTCTAGGGCATAAATGAGGATATTACAAATTCCCTCATCTCTAATTTTATTTATTATATAGTTTATTTAAAATTATTCGGATCATATTGGGTCGCCTGTAGTATCATGTTGGGCCAGCCTGATAGGCTAAGTGCCCTAAGCTTAGTCAGGCTTAGAGCACTTATATCTGACTGTAGTCTCGGACTGTGTCTAGCACTGACATGACCGGAATTAGAAACGGCCTGGCTCAATTGCTATATATATTTATACACTTATTTGCTTGTCTCTTAGTAGGTTATATTTTGTTTATTTGGGATTGTTTCCCATTTTTCGATTGTGATTTTTTTTCCTGACTTTTTGTTGAATTTTTAATGCGTTATAAACAGCTTATTTTAAATTTTTAAAATTTTTAATTATTTAAAAATATAGAGCAGGTTTTATTTTTATTTTTTAATTTTATCATATATTCAATTACAAAATGTTAGTATAAGTCAAATTGATCCTAATTAAAAGGCAAAGAACTTGATTAGGAAAAAAGATGAATTAGGAACGTTCATTAAAATTTTGAAAATACTTGAAGCCTTGAATTAGGCATTGTTCGACAAAAGCTGACATAATTTTATGTGAAAGTATTCCATTGGCTTATTAATTCCCCAATTCATAAATTAGCTATTTACCTTTAACGCAAATATCTCATAAATATAAATCTATCAAATTATTGTTTTTGATGTATGCATAATCATTTGAATTGGCAAAACCATAACTATTACAACATAAATAACAAATCTGCTCCCCTTGATTCAGATTTTAATAACTTAAAATATATGATGGTTGCATTTTTGTACTCTTTGTGGATTAATTTAGTTGATAAAAGAGTTTATTTTTTTATTTTTCTCAATGCTTATGCATTTTTATACTCGATAGTCGACATGTAAAATAAGTCTTTTCTTGCAGAAGGCAATGTTTTTCTTTTTAATTAATTTTCACGTCAAGTAGTTGGCAATATACTTCTCAGTTAACATCTTGGATGATTATTAATTTTACAGAACCTTTTTTAATGAATGATATGGTGGAAGAGCAACTATTGTCTTAAGAGAAAAATTACATTATATACTATTTTTTTTAATTTCATTTTTAATTTTACTACTCTTATTTTTTTTTCTTTTATTTTTAACTTTTTCTTTTATTTTTTTTTTCAATTTTACCTTATTGTATCTTTTGTTTTTTAAAAAATACATTAATTTTTCCTGCCACTACCACATCTTCTTTTCCTTATATGTTTGTTTGTTTTTTAATCACCGATGTTTGCTCAAAATTTCTCCGACCAACGTCGTTTCTTAAAGCCATAAGCATTGGTGGGATATTATTTTCATCTCTCCTCTCTCACTTTTTATACAGGTTTCTCTCTCTATCTCTCTCTATGCAATCTCTTCTCTCTAACAAAAATCATTACTATTCTATTTAAAGCTTGTCGTGATAATCAGGATTTTGAACTTCTACTTTTGGGTGATCAACTCTAAGTATCTGTAACTGATCATACAATCAAAATTTCATAATTAACTTCTTACTCATCATGCATAATTAGTCTTTTAAAGCTTGTTTGTGTTGTATCATCAAGTTTTTGTTTTGCTCTTTCTTATGTATGTGTGTTTGTAAATATTTTTTTAACGAAACTTTGTAATGATTAAACAATGAAGTTCTTGATTGTATATGCGTAACCATACATACCAGTTGCTCGATAAAAATCTTCGACCAAATGCTGCCTCCGTTCATTTATATCTACTGCGATTTGATTTTTTTTTTTTGAGGTGATTGCTTTCTCAATTTTCTCCATTGCATTTGCGAAAGTTGTTTTGTTTAATCATTGCAATAATTGCAACAAATTGGCCATCACTTTTAATTTCAATAATCAAGTGGCCTGCAATAATCAAGTGGTGGGATCCATCACTTTTAATTTAAAAAAAAATAATGAAAAGGCAATTTAATTGGCCACAGCCAAACAAAAAGGATTCAAAAAATTTGCAAATCAAATTTTGCAAATTTGCAAGCAACTTGCAAACCACATTGTTTACAAGGCGATGGAGGCTTAATTCAAAATATATAGAAAAAGAAAGGAAAAATTTGAAAAATAATATATAGGTTAGTGTGTGGGTTTTATATTTAGCCCGTTTTCAGAGAGAAAAAATTATTTACGTGAGATAATATATTTTTTTTTGTGAATGATAAAATAGTAAGGTTTTGTTTTAGGTATTTTCGATTACTACTATTTTAGATTTATCTCAATTGCGAGTGTTGTGCTTCTAGAATATTTTTTTTAAAAAAAAATCTCTCTTATAATTCTCCTACTTATTAGTGAAAGATATTATTTGGAGGTTGTCCAGTGGACGTAACAAAAATAAAAAAGGTGAACCATGTTAAATATTAGTGTCTCCTTTTGCTAATCTTGCGGCTTTATAATTTTTTTTGGATTTATTTATTTAAATTCTCCCAACAACTGATATCATAGTCTAGTTAGCTATTGTCTGTACAATTTGAATGGAAGAGTCAAATAATATTTTTAATTAACTTCTTCAAATTATTCTATTTGGAAGCCTATCATTGAAGATATTTGATCTGCAAGGATCTTTCTGATTCTATTAAAGGTGAAACGGGCAAGCCAACAAATATATCTGACAAGAAATGTGAGAAGATGAATAGAAAGATTATTGATACGTTTAGACAATGGATAAATAATAGTGTTTATCATCATGTGACTTTGGAGAATAATATCGAGGTTTTATGGAAGAAACTTGCCAGCTTATATGAAAAACAACCCCCCACAAAATAAGACTTTTCTTGTTAGAAAACTTGTCCATATGCGATTTAAAGATGAGAGCAATATGGTTGAACACTTGAGTGATTTAAAGATACATCACATACTCAATCTAGAAATTGTATCGTCTAATGAATTGCAGGCTTGTTTGCTTCTTGATACTTTGCCTGATAGTTGGGAGACTTTGGCAGTTGTCTTGAGTAATTCAACTCCTGAAGGCAAACTGTCTATGGATACAGTTTGTGAAAGTTTATTAAATGAAGAAACTAGAAGAAACAATTAAGGCTCTTTTACCCACTCGAAAGCACTAGTGACTGATAGGCATGGTAAAAGCAGAATTAGACAATTTCAAAATATAGACAAGCAGTCAAACAACTGTGACAAGTCAAGGAGTAGATCCAAGTTAAGAAAATATATTACTTGCTATCATTGTAGCAAGCCAGAACATGTGAAAAGATTTTATAGATAGCTAAAAAAGGTACAGGAAGAAAAGAAACAAGATAAAGATATAGCTTCAATTGCACTTCATGGTGATATTGTTATTTCCACTAAGGACAATTGTTTACATCTTGAGGGCTATGAAACATTTTGAGTTGTTAATTCTAGAGCTTCATTTTACATATCTACTAAACTTAAATTTTTCACATCATATATCATTGGTGATTTTGGCTATGTCAGAATAGGGAATAAAGCTTCGGCCAAGATTATTGATATGAGTAAGGTGTGCTTGAGTACCAATATCGGGTGCAAGTTGTGGCTCGATAATGTCAAGCATGCTCCTGAGATACGACTTAATCTTGTTTCATATAGCACTTTTGCTAACGAAGGTTGTATCAGTTCCTTTTGTATAAAGAATTGCAAAATTATCAAAGAAAATCTTGTATTAGCTAAAGGAAGCATACAAGACACTTTATTCTTCATGCAAGCCAAAATATGCAAAGGAGAGGTAAATGCAATGGCATATACTTCATTAGATTTATGGCATAAAATGCTTAGTCACCTAAATGAGAATGGAATTGGTGTTCTCACTAGGAATAAATTTCTACCCTTGACAAGTATACACATCTAGAATATTACAATGATTGTTTGGTTAGAAAATAACATAAAGTTGCATTTCAAAGGTCTAACTCTTCTAGAAGATCAAATAATCTTAATTAAGTTTACACCGATGCTTGTTTTATGAGTAACCAAACTCTTGGTGATGCTTTGTACTTTGTGACCTTTATTGATGATCACTCTAAAAAAGTGTGGGTTTTAACTTTAAAATCCAAAGATTAGGTGTTGGATGTGTTCAAGCATTTTTATGCCAGTGTTGAAAGAGAAACGGGAAGATAGTTGAAATGTGTTCGTGTGGATAATGATAGAGAATACAAAGTCCATTTGAAATGTATTGCATGGAGCATGACATTCGCTTGAAGAAGACAAGTTCAAAAACATCTCAGCAAAATGGAGTTGCTAAGAGAATGAACAGAACCATTGTAGAGAGGATCCATTATATACTCTCTCATGCTAAACTTCCTAAGTCTTTTTGGGGTGAAGCAACGAGAACTGCGGTAGACTTGATTAACCTTTCTCCTTCAGTTCTTCTTGATAAAGATATTCCAAAAAAAGTATGGAGGGGGAAGATGTTTCATATGATCATTTGTGACTTTTTGGATGCATGACATTTGTTCTCATTCCAAAGGATGAGAGATCTAAGTTGGACTCCAGGGCTAAAGAATGTATCTACTTGGGTTATACCCATGAAGAGTTAGATTACAAGCTTTGGGATCATGTTAATAAGTGTCACATCTCATTTCCAAAAATGTGATGGTCCTAAAGTCTATGAAGGCTTAGGGCCACTGGGTACCATATAGAACCCAATGAAACTAATGTATTCATATATATTGATTATCTGCATTAATTGCTTTAGTGGATTAAAATTCTACATTATAACTATCATTATTTATCTATAATTCTAAAATATATTTTACATATTTATAAATTTTCTCTTAATTGCAAATAATTAATCAATTAATTAAAATAACTATTTTTAAATTCAATTAATTTCATAAACATTATCTAAACTAATTAATATATTAAATTCATTTATTTTTTATTATTTTCTCCTCATCACATTTTATTCATCAACTAACCCAAACTGCATATTCTAAATTCGCTTAATTTCTTAAATTTAAATAATTTCCTTTTAATACATTTAACTAATGTGACAACAACGTGTTTCACCTGAAGGTGTAATTATATCCAACAACAATATTCCAAAACTAGACTCTATATAAGGTAATTTTAACACCCCGATACCCCATATAAATACTGTACATATACCAGGTACACATACAATATGTATATAGAGTATAAGAATGTCACTTTTCATCACCATTATAACTCTTTACTTTAATTTTTAAAACCATAATACATTTAAATCATATGAAAGTATTTACAAAATGGTTATTCTTATCATGGTAATACATAATATAAGTTACATTGTTTATTCCAAAGATTCATTTATACAAATGAATACATTCTTATGAAAATACAGTATAATTACATGCATGCACCACCATCTAGTTGGTCTCGAACTATACTTGTCCTCGTTGTGACATAGTAGCTTATCTCCAGCTTCATCACCTATACCTGCGCGATTAAGATAACCGCGCTAAGCTCGAAAGCTTAGTAGTACAAGTAACCATTAAAATATACAATATAAGGTAACATACCTCATATGTTTAGTCTCATGTTTTAACATTTTCTTACTCTGTTTTTCCCTTTTTCAATGCATTCTTCATATAATCCTATTAACCTTATAGAGGATATACATATACACATATAACATAACCATCAAACATAATTCAATAAATTGATAGAACCTTCATATTATGATACTTACCAATTTCACCTCATACATATCATATATATATCATTTTATACTTTATAATCGCATATTGCATATAACTTCACAAACCATATCTCCTTTCAATAATTCATGTATGTTATATAATCATATCACTAACCACAATTCATCATTCACAACTCACATTTCCAACAAAGGCAACATAGATCCCATTACTCATTTATTTCAACTTGTATATACATCACATTAACAACAAAGACAGACTCGGGCCCAAAAGACACTAATATGTCATTCAAAGTTCAGAGTTAATGCTTTGGTTTTGTTATCACATTTATCAATATCATATACCCAACTAGGCTTCAAGGATTAAGTTCAACCAAGCTTCAAGGGGAGCAAAGCATGCTAAGCTTCTACCCAACTTGGCTTCAAGAACTAACCCAACCTAGCTTCAAGGGTGGTAACATCTCAATTAGGCTTCAAGGATTCAATCCAACCTAACTTCAAGAGATTGTTACACTTATTAGGCATGCCACCAACAACAAAACTCTGAAAATGAATAACACATTAGCCACACAATTCATTTATTATTTCATTATCAATTTCATTCTCATTCTCATTATCATTTACATCATCATAGCCAACCACAATGGCATCATTTAGGCAAAACATGCCTCATTTATCTTATTCTCAATATCATAGCCAACCACAATGGCATCATTTAGGCAAAACATGCCTCATTTATCTCATTCTCAATATCATAGCCAACCACAATGGCTTTATACATCATCACCTCTCAATTTACATTTCATATTCCATCACAATATCACATTTCATAGTTCACCACAATATCACATTATCACATTTCATAGTTCATCACAATATCACATTATCACATTTCATAGTTCACCACAATATCACATTATCACATTTCATAGTTCATCACAATATCACATTATCACATTTCATAGTTCATCACAATATCACATTATCACATTTCATAGTTCATCTTTGATATTTATATACATAATCATTCATTACTCAAGTATGCACAATCAATTGCATTACCATATAAATTGGAATACACATCATACAAATCATATCCTCACATCTTTCACATTTCATAACATATATATATATTGAATGCCTTCACATCTTATATGTATTAATGTATTATCATATCTCTTATCTTTTCATTGCATATACAATATTAATATTTATTTTAACAATATACTTATATGCAATCCAATAGGGTTTTGTACTTACCTCTAAAGAACTCACTCCCATATAACTTCTCTTCCATAGATCTTTCAATACTTGGATTAGGGGCAATTCCATCTCTTAAAACCTAATCCAAAAGTAATCATACACACTCACTTAGAAATACACATGAGATAATACAAATAAGAATCAATTAGGGCAAACTCAACACATGACACGCTCATCAACACGGGCGTGTTCCTGATCGTGCCCTAACTCCACAACACAGAAACATTGACACGCTCATAACCACGGGCGTGTCACTGGGCGTGTAATACATTCTGTATCTCAAAAACATCAACACGTCCAATCAACAAGAGCGTGCTCATGGCCGTGTCAATTCTCCAAACTCACAGTAGCTATGACACGCTCTATAACACGGGCGTGTTACTGGTCGTGTCAATTCTACTGCCACACAGAACTTATGACACGCTCAATAACATGGGCGTGTCACTGCTCGTGCTACCAACTCCAGAAAACAGAACCAACGACACGCCTAACAAACTGGCCGTGTCTCTTGGCGTGTCCGACTAAAAACCCAGATTCCGGTCAACACACAACAACATCCAACAATACCCATCTTTTTATCATTACTCACTTCAAACAATCTTCATCAAACACACCCAAAAACCATAACAAACTTACCAAAACATCAACAACACTCAAAACACACACCAATCATCATTATAAACATCATTCATATACCAATTTATCAAATCCCCAAATTTCATTAAACTCAACCCTTATTCAACAATTCATCATCATCTTCACAAATAATCATATTATCATCATCCAATTACCAAATCAACACATATATATACTTAAATCTTTCAATATCATCATCATCACACATCAACCATACCAAACCCAACTCAAACAATGAAAATCAATTTAAAGAAATAAATACTTACTTGAATCCTTTATCAAATCTTCATCTCTATCATCAAATCTCTTGAATTCCTTAAGAAATTTGGTAAGAAAATCACATCTTTCTCTCTTTCTCTCTCTCTCTCTCTCTCTCTCTCTCGGCCAAGAAGAACAAAGAAGACGAAGAAGGAGTAGAAGGAAGAAGAAGTTTCTACTTCTTTCCTTTGTCCTTATCCATATATAATAATAATAATAATAATAATAATAATAATAATAACAATAACAATAACAATAGTAATAATAATAATAATACTTTAAATCTCCACCACATATTCTTTCTTTGATATTCTTCTTCTCTTTTCTTTTTGTCTTTATTATTATTATTATTATTTAGTTATACAAATATATATACAACTCACTTATCCTTCACCATTATATATATCCCATGTATATGTGATGTATATGTATATGTCTTACATATATTATCCTTATATTTCACATATACACATATACATTAAATCCAAATACAACAACAATAACTCCAAAACTCTTAGGGTCTATTCGGGATATTACAGTAATCATGCGAACACCTTTCTCGTATTCCATTTTTTCTTGTTTCTCCACATTTCATATATATATATATATATTTAAATTCTCTACTCATACTTAACATCATCATCACATATAATGAAAATGTGGCTTACTTTCACATTTTACTGTATAATTAGCACTTTTCATAACTCGCACATATCATAAATGAAGCTTGCCATTATCCTCAATGGTTTAGGCATTTGGTAGTGGAGAAGTTGTTGCATGCCTATTAAATTTTCCCTTTGTTCATCATGTAAGAAGAAACTTTTCAAGAGCACACATCAATCCAAGTTTGACCTAAAGTAAAAACAAAAACACAAAAAACTAAATTAAAATTAAAATTAAAATTAGAATAAAAAATTGGGTTGCCTTCCAATAAGTGCTATTTTTATAGTCTATAGCTTGACTATGATCCTTTGTTTTTCAAGGTGGGCGATCAAAAATTATTTTCTCGCCCAAGATGTCATTTGCCAAGTGATATCTCCCAACTTCTTTATACCCTTCAAGAGGTGCTTGTGGAATTACCTTAAAAGTCATGGGAGAATTAGTTACTTTCTTGTCATCATCTTTTATAATGGAGCCTTGGACTAAGCAAGTTGTGATTAAAGAATTTTCTTTGACATAATCACTTGTGAGAGAAGGGACTTTTATGAAATTTGTAATGCTAAATTCTATGTGTTCATTCCTTCTACATTCTAAGTGAGCTTGCCACCTTCTACATTGATTATGGCTCTCGCAGTAGCTAAGAAAGGTCTTCCTAAAATTATTAGAATTCTTACATCCTCATCCACATCAAATCTCAAAGTCAGTCAGAATATAGAATTTATCCACTTTAACTCAAATATTCTCCACAATTCCCATAGAGTATTTGACTGAGCGATCTGCAAGTTGTAACAATATCTTTCTAGGCTTTATCTTTATAAATCTTAATTTTTCGAAAACAGAAAAAGGAATTAGACTAATATTAGCACCTAAATCACATAAAGCATTTTAAAAATTAATTTCACCAATTTTACAAGAAATAAAAAAACTCCCTGGATCATTGAGTTTAGAGAGGATCTTGTTTTGAATAAGATTGTTGCACTCTTTACTAAGTGCAGTTTTAGCATCCTCCTCCATCTTTTTCTTCAGCCTTTGAGAAAAAGGAATAGGCGACACATAAGGCTTAATCTGTTACTTAACTGGTGCCTCCTCTTGTTCAGCTCCATTTTCATTGATCTCAGGTTCATAAGAAGAAGAAAATTTTAAGTTAGGGATCTCTTCAGGTTGCATTTCACTTCTCGAAAATACAGCATTACAGTGTTCTCTTGGATTGATTTCTAGTTGACTTGGAAGTGCCCCTTGAGGGCGAGTGTTAAGAGAACTAACTATTTGACCAACTGGAATCTCAAGGTTTCTTTTTTAAATTGTAAGATGTTCCATCCTTGATTCAAGCTTCTCACATGTCTTTTCAATTTTATCAAAGTGCTCAGAAATGACTCCAATGAACTACTTGCTCAGAAATGACTCCAATGAACTTCTCTAAGGCGACCTCGTAAGATGGCTTTTCAGTTTGTGACACTTGATATTGGTTCCTCATGAAAGGGGGTTAATAGGGTACCTTTTGATTATTTTGATTTTCCCATAATAAGTTTGGATGATTTCTCCAATTTGGATTGTAAGTATTATCATAGGAAAAATTTTGAGGTCTGCCTTGGTTGCCCCTAAACTGTACTTGTTTATGCCTTTGACAGTGCACAATTTGATAACTTCCTCCACATCCTTCACAAGTTGATGGTAAATATGCCAATTTGACATGTTCTAATTGTTTAATGAGTGCATCTACCTTGGCTGAAAGTAAGGAATAGTCATTAACTCCATAAAGGCCATCTACTTTTCTTGTATTATTCCTTTCTGAAGACCAATGATAACTAATTTGTTGTCATCTCTTCAATTAGTTTAAAGCATCTTCGGGTACCTTGTTCATGATAACACCATCAGCTGCTGCATCAATTGTACTTTTGATAGAAGGTGTTAGCCCATTATAGAAGGTTTGAATCAACAACCAATTTGGTACTCTATGGTGGGGACATCTCTTTTAAAGATCTTTGAATCTTTCCCAAGCTTCATATAAAGTTTCTCCATCAGATTGATTAAAGCTAGTAATATCGTTCCTTAGCCTAGCAATTTTAGATGGTGAAAAGTATTTAGACAAGAAAGCTGAAGCTAACTGATCCCAATTAGTGAATGTACCCAGTACTTTAGATAGGAGCCATCTCTTTGCTTTATCTTTCAATAAGACTGTAAAGAGCCTTAAACGAATGGCATCATTAGAAATGCCATCAATTCTGAAAGTATCGCACATCTCTAAAAAGGTGGTGATGTGGGTGTAGGCATCTTCGTGATCCAAGCTATGAAAGGTTAATTGTTGAATTAAATTTATAAGTGAGGGCTCGAGCTTGAAATTGTTGGCTTGAATTGATGGCCTTGCAATACTTGATCTAATGTTAGCAGTAGGTAGAGCATAATCTTTTAGAGTTCTACGTGCTCTATTCTTATCACTTCACCATTTTCTCCTTCTTCCATATCTCCTTCTTCTTCAGATGAGTATAAAGGAGTATTAATAGGAATTTCAGTTGAAGTCCCTTCCACATTATTCTTTGGCTTTTCCTTCCTGTCATTGTTTTGCTTGAGACAAAACCTTTTAATTTCAGGATTACATGGTACAAGTTGAGTTTTTGGATTACTGTGCATATAAACCCTAAAATCTATAAGGAAATAGGAAAAAAGGTAGATAAAAATAATAAAATAAAATATCCAAAGTAATAATAGTTTAATATTATTAATATTAGAATTGTTGCATTCTCTGGTAACGGCGCCAAAAACTTATTAGAGCCCAGCCTAGTTAACTGCAAGTGCACAGATCGTAAACAAGTAATAAAATAGTAAGTCGAGTATTGTTCCCACAAGGAAGGGTATCCTACATACTAAACATTTAAACTAACTATTATTTGGATGTTAAATTGATGTGAAAATTGAAAACTAAATTAACTAAATCAAAGCTAAATTGAATTGAAACTAAATCTAATATTTTTGGGCATTAGGGTTAAATCTATCCTTATTGATTAACTATGGATTTCCTAAAGAATTTATTCAATTTTAATCTACTCTTGATTATTGATTGGGTTCTTCTAAATTAAGAATTAGTCTCTCTCAAAGTACTAAACCTAATACTAAACTTAACATTGTGTCTACTCTCGTGAGCACAAGTAAATTAAGCCAACTCATTATGATTTGTAAGTAACCTTTGTATCAACCTCCTAAGTGTTTACCCTATTTTTAGGTGCAAATTTTAACCTAAACTTGTTACCTTTTTGAACTAATATTGTGCTTCCACTCTCGCCTTATCACACAATACGTTAGATCAATCAATTATTAGCCAGATAATCAAAGCATTAAAATCAAAGATAATAAAATAATTAAGAGCAAACTTTAATTAAATCAAATTAAAAAATAAATACTCCATAAATAAATCAAATAAAAAATAGTTTAAGCCTAATAGGGTTTTTAGTTATTCATAATTGAAATAAAAACTAAAAAAAAGAAAGAGCGGAAGATAAAAGATATAATTGAAATTAAAATTAAAAGGAAATAAAATAAAAAAATTAAAAAGATCAAACTTGGAAAGAAGAAAGGTCTTGGACTAGGATGGCTTCTTGAACAAAAACTCTTCCTTCTCTTTAAGTTAAACTCTAAACTAAAATCTGGAATTTTTAACCTAAAATCTAATGTATGTATTGTGAGGAAGGTCTAGGGCATTTATAGGGGCTTAGGGAACTTCTTTTACAAGTAAGAAAGAGGTTAGGATAGGTTTATAAGAGTTTCAATTTGAAAAAGAAGTCAAATTTAATTAAAGAAAAACAAATCCTAACAAGATAAGGAAACTATAAAATTCGTGCAGAAATTTTGAAGCAATTCTTATATCTGATAAAGTCTGAATCTGGGCTTGGCTTCTTCACAAAATTGTATCTCTAGAAGTGTAGATGAATTTAGGATTTTGAATTACTCGATTTGGACTTCTAGAACTCCAGTTATGGCCTTTTGAATTAAACTGATCTAGATAGAAATTTTATTCTAATTTGAATTCGCAGTTTTGACTTTGCACAGATATTTGGTGACCCAAACGAACTCAGATTTTTACAAATAAGACCATTCTAAAAAGTTTGAGATGTCTTCTAAAAACTTGATGAGCAATAGTTCATTCTAGAACTCTAAAATTATCAAAATCTCAAGCAAAAATTTAAAGATCAAATCTATCGAAGTCTAACAATTACGTAATATGCCCAAACATTAGTTGTTTGGATTCCACGGGCGTGTGTCTTGACTTCCTTTGCCTTTTTGCATCATTTTCTTTAATTTTCCTTAACTTTTAATTAAAAACTTATATTTTGACATTTTCAAACTAAACTATGATAAATTCTAAATTCATCAAAGAAAATACATCAAATTTAATAGAAAATAATTAAAAATATGATTAGAATTATCTAAAATAATAGTCAAAATACGACTCTATCAATATCTAGTTTACATCATATTATATATATTACTAAAATACCATTGCAACATAAATATTTATCACATTAGCAATAGTTATCTCATATTCCCACAACTTATATACAATATTAATACTAGCAATAATTCTATGACTTATCATCAAATTCATAAAATATTACACATATCATAAATACAAACACACATATTGTCTCATTTTATTAATTTTTTATATTTTCTCATATTTTATATTTTTAGTATTTCTCAATCACATTACATTTTATATTTCATCACATTTTTTCATTTCTCATAATTTTCACATTTCTATCTTATTATCGTATTTTATTAATTTTATGATATTTACTCTTTTTCTACAATTCCTCCTATTTCCCCTATTCCTTAACTATTTTCCATGTTTTTCATTCAAATTAGACACATTACTTAGTGTCAATCATAATGTGGCCTATTTCTTATTTTCTATATTTTTACATCACCTTTATCAAAATCTACATTTCATACAAAATGTACATAACAATTACTTTAGCCATAATATAATGACTTAACATTCATATTCCATGCTTTTCACTTACTTTTAAATGGTATAATACCATATATCTTATCAAAACAACTATCAAACTGGCATAACACATTCACAAAGTCACAATGTGTTATGCCAACTCAAAAACAATTCAAACATAATTTATTAAAGTATGTACTAACCTTAATTTGTCAATTTTCAAGCCAATTCCACCCTTCAATTCACACTTCACCAATACCCTTCTTCACTTTGATTTTACAACCTCACATTACTTAATCCTAAACCACATTATAAGTTCCAACATAGTATTAGCAATTCATTTAAATACACTTTAGTCATTCAAATACCATTTACACCAATTCCATCTAAAATTTCACCAAAATACTATTTTCACCATTACTACCTTATTTAAACTTCAACATTTCAAATTTATTTCTATCATTTTACCATAGAATAATCATTTATTTATCAATAAAACATCATTACAATCCATTTTAGCAATTATTGAAATCTCCTACAAAAACTAAAATTCCACATAATATGTTCATAACTCTAAATTTATCACCTTTGTGCAAACTTCCCCATAATCAATTTCTAACCATAAAATCATTATATATATATATATATTAAATTAACATTAAATCCATCCATTACCATAATTATAAAAATATAAATTAAAATTCCAATTTACACATTTATCTCATTACCCTAAATTATCCATAACCCTAAACCAACTCTTTAATAATTCAAAAGTTCATTTAAGCATAATTTTAAGTTTAAACCCTCACTAACATACATAATCACAACTACAAATTAATCCATAACCAATTCTTTCCTCATTTAACTTCATATTCAATTTTTTTATAACTCGAGTAATGAAATCTATCAAAATTAATTCAAATATTAGAGTTTAATAAACCTTTATAAGCATAAAGAATCAAATAAAATTCAAATAATAACAAATTATTAGATATACAAGTACTAACCTCTATTAGATATATATGTACTAACTTCTTTCAAAGTGGCTCTTCCTATCTCTTTTTCCAATTCCTTTGGTTCTTTAGTGTACTCAATGTCTCCAGCGCTTTTGCTAGCCCGACAACCATTGACTATCGATCGCCGGTTGATGGTAGATCGGCTTAAATGTCCAATCTCTCCCCCCTTTCTCTCTCTCTCTTTCTCTCTCACTCTCTCACTCTCTCTCTTTCTTTCTCTACCACTTTCTTTCTTTTTTTCTTTTCCATTTTTCTTTCCTTTTATTCTTTTCTTTCTTTTTTTATAATATTTATGTAATTATTGTTATCATATTATTATTATTATTATTATTATTATTATTATTATTTTAGATTATTACAATATGAAAGTCATCAAAAGTAGAGATGTAGTATTCTTTGAAGATCAAACCATTAAAGATCTTGAAAAACCTAAACCAATCAAAGAAAAGGTTTCAGACCTCACAATAGAGCCCTCTAGTTCTGAACAAAATGATGAAGATGAACAAGATGTTAGCAATAGTGGTGAGCTTATTCCTAATGTTGATGATGTTGATGAGACTATAAATGAGCATGATGATTAGTCTCCTCCTGCACCACCAACCGAAGTCCAATTAAGAAAATCCATCAAAAATAGAGTGATCTCCTAGAAATACTCTCCTCATGAGTATGTGATGCTCACTGATGAGAGATAACCTAAAAGTTATGAAGAGGCTATGGCATGCAATAAAAAAATGAGTGGTTGAATACTATGCAAGATGAGATGAACTCCTTGCATGAGAGCCACACTTATGAGTTGGTAAAGCTACCTAAAGGAAAGAGAGCTTTGAAAAATAAATGGGTTTTCAGAGTGAAAACTGAAAATAATATTTCACAGCCAAGATACAAGGTTAGGTTAGTTGTGAAGGCTTTTGGACAGAGCAAGGGAATTGACTTTGAAGAAAGTTTCTCACATGTGGTCAAGATATCTTCCATCAAAGTTATTCTTGGTTTAGCTACTAGCTTGAATTTGGAGATAGAACAACTTGATGTGAAGACAACTTTCCTCTATGGTGACTTGGATAAGGAAATTTATATGGAGTAACCAGATAGGTTCAAAGCTAAAGGCAAGGAAAATCTTATTTACATATTGAAAAAAAAGCTTGTATAGACTTAAGCAAGTACCAAGCCAGTGGTACAAAAATTTTGAGTCCTTTATGATAGATCATGAGTATGCAAAGAAAACTATTAATCACTGTGTGTTTGTAAAGAAATTTCATAATGGTGACTTTATCATCCTATTGCTTTATGTGGATAAAATATTGATAATTGGTCATAATGTTAAGAAGACAAGTTCTTTGAAGAAAGAGCTTAGCAAGTTCCTTGCAATAAAGGATTTGGGATCTGCCAAGCAAATTCTTGGGATGAAGAATACTCAAGATAGAAAGAAAAGAAAACTATGGTTATCTCAAGAGAAATATATTGAGAAAGTTCTTGACAAATTTAATATGAGCAAAGAAAAACCAATTTGTTGTCTACTTGCAGGTCATTTCAAGTTGAGTTTCAAATAATGTCCTTCAAGTGAAAATGATAAAGAAAAAATGAAGAAAATGTCTTATGTTTTTGCAGTTAGTAACTTAATGTATGATATAGTTTACACAAGACCGGATGTTGCTTATACTGTTGGAGTAGTAAGCAGGTTCCTTTCTAATCCTAGAAAGGAACATTGGGCAACAGTGAAATCGATACTTAGGTATCTTAGAGACACCTCTAGATTTGTTTATGCTTTGGTAATAGAAAACCTGTGTTATATGGGTACTTATATACAAATATGGCCGGTGACATTGATTCCAAAAAATTCACTTTTGGGTACTTGATTACTTTTGTAGAAAGAGCAGTGTCTTGACAACTAAAGTTATCAAAATGCATTATTTTATCCACCATTAAGGCTGAATATATTATAATTACTTAAGCAAGTAAAGAGCTACAATAGATGAAAAAGTTTTTATAAGAGTTGAGCTTTTAGCAATAGAAGTATGTATTGCACTATGACAGTTAGAGCGTCATTCATCTTAGTAAAAACTCTACTCTTCACTCATGATAAAAACATATTAATGTGAGCTATCATTGGATTCAAGATGCACTAGAAATAAAGTAATTTCAGCTTGAAAAGATTTACACAAATGATAATGGCTCTGATATATTAGTTTGTATATGTTATATATGACAACATATACTTGTTAAAATTAAAAAGAATAAGAGTATAAAAATGTTATATGTTAAGTTATATGTCGGTATAACTACATTTATATATATATGTGGATATAAATTAACAGTAAAAGTTAAATATGTGGGTATATATTACGTACACTTTAACTAAAGAATAATAGTATATGTGGATATATATTACATATAGGTAACTAAATATATATGGGTATATGTGAGCATATGTTACATATATTTTAATTAAAAAATGGTATGTATTGATATATGTAGGTATATATTACATATATTTTAATTGAAGTATGGTATATGTAGGTATATATGGGTATATATTACAAATACTTTAACTATAAAATAATATATATGGATATATAAAGGTATATATTTTATATACTTTAACTGAATAATGATATTTGTAGGTATATATGGGTATATGTTACATATACTTTAACTGAGAAATGATATATGTGTGTATATATATGTATATGCTATATATAATTTAATTGAAGAATGACATTTTGTAGATATATATGAGTATAAGTTACATATACTTTAACTAAATATACCTCTTACATTTTTAAAATAAAAATAATCAATATTAAAATAATTAATTAAATAAATTAAACCATTGAAATAATTAAAAGCAAGTCATCCATTATATTAAACCATTGAAATAATTAAAAGCAAGTCATCCATTATAAAACAAATAAAATAAATCATCCATCACAAGTATATAATAAATTAAATAATCAAAACTAGAATTTTTGGATCAAAAATAAAAAATTAAGGCTTTGAATGGAAAACTATGATTTTGGTTTGAAAATTAGGGTTTTAGGATTTTAATTTGGAATTTAGTGCTTTGGTTTAGAAATTAGGGTTTAGGAAATTAGGGTTCTGGAATTAAGGATTTTGGAATAAAGGTTTAGGGAATTAGGGTTCTGGAATTTTACAGATTTGAGGTTTTTGGAAATTAAGGTTTAGGTTTTACAGATTAGATTTATGGCTTAATAATACACATTAAACATGCAATCTAATGTTAACCAATAGACTAGGGCATAGGATGTATAAAATTATGTTTTAAACAAATTAAATCATGTAAAAAAGATCTGAACCATATTGAATTAAAATTGTTATCTACTGGATTAACCTAAACTACAAATGATCAATTTTAAATTACTTTTGCTGGATTGAATTATAATATGAAGACATCATGCAATTATTAGAACAAATTGAATTTAAGAATTCAAACCTGCGTTCATTGGTTCCACCCAATGTGATGTATTAAACCAAGCTAGTGTCTTTGAAAGCCTAGATCAATGAAAGTATTGGCCGGTGCCTTTTGTTATTACTTTGTCTTTGTGTGTATCATTTCATGTGTTGCTAGTTGCTAATTGTTGGATCCTAATTGCTAATTGCTCTCTTTGTTCTTGCTAATTGCTGATTGTCCGTGATAATTTTTGCTATCAAAAGTCCCCTTCTTTTTATGTTTAATTATCTATTTATATACAAAAATCACTTAACTTTCAACCCTAATCTTGTTAATTCGAGGGTTATTCCAAAGTCCTACTTGATTAGAAAATTAAAATGGTCGGCTAAATTCTTTTCGAATTAGGATTCATGTCAATATGGGATGTCCAAATCGACATGGATCCAGCTCATGTCGATTTGGAGTGTCCAAATCGACATGAGCTAGGCTCATATCAATTTGGATGCCCCAAATTCACATGAGCATTACTCATGTCTGCTTGGCAAAGTGTTTGGGTCATATCTGCTTGGCATAGTGCCTGGCTCATGTCTGCTTGACATAGTACCTTCCTAAATTGGACCATAGTTGTAATATCCCAAAGTGTGCCTTAGAAGTTGTGATAATATTGTTATTATTGAATTGAATGTGTATTTGATAAGTGGTGTATTTGAGTATGGTTTATTTGAATGTTAAAAGAATTTGAGAGAGAATGGTTATGTGTTGTTTGGAAAGAAAGCAATGTATGGAGAAAGTGTATATGTTGGGTATATGGCAATATATATAACATATATTCAAGTCAAAGTGCTTAGTCAAGGGAAGAAGATATTTAGATTGTTAAGTGTGAAATTACCAAAGTGGGCAAGAGATGATAAAAGGAATTAAAATGTGTATGAGGGTCTTATAGTAATTTTCTTTTGGATGAGTATTTAATGAGTGTTGACTTTGTGATTTCTTCATTATTTCTCTTCTTCTTCATTGTGGTGGCCGGCTACCTAAAGGGAAAGAGAGAGCAAAGGAGGTGTTCTTGATGCTAAGCTTAAATTGAAGGAAGAATCAAAGGATTGGTTAGAGATTTGTGAAATTTCTTCATCTAAGGTAAGTACTCTCTTGTTTTTCCTTTGGTATTTTGAAGATGTGTTTGATGTGTGTTGTGAATTGTTAATATCATGATTTAGAGTGTTTGAGAGGTGTTTAAAGGTATGGAAATTGATTGTGAGTTAGAAAGGTTAAATTGGTGTTGGTTTTGTTTAAAAATGGTAAGTTAAATGGATGTTGTTATAGAAAGAAGAAGATTGATGTTGGTTTTTAGGGTTTGATGTGGAAAGTGTTTGAATGTGTGGTGGATATAGTGTTAAAATGAATATTGTGATGAATATGTGTTAATAACATGAATTACACTCATTTGAATGAGATTGTGTTGTGCATAAGTTGTTCTTAATTCAATCAAAGAAGTGTTGGATATGTTTAGGGTTTTATATTTGAGAGACACGGCCAAAATAAGAATGGAACACGGCCAAGATCTATTAATTTTGGGAGACACGGCCAAGTTGAGGGAAGTTTGGCCGTGTTGGTTGAATTTTGGAGAGACACGGCCACAAGCTTGGCCGTGTCCCTTGAGTGTGTTTGCCACTGCCTGAATTTTGTGGAGAGACACGGCCGTGTCCCCTTGCCCGTGTCTGCCTCGGCTTGAATTGGTATTGAGAGACACGGCCACAAGCTTGGCCGTGTCCCTTGGGTGTGTTGGCTACTGTGTTTGGTTTTTGTTCTTCTTATATGGTTAAAATGGAACTTACATTTGTTGATGCATGTGATATTAAATGAACAATGTTATGTTTTGTATAGTGTGGAAGAGATGAGGATCATCTAAAAAGGTATGTGCAATGCAATTTATTTGATGAATGTTTTAATAATGAATGATGTTAATGTGTTTTGAGAAATGATGAAATGTGATGTTATCATGATTGATAATGATGATCAAAATGAAATGAATAGACATATGGATTATATGACCATGAATTTAAGAGATATGTGCAATGAAATGGATTAGGTATACTTGAATGATATGATTGAAGCATGCCTATATAGTATGATTGATTAATAATATGTTTGTGTAGTAATGTAATTGATGTTGCATATATCAATGATGAAACATGAAATGTGATTTAAGATAAAATGGGATATGAAGCCATTGTTATTGGCAATGATAACTCAAATGTGATATGAAGCCATTGTGATTGGCTATGATAATTCAATTGAGATATGTGAGGCATGTTTGCCAAAATGATGATGAGAATTGAAAATGATATTGATGATGAAATAATCAATGAATTGTGTATCTAATGTGTTATTCATTTTCAGAGTTTTGTTGTTGGTGGCATGCCTAATGGTAACAATCTCTTGAAGTTAGGTTGGGCTTGATCCTTGAAGCCAAGTTGGGTTGAAGTTTAACATGTTTTACTCCCCTTGAAGCTTGGTTGGGTCTAGTCTTTGAAGCCTAATTGAGATGTTACAACCCTTGAAGCTAGGTTGGATTAGTTCTTGAAGCCAAGTTGGGTTGATACTTAGCATGCTTTGTTCCCCTTGAAGCTTGGTTGAACTTAATCCTTGAAGCCTAGTTGGGATATTGATGAATGTGATAATTAAACCAAAGCATTAACTCTGAAAGTCGAATAGCATATTAGTGTCTTTTGGGCCCGAGTCTGTCATTTGTTGTAAATGTGATATATATATATAGATTGTGGATATTAGTGATGAATGATGGTTGGTGTTAATAATTGCCTTTGTTGGAAAATGTGATTGATGATTAGTAAATTGTGAACAAACTAATGCTATGAAGTATGATATGTGAGGTGTGTATTGATTGTGGATATCAATGATGAATTGTGTGGTGATAAGGATTGTCTTCTTTGGAAGTGTGACTCTTGGTTGGTATGAGATATAATGTATGTATATTGATATATTGATTGAGAAGTGATGGGTTGGAATTGGTAATAATGTTATGTATATATGTGTTTAATATATGAAATTAATTAAGATCTATGAAAGATGAAATTAAAAAGGAAAAACATGATAAGAAACTAATGATACCTAAATTTGACATATCATTACATGTTGGCATTTCTATAAGGTATGTTTATCTTTTATATTTGTACTACTAAGCTTTCGGGCTTAGCGCGGATGTGTAATCGCGCAGGTAGCTTGGTGGAAGATACAGAGTTGTTCGTTATGCCACGAGAAGAGTAAAGATTTGTTGAGACCAACTAGAGGGTAATGCATACATGTATAACTTTTAATTTTGATGTATTTTTGACGAAAGGAATGTTATATGTATAAATGAAGTGTTGATAAAGACAATGATTTTGTAAATATTATGTAAATTAACATATCATGGTTTGAACTCCGTTACAGGTTTTTAAAAAGGTAACGAAAAGTGGCATCCTTATACTTTATATACTTACTGTATGTATACTAGGTATATGTATAGTACTTATATAAGGCATCAGGGTGTGACAATAGTCATTTTGGGCTTTTAAAATTAGGCCGAATTAGGTTTAAGCTTTCTAAAATTTGATCGGACTTTATTCAGGCCTCTTAATTAGAACTAAGCTCATTTAGGGCCAAAATTAAGAGTCTACAATTTTGCTCCCTCCTTGAGCGATCTGTGAATTCTGTAGAAGAGAGCAAAAAACAATATGACTTTGAACTAGTTTTGAATGAGGATGGGTTCTGAAAACGAGAATTGGATTTTGGGTTCTCGACCCGATACTAAATTTTGAGTTCTTGACCTGATACTAGATTTTGAGTTCTCGACCCGAGATTGGATTTAGGTTCTTAACCCAAGACTTGATTTGGATTCTTAACCCAACACTGGATTAGATTTTGGTGCTTAGACTCGAGACTAGATTTGGATTTTTGATATGATACTACATTTGAGTTCTCGACCCAAAACTGGATTCAACTGACCTTCTCCCAGTTGAGAGTTCTGGCTTTCTTCTAGCTATCAATTTCAGTTCTTCTAGCTGACTGGCCTTCTGTTAGTTGGAAGTTTTAGCCTTCTTCTAGCCACTTGTTCCATCCTTCAATGGATTGACTTTAGCTCTTCTAGCTGGACTGACCTTCTTTCATTTGAGAGTGTGGGCTTTCTTCCAGCCACCTATTCTATTCTTCATGGATTAACTTCAGCTCTTCTAGTTTGACTGACCTTCTATCATTTGAGAGTAGGGGCTTTCTTTTAGCCGGTTATTCTATTCTTCAATGGATTTTGCTGATCTTCTGTCATTTCAGAGTTTTCACTACAAAAATATTCGGCATTTGCGACAGAAATCTGCGACGGACATGTTTTCGTCCCAAATTTACTACGGATCTGCGACGGGTTTGCGACGGAAGGACAAGTCAGAGGAATTTTAAGAAATTGGTCGCAAATCCGTTGCAAATCCGTCGCAGATCTGCGATGAAAATCATTCCGTCGCAAATAATCGTCGCAAAAGTTGGCGCGTAAACTTGGCGCGAGAGAGAAAACACTAAAAAAACCAATTTGCAACGGAGATCTGCTACCGTCTATTGCCGTCGCAAATTTCACTATAAAAATATTCAGAATTTTGCGACGGAAATCTGCGACGGACATGTTTTTGTCGCAAAGTTGCTACGGATCTGCGATGGATTTGTGACAGAAGGACGAGTCAGAGGAATTTTGAGAAATTGGTTGCAAATCCGTAGCAGATCTGCGACGAAAATCTTTCCGTCGCAAATAATCGTCGCAAAAGTTGGCGCGTAAACTTGGCGAGAGAGAGAAAACACTAAAAAAAACCAATTTGCAACGGAGATCTGCTACCGTCTATTGCCGTCGCAAATTTCACTATAAAAATATTCAGAATTTTGCGACAGAAATCTGCGACGGACATGTTTTTGTCGCAAAGTTGCTACGGATCTGCGACGGATTTGTGACGGAAGGACGAGTCAGAGGAATTTTGAGAAATTGGTCGCAAATCCATTGCAAATTCATCGCAGATCTGCGACGAAAATCATTCCGTCGCAAATAATCGTCGCAATCACTACAAAAATATTCGGCATTTGCGACGGATATCTGCGACGGACTTTTTTGCGTCGCAAATTTGCTATGGATCTGCAACGGATTTGCGACGGAAGGACAAGTTAGAGGAATTTTGAGAATTTGCAACCGATTTGCGACGGCTTCCTAAAAATTCCTTCACTGTGTTTATCCGTCGCAAAACCGTTGCAAATTCATCCCAAATTTGCGACGGAAATTTTTCGTCGCAGATTTCCGTCGCAAATGCAGAATATTTTTGTAGTGATTTTCAAAAAATTTATATTGTTTCTCCAAAGAGGAGTTTTATTGAAATTGCTCATTCATGACTTTGTTTTTTGAAATTGCGACACGGTAAAGCTTTTTGATGTATCTGGAGAGCCGGGAGATCCTTGCATCTTGAGCTACACCCCATCTCCTGGTTTCCTGGTCAACTCAGTCAAGTGGAACCACACTAGTGAGTCACTTATTGTATTTTGTTTCTTCATTTGCTTTGCAATTTATTATTTCATGTTTTAGATTACTTGATTTTGGTGAATATTTTAGTTTGTTTACTTTGTTTGAGTCTACATTTTCTTGTTCTGGAATGCTTTAGGATTTAGTTGGTGAGGAAGTGAGAAAAAAGTAGAACGTTTATTTATTTTCGGTGCTTATTTATTAAAATTATTAATTGCTTTCTGTAAGCTAAATTGAGCTGGAGGTTTTAAATTTAAAACTTCTCTTTTACTCTTGAGATTTTTTTTTGAATCTTGCGCTTTTCGATTTTGGTTTCATCTTTTGCAGATTTGGTTGTGGCTAGTGCTGGAGAAGATAAGAAGATCTCTTTTTGGAGGAAAAATGGGCAGAACATGGGGACCATCCCGGTTGCTGGGACTGATAGTGGAGACAACATTGAGGTAATCCTTTTTGAGGTCTATTTTGACATTGATTTTAGAAATATAGTAGAGGATGGAGTACATATATGTTGAAAAATTGATGAGGTAAACGGGGATAAAAAAATGTTTTTTGGGTTCAGAGTAGGCTTCTAACAATCACAGATGTGTTTTAAAGTGCTATTGTTCGGGAAGGAGGTGCTCTCAATAAACTCATTTGAGCAAAATATAAATCTGGTTTCTGTTTAAAATCAGTGAATAATGTGCGTGAGCCACCTCATAGTACTGAAACTTACTTGAATCTGTATTCCTTAAGTTAAATCCAAAAATATTTATGACCTTCAATCCCTATATTGGTGGGATGCAGATTTAGTAAAGAACTTTATTTTGTTATCTTAAAAACCGTGAATGAAGACACAATGGAGTAGTTCACGATTTACAATTGCTGTTGTGTGCTTCAAGTATCAGAGATGTATCAAAGATTTGACCTACTTGACACTGGAATAAGGAATAACATGTGCTTAAATCAACGAAAGCCTTCAACTCATTGATGATTTTTGCTGTAGTAAAAAATGATCCACTTCTATTGCTCCCCATATCAAGGCTGGTGTTTCTTTTTTGTTGTTAAATCACTTTTTATATTTTTTTCTTATGTTTCCAAACAATGTTTATTGGTTTTTCCTGGCTGTCACCCTTGTTTCATGCTATTGAGAGAGCAGGATTTCCTTATCAAATGCATTAACTTATTGCTTGGTTTCTTAATTTACAGGAATCTATATTAGCTATTAGCTTTAGTAGCAAGGGATCCAGATACATATGCTCTGGGGGAAGTGGTCAAGTTGTAAGAATATGGGACCTATAGAGGAAGTGCTGTATTAAATGGCTGAAAGGTCATACAAGTACAATCACTGGTGTTTTATACAATTGCAAAGATGAGCATTTGGCTTCCATAAGTCTAAATGGGGATCTTATTCTTCACAACCTTGCATCTGGCGCAAAGGCAGCAGAACTCAAGGACCCTAATGAACAGGTGGTTTAGTTCTTGAATTTCCATGATGCAAATCTGGTGCTTGCGGTTTAGAGTTTCTGGATTCCAAGCTAATTATTCATTTGGTGGATTTAAGACCAGGTACTGCGGGTGCTTGACTATTCGCGAATTAGCCGGCACCTTTTGGTGACAGCAGGTGATGATGGATCTGTACATTTCTGGGATACAACTGGTCGTAGTCCAAAGGTTCTTATGCTATACTGCAATATGTCGTGAAAGTCATAAATACCTAATATGGCTGAATAAGTTTGATGCTTGATTTAATGCTTCACATCTAATTAACTTGCATCTTCTTAGGGATACTTTGATCTCTAGGCATAAGCCCTGAACATTTCATGGGAAAGTTACTTTAGTGTCATGTTGTCATCACTATTGGAATGCAGCATAATTAAAAATGAGTGGCAGATTGCAAGTGTATAAATGTAGCAGTAAGAAAAAGGAATATCTACCTTTGGTTGGCGTCTAATTCTCTGTATTTTTTCAGGAATTTTTGATGCTAAAGATAAATTAGCTGGAAAATATTTTAACTATGCTGTGTATTGGCATTTTCATTTCTCGAGTTCTCACTAAATCATTATTGTTACAAGTCTAGGTAATATAGTTTGCCATGAAGACTACAATTAAGATATGAGTTTTCTAATTTTCTCATGGAGCATAGAGGCGAGGAGACAAAATTGAGTGGATTCATGCATATATTGTTGGAAATAATGATGAAGATATGTGGAGAAGACTTGCCTTGCGTAGCTTATCTTAACTTAACTGATATACGAGTAACTTTTTTGCATCTTCTGGAATTCTTACTCCAATATATAATGTTGAGTCGGTCAATGTTTGTTGTATTCAAGTCAGCTTTCAGGGCATTCTCATGCTGTCTAATACCAATCATGTTGACTTGCAACATTGAAGTTCTCTGGTTCTTTTTTCTCTTTGGCATGTACCATTATGCTGGTTGTATATATATATTGCATGTATTCAGTGCCATGTTTAGCAGAATAATATTTTCTATGCTTGTCTTTCTTTTTCTCCTGCTACAGGCTGCTCGAAATAATGCCCTTCTTGCTGTTCCAGCTCTCCTCTATGCTATTAATAATTATTTAAAGTTTATTATGCAGGTACTACACTTCATATATAAGTTGACAGGCATTTTTTTCACATGATATTATGCAATTCACTTCCTTTGAAAAGATCTGAATGATTATTTTTCCTTTCTGTTGAACCAAAATTATGAAGCTGTTATCAGTCACTGTTATTTTTTATTTTTTGGCAGTTCATACTTGTAATTGTACCACGTTTTTGCTGCAGCTATACTTTAATCCGGCAACAGTGAAGGTGCTGAGCAATCTGAAGTAACTTACTACACATAAATATGGAGTAGTCTGAATCTTGAATTTTTCTATGATGGACCTACTTTATTTCATAATGAGTAAAATGCTTTCAATGATATCTAATATTTTATGATAAATTTTCCATTGCATCATGGTTTTTAGTTTTGAGTCTATCAATCCTATTTATTTTAATTTTCAAATAACTGTTTATACAGAAGCTAACTCTAGCGTAATTTGCTTTGTCTGGAATTTTGTTTTGCAGCCTGGAGGCAATCCTGGAACCAGTAATCATAGGGTATTGAAATTCTTTCTTGGCTTTTTTTTTTTTTTTGCAGTTCCTACTCTCGATACTTGACACTCAAACAGGGGTACTTTCCTTGGACACTTCAATTTAGACCAAATCTTGGATAAGTGTCCATTTCAGACACATAACAAAACTTGGTTCGTGTGTGAACCATAGTGAATGTGATACAAGCATGTTTAAATCTTGTATTTGTTTACCGAGTTAAATAATCTCATTGAATAATCTATGCTCGCAGTATTGACAAATTGACTCATCATGTAAATGGCATTTCTCAAATGCATTTGATATAAGATACAGAGTCAGTTTTCAAAAATGTATATTGATGCATAATCAGTAATAAAATAAAATAAAATTTCTATTTCTTCTGGTTGCAGGCAACGGCGCCAGCGATTCAGACAATAGTTGATGTGAATAAATTTGCAAAGTCAATGCAAAGAGAGCTGGAAAACCTGCACCCGACGACAAACAACTTGTGTATATACAAAATTCCTGAGCAGCTACACGAGTTGAATGAAAAAGCCTACACACCACGGTTAGTATTACTTTGTTAACGTGTATCATATTATTCTTTTTATTTACTCTTTTTAATATTATTTGCAGGTTAATAATGATGATGCAAGTCATGATTCAATGGAAAATGATAATTGAAGATCTATATTGTTATTTTCAAGATAGATTATTTATATTAGTGTTCTTAACACTTGTATAGTTAAATTGTAAAATATTTTATTCTATTGAAGATTAATAAAAGAATTATTTTTATCAATGTAATTAGTGTTTTTTTAGATTGTGTTTAAATGTTCCAAATGTATTTATAAAGTTCTCATAAAATTAATTGATAATACAAATAGTTCCAATAAAAATCAATATTAAATTACTACGGATTTGCTACGAATTTGCGACGAATATTTGAAATCTATGACGGAATCTGCGACAGATACTGCAACGACAATCTGCGACGGAATATGTGACGGCAATCTGCGACGGAATCTATGACGGAATCTGCGACGGAAATCTGCGATGGAATCTGCGACGGCTGCCCTTTACCCGCGAAAATTTAAGCGTGAGATTTGCAACCGCCGAGTGGTTGCAAATCCGTCGCAATCTGCGACGGCCTATCGCAAATTGAAAATTGCGACGCCTTTTTTATTAATGGATCGTATCCGTCGCAGATCGGTCGCAGATCGGTCGCAAAACTTGATTTGCGACGGATTTGCGACGGATCTGCGATGGATTCTGTCCGTCGCAGATAGCGTGTTTTTTTTGTAGTGTTTAGCTTTCTTCTAGCCTATTGTTCCATTCTTCAACGGATTGTGGGTCTTCACCCTTTAAAATGGATCTTCATCCTTGGATATTAGGTTTTCACCCTTCAAATTGGATCATCATCCTTTGAACATCGGGTCTTCACCCTTCAAAATGGATCTTCATCCTTGGACATCAGGTCTTCACCCTTCAAAATGGATCTTCTTTCTTGGACATCTGGTCTTCACCCTTCAAAATGGATCATCATCCTTAGACATTTTTCCTATATTGGCTTCAACTCTTCTAGCTGGACTGATCTTTTATCTTTTGCATCTTCATTCTTTTGGGGTTCTTACTCTCTTCTTGTTCTGTCTTTTTGTAAAAAATTCAGCCATTTTTTTAGCTAGTCTTCATATTCTCTCTTTGCTCCCTGCATGGTAAAATATTAAAAGTGAGTATGAAACTGTTTTATACACGCATAAACTCAAAATTTGAAATGAGAAACTTTGCCCCATGTGTAGGCTCAAACCAATAATTTTTTTTTCATGCAGGCTCTAATTGATGTTTGTGTATTGTCTGGTTCCTTGTACGAGCATGCATCTTCATTTTTATAAAGTGATTGGACCTTCCTCAAGCAATGGGCCTTCCATGCCACTTTATTCAATATCTACTTTATGTTTACTTCATAGAGTATCTATTGGTCACTTTGACAAAGAATAAACAACGCAAGATAAAAAAAAAATGCAGCATGATATGCTTATGTATGCATGAATAAAACTTACAGTGGTTCTATTGACTCGCAGACTGAGGTAATCAACTGAAGTGCTCCCATGGATTCCTTCCAGATGCACTTTCAGGCATTGAAATGGCAGAAGACTTCACATTTATGGCTTTTATTTTTAAGATGTTGAAAACATAAGTGGTGAGGCCCAAGCAGCATAGTCAGAGATACATCCATTTCAAACTATGGTTCAGCACGTCAATTGGTAGCTTCTTCATAACCTTGCAAATAATCATTTATTTTGCCTAATGTGTCCTTCAAGGTTCGACCTTGCAACATACTTTTCTTAACTTCAAGGCTTTGTAATGACAAAAACACATTTTTTTTCTTTTTTCAAATCACATTTTTTAATATTAAAATTATATTTTGACTTTGTCAAATTAGTTTCATTGCACTTCAGGACTCTACTTTTCAAATTAACATATCTATAACATGACAACCCTGGTTACCATACTAAACTTGGGAATCATTTCTATTTGAAAAAGAACTGTTGTACTTCAGATAGGCACATACACATTACTTGGCCAAAGGTTTCATTAAGTATAAATATTGTCTATCTCATATGTATGCTTATTCAAACTATCTCCACTAATAGACTTTACCTACCAAGAGAGATTAACATGTCTTTAATATGTTTAAAATGGGGTCTACAAGGAACATGGGTTAAGTGAAGACCATTTATAAATTGGAGCCAATGTGACACTATAGACAAACCTTTACATTACAAACTTCTTGTTGAAACCTTAGACAATTGGGAGCATAAAAAGATAGAGCTTTGAACGTTCTTCCATCTTCTCAATATTAATCTGGATCTTAATTGGGATAGTCTTTGACCTTGTAAAAAGTTTGAGACCCTTATTCCTTTCATTTTCTTCTTTTTTTTTCCTTTTCCCTCTTTTAGCATTTTAGCATTTTGTCCTTCTTCTCTATAGGACTATCAAGTAAAAGACTTTTAAAATTACTGACTAGGAGGTGTGACGGGTCTCATGAACTAGATGGTCTTTCTCTAATTTTAGTTGAATCTTTAGTTGGGTTGAACCAATTCAAGTTAATCTGTCCTCATAAAGTAAAAGTCTTCTGCTATTTTAGGTAAAAAAGAACTCGTTGGCTTTCTGAATTGCCTTTTTGGATTTTATTTTATTTTATTTTCTTATTTGCTTCTTCTTTTTTCTTTTTTTTTAATTTTTTATGTCTTAACTCTAAAAGAGTTGTCTTATTTGTACCAACTTATGTTTCTGATAATGGATGAGTAGAGTGGCATAAGTCTACTTTAGTCTTGACATTATCTCAATAAGTTTGTGATATTAGGTCTAATTCATGTGTCCTTCAACTATCTCTATAGGTTGACTATATATCCTTCTCTTTGATCTTCTTTCCCTTTTGTTCCTTAGTGATCATCAGACTTGCCATAAGTATCATAATAGCTTAGAGTAGGTCATTGGGATTTCTAAGCCAATGAAAAGCAAGCTAAAATTTTATGAAGGCTGAAAGGGACAAACTAGAGATTGATGTTAATAGGGCGGATACTGTTTCTTAGCTTACCAGACAATGCCTAGATCATCTCTCCCTTAAATAAGAAGAGTTCAATTTTGCCTCGAAAGTTTGTCAAAATATGTTCTATGATCGACTAAGACTTAGACAAAGGTAATTATATAGTAGAGCTCTATAAGTAAGCATACACAGCTCAATGCTATAGAATAATTTTCTCACCTAGTAAAGTCATTCAAACCATGATGTATAAATACACTAATTTATAAATATCAAGCTAGATTCATCATTGGTTGAGTACCAAGATGAACAACGACAAAAAAAAAATATAATGAAAATAATTTATTCAAACAATCTTAATTTGAAAAACATAATTATCCTCGAAAACATTAAAGAAACAAAATGAAATAAAAACCAAGCAAGTTGAGGGAATTTTATTAAGTAGGAGTCAAAAAATGCTTCATCTACTTGGACATATAAGGGCCAAAACTAGTAACCCCTTCCTCAGCAGTTTCTCCATCTATATCTTAAAAAGATGAACAAGACAGAACTTTCTATCAATCCTCCTTCTATCATGAAGGTCACTGGCGGTGACACTCTTTCAAACTTAGGAAATGGATTACTTTTAGTGTTGGGTTTATCGGGCTCAGACAACATGCCACTGTCAATTAAGTCTTGGATCTCGTGCCTTAAGTGAATGCATATATCTATCTCATGCCCTTACACTTAATGGAATTGACAAAAGGCCGTGGTATCAAAGCTTAATGGAAGAGGATTACTAATGATTGTAATAGTCCATTCTTCTGCAAATTATTGAAAATCCAAGACAAAAGTTTTTCCAATTCTGAAAACTGTCTTCTATTTGCTTGACAAGTTGTTGTATTGACATCCACTAACTTCTGTGTACCCTAACTGTTAGACTAAATAACTTCTCTTATCACTCATTCTTCCAGAAAAATAATTCTTCTCTCTTTCCCATTCTTCAACCAGCTTGGAGAAGATATTTGAAATCTCTGATGAGAGTGTGAGACATTTGTTCACATAGATTAGGTAGGACACCTCTCACTATCATCCTAATTTGGTCTGACTCATCAGGTCTCTTTTTAAGTAGTGCAGCCTTATTCCTTCACCTCTTCATATAGTCAACAAAATTTTTATTCTGCTTATGTCTGATAGTTTTCACCTCCATCAGGGTCACTTCCAAATCGATATTATACCCATATTGCTGAATGAAGGCTTTGTACAATATATTCCAATCTTTTTGGGTACTTTCATCTAAGGTGTTGAACTATTTTTACATAACAAGATTCAATGAGAGCATGAAATATCTTAGAGTTTAAGCCTTGGTAGCTTTAGGAGACTGCATAGGTGTGATGTATTGCTTAACATATAAGTGAGGATTCCCTGTATCATTGTACCTAGCGAAAGATGGCATCTTGAACTTGTAAGAAACTTGTTCATCTTGCTCAAATAGCTTATCCACTTTTGATAGCTCTTCGGCCTTTAGTTTCTTCTTAAACTTCTTCTTTAGATCAATAATAATCTTCTCGACATCGGCGAATTTAGCTTTCTTTTTTGTAGTCTTCTTTTCTTTCTTATTCTCTTATTGATCTTGGAAGTACTATTCCCATTCATCATCATCTATAGCTTCTTTGTCTTCATCAAAGGCTGCTTTGACTACCTTAGCCTTTCCCTTATCTTTTGACTTTTTATTACTAGCAGATGCTTTAACAGTATTTTCTTTCAATAGTGCAGCTAGTTGATTTCTCACGATCTCAACTAGGGCCCTCTTTAACTCTTTCATCTTGGATGCAAGAGCTTCATTTACCAGGTTTTGAACTTGGTTAGGATTCATAGTTCTGGGAGTGAAATTATCTGTATCTTCACTGAACTCTGAGTCACTGACATAGGTTGGGTTGTCGTATATCCTTGAACTGCTATACTCTAGGTTTGTGAGCTAGAAAGGATGAATGTCATGTAATGCAATATATATATGCATGTATGCATGGATGCATAAGTAACATACAAACAAAGATAATTAGGACGTTCCTTCCAACCTTACATCTTCCACACATAAATGACAATTCTTTTTTCTTAGGTATATAGTCAATAAAATATCAATATGGAATATCTTATTTTTGAAAAATTTATTCGATTGGTTTAACCAATAGTTTTATTTTTAAACTTTAGAAGTCAGTCTATGATAATTTTCGTTAATTAAGTCTTAATCCATTGGGCCAACAAAAAGATAGCTTTTATGCTATATTTAGGATTAAAACCAAATTAAAGGGTTTATCATAAATAGATTTTCTATTTAGAAAGGCAGCTAATGATTCATGCCACAAATAATTCCATAAATAACAAGTCTTGATATAAATTAGGCCCACAATTGATTTTAATATTGTCACATCCTTGATTTTGGAGATATAAAATTTTATATATACTCAATATATATATCTAGAGTATACATAACATATACATATGGTATATTAATTGTATATGTTAGATTAATATATTACATACTTAATATATTTAAAACACATATAAGGTACATTTGATGTGTATATAAAATACACATTACATATGCATATGTGTAATATTCCAAATTTTTTGAAAAGTTTTAATTTTTGAAAATTTAATAAAATAAATTATAATTTAAATGGATAAATTAAATTAATGGTTTTTAATAAAAAATGAAGGGATTTTAAACGAAAAAGTGGAATATATATGTGATATATATGTAAAATATATACAACATATAAAAGTCAACACTTTTTAAAAGAAAAGTCAAAGTAAAAGGGTATTTTGGTAATTAAATCTTAGAAATTTAAAATTAATAAAATAATTCAAAAATAAATAATTTTGGATGGAAGATAATATTTTGAAATTTTAATTAATTAATTAAATAATTAATTAGTTAATTAAAAATATATTAAAATAATAATATACATAAGGTTGAAAATGTGAGTGGGAGGAAAGAGAAAAATATTTTTTTTTCATCATCTTCTTCTTCTTTCCTTCAAGGACGGCTTTCATAGCTTCAAGAGAGGGATTTGCTTCTTCCAAACTCATTTAATTGAAATATTTACAAAGTTTCAAGTGGATTTTTAAGGTTTTCTTCTTTAATTAGCAAGTTTACTCGCTTTTTCTTTGGATTTCCATGAAAGTTTGAATATGTGTGTTTTGGATTGTTGAAGTTCTAAGATTTAATTATCTATTTGAATATGGATGAAGTTATTTTAAGTGATTAACAATGATTTTAAGGTTAGATTTAAGAAATGGTTGAATTTAAGTTGAGTTTGGTGAAGAGAGAGAATTTAGGGTTATGGAACATTTGAGTTTTTGAAATCATGAGTTTTAATTGTGTAAATTGGTTCCAAATGTGTTGTTTTGATGCATAAACAAGGATTTTAAAATCAAATGATGGATTTAGTTAAGTTTAGATAGAGTTTGAAGATGGTAGTATTGATTTAGGGTTTTGGAAAAGTGAATTTTCAAAGAATGATTAATTATTTGATTTAATGCTTAAATCATGTTATTTAATGATATAAGTGGTGGAAATAAGATTGAAATGATAATTGGATTGAGTTGGAATGAAGATCATTCAATGGTGAAGGTTATGCCATTTTAGGATTTTGAGCATAAGCATGTGGTTAATTAATGTAATTGGTTTAAATATGCTAAAATATGTTTCTAATGATATTAATAAACTTAAAACACTAATTTAAATGGCTTGATATGGTTTTTCAAAGTTAAAGTGAGGTGAAGCTTAATTTTGGGATTTGGTTTAAAGTGATGTTTAATTATGATTTGATGTTGAGAATACCTTAGAATGTGATATTAAATGATTATGTATGATCACATTTGGTATAGGCATTAAGGGAGGTTGATTTGCTTTATCCAAGTAGTGAAGGGCAAGTTGGAAGGATAGGATTGGAGGTTGTGTTAAGCTTGCTTTGGGTTGCTAGTGGAGGTATGTACAAACTTTGAATATATTATTTATATTTGCATGATATTTGGGCTTAACACATTTTGGTTGGAAAATGTGTTAAGTTACTTGGTTCATTAATTGAGTATGAATAATGTGCTATGACATTTGTAATGTCACATATGTGTTAAATGCATTGTGAAAAACCATTGATAATGGCTAAATTGTGTAGAATGTGAAATATGTATATTATGTGAAAATAACCAAAGTAATTGGGTAATGTGTTGTGAATGCAAAAATGAGATATGTGTAATAATGAAATGAATTGATATTGATAAAAAAATGAGAAAAATGAAAAAAGTGAGAAAAATGAAAAAGATGTGAAAAATGAGAAAATGAGAAAAAAAAAGTGAAAATAAAGCAATGTGCCTAAATTGAATATGTGACAATGAGAAAGAGATTAATAATGAGAAAAATGAATAAATGAAAAAAAAAAGTGAGAAAAATATGATATAATAAGGCGATGTGCCTAGTTTGATCATGAGAAAATGAAAAAAGTTTTGATAAAGTAAATATGAAATAATTTGATAATGAGAAATATGAATAAATTGTGTGCCTAGTATGTTATTCAATTTTCAGAGTTCTGGGTTTGGCGGCATGCCTATGATTGCCTATGGGCTACATGCTGGAATGGTGAAAAGACTAGGTCGTAAGCCAGACCAGCTGATAAATATGATATTTTTGGGGTGAAAAGACTAGGTCGTAAGCCTCAAAAACTGTAGCAGTTTAGCCGGGTTGAGGACCAAGATACTGGGGCCTAAGGGTCTAGCTGGGTTGAGGTCCAAGAGACTAGGGCTGTTATTATCCATGAATATATTGTCTATGGGGCTAGACACATGGTGTCATTATGGACCAAAGCAGTAACTCTGAAATTTGAATAGCATATTATATCCTTTTTGGGCCTATGCTTGTCTTTGCTTTAATGTGGATTATCAATTGTGATACAATTGAGCAATATAATGCTATGAGTTGTGATTATGAAATATTTAAAAAATATAAGAAAGTAGAATGATGTGACATCTATATGCATTGTGCATTAGCATTGCATTGAGTGTTATTGTTATTATCAAAGTTTGTACCACTAGGCTGCGGCTTAGCGCGATTGTAATTCGTCGGGCAGGTGTCATGGATGATTTGGTAGAGCCGGAGAGTTCTACTAGACCTGGTCGGGTCTAGGTTTCTATTTATTGAGCTTGAAGAGTTGTTTTTGGTAACATCAAGATCGGAGCCAGTTGTCGGCATGTAGATATTTGATATTACAGTATATTATGATATTATATATGTTATGATATGTTTTTGAAGTATATAATGTAAATTTTAAATAATGTTTTGAATAATTTATTCAGATGAAATTTTATATGTATTGTTACTTTATATATCTATATATAAGTATTTTGAGAAAATATGGAGAAATTGAGAAGTATTGGTGAAATGGTGAATTAATTTTTATTAGGCGTATTTGCTTTATCCAGGTTGTGTTTTGCTGAATTTTGGGAACTTCCAAATTACAAACAAAACTCTTGCGAATTTTTTCCAGAGATTTCCATATAAAATATATTTTTTTATTCCTCTAACAAGCAAAGAATATTTATATACTATTTATTTTATATATTAGTATTTGAAATTTTAAAATAGAAATATGAAAATTTTATTAAATCGGTCTGTGACATTTTTATACCGTATATGCGTATTTTACATATGCTGAAAATATGTATTGTACGTATATAGGGTATAAGGGTGTTACAAATATTCTATAATTGACCTAATTAGAGGTGAGCTTATTTAAGAAAAAAGTTTTAGTAACAAAAATCCGAACGTGGGTCATGAAGAGAAAAACAATTTTGAGCCCATTTAAGAAAAGTTGTAATTTGAATGAAGTGAAAAATAGTTTTGTTTTAAAGCCCCTTGTAAAAAGGTTTGTTTAAAAAAGAATTTTGGACTTTGTTTTTGGGTCATGAGGTAGAAAAGATTTTTTGACCCATTTTTTATGTCCAAAGACCATCTTGAGAATTTTGAAAATTATTTTGGTCTTTTGGGCTTAAAAATTATTCTGAGCTTACAATATAATTAAGTTATGTTAGAAAAGGAACAAACCAAATAGGCGATGGTTCAAACCAAGATATATCAGTCATAGTCAAATAACAAGCATTTGGGTAAAAATCTAAGGAAAGTAACTAGGCCAATTACATGAGTTTTAGTCTTTAGGTTGAAAAGTTTAGGCTTCCATAGCAAGTATTTACTAAAAGGTACAAGGCTATGAGTGGTTATACCATACTCGATCTCTATACCTTAAGTGAAAGTATGATATCACTTACATAACACAATACGGATTATACGGACGTCCTAACTCACACACGCACAATGCAATCTAAATGATGCAATAGACAATATCATAATAAGAAAGAATAAAATAATATAAAGACCAATGGAATCAACTTCTCTTATCCCCAGTGGAGTCACTACTGTGAGTGGAGATTTTCAACCTCACTCCCAAGTGGAATGGTTCTTGCGACTTCGGCATTGTTAAGTTCAAGGCCTTAGAGAATACGGGCCTAAATTTGGAGAAAATAGAGTCGCTGCCCGAACGGGCCAGAAAAATAGAAAGGGGTGGATGACTCGATTCCTAAGAAATCTCCAACCCCCTATTGGGTTCGAAAAGTTGGATACGTATGGAAAATGTGAGAATAATCCAACACCCCCTTAACATTCGGTTCATTGGAACCGGCCCCCTTTTCAGGTTTAAACATTATTAAATTTTTTAACTTATTAAAATATTATCCATACTACATGCAATTTAAAATAAATAAAAATTCATTATATTAATTTCAAAGAAGGTCTAAACAAACAGATAAAAATAGGAACCTATAAAAGATGGAAACATGCCCTTATAACAATTGTCCAATGTTCAAAACTAAATAAATAGAAATTCACCATTTGGTGGAAACAAGTCATTTACATTAATCCAAATGCTCAAAATAAATTAAATAACATTGAAATTAACTAATGAGGTACCCACAAAGTAGAAACATACATCTAATATTTTTAAAATCAAAATAATCAATAGTAAAACAATTAATTAAATAAATTAAATCATTGAAACATTCACCATAATTAAAAGCAAGTTTTCCATTATAAAACAAATAAAATAAATTATCTATCACAAGTATATAATAAATTAAATAATCAAAACTAGGGTTTTAGGATCAAAAATACAAAATTAAGGCTTTGAATGGAAAATTAGGATTTTGGTTTGAAAATTAGAATTTTAGGGTTTTAATTTGGAATTAAGGGCTTTGGTTTGGAAATTAGGGTTTAGGAAATTAAGGTTCTGGAATTATGGATTTTGGAATAAGGGTTTAGGGAATTAGGGTTTTGGAATTTTACAGATTTGAGGTTTTTGGAAATTAAGGTTTAGGTTTTACATATTATATTTATGGCTTAATAATACACATTAAATATGCAATCTAATGTTAGCCAATAGACTAGGGCTTAAGATGTATAAAATTATGTTTTAAACAAATTAAATCATGTAAAAAAGATCCAAACCATATTGAATTAAAATTGTTATCTACTGGATTAACCTAAACTATGAATTATCAATTTTAATTTACTTTTGCTGAATTGAATTATAATATGAAAACATCATGTTGTTATTAAAACAGATTAAATTTAAGAATTTAAACATGCATTCGTTGGTTCCACCCAATGTGATATGTTGAACTAAGCTCGTGTCTTTGAAAGCCTGGATCAATGAAAGTATTAGCTGGTACCTTTTGTTATTGCTTTGTCTCTGTATGCATTATTTCCTGTGTTGCTAGTTGCTAATTGTTGGATCCTAATTGCTAATTGCTCTCTCTATTCTTGCTAATTGCTAATTGTCCATGATGATTCTTGTTATCAAAAGTCCCCTTTTTTTTATGTTTAATTGTCTATTTATTGGCAAAAACTGCTTAACTTTCAACCCTAATTTTGTTAATCCGAGGGTTATTCCAAAGTCCAACTTGATTAGGAAATTAAAATGGCCGGCTAAATTCTTTTCAAATTTAGATTCATATCGATTTGGAGTATCCAAATCGACATAGATCCAACTCATGTCGATTTGGATTGTCCGAATCGACATGATCCATTGCTCATGTCGACTTGGAGTGTCCAAGTCGACATGGGCTAGGCTCATGTTTGCTTGGCATAGTGCCTGACTCATGTCTGCTTGGTATAGTGCCTCCCTAAATCAAACCAGAGTTGGCTTGGGCTTTTAAAATTAGGTCGAATTAGATTTAAGCTTTCTAAAATTGGATTGGACTTAATTCGGGCCTTTTAATTAGAACTAAGCTTATTAAGGGTCTACAGATATTTGTAGATATATATGGTATATGTTATATATAATTTAACTATAGAATGATATATATGGATATATGTAAGTATAAGCTACATATACTTTAACTGAAGAATGATATTTTATCGGTATATGTGAGTATATATATAAAAATGATATATGTAGATATATGCATGTATATATTATTTATACTTTAACTGAAGAATTGTATTAGTAAGTATATATGGGAATATGTTGCATATACTTTAGCTAAGTAATGATATATGTGGATATATATTGGTATATATTACATATACTTTAATTGAAGAATGATATTTGTAGGTATATGTGAGTATTTGTTATATATACTTTAACTAAAGAATGATATATATTACATATACTAGTTATTTTTTTTTAAAAAATAATAGTATAAAAATAATATATGTTTAGTTATATGTTGGTACATATTATATATAACAACATACACGTATTAAATTTCAAAAAATAAAAGTGATAAATGTTTAGTTATATATTGATATATAATACATATAACAATATATACGTGTTAAAATTTAAATGATAACAATATAAAATTATTATAGATTTACTTATATGTTAGTATATATTAACGTTATACATAAATAACAGTATATGTGGTAATATATTGATATATATGAGTATACATCAACATATATTAATTATAAAATAAAAATATATGTGACTATATATTGTTATATTTTACATATAACTAAATATGTACTATAATTAATAAGTAATGGGTAATAAGATAAAAAAAATAATTAATTAAACACATTTTTCAAATAAATAAAAAAAATTCTCATGAAAAATCATAAAATTTATTTTAGTTTAAATATTTTATATTTTTAGAAATTAAACTTTTTTGCTAATATTTAATCAATTAATTTATAATATTTTATTTAAATGATAAAATTAATTTTAAAAAAATTATTACATAAATTTTTATTGGACATGCAAAAGTATCCATTAAAATAATTTGTATAAAAACTATTTTGTGTTACAAATGCTTAAGAGCTCTGTTGAAAAACTATCTATTTTATATGTATTTAAGCGGACAGAAGGTGAATGAGTACCTGTTATGTATATTCTACTGTAAAAACGAGTGAATCATACTTTTGTTATTGTAAGTTAAGCTACTGTAAAAAAAAATCAGCACAATATTTTTGAAAAGGCAATTCATTTTTAAGCCATTTATGTAATTGTCCCTTGTCTCAATTCCACTTATGTAGTGTGGCAATAACACATCAATTGGGCAAACAAATAAGAAATAGAAAAGAATATTATTTGCGATTCAGGCTAAATCAACGATTCAAATTTAGAATCCTAAACATGATTTGTCCCATCCATTTTATAAACCTATAAGAGAACAAGACTTCAACTGCAAAGCCACCCCACACGGCCATTTTGACCTGGGTGGGTGGTTCGACACTGCTTCATGGTTGACATTTGCATGTATCTGTAACATCTGATGTAGTTGCTTCCCTCGTTTACCATTTGAGGAAAAATTAGAATTCGTTTGACACCTGAATACATTAGCCATCAATCAATATCAGCACGTGCGAAAATTTATCAAAAAGAGTCCTTCGTAACAGCACCTAAAAGCCAGGATTCAGCGCTTCACCTTATCAAGATGATGCATAGAATCAGGTAATTGCCTTCCATCAATCTAATATCCAACCTGAGCCATCAAAGCTCAAGAAGAAAGAAGAAAGTCGAGTAACAGCTGCATTTTCCTTTATGCTGCTTAATTATCACACAACTGGTAGAAAAATTAACACAAATTATGAATATGGATTTGTAAAAAACCAGAAAAATGAATGGAAAATATTTCATTCAATCTCAATCAAGAGTACAGTACAAGATGCTTTTTATATAGAACTCTACTGAAGAATCTAGAAGAACGAAAATATCTACAGCCACAAAAAATCTGCAACAAACTCAGAATAGCTAGCACTGATTTTCCCGCCTAAACTAACTGCATCAGATCTTCTTCTTCTTGTTGCTTTCGACACAATGAGCTTGCTGGTTTAGTGAGCTTGATGAAGTAGCCACTGTGAAGTTTTCCTTTGATAAATAAAACGATGCGTTGAATGTGATTTAATGAAACAGTGTGCAACTACTAGAGAAACTGCAACACAAATATTCTCCATCCCCCCCTCAAGCTGGAACTGGTGGCAGAGACAACAGACCCAGCTTGAAGCAGGACCTATCGAACAATGGAGCCACTAGAGCTTTGGTAAAAAAATCAGCAAGCTGATTTGAGGAAGAAACATGTTGGGATGAACAAAGCCTGCTTTAAACTTTTCCCGTAGCAAGTGACAATCAATATCTAAATGCTTGGTATTCTCATGAAAGACTGGATTGGCAGAAATATGGATGGCAGCTTGATTATTACACCAAAGAAGAATGGGAAGAGCAAAAGGAATTTGTAATTCACGAAGAAGATAGGACAACCACTGAAACTTGCAGACTGTACTCGCCATACTTCGGTACTTTGCTTCAGCAGAAGACCAAGACACTGTAGTTTGCTTCTTTATCTTCCAAAAAATAAGAGCTGCACCTAAGAAAACACAAAATCCAGTGACCGATTTCCTTGTATCTCGACATACAGCCCAATCAGCATCACTAAATGCCTGGAGACAAAGGGAGTTATTTGCTGGATAAAAAAAGCCTTTTTTCTGATGTCCCTTTCAAGTATTTGAGAATATGCAAAGCATAATCTCAGTGAGAAGTGCGAGGAGATTGGACGTACTGGCTAAGTTGTTGCACAACAAAGGTGACATCAGGACGAGTAAAGCCAACATATAATAACCTTCCAATTAACCTACGATAAGATTGAGGATCAGAAAGCAAAGCCCCCTCATTTCCTGATAAAATTGTCCCTTTAGTAAGTGGAGTGGATACATGCTTAGAATTTTGTAAACCAACATCAGTGATCAAGTCAAGGATGTACTTGTGTTGATTAATAAAAAGTCCCTGAGGAGATCGAGCAAGTTCAATCCCAAGGAAATATTTAGCATGCCCCAAATCCTTGATGGTAAATTGATCATCAAGAAACTTTTTAACCAAAGCTATCTCTGCCTCTGATGTGCCCATGAGAAGAACACCATCTACATATACAATAAGAACTAGAAAGACATTAGCTTTGGAGAAGGTGAACAAATAGTGATCATGTTGTGATGCTAAAAGCCATATTGCAGCAGTTGCTTAGAGAATTCCACATTCCACTGACGAGAAGCCTGTTTTAAACCATAAAGGGAACAAGTGAGTTTACAAACTTGACCAGCAATAGCTTTCTTATAACCATCAGGAGGTAACATATAAAGATCCTCATCAATATAGCCATGAAGGAAAGCATTCCATGATTTGGCTGCTGCTAGTGCTAGAAAAAGTCTTACACTAACCATCTTGGCTACTGGAGAGAAACTTTCATGAAAATCGATCCCTTCTTTTTGGTTAAAACCTTTTGCCACCAAACGTGCCTTAAATATGTCAATACTGCCATCTGATTTGAGTTTGATTTTTGTATACCCATTTAGAACCAATTGGCTTCTTATTAGGAGGAAGTGCAGTGAGTGTCTAAGTGTTATTTTGCTCAAGAGCCTGCAACTCCTTGTCCATAGCCTCAATCCACTCCTTCTACTTAGGGGCTTCAGCAAAAGACCTAGATTCTTTAACTTGTGATAGTTGTGCTAAGCAGCATAAATGTGCCTCAGTAAAATGTGCAGTGATATTGAGTATATCAATAGGTGGCTTAATTGGCATAGTCGAAGAACAGAGGTTGATATGAAAATCATTGAGCCATTTTAGTGGTTGTGGATGCCTGGAACTTTTTCTAAGAGAAGTTGTAGGCAAAGAATTAGAAACTTGTGGTTTTGTAGGAAAAGATTGTAATTGTTGATGATTGAATGGTATTAGAGATTGTGAAGAGGATGGGACAGTAGCAGTAGCAATGGGTAAAGAATGAATAGGTGTATCAGTAGTAGTAGTAGTAGCTTCAGTAGGAACAATGACAGTGGTATCAACATTATGTATTGGAATAGGTAAAGTTGTATTGGACTGTGAATGAGAAAGTGCAGAAAACAAAGAACTTTTAAAGGGAAAGGTGTTTTCATGAAAGACAACATCTCTAGAAGTAAGAAAAACACGCTTATCAATATCATATAGTTTATAAGCTTTTTGAGTACTATAATGACCAAGATATATGCATCTACTGGCTCTGGGATCATATTTTCGAATATGAGGACCAGTTTGCTTTGCAAAGGCCAAAATCCAAAAGTTTTAAGAGAACAGTAATCTGGTAATTTAGAAAAAATAATTTCAAAAGGAGTTTTCCAATGGAGTACAACAGTAGGCAATCTGTTAATAAGAAAAGCTGCATGAAGAACAACAGAACCCTAAAACTTTAAAGGAAGACCAGAATGTATTAGCAAAGACCTGGCCACTTGAATAATATGTCTGTGTTTACGTTCAACTAAGTCATTTTGTTGAGGTGTATAAGAACAATTTGTTTGATGGATAGTAACTTACTCATCAGGAAAGACTGACAGGTATTACTCATGAATTCAGTGCCATTGTCTGACCTTAAGACTTTAATTTTGGTTTGAAATTGTGTTTCAACATAATGAAAGAAGTTTTGGAGGATAGGAACAGACTGACTTTTATGCTGCATGAAATAGACCCATATGGCCTTTGAGTAATCATCCACTATAGTCAAAAAATAGTAAGTATCACTATAGATACTTTGCTGCTGTGAACACCATATATCAATATGTACAAGCTCAAAAGGTTTAAAGGTTTTGGTATTACAGATTGGAAAATGACATTGAGCTTGTTTAGCTAAAGAACAGATTTCACAATAAATAGACTCAATTTTATTCAAAAAATGCAGATGAGAAAGTACAAGAGTAGATGGGTGACCCAACCTACTATGCCATTGTTGGATAGAGGTTATAGTGTCCTGATTAACAACATTATTGAAACAAGAAGGTAAATAAACAATTTGAAACAAGAAATTACGACGATTTCTTAAGGTCCTATAGTCAAATAGATAAAGATTCTTAACAACTCTCCCTTTGGCCAGCTCCTGATTATTCTTCTGGTCCTGGAAAAAACATCCAAAATGGTTAAACAGAGCTTGGATATTATTGTAATGAGTAAGTTTGGCCATGGATATCAGATTATGGTTGAATTCTGGAAATATAGAACTTTGGTTAGCTGAAGATATGCATTTAAAGGAATTGTTCCTAAATATTTGACTATAATAGAAGATTTATTTGGTAAATGTATAGTAATAGGACGTGGTGCAATCTCAATATCACTAAACATTTTTAAATTGGCACAAACATGATTCGTAGCTCCACTGTCAATGATCCAATAGGAAAGAGCATTTTGTTTAGATGCAGCTACATTACCTGCAAAATCCTCATCAATTTGCACAATGTTGGTAAAACTCTCTGTAGGAGTTCGGTTGGCCTTGAGTATCTTAGTAACTTCTTGTTTAATGAGATCTACTAATCCCTGTGGTTGCGTCCAGTTTTGATCTTCAGTATTCTCCATTTTTTTAAAGTCTTCTTCTGGCATATTGACTTGATTCCTTCCCCATTCTCTCTGCCTTCTTGTTTTCAGATCATTGTACCATTTGGGAATTCCAACCAACTTAAAACATAAATCTCGAGTATGACCAGATTTCTTACAATAATCACAATATCTTTCTTCATTTTTACCAATCTCTCTTTTCTTGTAACCAAACCTGCTGGTATTCATCTTATCATTTCCAGCTATTTTAGCCAACATTACATTTCCATCAAGATGTTCTTCTAAACTCATGTGACTGAGTCTTTGTTTCTCAATTCTCACCACTAGAGAATGAGCTTTGCTCACTGAAGGCAGTGGATCCTGCATCAAAATCTGATTTTTTGTTTTCTCAAAAGAATCATTAAGTCTCATAAGAAATTGCATCAATCTCATCAGTGAAATTGGCTCTTCCATCATCTTACCAGCATTACACTTGCATTTTCCACAAGTGCATTTTGGCATAAGGCTCAAAACATTCAATTCATCCCACAGCTTCTTGAGTTTAGTGTAATAAAGTTTTATAGATTGATTATCTTGCATTATTGAGTTAATCTCCTTTTGTAGATGAAAAATTTGAGGACCATTACTTACATTCACTAAAATTGTCTTCCAATTATTTCCACAAGTCTCTAGCAGATGCAGTGTAGATAAAAGCCTTTTAAATTTGTTTAGTCATCGCATTTAGAATCCATGAGGTCACCATCGAGTCTGCTCTGCTCCACTGCACATAATTGACTAAATTCTTACTTGGTACTTCTTTTGTGTCATCAATAAAGCCAAGCTTATCTTTAGCCTTCAATGCGATCTTCATGGATCTACTCCAAGTTAAGTAATTGTTTTCATTCAGCAAATTCATTACCAACACCATGTCAGGATTATCTGAAGCTTGCAAATGCATCGATCCAACACTTTGCTGAACACTTGTGCCTTCTTGTTGAGTGCCTGAAGAACTCTCAGTATTTGCCTTGATCTAGTTATGATAAAAGGAAGAGAAAATGTATTATGAGAAAGTAATTAGAAAAAAATTGTAATCAGAAAATCCAATTGCTCTGATACCATGTAAAAAACCAGAAAAATGAATGGAAAATATTTCATTCAATCTCAATCAAGAGTACTGTATAAGATGCTATTTATATAGAACTCTACTGAAGAACGAAAATATCTACAGCTACAAAAAATCTGCAACAAACTCAGAATAGCTGGCACTGATTTTTCTGCCTAAACCAACTGCATCAGATCTTCTTCTTCTTGTTGCTCTCAACACAATGAGCTTGCTGGTTTAGTGAGCTTGATGAAGAGGCCACTGAAGTTTTCCTTTGATAAATAAAATGATACGTTGAATGTGATTTAATGAAAAGGTGCGCAGCCAGTAGAGACACTGCAGCACAAATATTCTTCAGGATTTGAGTAGCAAAAGACTAATTTCATCCATAATGCTCCTAAACAGAGTTGCACAAAATTTCTCTGCCAGCAAGGACATTGGATACCTTCAGCATTTAGAGTACTTAATGAAAGAATCTCCTATGGCATCGAGCAGATCCAAGTTCCTCATACTCAGACTTGGTAACACACATTGCTTCAAAATCAGGACTTGATGCTAAAAGTGATCCACCTCTCCATACACCTAGTACGGGACTGGACAAGTATCATAACATTTTATCAAATAGTAAGCTTTGGCATTGGCAGTCAAAATGAAAAATTAATATTTTTCACGAGTGAAAATTTTACTCTTCTTGTGTGCTTATCTTCACTTGATACTCATCTGGAACAAGAGGGCGGAGCTCCATTTCCCTGCAATTTCATCCAAAGACATGATGAAGTCCAAATACCAAAATGCAATTTACGGCATACAAGAAAATGGGAAGGATAGGAGCTTACAGTCTCTCAGCAAACCGAGGAAACAATGTGCTTCCACCAGTTAATATGATACTGTACAAGTGCAAGATTAAGCAAATTGACTACTGATAGAAAACAAAAAGTTGAAATTTGTTTAGTGCTTAGTACTGCAAGGCTGTCTGCAATTACCTCTCATAGAGCACAGGGTGGAGAAGAGGATGGCAAGAGGTGATAGCTCGCACTATGCACTCTGCAAGTCCAGCCTGGTTCATACCTGAAAAAAGAGTTCATATTAACATTGCCTACAAGTTCAATTCAAAAAACTGGAACAAACATCAAATGCTTTCTTCTGCATGTGCCATCACAAAAGAATTCATAACATGACATCTGCATGTGAGCTCAAAATATTTCCTAATTTTCCACCACGTCACAAAATCTCAAAGTAGCCACTTAATTTTACATCACATCAACTTGCATTTGTGTTTCAAAAAGGTCGTTGTTGCTTTGGAAGAAATTTGACCTGATTTGGAGTACAACAGTTAAGCAAGAAAGTTATGTGGGCCATCTTTCATTTTATGATTGATTTGATTGCCACAGGTGCGATGTGGCTGATAATAGTGAACCTACTGAAATTTGATAATAGTGAACCTACTGAAACACATTGTAGCACATTATTTCTGTGTGACAAATTAAAATTAAGTAGTTCTGTTGAAATTTAATGACAAGTCTAGTGAGCATGGACAAAATTAAATCCCCTGATACCCTTTTCTTCGCCCCTGGCACTTTCCCAAATATTATAATCATTGTAATGACAAATTCTCAATTCCAGGAAGCATCAAGCAGTCCAACGAAGTCTATCTTGTTCATAGATTTAACTGAAAATATAAAATGTACATCATTCTTGAGGATACTAGAATAAGATACAAACCCAGATCTGCAGGATGGAATATCATTTCTGGAACAAGAAACCGTTCATTTGTCAAGTCAAACTCCTGCAAAGAAAGAAAAGAATTTGAAAACCAGTAGAATTAAACTAGAAAACATTCTCCCAGGAACAAGAAGCTCACATTTTTTGTTAAATCAATTCTTTTTCTTTCCTCAAGCTTATCTGAAGCTTCAGGCTGATCTAAACTCTTCATTCTTTCTAAAGATGGATTGAGATATCTCTTGGCTTCATCAGGGTCCTTAACAAAACCTTTAGTGTGATTGATGCCATCAGGAAGGACATATGTACAGCGAAAAAGATTGTCCCTTCCCCGTTTTCTATAAAATGGGTTCTCAAAAGTCAAATCATAAGTGAATCAAAAGATGCAGTAGCTCTGCTAACAAAGGAAAACTGAGTTTCTAAGCCAATATTCATCAAATCCCTATAAAACAATAGATAAATGAATGCAAGAGAGATTTGTGAAGACTCTGAGCAACTTGAGGACGCAAATTTAATGAATTGGAAAGTTCTCAAATCATAAGAGATTCAACATAGATATATACCCATTAACCAGCAACAAATTATTACATTCAAATTCATTACCTGGCAATCTGCAAATCGCGAGCAACATCAAGGGAAACAAAACACAATTTCTCTTTAACATCGTCCATAATAAAGCTCTCATCCATCACATTCACAGCGCGATAAGAAACCAATTCCTTCAAGTAATTGGTAAGTGCTTTCCCGCCCAAATCAATCCTCTTCACACCATAATTAAGCGTGAAGTTCTGGAAAACAGGAGCCGCATGAGTGAATGAGAATCCACAATCTACCACCAGACTGCACTGCGCCTTCGAGACCAACCCATATGGCCTCCTACTCGCCTCATAAAGATGAACCAACTTGGGCGAATCGGAGATGAAGAGAGACTTGAAACCGAAATCCTCAAAGACAAGTTCATCTGTGGCGCGTTGAATTGATGGGAGAGAAAACATAGGTTCAGTTAACAGAAGAGAGGAATTGGAAGGAGTAATATGAAGAAGAGAGGTAAAGAGGTGGCTCCAAATGTCTCGCTGGAGGTCCGGATTTATTAAGTAGCCACGGTCAATCGGACGGCGAACGGCGGCTGAGGTTAAATCTTCGGTCGCAGCGGAGGTTATTGGAGATGGGTGAAGGAATTTTTTAGAAGAGAGGGGACGGTAGAGGCAATTGGGGATAATAGTAAAGGGGTCACGTTCGCCGCCGTGGCCGGCTTTTATAAAGCCACCGCCATTGTCGAGGACGATGACGTTTGACATGTCGGAGAAAGGGGATAAATGGGTGGTGGTGTAGAAGGAAGTGCGGTGGGGTTTAATGTTGTGCATTTTAGGGTTTTGATTATATTAAACAATTTAAAAAAAAAAAGCAAACAAACAAAAAGTGGGTATTGTTATTGTTTAGTTGATGGAGAGAAATTGATTAATTCTCAGAGCAAAAGAAGCCATGAACAGATATCAAAATTAGGGTTTAACAAAGGAAAATCTTCAATTTTTTTTCATTGAATGATGAAAAAATTTTGAATGATAGATAGAGTAAGCTGCAAAAATGGTTGAAAAGGAGAAAGATTTGCCCTCCTTGAGGCTCCCTAGTGTGCGTGTGTGTGTGTTTTTTTTTACTTTCTTTTTTTTACAAAAGTAGTTCATTTGTCTCAATTGGTAAGTCTTTATTTGTTTAGAGAGAAATGAATAAAAGAAATGAAATAAAAATAATTCTCTTTCATCCTTGAAGAGGAGAGAGTAAAATCATAATATATGTTTGAGTGGTTTGACATATTATTAAAAAAAATTAATTATTGAATATATATTTTATATAAATATATTACTGATGTTATATTTTATTGAGATATATTATATTATTATATTTAAAAGATAAAATAAAATATTAAAAAATAAATAAAAAAATATTAATTTATTTAACTACAATTCAATTTTAATAAAAAAAATTTAAGTAATAACTGAACTATAACATTTTTTTTTATTTTATCATATTCGAATTTTTTTGATATAAGATCCTATAATCTCTTTTTTAATAAAATAATTTTTTTATTTTTTCTAGATAAAATATTTTATTAAATAATTAATAAAATTTAGTGTGCTAAATATTTTATTTTACATAAATTATTTACAAATAAATATCATATTTTAATTGAAAATAATTATTTTATCAATTTTTTTAATATTATAATACAAACAAATGCTCTATTAGAATAATAAAAATAAAATAGTAAAACTACTAGAGTTTGTTAAATTAGAATAATGAGAATAAAATAGACTTTATAAATTTTATTTTAGACAAAGAAAATATAAATATAAATATTTTTTCTTTTTTCTCACAATTTATTTTATTTTCTACTATACAAGCAAAGAACTAAATATAGACTAAATGTGATAAAATTTTGAACTACTCAAGCATCTAATTCTAAATTGAGAATATTCTTCAATTTTTTAGCCTTTATCCTTTTTGTAAAAATTTAACAATGCAGCTTTTTTTTTTTTTAAAGAAGAAGAAAACTTCATTAAATCTTATCACCAGAAATTGCAACATAAAGAAACTTCGAGCATTCATTCAGTCCATATGTGGCCTTCAGCGAAAAGGGAAATGCAATAATAATAATAATAAGTTAGAATCAAAACAAAACTACAGTAGAAACAAGAAGAAAAGCAAATCTAGGACTTTGTTTTTTGGCCGATGACAATTCTTAATCTAGGTTTTTTATTACTGAGGGAAAAGAAGAGGAAAGGAGAGGGAGAGCAACTTCAAGAACAAAAAAAAAAAACACAGGGCGGCAAATTAAATTAAAAAATTTACTTTAAACTGATTACCTAGTTCTTTGTACATTCTCATTAAAAATATCATAATGAGAAAAAGAAAAATGTTTCTTCTCCGAAGATTTTTCACTTAAATTTTTTCTTTTAACAATATCTATACTATTTAAATCATATTTATATATAAAATGATAAGTAATTTTCTCATTTAGTATCCATCACTATAACAGACAAATAATCATCTAATTAATTTGTCAATTTGGCAATATCTATTTTTAGATTATTTGCCATATTTATTATATACATATATATCCCCTAGATTTTGTGCCTTTGAATGTAACTAACAGCGAAAAGTAGAAGAAAATAAAACTTCATTTTTGAAGAATTAATGAGAAAACAAACGAATAGGTTCTGACCAAATCAAAACCAACATGACTTTTTGAATTGTGATAAAAGGTAAGGAAGGATTAAACAAGCGCCTCCAATTAACAAGGACTTGATCACTTCATGTTTATAACTAAGAAAAAATCAAAATGAAGAAAGAATCAACAATAGCCATTTTCAATCTAGTCAAGAATCAAAAATTATTTTGATTCATGTCAAATGGTTTTCCTATACCAGATGAAGTTGACTGGTTCAAATAAGAATTTTTTTCGACTCTCCTAAATAGTCCTAAATATGAAAATTACATTTACCATTTTAATACTAAAGCATCAATAAGAAGAAAGACCAGCCTTTTCTAAGGTTCCAATAACTCTTCCTAAAACAATTTTATTAACAATGGAGCCTAGGAAGAACCCGGAAAGATTCATAAAACTTGATGGTTTTTATTACTTTACGAAAATTGGATGGCGAATCAGATACAATATTGCAGCATACTATTTCAAAATCTTGTCTCTCTCACCCTTTGCAGCTTCCCAATCTTTTTTCTTAATATGGCAAATCAGAGAACCATATTGGAAAATAGTAATACAAGTTGCATAAAAAATCTTCAGCAAAAATTGGGAAGCAAGTATGTATGAAAATGAAAGTGATTTACATCATATAAAGACGCTGCATATTAATAAGGTGTATGGAAGTACCCTCCTGGCTGCCCCGTACCACTAACCTGTGGCATCCCATAAGGCATCATCGTGGGTTGAGGATTAGGACCATTGTACCCAGAGGCACCACTAATCTTGGCCAGACCCACTTGGCCTCGCATCCCATCTCTTCCATATTGTTGCCAGAGTTGCTGTTCCTGAATCAATAAGTGCTGCTTTCTCTCCATCTCCGCTATCTGCACATAAGAAGGGGGTGGAATTGCAAGAGATGCAGCAAACGGGTCCTGATTCCCAACTGGTTGGATAGTCCCATCAGGCGCAGGCAATGCCAACACTGGTGTTGCTCTCCTCCCTGTGCCAGGCAATGCTACGCTAGTTGTGCTCCCACCACTCAATTGAGTCATGTTCACATGTTGTCTCACTGCCCCCTGATCATACATTCCATTCAATAGCAGTGAATCCATTCCACCTCCTAAAGAAGCTTTCTGCTTTGATAGATTACTTGCTGATACCACCAATGCCAATTCCCAATCTGCTCTACCATTCTCAGCAGCTGGTGTCTGCCATGCTGAAGTCACTTCGGGTTCTCCATCTGATGGGAATGCTTCCCATGCACCATTTGTTTTTCTAACTGCTGGTCCAGAGAACAAAGCCAACGCCAATTTATTGCTCTGCTCATTGGCAGAAACTGCATCATCTCTCAAATTTACCAAATCGTCTGTTACTTGCTGTGGTTATGGCTTAGGATGTGGCTGTGGCTCAGGAGGGTGGCGGAGGGTTATAATTTTCTGGTGGAGGAAGTGCCTTGGCCTCATTCACAACTGTTTCTGGACCTTTCTTAATTGGAAGCTTCTCCTCCTTAGTTCTCTCAGGACTCTTAGATGGTCCGTTTGTCATTTCTTTTAAAAATTCTTCAAGTGACCCTAGTAGCTGATCAGTAATTTTCTTCACAGCAGGAAACTCACATGATCTTGCAATCCCAATAGAAAAAAACAAGCTCATCTATCATCTTCGCTGCACCAACATACATATCAAAACCCTTAACACAATCTGAATACTCCATCTCAGTAAATCTATCCAACAATATCCCCAGTGCCTCACAAATTTCAACATACAGCCCGAAACTCTCCTTCACCACCTCATATAATGCCGTGAACATCAACCTATTATTCTTAGCCATTCCTGTTGGCCTACAAGACAAAACTCTGTCAAGCATCCTCAACAATTGGCTCAATTTGTCTAAAACCTTCTCTGGCCTCATTTCTCTAATTGGTGTGACCTCACTCCTGTTCTCTCCCAACTGAATCATCATTCAGATCACCATAAGACCTCGATCTCCTAGATACCTTGTAATCATAATCATCCTTATATTCTCTTGATCCAAACCCAGCATCTCTCTCATCAAATTTCTTGTCTCTACCTTTTAATTTCCTCTCAGAAATCGCAACTCATCAAGATACACAGCGTAAAACCTTACAAACGAAGAATGATCCCAAGAGTGCGAGTGCGCCTCATCTCTAAAATCGGACATATTCAAAACTCGCATCCCTCTTCTAGAGGCATACACCATTTCCTCCTCAAACGAAGGGTGCCCATCAACCAGAAGTTTATGAACAAGCATCAAGGCCTTAATAGCCACAATCCAATCATGGGTTTTACTCAGGCGTTTAGAAACTGCAGCTACACAGGCACTGACATAGCCTCTGGAATAAGAAGTGAGATTTATAATCTCTCTAAAGTACTTATCATCAGCAGGCTCTTCATCAGGAGTAGTGGCTTTAACAACCAAAACTTCAAGGTCTGGTGCTATATTGCCAGCCACTTTAGCTATGCTTATGCTTGTTTGATCTTTTACAGCTCCAATCGCTTTACGCATTATACTAGATGACTTTTTTTTTTTTTTTGGTTTTTGTACTGAAAGTGTTTGATGAAGGGGAAACAAAGAAAGTACCTCTGAATTTAACAACGATTTACCGGCGGAGAATGGGAGATCCAATGAGCGGAGAGGGCAGAATTGAGGGTGGAGATGGAAAAGCAAATGAAGAGAGAAGCAAGGAATGAAAACGACTTGAATCTGAGAATCCAAAGAGAGAAAGTCTCATTGTAACAGACTAAAAGTGGCCATTACGTGACAATGCGTTGCTCTTTTGTGTGGTTGGTTCTGCTGTTTATACGCGTGGGATTTTGCGTGCAAAAGAGGGCGGCAGAGCTGGGTGATTGGAAAAGTGCCTAATGAGTGAAACGTCTTCGTTGTATTGATTTCGGTTTTGTGGATTAATTCAAAATTGAAAAAATTAACAGTGATAACCTTGCTTTTATTTTTCAGTCATTTCTAAATTTCATCCTATTTCCATTAATAATAATAATAATAATAATAATAACAACAATAATAATTAGGGACGACAAATAGTAGAATATTTTTATATATTTAATATAAGGTATGAATAGTTTATAAATAAATGTAGATGGTATGAATAATATTTTTATTATTTACGATGAATTTTGAAATATATCTTTTAATATTCGTTATCAGAATTCGATTATATATTAATTATATATTATTAAATTTTTAATTATATATTTATTATATTTTATTTTAATTATAAAATTATATAGTAAAAAAATAATTTTTAATAAAATTATATTAATATTAAATTTTAATTTATAAACATTTAATTAAAAATATTATAATTTATATTTTAAAATTTTATATTTAAACAAATAATTAAATGAGTTCGGATAATAAAAGATAATATTAAATGGGTTTAGATAGATAACAATATTACTATAATTAAATTTAAATAAATCATAATAATTTAAAAGTTAAATGGATTCGAATTTGAATATAATAATTTTTACGGATTATTCTATCCGTTACCATTCTTAATAATAATAATAATAATAATAATAATAATAATGCATTATTAAGTGCACTGTATTGTGCTGATAAGGTATCAATCTAAAGTTAATCGGTGCAAATCAATCATAATTAAATTTAAATGTTGAATATATTCTAATTTTTCAATCATAAATAAAAAAAATATAAATGAGCTTATTTTATAATTCTAAAATTTAATAATTTTTATCGAATTTTATTTATTCTTAGCGATGTTAATGACAACACCAAAACTCAATTTATCTAAATTTAATTAATATCAATTTTTTATATATTATTTTTTTCATAATTAAGCTAGATAAAACCACAAAAAGTGTAAAACTCTTATTAATTAAAATTAATTTTAAATAAATTCTTAAAATCCTTTTTCTTTATTGAAAATTATTCAATAAACAAAAAATAATTAGATTGATTATTGTAATTTAATTCCAATCCTTCCAAAATAGGTGTTTTTTCTGCATAATTAGATGAATCGTTGAGCTTGATGCTCAAAGGGTTGTGCATGATGTGTATTTGCATGAAGAATCTGGCTCTGAATTTGGCTATATTGTGGGTGATTGCAAGGAGTTGCCAGTAAGCAGACCTGGTTTGTTGGTTCAATGGGTTAGACAATCGTGCAATAAATTAGCTTCTGCAATCGCTAGAGACCCTGGGTTGTATCCAGATTTTCTTGTATGGGAAACTATTCCCCGCTCTATTGCTCTACTAATTTCTTCTTGAACGAAATCTTGGCTTATTAAAAAAAAATTAAGAATAATATTTGCAAAGTCTAAAAAAATGACTAATATCAATTATAATTATTTTAGATAGTGCCTGTTTAATAATTTTTTTTATTGATTAAAAAATATTTATTATAATATCTCATTTTATAAATAAATTTATAATAAATATTTTATAATTAATGAAAAAATTATTAAATAGTCATTTTTAAAATGATTGTAATTAATATTTAAAAAAATTAATATTTCAATCTTTATTTATTTGGAATTATTATTTATATATATTCAAAATTTATACAATAAATTTTTTAGATAAATAAAAATATGACCTTTATATATATATATATTAAAAATTTATATAACAAAATTTTTTTTTGTATAAATAAAAATATGACCTTTATATATATATATATATATATGTGCGCGCGCGCGCTCGCTTCCGCGCGTGTGCGTTGTGCTGTTATTTTAAAAGGCCCTCCTGTTTCTGGAGTATATGCCTTTCATGCTGTTGACAGCCGATTCAACTCAATTTACAGCTAAAATGTTTATCCTCCGAGTTCATTCAGTGGACACCGATCATCCTCTCGCTCTTGAGGAGACCACCTTCTCCACCGTTTCAACTACCGACGCCCGATCAAGCCCTATCCGTAAACCTAAATACAGTGAAAGGAGAGGCGTTGTGCACCTGTATCGAAACTCGTCGCATAGTTCATTGCCAAACCCTAGTTCTCGATCCATTTCTCTCTTCGTCGTTGCAGTTCCTAATTACCTCTCTGCGGACGACTTCATTCGTTTCTGTGAGTCCCACATTGAAAATGTCGACGATCTCCTCTTCATCAGGTAAAATTGATTTTGATTTGCCAATGATAAGTTTATAAAATTTGGTATGCATTCTTGATAAATAGCGGAATTTTAAAGCAGAATAAGGTTTTGGATTAAATGTATAAGAAAGATAACAAATTGAGCAGACTCTAATTTAATTTTTGTTGAAAATTTAAGGAACGATGGGATGGAAGATCGGTACAGTGTTCTAATAAAGCTGAACAATCAATTGACAGCTGATGGTTTTTATGGAAACTTCAATGGGAAACGGTTTTCTCCTACAGAGGTATGTGACCTTTCTTTTATTGGTGATTCATTTGTACCGTATCTTTCTCCTTTGTGAATAATGAAGATAATTCTGGACTTCTGTTATTGTAGGCTGAAATATGCCATATTCTATTTGTGTTTTCTGTAGACTACACTGAAGTGGCAGAGATAGCCAGCACGCCTCCAGAAGGATTTACCGAGTTGCCTACTTGTCCAATATGCCTTGGTTGGTCATGTGCCTTCTACTAACAAGAGATTTGTTCTGGTTAACTTGGCAATAAGGAATCACTTTTCAGTTGGTTTTTGCTTATAATATGCTGATTTCATCTTTTAATGTCAGAGAGATTGGACCCAGACACTAGTGGAATACTCAGTACACTTTGTGATCATTCGTTTCAATGTTCATGCACTTCAAAGTGGACCTACTTGTCTTGCCAGGTGATTTTTTTTCTTCACTTATATATGTATCTTTTTTTAATGAGGGGATGAGGTTGGCTGAGGCAAGCAACTGAATGTATATAGCTAAGAACTGAGTTAATATGTGCCTAGAACATATTGTTGATTGGCTGAGTGATAATGAAAATATAAAAAATTTGGTGATGTGCATTTTAAAAAATTAGAACTTTAAACCTGGTTTGAATTTTTTAGTTTTGGTTGTGGGGTCGAGCCCAAATGCCCAATGCACTGCTGTTGTTCATGAATTTACTTCATTAGACATCCAGTCTTATATTTAATCTTGATATGAGCATAGTAAATCTAATGGACTTCAAGTGTATTTTTGGATTACAATACGAAGATAATCATACTCATTATGCTACTAATTTTATCATCGTTTTATGCACCAGAAAAATCTGCGGCAACACGATATAGAAATTGCAGTATTTAGGGAGTTTTATAATCTTTGATATTATTTTCATCTTGTTTGAATTGTACAGAGTTACTTGGATTGCTCATAAAAATAAGAAATTATTGTCAAACAACTATAGTGACAGAGGATTTTGTCAGGTCTGTCGACTTTGTCAGCAACAGGATGAGATACCGACCTGTTATGTTTGTGGAACGTTGGAGAATTTGTGGGTTTGTCTGATATGTGGTTTTGTGGGCTGTGGAAGGTAATGCATTCCTTCAGATACTTTAAGTATTCTGAATTTCTAGTTTCTGCTAGATAAACTTTGTCATTAATAATTTATACGATAAATAATATACTGTGATTTTCTCTTGGTTTAGAATATTTTCTCTGAATCTTTTTCTGTACTCAGATATAAGGAACAGCATGCTATAAAGCATTGGCAAGATACACATCAAAGGCATTGTTATTCTCTTGATTTAAGGACACAACAGATTTGGGATTATGTTGGTGACAACTACGTTCATCGACTGAACCAGTCAAAAGCTGATGGCAAGTTGGTAGATTTGAACTCTCGCTGTACGTCATTCGTAGGAAATTGTGGAACTTGTGGATGTAGTGAGGACTCTGGAATCAGTGGGGCTCTCTTTTGTAGCAAAGTTGACACAGTATGTTATTCCAATAACAGAATGCTTCTGAATTTTCAGATATTTAAATATTGTACTTCTAGAAATTTATTTGATGAACTCCTATGTGCTTCAACTGGCACTTTACTTCATTGGTATAGCCTGGTTGGACAGAATTGGATAAACTTTTTTGATACAATGGATTTACTTTTCATGAACCATGCATAACATGATGGGTTTCAAAATTCGTATTTTATTCTTAGGCATGTTTATTACTGGAATTAATCTTTTTAGTCTTCACATATACATGTTTGATCCAAGGTTTTACATGGTAACAGATTGTAGACGAGTACAATCATCTTCTTGCAACACAGTTGGAGGCTCAAAGACGAGTGAGTACGCTGTTTACAACATCCCACTCCAACATCTCTTCTGCCCATTCTTTTCTCTTCCATGGTTGATTTTTATTCCATATTTGTAGTTGGGAGTTCTTTATCACTGTTGCTTTTCAGTTCTTTCAATTCTCATAGAAGTTATACTGAAGATTCAGCTATCATGGGATTTGGACTGATGCTTTGGTTATATCTGTAATGGTATTAATCATATGGGAATAGAAACAAACCTTTTGCTTTGATATCTTTATATTTGACATCACTGAAAATTATGAGTGTTTGTGTTTCTTAATTTTATTATTGGATCAATGACAAATTTCAAAACGATACATGCCTACCATCATGGGAGATGAACTGGGGAAATTTTAGGGACTGCCCCAAAAATTTCCATTAAATTATGTAGTGCCATAAAAAGCTTCCATTAAATTATGTGCATGCTTTGTGTTTGGCCCCATAAAATAATTTGAATTACCCCCACAAGAAAATTTAGATTTTAGCCCCTTGGAGATGAATATAGTTGATTTGATGCTTGTGTTTTTAAAATTGGAATCTTGTTCATCCTCATCCATTTTGACAGGTGATTATTTGAAATTTTAATGAATTTAGATTGAATTAGTGTAAAATCATAAAAATTATACATGATATCAAATTCCAGGCTCAATCATTTCAAATGACTAGCTATCCAAATGTACAGACATTATATCACAGAGAAAATTTTGTTGACTTTTTTCATATTTTATTTCAGTATTACGAGTCTCTAATTACAGAGGCAAAAAGTAAACGAGAAGGTTCCATTCTAGAAGCAGTGGAGAAGGCTGTGAGTTCGACAATGCAAGACATTCAGACTAAATTGCAAAAATGTGAACAGGAAAAAGATGCTATTGCAAATGTAATTAATTGATTACCTCTGGACAAGCTACTGGTATTCAGATGTGCAAATGTTTTGGCTTTGGATTTTTATCTATATCATTTTTCTCCATCCTTAGGTCAACCGAAATCTTATCAAGAATCAAGAGATTTGGCGTAAAAAGGTTAAGGAATTTGAAGAAAGGTAAATGGTTCACTTTCTCCTGGATTCATAGATGTGATTGTTTTATAATCTCGTTAACTATATGTTTTAATTATTTTATTTATGTACACTTCTACACTCTACAGCACATGTGGGCAGAGAATATTTATCTGTTCATGCGAATGAGATACAATGATCACATTTGAAGAACGTGCTACTTTGATAAATGTATTAAATCATCTTAACTTAATGTGGGTTTTTATAGTTACAAGTTGATATCTCCGTCAATAAAATGAGGTACAATATTCATTGAAATATATAATTGGAACTTGTGACATGCGTTAACATTTAAAAGTTCTTAAAATTTTGACACCGCGTTGGTAAAGTTTAGATAAATCTGTGAACCATTCTTTAATTAAACAAAGTTAAGGAATGGTTACCTTATTTTTATTGGATTGGGGAAATTAACTTGCCTTTTTATTTTATTTTTTTGGCACATCAAAACATAGTTAATCATTAAGTGCATATTCTTCTGAATATTAGGCTTAGGATTGATTCCCTCTCCCTATTCCAAATCTGCATGAGTTTTTACTGTGCTGCTTCTGTAAGATGAGTGACTTGCACAAATTGTTGACTGGTAATAGTTCACGAGTATTGTGTTTTCCCTTTTAACGTGAAAATTTCACAACTGTTCTTTTAGGGAAAGTTCATCCTTGTGCTCAAGGGACGAGAGGATACTTGATCTTGAAGAACAGGTGTTGTAATTGCTATGTATATGTGTGTATTATTAGTTTGGGTGTAGAGTGATTGAAAATACTGGTCTCACAGTAGTAAAATGGCGATGGTGACAGATTCGAGATCTTACAATCTATATGGAAGCTCAGAAGACGCTTAATAACATGACAGATACAAATGATATTCAAGGAGGGACAGTGTTGCCTGTGCCTTCGAAGCAAACGTCTTCAGCTAGCAACAAAAGGCACTCAAAGCAAAGTAGAAGACGAAGTTAGTTTATCATCTGTTTCAGGCTGCACCTTTTGTATTATGTGTGTAGTGGAAAAAATTTCTTTTCTTGTGATGTTAAATCATATCAAATTTAGATTGGAGCCAACCATTTTAAAAGAAGGAAAAAAAAAAGAGAGAGAATATAGGCAAGTCACATATATAGCACTAAAACTATCAAAATTTCAATTAGAATTTTTTTTTTGGAAAAAAGTTTCCCTTTTATTGATACAAATTAGTAAGCTTTATATTATTGTAATATTGATTTGGCATGAAAATGATAATTCATTAGGAAAAGTTATCATTTAAATGACAATTAATTTAAAATGTGTCTTTCTTGATTTTGAATCATTTGAAAATTGAAAAAGCCGGGAGCTTTAGCAGGATTATAGGTTGCTGCTTGGTCTGTAGGTTGAATTGTGGGGAACCTATGGTGGTTTTCAGGTAGCCTGGAGTCTTGATCAACGCATAGTCATCTTGGGAATGTACAACTCTAAATAATCACTAAAGATGATACAAGCATTAATGGGCAAATGTCCTTGATTCAGGCCATAAAGAATTGGTTGTCTAAAACCGGGAGGTTCAAGTCCAGCATTCTTATCGGGAAGGCAACAAATGTGGGGACTGGCTGGCCAAATTTCGCTTTTTCTCTCAGTTGGCTTTTACTTAACATTTTCAAGTTCCTAGTGGTCTTCAGCAGTTTATTATGGAGGACATTATAGGCATTTCCTGGCCAAGGATGTGCATGAGAAATCTTAGTCTCTTCGGCGTTTTGTCTTGTCTTTGTGACTCTGAAAGAAAAAAAAGGCCTGCAGTAAGTTACAAGGCCATCGATTGAGGGATATACTTCAAGCCCTCTATCAAGTATTTTTTGGCAACAAAGCAAGGCAATCTTAATTTGAAGAGAATTTGACCATCACCATTATAAAAAATATAAGTTCCAGTATCCAATAATAGAATTTATCACAATTTTATATTACAATAATAAATTTTCCATGGTTCACTTTCTCCTAGATTCTTAGATGTGATTTTTTTATCATCCCGTTTAACTATATGTAATATATTTTATATATTGATGCCTATCAATCATCTTTCTCTTCACTTGGTGCCTATTTTCATAACAATCCTGAAAAAAGGACCTTCCACAACAATGAAAGTATCACTCATATTGCATATACAAAGTAAAACGAAAGTATACATATTTTTTAAAACAAAATTTTCTCGTAAATGTATCAGCCAAAACCTTCTCTCTCAAGTTAGGGTTCTCTCTCTTCTTGTAAGAGTTTCACCGCCACCCATTGTCCGACAATAAAAACCCATTTCCTATTCCTCATCGCTCCGCTTTCATCTCCATTGGTTTGAACTACATTGTCCTCCAAACATCCTCATCGGAATATCAAGCCCCATCACGATCTCTGTAACCTCCTAATCTTTTTACTCCCTTCCACCTACCATTCACTCCGATGACATGCTTCTCAAGCCTTTACCCAAGTGGAGTTGTTACTATATGCGATCTTTACCTTCATTGAAACCACCCTCCCCTCCCCCCCTTAGGTGGACATATTCCTAGTTCAACAAAGGCATCGGTCGAGTCTCCTCAAGGATTGAAAGCCAAAAGGCCATCCTTATTGAGGTATGAATGTCGATTTGAGATTATTGGCTCTTTGATTTAAGTGTTTGTGTCTTTCCTTTTGTCCCTATATATGTCTACCTAGTTTCTATGAACATCGTTTCTCTAGGAAAGCTCATCTTTCTACTTAGTTTTAATTTTAGTCATAGTTTTGCTTAAGTTGTATGTGCACAGTGGTGGAACTAGAAAATAAAGAAGGTGATAAATTTTTTAAAACAAAAAAAATTACACACGAATTAAAGATAAAATTAAATATTCAATATTATAATAAAATTTAATTTTTTTATATTATTTATTAAATTTTAAAAATTTATTGAACTTTTGTCATTTTTTTATTTTAATTTTTAGATATATTAATTTATTTAGATGATTATATTAAATTAAATTTTACAAAAATACTATTTTAAAGGATAATATTAGTTTTACTCAATTCAAAATTAAATTATATAATTATAATACTAATCTAAATACATAATCACAAAACTCTAAATACCTACTAATTAAAAATAATATATATAGTGAAAAAATCAATAATTTTTATATATAATTATATATATATACTTATAATAATTTAAATTATTTATATTTATAATTTATATAAATTATAATTATGTTAATTATATATATAGATATAAATTATAATTATATAATCGTAATTATAAATATAATTTATGTAGCTATATATATTTATGTGTGTGTGTGTATATATATATATATATATATATATATATATATGTATGTATATGAGTATATGGGATGGGAGGGGAGTCCATTGCCCTCAGGACCTCCTCCCTCCGATCCTATATGTGGATTTATATATTTTTATTTTTTTTAGGAAGTTTAGAAGCTACATGTTATTCAAATCGTTGCTCCCTGTTCCCTTTGCTTGTCTATAGGAACCGTTTAAGGGATTTTCATTTCTCTCCCTTTGACCATCTTGCCGAAGAGATATTAATTCTTAAATTATTTACCTCTGAGTTTCTTGATAGCTCCCATTATGATGTGTATAAACTGCTATATCCTCTGGCTATATGCCCATTTTATTCGCACAACTTCCTCTTCTATTTGTACATGAAAATTCAATTTTTCTAGACTTTTCTTTAGGTGTAAGGATCAGACTCATCTATTTGCTTTTTATCCATTTGGGGATAAACTTGTTGTCCATGGGGGTTTCTATCTTGGTGAAACAGTTTGTGAAGATGTTTGATTGTAAAGGACTTTGGTTCAATGGCAAAACTAGAGAATTTATATTTAAATTTCAAACCAAAAAATTTACAGATGAATTTATATTTAAATTTATTTTTATATTAAAAAATTAATACAAATAGTTAGAATTAATTTTTATATTAATTTTTATTTTTATATTAAATTTTTAAATGTTGAAATTTTTGTAATTTTATTTTAATATTTAAATATTACTTAAAAAATTACACAATATATATTATTTTTAAATAATATTTATATATTTTTTAGAAATATTTTTTAAATTTTTTTTAAATTAATTATTTTTTAATAAATTTATATGATAGAATATTTTTTGCAAAATAATTAATCTAATCATAAAATTCTTAAACTCAATTCATAATTAAATTGCAACATAGTTATTAATATCAATTTTAGGATACAAATTGAAAATAATTAAAAGTAGAGTAGATTTATCAATTTAATATATTTATTGTAAAAATTTAATATAATATATAATATATTTATAAATATATAAATATATATTATAAATATATAAATAAATAAATATAAATATATCTATCTATCTATCTATATATATATATATATATATATATATAAACACACCATAATATGATTGATGGAGAGGGGGATCAATATATATACACACACAATACGATATTGTTTGTTTGTTTGTGTGTGTGTGTGTGTGGATGTATGTGTGTGTGTGTGTGTGTGTGTATATATATATCTATATATATATATGTATATACACACATAATATTATTGGTGGAAGTGGAGGTAAAATATATATATATACAAAAAAAAAGTTCATTGAGGAATCATAATAATTTTTTAAAGTATCTATAATAGATATGAAAATATTTATATAGAAATTATAATGATATAGAGAAAAAAATATTTGGAAAATTATTTTAAAAATTTAAGTTTTATATATCTAAGAAAAACATCAAATGTCAAGAACAAAAAAGGAATTCACTCTAATGTATTTATAGATATTCAGTAATATCAATACATGAACAATGGGTCTCTCTGTTGAATCTTGTGATTTTATTTATATAAATGGGTTTAATTTAGATGTAACTAGTTGTTAATCATAGGTAATGAGACTAGACATGTAGAGGGATATCTTGTTTTCTATGGGAATGAATACATGCATATATTTACATGCTAAAAAATTTGTATTTTTTAATAAAATCTAAATTATTTTTGTTTCAAATAAAAAAATGAAATGAGGATGGATGGGAAAAAAATAAATCAAAATTTAATGTGATGAGAACATAAATGAGGGAAAATTATTGATGCGGAGATGTAGATGTAGATAGGAGTGGAGAATGGATTCTATTTCTCTCTCGCCACAATTTCTATATGGGACCCATGTAGGCATTTACATGGACATTACACTAAATAAATATATTTGTAATTTGTAATTGTAACGAAATAATTGAATTTTGATTTTATATTAATTAAGAATATGTTAGATATTATTTTAATTTTTTTATAATTTTGAGTTACTTTTTTTTGTCTTAATTTCGAGTCACTTAATTATATATGTATGTATTTTATTTTTTAATTATTTTAAAGAAGGAAGCATAAAATAATATATATAACTAATAACTTAATCATTCAAAAAATTATATAATATAACGATCATTCTAACTAAACATACTAGTTATTTGAAATGATAAACTAATTAGATAATAATATATCTTTCTTGAGTCGTTATATTATTAAATAGTATCGTTATATTATTAAATAGTGTAATAAAATAAACTAGAAACACCTTAAGCTCTTTCCTTTTGTGCTTCTCATAAGAAATGATACTTTATCTTGATATGCTTTATCTTTCCATGAAAGATAGGACTTTTTGCTATGGCAATGGTTGATTTGTTGTCCCAAATAACTTTAATTGGATTGCATTTTTCTTGCTTCAAAATTTTGAGTATCCTTCAAAGCCAAATTGCTTGATTTGCTACTCCAATAACAATTATATATTCAACCTTTGGTGTTGATTGAGCAACAATGTCTTATTTCCTTGAACTTCAACAAAACTTTCCTGATCCAATTGAGAAGCAATACCCAATGGTGCTCTTCATGTCTTCATTAGAACTTGCCCAATCATTGTGTGTAAAGCCTAATAGCTTTACAACTTCTGTCCTTTTATAAAACACACCAAAATCCATTGCCCCCTAACATATTTGAAAATTCTTTTTATTGCCTTGAAATGTGATTCCTTTGGAGATTACATAAACTTTGAAAGAACATTGGTAGCATACAATATATCAGGTTTATTTGTTGATAAGTACAAAAGATAGCCAATTAAACTTATGTATGGAGAAGCACTAACATATTTGAAAATGCTTTTTGCTACCCTAAAATGTGATTCCTTTGGAGATTGCATAAACCTTGAAAGGACATTGGTAGCATGCAATATATCAGGTTTAGTTGCAGATAAGTACAAAAGACAGCCAATCAAACTTATGATAGAGAAGCATTAACAAATTCAAAGCCATCTTCTTTGCTTAATTTTTCTCCTTGAATTGATTGAGTTGAAGATGGCTTGGAATTATTCATTACAAACTTCTCTAAGATCTCTTGTGAATATTTCATTTGATTAATGAAAATTACATGGGACAGTAGTTGAACTTCAATGCTAGGAAAATAGGACATCTTCCTAACTCATTCATCTAAAACTCAGTTTTCATTTGAGTAATGAACACATTTACCATCTTCACATCACTACTAACAACTAAAAGATAATCAACATATAGAGAAACAATTAGTAGACTTTGTTTCACTTGCTTAAGGTATAATGTTGCTTCATTATGATAAACTTATTGAAGCAATGTTGATGTACATGTGCAATGTTGCTTCTATTGAATCCCACATTGATGAGAAACTCATCAATGTTATTGTACTAAGCCCTAAGTGCCTGCTTTAACCCATAGAGAGTTTTCTTCAATAAAAATACTTTGTCTTCATCATCAGTTGTAATAAAGTCATTTGGTTGTTCAACAAAGATCTATTCATTAAGGTCTCCATTTAGAAAAGTTGATTTATTGTTAAGTTAAAACACATTCCATCCTTTTTCAGTTGCTAGAGACAAAAGTAGTTTAATGATATTAAACTTCTCTACTAGTGGCAATGTCTCATTAAAATCAACCCATATTATTATGAGTGGCCCTTGACAATAAGTCATGCCTTTAGCTTACTAACTGACACATCAGAATTGAGTTTCACTTTAAAAACCCATTTTATGACAATATTGCCTTTGGATTTGTCTATAAGTTCCCAAGTTTCAGATCTGTTGATCATTTCAAATTCTTCAATCGCTGCTCTTCTCCATTCTGAATTTGCAATTTCTTCTTAAACATTCATTGGTTCTGTTATAGCAAGATTACATCTGCTATAAATGTCTTCAATTGTTCTTGTACCTCTCACCGTATACTCTTCATCGTTATCTTCATTTTCAACATCTTGTTCTTTGGGTATGTTCAACTCATTTTGATGTTTTGAGGGAGAAATTACGAACTTTTCTTAATCCTAGGTAGCACTTTAATCAAATTTTACATTTCTACTTTTGAACTTGCTCTGATACCATAATGGCTTTAGAGCTCCAATGATCTTTGAGGGGCCTTGTTTTTGTTATAAGATCAATATTAATATTTTGAAATGTTTTGTGTTAGATTTTGTGAAATTTCAATTTCAATTTTCATATTTTATATTTGTTAGGTCATAGCCCAACTAACTGCAAGCGCATATGTCATGAATAAATATTATAGTAGTAAATTGAGTATCATCCCATGAGGAAGGAGTATTCTAAGTATCAAAAAATTAAATTATTTATTATTGAAAAAATGAAGTTGATTTAAAACATAAAATAAAATTAAGCTAAGGTAAACTAATTGAATTTAACTACTTATATTTTAAAACTTAGGGTTAGACTACCTCAATTAATTTTCATTGATTTCCTAAACTTTTTTATTCAATTTTATTGTTTTCTTGATTATTGGTTGGATTCTCCTAAATTAAGTAATAGTCTCTCTTAAGATCTAAAACTAATATTGAATTTTAACCCTTATGATCATAAGAAATTAAATCAATTCATTAAATTAATTGAGAATCTTCTAATCAACCTTTGAAGTATTTTCTATATCTCTAAGCAAAAATTACTTAAGATTATTATTTCATTAAACTAATATTATGCTTTCACTCTCACTCCATCTCACAATATCTTAGATCTAATAATTATTAGCTAGATAATTGTAGCTTTAAGTACAAAGTTAATAAAATAATTAAAGGGGAATATTTATTGAATTAAATATGCATGAAGTTATCCATAAAATAACCAAAAGAATAATCTAACCCTAAATTGGAGTTTAGTTACTCATAGTTAAAAATAAAAAAGCAAAGAAATTAAATAAATTAAATTTAAACATTAAGTCTAAATTGACTTGAAAATAAAAGAAAAATAGAAATAAGAAAATAGAACTTGGATTGAACGGAGCTCTTGAACTTCCTTTGAATCTCTTTAATAGCTAAACCTCCTTCTCCTTCTCTCCATAGAGAACCTTAAAAATCTTGAAATAATAGAAAAACTAATCTAGAACTAATGATGATGAGAATAAGGATGGAGGCTTCTTTATATAGGAACTTAGAAATTCCTAAACTAATTAGGAGTGGAATTAGGAGACTTTTAAATTGATTAGAAATAAATCTAGGGCAAATCTGAAGACTCGCAATTTGATTAGGAATATATCTTGGGTAGATTCTGAAACATCTTTTTAGATTAGGAATCCAAATTGGACAAAAATTCACACAAAATTGAAGTCTATAGCCACAGTAAGATTCCCACAATTGTGGATTTAGATCCCAAGACCATGTATAATTGCACTGCTCTGCAGCTTGAAAATTTCTTCAAAAGACATTAGTATTTCAATAAGCATGGCCATGCAGTTTAGAGGTGCATGACCGTGTACTTCATCTTCATTATGGAATTCTCGTCTTCTTTTCCTTTTCTTCCGAAAGTTTCAAATTGATTTCTACAGGTGTGTGGATGTAATTTGCATGATTGTGTAAATGCTTTTCCTTATATTTTGCGCTTGTCTTGTCTCCTTTTTATTTTGATCTCCATTTTCTTTATCTGCTATCAATTTTTGATCAATTTGTATCATGAACTCATGTTTTGCAAAGCTAAACTTAAAAATAATAATTATTCTAGCTTTCACAGCAAAAACACATCAAATTTAATTGATAACAATAAAAATATAACTAGAATAATTACTAAATTGTATCCAAAATGTGGCCTTATCAGTACTCAAGATAAAGCATACCTTCATCAAGTTTGTATTTGATAGTACAATATTGTGTATTTGTGTTATGGGTTCACGTTTTGAAGGAAGATTTTTTAATGGGACCACCAAGTCCAAAAACTGAAAATTGTCTTAGAATTTTGATTTGATAAACTTGTGTTTAGAGTTGTTAAAAACTTGATTTGTGATGGGACTATTATGCCCTTAAGACTAAAATGTCTACAAAACTTTGATGAAAACCATCATGTCTTTAAACTGAAAATTTGATGAAGACCTTCAAGTCTTAAAATTGAAAATGTAAACCTTCATGCCTTTAAACTGAAAATTGAATGTAGACCATCAATTCTACAAACTATTATTTTGTGAAAAATTAAAGGGACCATCAAGTCCATAAATTGAAATGTTGTTTTAAGAACTTTGTATTTCAGAAAAACTGCTCATGATTTTTTTATTATGTTGAAGGGTCATGAGTCATTTTCAAAGGAGTTCAAAGAATTATGTTCGAAGGATTATGGACATTGTCAAAGTGTCACTCTTGAGGAGGAGCCTTCTTGTTAGTGAAGAGACAATCAGCAAAAAAAAAAAAAAACTGAAAAAATGTGCTCTGGCCGAAAATAAGAATTGAAAACCTAGAAAATATTGATCCAAGTAAAAAAAAATTCAAATTTGAAGAGCATATACTCCAAGATAAGTCAAAAAGATAAATGCTTGTAAAGAAGATTTTTAAGGCAATAGAAGTTCAATCTCCAACAAAATCTCATCAAGGAGGAGTGTTGGAGTTGCAAAGATTTTTGTTTATTCAATACTAATGTTAATTATGTTGTTGTGAGCTTATGATAACTTTTAGGTAGAAAATGAGTGTCTATATAAATATGGTGTTAGATTATACTTATTTTTTACTAAGGAAGCAAACCTCTCTTATCAAAGTGTGGCCTCTAGAAATGTAATTTCATTCCAAAAAAAAAATTGTAAGGAAACATATAGGACAAAAGAAAATGAAGAAAAGAAAAAAAAAACAGCAAATTTGTTTGTATTTTTAGTTATAATTTGCTTACATTTTCCTTTGAATCTTTTCTTTAATGTTCTTTTTTTTGTTCCTTCCCAAAGCTAGCATATGACAAGTTGAATCCTTTCCTAAATTTTTTGTAACATCACCTGACAATTCTCATTAGAACTATCAGTGAATGTTACTCAATATATTGTCAGTACTCTAATCAATTAATTGACAAAGTTTTCTTTCAAAATGTTACTAATAAAAATCTTCAAATAATAATAAAATTTGTATAATAAAACACTTATAAATCATACATTTAAACTAATCTCCAATATCTCCAATAATTCAAATACTAATTATATATCAGATAACCATCATAAGTTTATCAAATCAAATAAATATATAATACATTGCTTTATTTGATAATCATTCGCTAGAATCTCAAACTTCATCCTCTAAATACACATATATTCCTTTTATGTTTACAAATTTGTACAATCTCTCAAATAGCCAAATTAAATTGTATATATACATTTCATAGCTTATGAGTACAATATACAAAAGATCTCTATATGTATTATAGATAATTTTTGAGATCCTTAATTCCACTGCTTAACTTGCTCCTATGACATGATACCTGCGTGTCAGAAAATAATTCTAACAAGCTAAGCAAAGCTTAGTGGTGCTTGTATAAATATATTTTGTCACTTAATATTAAAGAAAAATACTTATGGAAATATAGCAATAACACTCAGTTTTAAGAAATATTTCAATATATTAACTATTTTCAATAACAAACCAACATAATATTTTAATTACACAAAATAATAACTTTAGCTTTATAAAAGTCATCATGCTAGACTTTACTTTCGGTATTGCAACTTTTCTCTTTATGAATTATTTTATTTAAGACTTACTTTCTCATTTGTTAACATTGCTCATAATCCACTTATTTTATTTTTTAGTAAGTCTTACTTTTCAGTTTCATATATAGGATAATTTCGTTCAATCTATAATTTTTAGCTCTTAAATTTAGTACTATACTCTGGAGCACTTTGTATCTTGTATCATTATATACACTTTCAATCATTATAACACTTAGAAAGTTATTGATCAATTCAATAACTTGAGTATAACATTTGTATTCCGTGCATTAGAATTTTTACTTGAAAACATTAATTTATACATTACCAATCACTTTCACAATGTAACACAGTAAGTCTATTTTAAGGAATTGACTTATATTATTATTTTGTGTTTCTTCCATTATTCTTAACATCATATGCACATATATTTTCAACTTAGATAACTTCATTAAATATGCCCATGTATACTGAACTCAGATCATAGGTTTGGATAACAAGTTAGTGTAGCAATTTTAATGGCAAATCTCAAGAATATATATATATATAATGGCAATTATACCCACTGTCACTGATGACACAATATGTCCATTAATGGCACGAGGTGTCCACTATCACTATGGCTATCCTTTCTCTGGTTATCCATTTAATCCAAAGCTAGATCTAAAATCAGTATGATTTGGGCAATTCATTAGTTTTGATTAACACTGAATTATGTATATCACTTCAATGGAATAATTCTTTGACCAACACTTGGTATTACACATATTTATCATATATTCAAAATTTATTGCACTACTTGTTAGGGTTAATTTCAATAATCATTTACACTTTAAGGCCTTATAGTCATTTAGGTTGAAATCACGGATGAAAAATAAGGAAAAGAACCACTTTAGACAAATTCTTCAAGTGACACACCCAATGACATGGGCATGTCAATGATCGTGTCACTTGCTCATTTTACAGAAGCTTTGACACGCCCAACGACATGGGCGTGTTACTGCCTATGTCACCTAAATTGCATTAAAGTAGCTACGACACGGGCATGTCATTTAATTTTCATCACAGTAGCTATGACACGTCCAGTGATACGGGCGTGTTCCTAGTCGTGTCATCAACATTGAAACACAACAATGTTGACATGCCCAGTGACATGGCCGTGTCACTGGTTGTGTCAAGCAAAGTTTTGTATTTTGAACACTTATCAACTTAAACTCCTTATACCCAAATATATGATAGCAATGGATCAAAACTAGTTTTTTTTAACATAGATAGAGTCTATACCAAATACTTTAATCACACTTCAATTAATCAAATCTTCAATCATCACTTATGACTAAAAACAATATCAAACCACGTAACTCTTTTAATGATTGATTTAATAATCATACTTATCACTATGAGTTTCTTTAACTCATTTTTCACTCATCATTCCATTTAACCAATACTTGTCAGTAATAATTCATTATAGATGACTTAATCAACTAATTAAAATATTAAAAATTTAAAAAAATTCAAATATCTGCAAATTAAAATAAATAAGCATATACCTCTTTCAAAATCTCTCTTCTTCTCTCTTTTTCCTCTTTTTCTTTGATCACTTGTTGATAATCTCACATTTTCTAGCTTATTCATCTAAAAATCCATAACTAGATGTGATTTCCTCTTAAATTTTAGCTAAATTTTTTGAAAAGAAGGTGAAAGGAGTTTTGGTGATGAAGAAGATGATAGGCATGGATGATGAAGCAAGAAGAAAGGAAGAGAAGTTTCCACACATACACACACCTGTCCATATATATATATGATGTAATCTAGTGTGGCCACTCTCATTTTAACTATGATGCACCCTCACTCTTAACCTTTGATTCTAATTTTATTTTTAATCCCATAAAATCGAAAAAAAAATAATCTCTTCAGTAAATTTTTGAGATATACTATTCACTATTCTCTACTTATAGCATTTATCCACAGTACTTTTATCACTATACATTATCAATTATCAATATTAGTTAAAAAGTTCTATGTTTAAAATCTTGACCATTATATTTTTTTTTCTTTTGTTCCATGTTATACTTTGTTCTTGTGCTTAATAGTTATATGATTGAAACTTGTGTGCATGTGTGTTTGTGCTCTTCCAATTCAAACAGGATTCTAGGTTATGTAGATTTGTTATCTATTTCTTCTGATGGGCTCTTATTAATGGAAGAGAGTGTTTGAATTAATTGATTTCGAAAGTTATTGGTAGAGAGGCAAATGTTTACAAAGAAGGAGGCTAATGCAATTACTCTAAATGTCTATATAAGATGTTTTATGTTAGAGATTAGATATGTTAGCTATGACTCTTCATATTTATACCAAGATTTATTGAGATATTGTTGTGATTACATTAGATGTTTTACCTATAAAAAGTAGTCACTAAGAAGAGTTGTTATTGCAGTATGTTGAACAGAGCTAAGAGCCAAAAAAGTGTTAAGGTTGAGAGAGTTATGAAAATGAAGAAGAAAAAAAATTGCAAACGCCTTTGTTTTATGCTCAAAATCATCAATTGTTTAATAATTAAATTGGTGTAGTTTGTCTTTAGTCTCTTTTGTCCCACTTATTGTTTCATTTCTATTTTATGTTTTTTAGCTTAAAAATTTCCAATAGTTATTATTTAGTAAAGACAAGGAAAGATGCAGGTCTAGGAAAGGAGCAATGATTGTCTTGACCATGGTTTCCCTATTAGGTCAAAAATGTCTTGACCATCTCCATAATATAAAGAGAAGAGAATGATTGTTGATTTTAAGTGTTAAAATTCTGGTTTTGATATCTCTATTATATTTTGGAACTCACCTTGCACCAAAAATAGGACTAATAATTCACCCTATAATAAGTGGACAACTCTAGCAGAAGAAAAGTGGATGTAGGTATTGATATGAAGCACAAGGTAAGATTGGAGTTGGTTAGGTTTTGTGCATTTTTGAAGGAAACTATTCTTAAGTCAATGCAAAAACAAATTAAAGCACAAATTGGAAAATGGCCTTATATAATTTTATTTGTAGTTTCCATTTCTAATGTAAAATGATGCATTTAGTTTCATTTGATTAAAACAACGTGTTTTGGTGAAATAATATAATTTATTCAAAGGCTAAAAATAGTTTATTTTGATTTTCTTAAACTAATAATCTTGAGCTTGCCATGTCAGCAAGCCACCTAGACTTGATAAATTTCTTAACCTGACAAGAATACAATTGACTCAAATAAATACCTTATTACACTAATTGATAAAAAAAAATTAAGATCATAAGCTTAAGCCGAGAAAATTTCATCTTTTTCTAACTCGACAATGTAATTTATTCAAAGGCTAAAAATAGTTTGTTTTGACTTCATAAAATTTTATATTTTTCTAGTTTGACTATGTGATTTTACCTTTTACAACTTGACACAAGTGTATAGTGAGAATTAGAGTCTCTCAAGACTTTTTACAATTACAAACTCATAAGATAAGGAAACTAAGGTCATAAGCTTTTTACAAGTGTTTACTATAGGAAGCAAACTTCAATTTTTAAGTTGGATTGTGGGCGCATCAAAGGATATAGTTTTCTCAATCAAATTGCACTATAAATAGGCCTCTTTAAATGAATGTAATTTTCTTCAAAGGACCTAAGAGAAATAAAGTTCTCAAACTCCCCTTCTTTATTTACTTGGATTCCATAAGAAATGCCAATGAATTGAGAAGGATTAATGGAATTAAAAAACTGTGGAAAATGATAGTTTGATGTAATGTCAAATCCATGGAAAGCTAGTTCTTTTATAATGTAAAAGCTATGGAAAATGATAATTTGCTATAATGTGAAAAAATAATAGTTTGTTGTAATGTGAAAACTGTGGAAACTACTGTAAGAAATTGCTAAAGTATAAGAACTATGAAATAAATAATGGTATGGTATTCACAAAGTCTTGTAATTAATTCCATGAACTGAACATATGAGAATTTAAATGCCATACAAATGTAGAATTAGTAATACAAATAGATGAAGATCGAGTTGGAAAAACTAATCTAGAATGATTCTTGGATTTGATGAGTTTTCAGCTTTGATTCTATTTTGGATTTTTGATGCTATTTGTTGCTTTAATATGATGATAGTTGATTGATGATTAATGCTTGTTGTGGAGCTTCTTGTGTTGGATTTGATCTTGTTTATTATTGTAACACCCCTATATTCAATACACACACACTACAACCACAACAATGTAGCATAAGTGCACCAAACATAGGGATGCTACGGTTTCCTTAACATTCAAAACATTTTAAAACTTGATACCATATCCATATCATTATATCTTATTAACAAAATAGATCATTTACTTATAAAACAAAACATATTAGTTATCTATATATATATATATATACAGTTATATATTACACAGCGGAAGTTATAAAATATGTATATATATGAAAACATTTGAATACATATTTACTATTATACATATATTTACATTATCAACAAAACTTTACACAATATAAAAGATTTATACATGATTGGCAAGTCAGCTCTGATCTTTAAGCTCCCAAAATCAACTCTTCAATGTCTACTCTCACTCGATCTCGAAGAGCTCTCGGGTTCGATTCTATCAGTTCTATCACCTGCGCGATTAAACACTATCGCGCTAAGCCAAGGGCTTAGTAAGATAAAACATGCAATAGACATGCTTAAATGCTATACAATGCCAATTCTAATTTATCATACATGTAACAACATAAATGCAAAGCTAACAACATACTTTTACATTTCATAACCTAACATACATATATGTATTTCAGAATTCAACATCTTTGCATATATTTTATTAGTTAATCATTTAATCATTCATGAACAACACTAAGCAAAGACAAGCATGGGCCCAAGACACACTAATATGTCATTCAATTTTCAGAGTTAATGCTTTGGTTTTGTTATCACATTTATCAATATCAATATCATATACCCAACTAGGCTTCAAGGATTAAGTTCAACCAAGCTTCAAGGGGAGCAAAGCATGCTAAGCATCAACCCAACTTGGCTTCAAGAACTAACCCAACCTAGCTTCAAGGGTTGTAACATCTCAATTAGGCTTCAAGGATTCAATCCAACCTAACTTCAAGAGATTGTTACACTCATTAGGCATGCCACCAACAACAAACTCTGAAAATGGAATAACACATTAGCCACACAATTCATTTAGATTTCATTTTCAATTCTCATTATCATTTAGGCAATCATGCCTCATTTATCTCCATTAAATCACCTTAGCCAATAACAATGGCTCCACATTTCATTTCACAATATAACACTTCATTATTCAAGTGTATATTTATCTCACATGACATCATTCATAAATATTAACATTTCATTCCACATTACTCATAAAACACATTACCATTCAAAGTGCATAACATAACATTGTTAATTCTCAACAATGCAATTAGGGCAAAACACAATTGACATGATTCATAGCTTTAGGACCATCCACATTCATTTGATTAGATCATTCTTGTGTTTGAAACATGTTTATAATGTTCATGTTTAAGTTTAGGAACAATGGAACTTTTGAAGAAATTAAACCATGCAAAGAGAACCAAGAAATCAAACAATGTTCAAATCATTTGAAGGGCACGCCCAACTCACTTGATTGACACGCCCAACCAGCTTGAGTGACACGCCCGTGTCCTTAAAAAGAAAAGAGGCAATAGCTTCCTCAAATAAATGACACGCCCAACCAACTTGAGTGACACGCCCGTGTCCTTAAAAAGAAAAGAGGCAGTAGCTAATTCAAACAATTGACACGCCCACTCCCCTAAATTGATTTTGGCCGTGTCACCAAATCACAAAACCTTAACTAAAACCAACCCTTTCTCAATTGCACTCAAACACAATATTCATTATATAACATATTTCACATGAACATAATCAATGTTCTAAACACATATTCATCACAAGAACTACTTCACCACACATTAATATCACAATTAAACACATTTTAACTCAAAACCCTAAAATCAACATCCTTCTCCATCCATCCAAATCAACAACCATCATTTCCAACCACAACCTTCAATTAAACTCATAACTTAAAATCAATTTAACACTTGAAAACACAACCAAACACATCTCAAATCCACCAAATCACAAAATCATCAAACCCTACTTTACTTCCAACACAACTTCCAAATAAGTAAAGAAAACAAGGAAATACTTACTTGAAAAGAAGAAATTCCACAAATCCTTTGTCAAAACCTTGGATTGCTTCATCAACTTGCTTCTTGCCTCAAGAACACTTCTCTTTTCCTTTTGCTAATGGAGAGCCGGCCACTTCATGAAGAAAGAAGACAATGATCAAGATACAAAGTCAAATTTTGCTTTTAATCTCCACCAAGTGTTCTTATCCAAGCAATTACTAAAACACCCTCAATCATATAACTAACCTTTGTCTCATATAAGTCCTTACATGTAATTTCATTAACAACCAAAAATATCTTCTTCCACTTAACCATCACCTTGACTCTTCATTTGACCACTTTATATGTTATATATATCATCATATACACAACATATACATTTGTCTCTAAACCCTAATTCTTCCTCCAAAACACATATGCACAAGCATTCACTTTCCAATTTCTTTTCTCTTACAATTTCACACATATATTCAATCCAATATATAACAATAACAACAACAACAATATGCAAAACTTCTAGGGCATAAATGAGGATATTACAATTATTGTAACACCTTTATATCCTATATACGTATAATACATATATGCAGCATATATAAAATACATATATAGAATACAAGAATGCTACCATATTTATCTTTAAAACCTCTTATATTTAATACCATGAACTAATTATGATTAAAAATGAACTTTTGATCAATTTTTATATAAAAATATTTGAAAAAATTTTGCCAGAATTTTATTTGTATTTTCAATAAATTCCAAAAATCACAAATACTCAACTTGCATAATATAACACTCATCATTTCTCCACATCACATCCAAATATTTACAAATAAGGTTAACGTGCATTATAAACATATGCAAAACTGTACAAAACATCATTCATTTCAAATGTGTTTGCACTTAATAAATATAGTGTACCAAATTTTACACATAATGCAGCACAATTGATTTGGTCTAGTGGCAAAACCCTACTTTCAAGGTCAGTCTCAAAGCCTAGACCTGTCCAGGTCTATTAGGACTTCCATGCTCTGTAATTATGTCACCTACGCGATATAATTCAACTACGCTAAGCCTAAAAGCTTAGTGGTACATGCCTTGATAATAATAAATATTTAAAAACAATGTATTTTCTCATAATAGAAAAATGAAATGTGCTTCACTTAACAAGCAGTGCTCATTCATCATTTAATAATCCTTAAATTTTATAATCAGATCACAATCATACACATTGGGCCCAATAAATTCTCACATATATCAAGGTTGTAGAAAAATTGATTTGGCCTATCGTGATCCGAAGGTTCAACACCGAGGATCTGAGTGTTATATATATCACTCGAAAATTGTCCCCTTTTGACACTAGAGACAAAGTGTCAAACATCACCCAAAGGTCGTCTCTTTAGTATAGAAATTCCTGACACCAGCGTGTCTTGCCCAAAAGCATAATATAATATTATAACGTATCATTGGCATGCCAACTCGATAGTACCAAATGCAGTTCTCTGGAACAAGTAATTGTGCAAGGCATACTAACATCACACATTTATCCTTTTCCCACAATTTCCACATTTCATAACCATTTTTCCACAATTTTCAATCATATTAGGCATAACCCTTAATCACATTCACAATGTGACTTATTTCCACATTTTCAATGTATTGTATAAAATATCATCATTTACCGTAAAATAATTTTCTTTAAATCCAAATCAATGTACAAATCATATTTTCAATTAAAAATGCATAAAGTAATAAATAATGTCACTTTAAAGAAAACAACTTTCATTAAAGTAAGCCAATTTGGATGATGCCAAGCATGAATATTCAATTTAAATGTTAACAAAGTATGTATTATCCTTGAAAAGCTCCAAAATCAATCTAATTCCCTCTCCAAGCCTTACTCCCACCAAATCCTAAATTTCTTTACTTGAGCAACTTTGGCCTAAAAATTTATAATCCAAACAATAAGTAAAATTATTCAATTAGAATTGTACTTATTCTCATTTTATATAAAATAATCACTTATTACTAAAATCCTAACTAATTTTCCAACAAAACCCTAATTTCTCTACTACCCTTCAAAAACTTCACCAAAATTTCCATCATCCAATCATAAAATTAATGCATACACGTCAAAATAACTTCAAAATGATCAATATCAACAATTATAAACACCTCCATAAAAAAATCCAAAATTCACACAATCTAAATTTTAAAGAAAAGCTTGCTTAAATGAAAGAATTCTTACCTAATGCTTAATTAATCTTCAAAACCACCTTGAATCTAGGGCTGTAAATGAGCCAAGCTACTCGAGCTCGGCTTAGATCTCGGCTAGGTAAAAGTTCATTTAGGCTCGAACTCGAACTGCTAATTTGTTAAATGAGCCAAGCTCAAGCTATGAAATACTCGGCTCGTTAGCTCGTGAGCTAGCTCATTTAAAAAGCTCGTGAGTTAAGCTCGTGAGCTAGCTCGTTTAGTGTATTGGATTAAAAATATATATAATTTAATTTATATATATTAAACTATATATGTGAATATTTTTTTTTTGGATACAGAGGAGGGGTTGACCCGAATTAAGACCTTACATAACGTGGCCAAGCCACCTGTTGCACATCCTGCCAGAGCAAAGTTCGAACCTCCGGAGGAGGAACCTGTAACCAATGATGATATTGCATCTGATCAACTGCCAAGTTAGCCAAACAATCCGCAACCTTGTTGCCCTCTCTGAAAACATGTTGGAACTTGATTTCCCAAGGAAAGACCAACCATTGCTTTATAGAAAAAAGCAGACCTGCAAAACGTGGATTATTATTTTTATTGCCATCCAGCATGTGAATATATTAATTTTTGACTAACTTAATTTATATAATTTATTAATATATGGTATATGTGATAAATAAATTAAATAATATACAATATAAAATAGCTTAGTAATTTATAGTAAAATATAAAATTATAGTAATATAATATTTTATTTTTATTAATATACAATTATATTATTCATCTTTCATACAAACATAAATTTTAGTATATCTTTTATAAAAATTTAGAAAAAGTGAATGAAAAATAAAAATAAAAATAAGTTTATTGAGCTCGTTAAACTTATTTTAATCAAGCTCGAGTTCAAGCTCGAGATACATGATATATGAGATGGCTCGATACAAGTTCGGGCTCGGCTAGAGCTCGAATCGAGTTCGAGTTCGAACTCGATTATTTTATAATGAGCCGAGCTTGAGCTTTACAAAGCTCGGCTCGGCTCGATTACAGCCCTACTTGAATCCTTGGAAATTCTTGTGAAATTTGGTGTGTATGATGAACAAAAACTTTCTCCCTCTCTCTCTACAAATTTCTGCCTAAGGTAATGAAGAAGAAGAAGATAAAGACTTTAAAGATCCTTATCTTTCTAACTTTATCCCTTATATATATACAAAATTAATTAATAAAATATTAAGATATTTTTAGTCTTATTCCCATCATAAATTAATTTAATCTTCTTCTTTTATTATTATTATTATTATTATTATTATTATATTTAATTTTAACTTTTACTTTTTACCTAACTTTATTTTTTAGTGAAAATGTATATGTTAGTTATATACTATGTGTACACAATATATCCAATGTATATTTTATGTATAACTTATGTATACATTAGGTATATACTATGCATATTCCTCTTCCACTATATTAGTTAATTCTCTATATTAGTTATCAATTTTATTTATATTAAAATTATAGATGTTACAGTTGTAGTTATTCCTATCATTAGTTGATTCATTGTTTTTTTTTTGTTGTTGATGTTGGTTCCTCTTTCATATCATGGGTGTGCAATTGCCCTTGCTCCATTATTCTATTAGCTCAAAAATTCCATGGGTGTCCACGTTATTCAACGTCACTATCTCTATATAGTATCCATCCTTCCATCACCTAAATCTTTGTGTATAGCGCTTCAACTATGCCCACCATCTTCCCAAGTTTCATTCCATGTTTGTTTTATCTGTTGCAGAATCATATTCTATAAAAGATGACTTGGGCTAACTACAAAATATTTAGGCCTATATGACTCGATCTAACCTATTTTTCAGTTCTTGTGTGAATAATAAGAAGTCTCTCAAGTAGAGTATGCAAGTAATTTAATGAAAGCATAAGAAAAGTAAACTTTATAAGGATTTTTCAAGACATTCGAAAGTGCCACAAAGCCTTAGGATTTAGACTTGCTATTTTTATAGGCATAAGCAGATGTCTTTTCAAAGTCATTTTTCAAACTTTAAAAAGTGTATGTATAATGACTAGTTTTCGTTGGTTCAGTATGTTAGGAAAGGCATTCCATAAAATGGAACTAGTGTTGATTGCAAGTGCTCAGGCTTGAATGTGCATTCCAAGAACTGAAAGTGGCGTGTAATGTGCTACTTTATAAATCTCAATTTTCTTGTCATCGTTGCAAGGGAATTCTCATTAAGGAATAGATGCACACTCTGCTTATGTTTGAAATTCAATTTTCTTTTAAGTTTGGAGTACTAGACATTATTATTGAAGAACAAGCATCAATTTGCTTTTGTATGAAATTAAATTTTCTTATTGAGCTCGGAACAAGTATTCTTTCTAAAGAACGAGTGTTCAATTTGCTACAAGTTCAATTTCAATTTTATTCTTATGGTTGAAACAAGCATGCCATTCTTCAAAAATGTGCATTCTTGATACTTTTGAAAATATGTGCGATACCAATGAAATTTTCAAATTTTCAATATTTAAAACTTAAGGTTTACTAATGACCACGTGTTGAGAATTGTCATGTCTCTGCCTTTTTTAGCATCTTATGTCGCAGACAACCATTAGTCCCTCCAAGACTTGATGATTCACATTTTTTAAATATGGAACGAGTGTTCTACAATAGGAACAAATGTTCAATGTGCTTTTGTCTGAATGTGTGAAAATAGGCTTGGTACATAATGGTCATGCCAACAAGAACAACCATGATGTTAGAAATTGCTTTGAAAAGCTATGGGAACAGACCATCCATAATAGGAACGGATGTTACAATGGCTATTGTATGAGTCTATGCATACTTGAGCTTGTTCGAATGCTTGTGACACTACTAGAATGGTCGTCCCTCATGTGTTAACCTAAAATTCATGCATCAATAAACATCTTTTTGGTCTTTAAATATTAATAGCATATGTATTATGAATATTTAGTTTTGGTTATCATTAAAATTATCAGCAAGCAGAGACAATAAATGCTACATAATTTTTTTGAAGTGATTAAATCTTATAACTATTTCAGTTCCATTATATAATTTGGAATTGATTAATTTTAGAAGTATACTCCTCTGTTTCATTTTAAATGATATTCTAGAAAATTTTTCTCATATTAAGAAACTAAATAGAGTTATCAATTTACCTTTAATTAATAGTCTATCTTTCCAGTCTTTACATTTCATTATTATTAATAATAGCATTAAATATGGAAGACAAATTTGTAAACGATTTTAAAATTTTTCCTTGATATTGTTGAATGTCAAATATTTTGAATTAAAATTAAAACTCTAAAACATCATTTAAAATGAAATAGAGAGAGAGAGTGTATATATATATATATATATATATATATTTTGAATTGAAACATTTCATTTCCATAACATATATATATTTTTGAAGTGATAAAATCTTATAACTATTTCAAGCAGTTTCGGCAGTAATGGGAGTCCTGATTTCCAAACATGTTGGCTTCTCAAATTGCTTGTTGGTAAGCCCATAAACCTAGACTGCTTAAGTTGAAGTTAATTTCAAACTGGTTTGTTATTATTATGAAATATTAACAAATGGAAAAATTTAATTAATTAAAGTAATATTATGGTATTTTAAAATTTTAAAAATATTTAATTGAAGTAGTGACTACTTGATTTTTTTTTGGGTTAAGTTTGGAAATCTGTAAGGGCAATTAAGTTTAGATTGATTATGGTGAGCCTTGAGAGGATATTTATAAGGGCAATGGTGTTTAGATTGGTTATGAGAAATAGTGACTTGGGTCCTTTGCCATGTTAAAAGTGTTTATTATCTTATTTTATTTTAGGGATATGTTATAGTTATTGGAGAGATTATATCAAAATTTCAATAATATTTTAAAAATCACTAAATAAGGATTTTAGAAGTTAATGTTAAATTATGGTTGTTAGAGATATATGCTTTTTAGTGGTAGTTTGATAGAATAAATGTTATATTTTTGTAGGTTAAGAAGGCATGTGCTAGAAAGAAAAGGGTAGCACTAGGGTGACTCCATTTAAATGGAGCCACCTAACTCCACTTTTATTAAGATTAATGTGAATCATTAGATGGGTTGAAAATATCTCAGCCATTGATAAGGGTAGTGCTTATTATAAGATGGAGAATACCTTATTATTAACCTATGGTATAAAAATTGTAAAATAAATCCTAATTCTCATCCATTTGTAACTATCCAGACATCTTGAATCGAAAAGAAAAAAATTACAGGCCAAATTCAATTTCAGACAAAAGACAAATTCTTGTTGGTTCCTGCTCAAAGCTCCTGTCAATTTTAGTTTGGTAAATGTAGCAACTGATATAGTTAAAGTGAAAAAATATATGAAGATCAAGTTACCTGAGGTGGATGTTTTATCGTAGTACTTTTCTTATGTCATGCAGATTTGTTCAAAGTGTCCTTCTATGTGAATCCATTGCTAGATGTGCCACAATTGATCCCCATTTGATAGAACAATTAAAGTTGGACGAGATTTGTGGGTTTATGGTTTCTTTTTAAATTTCATATTATCTATTTTTGACAGAACCATTGATATGCACCAGGAAACTTTTTCTTGATGTTTTAAAGAAGATATTTACTGAAATATAGATTGTATCTACAAAATTGTAATTGCATTTATTTGCATAACTTGAATTGATGCTTTATTCTTTTAGGTACCTTCATATTATGGATCAAACATATGGCCTGATGATGTTTTGCCAGAACGGTAAATTGGTATGTTTGATGACTAATGACTTAATTAGTGGCTTGCATGCTGCAAAACTGAAGTATTGTGTGTGATAGTGGTCATTTTAAAATTTTCGCCCAACAATGCTTAAGAGGCAGACTTAATATTCATTGGAGTAGAACTTCATATAGACATTGGAACTATTGTCATGGTTAAGTCATTTTGAAGTTACACATGAACTAATTCAACAATTTACACCATAATGGTCAATGTGATATGGCTACCAATCTGGTACATCTTAGCTTGGCAGAATAAGTGATCGAATGTCCTTGCTTGCCTGCTCTGTCAATGTTCAGTTGACTTTATGTAAACAAAAAAAAGAAGTAAATTTTTTAATAAGAATATAACTTGGAAGTTGATATATCATTCTCTCAAAGAGACTAGACAAGCAATCTAGAAAAGAAAAAAAAATGAAGAAATATCTCTCAATCATGTTGAGTTTGAGCTAAAGGCATTCCTTCAAGAATAATTTAAATTTGTAATGACATGAGATTTAGATTCATTTTCCTTACAATGCATATATTTCTATCAGCAGACAAAGTTTGTCTGTTTTTGTATCTATAACAATTCACTAAAATTGATTGTTAGAGAAAGCATAAAAAAAAATCCTTCTATAGATTGAACCCAATATGAGAGAAAACTATTGAAAGTCCTAGTACTTCCAAGTTCCATCTGAATTTGCAAAAGGCTGAAGAACATTGGTTTAAATAACTAGAAAAGGTATGTTGTCTCTGAGTCGTTTATTTATTTTTATAAAAATAAAAATTTTAGTTACAGAATGATCATTATAAAGTGTGAACATTCATACTATGTAAAGAATAACATGTGCATGTATATGTTATCTTCTATTCCATTTTCTCACAGGTGAATACATATTTGATCAATAGGAAAAAAAGAGATATCTATGATATAAACTTCCAAGGATTTTCATGAGTAATATTAGTTCCTTGCATCCCACCTAATTTTCTTTTTGTAAATGATAGATAAAGTTACATAAATTTAAATTGATGCAATTGATAATATGAAGTTGTCCAAAAATCAAAAGGTTAAAATTACATTTCACGAGAATGAAAATTTAATTAATGTAATTGTGACTAGTAGGTTATAATTTGGTTCGGAGTTATCAGGGATCACGTCTTGGCTTGATTGATTTTAGAAAATTGATTAAGAACTTGAAAGATGAAGAGAAGGAACTTATTAAGGGAATGGGACTTGCAAGGTAATTAGGTATTAATATTAAGAGTTGTGGAATTTCAACGGTTATGGAATCGATGCTTCATTTTGATGTTAGTTCAAATACACTATATGTGCATCGGCAAAAAGTCTTATTATTAGAGGAGCATGTGTCATGCATATTAAGTTTAGTATTAGGTGGGATGGATATCAAAAAGATTAAGTTTAACCAAAATGAGATGTGCAAAAAATATGATTTGCCAAAAAATAAATTAACTAGAAAGGAGACTTTGAAAGAGATGTTGAAACTTAATGATGACAAAAATTGGAAGGTTCGTTTCTTATTGATGGTGTTGTAGACCCTTAATTTTGATTCGGAATAAATTTAGACCTAATTAAAAGGCCAAAATAGATTCAAGAAGGTTAAACCTAGTCCAGTTCGATTTTAAAAGCCCAATTCAAGGTTGGTTTAATTTCAAAACCTAAAATGGGTATGATACATTCTTAAAATCCTAAATCAATCTGGTCGAACCAAAAATTAGCTTAGCCAATTCATTATTCACCACAGGCTCTTGCTTGGGATGAATTGGCCTTGCCAGTTCGTCCCAGACCTTGCCTGGGCGAATTGGCATGGTCAATTCTCCCCAAATCTTGTTTGGGGTGAATTGGCATAGCCAATTTGTCACAGTAGACATGAATCAAGCCCATAGCGCTCGCAAACCTTGCAGCCCGCGCCGAAAACCTCGCAGCCCGCGCCCGCAGCCCCTTACAGCCAGCACTCGCAGCCCTCGGTCACGGCCCTCGCAGTCCGCGCCCACGAGTAATTTTGCCAAAACCTAATTTAATTCGGACGGTTTTAAATATTTCCTTAATAAAAAGGACTAGGTTTTATTAGTTGCCCATAAATAAAGGATTTAAAGATCAGAAAGAGGACTTGGACTTTTCGACTTTGGAACGGTAGAAACAAAAAAAAAGCAAGAACAACATAGAACCATAGCAATTAAAAAGAATAAAGGGATAGAAGCATCAAACAAAAAGAACCACCTTACAAAGGCAGTGACACTGTCTTGGTGATAGTTGAGGCCAGGAAGTAATTGCTCTAGGCAGACAAAAAATGGTAGCTTGGATCAACACATCAATTTGGTGGAGCCTTCAAACGTAGGTATGTTTTCCTAATTCAATTCATTTAATTAACAAATTTTACATTAATCACCTAAAATCCTAACCCCATGAGCCCTAATTCAATATTCAGTAGCTTAGTAATAAATTATTTTCTAAAGTTACAAAACCCTAATTCAATATTAAAAACCCTAAATTATTTTCCTAATCACAGAAACCCTAATTCAATCCCCCAATATTATTTTGTAAACCCTAATTCTATTTTCCTTAAAACCTTAACTTTATTTTCTAAAAATCTTAAAACTTTTTTTTTTCTAAAACACTAAAAATCTTAATTCATGTCACTAAAACCGCAGCTTGTATGGCTATTGTTTAATATAATATTTAAGTGTAAATTTAATTATTTAACTTGTTAATACATGCTTATAATGAATGATTTATTGATGTTTCATGATGGATAATTTGTTTTTATTATCATAAATGTTTGAATGGTTTAATTCATTTCATTAACTATTTTAATATTGATTATTTTAGTTTCATTATGTAAGTGATATGTTTTCACAATGTGGGTACCTCATTAATTAAGTTCTAGTGTAATTTGATTTATTTTAGATTTTGGATTAATATAAATAATACATTTTCACCAAGTGGTGGGTGTCCTATTTTATTTAGTTTTCGACATTGGAAATTGCAAAGGCATGTTTTCATTCATGGATGGGTGCCTATTCATTTATTTTGTTTGAACTCGTTGTGATTTTAATAAAGTGATTATTTATTCTTTTGATTGCATGTAGTATGGATAATATCATTATAATTAAGACTTTTATAATATTAAGACCTAAAAAGGAGATTGGTTCCAATGAAACGGGCGCTATGGGGGTACTGGGTTATTCTCACCTTCCCCACGCGTATCCAACTTTCTGAACCCAATAGGGGGTTACGAATTCCTTAGGAATCGAGTCATCCACCGCTTTCTTTTTTTTTAGCCCATCCGGCTGGTGACTCCATTTTCTCCAAGTTTAGGCTCGTGTTCTCTAAGGTCCTGAGCCTAACAGTGCCAAAGTCACAAGAACTATTCCATATAGGAGTGTGAGTGAAAATTCCCGCTCACAGTGGCGACTCCACTGGAGATAAGAGAAGTTGATTCCATTGGTCTTTATATTATTTTATTATTTTTATTATGATATTATCCATTTCATCATTTAGATTACATTGTGTGCGTGAGTTAGGACGCCCGTGTAACCCATGTTGTATTATGTAAGGAATACCATACTTTCACTCAAGGTATGGATATCAAGCATGGCATAGTTACTCATAGCCTTGTACCTTTTTGGTATATAATTGCTATAGGAACCTAAGCCTTTCAACCCAAAGACTAAAGCTCATGTAATTGGCCTAGTTATTTTCCTTAGGTTTTTATCCAAATGCTTATTGTTTGACTATGATTAATTTATCCTGGTTTAAACAATGGCTTATTTGGTTTATTTTTTTTCTAATATGACCTACCTATGTTGTAAGCCCAAAATAATTTTTATTCTTTTAAGCTATAAGACCAAAAATATTTTTAATCCATTTTTCAAGAAGGTCTTTAGACATGGAAATCTTTTAAGATGGGTCAAAAATCTTTTTCCTCACGACCCAAGTACAAAGCTCAAAATTTATTTTTAAACAAATCATTTTACAATGGGCTTTCAAACAAAACTATTTTTGCACTTCATCTAAGTTAGAACCTCTTTCTTAAATGAGCTTACAACTATTTAGATCAATTATGGAATACTAAAAATCAAGTGTGGGCCTAATTTATGCCAAGACTTGTTAATCATAGGCTTGTTTGTGGCATGAACTAGTAGTTGCTTTTCCAAATGGGAAATCTATTTATGATAAACCTTTTAATTTAGCTTTGATCCAATATAGCATAAAAGTTATCCTTCTGTTGGCCCAATGGATTAAGACTTAATTAATAAAAATTATTATAGACTGACTTCTATGTTTGAAAATATAACTATTGGTTAAATCATTTGAGTGAATTTTTTGAAAATAAGATATCCCATATTGATATTTTGTTGACCATATACCTAAGAAAAGAGACTCGCCATTTGTGTGTGGAAGATATAAGGTTAGAAGGAATGCCCTAATTATCTTTCTTTGTCTATTGCTTATGCATACAAGCATTGCATTATATGGCATTGATTCTTTATGGCTCACAGACTTGGAGTATAACAGTTCAAAAAGCATACGATAACACCACCTATAACAGTTATTTTTATTCAAGTGCTTCATTGGGAGGATGGATGCAAACCAACTAAGTGATATAGTTAATGAAGTTGTCAAAGCTAGGATGGCCGAGCTACGGGATCAATTGGCTAAAATTATGAAGACCCAGTTGATTGAAATTCTGAAGATCATCAACAATGTTAATGAGGCATGTCCCATTGACATAAAAAAGAAGGGAAAGTCAGCATTAACAAGGAACATGTCCACTGATAGAGATCAAATGAAAAATGAGGGGTTAATCCTATAAGACCAGTGAAACCATGTGTTGTCTAAGTAGAGCAATAAGGGTGGCTACCACCCCTGTGGGCAAAGTCAAAGGGAAAGAAGAGGTGTTGAGAAAAATTCAACAACCGAACCAAAAAAGAAGCGTAAATTTTCAGAATTGGGGAACCTTTGTCAAATATGTGAGAGAATCTAATAAAGATGGATTTGCTACAACCATTGGCCCCTTGACCTCTATACAAGCCTCTACCATCAAATTTTGATGCCAAGGTCTTCTGACAATTCCATTAAGTGCAAGGGCACGAGACAAATAAATGTGCTCGATTAAGGCATGAGATCCAAGATTTGATTGACAGTGAAAAGTTGACTGAGCTTGATAAGCCTAACACTAAGAATAATCCTTTGCCTAAATTTGGAAGGGTGCCATTGCTTGCAACCTTCATGATGGAGGGAGAATTAGAGAAGAGTTTTATCTTGTCATATCATGATATGGATGGAGAAGCTGCTAAAGAGGATGTGCTACTAAACAAGCTTGGAAAAACTGTGGACGATGAAACAATGATCCTTGATAATTGAAAAATCCTTGCCCTTCATATGTCTAAATAAATGAAGCATCTTCGATTCCAATTCAACAAACTTCCCTTGGCTTGTTTGGTTTTTGTTTATTTTCCTTTCTTTGATATTTAATTGGAATAATTATGTTTTTTAAATTATGTTTATTCGAATAAATTATTTTCATTAAATTTTTGATGGTTTTTATTCATTTTGGTGCTCAACCAATGACAAATCTAGCTTGATATTTATAAATTAGCGTATCTATGCATCATGATTTGAATGAATTTACTAGATGAGGGAATTATTCTACAATATTGAGCTATGAATGCTTACTCAGAGAGGACTCCTGTATAATTATGAGTGTCTAGGTCCTAGTTAGTCTTAGAACATACTTTGACAAACTTTCGAGGTGAAATTGAACTCTGCTTATTTAAGGGAGAGATGATCTAGACATTGTTTGGTAAGCCAACAACTAGAATTATCCCAATTAAATATCAATCCCTAGTTGTTCCTTTGAGCCTTCATAAAATTTTAACTTACTCTTCATTGGCTAGTAAACCCAATGACCTACCCTGAGCTGTTGTCACACTTTCGACAAATTTAATGATCACTAAGGCAAAAATGGAAAGAAGATCAAAGAAATGAATGCATAGTCAAGACCATAAGGATAGTTGAAGTTCTCAAGACCATAAGGGTAGTTGAAGTTCACCTGATACTAGGCCTAATATCTCTAATTTATTAAGATGACATCATGGCAATAAATGATTTATCCTTGTTGAAGCAAAATCGCTCTACTCCACTCATCCATAATCAGAAGTATAGAATGGTGTAGACAAAATAATCTTCTTAGAGTTGGACATAAAATAAAAAAAATAAAAAAACAAATAAAAAAAGAGTAAAAAATACAAAAAAAGTGAAAAAAGAGAGAAAAAGCAAAAAAAAAAAAGTTCCCGAGTTTGTGCGAAAGTAAAAGCAAAAGATGAAGATCATCTTAATCAGTTCTATATTTCTTCTAAGGAGATAGAAGGAGATTGAAGTCTAGCAAGATTGCTCCCAGCTGCATATGGCTCCAATAGAAGATTAAAGTATGAAGATTTGTCATTTGTGTCACATCAGCCCCAGCATAAATATAGCTTTTATTTAAACCATGTCCCTTATAGACCCCGTTTCAAGCCCATTAAAGACCTATTGATCTCTCTTGGTACAGTCTATTAGTGGAGATAGTTTGAATAAGCATGCATATGAGATAGACAATATTTAAACTCGATGAGACTTTTTTCCAAGTAATGTGTATATGCCTATCTGAAGTGCAATAGTTCTTGCTCAAATAGAAATGATTCCCGAGTTTAGTACAGTAACTAGGATTTTCATATTATAGAAATGTTAATTTACAAAATTGAGTCCTGAGGTATAATGACACTGATTTGACAATACCTAAATATGATTTTAAGATTTAAAAAAAAAAAACAAATGTGTGTTTTTGTCATACAAAGCCTTCAAGTTAAGAGAAGTATGTTGCACCGTCAAAACTCGAAGGACACATTGGGCAAAATAAAAGATTATTTGCAAGGTTATAAAGAAGTTACCAACTGATGTGCTGAATCATAATTTGAAATGAATGTATCTCTGCTTCTTGGGGACTCCACTACTCATGTTTTCAATATCTTGAAGATAAAAGCCATAAAAATGAAGCCTTCTGTCATTCCAATGGAAGACCTAAATTAGCATCTGGAAGGAATCCGTAAGAGTACTTCAGCTGATCACCTCAGTCTCTGTGTCAATAGAACCATTGTAAGTATCATCCATGCATATCATGCATACATAAACATATCACACTGTATTTTTGTCTTATGTTCCTATCCTTTTTCAAAGTGAACAACAAATACTCTATAAAGCAAACAATGAGAAGCAGATATGGAATCAGGGGGCATGGAATGCCCATTACTTGAGGAAGCTCTAGTCACTTTATAAAAATAGAGATGCATGCTTATGCAAAGAACCGGATAATACACAAACATCAATCAGAGCCTACATGAAAAAATATTGGTTTGAGCCTACACATGGGGCAAAGCTTCCTCTTTTCAATTTTTTAGTTTGTGTGCACAAAATATTTTCAGGCTCATTTTCAATATTTTGCCATGCATGGGGCAAAGAGAGGATATGAGGACTAGCTAAAAAATAGCTGAATTTTTTTTTTTTGTAAAAGATCATTTAAGAAAGCAATAAGAAGAAAATTAGAACTCTCAAAAGAATGAATATGCAAAAGATAAAGTGATCAGTCCAACTAGAAGAGCTGAAGCCAATATAGGACAGATCTCCAAGGATGAAGATCCATTTTTGAAGGGTGAAGACTCGATCTCCAAGGATGAAGATCCATTTTGAAGAGTGAAGACTTAATCTCAAAGGATGAAGATCCATTTTAAAGAGTGAAGACCCAATGACTAAGGATGAAGATCCATTTTAAAGGATGGTGAAGACTCGATATCCAAGGATGGAAATCCATTTTAAAGGGTGAAGACTTGATATCCAAGGATAAAGATACATTTTGAAAGGTGAAGACTTGATGTCAAAGGATAAAGATCCATTTTGAAGGGTGAAGACTTGAAGTTCAAAGGATGAAGATCCATTTTGATGGGTGAAGACCCAATGACAAAGGATGAAGATCCATTTTGAGGGTAAAGACCCACAATCCATTATAGAATTGATCAATCGACTAGAAGAAAGCCAAAATTTTCATATGACAGAAGGTCAGTCCAGCTAGAAGAGCTGAAGTCGATCCATTGAAGAATGGAGTAAGTGGCTAAAAGAAAGCCATGATAGAAGCTCAATAGGCTAGAAGAGCTATAATTAATTGGCTAGAAGAAAGCCAAAACTTTCAAACTGATAGAAGGTCAATCAAATTCAGTCTCGGGTCTAGGTATCCAGTCTCAGATCCAAGTACCCAAATAAAATTCAGTGTCGGGTCCAAGTATCCAGTCTCGAGTTCAAGTACTCAAATTAAATTCAATCTCGGGTCTAAGTACCAAAATCCAATTCAGTCTTGGGTCCAAGTACCCAAATCAACCAATCCAGCTTCGGGTCCAGAATCCAAATTACTTTTTTCTAGTCCAGAACTTAATCCTGGTCTAGAGTCCCAAACCAATCGGGGTCCAACACCTAAACCACCTGGGGTCCAGATCCCAAAACCAATCTGGGTCTAGAACTCAAATCTTTTTCTAGTCTAGAACTCATTCCAAGTCTAGAACCCAATCAATCTTGGGTCGAGAACCCATCCTCATCCAAGATTAGCTCAAAGTCATGTTGCTTTTCATTCTCTTCTACTAGGTTTAATCTTCTACTAAAACCCTTAATTTTGGCTTCGAATAAATTTAGATCTAATTAAAAGGCTAAAATAGATTCAAGAAGATTAAACCTAGTCCGGTCTGATTTTAAAGCCCAATTCAAGGTTGGTTTAATTTCAAAAGCCTAAAATGGGTCTGATACATTCTTAAAATCCCAAATAAATCTGGTCCAACCTAAAATTGGCTTAGCCAATTCATTATTTGCCACAGGTCTTACTTGGGACAAATTGGCCTTGCCAATTCATCCCAGACCTTGCATGCCAATTCATCCCAGGCCCTTGCCTGGGGTGAATTGGCCTTGCCAATTTGTCCTAGATCTTGCCTGGGGTGAATTAGCATAGCCAATTCACGACATTCACCCCAGGAGACCTAAACCAAGCCTACAGTGCTCACAGCCCTCGTAGCCCATGCCCGCAGGCTCTCACAGCTCCTTGCAGCCAGTGCTCGTAGCCCGCACCCATGGCCCTCGCCTCCCACGCCCATGGGAAATTTTACCAAAACCTAATTTAATTTGGAAAGTTTTAAATATTTCCTTAATAAACAAGGACTATGTTTTATTAGTTGCCTATAAATCAAGGATTTGAAGATTAGAAAGAGGACTTGAACTTTTTGACTTTGGAATGACAGAGGCAAAAAAGCAAGAACAATATAAAACCCTAGCAATTAAAAAGAAAAATGGGACAAAAGCATCAAATAAAAAGAACCACCTTACAAAGGCAGTGACACTGTCTTGGTGATAGCTCAGGCCAGGAATCAATTACTCTAGGCAGACAAATGGTAGTCAAAGTCATGTTGATTTTAATGGAATATGTGATGAACTTAGGGGATAAATGATGATGTTTGTAATTTTGAGCATCTTAGGACATTTGATGATATCTTGGTTGATTGGCCTTTGAGCTCTGATGGTGAAGATGAAGAACTTACTGTAGTAAGGAATAATGCAAGGGTGTATTGGAAAAAGATTGCTCCTATTATAGATGAAAATGCAAGGTAGTGATAACGAAGCAAATAGGAAACCCTTGGATGATGACTTATAAAATGCTGATGTAGAAGAAGAAATAGATGATGATGAAGTATGGGGTTGAAGTGATGGTGAGAATTCTGGAGATAGTGTATATTATGATAGTTTAGACATAGGTTCTTATTATAGTGAGACTGATGAAGAAGGGGATAGGGAAATGGTGAGTAGAAACAATAAAAATGTTCAATTTGACCCAAATTCAACCATACTTGTTTTTGGAAATGGTTTTTAAAGACAAGGAAGAGGTGAGAGAAGCAAGGATAGACTATGCAGTAAAAAAGGCACTTGATATTCATTTTGTAAAAAATGAACCAAAAAGGTTGAGGGGCCACTGTCATAAGTCATGTCATTGGGTTTTATTTGTTAGCATGGAAAACAATAGTTAGACATTGACAGTTAAGACCTACATCCCGCACCATAAATATTATTGGGTGAACAGAGTTAAATTTTCTAGATCAAAGTTTATTGTCAAAGCCTTTAGGAGCAGAATAAGAACACAACCTGGCATAAGGTTAAGGAGTTTGAAAACTTTAGTGAAAACTGAGCTTAAGCTGCATGTGTCATATGTTGTTGTTAGGAATGCCAAGAAGAAAGTTATCAAAGAGTTGATGGGAGATTGTAGGGAGGAATATGCACTTCTTCATGACTATGTCTATGAAATTTAAAAACTAATTTTGCAAGCAGATGCATAGTTAAAACTAGCTTGGATTATGGGGAAGATAGGGTTGATTTTAGCAAATTTTATATGTGCTTTAAGGCTTGTAAGTTAGGGTGGTTAGCAGGATGTAGAAAGATCATTAGGGTAGATTGATGTTTCCTTATAGGAGTGTGTAAGGGTCAGCTCCTTTGTGCTATAGGAAGATATGGAAACAATCAAATGTTTCCAATAGCATGGGTGTGGTAGGTTTAGAGACTATAGCCACCTAGACGTGGTTTGTGAACAAGATCCAGCATGATCTGCAACTTGGTGATGGAGAAGGATATGCTATCATCTCAGGCATGCAAAAGTTTTGTTGCTATAACCCTTCTATTTTGTTATCATCATGTGAAATGTTTATTATATTGTCTTAATTTTATACTAGGGTATGGATGCTGCTATTAAAGAATTGTTTCCTAATGTTGAGCATAGGATGTATGCTAGACACATCCATGCTAATTGGGCAAAGACTTGGAGCGGTCATGATAGAAAATTTACCTGAAAGAAAAAATGAAAGCCTTGAAAAGATTAGGAACAGGAAGTGTGGAACATGCATTACAATATGATAATGAAAAGTGGTCAAAGGCTTTCTTTAAAACTGAAGTTAAATGTGATAGTGTTGATAACAATATGTTTGAGACTTTCAATGGCTAGATATTAGATGCATGATGCAAGTCCATTGTCTCTATGTTAGAAGATATACGAGTGCAAGTCATAAGGAGATTGTGGACAAAGAAGAGGCAAGCTGACACATGGATTTGCGAGTATGCACTTAAGGCAATGCAAAAACTGGAAAACAATAAAGATAAATCTTATAACTAGTTCATGGAGCGGAATACGGATGAGGGTTATGAAATAACAAATGTCTATAACAATAATGATAAGGACATTGTGAACATAAGGAATTCCACATGCACATCTAGACAATGGGATTTGATTGGAATTCCTTGTCAGCATGCATGTTGTGCTATATACCATGAATCTGAGCATCCTGAGAAGTACATGAGCCACTGGTATAGTAGAGATACTTACCTCAAAGCCTACAACCACATTATCAAATGTATACCTAATAAAATGCATTGAGAAAATACAGGGGAGGAGAGAATACTGCCACCAGAGTTTAGATTAATGCCCAGTAGGCCTAAAAGAAAATGAAAGAAAGACAAAGAAGAGAAAAAGAAAACTAGAAAGCTGTCAAGATCTGGCAGAATAATGAGATGTCATAATTATAAAGAGCAAGGGCACAATAAAAGAGGATGTCCACGGATTGATACAACAGTAAAGGTATTTAAATGTTGTAAATTTAGTGACTATTTGGCATATCATTTTTCTATACTATAAACACCTTTTATTTTACTAATTGTTTCTTTATATGCAAGGATCAAATGAGAAAATCACACAAGAGGCCAGCGGAAGAAGTTTGCTAGCAGTATTCAATGTTTAGGAAGAAGCATATTGGATATGAGCTTTTTAAAGAATTTTATCATAGCAAAAGCGAAGGAACTTCAAAAGGATCTCATGCTAAGAAGAAAACAATTTCAACTTCTACAAATGGAGAATCAGAAACTATTGCAAAATCACATCAGCCAACCTAAGGAAGCTCTTCTATTCAAGATTCACCCATAGTAAGACAAGTCTCAAGTTGCAAGCGAGTATCAATCACAACATGATCATCCATTAATTATCTCTCCATAACCAACCCCAAATGCTCAAGTTTATCAACCAAGAAAGCCTTTTTGGTCAAAGAGTAAGATAAGGGCACTTTAAACTAATGGTTTTGGTTGCTATGTCAACATGCAATTTAGAGGAGCTATATACTAGGTACTTACCACTTCTATGTTGTGACTTTTGACAAGTTTGTTGCTTATTTTATTAATGTGTGTTTCTATCCTTGTAGTCAAGTAATACAAGGCCAAAATATTTATATGGTGTACAATTGAGATCAACCACTACAACTCAGGCTACTACTTCAACTATGCCAACTCAGGCTACTGCAACTATGTTTCAAGGTCTAAGAGGGAAAGCACCTGTTGATCCAATGCTGAGATCTTCTAAAATAAAAACACAAATTGGGAGCACTCAAAGTAATGCTAATGCAGAGCAAAGGCCAAGATAAAAGATTTAATCTTTTTTTTTGGTTGTTTACCCATATTTTATTTGTTGGCCTTGTTTTTGTTTGTTTGTTGGCCTATTCTTATTTTGTTTGTTGGCCAACTGATATTATTTTATTTTTGTAAGCAAAGTTATATTTATTTGTAGGCCAAACGATACTTTGTTTTTAGCCAGGTAATACTTTGTGATCAGCTTCCATTTCAATTAATAATAAAATTGTGGTTTATTAGTCCAAAATGTTTATATTCTCTTGCACATATTTCTTCTCATAATCAATTAAATGTATTATAAAACTATTAATTTTGTAATTCATTCACAAGGAAATTACTCCATAAGTTGAATAAAACACTGATAATGATCATTCATATTACTTCAAAAGGGGTTTTAAAATTACATTAATTTCCCATACTATATTTATACAAAATTAACCCTTGCAAAGTTAACCCACCAAACATAAACATAGTTTAATTCATACTATTTCAATAGTATTCTCATAATACATTAATTTCCCATATAATATTTACATAAAATCAGCCCACCAATAACCAAAAGAGCAACCATTTTATATGCCCCACACTTTGCCTTTGACACACTCAACTTCTCCTTTAGCTCAATAAACTCAGCTTTGATCCTTCTAAGTTTTGTCTCTTGTGCTTGTCTCAATGCTTCATATCTAGCATAACTTGTAGCCACCTCATCCTCCCAATCATTCCTTTCTTTTATCAAGTGACCAATGCTAGACTTCATATCATTTATGATGAAATACAAGTATTCACTAATCTCTCATCCATCCACTTAAAGTAGTCACAAATAAGACCCTACAAATCATTAATAAACATAAATTACAGAAAATGGGTTTCTGTATTATCAATGCTAAACAATATCTACAGAACTAAAATTCATTTAAACTCCCTTTCATTCACCAATTAATCATTCAAATAAATACATCATCATGTTTCACATACCTGTCTATATGAGCAACCCCAAAACCTCCACCCAGGGTTTCTATCAGTCCAAGAGAATCTCAATACTGGTGCCCTTTCGCACTTGCATCTAAGAGATTCTCTTGCCATTACTAAAAATCTCTCAGGCAATCATGTGTTGTGTGGCAAAAATTCATACAATTCCCTTTGATTAGCAATACTTCTGGCCAGTTTTTTGTCCGCTATAATGTCATCGCTAGCTTTAGAGTTTTCAGTTGACATCTTCTTTAACTTCAAACATTTGGAGAAATGAGTTAGAATTATAGAAAACCCTAGCCTTTTTCTGCTTGGTCGCCCTCTTTACTAGCATTTTATAGTGCTAACATGGCATTCCATTAGTCCACATGGATTTTGTTAGCCAACTCTGTTTAGTGAGGGCTTACTTTTCATGTTTCAAAAAGTTCGAGGGCTCAATGTAATCAAAGTTAAGTTTAAGGGCTCAATGTTAAAAAATTAACAAGTTAAGAGGCTTGAAAATGCTTTTTTCCTAACTTTTTTTTATTTCCTTTCTTTATTTTTATTCTGAAGCTTGAAACACTCAGTTTTAATGTGCCCTTTCTTCTTACAATAATTGCAACTTAGATGACTATTTTTTGACTTTGATTTTGATCTCAATCGATTACTACTGGTAGGCTCCCTTGTAAAGGACCTTCTTCTAACAACCAAACCCTATGCTGGACTGTCAAAATGGCTAGTGGTGAGTTCTTTGTCAAAGAGATCTTTAGAATACAAAATGCTTTCACATCCTTTAACTTTAGAGACTTGTTACTGTAAATCAATGTTCCTCTAAAGTTCTTAAATGATGGGGGTAGTGAATGAAGCAACATGAGAGCCTGATCTTTATTTTCGTAATTAATTTCCATATTCACCAAGTCCAAAAGAATAGAGGAGAACTCATCAATATGAGATTGACAGATGTACCCCGCCATAGAGAGAGGGTATAAATGGTGCTTGGCAATCAGTTTGGTGGTAAGATTCTCTGTGATATATAAATATTCCAACTTATCCCATAAATCCTTAGTTGTCTTTTGATCAAGGACTTCACACAACAATTCATTGGACAAGCAAATTTAAATCATAGAAATGGCCTTCTCATAAATCGCTGCCATTTTATCTTCATCCATCGTAGTAGGCAACTTATCCTTACCCAATAGTGCTTTATACAGACCGTTTTGCGTCAAGATTCATTGAAATATATAATAGGAACTTGTGACATTCGTTAACATTTAAAAGTTAATAAAATTTTAACACCATGTTGGTAAATTTTAGATAAATCTGTGAACCATTCTTTAATTAAACAAAGTTAAGGATTGCTTACCTTATTTTTGTTAGACTGGGGAAATTAACTTGCCTTATTATTATTTTTTTGGCACATTAGAACATAGTTGATCATTAAGTGCATATTCTTTTGAATATTAGGCTTAGGATTGATTCCCTCTCCCTATTCCAATACTTAAAAAAAATTGTCTACATGAGTTTTTACTGTGCTGCTTTTATAAGATTAGTGACTTGCACATATTATTGACTGGTAATAGTTCATGAGTATTCCTTTTTCCCTTTTAACGTGAAAATTTCACAATTATTCTTTTAGGGAAAGTTCATCCTTTTTCTCAAGGGACTAAAGGATCCTTGATATTGAAGAACATGTGTTATAATTATTATATATATATGTGTGTGTGTGTGTTATTGGTTTGGGTGTAGAGTGATTGAAAATACTGGTCTCACAGTAGTAAAATGATGATGGTGACATATTCGAGATCTTACAATCTATATGGAAGCTTAGAAGATGCTTAATGACATGACAGATACAAATGATATTTAAGGAGGGACAGTGTTGCATGTACCTTCGAAGCAAACATCTTCAGCTAACAACAAAAGGCACTCAAAGAAAAATAGAAGATGAAGTTAGTTTATCATCTGTTTCAGGTTGCACCTTTTGTATTATGTTTGTAGTTGAAAAAATTTCTTTTCTTGTGATGTTAAATCATATTAAATTTAGATTGGAGCTAACCATTTTAAAAGAAGGAAAAAAGAGAGAGAATATAGGCAAGTCACATATATAGCACTAAAACTATCAAAATTTCAATTAGAATTTTTTTTTGGAAAAGTTTCCCTTTTAAGTTGATTCAAATTAGTAAGATTTATATTATTATAATATTGATTTGGTATGAAAATGATAGCTCAATTTATTAGGAAAAAATATCATTTAAATGGCAATTAATTTAAAATGTGTCTTTCTTAATTTTGAACCATTTGAAAATTGAAAAACCCGGGAGCTTTAGCAAGAATATAGGTTGCTGCTCAGTCTGCAAGTTGAATTATGGGGAACCTATGGTGGTCTTCATATAGCCTGGAGTCTTGATCATCGCATAGTCATCTTGGAAATGGATAACTCTCTCGTTGTGGATTTAATCACTAAAGATGATACAAGCATCAATGGGCAAACGTCCTTGATCCAAGCCATAAAGAATTGGTTGTCTAATAATCGGGAGGTTCAAGTCCAGCATTCTTATCGGGAAGGCAACAAATGTGTGGACTGGCTGGCCAAACTTTACTTTTTCTCTCAGTTGGCTTTTATCTACATTTTCAAGTTCCTAGTGGTCTTCAGCAGTTTATTGTGGAGGACATTATAGGCATTTCCTAGCCAAGGATGTGCATGAGGAATCTTTAGTCTCTTCAGCATTTTACCTCTTCTTTGTGACTAAAAAAGAAAAAAAAAAGAAGCCCTGCAGTGAGTTATAAGGCCATCGATTGAGGGATATACTTCAAGCCCACTATCAAATATTTTTTGGCAATAAAGCAGCGCAATCTTAATTTGAAGAGAATTTGACCATGAAGAGAATTTGATCATCACCATTATAAAATATATAAGTTCCAAGATCCAATAATAGAATTTATCACAAATTTATATTACAATAATAAATTTCCCATGGTTCACTTTCTCCTGGATTCATAGATGTGATTGTTTTATCATCCCGTTTAACTATGTGTAATATATTTTTTATATTGATGCCTATCAATCATCTTTCTCTTCACTTGGTGCCTATTTTCATAACAATCCTGAAAAAAGGACCTTCCACAGCAATGAAAGTATCACTCATATTGCATATACAAAGTAAAATGAAAGTATACATATTTTTTAAAATAAACTTTCTCGTAAATGTATCAACCAAAACTTTCTCCCTCAAGTTAGGGTTCTCTCTCTTCTTGTAAGAGTTTCACCAACACCCACTGTCCGACAATAAAAACCCATTTCCTATTCCTCATCTCTCTGCTTTCAACTCTATTGATTTAAACTACATTGTCCTCCAAACATCCTCATCAGAAAATCAATCCCCATCACAATCTCTATAACCTCCTAGTCTTTTTACTCCCTTTCCCCTACCCTTCACCCTGACGATAGGCTTGTTAAGCCTTTACCCAAGTGGAGTTGTTACTATATGCGACCTTTACCTTCATTCAAATCCCCTCAGGTAGACATATATGGGCATCCTTTCCTGGTTCAACAAAGGCATCGACCGAGTCTCTTCAAGGATTAAAAGGCAAAAGGCCATCCTTATTGAGGTATGAATGTCAATTTGGGATTGTTGGCTCTTTAATTTAAGTCTGGGTGTCTATCCTTTGTCCCTATAGATGTCTACCTAGTTTCTATGAATGTTGTCCCTTTAGGAGAGCTCATCTTTCACTCCTTAGTTTTAATTTTAGTCATAGTTTTGCTTAGGTTGTATGTGGACAGTGGCAGAACCAGAAATTAAAGGATGGGCAAAATTTTCTAAAATAAAAAAAATTACAGACGAATTGAAGATAAAATTAAATATTTTATATTATAATAAAATTTATTTTTTTGTTTTATATTATTTATTAAATTCTAAAAATTTATTAAACTTTTGCCATGTTTTTTATTTTAATTTTTAGATATATTAATTTATTTAGATGATTTTATTAAATTAAATTTTATAACAATACTATTTTAAGGAAGAATATTAGTTTTATCCAATTCATAATCAAATTATATAATTATAATACTAATCTAAATACAAAATCACAAAACTACCTACTAATTAAAAATAAAATATATATAGTGAAAAAAGTTAATAATTTATATACATAATTGGGTTAACAATATAATTTATCTCCAAATTTAGTAAAATTTTCAATTCTACCCAAGTTTGAACTTTATTACAATTTGATATATAAACTTTTTGAATTGTAACAAATCTATCTTAAGTCCTTCTACTCACGTGACCTTGCTTAGTTGTATTGCTTATGTGACGTTAATAATAAAAAAAAAATGTTGACATAGCCTTTGACGTGGAGTTATATTAAAAAAAAATAAATAAAATAAGGAAATACAAAGGTAAAAAGTTGTAGTTTTGCCTTTGTACCCAAATATCCAAAAAGTAAAACGTTTTCCTCATTCTTATCCAAATCCCAATTCTCCCACTTCATCAGGTAAATAATGCACTACTCCATTCCAATTCAACATTAACAAGAACTGAAACCTACAAACATTTTCTAAATACATTTGAGAAAAAACTGCAATATGGTAAGAAGGAGAATTAGGTGGCCGAGCTACCACAAATAAGGATCATATTTACAGTTAGAAGGCAGATCTTTAAAGGCATATTAGAAGATTTGTGAAGTTGGAAGGCATATGTTCTCTAGCGCCTTTGATGAATAAATGGGTAGGTGAATTTGCAACTTTAGCAACAATATTTTGCTCGTCATCTTCAAGAACACATGATTTGCGATACAATTCAGATACTTGTATTTTGTTCCTATAAATTCTTGAATCTTCTAGCATTCCTAGGTCATTTAATTCATTAATAATATTTGCAGCATAATCCTCTATAATCTCCCTTGGTTTTTTATTAATTTGTAACGAAGTAATTGAATCTTAATTTTATATTAATTAAGCGTATATTAGATATTGTTTTAATTTTTTTTTTAATAATTTTTAGTTACTTTTTTTGTCTTAATTTCGAGTCACTTAATTATATATGTATGTATTTTATTTTTTAACTATTTTAAAGAGGGAAGCATAAAACAATATATATATATATATATAACTAATAACTTAATCATTCAAAAAATTATATAATACAATGATGATTCCAACTAAACATCCTAGTTATTTAGAATATAAACCAATTGGATAATAACATATCTTTCTTGAGTCGTTATATTATTAAATAGTATAATAAGATGAACCAGCAACACCTTAAGCTCTGATACAACTGGTTAAAAATTTTAAAACACAAAATAAGAGCATAACAGAATATAGGCAAAGAAACAAAAAAAAGAGAGTAAAAACTTAGCTAAAAAGATTACCATATTCCATTTGATTAAGCTGGATATATACAAAAAAATTATCTTCTTCTTTATAGCAGTCGATACCAACTTCCCTTGAAATATCGGAATTTGACTCTTTGCTCTTTAAGTTAAGTATTTTTACAGGCTACTTTTAGAGTTCAAAACAATTACATAAATAAAATTTAACAAAATAAAAAAGACATCTAAAATCTTCAACACTTGATGTTATTTGCTGTTATGTGCGAGGACTATCACTCCTCCTTGATACAAGTGTTGGAACACAATCCGAACTTTAATTTTAGAGTTTCAAATCTTCCTTTTTGCAAGGATGTTGAGATATAAATAATTTGATCCTCCAAGTTGCAATATTGAAGTTGTATCTCTCTTTCCTTTTGTGCTTCTCATAAGAAATGATACATTATCTTGATATACTTTATCTTTCCATGAAAGATAGGACTTTTTGCTATGGAAATGGTTGATTTGTTGTCACAAATAACTTCAATTGGTTTGCATTGTTCTTGTTTCAAAATTTTGAGTATCCTTCTTGTAGACCCTTAATTTTGGCACGGATTTGGTTTAATAAGCTTACATTATTCTATTATAATTTTAAAAAATCTAAACCTAATTTTAAAGCTTAAATATTAGATGGTCCAATCCATAAAAGCCCAAATTAAATTGTAAAATAGGTTTGGTTTGAAAGAAATTAAAAATTAGGGCTCGATTTGAGTCGGGACATGCCAAAATAGAGATGAGCATGGCTCATGCCGATTTGGATGCCCAAATCGACATGAGCCATGGCTCATATCGATTTGGACCTTCTAAATCAATATGGGTTTGGCTCCATATCGATTTGGAACCTCCAAATCGATATGAGCCCCTTTAAATATGAGATTTGACCAGCCATTTGATTTCCTAATCAACTTATAAGTCTTTTAACACTCGGATTAGGTTTAGAGTTAAGGTTTTGTTTTCCTATAAATACATGATTAATACACAAAAGAGGGGGAGAGATGGCAATTTTGATTAACAAATTGGCAGTAAAGAAAGGAAGGGAGTAACAATAAAAATGAAAACAAGAAATTAACAGACAACAACCAATAGCCACCTTGAACAATCAGTGAACATACATAATTTAAACCAATAGCAACCAAAGAGATAGTAACCAAGTTTGCTTCGTTGCAACCAAAGAGAAGATTGATCCAGACAGTAACACAGATTGGATTCAACATTTTAATTTGGAGAAACCAACAAAATGGAGGTCTGATTCCTGTGATTAATTAAATTGAACTTACAGTAGCTATTTTGTTATAATCCTATTCAGTGAGTTGCTTTAATTTTTCAATAATTAATTGAGCTCTCTATATTTGATTCATCTAAAAATATTCAAGTATTTATAAATTTATAATCATTGTAGTCAATATTAAATATTAAACTACACATGACTTTGATCACGTTAAGCATCAAACCCTAATATTATTCTCAGAAACCCAGAAACCCTAATATTATTTTCTAAAGCCCTAAAATCCTAATATTATTCTCTAAAACCCTAAAACCCCAATGTTGTTTTCTAAAATCCTAAAAACCCTAGCTTGATCACCAAAATCCTAATTCATATATTAAGCCTTAATTTTATATATCTCATGTTTAATTTAAATACTGAAATCTAGATGCAATTAGTTCATGTTTATGAAGAATGACTCATTAATGTTTTGCTTGTTATGGATGCTTTATTTTATAGTTGATTGAGTTAATTTATTTGATTTATTATTATTTTAGTTTTCAAGATATAAGAGGTATGTTTTCACTTTGTGGGTACCTCATTAATTAGATTTAATGTAATTTAATTATTTTAGATTTTGGGGATTAATGTATATGGCATGTTTTGTCCTATTTAGTTTTTAGATATTGAACATTATAAGGGCATGTTTTCACCCAGTATGGGTGCCCATTTATTTTGTTTTGAACTTGTGATTTTAATAAAGTAATTCTTATGATTGCATTTAGTATGGATAATATCATTATAATTAAGAATTTTATAATATTAAGACCTGAAAAGGAGGCCGGCTCTAATAAATCGGGTGCTGTGGGGGTGTTGGGTCATTCTCACATTCCCCACGCGTACCCAATTTTTCGAACCCAATAGGAGATTGGGGATTCCTTAGGAATCGATTCATCTATTCCTTTCTTTTTTTTTTCCAGCCCATCCGGGTGGCGACTTTATTTTCTCTAGGTTTAGGCCCGTATTCTCTAAAGCCCTGAGCCTAACAGTGTTGAAGTCACAAGAACCATTCCACATGGGAGTGGGAGCGAAAATTCCCTCTCATAGTGGTGACTCCAATGGGGATAAGAGAAGTTGATTCCGTTGGTCTTTATATTATTTTATTCTTTCTTATTATGATATTGTCCATTGCATTATTTAGATTGCATTGTGCGCGTGAGTTAGGATGCCCATGTTACCTGTGTTGTGTTATGTAAGGAATACCATACTTTCACGCAAGGTATGAAGATCGAGTATAGCATAACCACTCATAGCCTTTTACCTTTTGACATATACTTGCTATGAGAGCCTAAACTTTTTAACCCAAAAACTAAAGATCATGTAATTAGCCTAGTAATTTTCCTTAGGTTTTTACTCCAAAAGCTTGTTGTTTGACTATAATTGATATATCCTGGTGTGAACCATGGCTTATTTGGTTTATTCTTTTTCTAAAATGACCTAATTATATTGTGAGCTCAAATAATTTTTTCCTCTAAATTCAAAAGACCAAAACTATTTTCAAAATTTTTGAAATGTTCTTTGGACATAAAAATTTTCCAAAACAAGTCAAAAATTATTTTCTATCTCATGACCCAAATACAAAGCCAAAAATTCATTTTTTTTTTCTAAAATCATTTTACAATGGGCTTTCAAACAAAACTATTTTTGCACTTTATCCAAATTAAAATATTTTTCTTTAAAGAGCTTATAACTATTTAGGTCAATTATAGAATGCTAAAAATAAAGTGAGGGCTTAATTTATTCTAAGACTTATTAATCATAGGCTTGTTTATGGCATAAACCATTAGTTGCTTTTCCAAATGGGAAATCTATTTATGATAAACCTTTTAATTTAGTTTTAATCCAATATATCATAAAAACTATTTTAATTGATTGGATTGATTAAAGCCTAATTAATGAGAATTATCATGAACTGACTTCCATTTTTAAAAATATAACTATTGGTTAAAATCGTCTGAGGGAATTTTTTGAGAACAAAATGTCCCATGTTGGTATTTTGTTGACCATATAACTAGAAAAAGAGACTCATCTTTCGTGTGTGAAAGTTATAAGGTCAGAAGGGACGTCCTAATTATCTTTGTTTGTTTATTATTTGTGCATACATGTATACATCCATACATGCATTGCATAACATGTCATTGATCCTTTCTGGCTCACATATTTGGAGTATAGCAATTTAAGAGCATACGATAACACCACTTACAACAGTGATTTTGATTCAAGTACTTCATTGGAAGGATGGATACAAACCAGCTAAGGGATATAGTCGATGAGGTTGTCAAAGCTAGGATGACTGAGCTACGGGATCAATTGGCTGAAATTATTAAGACCCAGTTGATTGAAATTCTGAAGATCATCAAGAATGCTAATGAGGCATCTCCTATTGACATAAAGAAGAAGGGAAAGGCAACATTGACAAGGAACAAACCCACTGATAGAGATCAAATGAAAAATAAGGGGTCAATCCCTATTCTACGAGACCAGTCGAACCATGTGCTGTCTAAGTAGAGCCATATGGGAGGCTACCACCCCAGTGAGCAAAGTCAAGGGGAAAGAAGAGGTGTTGAGAAATACAGCAACCAAACTAGAAAAGAAGTGTAAATTTTCAGACTTAGGGGAACCTTTGTCAAAGATGTTAGAAAATCTAATTAAGATGGATTTGTTACAACCATTGGCATCTCGGCCTTTACACAAGCCTCTGCCATCAAATTTTGATGCCAATGTTTTCTGCCAATTCCATCATGTGCAAGGGTATGAGAAAGATAAATGTGTTCGGTTAAGGCATGAGATCCAAGATTTGATTAACAGTGGAAAGCTGCCTAAGCCTCATAAGCCCAACACTAAGAATAATCCTCTGCCCAAATTTGAGAGGGCACCACCGCTTGCAACCTTCATGATCGATGGAGGATTGGAGGAGAATTTTATCTTGTCATCTTGTCATGACATGGATGGAGAAGCTACTAACAAGCTTGGATTAACTATGGATGATGAGGCAATTATCCTTGATGATTGAAAAATCCTTGCCCTTGATATGTCTAAATAAATGGAGCATTTTTCGACTACAACTCAACAAAATTCTCTTAGCTTATTTGGTTATTTATTTTATTTTCTATATTTGCTATTTTCTGGAACTATTATTCTTTTCAAATTAAGATTGTTTGAATAAGTTACTTTCATCAAAATTTTTGTTTATATTGGTATTTATTCATTTTAGTGCTCATCCAATGATGAATCTAGCTTGATATTTATAAATTAGCGTATCTGTATATCATGATTTGAATGACTTTACTAGGTGAATGAGTTATTTTATAGCATTGAGTTGTGTATGCTTACTTAGAGAGGGCTCCTGCATAATTATAAGTGTCTAGGTCCTAGTCAATCTTAGAACATACTTTGATGAACTTTTGAGGCGAAATTGAACTCTGGTTATTTAAGAGAGAAATGATCTAGGCATTGTTTGATAATCCAAGAACTAGTATCCACCCATGTAAATATCAATCTCTAATTGTCTCTATGAGCCTTCATAAATTTTAGCTTACTCTTCATTGGCTAGTAAACCAAATAACCTACCATGAGCTATTATAACTCTTATGACAAATCTAATGATCACTAAGGTTAAGAGGTAAGAAGATCAAAGAAAGAAATGTATAGTCAAGACCATAAGGATAGTTGAAGTTCTCAAGACCATAAGGGTAGTTGAAGTTCACCTAATATTAGATCTAATATCTCCAATTTATTATGATGACATCAGAGCAACAAATGATTTATCCTTGTTAAAGCAAACTCACTCTACTCTACTCATCCATAGTTAGAAGTATAGAATGGTGAGAGCAAGACACTTCTTTTAGGAGCTAGGTCCCAAAAACAACAAAAAACACAAAAAACACAAAAAAGAGGAAAAAAGAGGAAAAAATATAGAAAAAAGAGAAAGAGAAAAATCAAAAAGAGAAAGAAAGAAAAAAGAAATAAAAAAGGGGTCCTGAGTTCGTGCAAAAGCGAAAGGAAAAGATGAAGATTGTCTTAATTGATTCTATATTTCTTCTAAAGAGATAGAAGAAAATTGAAGTATAGAACCCATCCTTATCCAAAATCAGCTCAAAATCATATTGCTTTTCACTCTCCTCTACTAAAGTCTCAGATCGTTCAAGCAGGGGCCAAAACTGTAGACCCTTAATTTTGGCAAGGATTATATTTAGTAAGCTTACCTTGTTCTATTAGAATTTTAAAGAAGCTAAACCTAATTTTAAAGCTTAAATATTAGATGGTCGAATCCATAAAAGCCTAAATTAAATTGTAAAATAGGTTCGGTCAGAAAGAAATTAAAAATTAGAGCTTGGTTTGAGTCAAAACATGCCAAAATTGAGATGAGCATGGCTCATATTGATTTGGATGCCCAAATTGACATGAGCCATGGCTCATATCGATTTGGATGCCCAAATCGACATGAGCCATGGCTCATATTGATTTGGACCTTCCAAATTGATATTGGTTTGGCTCCATATCGATTTATAACCTCCAAATCAATATGAGCCCCTTTAAATCTGCATTTTGACTAGCCATTTGATTTCCTAATCAACTTATAAGTCTTTTAACACTCGGATTAGGTTTAGGGTTAAGGTTTTATTTTCCTATAAATACATGATTAATACCAGAAGAGGGGGAGAGGTGGCAATTTTGATTAACAAATTGGTTTGTAAAGAAAGGAAGGGAGCAAAAATTAAAACAAAAATAAGAAATTAACAGACAACAACCAATAGCCACCTTGAACAATCAGTGAACATACAAAATTTAAACTAATAGCAACCAAAGAGGCATTAACCAAGTTTTCTTCACTCCATCCAAAGAGAAGATTGATCCAGGCAGTAACACAGATTGGATTCATCATTTTAATTTGGAGGAACCAACAAAATGGAGGTTTGATTCCCATGATTAATTAAATTGAACTTACAGTAGCTATTTTGTTATAATCCTATTCAGTGAGTTGTTTTAATTCTTCAATAATTAATTTGGCTCTCTATATTTGTTTCCTCTAAAAATATTCAAGTATTTATAAGTTTATAATCATTGTAGCCAATATTAACTATTAAACTACACATGACTTTGATCACGTTAAGCATCAAATCCTAATATTATTCTCAGAAACCCAGAAACCCTAATACTATTATCTAAAACCCTAAAACCCTAATATTGTTCTCTAAAACCCTAAAACCCCAATTTTGTTTTCTAAAATCCTAAAAACCCTAGCTTGATCACCAAAACCCTAATTCATATATTAACCCTTAATTTTATATATCTCATGTTTAATTTAAATACTGAAATCTAGATGCAATTAGTTCATGTTTATGAAGAATGACTCATTAATGTTTTGCTTGTTATGGATGATTTGTTTTATGATTGAATGAGTTAATTTATTTGATTTATTATTATTTTAGTTTCCAAGATGTAAGAGGTATGTTTCCACTTTGTGGGTACCTCATTAATTAGATTTAATGTAATTTAATTTATTTTAGATTGTGGGGATTAATATAAAGGGCATGTTTTTCACCAAGTGGTGGGTGTCCTATTTAGTTTTTGGATATTGGACATTGTAAGGGCATGTTTCAATCCAGTATGGGTGCCCATTTATTTTATTTTGAACTTGTTGTGATTTTAATAAAGTAATTCTTATAATTGCATGTAGTATGGATAATATTATTATAATTAAGAATTTTATAATATTAAGACCTGAAAAGAAGGTCGGTTCCAATGAACTGGGCGTTTTGGGGGTGTTGGGTCATACTCACATTCTCCATGCGTACCTAACTTTTCGAACTCAATAGGAGGTTGGAAATTCCTTAGAAATCTAGTTATCCACTCCTTTTGTTTTCTCGGCCCGTCTAGGTGGCGACTCCATTTTCTCTAGGTTTAGGCCCATGTTCTCTAAGGCCCTGAGCCTAACAATGCCGAAATCGCAAGAACCATTCCATATGGGAGTGGGGGCAAAAATCTCCGATCACACTTCTAAGCCAAATTTCTTGATTTGCTACTCCAATAACAATTATATATTCAACCTCTGGTGTTAATTGAGCAACATTGTCTTTTTTCCTTGAACTTCATCAAAAATTTCTTGATCCAATTGAGAAGTAATACCCAATGGTGCTCTTTATGTCTTCATTAGAACTTGCCCAATCACTATGTGTAAGGACTAATAGCTTTACAACTTCTGTCCTTTTATAAAACACACCAAAATCCATTGCCCCCTACATATTTGAAAATTCTTTTTGATTCCTTGAAATGTGATTCTTTTAGAGATTGCATAAACCATGAAAGAACATTGGTAGCATACAATATATCTAGTTTATTTGTTGATAAGTACAAAAGATAGGCAATTAAACTTTTGTATAGAGAAGCATTAACATATTTGAAAATTCTTTTTGTTACCCTAAAATGTGATTCCCTTTGAGATTGCATAAACCTTGAAAGAACATTGGTAGCATACAATATATCAGGTTTAGTTGCTGATAAGTACAAACGACAGCCAATCAAACTTATGTACAGAGAAGCATTAACAAATTCAAAGCCATCATCTTTGCTTAATTTTTCTCCTTGAATTGATTGAGTTGAAGCTGGCTTGCAATTATTCATTACAGACTTCCTTAAGATCTCTTGTGAATATTTCATTTGATTAATGAAAACTACATGGGATAGTTGTTGAACTTCAATGCTAGGAAAATAGGACATCTTTATAACTCATTCATCTAAAACTCAGTTTTCATTTGAGTAATGAAAACATTTACCATCTTCACATCACTATTAACAACTAAAAGATCATCAACATATAGAGAAACAATTAGTAGACTTTGTTTCACTTGCTTAAGGTGCAATGTTGCTTCATTATGATAAACTTATTAAAGCAATGTCGATGTACATGTGTAATGTTCCTTCTATTTATTCCCACATTGATGAGAAACTCATCAATGTTGTTGTACCAAGACCTAAGTGCTTGCTTTAACCCATAGAGAGTTTTCTTTAATAAAAATACTTTGTCTTCATCATCAGTTGTAATAAAGTCATTTGGTTCAACAAAGATCTTTTCATTAAGGTCTCCATTTAGAAAAGTTGATTTAATGTCAAGCTGAAGCACATTCCATCCTTTTTCAGTTGCTAGAGACAAAAGTAGCTTAATGATATCAAACCTGTCTACTGGTGGCAATGTCTCATTAAAACTCAACCCATATTATTGTGAGTGGCCCTTGACAATAAGCCATGCCTTTAGCTTACTAACTGACACATTAGAATTGAGTTTCACTTTAAAAACCCATTTCATACCAATGACAATATTGCCTTTGGATTTGTCTATAAGTTCCCAAGTTTTAGATCTGTTGATCATTTCAAATTCTTTAATCATTGCTCTTCTCTATTCTGAATTTGCAATTGCTTCTTAAACATTCACAGGTTCTATTATAGCAAGATTACATTTGCAATAAATGTCTTCAATTGTTCTTGTACCTCTCACCATATACTCTTCATCATTTTCTTCATTTTCAACATCTTATTGTTTGGGTATGTTCAACTCATTTTGAATCTATTTTGAGGGAGCAACTATGAACTTTTCCTAATCCTAGGTAGCACTTTAATTAAATTTTACATTTTTGCTTTTGAACTTGCTCTGATACCATAATGGTTTTAGAGCTCCAATGATCTTTGAGGGGCCTTGTTTTTGTAACAAGATCAATATTAATATTATGAAATGTTTTGTGTTAGATTTTGGAAAATTTCAATTTAAATTTTCATGTCTTATATTTATTAGGTCCTAGCCCAACTAACTGCAAGCGCATAGGTCATTAAAACATTATAGTAGTAAACTGAGTATCATCCCATGAGGAAGGAGTATTTTACGTACCAAAAAATCAAATTATTTATTATTTGAAAAAAAGAAGTTGATTTAAAACTTAAAATAAAGTTAGGCTACGGTAAACTAATTGAATTTAACTTCTTACATTTTAAAACTTAGGGTTAGACTACCTCAATTGATGTTCCATAGATTTCCTAATCTTTGTTGTTCAATTTTATTTTTTCCTTGATTATTGGTTGGATTCTTCTAAATTAAGTTCTAGTCTCTCTTAAGATCTAAAACTAATATTGAATTTTAACCCTTATGTCTACTATTGTGATCATGAGAAATTAAATCAATTCATTAAATTTATTGAGAATATTCTAATCAACCTTTTAAGTGTTTTCTTTATTTCTAAGTAAAAACTAATTAAGATTATGTAGACCCTTAACTTTTTATCCAGTCCAGTCCAAAAATTTTAAAACAGTCTAAAATAATTTTTTGTGGTATAAATTATTTTAATATTTATGATTTATTTTACTTATTATTTATTATTTATTTATATTATTTATTTTATTTATCAAATATTTATAAATATTTATAATTTATAATTTATTTTATATTTATTTTACTTTTCATTTATTATTTATTTATTTTTTAAAAAATAATAAAAATAAAAAAATCGGCGACGACAGAATCAGCGACAAAAGTCGCTGGCGTCGAATTGGTTCGGGCCAATTTATCGCAGGAACACCTGCGAAAAAACTGTGCCCTGCGCGCAGTTTTGCCTGCGTCCAGCCCATAGCTCATCCCCAGCTCGCCCAGCGCTAGTCTCGCACAGGCCCACGCGCAAATTTCTCCGAAAGCCTATTTTACATGGTTTTTGATTTTATTTCCAAAATTGCCTATAAATACCCCATTAAAAACTCAAAAAAGGGATTGGGACTTTTGGATCGGAATTTTATTCAAGAACTATTCAGACTCTTTTTTAGAATTTATTCAGAACCTCATACTTGAAGAAGCAAGAGGCAGCAAACAACAAACAATCCATAAAAGGCAGCATACACTGTCTTTATTATTGTTCAACCATAATTAAAATTGTGGTGGAACCAACAATGGAGGTTTGAGTTTCTATTAACTTTTTCATGTTTACAGTAGCCTCGACATTCAATTTGATCAATTGTTTAAACACACAATAGATGAATTTTTATTTAAGATCATTGATCAATTGTTTTATTTATCATCTAGTCTCTATTTAAAACCTAAAAATTATTTTTCAAAATCCTAATATCTTAATACCCATAAAACTAATTTTTGAAAACTAAAACCTTAATTATACTTTTCTAATACCACAAAACAATAATATGTTTTCTCAAAATATAATCAATTCTATTTTTCTAAAAATCACAGTAGCCTATTCTTTTCAAATACCTAACAATGGGCTTAGAAACAAAATTATTTTCATCCAACCTTTAAACTAGCTTACAAATTATTTAGATCAATTATGGAAATACCAAAAATCAATTGTGAGCCTAGTTTATACTAAAAGTTATTAATTATGGGTTTATTTTTGGCATGAATCATTAGTTACTTTTTCAAGTGAGAAATCTATTTATAATAAACCTCTTAATTTAGTTTTAATCTAATATAGTATAAAAGCTACTTTAGTTGATTGAATGCATTAAAATCTAATTAATGGGAATTATCATGAACTAATTTTCATTTTTGAAAATATAACTATTGGTTGAAACGTCCGAGGGAAATTATTCAAAAACAAGATACCCCATGTTGGTATTTTGTTAACCATATACCTAGAAAAAGAGACTCACCATTCCATATGTGGAAGTTACATGGTTGAAAGGGATGTTCTACTTATCTTTGTCTATTATTTGTGCATATACATATACATGCATACATACATTTGCATCACATATCATTAATTCTTTCTAGCTCACAGCCCTGGATTATAACAGTTCAAAAGCTTACGACAATCTGACCTATGCTGGAGATGAAGAATCTAGCATCAACTCAATTACTTTCTCACCAAAAGCAATGGAGCCTGAACAAATTCAAAGAATGGTGGACGTCGCCCTCAATGCTTAAATGGAAGAACTAAAGGGGGCCCTAGCTGAAATCATGAAGAATCAAATGGCTAAAATGTTTGGGAGCACTGCTAAAGAATTCGCAAGCACTAAGAAAGATAAGGGAAAGGCTAAGGATGGTGAGGTGGTTTTTTATGATGACAAGGTAGTTGTCGACGATGATGACAACTGGGCTCAATACTTCCAAGATCCTCAAGACAAGAAGAAGGAATCAAAGGTTGTTGAAAGATCAGCTATGGAGAAAACTAAAACTTCAGATGTTGAGAAGCTGATTGCTGACTTGGACAAGAAATTTGAAAAGAAGCTAAAAACTAAAGAAATGTCTGAGGTCAACAAATTGTTTGAGCTAGATGAAGAGGTTTCATACAAGTTCAAGATGCCATCCTTTGCCAAGTTTGATGGAACTGAAAATCCTCACCTCTACGTGAAGCAATATATCACTGCTATGCAGTCTGCCGAGCTACTAAAGATCAAACTCTAAGGTACTTCATGCTCTCATTAGATTCCATTATCCAAAATTGGTTGAATACCTTAGATAATGGCACACAAAAGAGTTGGGATCTGCTATACAAGGCCTTCATCCAATAATTTGGATATAATGTTGAATTGAAAGTTACTTTAATGGAGGTGGAGTCCATTAGACAAAGGCTGAACGAGAACTTCGTGGATTATATAAAAAGGTGGAGGAATAAGGCTGCATTGCTCAAGAGAAGACCTGATGAATCCGATCAAATTAGAATGATCATGAGAGGAGTGTTACCTAGCCTTCGCGAAAGGATGTCCCATACACTCATTTGGGATTTCAAGGACCTTTTGCAAGCTGGTCTATAAATTGAAGAGTGAGAAAGAGAGAAGAACCACTTTTCAACAAGAAAATATGAGAAAGGAAACTACCAGTTTAGTAACCAAGGCATGCAAAAGGCAGTTAATGTTAATGCTACTAGCCAAGGAGGAAGAAGGCAGTTTTTAAAATTGGGGAAGCCACTGCCTTGGGTCCTCAATAAACTACAAAAGAAGGGATTGTTATAACCCTTAAATCCTCGTCCTTTGCCTAGCCCTTTCCCACCTAATTTTGACACTAGGAGATTTTGTCAATTCCATCAAATGCAAGGGCACGATACGGATAGATGTGTGAGGTTGAGGCATGAGATCTAGAATTTGATTGATAGTGGGAAGCTACCTGAGCCCAACAAGCCAAACACCAAAGATAATCCACTGCCAAGGTTCAATAGAGTACCACCACAGGCGACCTTCATGATTGGAGGAGGTATGCATGAAAGTTTTGTCATGTCATCTTTCCAAGATGTGGATGGAGAAGCAAGCAATGAAGAAGTGATGTTTAGCAAAGTAGAACAAACTGTGGTTGGAAAAGAAGTAGCAATCTATGTTGTGACCAAAATTTGGGATTCAAGCGATAACGATGATGATCATGAACCCAAGAAGGAAGAATGGACCTGGTCCGAGCCTGAAGAAGATGAAGTGATGAACACTAGATCTGGTAAGCCTTATGCAAGGCCACCACCTAAGGAAGTAGAAGCTAATAAAGGAAAGAAAGTTGAAGCTGGGAACAAAGAAGAGGAAGATGACACTATGCTTAAGCAGTTAAAGAGAACCCAAGCAAGCGTCAGTATTTGGGACTTATTGGCCACTTCCAAGAAGCACCTTGAAACTATAGCCAAGGCCTTGGCTAGGATGCCAATTTCCACCTCTATAACACTGGAGGAACTATTAACTTTGTGAAGGTTGAAGGAGTGATGAAGTGTGAAGATATTCAAAAGAAGAGCGAAGTTAATATGGGAATGGTATCTTTCTCAGATGCGGATTTACTGGAAGAGGGGAGAGATCACATCCGCCCTCTCTTTATCAAAGTAAAAGTCAAAGAAAAAAGGACCCCATGTGTAATGGTTGATGATGGGTCCGGCATAAATGTTTGTCCACTTAAAATTTTGCCAAAGCAAGCTATGTCAACAAGGGATCTAAGCCCAACCGAGGTAACCATTAGGGCTTATGACAATACTAAGAGGCACGCCGAAGGGACATTCAAAGCTATTGTGAAGGTTGGTCCAATTGAATCTAGTGTCAAATTTGTGATTTTGGACATATTTGTTACTTTTGCTCTGCTTTTAGGATGACCATGGTTTCATCCTCCTGGTGAGTTCCTTCCACCCTTCATCAAAAGATCAAATTCCCTAATGGAGAAGAGACAGTGGTCATCGAGGCTGAAGATAATAAGGGGGTTAATGCTCTAATGATTGAGAGACCTCTCAATGGTTTCCAAGTAGCTGTAATTTTGGATGATGAAGTAGTGGACTCCAATGTCTTAAACATGATGAAGAGCATGAGCTACCTTCCTGGTGTTGGACTTGGAAAGGGCAAGGCCAATGTGACAAAGCTTCCAGATTTCAAGACTCAAACTTCCAAAAAAGGGTTAAGGTATGAAGAAGCTAGCAAAGATGTTCATCCAAAGAAGAATGAGAAGATGAGATTCCCACCACTTGAAGAGATCTTTGTCAAAGCTCCAGACATGAGACCACTTCAAGGAAAGCCTGAGTCAATCATGTTCATGGGAAGGTTGATCCTGAGTTTTGAAATTTTTGCTGATGTTGCCGACTTAGTGGAATAAGTGAAGAAAGAGCTCACCCTGCTAGAAGAGAAGGAGCCCAATCCTAAAGGGGAAAAGGAAGCTGTCCTAAAAGCTGAGAAGACTCCAAAAGAGATTGCTGCCATGGTTAAAGAGAAGTTTGAAGATGTTCTGCTTTATGATTTTGAGAACAGTGATTTTGATTTTAATTTGTCTGCTTTGTATGCGGATGATGATGTTTTTTTTTTCCAAAATAAATGCAATAAAGTCTGATTTTTCTTATTTGTGTGATGTTTCTCCTGATGGTTGCATACATTCAAATAGTGGTTACATGAGCATCTTTAATATTAACTCTGTCGATGCACAATAATTAAATTTGGGAACAACCAAAAATCCTAAAAACATTAGCATAACATTTGACCTTACTCCTGATGAGAGAGAGAGATTTGAAAAAGTATTTAAAAAATATGAAGAAGTATTTGCTTGGTCTTACGAGGGTATGCCTGAAATAGATCGAGACATAGCCGAGCATCTGATCCCTACTTACACTCACATGAAACCTGTCAAACAAAAGCTTAGGCGGTTAACACCTGAATGGGCTAAATTGGCTAAAGAAGAAGTCACTAAACAAATACAAGTAAAGTTCCTTGAAGTGATATATTATCCAGATTGGCCAGCCAACATAGTACCCGTGTTAAAGAAACATGGAAGAATTAGGGTTTGTGTGGACTATAGAGACTTAAATAAGGCTTCCCCTAAAGATGATTTTCCTTTACCCCATATAGATGTCCTCATTGATGGTGCAGCCTCTAGTATGCTACATTCATTTGTAGATGGATTTTCTAAATACAACCAAGTGTTAATGGCCCAAGACGATAAAGCTAAAATTGCCTTCATTACTATATGGGGTATATTTTGTTATAGGGTAATACCATTTGGGTTAAAGAATGCCGAAGCAACCTATCAAAGGATGGTCACCACATTATTTCATGATATGATGCATAAAGAAGTCAAAGCGTATGTTAATGATATGATGGTGAAGTCAGATACAAGGGAACAATAATTCCAAAACTTGGAATTATTCTTCGAGAGAGCAGTGAAGTATAAGCTAAGGTTAAACCCGAAGAAGTGTCTGTTTGGACCTTAGGCAAGTTGTTGGGACATGTGATTGGTCCAAATGGCATTGAGATTGACCCTGACAAGGTTAAAGCAATCAGGAATATGCCAGCCCCTAAGACGGAGAGAGAAGTCTGGGGGTTTATTGGCAGATTGCAGTACATTAGCAGGTTTATAGTAAAGCTCATCACAATCTGTGAACCTATCTTCAAATTACTAAAAAAGAATCAGGTAGTCATGTGGAATGAAGAGTGTCAAAAGGACTTTAAGTGCATAAAGGAGTATATGCTAAATCCACCTGTTTTGAAACCACCTAAACCCGGTAAACCCTTGTTACTATACTTAGCAATAGAAGAAGAGTCAATAGGAGCCATGCTAGCCCAAGCAGATGAATTAGAGACTGAGCAAGAAGTCTATTATTTGAATAGAAAGCTCCTACCTTAAGAAATCAAGTATAGTATCATTGAAAAGACCTGTATAGCTGTGATTTGGTCTTCTAAGAAGTTGCGACATTACTTTCAATCTTATAGTGTATAAGCAATTTCCAAGTTGGATACGGTGAAGTACATAAGGGAGACAACCTCTTTGATTGGAAAGTATGGATGATGGTTGATAATATTGGAAGAATTTGAGATTGAGCATATAACCAGGAAAATAATCAAAGGTAGAGAGATGGAAGAATTTTTGGCCTAACAACCATTACCGAATAGCGAGAGGTAATCTTGGAATTTCCTGATGAACATTTAGAAGCCATAAAAATACAAGGATGGAAGATGTATTTTGACAAAGCAGTGAATAGGAAAGGAGCAGGTTTGGGAGTCATACTAGAATCGCCTGAAGGAGAACTTATCCTTTTAGCAAAGAAGTTAAAGTTCAGGGCAACCAATAATATGGTGGAGTATGAAGCATGTATCTTTGGTTTGGAAACCTTGATGATTATGAAGGTGGATAAGGTGCAAGTCTTTAGCGATTCATTGCTAGTAGTATCCCAAGTAAATGGAGAGCGGGAGTTAAAAGAAGAGAATCGTACCATCGTTACTTGGCCATAATGAAGAAGAACTTTAAGGAGTGCAGGTTTATACACCTACCAAGAGAAGAAAACCAGATGGCTGATGCCCTAGCCACATTGGCTTCGGTATGGGAAAATCTTGTTAACTTATTCCTTAAGGCTCTAATTTTGACCAGTTCATCAACTCCTTGCTATGAATATGAGACAATCATGAAAACTGATATAGACCATGATGCATGGTATGACACTATAAGATGATTTTTGGAGGAGAAGGAATACACGTTGGGGGTAACAAAGAAAGAAAGAAGAGCCATAAGGTGATGGTCCTTACAATACATCATCTTTCATGGAGGGTTGTATCAATGATGGCCTGATAGGGTGCACTTGAGATGCTTGAGGAAGCCTGAGGTGGAGCATATCATGTCGAAAATATAGGCATGAGTGGTTTAGCCCTAGTAAAAAAGATAATTCGACAAGGTTACTACTGGTTGACCATGGAGAGAGATTGTATTGAGTTTGTGAAGAAGTGCCAGTAATGTCAGATGTATGGTAATCTGAATCACATGCCTCCTGAAGAATTGCATTCTATGTCTTCACCCTGCCATTCTAAACTTGGGGGATTAACATTATAGGAGAGATACATCTGACGGCTTCAAATGGTCACCATTTTATTATAGTAGCAGTGGATTATTTTTCAAAGTGGGTTGAGGCTGAATCTTTCAACAAACTGGGGGCGAAAAAATGGCTAGATTTATTGAAAAGAATCTCATCTGCATGTATGGGGTTCTGCACAGTGTGATATCGGATAATGGGGTACAATTTTAAGGTGCAGTTAAGGACTTATTCTCAAAATACCAAATTCATCATCACCGATCCTCACCTTATAGAATGAAGGCTAATGGTGCGGTAGAAGCAACAAACAAGACAATTAAGCAGATTCTGTCCAAGATGACAAAGACATACAATGATTGGTTAGAGATGCTTCCTTTTACTTTGTGGGGATACAAAACAAGTGTACGAACTCCGACTGGAATGACACCGTTCTCTTTAGTTTATGGGATGGAGGTAGTATTGCCAATTAAAATTGAGATCAAGTCATTAAGAGTAGTCTTATAAGCTAAACTGCCTGAGACGGAGTGGGTAGTGAGCAGGTACACGTAGTTAGCTTTACTAGAAGAGAGGAGATTAAAAGCACTGTATCATCATCAACTATATCAAAGGAAGATAGCCCGGGCCTACAATAGAAGGGTTAAGAATAGAAAGCTCAGAGTCGGCGACTAAGTGTTGAAGCAATGTAAACGTAATGTATCTAATCCAAGAGGAAAATTTAGGCCTAGTTGGGAAGGACCATATATTGTGAAACAAGTCATGAACAAGGGTGCAGTCAAGTTATCAGACATGGAAGGAAACAAGTTTAGTGAGCCAGTGAACATTGACAGGTTGAAGAAGTTAAAAACCCAAAAGGGTGGCCTAGGCAAAAGTTAAAGTAGTCCGCTAGTTCTGAAAATCCAAAAGTGCAGGCTAGGCAACAATTAGGGCTAAGTGAGAGAAAATTGTCAATTAGAAAATCCGAAAGGGCTAGTTGGCAACAGGAGTGATCTTATGTATGCTGGCTTTATGTTTGGTTATTCCCCAATTTAATAAAATAAAATTAATATTAAAATTATTCTATGTGCACTATTTTAAGTATTTGACCAGATATGGATAAAATGAATAAACACAATAGTGAAAGGTGGTGACAAATTATAAAAGGAAAAGAAAAATCTTATATTATTTTCATTATTTTTATATCATAACAATATTTTTCCTAAAGAAAGTGACAAATGTAAAATCTATGACAGACGATAAGTATAGCATGCAGGCTAGCTTTGCCTCAGCCGATTTAAGTAGGCTTCGGTCAAACAAGGCATGTCCAAATTAGGAGTAAACTCGAAACCTCGAGGCTTAGCTCTATACTAACGGTCAAGCCGGCGAGGATCATAGCAAGTACCTCGACGAAGAGCAGCGAGAGGAATATAAATCAATATGTTCGAATGGTGATACGAGAAATCTTCCACCAAGGTTAGACCAACGGATGTTGACTTCAATGTGTGAGTGGATCCAGTCAATCCAATCAGCATATGAAGAAGCAAGGTGGAGTAGTTTCCTAGCAGAGTGATGTCGCGGCAGATATCTGACAAAGTCCATAGATAGAGTGTCGAGCAAGCAGAGACACCCTTGAAGCCAAATCTGTAAGCATAAGAAAAGTATTAAAATAAAAAAAGGGTCTCATTAGGTCAAAAATCCGCAAGGACGACCTAAGTAAAAATTAGGGCTCTCGCTAGTTCCAAAAACCTGCAAGAGCGGACTAGGAAAAAATTAGAGCAATATAAAAAAAAAAGAAAAAGAGGAGTTCGCAAAGTTGAAAACCTGCAAGGGTGGCTTAGACAAAAATTAGGACAACTCGCTAGTTCTAAAAACCTGCAATGGCAGACTAGCCAAAAATTGGAGCAATAAAAAAGGAGTCTCATTAGGTCGAAAATCCGCAAGGATGACCTAAGTAAAAATTAGGGCGGCTCGCTAGTTCCGAAAACCCTCAAGGGTGGATTAGGCAAAAATTAGAGCAATATAAAAAAAAGAGGGGTCTGCTAAATTGAAAACCTGCAAGGGCAGCTTAGGCAAAAATTAAGACAGCTCACTAGTTCTGAAAACCAGCAAGGGCGGACTAGGCAAAAATTAGAGCAATAAAAAAAAGAGACCTAAATTGAAAACCCAAAGAGGCAGTTTAGGTAATTACCTAAAGCAGTAACCGACTCCCGGTCAATCTCTTTGACAATCCTGATTTAAGTTGGTCGAGTCCGAATAAAGTCTCAGCTAAGATCACGGGTATTGCCGACAAACATCGTTCCATTTGGTCCATGATATCCAATACTCATGAATCGACATTGCCATCGAAAGAAACAAGCAAGAATTGTCTAAGCAAGAATAGACAAAGCATTTGTCCCCATGCCTTGGTAGGAGCCAAATGAGAAATGCAAAAGTCAATTAAGGGACCAAACAGAATTTTCTCACCTCTCGTCAATTGTAGAACTTCGGGCTTTGAAAGTTGAAACAACATTTGCATCTTTTGTTGAGTTCTGGAAATCAATATAAGCAATGCCATTGGTTGACTGCTTGGATATCCAAGGATGGCCTCAAACTCTTCAATCATGGGACATATTTCAAAGCCATTTATCTTAAATGTCCTAGAATTCACATTACAAAAGGAAACCATGGCATATAAAAAAGAATGTTCCAATTTAATATTTTAAAAACACTTCGAAGTATTGATTATAGACCAAGATATTTGTTCCCAATGAATGAATTTCATATTTTTAAATAAACCTTTTCTTTTCTTCAAATTGAGTTCTGTCATTATTGATAATCGAAGGAAAATTAAAATTGTTAAAAAGAATTTTGATGCTAAAATTAAAAATTCATAGAAAATTTCCTGGTTTCTATATGGGGTCATAGCAGGGAAAGAGGATTTATATAAGGTGATTGGTTATACCAAAGTTTACATGGAATAGCTTGAGATTGAGACGCGCAATGATAGGAAATCAAAGATGAAATGGTTTTGAATTACCGCGTTGCCTTCGATTTTATGAATCAATGCTACTGTGGAATTCTGAATTATCAGAGGAAGTACCAGTGATTTTACTGTAGTAATAATAATAACAATACCAAAAAAAAAATTGAAAGTCAAAAGTTACAGTAAAAGTGCAAATTATTATTATTATTATGATGATGATGATGATGATGATTATTATTATTATTATTATTATTATTATTATTATTACTACTACTACTACTACTACTACTACTACTACTACTACTACTACTACTACTACTACTACTACAAATAATACAATATTTTCTCACTGAGAAGGAGGTGGTGGATCATGATCAAACAAAGCCCTGAAAAAGTCATTGCCTGTTAGAGGAGGAGGCATATCATCTATCCCGAGTCCACCCAAAGAAGGGGCACCTGAACCTATATTACACTGGAATTCAGATTTGCAACGGTCCTCATCCGAAGTAAACGAAGAAATCTCATGATCATCAGTTTGGGGCTCCCCAGAAGATGAAGCACCAGGATCCCTCATTCCCTGGAATCGAAAGTCTCAAAAGTCTTGCTTTGACTGATGGTACAATTTTTCAAAATGGGCAACCTGTTAAAGACTAGCAGCTAACTCTTCTTGTAGTTTCTAATTTTGTTCCTCAAGCATCCGCTGTGAGTCAGAAAGGAAAGGGTAAGAGCATACATAATCATGCATACATGTAGTATAAATCATCATGGAGCAGGATAACCTACCAGGTAACTCATATCAATGCCTTGTGGCTGAGATGACATCTCCGGTTGATAAGAATGAGAAAATAGAGGAGCGACAGAGAAAGGTCCAGCCTCATGACCAAATGAGCCAATAGCCTGCAATAATCATTAAAACGGTCAAAGCAAGTTAATAAAGCAGTAATTGCAATGGCAAGATGGTAAAAGTTTACTTGAGAGGTGCTAGCCCCGGAATGAGGGATGGACCCTCCTCCCTCTCCGTGATACTCCTCTTCATCCTCATCTTCCTTGGGAATTTCCCAGATGCCAACAGGAGATACGTCAAAGTTCAAGAGCCCTACTCGAATAAACTGGGTATTTGACGCACCTGGTGGATATAGAAAGGTTTCAACATCATAACCATACTCAGCTAACCACCACGCATTCTCCGGCATTGATGCCATATTTAAAGTGTACTCCAGGTAATTCATCAAAATTCTACATCGCTCGGGACCAAGGAACCACTCATACACTCTCTCCCCAAGAAACCAGCCACTAGACACAAGGCCAGCAATGACTTGTCGGGTATGCTAAAAAGGCAGTGCGACATTTATGGAAGAAGTCTAGTTCGTCCACTCTTCTGTGTTCCACCAAGCCAAATTGACCTACAAGATGACAAAAGGTAAGTGAGCTTTTTACATAAATTTTAAAGTATACTAATATTATTTTACCTGGCCTCAGATTAAGCAACTCAAGAAATAGCATTGGGTGTGCACATGGTGAGAGCCAGGAACTGTTACATGATCTGACAACCAAAAATTCAACCTCGGATACCCAACTCTCTCTCGAGAAATACCAGGTATCATCATAAGATTATGCTTATATGCCCATACCTGCAATAACAATGAAAATCATATTCATACAAGTATAAGCATGGAATTGACAATGGTGGAAGAAGAGTACCTCGACAACTACAATGAAACCAATGAAAGACTTCTTGTTCCTGCAAATCTTGCCTAGTCCATGATAGAGACAAGCAAGGCCAGCTTCACCCCAGCCGTAAAGCGGTACCATACTCATATCAGTAAGGGCCCTTAACACCGACAGATGGATTGCAGACTCGGTGCTGCATAAAATGGTCGACCTAAGCAAATTTATTAAAAATGCTCGAGCATATTATTTGGTTGTTTCTCTACGAACCTGTCCACCATATTTCATCTAATAACTCCGAATCGGCTCAATTTTTATCTTGAAGGGCTCTTTTAATGACGGTTTCATACTAATTAACTGTTGAATCTCTTCGTGTGTCAGAATATCATTGGTAAAAGGGACCGGAAGGCCATAGTACTGGATACCAGTTATGGTTGTATAATCGACTGGAGCAATGGTCATCTCTCCTAAAGGTAGGTAAAAAGTATGGGTCGTGTCCATCCACCGCTCCGACAATGCTTGAACTACACTCCTGTCTATTGGACACTCCTCAAATGGTAATTGCAAGATTAAGCTTTCAAAACTGCAATCTCGGACAATCCATTTTACCCGAGAGGGTGCTACATCATACCATTGTCGGGCTTTATAGACACACTCTCCATCCTGAATAATACAACGATCACGCTAACCCGAAGCCAGGTAAGTCAACATGAGGTAAGTATATCATCATACCAATACCACTAATTCATAGTCTGAACTTACTCGTTATGTTCTATTTTAATTCTTCGCTAATTAATTTATTTTTCATAAGCTTTAGTACTATTAATAATTAAAAAAATTTTAAGAAAAATTTCAAAATGAAGAGAAAGAGAAAAAATAATAATGAAATAAAATAATAAGATGAAATAAGATAATAAATACATATTTATGTAATTAAAATATAAGTTATAATATTATCTTAGTTTTTTGACTTGAACTGCGATGAAGTAACATCCTAGATAGTAGACTTACAATACCATTTTCATATTGTTGAATAAATTCTATCAACTCTGTATTGGATCGAGGCCCTGATCTCGAAGCATGCATTCTCTCCATTTTTTTCTGATCGGCTCTCTGCTCACTTAAACTATAAAAATATATGTAAGTATAAATGATTTATGATTAAAAGATGAAGTGAATGGAATGGTGAATGAGTGAAGTTTATATAGGCAAAATGCAAAGGGAAAAGACAAAAGGCAAAAGGGAAAAACAGTACTTCCCATGAAAAAGAAAAAGAAAAAAAAGTCAATATCATTGTTGATAAATAATGAATGAATAGTTAGTGAATAGTCAGTAAATAGTAAATAAACAGTGAATAAATAGTAAATTCAATTATTCAATTCTTATTTAGATATTTGTGTGTCTAAAAATATTTTTATACTTTTAAAATATTTTTTCACGCAGGGGGCAAAAGGATATAAGTATAGTAAAAAATAGCTAAATTTTTTGCAAATTTCTTCAATATCCTGTTGACTACAATAATTTTTTGTAGATAATCCAAATTATTTTGAATCCAAGTTTTTACCTCGGGTCTAGAATTTAAATTATTTTTTTAAGTTCAAAACTTACCTCTGGTCCAGAACTCAAATTATTTTTTAAGTCCAGAACTTACATCAGGTCCAGAACCCAAATTATTTTTTAAGTCCAAAACTTACCTTGAGTCCAGAATTTAAATTATTTTTTAAGTCCATAACTTACCTCGGGTCTAGAATCCAAATCCATAACTTACCTCGGGTTCAGAATCCAAATTATTTTTTTAAATCCAGAACTTACCTCGGGTCCAGAACCCAAATTATTTTTTAAATCTAGAACTTACCTCGGGTCCAGAATCCAAATTATTTTTTAAGTTCAAAACTTACCTCGAATCCAGAACCTAAATTATTTTTTAGTCCAGAACTTACCTCGGGTCCAGAACTAAAATTATTTTTTTCAAGTCCAGAACTTACCATTGGGTCCAGAATCCAAATTATTTTTTAGTCTAGAACTCGAATCAACCTTGGGTACAGAGTCTAGTCTAGCTCTAAACCCAGTCAAAAATTACATTGCTTTTAACTCTCTTTTGTTGTAGTCTCAGATCGCTCAAGCAGGGGCAAACTGTAGAACCTTAATTTTTTATCCAGTCCAGTCCAAAGATTTTAAAACAGTCTAAAATAATTTTTTATGATATAAATTATTTTAATATTTATGATTTATTTTACTTATTATTTATTATTTATTATATTTATTATATTTATTATTTATTATTTATTTTATTTATCATTTATTTATAAATATTTATAAATATTTATTATTTATTTTATATTTATTTAACTTTTCATTTATTATTTATTTATTTTTAAAAAATAATAATAAAAAAATCAACGACGACAGAGTCAGTGACGAAAGTTGCTGGCGACGAATTGGCCGTGGGCCAATTTATCACAGGCAAAACCTGCAATGAAACTATGCCCCATGTACAGTTTTGCCTGCGTCCAGCCCATAGCTGGCCCCCAGCTCGCCCAGCACTAGTCTCGCTCGGGCCCGCGTGCAGATTTCGCCGAAACCCTATTTTACTTGATTTTTTATTTTATTTCCAAAACAGTTTTTAATTTTCTTAACATACTAGGTTTTTTTTTATTTTAATGGCCTATAAATACCACATTAAAAACTCAAATAAGGGATTGGGACTTTTGGATCGTATTTTTATTCAAGAACTATTCAGACTCTTTTTCAGAATTTATTCAAAACCTCGGAAATTGCTAAAAGAATAAGAACTATGAAATAAACAATGGTATGGTATTCACAAAGTCTTGTAATTAATTTCATGAACTAAACATATGAGAATTTAAATGCTATACAAATGTAGAATTAGTAATATAAATAGATGAAGATCGAGTTGGCAAAACTAATCTAGAATGATTCTTAGAACTGATGAGTTTTCGGCTTTGATTCTATTTTGGATTTTTGATGCTATTTGTTACTTTAATAAGATGATAGCTGATTGATGATTAATGCTTGTTGTGGAGCTGCTTATGTTGGATTTGATCATGTTTATTATTTTAACACATTTATACCGTAAATATGTACAATATATATATACAGTATATATAAAATACATGTATAGAATACAATAGTGCTACAATATTTATCTTTAGAACCCCTTATATTTAATACCATGAAGTAATTATGATTAAAAATGTAGTTTTGATCAATTTTTATATAAAAATATCTAGAAATATTTCATCAGAGTTTTGTCTGTATTTTCAATAAATTCCAAAATGACAAATACTCAACCTGCATAATATAACACTCATCATTTCTCCATATCACATCCAAATATTTACAAATAAGGCTAATGTGTATTATATACATATGCAAAATTGTACAAAACATCATTCGTTTCAAACATGTTTGCACTAAATAAATATAGTGTACAAAATTTTACACGTAATGCAGCACAATTGATTTGGTCTCCTGGAAAAATACCTTCAAGGTCAGTCTCAAAGCCTAGACTTGTCCAGGCCTATTAGGACTTCCCTGCTCTGCAATTATGTCACCTGCATGATATAATTCAATCATGGTAAGCCTTAAATGCTTAGTGGTACATACCTTGATAATAATAAATAGTTAAAAATAATGTATTTTCTCATGACAGAAAAATGCAATATGATTCACTTAACAAGCAATGCTCATTCATAATTTAATAATCCTTAAATTTTATAAACATATCACAATCATACACGTCGGGCCCAATAAATTCTTACACAATATCTAGGTTCCAAAAAAATTGATTTGGCCTATCGTAATCCAAAGGTTTAACACCGAGGATCTGAGTGTTATATATATCACTAGAAAATTGTACCCTTTCGACACTAGAGACAAAGTGTCAAACATCACCTGAAGGTCGTCTCCTCAGAAAGCATAATATAATGTTATAACATATCATTGGCTTGCCAACTCAATAGTACCAAATGCAATTCTCTGGAGCAAGTAATTGTGCAAGGCATACTAACATCACAAATTTATCCTTTTCCCACAATTTCCACATTTCATAACCATTTTTCCACATTTTTCAATCATATTAGGCATAACCCTTAATCACATTCACAATGTGACTCATTTTCACATTTCAATGTATTGTATAAAAATATCATCATTTACCATAAAATGATATTCTTTAAATCCAAATCAATGTACAAACCATATTTTCAATAAAAAATGCATAAAGTCATAAATAATGTCACTTTAAAGAAAAAAGCTTTCTTTAAAGTAAGCCAATTTGGATGATTCCAAGCATGAATATTCAATTTAAATGTTAACAAAGTATGCACTAACCTTGAAAAGCTCCAAAATCAACCCAATTCTCTCCCCAAGCCTTACTTCCACCAAACCCTAAATTTATTTACTTGGGCAACTTTGGCCTAAACATTCCTAATCCAAACAATAAGTAAAATTATTCAATCAGAATCATACATATACTCATTTTATATAAAATAATCACTAATTACTCAAATCCTAACTAATGTTCGAACAAAACCCTAATTTCTCTACTACCCTTCACAAACTTCACCAAAACATACTCATTTCCATCATCCAACCATAAATTCAATATATAAACATTAAAATAACTTCAAAATAATCCATTTCAATAATTATAAACACCTCCATCAAAAATCTAAAATTCACATAATCTAAATTTTAAAGAAAAGCTAGCTTAAATGAAAGAATTCTTACCTAATGCTTAATTAATCTTCAAAACCACCTTGAATCCTTGGAAATTCTTATGAAATTTGGTGTGTATGATGAACAAAAACTTTCTCTCTCTCTCTCTACAAATTTTTACCTAAGGTGATGAAGAAAAAGAAGATGAGGACTTTAAAGATCCTTATCTTTCTAACTTTATCCCTTATATATATACAAAATAATTAATTAATAAAATATTAAGATATTTTTAGTCTTATTCCCATCCAAAATTAATTTTAATCTTCTATTATTATTATTATATTTAATTTTAACTTTTACTTTTTACATAACTTTATTTTTTAGTGAAAATGTATATGTTAGGTATGTACTATTTATACACAATATATCCAATGTATACTTTATGTATAACTTATGTATACATTATGTATATACTATGCATATTCCTCTTCCACTATATTAATTAATCCTCTATATTAGTTATCAATTTTATTTATATTAAAATTATGGATGTTACAGTTGTAGTTATTCCTATCATTAGTTGATTCATTGTTTTTTTTTTCTTGTTGTTGATGTTGGTTCCTCTTTCATATCATGGGTGTGCAATTGCCCTTACTCCATTATCCTATTAGCTCAACAATTCTATGGATGTCCATGTTATTCAACTCCACTGTCTCTATATAGTAACCATCCTTCCATCACCTACATCTTTGTGTCTAGTGCTTCAATTATGCCCACCATCTTCCCAAGTTTAATTGCATGTTTGTTTTATCTGTTGTAGAATCATATTCCACAAAAGATGGCTTGGGCTAATTACAAAACATTTAGGCCTATATGACTTTATCTAACCTATTTTTCAGTTCTTATGCAAACAATAAGAAATCTCTCAAGTAGAGTACATAAGTAATTTAATGAAAGCATAAGAAAAGTAAACTTTATAAGGATTTTTCAAGACATTCAAAAGTGCCACAAAGCCTTAGGATTTCGACTTGCTATTTTTATAGGCATAAGCAGATGTCTTTCCAAAGTCATTTTCAAACTTTAAAAAGTGTATGCATAATGACTAGCTTTCATTGGTTCAGTCTATTAGAAAAGGCATTCCATAAAATGGAACTAGTGTTGATTGCGAGTGCTCAGGCTTGAATGTTCATTCCAAGAACTGAAAGTGGCATGTAATGTGCTACTTTCTAAATCTCAATTTTCTTGTCATCTTTGCAAGGGAATTCTCATTAAGGAATATATGCACACTCTGCTTATGTTTGAAATTCAATTTTCTTTTAAGTTTGGAGCACTAGACATTATTATTGAAGAACAAGCATCAATTTGCTTTTGTATGAAATTAAATTTTCTTATTGAGCTCGGAACAAGTATTCTTTCTAAAGAACGAGTGTTCAATTTGCTACAAGTTCAATTTCAATTTTATTCTTATGGTTAAAACAAGCATGCCATTCTTCAAAAATGTGCATTCTTGATACTTTTGAAAATATGTGCGATACCAATGAAATTTTCAAATTTTCAATATTTAAAACTTAAGGTTTACTAATGACCACGTGTTGAGAATTGTCATGTCTCTGCCTTTTTTAGCATCTTATGTCGCAGGATTACTAATGACCACGGTTAGTCCATTACCTGGTTAGCTCTGATACCATGTAGAAATTACACAGGCTCTGCGAGTGTTGGGCCAAATATACAGTGACCATATAAATGGGTTTGGAACCTCATCTTAACACAAAACCAATTGGCTTGTGTTAAGGCCCAATCTACACCACTTTATATGTCATTGTATTTTATTATACTTTTCAGATGTGGGATTCATTTATATTCTCCAACATCTGTAAGGGAAATTATGTGTTAGATTGATTATGGTGAGCCTTGAGAGGATATTTATAGGGGCAATGGTGTTTAGATTTGTTACGAGAAATAGTGACTCGGGTTCTTTGCCATGTTAAAAGTGTTTATATTCTTATTTTATTTTAGGGACATGTTATAGTTATTGGAGAGATTATATCAAAACTTTAATAATATTTTAAAAATCATTAAATATGGATTTTAGAAGTTAATGTTAAATTATGGTTGTTAGAGATATATGCTTTTTAGTGGTAGTTTGATAGAATAAATGTTATATTTTTGTAGGTTAAGAAGTCATGTGCTAGAAAGAAAAGCGTAGCACTAGGGTGACTCCATTTAAATGGAGTCACCTAACTCCACTTTTGTGAAGATTAATATGAATCATTATATGGGTTGAAAAAATCTCAGTCATTGATAAAGGTAGTGCTTATTATGAGATGGAGAATATCTTATTATTAACCTATGGTATAAAAGCTGTAAAATAAATCCTAATTCTCATCCATTTGTAACTATCCAGACATCTTGAATTGAAAAGAAAAAAAATTACAGACCAAATTCAATTTTAGACAAAAGAAAAATTCTTATTGGTACTTGCTCAAAGCTCCTGTCAATTTTAGTTTGGTAAATGTAGCAACTGATATAGTTAAAGTGAAAAAATATATGAAGATCAAGTTACCTGAGGTGGATGTTTTATTTTAGTACTTTTCTTAGGTCATGCAGATTTGTTCAAAGTGTCCTTCTATGTGAATCCATTGCTAGATGTGCCACAATTGATCCCCATTTGATAGAACAATAAAAGTTAGACAAGATTTGTGGGTTTATAGTTTCTTTTTAAATTTCATATTATCTATTTTTGACAGAACCGTTGATATGCACCAAGAAACTTTTTCTTGATGTTTTAAAGAAGATATTTACTGAAATATAGATTGCATCTACAAAATTGTAATTGCATTTATTTACACAACTTGAATTGATGCTTTAATCTTGCAGGTACCCTCATGTTATGGTTCAATCATATGGCCTGATGATGTTTTTCCAAAACAATAAATTGGTATGTTTGATGACTAATGACTTAATTAGTGGCTTGCATATTGCAAAATTGAAGTATTGTGTGTGATAGTGGTCATTTTAAAATTTTCGCCTAACAATGCTTAAGAGGCAGAATTAAAATTCAATGGAGTAGAACTTCATATAGACATTGGAACTATTGTCATGGTTAAGTCATTTTGAAGTTACACATGAACTAATTCAACAATTATACTATAATGGTCAATGTGATGTGGCTACCAATCCGGTACATCTTAGCTTTGCAGAATAAGTGATCGAATGTCCTTGTTTGCCTGCTCTATCAATGTTCAGTTAACTTTATGTAAACAAAAAAAAATTAAATTTTTTAATAAGAATATAACTTGGAGGTTGATATATCATTCTCTCAAAGAGACTAGACAAGCAATCTAGAAAAGAAAAAAAAAATGAAGAAATATCTCTCAATCATGTTGAGTTTGAGCTAAAGGCATTCCTTCAAGAATAATTTAAATTTGTAAGGAAGAATTACATGAGATTTAGATTCATTTTCCTTCTAATGCATATATTTCTATTAGCAGATAAAGTTTGTCTATTTTTATATCTATAACAATTCACTAAAATTGATGGTTAGAGAAACACAAAAAAAATCCTTCTATAGATTGAACCCAATATGAGAGAAAACTATTGAAAGTCCTAGTACTTCCAAGTTCCATCTAAATTTGCAAAAGGCTGAAGAACATTGGATTAAATAACTAGAAAAGGTATGTTGTCTCTATGTCATTCAATTTTTTTTATAAAAATAAAAATTTTAGATTATAGAATGACCATATAGAGAAAGAGGACTAGAGATAGGTAAAATTATAAAGAGCAAAGATTCATCCTGTGTAAAGAATAACATGTGCATGTATATGCTATCTTTTATTCCATCTTCTCACGGGTGAATACATATTTGATCAATAGGAAAAAAGAGAGATATCTATGATATAAACTTCCAAGGATTTTCATGAGTAATATTAGTTCCTTGCATCCCACCTATTTTTCTTTTGTTTTTGTTTTCAGGTCCCACTCTTCTTTATTTTATGCTAAGGGAATGAGATATTATAGCCACTTTTTTTTTTTCAACTATGGCAATATTCTTACACCAAATTCTTGAAACACAAGAATTAGGCTTGCACACCATCTCCCAGCTAACAAGGGCTTGTGGAAATGTTTATTTTAGCAAAATAATAATTATAATGTAATTGAATGGTAGTAGGTGTTTTATTTTTAGCTGCAAGAAATTTTAGAAGGATTTTTGGGGTCAAATTAACCATGTTTTTTATACTTCTTTATAGGATAATTTGAAAGTAGTTGTGAAGCGAAAAATAGAAGTTGGACTCAAACTTCATCGATTGCAAATTGAATATTTTTCATTAGTTTGTTTGTAAGGTAAGTATCATTCATACTTATCCACTACTTTTTCGTAAATGATAAATAAAGTTACATAAATTTCAATTGATGCAATTGATAATATGAAGTTGTCCAAATATCAAAAGGTTAAAATTACATTTTACGAGACTAAAAATTTAATTAATGTAATTGTGACTAATAGGTTATAATTTGGTTCAGAGTTATCAAGGATCACGTCTTGGCTTGAATGAGTTTAGAAAATTGATTAATAACTTAAAAGATAAAGAGAATGAACTTATTAAGGGAATGGGGCTTTCAGGGTAATTAGATATTAATATTAAGAGTTGTGGAATTTCAGCGATTATGGAATCGATGCTTCATTTTGATGTTAGTTCAAATATGCTATATGTGCATGGGCAAAAAGTCTTATTATTAGAGGTGCATGTGTCATGAATATTAGGTTTAGTATAAGGTGGGATGGATATAAAAAGATTAAGTTTAACCAAAATGAGATGTGCGAAAAATATGATTTGCCAAAAAATAAATTAACTAGAAAGGAGATTTTGAAAGAGATGTTGAAACTTAATGATGACAAAAATTGGAAGGTTCATTTCTTGTTAATGGTGTCAAATAGTATCTTAAGATCAATGACTTCTTATTATATAAGTTATGACATTCTAAGAGCTACGAAGTATGCAAAGGACCTATCTAAACTGAATTAGTCAAAATATGTTATGGATGGGTTATTAGGGGTGTCTAAAAGGTTATGAATAATTTCTCTATGAAAAGCTAAGAAACCTTTGCCATCTTTGCTGCTTAATGGTTGCACCCTATTGCTTGAGATAAAATTATTTAATTATATATTACTTAGTTAACTTTATTATCTAATTAATAAATTATGAATAAAATATAACTCCTAAATATGTATCTTTTGTTTTTTAGGTTTTTTTATGTTGAACATGTAAAGTTTGGGTATTTCGTTCCTCCACATCATATACGTATGCTTCCACAAATTGGTTCTTAGAATGATGTGAAGGTTAAAGATGCATACGATTGGGTGAAAGCCATGAGAGGAATTGATAGTAATGAGGTATGCAAGTATTAAATTTGAAAACATGATAACTATCTTTCTATGGTTTTTTATTTGTAAAGTTATAAGATATGGAAATTTCATAAACATTGTTATTGGTATACTAGTTATTGTAAGGGAGGAAGGGGATAAATTTGAAGAATTTTAGTGTGAATCAAGGAATGAGCAGGTTAGTGGTTTTCATTTTCAAATTGCAATTGCTTCTAGTTTAAAATGAATTTGCATAAGATTGTAAATATGTAATATCATTTGAAATAGTTGTTCCATAACTTACCTGATATTGGATGATTAATTGCAGAGCATGAAGGCATATGATGATATAAGAAGTTTGATATTAACCGAAGTGGGGCATCTTCATGATTTTTTTTAACACAAAATCCATGCTTTAGATAAGAAATATGACCTTTTAAAAATGATGGTCGCGAAAATACATGGTCTTTGGTCAACTTCATCCCGTTACCCAAGATATAAGCAATAGGAAGAAAACGTTCCTCTTGATGCAACAACCCATGCAATCCTACAAGCAGAATTTAAAGTTGATGCCATGGAAATGTTGAAGATTTTTCCACCTAGTGAAATACAAGTAAGTACTTCTGATAATGCTGATTTGGGGGATTTCTTTCCTGCGTAATCTATGAGGAGGTACCCGCATTGCTTTTAACTTTTAGATGATGAGATATTGTTCTTCGCACATTTTTTTATGATGTCGTTTTGTTATACATATTCTAAGAAATAGAAATTGGTTTTCATAACATGGCCATCATCAAAGAGTGCATTTGAAACTCATTTGTAACACTTCTTTTAATCATACTTATACTATTATGTTATGCATGTAAACATTATAGTTCACTTCATCTTTCTTCATCGTGTATGATTGTATATTATATGGATATGTATAGTTTATATATTGATTATATATATAATTATGTATGTATAGACATTTGTATGTATATCTTGCTTTATACTAATGATAATAATTTGAAAATATGTTGTTTACTTTGTTAAGATTCTAAAACATTAATTTATTTATATAATTTTCATATTGTATCCTTGCAATCTCTTCTAAAAATGAAGTTCCCTTGGCTTGTATCCAATGGTAGACCTAGGCGGGGTCAAGTGGGGGCTAACGGTCCCCCCTTGCCGGCTATCAGAAGTAGAGATATAAGGGAGGTGTTGTTCTTTGGTGGTCGCCGGTCGGTGGTTTTTGCAGAAAGAAAAGGAAGGGTGGCTAAGACTGTGATGAGAGTGAGGGGTTGAAGAAGACAACCCTCTCACATAGAATTATGATTTTGCCCTCAGCCAGGAATTTTAAATTTTGTTGTTAAATTGAATGTTTAAACAACACCATTTCAAGAGAAACAACATCATTTCAACTTATAATGCATTTTAAAAAATAAAGGAAAAGAGATGAAGCAAAGGCAAAGCATAAGACAAAAGAAAGAGAGAGTAGCAGAGAGAGACGTCTGCACCAGTGACAAGGACCAGACAACCGACGACTGACAGCATCGGCGATCTCGAGCACCAGTCTAGGTTTTTATCATTTGCCTCCCCCCCCCCCCTTGAGGGTTTCTAGTTCTGCCACTGCTTGTATCCTTGCAATCTCTTCCAAAAATGAAGTTCCCTTGGCTAAGGAACAAGAATTGCAACAATACTCATGTAAATGATGATTTTTAGAGCTTCGTAATACTGATGAGTTGATAAATAAAAAAAATGGCAAAATCTCCTTCTATTAACTCAGGGATAAAGGTAGCTAAAGTATTTATGGTTTCGCGCCATGGAGGCAATTCAAGGTACAGTTAATGTTATGCCCTTTGAAGTCACATTTACTAATTTTTCATGATTCATTTAATTGTACAATAATTTGATTTTCATTTATTGTGATAGTGCCCAAGCTAGTCAGTGTGAAATGCTGACTATTGACATCTTAAAAGGTGAAATAAGCGACATCTATGACTACATTATTCATTACAAAGATGCAAATTTGAGGTATGTGTTGAAGGTGATACATCTTTGAGATCAAATTCATTGGTATATACCACTATATTTAATTTGATAGATTACCCATCCAGTGAATATGTTTTCCAAAATAGATGTGAGTTCATTGATTTTATAGAGCTAGGTGCGAACCTGGCTACACTTAAAATGATTGCAAACAAAGTATGATATTACTTAATTATAAATCTTGTTTGTATTTATGTCGTGAATTGGGTAACCTTTTTTTCCCTCGACGATAATTAATTGATGTTGTTGCAAACATTTTAACTCACAACAAGCATCAGTTTAAAAGAGCCAACTCAATTGGTTTTTCCCTTCACTTTGTTTTGAGTTGATGTAACTTCACCTATTGTGTATTTTAGAGATGTTTAAATTATATTCAGTAGTCGAATATGGTATTTGTATGTATTGTGAATAGCGTATTTGTATGTGTTAGTGAAATATACTCAATATTTGATGTTTTCCTTAGGCAATGATTTTAAACAAGGCCAAACTTAGAGAATAATTGAAATGTCACTAAAAATTGTTATTTAATTTTAAAATTTTAAGTGAAGTTTGATATTTGAATTCGAAAATCAATCATTTTTCTTTGAAAAAATTGATGTAATATAAGGTAAACTTACCAAAAGTGAAAATATCTTTTTCTTTTAAAACATTTACATTATCATCTCATAAATTCAATCATTTTTTAAAATGCATAAATTTACAGGCCTTAAATGTAGTTAAAATGCTTGGCTTTCTTTGCCTAATCACAAATACCTTCTACATATTGTGAGCAAGGATTTTTTAAAATACATAAATATACTTCGGCATTGTTAGGCTTACAGCCTTAGCGAACACGGGCCTAAACCAGAAAAAAAATGGAGTCGCCACCCAGATAGGCCAGGAAAAGAAAGGAGTGAATAACTCAATTCCTAAAGAATCTCCAACCCCTTAATGGATTCAGAAAGTTGGGTACATATGGGGAAGGTGAGAATGACCCAGCACCACCCCATAATGCCCGATTCATTATAATCATCCTCCTTTTCAGGTCTAAATATTATTAAATTCTTAAATATTATAAAATCATCCATGCTACATGTAATTATTGAAATAAATATTCATTATATTGAAATCAAAGAAAATTCAAATAAATAAATAAAATGGGTACCCATACAAGACAGAAACATGCCCTTACAACCGTGTTCAATTCTAAAAACTAAATAAAATAGGACACCCACCATTTGGTAAAAACATGCCCTTTACATTAATCCAAAACTCAAAATAAATTAAATTACACTGGACTTAACTAATGAGGTATCCACAAAGTGGAAACATACCTCTTACATCATTGAAACCAAAATAATCAACATTAAAATAATTAACCAAATGAATTAAACCATTTAAACATTCACAATAAGCAAAAATAGAAAAATCATTCATAATAAATAAAACATTAATAAATCATTCATTAAAACATAAAATAATCAAACCTAAATTTTAATCTTAAATAAAACATCAAGTATACAAACTTATGGTTTACATATTAAGTTAGGGCTTATAGATGATTTTAGGATTTTTATGATTAAACTAGGATTTTTAGGATAACATTAGGGTTTTAGTAAAAGGATTAGGATTTTAAAGTTTATGGATGAAAATTGGGGTTTTGACTTAAAAACTGGGGTTTTAGGATTTAAAATTATGGCTACTGAATGAAGTTTAGGATTTTTAGAACTTAATGTTTTGGATTAGTGTTTTAAGAATTAGGATTCAAGGAATTAGGGTTTTCAAAATAAGAAAATAGGGAGTTAGGGTTTTGGATCTTGGGGATAGATTTTACAATTTAGGGTTTACTGAAAATGGATTATCTAAAGTTAATTTTAATTGCTGGAACAATTTGCAAAATAATAGATGGAATGAAATTAGAGCTTTAGATTATTTACTAGAACAATTTTAACACACTTGATCATATAAAAAATACCAAACATGCCTACTAGATCAAAAAGTATATCAATTTGGTTATTGTTATTAAGGTCTATGCAAAATCACAACTCAAATTAATTAGCAATTGGATCAATCAACAATCAACTTTCAATGGTTACAGGAAAGCCACAACCACTGGACATTAAAATAAATAGAGTTTTAAAAAAACAAAACCTGCATTCGTTGGTTCCACAAAAGTTGAACATATTAATTCAAGCTTTCTAACTTGCCTGCACCAATTTTTGTTTTGGCCAGAGACTGCCTTGTTTCTTTTGTTGTTGTGTCTGTGTTGCTCCTTAATTGATTTCTAAAAGCTTCTTTGTTGCTCTCCGTTGCTCTCTATTCTTTTTTGCTCCATGTTGTTAATCCCTCTCTAGGGTTTTTAATCCTATATTTATAGAAAACACATTAGGTTAAAATCTTATAATCGAGTCTGAATTTCCTAATTAAGCATGGTTACTCTGAAGCATATCAAAGTAAATTATTTTAAATTCGAGGGGAGTCATGACCATATCGAATTAAAACAAGTTTAATCCGACACGGATCAAAGTCTATATTAAATTAGTAATTCTAATTAGATATGGACAAGCTCCATATCGAATTAGAATTAACCAAATTTGATATGGACAAGCTCCATATCGAATTAAAGTTGATCTAATTTGATATGGGCTTCCATATCAAATTAGAATTACTCTAATTCGATATGGACATGGTCCATATCAAATTAGGCATGGTCTAATTCGATATGGACCATCCATATCAAATTGGATAGGCCTAATTTGATATGGCATGAACCATATCAAACCAAACTTTCTTCAATCTCAAATCAGACTATTTTAGGGTTTAAAAATTAAACCGGACTAATTTTAGGCCTTATAAAATTGGACCAATCAAATTAAAAGCTTGAAGTAGGTTTAAACTTATTAAGAATGAACTAATCATGACTTAAGCCTTCTATAATTAGGACTGAACTAGCTTAGGGCCAAAATTAAGAATCTACAGTTTGGCCTCCTGTTTGAATAATCTGAGACTTCAGTAGAGGAGAGTGAAAAGTAATATGACTTTAAGCTGATTTTGGATGAGGGTGGGTTCAGGACCCGTGAATCAAATTTGGGTTCTTGATTCGAGACTAGATCTAGGTTCTCGACCTGAGCTAGGACTTAGATTCTCAACCCGAGACTGAATTTGGATTCTCAACCTAAGACTAGATTTGGATTCTTGACCCTAAACTGGATTTACATTCTTGACCCGATACTTGATTTTGGATTTTTGACCCGAGATTGGATTTGGGTTCATGATCTGATACTGAATTTTGGGTTCTCGACTGAGACTGAATTTGGTTTCTCTACTCCACACTTAATTTTGGGTTCTCGACCCGAGACTGGATTTGTGTTCTCAGCCCAATACTGGATTTTAGATTCTCGACCAGAGATTGGATTTGGGTTCTCGATTGGATACTGAATTTTGGTTTCTCGACCCAAGACTAGATTTAGGTTCTTGACCCGAGGTTGGATTTGGATTCTCAACCCTAAATTGGATTTTGGGTTCTTGACCCGAGACTAGATTTGAGTTCTCAACCCTTAACTGGATCTTGAATTCTCATCCCGAGACTGGATTTGATACTTCAATGGATTATTGAATGATTGGATTTGAAATCCACCAAGTGACTCTAATGTCTTGGTAAATCAAAACGGTCATCGAGCGACTCTAATATCCGATGACAACCACCAAGCAACTCTAATATCTTGGTAGGATAGTGAGCGACTCTAATATCTCACTAGAAAAAAACTTGGATATTTCAACATATCAAGGAAATATATGCTGTCAAAATACTTTAACAAATCCAATATAAGCTAGAGATTGTGCCTTTAGGATACTTCAACAAATCCAATATAGACTGGGTAGTGGATGCTTCAACAAATCCGCTTGAAAATGTCTACCTTGACAGAAATGAATCTTCATCTTGATTCTATATTCTTGGGTATAGGCCTTTGTCTTCCCTCAACTTCAGCTCTTCTAACTAAATTGATCTGATCTTTAACTTAGACCTTTGTCCTGATCTTTTATCTTTTGTATCTTCATTCATTTAAGAGTTCTGATTTTCTTCTTGTTCTATTCTTTTTGCTCTTCCTTTTGCAAATTCTTTTTGTTCTTCCTTTTTGCCAAAAATTTAACTATTTTTTATCTAGTCCTCATATCCTCTCTTTTCCCCCTGCATGGTAAAATGTTGAAAGTAAGTCTGAAAATATTTTATACATGCATAAACCCAAAAAATTGAAAGGAGAAGTGTTGCTCCCTGTGTAGGCTTAAACCAATGATTTTTGTTCCCATGTAAGCTCTGATTGATGTTTGTGTTTTGTCTAGTTTCTTGCACATGCATGCATCTCTATTTTTACAAAATGAATGTATCTTTCTCAAGCAATGGGCCTTCCATACCTCCTGATTCCATATATGGTTCATATTTGCTTCATAGAGTATTGTTGTTTACTTTGACAAAGAATAGGTAACACAAGACAAAAATGCAGTATGATACGTTTATGTATGCATAATATGCATGGATGATACTTATAGTGGTTTCATTGACTCGCAGACTGAGATGATCAGCTAAAGTGCTCCCATTGATTCAATCCAGATGCTCATTCTGGTCTTGCATTAGATCAGCAAAAGACTGCACATCTATAGCTTTTATCTTCTAGATGTACAAAGTATGAGTGACGGGGGCCCCAACAGGGTAGAGACACGAGGGATATCCATTTTTGCCTCCACTCCCAGTGGAATGGTTCCTGCGACTTCAGCATTGTTTAGGCTCGGGGCCTTAGAGAACACAGGCCTAAGCTCGGAGAAAATGGAGTTGCTACCCGGACAGGCCGAGAAAAAGAAAGGGGTGGATGAATCAATTCCTAAGAAATTTCCAACCCCCCTAATGGGTTCGAAAAGTTGGGTACGTGTGGGGAAGCTGAGAAATGGTCCAGCACTCCCACGATGCCCGGTTCATTGGAATCGGCCTCCTTTGTAGGTCTTAATATTATAAAATTCTTAAATATAACGATATTATCCATACTACATGCAACGATTAAACTAAAGCATCATTATATTAGAATCAAAGCAATGTCCAAACAAAATAAATAAATGGGCACTCATCCGAGAATGGAAACATGTCCTTACATTGTCCATATCTAAAACTAAATAGGATACCCATCGAAAGGTGGAAACGTGTCTTTTACATTGGTCCAAAATATAAAAAGCAATTTAAATTACATGATGCTTAATACATGAGGTACCCAACATATGGAAACATACCTCTTACAAGGTTTTGAAATCAAAACAAATTAATAAAAGTAAACAAACATTCATCATAGATAAATCATTCATCAAAGGCATCAAACATCAATCAAAATATATAATAAACATTCATCTAATTTGTATAAAATAGTAAATATATAACTTTAGGGTTCATGCATCAATTAGGGTTTCTTAGGTTTTATGTTTAACAATTAGGATTTTGCATATACTAGTTTAATTAGTTGAGAAATATTTTAAAGAAATAACATGGCTACTGGATGTTTGAATATAAAGATTAGATTTGAAATAAATTAGGGTTTGAATCTAAAGAATGTATATTTTGGATTTAGGGTTTCAGAAGTTATATGAAAATAATATTAAAATTTAGGGTTTAAATAAATAAGATTAAAAATCATGAAAATTGGTTTTTAGATTAAGTATTTGAAAAAATAAGCTACTGTGATTTTAGAAAAATAGATTTGGTTAGGGTTTTAAGAAAATAAATTATGATGGTTTTATAAGAATGTGATTTAGGGTTGTAGATTTTAAAAATATGTGTTACGGGTATTAAGGCATTAGGATTTTGAAGAAATATTTTTAGGGTTTCAAATAAAGTTTGGATGGTTAGTAAAATAATTGATCAAAGTGTACGATGAAGCTACTGTAAACATAAACAAAGAAATAGAGATTCAAATCTTCATTGTTAGTTCCACCACAATCTTTGAATTATGGTTGAACAATAATAAAGACAGTGTAGGCTGCCTTTGATGCATTGTTGTTGCTTGCTCACTGCCTCTTGCTCTTTCAAGCTTGAGATTGGCTGAAAAAAATCCAAAAGTTCAAAGTCTGATAAAAAAAATTTTCCTTCATTCTATGTCTTTGATGTGGTATTTATAAGAAAAAATCATAAATCTAATCCTAATTGGCTAAAAAAATAAAGACCTTTTAGGAAATAAAATTAAAAACCAAGTAGAATATGGTTTTGGCAAAACCGCATGCAGGCTAGGCGTGCAAAAGTGCGCTGGCAAAAAAAATTACTCCGGACACTGGGCACGGGCCACCCAGTTCGTCGTAGCAAAATCCTGCGGTAAATTGGCCTATGGCCATTTCGCCGCAGAAAAATCTATGTCGAATTGGCCCAAGCCCGATTCTTTCATCGCCGATTTTTATTTAATTATTTTTTATCCTTTTTTATTGTTACCTTTTTTTATTTTTATTAAAAATAAATATTATTTAATTAAAATACCACAAAAATTATTTAGACTATTTATAAATCTCGGATCCGACTGGGTCAAAAATTACGGGTCTACAATTTACCCCCTGCTTGAGCAATCTGAGACTACAACAAAAGAGAGCGAAAAATAATGTGACTTTTGACTGGATTTAGAGCCATACTAGACTTCGTACTCAAGGTTGGTTTGAGCTTTGGACTCAAAAATAATTTGGGCTCTAGACCCAAGGTGAATTTAAGATTTGGGTTCTGGACCCAAGGTAAGTTCTAGACTTAAAAATAATTTGGGTTCTGGACTCAAGGTGAACTTAAGATTTGAGTTCTGGATCCAAGATAAGTTCTGGACTTAAAAATAATTTGGGTTCTGGACCCGAGGTAAGTTCTAGACTTAATTTGGGTTCTGAACCTGAGACAAGTTTTGGACTTAAAAATAATTTGGATTCTAGACCCGAGGTGAATTTAGGATTTGGGCTGTAGACCCAAGGTGAATTTAGGATTTGGGTTCTGGGCCCAAGGTGAATTTAGGATTTGGATTCTGGACCCGAGGTAAGTTTCGGACTTAAAAATAATTTGGGTTCTGGACCCAAGGTGAATTTAAGATTTGGGTTCTAGACCCAAGGTGAATTTAGGATTTGGATTCTGGACTCGAGATAAGTTTTGAACTTAAAATAAGTTGGTTATTTGCAAAAAATAATTGTAGTCAGTAGGATACTAATGAAATTTATAAAAAAATTTAGCTATTTTTTACCATGCCTATATCTTCTTACCCCCTGCATATAAAAATATTTTAAAAGTGTAAAAATATTTTTATGCACACAAATATCTGAATAATTTAATTAAATAATTGAGTTTACTATTTTATTCACTGTGTAGTCACTATTTATGCACTATTCACTAACAATTTATTTACTATTTATCAACAGTAATATTTACTCTTTTTTTCATGAGAATACTATTTTTCACTTATTTATTTTTATCTTTTCCTTTGCAATTTTTTATACAAATGTTTCATTCCTTCTTTTCATTCTCACATGATTTCCAAAACTTTCATCTTCATTTCCTTTTTCTTTTCCTTTGCACTTTGTCTTTACAAACCACGAAAGTTTTATTTCTTCGATACACATCCACACTTACATATTCTCATAATTAAAGTAAAGTTTAGCAGAGAGTTAAGGAAAAAATGCATGCTTCGAGATCAGGACCCCGATCCAATGCTGAGTTATTGGAATTTATCCGATGGCATGAAAATGGAACTATAAGCCTACTAGCCGAGATGCAGTTTCATCATAGTTCAAGTCAAAAAACTAAGGTAACAATGCAATTTAATATTTATTTTTTATTTTTTATTTTTTAAGATTAGAAAAAATAAATTAATTAGAGGACTATGTTTAAGATTTTAATAAACAAATAGTCAAATTAAAATAAAACATAACGAGTAAGTTTAGTCTATGAATCAATGGTATTGGTATGATGATATACTTATCTTGTGTTAACTTACCTGGCTCCATGTTAGCGCGATCGTAGCATTATCCGAAGCGGAAGGTGTGTTTATAAAGCCCGACAATGGTATGATGTAGAACCCTCTCGGGTAAAATAGATTATCCGAGATTGTGATTTTGAAAGCTTTATCTTGCAATTACCATCTGAGGAGTGTCTGATAGACAGGAGTGTAGTTCAAGCATTGTTGGAGCGGTGGATGGACACGACCCATACTTTTCATCTACCTATAGGAGAGATGACCATTGGACCAGTTGATTATACAACCATAACTGGTATTCGGTATCATGGCCTTCCGATCCCTCTTACCAATGATATTCTGCCATTCGAAGAAGTCCAATAGTTAATCAGTATGGAGCCATCATTAAAAGGGCCATTCAAGATAAAAAATTAAGCCGATTCGGAGTTATTGGATGAACTAAGGATGGGTTCGTAGGAAAACAACCAAACAATATGCTCAAGGATTTTTACTATATTTTCTCGGGTCAATCATTTTATGCAGCACTGAATCTGCCATCCATTTATCGATCTTGAGGGCTCTTATTGATATGAGTATGGTATCGCTTTACGGCTGGGGTGAAGCTGACCTTGCCTGTCTCTATCATGGACTAGAAAAGATTTGCTGAAATAAGAAGTCTTTCGTTGGTTTCATGGTGGTTGTCATGGTACTCTTCTTCCACTAATGTCAATTCCATTCTTATTCTTGCATGAATTTAATTTTTATTGTTGTTGTAGGTATGGGCAAATGAGCATAATCTTGTGAGGGTGCCTGGCATTTCCTGAGAGAGCATTGGGTATCCAAGATTAAATTTTTGGTTGTCAGACCTTGTAGGAGTTCCCGGTTCTCACCATGTGTACACCCAGTGCTATCTCTTGAGTTGCTTAACTTGGGGCCAAGTAAGATAGTATTAGTATACTTTAAAATTTATATAAAAGTTCACTTACCTTGTGTCATTTTGTAGGTCAATTTGGCTTGGTGGAACACAGAAGAGCAGATGAACTGGACTTCTTCCATGAATGTCGCATTGCCTTTTCAGCATACTCGCCGAGTCATTGTCGGCCCTGTGTCTAGTGGCTAGTTTCTCGGGGAAAGAGTGTATGAGTGGTTCTTTGGTCCCGAGCAACGGAGGATCCTGATGAATTGCCCAGAATATACTTCAAATATCACATCAATACCGGAGAATGCGTGGTGGTTAGCTCGGCATGATTATGATGTTGAAACCTTTCTTCATCCACCGGGTGCATCATATACCTAGTTTATTCGAGTAGGACTCTTGAACTTTGATGTATCTTCTGTTGGCATTCGGGAGATTCCTGAGAAAAAGGAGGATAACAATGAAAAGGAATATCACAGAGAGGGAGGAGGGTCCGTCTCACATCCCGGGGCTAGCACCTCTAAGGTAAACTTTTACCATTTTTCCATTGCAATTACTTCTTTCTTAACTTGTTTTGAATATTTTAATAATTGTTGTAGGCTGCTGGCTCGTTTGGTCATGAGGCTGGACCTTCCTCTGACTCTCCTCCATTTGCTCATTCTAATCAACTGGAGATGCCATCTCATCCACTGGGCATTGATATGAATTACTTGGTAGGTTTTCCTGTTCCGTGATAATTTATGCTACATGTATGCATGATTATGTATGCTCTTACTCTTTCCCTTCTGACTCACAGTGGATGCTTGAGGAACAAAATAAGAAACTTCAAGAAGAGTTAGCTGCTAGACGTCAACAGGTTGCCCATTTTGAAAAATTATATCACCAGTCAAAGCAAGATTTTTGAGACTTTTGGTTTCTGGGGTGAGAGATCCTGTTGCTTCATCTAGAGGACCCCAAGCTGATGACCATGAGATCCTTTCATCTACTTCAGATGAGGACCGTTATAGATCTGAATTCCAAGGTAATAGAGATTCAGGTGCATCTGCTTCGGGCGGACTCGGGATAGGTGATATGCCTCCTCCTCCAACAAGCGATGACTTTTTTAGGGCTTTGTTTGATCATAATCCACCACCTCCTTCTCAGTGATCTATCATTATTGTATTAATTGAGAAAATATTGTATAATAAAAATAATGATAACAATAATAATGATGATATATAATTTGCAATTTTACTGTAACTTTTGACTTTTAATTAATTTTTTTTTCATGTTTCTATCTTTATTATTATTTCTACACTACAATTATTGGCCTTTCCTCTTCACATTCAAAATTTCCAGAGTAGCACTAATTTACAAAACCAAAGGCAACGCGGCAACTCAAAACCGTTTCGTCGCCAATTTCCTATCCTTGTGTGTCTCGGTCTCAAGCTATTCCTTGTCAATTTTGGAATAGCCAATCATCCAATATAAATCTCTTTTCATGCCATGATCTCATACAAAAGCCAAGAAATTTTCCACTTCAGCATCAAAATTCCTTTTAACAATTCCAATTTTCCTTCAATTGTCAACAATGACCGAACTCAATTTGAAGAAAATAAAAGGTCTATTTAAAATTATGAATGCCATTCATTGAAAAAAAATATCTTGGTCAAAATTTGATACTTTGAAGTGTTTTTAATATATTAAATTAGACCATTCTTTTTTACATGCCATGACTTCTTTTTGGAATGTGAATTCTAGGATATTTGAGATTAATGGCTTTGAGATATGTCCCATGATTGAAGAATTTGAGGCCATTCTTGGATATCCAAGCAATCAACCAATGGCATTACCTATATTGATTTTCAAGACTCAACAAAAGATGCAAATGTTATTTCAACTTTCAAAGTCCGAAATTCTACAGTTGACAAGAGGTGAGAAAATTCTGCTTGGTCCCTTAATTGACTTTTGCCTTTCTCACTTGGCTCCTACTAAGACATGGGGACGTATTGTAATATCCCAAAGTATATCCTAAAAGTTTTGGAATATTTATTTTTGTATTTGGATTAAGTGTATTTATTTTAGTGGTAAGAGAAGAGGTTTTGAGTAGAGTGTATATGTTGTATATATTGGGATATATACAACATATACAAGTCAAAGTAATGAAGGGTCAAAGGAAATTAATTAATTAATTGGAAATTGAGTTAGAGGAAGTGGAAGAAGATATTTGATTATTTTATTGTTTATTGCTTGGTGGAGAGGATTTTGAGGAAATGAGTGGTTGGGAGAGTTTGACTTTGCTTTCTTTGTTTTCTTCTTTCTTTCTTTCTTCTTCGTGGCTCATCTTCTTTCCTTTTCTTTTCTATGTTGGCCGGCCCTCCATAGCAAGAGAGCAAGAGAGAGATTTGATCTTCCAAACTCAAGATTGAAGGAAGTTTTCAAGTGATCAAGTTGGAAATTTAAGAGTTTCTTCATCTTTGGTAAGTTTTCCACTTGATTCTTTGATTTTCTTTGAGTTTGTGAGTTGAGGTTGTGGTTGATATGTGTTTGTTTGATTGTGGTGTGTTTAAGAGTGTTTGGTTCAATTGATTTTGGATTTTGGGGTTGGATTGAAGGAAAGAGTAAGTTTGTTGAAAGAAAAAGTGTTGTGGTTGTGTTCTTGGATGGGTGACACGAGCAGTGACACGCCCGTGTCACTGAGCGTGTCACAGCTTCTATGTTGTAGTAGCATTTACACGTCCAGTGACACGCCCATGTCACTGAGCGTGTAATAGCTACTGTGTTGAGGGAGGATTGACATGGCCATGAGCACGCCCGTGTTGTTGAACGTGTCAATGTTTCTGTGAGACAGAATGTATTACACGTTCAGTGACACGCGCGTGGTTCTAAGAGTGTCAAAGGTTCTGTGTTGTGAGTTTAAGGCACGGCCAGGGACACGCCCGTATTGTTGAACGTGTCATGTGTAGAGTTTGCCCTAATTGGTTCTTAGCCTTATTATTTCATGTGTATCTCTAAGTGAGTGTGCATTATTCCTTTTGGATTAGGTTGTGAAGAGGTTGAGTTGCCCTAATCCAAGTAGTGAAGAATTCTTGGAAGAGGAAGTGTATAGATTGTGTGAGTTGCTCTTGAGATAAGTACAAACCATACATTATGGCATACATTTACATGACATTGAGATTTAAAATATTTGATGGTAAATGTGTTAAATAATGTATTACATAATTGATGAATTGCTTTAATATGAATTGAGATATGATGAGATATAAAGCCATTGTTGTTGGCTATGATAATGCAAATGAAATAATTGAGGCATGGTTGCCTATTTGATTATGGAATATGAAATGAGAAATGAATTGAGAAAGAGATTGATAAAGAGATAAATGAAATAATTGTGTGCTTAATATGTTATTCAATTTTTAGAGTTCTGGGTTTGGCGGCATGCCTATGAATTGCTGGACAGGTGAAAAGATCGGGTCGTAAGCCGAGTCCAGCTGATAAATGTGAAATATGATGTTTTTAGGGTGAAAAGACTGGGTCGTAAGCCTCAAAAACAGTAACAGTCTAGCCGGGTTGAGGACCAAGATACTGGAGCCCTAGGGTCTAGCCGGGTTGAGGTCCAAGAGACTGGGTCTGTTACACTATCCATGGATATATATATATATCGCCTACGAGCTTGATGATTGTGATTATGGACCAAAGCAGTAACTCAGAACTTTGAATATCATATTAAATCCTTTTTGGGCCCTTGTTTGTCTTTGTTGGAATGTGACTCATGAATAATAGAATAATTGAATGATATAATGAAAGGTAATGTTATGAAAAATGATGTTCTTGTGATTTGTTTATAATGTATGAAAGTATGACATTTGCGTTAGATTATAGCATATGGTTATCATGGTTTGTACCACTAAGCCGTTGGCTTAGCGCGATTGTGGTTCATCGTGCAGGTGGCAGAGTAGAACCAGAGAGTTCAGCTAGACCGAGTTGAATTTAGAGCCAGAAGTGTTGATTGTGGGCTTAAAGATCAAAGATAAAACTGCCAAACATGTATAGACTTTATGTTTTGTAAATATTGATTTTGATAAATTTATATATGTAAATACCGCTACATTTTCCGCTGCTTAATAAATAAATGTTTTAAATATTTTGTTTTATAATACAAATTAAATGTTTTAATTTTCCTATATTGTATAATTTGAAAGATTTGTTTGGTTTAAAATAGACCGTAACATTCTTGTATTCGGTATACATATATTACAGATGTGGTGATACGTAGTGTGCGTATATGGGATATAGGGGAGTTACAATTGTTTTGGTATCAGAGCCTAGGTTTGAGATTCTCAACCTAGGTAAATTGTAAAAAAAAAAATTGATTCTAAAAGTTGGTTTTTAAATAAGATACATATTTTGGTATTGGCAGTCTCTGATCTTTGATGAGGTATATTCTGCTGTGTTTGCAGATATAGGTAGTGATGGCGTCTCAGTCACGTCAGTCCATAGAAGGTAGTGCTGAGAGTGTAGCTCCTGAAGAGGGTAGAGATGGAGTTAGGGTTGAGAGAGTTGGAGAGGCACCTGCTCTTGTGCCAGAGAGATCAGCTGCTGATGAGGTTCCGCCAGTTTGGTTACGGCATGTGGTAGAATTGTTAAGGCAAGCTCCAATGCAACCACCGCCACCACAGCCACATGTACCGATGAGGCATTATGATAAATTGAGAAAGTATGGGCTGAAGATTTCTTTAGTACTACAGATCCTACAGTAGCTGAGCAGTGGTTGGATAGAGTTCAGAGGGTATTCATCCAACTGCAAGCCACTCCTGAAGAGAAATTTGATTATGCTAGATCCTTACTGCAGAAAGATGCTTATGATTGGTGGAAGACAGTTCCACATGCCATGGATGATCCACCGACTTTGTTTTATAGTGATTTTCTGCGGGAGTTTGAGCAGAAATATACTCCGAGGGAGTATAAGGATGTCAAGAAGATGAAATTTTTGAATCTGAGGCTGGAGAATCAGACAATGAAAGAGTATGAGATTGAGTATATCCGGTTGAGTCACTATGTCGGGGGGATTATTTCAGATGAGATTGACCGGTGTAGGAGATTTGAGGAGGGATTGAGACCCTCTATTATGTGTATTGTTGCTGGTTCTCGGTACCAAGACTTTTCTCAGTTGGTTGCAGCAGCTGCTACTGAAGAGGAGACCAGAGTTAGGAGACCCCAATTTGAGGCAGGGTCTTCATCTATGAAGAGAGGCCAAGGAAGTTTTGTTCTGAGAGTCAGTAGGAGCCTGAGGCAGTCGGGTAGGTCAGTCCAGTATCAGAGGCAGAGACCGAGAACTACAGTTTCTGTAGCGAGTGCTCCGACTCCTATGGTTCAGAGATCTACTACACCTACATGTGTCCATTGTGGTAGAATACATGGGGATGTTTGTTGGAAGATTGGTGGATCAGCTGTGTGTTTCAGATGTGGATCGCCTGACCATTTCATTAGAGAATGTCCTGAGATACAGGAGCATGGGCAAGTGGATTCTGCAGTTTCTCGACCTAGTGTGAGAGGAGGTCGAAGTGGCAGAGGTGTTAGTAGAGGTGGTCGACCTAGGATCAGTCAGAGAGGAGGCTCTACATTCGGAGGCAGTAGGCCAGATGAGGCTGGGTCTTCTCAGAGAGTGTATGTGATGCAGAGGCAGCCGGATGCTTCAGCAGTTATTGCGGGTACATTTTCTTTATTTGGCATTTCAGTTCTTGCTTTGATTGATCCAGGATCTACTCATTCATACATAAGTGCATCTATTTTGCCTGTGACTGAATTGCATATTGAGTCCCTAGGATTTGATGTCTTGGTGACAAATCCTTTAGGGCATAGTGTGGTTGTTAGCAAGGTGCACCGAGATAGTTTAGTTGTGGTGCAAGGTGAGGAGTTTTTGGGTGATTTTATTGAAATGCCTTTTAAGGAGTATGATTTGATCTTAGGCATGGATTGGTTGTCTAAGCATGGAGCTGTGGTAGACTGTCAAAAGAAGTGTGTTACCCTGAGAACCAGTGATGGTAGAAGTGTGATGGTATCTGGTGAGCAGAAACAACTTGCATCCTTGTTTGTTTCAGCTGTTGCAGCTAGTAAGTTGATTAGAAAAGGGTGTGATGTTTTTCTTGCTCATGTTGTGGATACCAGAGTAGTGGGTTCTCAACTTGATAGTATACCCACAATTGCAGAATTTCCAGATATTTTTCCTGAGGAGTTGCCAGGGTTTTCCCCTGAGAGAGAGGTTGAGTTTGGTATCGATTTGTTGTCTGGTACCACTCCCATCTCTATTACTCCTTATCGAATGGCACCTGCTGAGTTGAGAGAGTTAAAGGTACAGTTGCAGGAGTTGTTGGATGAAGGGTTTATTCGCCCTAGTGTTTCTCCGTAGGGAGCTCCTGTTTTGTTTGTAAAGAAGAAGGATGGTACTTTGAGGTTATGCATCGATTATAGGCAATTGAACAAGGTTACCATCAAGAATAAGTATCCTTTGCCTAGGATTGATGATCTCTTCGATCAGTTGAAGGGAGCAGCAGTATTTTCCAAGATTGATTTGAGATCAGGGTACCATCAGTTAAGAGTCAAAGCTAAAGATGTTCCTAAGACAGCTTTCCGCACAAGGTATGGGCATTATGAGTTTTTAGTGATGCCTTTTGGATTGACGAATGCACCTGCAGCTTTCATGGATTTGATGAATAGGGTGTTTAGGCCCTAACTAGATCAGTTTGTGGTGGTCTTCATTGATGATATTTTGGTATATTCGCATAATAAGGAGGATCATGACAAGCATCTGCGAATTGTATTACAGACTTTGAGAGAGAAGCAATTGTATGCTAAGTTGTCGAAGTGTGAGTTTTGGCTGGATCAAGTGACTTTTCTGGGTCATATAGTTTCAGCAGATGGTATAAGAGTTGATCCGAGTAAAGTTGAGGCTATTTTGAATTGGAGTCCACCAAGTTTGTGACTGAAGTTAGAAGTTTTCTGGGTTTGTCAGGCTATTATCGACTCTTTGTGAAAGGTTTTTCTTTGATAGCTACTCCACTCACCAGATTACTTCGAAAGGGAATTAGATTTGTGTGGACAGATTAGTGTCAAGATAGCTTTGAGCAGTTGAAAGAGATGTTGACTCAAGCTCCAGTTCTTACTTTTCCTGTGGAAGATAAACCATATGTGATTTTTAGTGATGCTTCATATAATGGTGGTTGGAGTTGATCAAAGACTATGACTGTTTGATTGATTATCATCTTGGTAAGGCAAATGTTGTTGTGGATGCCTTGAGTCGGAAGTCTTTGGCAGGTTTGACTGTTTATTTGCTCTCGTTGCTTGTTGATTTGAGAGCGTTGCATGCTAATTTTGAATTATGTGATGATGGGGCATTGTTAGCTCAGTTGCAATTGAGACCAATGTTGTTGGATCAGATTAAAGAGGCTCAATTGGTTGATGAGAAAATTCAAAAAGTTGTGTCAGAATGCCAAAAAGGAGAGAGTAGAGATTTCCATGTGAGAAGTGATGGTAGCCTTTGGTTTAAGGATAGATTGTGTGTTCCTGATGATTTTAGTTTAAGAAAGAGTATTTTAGAGGAAGCACATCAATCGTTTTTTGCTATGCACCCTGGGAGTACAAAGATGTATCAGGATTTGAAGCAACATTACTGGTGGTCAGGTATGAAGAGGGACATTGCAGAATTTGTATCCAAGTGTCTCACTTGTCAAAGAGTGAAAGCTGAGCATTAAGTTCCAACCGGATTGCTTCCTTTATCAGTGCCTGAATGGAAATGAGAGTGAGTGACAATGGATTTTGTGTCTGGTTTGCCATTGACTCAGAAGAAGCATGATGCTATCTGGGTGATTGTTGATCGGTTAAAAAAGACAGCTCATTTTCTTCCAGTTAGAATGGACTATTCTCTGAAAAAGTTGGCTGAGCTGTATATCAGTGATATAGTAAAGTTGCATGGAGTCCCAATTTCTTTAGTGTCTGATCAAGATCCTTGGTTTACTTCAAGATTTTGGAAAAGTTTACATGGTGCTTTGGGTTCTCGATTGCACTTTAGCACTGTTTTTCATCCGCAGACAGATGGGCAGTCAGAGAGAGTGATACAGATTTTAGAGGATATGTTGAGAAGCTGTGTCATTGATTTCTCTGGAAGTTGGGACAGATCTTTGCCATTAATAGAATTTGCTTATAACAACAGTCATCAATCTAGTATTAGAATGGCACCATTTGAGGCTTTGTATGGTAGAAGATGCAGAACGCCTCTATATTGGAATGAAGTTGGAGAAGGCAAATTGGTTGGTCCTGATTTGATTAAAGAAACTGAAGAGAAAGTGAAAATAATTCGGGATCGGTTGAAAGCAGCTTCAGATCGGTAGAAATCCTATTCAGATTTGAAGAGGAGAGACATAGAGTTTAATGTTGGAGATAAAGTATTTCTGAAAGTGTCTCCTTGGAAGAAGATTTTAAGATTTGGTAGGAAAGGAAAACTAAGTCCTCGTTTTATTGGACCGTATGAGATATTGGAAAGAGTTGGACCAGTTGCTTATCGAATTGCTTTGCCGCCTGAGTTGGATAGAATTTACAATGTCTTCCATGTTTCTATGTTGCGGAGGTATAGATTAGACCCATCTCATATTTTGTCAGTTGAATCTATTGAGGTGATTCTGGATTTGACTTTGGAAGAAGAACTAGTTGTTATTTTAGCATATGGAATGAAAGAGTTGAGACATAAGAAAGTGCCAATTGTGAAGGTTCTTTGGAAGAATCATGGTAGAGAAGAATCAACTTGGGAGAATGAGCAAGCGATGTGAGATCAGCATCCTCAATTGTTTCAGATATGAGATCAGGTAATTTCGAGGACAAAATTTCTTTTTAGAGGGGGAGAATTATAATATCCCAAAGTATATTGATTTTTATGATTGTGGTGTGTTTAAGAGTGTTTGGTTTAATTGATTTTGGATTTTGAGGTTGGATTGAAGGAAAGAGTAAGTTTGTTGAAAGAGAAAGTGTTGTGGTTGTGTTCTTGGATGGGTGACACGAGCAGTGACACGCCCATGTCACTGAGTTTGTCACAGCTTCTGTGTTGTAGTAGCATTTACACGTCCAATGACACGCCCATGTCACTGAGCGTGTCATAGCTACTGTGTTGAGGGAGGATTGACATGGCCATGAGCACGCCCGTGTTGTTGAACGTGTCAATGTTTCTGTGAGACAGAATGTATTACACGTTCAGTGACACGCGAGTGGTTCTAAGCGTGTCAAAGGTTCTGTGTTGTGAGTTTAAGGCACGGCCAGGGACACGCCCGTGTTGTTGAACGTGTCATGTGTAGAGTTTGCCCTAGTTGGTTCTTAGCCTTATTATTTCATGTGTATCTCTAAGTGAGTGTGTATTATTCCTTTTGGATTAGGTTGTGAAGAGGTTGAGTTGCCCTAATCCAAGTAGTGAAGAATTCTTGGAAGAGGAAGTGTATAGATTGGTGTGAGTTGCTCTTGAGGTAAGTACAAACCATACATTATGGCATGCATTTACATGACATTGAGATTTAAAATATTTGATGGTAAATGTGTTAAACAATGTATTACATAATTGATGAATTGCTTTAATATGAATTGAGATATGATGAGATATAAAGCCATTGTTGTTGGCTATGATAATGCAAATGAAATAATTGAGGCATAGTTGCCTATTTGATTATGGAATATGAAATGAGAAATGAATTGAGAAAGAGATTGATAAAGAGATAAATGAAATAATTGTGTGCTTAATATGTTATTCAATTTTCAGAGTTCTGGGTTTGGCGGCATGCCTATGAATTGCTGGACAGGTGAAAAGACCAGGTCGTAAGCCGAGTCCAGCTGATAAATGTGAAATATGATATTTTTGGGGTGAAAAGACTGGGTCGTAAGCCTCAAAAACAGTAACAGTCTAGCCGGGTTGAGGACCAAGATACTGGAGCCCTAGGGTCTAGCCGGGTTGAGGTCCAAGAGACTGGGTCTGTTACACTATCAATGGATATATATATATAGCCTACGGGCTTGATGATTGTGATTATGGACCAAAGCAGTAACTCAGAACTTTGAATATCATATTAAATCCTTTTTGGGCCCTTGTTTGTCTTTGTTGGAATGTGACTCATGAATAATAGAATAATTGAATGATATAATGAAAGGTAATGTTATGAAAAATGATGTTCTTGTGATTTGTTTATAATGTATGAAAGTATGACATTTGCGTTACATTATAGCATATGGTTATCATGGTTTGTACCACTAAGCCGTTGGCTTAGCGCGATTGTGGTTCATCGCGCAAGTGGCAAAGTAGAACCAGAGAGTTCAACTAGACCGAGTTGAGTTTAGAGCCAGAAGTGTTGATTATGGGCTTAAAGATCAGAGATAAACTGCCAAACATGTATAGACTTTATGTTTTGTAAATATTGATTTTGATGTATTTATATATGTAAATGCCGCTACATTTTTCGCTGCTTAATAAATAAATGTTTTACTATTTTGTTTTATAAAACAAATTAAATGTTTTAATTTTCCTATATTGTATAATTTGAAAGATTTGTTTGGTTTAAAATAGACCGTAACATTCCTGTATCCGGTATACGTATATTACAGATGTGGTGATACGTAGTGTGCGTATATAGGGTATAGGGGCGTTACACGTATGCTTTGTCTATGCTTGCTTGGATAATTTTTGCTTATTTCTTCTGATGGTGATATTGATCCATGAGTATTGGATATCATGGACAAATGGAAGTAGACTTGTCATCGATACCTATGATCTTAGCTGAGACTTTAGTTGGGCTAGACCAACTTAAATCGGGATTGTCAAAGAGATTGGCCGAGAGTCCATTACTTCTTCAGGTAATTATCTAAATCGCCCTTTCGGGTTTTCAATTTAGGTTTTTTATTTTTTTATTTTTATTTTTTTTATTTTATTTTTATTGCTCTAATTTTTGCCTAGTCTGCCCTTGTGAGTTTTTGAAACTAGCGAGTTGTCCTAGTTTTTTTTTTTTGCTTAGGTCGTCCTTGCGAATTTTTGACCTAATGGACCTTTTTTTCCTATTTCTTTTTTTTTTGCTTACAGATTTGGCTTCAAGAGCGTCGCTGCTTGCTCGACACTTCATCTATGGATTTTGCCAGATATTTGCCATGACATCATTCTGCTAGGAAACTACTCCATCCTGCTTCTTCGTATGCTAACTGGCTTGACTGGATCCACTCACGTGCTGAAGTCAACATCCGTTGGTTAGTACCTTGGTGGAAGATTTCTCGTATCACCATGCGGACGTACATGATGCATGTTCCTCTTACTGCTCTTCGTCAAGGTACTTGCTATGATCCTCATCGGCTTGACCGTCAGTATGGAGTTGAACCTCGAGATTCTGATTTTACTTCTGATTTGGACATGCCTTGTCTGGCTAAAGCCTACTTGGATCGGCTGAAGCAAAGCTGGCCTGCACGTTACACTTATTGTCTGCCATAGATTTTACATTTGTCAATTTCTTTAGAAAGAGTATTGTTATGTTGAAAAAATAATAAAAGTAATAAGAAATGTTTCTTTTCCTTTTATAATTCATCATCACCTTTTACTATTGTGTCTATTTATTTTATCCATATCTGGTTAAATACTTAAAACAGTGCACATAGAACAATTTTAATATTAATTCTATTTTATTAAATTGGAGAAAAACCAAACATAAAGCCAGCATACACAAAATCACTTATGTTGCCAACTAGCCCTTTCACGTTTTCTAATTGATAATTTTCTCTCACTTAGCCCTAATTGTTGCCTAGCCCGCCCTTTCGGGTTTTTCAGAACTAGCGGACTGCTCTAACTTTTGCCTAGGCCACCCTTTTTGGGTTTTCAACCTAGCGAGGTCCTTTTTTTCTTTTTTTTTTGTACATAAAACCTCTTCAACCTATCAATGTTCACTAGCTCACTAAACTCATTTCCATCCATGTCTGATAACTTCACTGCACCCTTATTCATGACTTGTTTCACAACATATGGCCCTTCCCAGCTAGGCCTAAATTTTCCTCTTGGATCAGATACGTTAGGCTTACATTGTTTCAACACTAAATCACCGATTTTGAGTTTTCTGACTTTAACCCTTCTATTATAGGCTCGAGCTATCCTCCTTTGATACAGTTGATGATTATACAATGCTTTTAACCTTCTCTCCTCTAGTAAAGCTAACTGTGTGTATCTGCTCACTACCCACTCCGTCTCAGGTAGTTTAGCTTCTAAGACTACTCTCAATGATTTGATCTCAATTTCAATTGGCAACACTGCTTCCATCCCGTAAACTAAAGAGAACGGTATTATTCCAGTCGGTGTTCGCACTCTTGTTTTGTATCCCCACAATGCAAAAGGAAGCATCTTTGACTAATCCATGTATGTCTTAATCATCTTAGACAGGATCTGCTTAATTGTCTTATTGGTTGCTTCTACTGCACCATTGGCCTTTGGTCTATAAGGAGAGGATCGGTGATGATGGATTTAGTACTTTCCAGAATAAGTCCTTAACTGTACCTCATTGTCTGATATCACACTGTGCGAGACCCCATACCTGCAGATGAGATTCTTTTCAATAAATCTAGCCATTTGTCTTTCCCCTAATTTGTTGAAGGATTCGGCTTCGACCCATTTTAAAAAATAATCTACCACTACTACAATGAAACGGTGACCATTTGAGGTTGTCCGATGTATCTCTCCTATAATGTCAATCCCCCAAGTGGCAAAGGGCCAGGGTGAAGACATAGAATGCAATTCTTCAGGAGGCATGTGATTCAAATTATCATATATCTGACATTGCTGGCATTTCTTTATAAACTCAATACAATCTCTCTCCATGGTCAACCAGTAGTAACCTTGCTGAATTATCTTTTTAACTAGGGCTAAACCACTCATGTGTGGACTGCAACTTCCCGCGTATATTTTTGACATGATATGCTCCACTTCAGGCTTCCTCAATCATCTCAAGTGTACCCCATCAGGCCATCTTCGATATAACTCTCCATGGAAGATGATGTATTGTAAAGACCACTGCCTTATGGCTCTTCTTTCTTTCTTTGTCGCCCCCAATAGGTATTCCTTTTCCTCCAAAAACCGTCTTATAGTATCATACCACGCATCATGGTTTGTATCAGTTACCATGATTGTCTTATATTCATAGCAAGGAGTTGATGAACTAGTCAAAATCAGAGTCTTGAGGAATAATTGACAGGATTTTCCCATACCAAACCCAATGTGGCTAGGGCATCAGCCATCTAGTTTTCTTCTCTTGGTAGGTGTATAAACCTGCACTCCTTAAAGTTCTTCTTCATCATGGTCAAGTAATGGTGGTATGTTTTTAATTTCTCTTCTTTCAACTCCCAATCCCCATTTACTTGGGATACTACTAGCAATGAATTGCCAAAAACTTCCACCTTATCCACCTTCATAATCATTAAGGTTTCCAAACCAAAGATACATGCTTCATATTTCACCATATTATTGGTTGCCCTGACTTTCAACTTTTTGGCTAAAGGGATAAGTTCCCCTTCGGGAGATTCTAGTATGACTCTCAAACCTGCTCCTTTCCTATTAACTACCCCGTCAAAATACATTTTCCATCCTTGTACTTCAATGGCCTCTAAATGTTCATCCAAAAATTCCAAGACTACCTCTTCACTATCCAGTAATAATTGTTGGGCCAGGAATTCTGCCACTGCTCTACCTTTGATTGTTTTCCTGGTTACATACTCAATCTCAAATTCTTCCAATATTATCAACCATCGCCCATACTTTTCTATTAAAGAGGGTGTCTCCCTTAAGTACTTTATTGGATCCAACCTGGAAATTGCTTGTACATTATAAGATTGGAAATAATGCCGCAACTTCTTGGAAGACCAAACCATAGCTATACAAGTCTTTTCAATGATACTATACTTAATTTCATAAGGTAGGAACTTTCTACTCAGATAATAGACTGCGTGCTCAATCCCTGACTCATCTACTTAGGCTAGCATAGCTCCTATTGACTCTCCTTCTACTGCTAAGTATAGTAACAAGGGTTTATCGGGTTTAGGTGGTTTCAACACAGGTGAATTCAGCAAATACTCTTTTATTGGCTTAAAGGCCTTTTGACACTCTTCATTCCACAAAACCAGCTAATTCTTTTTAAGCAATTTGAAGATAGGCTCACAGATTGTGGTGAGTTTTGCTATAAACATGCTAATGTAATGTAATCTACCAATGAATCCCCAAACTTCTCTCTCCGTCTTAGGGGCTAGCATATCCCTGATTGCTTTAACTTTGTCAGGCTCAATCTCAATGCCATTTGGACCAATCACATATCCCAACAATTTGCCGGAGGTAACCCCGAACACATACTTTTTTGGGTTTAATCTTAGCTTATACTTCAATGCTCTATCGAAGAATAATTCTAAGTTTTGGAAGTGTTATTCCCTTGTATCTGATTTCACCATCATATCATCAACATATACTTCAACTTCTTTGTGCATCATGTCATGAAATAATGTGGTGGCCATCATTTGGTAGGTTTCTCCAACAATCTTTAATCTGAACAGAATCACCCTATAACAAAATATACCCATGTAGTAATGAAAGCAGTTTTGGCTTTATCCTCTTGGGCCATTAACACTTGGTTGTATTTGAAAAATCCATCTACAAATGAGTGTAGCACACTAGAGGCTGCATTATCAATGAGAACATCTATATGGGGTAAAGGAAAATCATCTTTAGGGTAAGCCTTATTTAAGTCTCTATAGTCCACACATACCCTAATTCTTCCATCTTTCTTTGGCACAAGTACTATGTTGGCTAGCCAATCTAGATAATCTATCACTTCAAGAAACTTTACTTGTATTTGTTTAGTGACCTCTTCTTTAACCAATTCAGCCCATTCAGGTCTTAATCGCCTAAACCTTTATTTGACAGGTTTCATGTGGGTGTAAGTAGGAATAAGATGTTCGGCTATGTCTTGATCTATTCCAAGCAAATACTTCTTCATATTTTTTAAATATTTTTTTAAATCTCTCTCTCTCTCATTAGGAGTAAGGTTGGATGCTTTGCTAATATTTTTAAGATTTTTGGTTGTTCCCAAATTTAATGACTGTGTATCAATAGAGTTAATATTAAAGATGCTCGTGTAACCACTATTTGAATGTATGCAACCATCAGGAGAAACATCACACCAGTAAGCAAAATTAGACTTTATTGCATTCATTTTGGAAAAGAAAACATCATCATCCTCATACAAAGCAGACGAATTAATATCAAAATCAAAACCATTATTCTCAAAATTATAAAGCAGGACATCTTCAAACTTCTCTTCAACTAGGGTAGCAATCTCATCTAGAGTCTTCTCAACTTTCAGGACAACTTCTTTCTTCCTTTCCTGATTGGGCTCCTTGTCCACTGGCACGGTGAGCTCTTTCTTCACTTGTTCCATTAACTCGGCTACATCAACAAAAATTTTAAAACTCGGGATCAACTTTCCCATGAACATGATTGGCTCGAGCTTTCCTTCGAGTGGTCCCATTTCTGGAGCTTTGACAAATAATTTTTCAAATGGTGGGAAGCTCATCTTCTCATTCTTCTTTGGATGAACATCTTTTCTAGCTTCTTCATACCCCAACCCTTTCTTGGAAGTTTGAGTCTTAAAATCTGGAAGCTTTGTCACACCTGCCTTGCCCTTTCCAAGACCAACTCCAGGAAGGTAGCTCATGTTCTTCATCATGTTCAAGATCTTAGAGTCCACTACTTCATCATCATAAATTATAGCTACTTAGAAACCATTGAGTGGCCTCTCAATCATTAGAGCATTAATAACCTCATTATCCTCGGCCTCGTTGACCACCGTCTCATCTCCATTAGGAAACTTGATCTTTTGATGAAGGGTGGAAGGAACTCCACCGAGAGGATGAAACCATGGTTGTCCCAAAAATAGAGCAAAGGTAACAGGTATGTCCAAAACAACAAATTTAACAATAGATTCAATTGGACCAACCTTCACAGCAGCTTTGAAAGTTCCTTCGGCATGCCTCTTAGTGTTGTCATAAGCCCGAATGTTTACCTTGGTTGGGCTTAGATCCCTCGTTGACATAGCTAGCTTTGGCAATATTTTAAGTGGACAAACATTTATGGTAAACCCATCATCAACCATTACATATAGAGTCCTTTTTCCTTTGATTTCCACTTTAATCAAGAGAGGGCAGATGTGATCTCTCCCCTCTTCCGGTAAATCTACGTCTGAGAATGATACCATTCCCATATTAACTTCGCTCTTCTTTTGAACTTCTTCACACTTCATTACTCCTTAAACTTTTATGAAGTTAATCAGTTCCTCTGGTGTTGTGGAGGTGGAAATTGGCATGCTAGCCAAGCCCTTGGCCATAGTTTCACAATGCTTTTTAGAAGTAGCCAATATGTCCCAAATGCTAACACTTTCTTGGGTTCTCTTCAATTGCTTAAGCACAATATCATCTTCCTCTTCTTTGTTCCTTACTTCGACTTCCTTTTCTTTATTAGCTTCTACCTCCTTAGGCAGTGGCCTTGCATAAGGCTTACCAGATCTTGTGTTCATTACCTCATCTTCTTCAGGCTTGAACTAGGTCCATTCCTCCTTCTTGGGTACAAGATCGTCATCACTATCGCTTGAATCCCAAAACTCATTTACAACACAGATTGCTACTTCTTTACCCACCATAGCTTGTTCAACTTTGCTAAATACCACTTCTTTTTTTGTTACATCTTCATCCACATCTTAGAAAGAAGACATGACAAAACTTTCATGCAAACCTCTTCTAATCATGAAGGTCCCCAGTGGTGGTACTCTATTGAACTTTGGCAATGGATTGTCTTTGGTGTTTGGCTTGTTGGGCTCAGGCAGCTTCCCACTATCAATCAAATTTTGGATCTCATGCCTCGACCTCACACATCTATCCATGTCGTGCCCTTGCATTTGATGAAATTGACAAAATGCTTTAGTGTCAAAATTAGGTGGGAGAGGGTTAGGCAAAGGATGAGGATTTAAGGGTTGTAGCAATCCTTTCTTTTGTAGCTTATTGAGGATCCAAGGCAGCGGCTTTTCCAATTTTGAAAACTGCCTTCTTCCAGTAGCATTAACATCAACTGCCTTTTGCAAGCCTTGGTTACTAGACTGGTAGTTTCCTTTCTCGTTCATTCTTGTTGAAAAGTGATTCTTCTCTCTTTCCCACTCTTCAATTTGTAGACCAGCTTGCAAAAGGTCTTTAAAATCTCGAATGAGTGTATGAGACATTCTTTCGTGAAGGCTAGGTAACACTCCTCCCACAATCATTCTAATTTGATCGGATTCATTAGGCCTTCTCTTGAGCAAAGCAGCCTTATTCCTCCATCTTTTCACATAGTCCACAAAATTCTCTTTTGGCCTTTGTCTAATGGACTCAACTTCCATTAAGGTAACTTTCATCTCGACATTGTATCCATATTGTTGGATGAAGGCCTTGTATAGCAGATCCCAACTCTTTTGTGTGCCATCATCTAAGGTATTGAACCAATTTTGGATAATAGGGTCTAATGAGAGCATGAAGTACCTTAGATTTTAAGCCTTAGTAGCTCGGGTAGACAACATAGCAGTGATATACTGCTTCACATGGAGATGAGGATTTTCGGTTCCATCAAACTTTGCAAAGGATGCCATCTTAAACGTGTACGAAACTTCTTCGTCTAGCTCAAATAATTTGTCAACTTCAGACATTTCTTCTGTTTTTAGCTTCTTCTCAAATTTCTTTTCCAAGTCCGCAATCATCTTTTCAACATCTGAAGTTTCAGTTTTCTCCATAGTTGATCTTTCAACAATCTTTGGCTCTTTCTTCTTATCTTGAGGATCTTAGAAGTATTGAGCCCAATTGTCATCATTATCAATGATCACCTTATCATCATCAAAACCCACTTCACCAACTTTAGCCTTCCCCTTTCCTTTTGGCTTCTTGGTACTAGCAGATTCTTTGGCATTGTTTCCTAAAATTACAGCCAATTGGTTCTTCATGGTCTCATCCAGGGTCTCCTTTAGTTCTTCCATTTTAGCATTGAGAGCATCATCCACCATTCTTTGAATTTGTTCGAGCTCCATTGTTTTTGGTGAAAAAGTGATTGAGTCGCTGCTAGATTCTTCGTCTCCGGCGTAGGTCGGATTGTCGTAAGCTTTTGAACTATCATAATCCAGGGCTGTAAGCCGAAAGGGATCAATGATATGAGATGCAAATATATGTATGCATGTATGCATGTATGCACAAATAATAAACAAAGAAAGATAATTAGGACGTTCCTTCCAACCTTATAACTTTCACATACAAATGACGAGTCTCTTTTTCTAGGTAATATGGTTAACAAAATACCAACATGGGGTATCTTATTTTAGAATAATTCCCTCGGACGTTTCAACCAATAGTTATATTTTCAAAAATAGAATCAGTTCATGATAACTCCCATTAATTAGGCTTTAATCCATCCAATCAACTAAAGTAGCTTTTATGCTATATTGTATTAAAACTAAATTAAGAGGTTTATTATAAATAGATTTCTCACTAGAAAAAGTAACTAATGATTCATGCCAAAACAAGCCCATGGTTAATAATTCTTAGCATAAACTAGGCTCACAATTAATTTTTGATATTTTCATAATTGACTTAAATAATTTGTAAGCTCTTTTAAATAATTTTATGTCTAAGCCCATTAAAAAATATTTTAGAAAAAAATGGATTTTGGGCTTTGTATTTGGGTCATGAGAAAAGAATATTTGACTTGTTTTTTAGAAAAGTTTTATGTCCAAAGACCATCTTGAAAAGTTTTAAAAATAGCCTTGGTCTTTTGGACTTCAAAAAAAATTATTTTGAGCTCAAAATGTATTTAGGTCATATTAGAAAAAGAACAAACCAAATAAGCCATGATTTAAACCAAGATAAACTAACCATAGTCAAACAACAAGCATTTAAGGTAAAAACCTAAGGAAAGTAACTAGGCCAATTACATGAGCTTTAGTCTTTGGGTTAAAAAGCTTAAGTTCCCATAGCAAGTATATACCAAATGGTACAAGGCTATGAGTGATTATGCCATGCTCGATCTTCATACCTTGAGTGAAATTATGGTATCCCTTACATAACACAACACGGGTAACACAGGCGTCCTTGTTGTGCTCTAATTAACTCTACCACAAAGCATCACTCTCAAGTATACGAGGTAGCTGCAGCAAAGGTGATCGCCCCAAGGTCGTCTCTCAAGGAAGCTAGATAAGCTAATTGATTATCAGATTATAAATAACAAGTGATTAATAAATTTAAAATTGCTAACAATTAAAGAAGACAGATTGGTTAAGGTTTAAAACAAATAAAAGTAAACTGGACTGATGTATTGATTCGCTTAATAGAATGGTCTAGGGTTTGCACTTCTCTACTACTTATATGTATGAATGGTTATTCCTCTTAACTAATTTAATTTCAAAGATTAAATCTCAAGCAACTTAATTAATCGAATCAAGGAAATAAGCTTTCGCATTCAAACCTTTCTCAAATAATCTTGTTACAATTGAAATAATCTTTTCCTAGGTTATATCTCTAATTCACCTAAGTCCTTAATTGAATTGTTCCAGCATTAGACTTCATCTCTCAATCCATCATCTAATACCTAAAACACATAATTGGTGGCCAATCAATTATATATTAACAATAATCCATTCAATCAAGGCTAAAGAAATAATTAAGTTAAGAGTAATAACCAATTCATACAATCCTAGCAGATCCATACAAACCCTAGACTAGATCAAATTAGTTCATAATGCTATCAAACATACTCATCTCATTAAAATTCAAAGAAATCAATTTAGACATGATAATATTCTTAAATACAATTCCAATGAAATTAAAGAGATAAAGTTCGAGAACAAAACCAAATTACAAACTTCTTAGCTCTTGAAGAATCTCTTGTTCAGAACTTGCTCGAATAATGTATCAATGGCTAGAACAAATCTAATCTAAGCTAGTTTAATCAAAGTGTAATCACAAGATTAAAGAAAACAAGATATCAAAACCCTAATTTTCTTTAACGGCTAAAAACAAAACTCAAACTCTCAACAACAACTCTCAAAACCCTAACTTTAATATTTATACGAAACCTCCGCTCCAAAAATTGAGTCTTCATTAATCCATGAGGGACACGGCCAGGCTCAAAGGAACTTGGCCGTGTCTGAGGTCTTTGGAGGGACACGGCCACAAGCTTGGCCGTGTACCCTGAAGGTGTCTTCTACTGCTTGATTTTCATCTTTCTTTTGCTTTGGACTTAAGTGAGACACGACCAAGCTAATACAACTTGGCCGTGTTTGAGCTTTTTTGGAGGGACACGGCCACAAGTTTGGCCGTGTCCCTTGCATGTGTCACCTTCTATGTCTTGGTCTTCCTTCTTAGCTTAGTATGGGACATGGCCACAAGCTTGGCCGTGTCCTCTGCATGTGTCAGCTACTGTCCATTTTTTTCCTTCTTCTTGGTTCCTTGGCTTTTTAACCTAAAACAAAACTTGAAACAAACTTTAACAAGAAGTAAATAAATATTAACCAACAAAACATGACACCACACTTAAAACTAGGACAAAAATAACAAAAACACTGAAATAAATTAAAACTACCAAAATTAATGAAAACACCAAATAAACCGATTGAAACTAACAAAATACCTAAAGAAAACAATAATTATCATAACAAATAAGATACAAATCTATAACAAAAACTAATAAAACAGTCCTAACTCACGCACACGATGCAAAGTAAATGATGCAATGGATAATACCATGATAAGAAAGAATAGAATAATTAAAAGACTAACATAATCAACTTCTCTTATCCCCAGTGGAGTCGCCATTATGAGCTAAAATTTTTGCCCCCACTCCCGGTGGAATGGTTCTTGCGACTTTGGCACTATTTATGCTCGGTGCCTTAGAGAACACGGGCCTAAGTCCAGAGAAAATGGAGCCTCCACCCAGACAGGCCGGGAAAAAGAAAGGGGTGGATGACTCAATTTCTAAGGAATCCCCAACCCCCTAATGGGTTCGAAAAGTTGGGTACGTGTAGGGAAGGTGAGAAATGGCCCAGTACCCCCACAATGCCCGGTTCATTGGAACCGATCTCCTTTGCAGGTCTTAATATTATAAAATTATTAAATATAATGATATTATCCATACTACATGCAACAATTAAAATCAAAGCAATGTCCAAACAAAATAAATAAATGGACACCCATTCGAGGATGGAAACATGTCCTTACATTTTCCATATCTAAAACTAAATAGGACACCCACCGAAAGGTGAAAAATTGTCCTTTACATTGGTCCAAAATATAAAAACAATTTAAACTACTTGACGCTTAATACATGAGGTACCCAACATATGGAAACATACCTCTTACAAGGTTTTGAAATCAAAACAAATTAGTAAAAGTAAACAAACATTCATCATAGATAAATCATTCATCAAAGACATCAAACATCAATCAAAATGTATAATAAACATTCATCTAATTTGTATAAAACAGTAAATATATAACTTTAGGATTCATGCATCAATTAAGGTTTCTTGGATTTTATGTTTAACAATTAGGGTTTTGCATATACTAGTTTAATTAGTTGAGAAATATTTTAAAGAAATAATATGGCTACTGGATGTTTGAATATAAAGATTAGATTTGAAATAAATTAGGGTTTGAATCTAAAGAATGGATGTTTTGTATTTAGGGTTTCGGAAGTTGTATGAAAATAATATTAAAATTTAGGGTTTAAATAAATAAGATTGAAAATCATGAAAATTGGTTTTTAGATTAAGTATTTGAAAAAATAAGCTACTGTGATTTTAGAAAAATAGATTTGGTTAGGGTTTTAAGAAAATAGATTATTGTGGTTTTAGAAGAATGTAATTTAGGGTTGTAGATTTTAAAAATATGTGTTACGGGTATTAAGGCATTAGGGTTTTGAAGAAATATTTTTAGAGTTTCAAATAAAGTTTGGATGGTTAGTAGAATAATTTATCAAAGTGTATAATGAAGCTACTGTAAACATAAATAAAGAAATAGAGATTCAAACCTTCATTGTTGGCTCCACCACAATCTTTGAATTCTGGTTGAACAATAATAAAGATAGAGTAGGCTGCCTTTGATGGATTGTTATTGCTTGCTCACTGCCTCTTGCTCCTTCAAGCTTGAGATTGGCCGAAAAATTCTAAAAGTCTAAAGTCCGATAAAAAATTTCGATCCTTCATTTTGTGTCTTTAATGTGGTATTTATAAGAAAAAATTATAAACCTAATCCTAATTGGATAAAAAAAATAAAAACCTTTTAGGAAATAAAATTAAAAACCAAGTAGAATAGGGTTTTGGCAAAACCGCGTGCGGGCCGGGCGTGCGAAAGTGCGCTGGCAAAAAATATTACTGCAGGCACTGGGCGCAGGCCAGCCAGTTCACCGCAGGATTTTTCTGCGGTGAATTGGCCTTCCTGCAGCGAATTGGCCCAAGCCAATTCGTCGCCAATAACAAAAAAGTTTTATGAGAGCAAGAACTGTTGTATTTCAGATAGACATATATACATTACTTGGCCAAAGGTCTCATTGAGTTTAAATATTGTCTATCTCATATATATGCTTATCTAACCTATCTCTACTAATAGCCTCTACCTACTAAGAGAGATCAACACATATTTAATAGGCTTAAAATGGGGTCTATAAGGGACACGGGTTAAATGAAGGCCATTTTTAGATTGGAGCAGATGTGATACTACTGAGAAGCCTTCACACTACAAGCTTCTTGTTGGAACCATTTTCACCTTCTGGGCATCACTTTTATCTTCTAACTTCATGAAAATACAAAGCTTGAATGTCCTTCCTTCTTCTTTCCAGAAATTGACCACCCTTTTTCTTTCTCTTTCTTTTCATCCTTTTTCTTTTTGGAATATCAAGTCTAAGACTTTTAAGATTGCGAACCTGAAGCTATGTTGGATAAAATGAAAGATAGTCTTTCCCCTATGTATTTGAATCTTTGGCTAGACTGGACCAATTCAACTCAATCGTCCTCATAAACTAGCTGGAAGTTTTCTACCTACTTTAGGTAAAAAAAAAAAGAACTCGGTTGGCTTTTTGAACTGCATTTTTAGGTTTTATTTTTCTTTCTTTTTTTTCTTCTTCTTTTTCTTTTCCTTTTCCTTTTCCTTTTCTTTTTTTCCTTTTCTTTTTTATTTTCTCTTCTTTTTTTCATTTTTTTTGCCCTTGCTCTAAGAGAGTTGTCTTATTTGTACCATTTTATGCTTCTGGCTATGAATTGGGTAAGATAAGTCTACTTCAGTTAGGATGAATCCTTTGTTGCCCTGATGTCAATATGTGATATTAGGTATAGTTTAGGTGACCTTCAACTATCCTTATAGTCTTGGCTGTACATCCTTTTCTTTGATCTTCTTTCTCTTGAGTAACTCAATGATCATCAGATTTGTCATGAGTCTCACAATAGCTTAGGGTAGGTTATTGGGTTTACAAGCCAATGAAAAGAAAGCTAAAATCTCAAGAAGGCTCAAAGGGACAATTAGGGATCGATATTTAATTGGGTGGACTCTAGTTGTTTTCTCATCAAACAATGCCTAGATAATCTCTCTCTTAAATAAACAGAGTTCAATTTTACCTCAAAAGTTCATCAAAGAATGTTCTAAAATTGACTAGGATCTAGACACTCATAATTATGCAGGAGCCCTCTCTAAGTAAGCATACACAGCTCAATGCTATAGAATAATTTTCTCACCTAGTAAAGTTATTCAGACCATGATGCATAGATACACTAATTCATGAATATCAAAGTAGACTCGTCATCGGTTGAACACTATAATATCAAAAGCCAACAAAATTATAAATTCAATAAAAGTGCTTTATTCAAATAATTTTAATTTGAAAAACATATTTATTCCAATTAAATACTAAAGAAAGCACAATAAGATGAGCAACATTCAAGCCAAGGGAAGTTCATTGAGTTAGGCATTTTCTCTCTTCACATCTTAAATGCTCTCATCTTAAAAGAAGGATAAGACAAGATCTTCCTCCAATCCTCCTCCTCCTACCATGAAGGTTGCTGGTAGAGGTACTCTACTAAATTTAGGCAAAGGATTACTTTTGGTATTGAGCTTATCCGGTTTAAGTAGCTTACCAATATTAATAAGATCTTGAATTTCATGTGTTAATCGAGCACATTTATCTATCTCATGCCTTTGCATTTGAAGGAATTGACAGAAGGTCTTAGCATCAAAGTTTGATGGTAGAGGATCGTGTAGTGATCGAGGAGCCAACGACTGTAATAACTCCTTTTTCTGTAACTTGTTGAAAACCCAAGACAAAGGTTTCCCTAGATCTGAAAACTATCTTCTGTAACTCGTGCTGCCAGATTGATAATCCCCCTGTCATTCTTTCTTCCAAAAAAATGGCTCTTCTCCCATTCCCATTCTTTTATCTGTAAGCCAGCTTAGAGAAGATCTTTGAAATCCTTTATAAGAGCGTGAGACATCCGTTCATGCTGACTGGACAGGACGCCTCTAATTATCATCCTGATCTAATCAGACTCATCCTGCCTCTTCTTAAGAAGTGCAACATTATTTCTCCATATCTTCACATACTCAACAAAACTTTCATTTTGTTTTTTCTTGATAGTCTCCACTTCCACCAAGGTCACTTCTAGCTCGACATTGTACCCATATTATTGGATGAAAGCTTTGTACAGCAAATCCCAACCTTTTTGAATATTCTCCTCTAAGGTGATGAACCAGTTTTACACAACAAGATTTAGAGACAACATGAAATACCTTAGGGTTTAAGCCTTAGTAGCTCTAGTAGACTGCATGGCAGTGTGTATTGCTTGACATGTAGATGAGGATTGTAGGTTCCATCGAACTTAGCAAAGGAATGCATCTTGAATTTATAAGGGACTTCCTCATCTTGTTCAAACAGCTTGTCAACTTCTGATATCTCATCAATCTTCAGCTTCTTTTCAAACTTCTTCTCCAAATCAACAATCATTTTCTGCACATCCGTAGTTTCAGTTTTTTCCGTAGCCTTCTTTTCTTCCTTCTTATCTTGAGGAGCTTAGAAATATTGAGCACAGTCTGACATCATCATCAATAACTATTTTATCATCATCAAAGGCTACCTACCAACCTTAGCCTTTCCTTTGTCCTTCTGCTTCTTAGTATTAGCAGATGCCTCAACAGTATTCCCCAATAATGCAGCTAGTTGGCTTTTCATATTCTCAGCTAAGACCCCCTTTAGTCCTGCTATCTTGGCATTGAGGGCGTCATCCACCATCTTTTGAATCTGTTCAGAGTCTATTACTTTTGGCAAGAAGTTGACTGAGTTGTGGCTGGATTCTACGTCACTGGTGTAGGTTGGATTGTTGTAAGCTCTTGAACTATTGTACCCCAGGTCTACAAGCTAGAAAGGATTAATGACATGTAATACAACGCATGTATGCACAAATAAAAAACAAACAAAGATAATTAGGACATTTCTTCCAACCTTATATCACCCACACACGAATGGCGAGCCTCTTTTCCAAGGTATATGGTTAATAAAATACCAATACAGGATATCTTATTTTCAAAAAATTCACTCAGACGGTTTAACCAATAATTATATTTTCAAATTTAGAAATCAGTCCATGATAATCCCCTTTAATTAAGCCTTAATCCATTGGTTCAACAAAAAGATAACTTTTATACTATATTGGATTAAAACTAAATTAAAAGGTTTATCATAAATAGATTTTCTATTTGGAAAAGCAGCTAATGATTCATGCCACAAACATGCTCGTGATTAATAAATCTTGGTATAAATTAGGCCCAAAATTGATTTTAATATTTCATGAAAATGGTTTTGTTTTAAAGTCTATTGTAAAAAGGTTTGTTTAAAAATGAATCTTGGGCTTTGTATTTGGTCCATAAGGTAGAATAATTTTTTATCCATCTTTAAAAGATTTTATGTCCAAAGACCATCTTGAAAAGTTTTGAAAATAATTTTGGTCTTTTGGGCTTAAAAGAATAAAATTATTTTGGGCTTACAATATAATTAGGCCATATTAGGAAAAGAGCAAACCAAATAGGCCATGGTTCAAACTAAGATATATCAATCATAGTCAAACAATAAGCATTTGGGTAAAAACCTAAGAAAAGTAACTAGGCCAATTACATGAGCTTTAGTCTTTGGGTTGAAAAGCTTAGGTTCCCATAGCAAGTATATACCAAAAGATATGAGGCTATGAGTAGTTATGCCATGCTCGATCTCCATACCTTGAATGAAAGTATGGTATCCCTTATATAACACAACACGGATTACATGGGAATCCTAACTCACGTACACCATGCAATCTAAATGATACAATGGACAATATCATAATAAGAAAGAATAAAATAATATAAAGACCAACAGAATCAACTTTTCTTATCCCCAGTGGAGTAGCCACTATAAGCAGGAATTTTTGCCCCCACTCCCATATGGAATAGTTCTTCCAACTTTGGTATTGTTAGACTTAGGGCCTTAGAAAACACGATCCTAAACCCGGAGAAAATGGAGTAGCCACCCATATGGGCTGAGAAAAAGAAAGGGGTGGATGACTCGATTCCTAAGGAATCCACAACCCCCTAATGGGTTCAAAAAGTTAGGTACATATGGTGAAGGTGAGAATGACCCAGCACACCCATAACTCCTAGTTTATTGGAACTGGCCTCCTTTCTAAGTTTAAATATTATTAAATTCTTAGTTATTATGATATTATCCATATTACATGCAATTAAAAGAAGAAAACATTCATCATATCATAAATCAAAACAAATCGATTAAAAAGAGGCACCCATCTGAAGGTGAAAACATGCCCTTATAATGTCTAATGTCCAAAATACAAGTAAAATAAAATAGGACACCCAGTAATTGGTGGAAACATGTCCCTTACATTAATCCCTAAATACAAATAAAATAAAAGGAACAAATTAAATAAATAAGGCACCCATAGAGTGGAAACATGCCTTTTACAACTTTAAAAAAAATATATACAAATATAGTTCAATTAAATAAAACAAATGATAAAACAACCAAATCACATCATCCATCATAAAAGCATGAAACAATAAATCAAATAATTAAATCTAGAGTTTAATTTTAAATTAGGTTTCAAACATGCAAAATTAAGGTTTTATTATACAATTAAGGTTTTAATTTGGAAACTAGTTTCTAGATGAACTTAGGGACTTGGTTTTAGAGAAACAAGATTAGGGCTTTAGGTATTTGCAAAATATGATTTTGGAATTTAGGGTTTAGGGTTTTGGAGTCTTGGTTTTATGGATTATGATTAGTGTTAGATATTTGGGATTAGGATTTTAAAGATTGGGATTAGGTATCAGGGTTTTATATTTTATGAATATGGAAAAGTGATTCTGGGTGATCTAATTTAGGGTTTTGATAATTATACCAGTGATTCAAATTAAACCTTAAGCTACTGGATAAGACAAATGAATTTGATTAAAATTAATTATAATAAGTAATTAAGATTTTTGATGCTACTAGAATTAAGTTTAACTAATGGACTAAAATAACTTTACAACCTTCAAATTTTTTAATGATATGTTTGAAAGAAAACACATCTACTCAATGTTTAAATAAATTGTAAATCAATGGATGAAGTCACTGTGAATTAAAATGAGTTAAATGATAAAGCCAAACCTTAGTTGTTGGTTCCACCAAAGTTGAATATATTGATCCAAGCTTTCTAAGTTGCTTGCACCAATTTTTGTTTTGGCCGAAGACTGCCTTGTTTGTTTTTTTTGTTGTGTCTGAGTTGCTCGATCCATAATTTATTGCTAAAAACTTCTTTGTTGCTCTCCATTGCTCTTTGTTCTATTTTGCTCTATGATGCTAATCCCTCCCTAGGGTTTTTAATCCTGTATTTTTAGAAAAACACATTAGGTTAAAACCTTGTAACTGAGTCTTAATTTTCTATTTGAGCACGGTTACTCTAAAGCATATCAAATTAAATTATTTTAAATTCGAGGGGAATCGTGACCATATCGGATTAAAACAAGTTTAATCCAACATGGATCAAAGTCCATATCAAATTAGTAAGTCTAATTCGATATGGACAAGCTCCATATCGAATTAGAATCAAACTAATTTGATATGGACAAGCTCTATATCAAATTAGAGTTGATCTAATTCGATATGGGCCATCCATATCGTATTGGGCAGGCCTAATTCGATATGGTATGATCCATATTGAATCAAACTTGCTTCAATCTCAAATCGAACCATTTCAAGGCTTTAAAAATTAAACCATACTTATTTTAGGCCTTATAAAATTAGACTAATCTAATTAAAAGCTTAAAGTAGGTTGAAGCTTATTAAGAATGGACCGATCATGACTTAGGCTTTTTTTAATTAGGACTGGACTAGCTTAGGGCCAAAATTAAGGGTCTACACATATGTTATCAACACATTTGATCACCATAATCTCATAGCTAACTCATAATAATTTTGTAATGGTATGGAAATGTGTCCCTAGGAAAGAAATACAAACTATATAGATTGGTCACAAATTGTATTTACCCCTACATTTCATGAAAAATTATAAGTCATACCACTTATTTTATTTGTAAATATTTCTATATATTAGAGACAAAATTGTCAAATGGTGTTCTCCATTTAATTTCACCCAACCACTAATCCCACAATTTAATACTGATAGACCTATAATTTCATATTTGACCAAAAGTTATTTTGGTCATTTGCCCATATTATGATTCAGAGCATCCGATCTCACAATAAGATACTTTATTATCAATGGCTCAAATTTTCCTAAGATATCTAAGGGCTATTATTCATATCCACAAAAGTAGAGTTAGGTAACTACATTTTATGGAGTCAATAGGATAAGTTAGAGTTAAAGTGAGAATGGAACACATAAATCAAATATATATATATATATATATATTCTTATGGATAAATCTAGAAAATAAAAAATACTTGTCATTAAGAAATTGAAATAAAGAATTAATAGGTACATTATAGACTTATAAAAGAAGGCTGACAATATACTTATGTCAAAGAATAATAGGTTGGATTTTTTTTATTTATATGTTAAGTTACTATGTTGAGCAATATCCCTGCAAGCTAGAGAATGGAATAAGAGTGGAATTGATATTTAACAATCCTAGCTAGCTTGGAGATATATATATATATATATATAAGAGTGGAGTTGAGCTGCAGCGACTTGATAGGAAGGAGGTTAAGTAGAAAACGTTGCTCCCAATAGCAAACATTAAGTAACAATTATATATTAAACCTTTCCATATATAAAGAGTTAAAAAAAACTACTGGAAAACATAATTACATTAACATATCAAAATAAAAAATATAAATCATAAGCTTCATATTAAAATAACAACTTCAGGATCAGAGATTAGGGAGAAGATGAGTGGCATTGGCGAGGTGGAGCCGCCGACTGTGCAAGAATCTGATCTTCTCAGTCGGAGTAATAAGAAACTTAAGATGAGGGATGGCGAGGGTGAGAGAGTTTCTGTTGGGGATGGATCTGGTGGTGATTCGATTAATAACGATGATAATCGTAGGAAGGTTTCCTTTCGTGATACGTTAATATCTGATGTTGTTTTTCATAATACTGACCAAAAGGGTTCTCTAGATGATTTTGAATGTTATTCTGACCAGGAATCGGACGTTGAGGGAGAAGAGGATGATCCTGAATGTCCTACTATTGTGATTCTTACGGAAGAAAAGAGATTGCTTAGGGCTCCATAGAAATTAACTCTAATTGTCAAGGTGCTTGGCCGCTCCGTTGGTTATACTTACTTGCTGAGACATATGAAAGCCATGTGGGCTTTAATTTCCTCTATTGATTTGATTGATCTGGCTAATGGCTTCTATATGGTACGATTCTGCACCCAAACTGATTATGACCATGTTTTATATGGTGTTCCATTGGTTGTTGCCGATCACTACCTGACAGTCAGAAAATGGCGACCAAATTTTGATCCTGATTTTGTCACAATTGATAAGGCTATAGTTTGGGTTCACGTTCCTACACTGCCCATTGAATATTATGATAAGTTATTTCTTGAACGTAAAAAGATTGGCAATCCAGTACGTATTAATGAGAATACCATGGGTGCTATGCGGGGAAAATATGCACGTATGGCTATTGAGGTGGACTTGTCCCAGCCGTTACTTGCTAAATTTTGCTTTCGCCGCAAGGTGCGAAGAGTTGAATATGAGGGTTTACAGTTAATCTGTTTCGCTTGTATCCGCTTTGGTCATAGGAAAGAGGGGTGTCCTAATTTCCATAATCCTCAAACTCAAGCTAATGTTGTGGGAGAGGGAGAATCAGTGGGTCAGTCAGCAGCCATGGAAGCCACGACTAAACCTTTGGTTAATGAGGAAGTTCCGGCTGAGGTACTTGAGACCTTTTGACCCTGGATGTTAGCAAAAAAGCTGGGTAGAAGAGGTCCTAGGAAGCAATCTGATGTGCATAATTCTGATAAAGTATTATTTGATAGGGCTAACAAGAATTCTGCTCCAAATATTTTAAAGGGTTCCTCTAGCAATGCTTTTGCTGTTCTTGAGGATGAGACAGTTTCCAATGATCTGAATAATGAGAATCATAATCCTAATGTAATGACCAAGCAGTGGGTCCCAGTTACAAACTTTTCGAAAGATACTGCCAAAGGAAAACAAACTTTTCAGAAGGCGAGCTCGTTTCAATCCAAAATCCCTGTAAGGAATGACAAGGCCACTCCCCGGTCCTCTTCTATTTTAAAGCCCCTGCAAATTGCTGCCAAGTCTAATAATGTGCCCGCACCAGTCCCTGCTCCTCCTGGTGAGCGTTTTAAACCTCTTAAATCTCCTTCCAATCTTAATCATGCTTCAGTTACTCTTTCAAGTGGCACCTCATAGAAATCTTTGTCAAAGGTTGTTGCTGCCATGGACAGTCATACTGTGGTAATGGGTAATGCTGCTTCTGAAACAACTTTAGTTAAGGAGGTATCTAATAATATTGTTATTCTTGACCCTGAAGATGATTCTTCTTCTCCATTATTGCATAATAATGCCTCTCCTATTGATCATATTGAACAACCCCCTGTGGCGGATGATAATATGGATGATGATGCTGTCTCATCTGATGATGATGACTGTTGATGTGGTTTGCTCCCTTATCTTGGTTTATTATTTACTGATGTCGATATTGGTTTGGAATGTACAAGGTATTGCTAGTAAGAAGCGTCAGAATGCTTTAAAGAATTACTGCCGTAAATGGAAGCGTGATATAGTTGTGGTTGTTGAACCATGAATTTCTGGTCATGGTGCATATCTCATTTCTTATGGCCTTGGTTTTCAACATTGGGTGCGTGTGGAAGCCATTGGTTTTAGCAGTGGTATTTGGGTTTTTTGGAACTCTGGTTTGATTTCTGTCCTGCACACTAATGCACAGTTTGTGCATTGTCTTGTTGATGATTTGAATGGTGCCTCTTATGAATTCTTTGCCATCTACGCAAGTCCTAATGAACAGTATCACTAGAGGTTGTTGAATAATCTGGGTTCACTAATTACTTTAATTAATCGTCCTTTTTTGCTAGCTAGGGACTTTAATATGGTGATGAACTTGGAGGAGACTACTAGTACATGTGCTGGTACTGGTGTTCGTTGCAGTAAATTTAGAGATTGGGTCAACTCTCTTTGTTTAATTGACTTGGGTTTCTCAGGTGCCAAGTTTACTTGGGTTAAAGGTCCTTCTGCGGTTCACTTTACTACTGCTCGCTTAGATAGAGCTTTGGCATCTTTGTCTTGGTGCTGTTTATTCCCACAAGCGAGAGTTTTGCACCTTGAACGTATTTTTTCTGATCATGCTCCCCTCATGGTTCAATTAAGCAGTTTTGGGATGGCTTCTACCTCTTCTATTTTTTTATTTCAAAAAGCATGGTGCCTCCACCCGGATTTTAAATGTGTTCTCTTTCAATGCTGGGACTCCACTACTTCTATTTTGCAGAATCTGGGTAAATTACAGTAGCATTTTATGGTCTAGAAAAATGATGTTTTTGGTAATATTTTCCAAAAGAAACGGCGTCTGTTATCTCATATAAAAGGCATACAAGAGCATTTGAATTTTCACAATTTGGCCGGTCTAAGGAAATTGGAATGTAAACTTTGGCGTGAGCTTGATGTGATTTTGGACCAAGAGGAATTGATTTGGTTCCAGAAATCAAGAGAAAGCTGGATTACCGATGGGGAGCGTAATACAGCATATTATCATGCGGTGGTGGTGAGGCGTGGTTTTAAAAACCAAGTCAGTTCATTGACAAATCCTGATGGTTATTGGATTTCTGATTCTCCTGGTATTCTAAAAATGGCTAAATGCTATTATCACGAGCTTTATTCTGAGAAATCTCCCAACTTTGTTCCTTGTGATACTCTTTCCTCATATCCTTTGCTCTCTGACTTTGAGAAACGCATGCTGAATTCTCCTTTTTCTTCAGAAGAGATTCATTGTGCTGTGTTTGATATGTCTCCTAACAAGGCACCTGGGCCGGATGGCTTTCAGGTGGATTTTTATTTGAATGCATGGGATATTGTTGGTGCTAATATTTGTTCTTTAGCATTACAGTTTCTTAATAATGGCATCCTTGAACCGGATATTTATCAGACTTGGATAACACTTTTGCCCAAAGTAGAAGTGTCTGAATCTATTACTCAATTTTGGCCAATAATCATGTGTAATGTGAGTTTTAAAATACTCACTAAAGTGCTGACTAATTGATTGCGAAGGGTGTTCCCCATTATTATTTCCCCTGTTTAAACAAGCTTCATTCCTGGGCAATTTCTTGATGATAACACAGTAATTCTCCAGGAAGTGATACATTCTATGCAGCAAAAAATGGGCAAAAAGCTTGGATGGTCATCAAGATAGATCTTGAGAAAGCCTTTGATAGATTATCCTGGAAGTTCATTGATGAAGATTTGAGGTTAGCAGGTTTCTCTGATCATTGGAGATTACTTTTTGATCAATGTCTAAAGGCTTATAGCATGCAAGTTAAATGGAATGGTGTACTTTCAGAGAGCTTTGTTCCTTCTAGAGGGGTTCGACAGGGCGACCCCATCTCACCTTATTTGTTTGTTCTGGGAATGGAATGGTTAGGTCACATCATTCAAGACTCGGTGAACTCTGGAAATTGGCCTCCTTTTCCTATTTCTAGTAATGGCCCATTCTTGTCACACATGTTTTTTGCAGACGACTTGCTTCTATTCTCGGAGGCTTCGGTCATGCAGTTTCTATAATTAAAAACTGTCTTGACAAATTTTGTAGAAGCTCGGGGGAACGTGTTAATTTTGGGAAGTCATCTATTCTTCTCGGCCAACACTCCTCTTAATTTGAGATCTCATATTGTACAACTGATTGGCATCAAAGAAGTTAATTCCTTGGGCACGTATTTGGGCATTCCTATGATAATAGGAAGGGTTACCAAGGATCTTTACGATCCTCTTCTTGAGAAAATCGATAAGCATTTATCAGGATGAAAGGTCAATTTACTATCCTTTGCTGGCCGGATTACCCTAGCAAAATCGATTTTAGCTGCACTGCCTAATCATGTGAAGCAGGTAACGTATCTTCCGAAATCAGTTTTCTCGGCTTTTGACAAAAAGGTGAGAAATTTCATATGGGGAGATTCTGTGAACCAATCTCGTATTCATCTTCTCAACTGGGAATCAATTACAAGGCCTGTTAGATGGGGAGGCTTGGGTCTTTGTTCATGTGTTAGTATGAACAGGGCTTTTTTTGCAAAACTTGGTTGGCGTATATTGCATGAACCGAGTGCTTTATGGGTGCAGGTGTTGCATAAAAAGTATATTTTGGGTCCAAATTTGATTGATAATTGGACACGAAAATCAAGGATGTCAAATATATGGAGAAGAATTTTGGATCCTCTTCCGTTATTGAGGAAGGGTCTTGTAAGCATTGTAAGCAGTGGGATTCAAACTCGGTTTTGGTTGGATCCCTGGATTACTGAGACCCCTTTGCTTAATTTAGTTACTAATCCAGTACCCAGCATTTTGCAGCAGCAGTTGGTAGTTGATTTCTGGGATGTACAGGGATGGCAATTGGATTTGTTGGCTCAATACTTACCCCCAGATATTTTGCTAAGAATTCAAACAGTCAGGCTTACTCATCCTAATTTGGCTGTGGATACTTTTGCTTGGACTGGTACTTCTAGTGGGAAGTTTAGTGTTGCTTCGGCCTATCAGTTACAATTTGATGTTGGGACCATTTTAGACTCAGTTTGGAAGTTTATCTGGCACCTACAGGTTCCTCAACGCATACGAAGCTTCTTATGGCTCTTTCAATGGTAGAAGCTTATGTCTAATGTAGAAAGGCAGCGTAGGGGATTTACCTCTGATGATTTTTGCTGATTTTATGGTGCTGCACCTGAATCATTAGAACACTTGTTTCGGGATTGCTCACATATTTCTGATTTCTGGGAAATTTTCCTTGATAGTGGATCGTTGATTTTGTTTCGCTCTTGTTCTCCTTCTCAGTGGGTAATTTCTGCTTCTAAATTTTGTTTTCCTTCGTTACCCGATTATGAACCTACTGCAATTTTTGCAATTACATTATGGTATGTATGGAAAAGTAGGAATACATTTATATTTCAAGGGACACTTCAATCGATGGTGGCTTTTCAATTAATGTATTGGATTCACTCAAATCATGAAGCATGGCTTAAGAAATACCATGGCACTATTAAGAGGAATGTAGTTTCTCTTGTCTCATGGTCTCCTCCACCGGATCTGTGGTATAAAATTAATGCCGATGGTGCTTCTAAGGGCAACCTAGGTTTAAGCGAAGCTGGAATTGTAATCAGAGATTTCTTAGGTCGTTGGATATGTGGTAAAATTATTCGGTTGGGCATATGTTCATCTATGGTTGCTGAGCTCAATGCTTTGGCCTTTGGATTACAATTAGCCTGGAACATTGGTTACAGGAAGTTGATTCTTGAAATGGATTCACTAGAGTCCTTAAGGTTGATTTCTAATTAAGAATGTAGGAGTCCTAAATTCCATAATTTAGTGACTCAATGTAAGTTGTTATTGGATTTGCCTTGGGAGATTAAGCTTCAGCATACTTATCGTGAAGGTAATCAGGTTGCCGATGCTCTTGCCAACTTGGCTATGACAATGGATGAAGTTGAAATGGTGTTATTGGAGCCTCCTAGGCAGGTTCGAGACATTCTGGAATCAGACAGACAGTAGATTGCTTGGCCTCGCATTGTCAGTGTGTAATCCGGGTAAAACCCTCCTTTGTATTAAAAAAAATAACAACTTCAAGAAAATTTGGCAATAAAATAAAATAGAAATGGGTTGTATTGCTAGTGTCATAAAAACAGGAGAAAATGCATATTCAACAATATAGAGAAATGGGTATGGGTAACCCAAAACTGACAAACAAAAATTGCTTCATTGCAAGGTTATTGTTATGATTAGATTTTCAAGGTTTCAATATCACTTATTGGTCGTATTAATGTATCCAATAATAATTTTTTTATGGTTAGAAAGCTAACATAAAAATATTACATGGAGAAAAATATTTATCAATATCTTATTACTTAAAAAAAAAAAAAAGAATAGCCTATTATCTAAACATATATATATTTACTGAAAGAATAGCCAAAACTTGTTTACTTTAGTAATAAAAAAAATTACTCTCGTTGTTTTGAAATTATATAACATCTCATGTAATACTCATATTTTTTGATACATGTCTTTAAATTGGATTATACATCTGAACCCTAAGTTGAAAGAAGGATATTGTTGAAGAAAAATAGCGAAAATTATATTTTAACACATTATTAAATTTTATTTTATTAAAGCATGAAATTATTTTTGTAATATTGAATCGAATATATATTTGTTAATTTAATATGATAAGGTTATGTTTTTGGAAACAAAAATATTACTAGGGATGGCAACGTATAGGGTACACGTCAGTGGCGAAGCAGGTGGGGTCGGGTGAGGGCTGACGACCCCCTCTGCCGGCCGCCGAACGTGTATTTTTAAGGGATTCTTTCTGCTGGCCGGAGCAATAAAAGTGAAGCCCCCCCCCCCCCCCCCAGAGTAGCTAGCTCCGCCACTGGTACACGTCAAAATTGTCCTACCTAAATCAGATATAATACCCTTATATCTTATATATATAGTACAAATACTTCGTACATATAAAATACATATACATAATATAAGAATGTCAATGTCCTTATCCCTAAAAATTTATCATAATTTTAAGAAAAGTATTTTAAACTTTAAAAGATATTTTAATGAATGTATAAATATATATATATTAGTAGTTAATAGCTAAAAATTCAAATTTTTAAAAGAAAATCTACGGGAAAAATTTCTAAAAGTTTTATTTATAAATTGGACATTTTTAAAAATGTCAAAGACACAACCTGCATAAAAATATACACTCCCATAATGTTCTCATTCATTTACTCAATTCTCCAATATCATCCACACAATTTAAAATCTCAAAATCACATGATCAAATATATATATATAGTATCTCACATACTTAAATTACACAAATATACATTAAGTTTATGACATTAATATATATTATCACATTATATGCACATAATAAGGTACAAAACAAAAGAGTACATGATACACTGGCAATCTGGTCTTGTGGCAACAACTAACTTCTAGTAATACCTCAAGCCCTAAATCTAGTCCAATCTAGCAGGACTCTCTCTATCAACAGTGTCACCAGGAGGATAAAATTCAATCAAGCTAAGCTACTAGCTTAGTTGTACATACTTTGATAGTAATAAATAATAATGTGAATACAATTCTTTAAAAATGCATCATGCCACACTGTCATGTAGAACACATATAATTCATTAACATATTATAATCATCCATACACATTGAGCTCAAAAATTTTGAGAAATTAGAAATTGATAAAATCCAAGCTAATTCATTAAATTGCTAAATCAAAATTGATAAAATCCAATTCCAACTTCTATCAATGCCCTTCACAACTTTGATTTAGAAATTTTACTCTACTCACTTCCTAGTCAAATTGTGCATTTAAATAAACTATTAGAAACATAATTCTATTCATTTTAACTACTTATATTTTAAATTATCAATTTCTACTCAATTTCCACTTTTATCCTAACATTCTTTAATTTTAGAAACCTATTCTAATCAATTCCAAATTAAGTTCTAAGCTAGATTACATTATTAAAATCATATTCTAAGTCATTTTAATGATTTAAATCTCAATTACATCTATTCTTTACAATTTCTACCCAAAATCCTAAATTCAATTCTTCTTTTCTCAAACTTTAACCAAGCTCATTCAAATCCACCATCTAACCTTAAAATCGTTATCCCTACATCAAAACAACTTCATTTCATATCATTTAAACAATTATCCATGTCTTTTTCAAAAATTCATTTTTCACATAATTAAAATTTCTAAAGAAACTTCTTAAATTTTAAAGAAACCTTACTTACCTCTTGCAAAACCTCCAAAACTATCCTTTATCATTACAAATTTAATGAAGTCTTGTGTAGTTGGAAGTTTCAAACCTCCTTCTCATCACCTATGGAGTTGGACCCTTATTAGAGAAGAAGAAGAAGAAGAAGAAGCAAAAGCAAAATTATATTTGACTCTTTCTTTTAATCTCCTTTTATTCATAACCATATATTTATAAAAATATTTAATTAATTAATTATTATTAATTATATTTTACTTCTTCTACATAAAATATTTTTAATTTTAAATTATTTTATTGTTATTATTAGTTTATTATTATTATTTTTTACTTTTTTACTTTTACTTTGACTTTTACCATTTTACTCTTTTTACTAATTTTTGTCTTTTAGTGAAATACTTTAAGTATATTTCATATACATCCAACAAATATATTTTATATTTCTTTTCTTTCAACATTTTAATTAATCTTTCAAAATATTTATTTAATTATATTTTAATAAAATTACGATCGTTACACTCGATGCCGTTTAATTTTTAAACTACCCAAACTCATTTAAACTCAGTTATAGTTATACTTGTATCCATTGCAAACTCATTTAATATTATCCGAACCTGTTTAACTGTCCGTTTAAATATAAAAATTTAAAAATATTATAAAATTTAAAATATAAATTATAATTTTTCAATTAAATAATTATAAATAAAAATTTAATATTAAAATAATTTTATTAAAAATAATTTCATACCACATAATTTTATAATTAAATAAAATATAATAAATACATAATTAAAATTTTAATAAAATATAATTAATATATAATCGGGTTTGGATAATTGGTACGCAAAGGTCTAAACCCGAACCTGACCTGAACTCATCACGGATAGCAAAAATACTATTTGTACCTGTTCAAATCCATTTATAAACTACACATACCCTATATAAATGGATACAGATGAGTCGAGTACCCGAAAATACTTGACACATTATTATCTCTAAATATTACAATCATTAATATTAAAAAATTAATTATTTTCTTTATTTAAAACTAAATAATAGTAAAATAAATAGAGATGCACGTACTAGAATTGGGCGTAATTGTTCTTTCAATAGTACAAAAGGCTCACATTAAGATGAAACTTAATTTTTTTTAAAAAAAAAAAAAAACTCATTTTACACATAAAAAAAATTTAAACAACTATTAAATACAACTTTTATAAATTTTATTATATTTATAAGGAATATAAATTAGATTTTATTATATTTATATGTAATATATATAAATATAAATTTTATTACATTTATATTTATATCAATTTTAAAGTTATATAAATTGATTTTAAAATTTGATTTGATACAATTCGTCTCTCTAATAAATTGGATTTTATATATAAAAACTCCTATGGTAAATGATTTTCTAGTTAGTTTAATAATATTTTTTAAATATCATTTTCATTTATGTCTTATATTATATATTATCTAATGAACAATTATGCCTAGCTCTAGTACCTAAATGCATGTCATTTAGTTTTAAATTAAAGATGATTTATTAGAATGGCTGATTTAAAAAATTAACAAATATATATTTTTTATTCTATAGTACAAAAATAATTTCAAATAATATAAATTTAAAGAGATAAAACCACATAGTAAAGATAATTTTTTTACTGTTTATAAAAGTCTTAGCTATTTTTTGAAATAGTAGAATATTATATTTGATGACGGGGTAATCTCAGGGATGGTCCTACTTCTGTAGCTCGGACTCGGGTGCCGCTGCAATTGTAGCACTACCACCTGTAAGATAGAAAGAGGGAGGACTGGGCTCCCCGGAGGAGGCTCCAATGTCTAATTCAGAGCTCGTTCAATCTAAGAAAAAAGCAAAGTAGAAGAGAGTCAATATATGTTAGGGTTACCCCTATTTAGAGTCGGTGGAGGGAGACAACCTCAGAAGTGTTGTCATTGCTGATTGCGGGTATATCAGAGTCGTATGACGGTTGCATTAGTGGAGTTTCTAGCAGACACTAAGAGCTCAGTGGGACTGAGAGTGCCCGAAACCAAGGTTTAATATTCTTCTAAGAGCTCGGCTATAAAGATAACCGGGCAGAGAGCTCAACAGGAGAGCTTGGTAAGCAAGGGTACTATCAATATTCAATTAATTATTTGAGATAGTGTAAGGAATATATATTGATAAATCATTTTTTTCTCCACGTAATATTTTTATATTAATTTTGAAACCATAATATATATATATATAGGTAGCACAAGAATTATATAGCTAGCATAAGAATTAGTAAGTTTAGGAAAATCTAACCATGGCAATAGCAATTGTTGTCTGTTACAACATTGAATTCATGAGAGTATCCATGAAAATGGCTTGCAAATCTTATCTTGTTTAACCTGCAAATCCTCTTCAGTTTTTCTATCACCAGCAGTGTTATTAACACATTTCTTTCTCGACCACGTAATCCATTATTGTTAGGTTTAATTGTGGAAAGAAAATATGTATCTGGGAAAAAATGTGATAAACAAAATAGAAAAAATAAATAAGAACACACAAATTTACATGATTCAGCGTTAACCTAAGTCCACGAGCAAATGAGAGATTAAAATCTATTAATAAATTAAAAGTGGTACAAATTTGGAGAAAAATACTCACAATCCTAAGCCCAATTACACTCAATGCACTCACTCACTTAATTAAGGAGCTCTCAAAATTACTCAAAATAAAAATTACTTAATATTCAAGTAATGTTGTTGCCCCTCAAAAATTCTCTCACGCCTTTATTTTTTCTCCAAAATGAACTACATATCAACAAATATATATAGTGTGCTGGAGTTAGTATAACAAGGTGGCCATGTGAAGCATATAAAATATGTCAATAAAAACTGCAATGGTTGGCCAAATAATTATCTAAAATTTCAACAAATGGTTGGTTGAAAAACTTGTCAACAAAATCTTAAATAGTTGGCAAAGATTGTAAAAAAAATGCCAACTTGACCCGAAGAAAAAACTTCAAGGAATATTAACAAATCTCCACCTTGACTAGAATTTATTATATCAAAATTAGAAGATTTCTCTCCAACTTCTCCAAGCAGCCCCTCGAGGAAAATTTAAATGTCATAAATACCAATTAAATCTAAGAAATACTTGAACTTACTCATTAAAAGAGGCTTAGTCATCATATTAGCGAGATTATATGCAGTACCAATTTTTTTAACTATAATATTGTTGTAAGAGATAATATCTTAGACAAAATGATACTTCACACCAATATGTTTTGTCCTTTTATGGAACATATGATCTTTTGTCAAGTGAATAGCACTCTGATTATCACAATGGACGATAGTCACCTGCAAATGCATGTTGAGCTCACCAAATAAACTTCGAAGCCAGATAGCTTCTTTTACAGCTTCAACCATTGCCATGTACTCGACTTCTGTAGTGGATAACTTCGCTGTAGGTTATAAAGTAGTTTTCTAACTGATAGCACAATCATCAAGGGTAAACATATAACCAGTGATGGATAGAATAATCTTATTCTATCAAGATCTCCTGCATAATCCGAATCAATATAAACAATCACATTTCCCATACCTTTTCCAAATTCCAAATAACTATTAGTTGTGCCCCCTCAAATATCTTAATATTCATTTCACAGCTTGCAAGTACTCTTTTCTTGGATTAGATATAAATCTACTAACCATACTGACTGCATGAGCAATATTAGGACAAGTATAAACCATGGCATACATAGTACTACCAACGGCACTATAGTAAGGAATATGTGAAATGTACTTAACAACTTTTTTCTAACTGTGGTGATAAGAAAGTATAAAATGAGCAGCAAGTAGAGTACTTACAGGTTTAGCATTTTTCATTCCAAAATGCTCTAAAACTTTCTCAACAAAGCTCCTTTGAATTACATAAAATTTACCTATAGTCATTTCTCTTTGAATCTCCATACCTAAAATTTTCTTGGCTACTCCCAAATCTTTCATTTCAAATTCACCACTTAGTTCTTCTTTTAACCTATTTATATGAGAGACATATCCTTGGCAGCAATAAGCATGTCATCAACATAAATCAACAAATAAATGAATGAGCCATTAACAAGTTTTTTGAAATACACACAACTATCTATTGGCTTCTAGAATAACCATGCCTAGCCATAAAGGAATCAAACCGCTTATACTACTATCGAGGGGACTGCTTCAAACCATACAATGGTTTCTTCAGTAAGCAAATATGGTCTTCTTTGCCATCTATCTTTTTTTCTTATTGAATTTTTTCTTCTTCTTTAAAATAGAGGAGAAAAAAGGGCGCTTTGTTGAACTCTTCTTTTGGCCCCTAACTAGTGTGAAGAGAAAAAAATGAATATTTTATCAATAGAAATTATTATTTTATTACTAATTAACATCGCGAGTCACAGCATACATTAACTATTATGCCTTAAAATAGGGCATAGATGTCGGGTTTGCTAATGTTTTGAGTGTATCTGAAACGAAACTAACTTTAGACTTATATTTGTACCTTTTCCCGAATAATAATATGGAAGTAGTAGCCATGAATCTTTATAATTCTTTAGGTCGATCGTTTCTTTGGGTAAGTAATTAGTGAGTTCCACATTTTTAGTTGTTTAAATTAACACAAATATTATTGGATTAATATTCAGTTAGTTGGGATATGTGGATATGATCATGTGGGAGTTGTGATAACATTTTTGTTGATTTGATAAGAGTCATGATCATGTGAGAGCTATGACACCCTTATACCATATATATATACAGTACATACATCTCGTATACATAAAGTATGCATATAGAATATAAAAGTATCACAATAAATAACTGTAGAAACTATCATAATTAATGTCAAAATAATTATATTATTAAAAGATAAATTTAACTGATAAATTCTCTCATATTATATATTCAAAGTAGTGATTTTAATAGAAAAACTTTAGAAAAAATTCACCAGAGTTTTTTCTGTAATTTTAATATTTTCCAATTCAACAAAATACAACTTGCAGATAAAATTTCACTCTCAAATATTTATAACACCAATCTCCAACAATCCTCTAAAAACCACTTTATTAATTTATATCTAGATTTTTATAGTTAAAAATATAATTTATCTTAACCACATATATATAAATTTATCTTTATATATATATATACATAACATTCCCATAATATGATTTATACACATAGGTAATACATTACATTTTTAATATGCCAAAATTTTACCTAAAATACAGATATACATGAATGCAGCTCAACATGAATTGGTCTCATGGCACCAAAACTTCAACCTTAAAACCAGTCTCAGAACCTAGCCCTATTCGGGTCTCTCAGAACCTTCCTACACTAAACTTCTACCACCTATGAGATACAATTTAACCGCATTAAGCATATAGCTTAGTAGTATAAATTTTGATAACAATATACATTTATATCTAATTGCTCTTTCTCATAATGTAATATGCATTAATTATACAAACCTTTATTATCTCATATCCTATAAAAACTCAACACATTCACAAACACTTTTGGCCCAATAACCCATATACAATTACCAAGTCCAGTTATCACAACTTTGATTTCATGACATGGCTCTTCTCGGATCCATTATTAAGCTCAAACTTAGGACTTAGCTCTGCTCAGGTCTATCAATATATGCACTAACAATATCAATTTTCTGGATAAGTAATTGTATAGGGTTAACAAACATACAGTACCTCGATACTTTTTATATCGCCATTACATATTGACACTTTTCCACAATTTTTCACATATTCCAAAGGATCAACCCATTCCATTTATTACTTGTCAATCATTATGCATAACCATAAGTCACATTCATAATGTGACTCGTATCCACATTTTTATCACTTATCTCTTGCTTCTCTAAAACAACATTCTTTAAGTTTTAAAACAATACGTAAATCATGTATTTACCAATAATGCACAAAGAAATGAACAATGTCACTTTAAAGAATATTCATACTCTTTAAAGTATATTATAATGAAATATGCCTATCATGAATTTTCAATATACATGTAATCAAAATATATATACTAATCTTGTTTATTCTTCAAATCTAACCAACTCCACTTTACAAGCTCAATTTCCACCCAAACCCTAAATTTGACCTTTAGGACTACCTTGGCTTAACCGCACATAAGTCAAGAAATAATTAAAATTCTTCCATTAATATTATATTTCTACTCATTTTATTCAAAACAACCACTAATTACACAATTTTTAACCAATTGCCAACAAAAACTCCGATTCCTCTTTACTACCTTATTCATACTTTAACATAACCAACTTATTTCTATCGTCCAATCACAAAATCATCATTCATACATCAAAATAACTTTATGACAATCTATTTTAACAATTATTGAAACCTCTTTCAAAAATCCTAATTTCACATAACCTACTCATAAATCATAACTTCACCAAAACTCAATTATTTCACTAACTAACCTTAAAATCATACCATCCATATCAAAATAACTCGTTACCACAATTATAAATCCCTCCATAAAATTTTCAATTTCACATATTCTTAAATTTGAAAGAAAGCTTCTTAAATTGAAAAGAAACCTAACCTAGTGTTGACAAAACTTCAAAATCACTTTGAATTCCTTGAAAACTTGATAAATTTTGGTGTGAAAGATGATGAAAAACTCCCCCTTCCTTAGCTGTGGAATTTGGCCAACTTGGGAGAAGAAGAAGAAATGGACTTTTTATTTCCTTCTTAATTTTCCATCCATAAATATAAATTTATTAATTATTATTTCTTTTAATTTCTTTTAATCCCCACAATACATTTTCTTTCTTCTTTTGACTTCTTCTTCTTCTTCTTCTTCTTCTTCTTCTTCTTCTTATTATTATTATTATTATTATTATTATTATTATTATTATTATTATCTTTCCACCACCATTTGTATACTTTGTATATATGTTGTATATTTTTATGTATATATATATGTCATGTATATTTAAGGTATATGATATATAACCAATGTTTATAATAAGTATATATTAGATATATACCTTGTATATATTATATATATCCAATGTATATTTTATATATATCTTGTGTGTATATTAGGTATATACTATACATTTACCTCTCTCACACTCTAATTAGTCATCCATATAAATATTTAATCATGTCTAGAATTGTAGATGTTACAAGAGCTGTGAATTTTTATTCAAAAAAAATCAAATAATATATTTTACAAAAAACAAGAATATTTCTATTTTTATTTTATTAATTCCCAGCTGATTTTGATTGAGAGACGTGTGCCTCATGGCTTGGTTTGGCATACAGTGCGACAAATTATTGTTTTGATATTCTCTCCCTTCACAAATAAATAATTGTCATTTTAAGTTTTTCACACAAAAATTAAGAAAATTATATAATAGTCTACTTTATACAATCACTTTATTAAACTATATATTTTTTAATTTATTACTCATTCCATTAGTAATAATTTTTTTAATAATTGTATAGGGGTAAATTTAGAATAAAAATATAAAATAATTTTAATTTTTATAAAGTGATAATTATTTACGAATAAAATTTATCACTTTAAAATAATAATTATTTATGAATGGAAAGAGCAAATTCAAAGTTTAAATTATGCATAAAAACTTGTATTTTGTCTCTTCATCCGCAATTAATGTATCTCTGGCTGTACTTGTAATGTACCATTTATGCCAAGTATGGTGTCCATAACCAATGGTATATTGTCATTAACATTTTAGTATTCTAAAACCATTGTTTTTAAAATTTATCAAAACTTGATTAGATCAACTTAGTGAGATAGATATTGATTTCTTAGTTATGCAGCTATATTAAAACTCGATAAAAATAGCTTTATAGATTTTGTGATCTTATTCGACTCAATTTTAAAAAGATAGTTTATCTTTTAAAAAAAATCAAGCTCCGACTAAGCAACAGTGCTAGATTGGATAGGAAATCTTAAAAATTCTTTCAATCCAAAGTCAACAAAAGTATCTAATACTGAAGAACTTTTTTAAATATCCCAATAAAATCAATTTCCGATATAATTTAAAAAAACACAAACACACACACACTCAACTCATTTTGAATTTCAGGCCACTAACAAAGCTATCTGTTAATTTTTTTAAAAAATTCCATATGGTTTGTTATAATAATATGGACAAGTGCACAAACATCTTGATTGATAACATGTACATGCAATGGTGGAACGATCTATCCAACTTCAGTTGCTTGAATGATTTTAGGTCCTACATATATGGTATTTTATCTCTAATTTATTTCAGGTTATAATTGAAATATACCATTATCATATATGGTCTCATAGCCAATGATAATTGTTACGACATAAAGCCATTGCTTTTGAAAAGGTTAGAACCTAGCTGAAGCGAGCTGGTGGGTTTGAGATCGAGTCCATTTCGATAAAAACTCGAGTCTCTGTCAGTCAGAGTAAGAGGGTAAGTACAGGAATTGCAATTCTTTTGATCGAAATGAACAACTTTCTTAAATAATTAGATGAAAGGATTGGACATTTGATTGTTTAGGTTAAGTCTTAAACTCTAGAGGGGAAAAATCTTGTTGTTGTGCAAGAATGAAGGAATTGAATGTAGAATCTCTGATATGATGAAATTTCTTGAGAATTAATACTTCAAATCCATATATGGTCTCAATTCAGTAATATATTGTTCGATCTAACAGCCATGGTTATTGGGTTTGAAGATTTTGTGATGGTGTGGTTACTAAATCATTTTTTTTTTTCAAAAATATCTATTTTCAACTTTAAATAAGTATACATCTAATTAAATATACTATAATACATCTATCTCATTTCCATGCACCAATTTCAAAAATATTTTTAAAAAATATTTTTCAAATTTATGCTAAATAATAAATATTGTTAATTTTCACAAATGCGTGCCTTGGAAGAGTTGCATTAAACATCTTACATAATTTGATTAAACTATTTTCAATTCAAGAACCAAAAATGAATCAAATAAATTACAGAATTGCATTCAGTAAAATACTAAATAATTTAATTATCACAGGTGAATTAAGCAATTCCATAAGCTTTTTTTTTCTTTTAACGAGGAATTCAAACTTAAGAGGTTTAAGTTACTAATGCGCTAATAAATAAATAAATAATAATTGAACTTTCGAACAATGAGTAGTCAAAAATCATCGAAAATAGGTATTTTATTACCCAACAAGAACATCTCGGAACACATTGGATAAATGCAATAATCAAAAATAATTCAAATAAAATGCTACATGCCCAAGCCAGAAGCAACAGCAGAGCACCACCAATTGTATGAAGCCAAAATTTATAGAAGGGAACACTAACGTCTTGGCATTTGTACATGTTGTCTTGGAAAGAAAAAAAAATCCCTATATATATAAATAAATATGCTTATAATTAAAGAAGCAATGATAAAATTTAATTGGATCACTATCCTCGAATCTAGATAAAAATGAACATATAAAATTAACAAGTGCTCCCACCCCAAGCTAACTATTGTTCACAGTACCTTACCTTTAAAATTCTATTTGGACTTGTAAATTTACACTATGAGCAAACTCGTGTTTCTCCTATCATCCTGAGCAAGTAGGTAACCCATCACTTGGGACACATTCATACCACCTTGGATCAGGTTGAGTTGAGGTATAATCTAAAATAAACTAAACCTATAACACCTAATTTCCACAGCTTCCCCTTCAAAATCACATAGTGGTGGGCCCAGGGGAGCGGGATCAGATCAAGATACAACCGAGGTCCTTAGGTGAAAGTCACGCACGTGCAGTTGTCACCTTTGAGCTTGATCTGAACCAGCTGCACCTGAAGTGGTGCTAGGACCAGCACCGTTTTCAACTGGAGGGGAGGTGCCCCATTTTCCTTCCGACTCCAATGGTTCCAGCACAAGGACACCTCCATCTGTTAGTCCTAATGCAAACTGATTTGCCTCAGATGGATGTGCAGCAATGACAAGAGGATATACCCTCAAGCTGTTAAACTACCTCGTCAGATGCGTCGAGCAAAAGACATCAGGGAAATCATAACTTATAATTTATAAAGAAATGAAAGAGCCTACCTAGGATTGGGAGGTAAATAAGCAGCTGGGTTTATTCTGCATCTCAATCTCAGTGAAGTAGTGAGAACACCAACACTGCCGTCTTCAAAGCTAACATATATGGACGCGCTATCACAGGAATATGTGGCATGTGTGATTGGACCAGTTGCTTCTCGAGGAAACCACTATAGGAGAAAAAAAAAGTCTCAAAATAAGTGTCATCTGCCTTAGCAAAAAACTAGATCCCATATCACATTGGTAATCAGGAAATTTTAGACCTAATGATGGCTAGGGTGGGAATTTGAGGTTTTGTGAAATCTTAAAAAAGGGGCCCAAAAATAGTAGCGTGTACCTGTTTAAGGCATTCTAATTTTGGTGCTTCATAAATGGCTATTTGTGATTCGTGAACTGCCAACAGTCGAGTCTGGTCAAGGTGGAATTGAACACGTGTATCTGCAAGAGAAGCTAAACTCCGTCCTTGTGGACCTTGCAGGACTTTACTAGCCTGCTTCTCCCACCCATCTGTGCTCCAAACACACAACTGTGGAGAGAAAATAAGCAGAATTGAAAAACTTGAACACGCAATCCAACAGCACATGATACTTGCTCGTTAAGATACAATCACAGTCCCAAACCAAATCAACATGGGAGCTAAGAAATGTGAGAAAACATTATATTATATTGCTAAAAAAATTCTCACCTGAGAGTCAGCTCCGGAAGACACAAGCACATTTAGAGTGTGAGAAAAGGCAAGGCCTGTAATTCTTTTCTGATGACCTTTTAATTTTGTTTTGACCTGAGAAATGGAGCAACAGACATTGTCAAAACTTGATGATTTCCTACTTTCAGTGAAAATTTCATATTCAATTGGACGGTTTAACACCTCATCAACGCGGACATTATAAATTTGGATAGATGAGTCCTCCATGCCAATAGCAATGATATTATTGTCCTGAGGATGAAAAGCCAGAAATGTAGCAGCTGGTGGTGGGGGCATGAACGTAGTCATTGTCTGCGATTAGGAGGCATGATAATGAATATAACAATAGAGCATAAAACTTCAAACATCATGAAATACACCCTAAAAATCAATTCCCAGAAGCCAGTAACAAAATAATTCAGAATTATTACATTCCACTTAATATGTTTTGCAAAAAAATACTCATTTTGACATTTATAAAAACATTTTCTTCCTTTTGCATGTATCATAAGCAAATTTTGGATTACCAACCCAAAATGTCAAAGGTATATATTTAGCCCAAAAAGAAAAACACTGACTGTAAGATTCCTAGACTTTCTCCATAATAAAGTTACAGATACAGCACAAAAATAGCAAAATGGAAACTCAAATTTAGTTCAGGAAACAGCAAAAGACATCTACCTTAAACGTCATCATATTGAAAAGAGAGATTTTTCCTCCAGAAGCAGACATAACATAGGAGTCATTCTTTGATAATGCAAAGCATGGAACAGCATCTTCAGGGTTTGCGTCACTTGTATCATTGGTCATTAATATTCCACTAGAGGGTTGCCATAATTGTGGTGCTACATTAGCAGTGGCCTACAAGAGAGAAACCTTATTTAGGTACTTCTGCCCCCCCCCCCCCCCCCAAAACGGGCACAAAGAAAGGAAAAGGGAGAAAAAAAAGCAACAATACCTTCCCATTTACATTTCGATCATTTCTCTGCCATTTCCAGAGCTTGTGTACTGCATTTGAGGCTAATGCCAAGATAGCAAGTCCTGAATTAGTATAAATCAATCTAGAAACCTGAGAAAAATTGTCACCAAAAAAGGAACAAATGTGAGAAGTAATGTATTAACAAATTAAATTGCTAACTGAGAACTATCAATAGATGCAGTGTATATCTAATTCTTAAGAAAAATCCTGATGCCTAGACCACAGGCTGACTTGTCAATACCATGCTCAAATGTGAGTAGAAGCTGATGTTATTCTGATAAAATTGAAGAAAATGGACCATACCCTCATGGCTGTCAAATTATCAGGAAGCCTCAGAGATCGACACTGTGATGGCTCATTTATTTCTGTCATTTTCCAGATTCTAGAGTTTTCTGTTGGTTCATCTGTAATTCTAGGTTTCACATCAACCAAACTTCGGCTATCATTATTCTGTAGAACCTCAAAAACAAAATGAATTGTCAGTAAAGATAATTATAAGCTTTCACATATTACACAGGGAAGATATATTGAAACTCACTATTCCAACCACAGGTGCCCCAGACGGAATTCTGTCCCCGATGCTGGTTCCAACAGTAGCATTGGAAGATGTGAAATTGCCTATTGCAGAAGCCTACAAGTAAATAATGTATTAAGCAACATAACTGCCGGAGCAAATCCAGCAAAACGGAAGACGCTGTAAATTTACCTTTACAACAGCTGCAGAAGCAACTCTAGAAGGATCAAATGTACGATTCTCCAGTGATCGTAGCAACCTAAGACCGTCTGAATTAGCTAGGATTTTAATGCTATTGTCATTTGTTGACACAGCCAACAATTCTCCATCCTTGTTGAATCTAATACAGGGAGAAGCCTGCAAATTTATGACAACCAAAAAATTAACCAGTTAAAAGGCAGAATAAGATAGAATGCATCTAAAAGGCATATAAATGCTCATAAATTTACCGGTAATCCACCATCTGCATCAATACTAGTTAACAGGTTGATACTGTCCATGTCCCAGAATTTGACGGTGAACTCATCACCAGCAGCCAAGAAGCGATTCTTAGTAGTATCAAATTGTACAACCCCCACTGATCGCTTCCCAAGACCATTATAAGTACGCTTAACAGTTCCTTCACTTTCATTCCATTCCACCAAGTGTGATTCTCCTTCTTTGTTTGTCCCACAGGAGAATAACCTTCAAAAAGCTCACAATCATGAGACAATTACTCGGTAGATGCTAAAAGATGATAATATCAGAACAAAACAAAGTATGAATTATATATGAACCTTGTTCCATCAGCACTATATGCCATTGTGGTAGATGAGTGGCCTGGTGCATCATAATCAACTCTAGAACCCAGGTTATCATACAACCATGCCTTTATCTTTCCATCAGTAGCTGTTGAAAAGATAAACTAAGAAAGGTAGAAAGAAAAAAAATTAGAAGGACGAATATGGAACTTTTGAAACATAGTGACTATGTAATCATCTAATCCATGGATGCCAAAGATCAGTGTAAAAAATTGAAGAACACCAAAAAAGAAATTATAAATCTGGTAGATGATTTTTTTTAGTATATGAGAAATGGTAAAACAATTCACAGAGAAGACGATACAACAAATTGCATTCTTTAAAATCATAATTTCATATGAGAGAGAGAGGCAGGAGATGGTGTCCACACACACAAAAGCAGCACCACTTATGCATACTAGAATAGTACGCTTCCAAATAATCCACAGAAACAGCAATCTACAATTTGTAGAACAAATTTATTATGGCTATATGGCTTTGTCACCAGAAATTCGCAGGGTTATGTTCCCTCAGTCATCCAAACAATAACCAATAAAATTGCACCTGACAAATCTTTTCCATTTAGCTCCACTGAGAGCCTTCCAAGTATTTCTCACATCTCCACATTTGCTACCCTATTCGCCCTTGGATAGGAACACCAAAGGTGGCTCATTCACAATGAAGCAAATGATTTCAGGATTCACCTTCCTTCTAGAAAAGCACCTTATTTAGTAAATGTTTTCCTTTCCTCTTCAAATTGTCAAAAATTGGAATTATTTCTTGTAAAATTGTAATATAACAGTAACAATTAAGATAGATACCAGCTGAAGAATAAGGAAAGAAAAGAACAGAAGGAGAGATATATGAAGAATGTAGGAAGAAGAGAATCAAAGGAAGAGTAGACAGAGGAAATAGATTGAGGAATAGGAGAATAATCAGTGTATTGCATAATAATTCATCAGTCAGCAGTACAATCCTCCTCATATAGGCTACTACAGTACAAAAACAACAATTCCCATTCATTCTCTATCTTTGCCAGCCTTTATTCCTCCTTGTCATTATCTACAGCACATCCTTCAGCCCTATTCACCATGTTGTCCACATTCTCTCATTCATCTTCCTCTTTTCCTCTTATATGTAAGAAAAACTTCCAAAAAGCAAATCATCTTTAGAGGTGCTTCAATCCTCCATATAGCTTTCCAAGGAACATGCTGCCTCCTTGTTACTACTCCATTCCAACCATCAATAATTACAAAATTTTACACAAAGCCCCTCAGTTCCTGAATTCAGAATTGCATTCATAGAGAACTCATAATGATGTTCATTAAATTCCTGAACACCATCTAGTTCCACTCCACTTGTTATTGGCTCCTATAACAGTAAGCCTACATCCTTATCTGAAAGTATTTGGAGAAGGCCCTAAGAATTGATTTTTAAGAGAGAATCCCCATTTGACTACCTCAAAATTCATATAGGAAAAAAGAGGTTCCCCATCCCTTGTATGTTTATTAATCTAACTTCATATGTAAATATGCCACATCTAGAAATCCAAATGATTTTATTTTCACCATATAAGCAATCAATCCTCCAGAGAATTTCCCATATAATAATTTTCCATGACAATTTTTCCAGAAGAGCACCATTGAAAAATTTTAAACTAAACCCTCCATTGCAAATAGAGATGGACCACAGCCCCTGTGATACCAAATGGTCCTCAAATATATCTTGTGTCTTCTATACAAACTTTAATATTTTATGATCCAAAGTGGTCCAGTCCCCATGAGTCCATGAAGCTGAATGTTCCTTACAGAATAAATCATTTGCTTATTTCAAGTACAAGGGATTTAGAAATCATTCTTAGCCTAGAAGTTCAAGTCCACCATAGAAAATGAATTGCACAAGCATATAAAAAGAATTGTATGAGTTAGATGTTTGTTACAGATGCAACTGAACAACCAAAATAAGTAATAGATGAACATATTGGAAATATCTAGAGAGCAAATTACAAGCTTTCTCATTAATAATGAACACTGTCAATAACAGACAATAGAACATAACCACCGTTTGTTTTTCAGAAGTAATTGCCAATGGTATCTCTTATTTCATCATGCATAAAGAATCTAGAACAAGGGTGCAGCAAAGCCTTTACTTAACATCAAGATAATCAATTACCTGGATGTTTTCCTTGTGATGTGGACATACGGAATATACAGGTGCTTCATGACCCTCAAAAGTCCATTTTGGATTTCCTGTAACTGGATCCCATACCTGTCAAATCGAGAACTCTTCTTAAGTGCAACTGTGCTTAAACAAACTGTAAACTTGATCAGTAACATAACTAAACAAACCTTAATGACCCTGTCCTCGCCACAAGTAACAACACTCAGCCGCTCATTTGGACAAGAGAAAGCGAGATCATTAACACTCCCAACATGAGCTTCAATCTAAAGAAAATAACAAAAAAGATTACAGAAAATAAAAATAAGTCCGTAACTTTTATAGCAAAATCCAAATATTTAATATAGATGATATTTTAACCAATAATGACTTGACAGTGAACTTCAAAGGATTGTATGTCAACACAAACCTCACGGTAGTTCTTTACATCATCTCCACCATGGTAGGAATACAGGTGCACTATGTGCTTGGAATATGCAACACCTGAAACAAGATGGAAAAGTAGCATATCAAGCAACCAGCTCCATTCTAGCTACTATTTTAGTGGAACAGCAGACTCTTAAACATTGATAGCATATGAACAATACCAAAAAGAGATCCATCAGGACTCCACGCCACACGGTTAACCGATGTTGTATAGTCATTGGTGAGAGATGCCTGTACAAGTATCAGAAATTTAAGTTTAGCCAACATAAACCTCATTAAACCACAACTACTTACTTCATGTTCCTTGAGACTTGCTTAGCATTGAGCCCAAACCTGCAAAACCATTGAGCGTGCACCAAGTTCCCACACTTTAAAATTCTTTATAGCAATCCTTTCCCTGCTACCCAATTCCCATACCATGACATCACCCATGTTTGTTCCAACTGAAATAATACAACCAGGCAATTCAAGCATAAAAAAATCTGTCAACATTTGCATATGTAGATAAAGCTAAGAGTCAAAACAGAGATTCTGTTATTTATGCCCACAGGGTCTCACCAAGAAGTAGAAATTGTTGTATTGGATGGAAATCCATGCTCTTGACCGCTGAACCTTGATTTAAAGACATAACAACAGACTTTGGCAAGTCTTCAGAAGAGTAGGAACTCTGACCATGGATCTGGCTAGTGTATGCAACAGGCAGAATATTTACTGGTAGATTATTTACCTGAAGAACAGCAAAAGAGAAAAAAGATGGAGCAGATTAGAACTTGCCATTTGAATTAGATAAGAGAAAAATCCTAGGCTCTAGAATGGAAAGCTTAATCATACCTTTACGATGTCAAAAAACACAAAGGTACGTACATGAGTTTACATACACCAGAACTTTCAATCATATGAAACAACCTGTAACAATAGGCTTTACCTCTCCGTCGTCAACCCTCAAATATATAGAATCAAACTTAGGTGGTAAGGTTAACCCCTCCATGGATTGACATGTTTTATGTTAATCCAAACATAAAGCATCCAAACAAGAAATTTAAAACTACCCATGTTAAAAGACCTACCAAGCGCAACATCCCAAATCAAGCTAATATTATTTTGGAACAGATGAACATAAAATATATTTCATTTGCAAATAAATTTTATTAATTAATCTATAAGTGAATTCTATGTATTAAATACAAACTTCATTGGAATTTTACTAATTTTAGTCATGTCAGGTTTTGGTCTTGCTATTTTAAAACTCTGCCAATCTTTATAGCACTTGGCTCAAGTATGACCAATTTCATACAATTAAAGATGTTATATTTCAAATGAAGTACATGCCATTGTCAATTACATGGAAGTAGTGTCTACCTCATCTGATATTCCAAATGGTCTTGTTCTCTTCAATACATGTTCAGAATCTGCTGTTTGATAATCCAAAGCTGAGTTACTCGTAGGAGGAGTCCTAGGACGCTTTATGATTGCTGCTACATTAGGAGATAAAAAAGAGAAAAAAACATAAATCAGCGATCACCAAATTAAATAATACCAATTTGAGGAATATCCTACTAAAATATACAAACTTCCCTTAATTAGTTAAAAATTTAATAGCATACCAACAGCATACTCCCTCATTCCCAAACTAAATGCCAAGAAAACAAGTTCTGCACATACGAAGCTGGCAAGAATTAAACAGTCTAATTCCTTTTCTTTCCCTTTTCTTAGTCAGCATTTTGGTGGATATGATATCCAAGACATGCAGATAGCTAAAAGCTTGTTAGCCAAGACATCTTTCTTGAGTTCATTAATTGAATTTTCAAACCATTAGACAGATTTCCACATCCAATTCGACCAGCCAATTAAAGCATCTAAAAAGTACCCATCTTATAAGTACTTGAGAGTTGTCAACCTGCATTATTAGGAGCAGACAAACCAATTGGACCAGCAGAAGCTGATGGATAAGGGACAGGAGATGGATTTGCCATCCATCCTGCAAGAGATGTTGGAAGAGCAGCAGCAGGTGTGGGCTGAAATGGCTGTAAACATTCAAACAGAGTGTCCAGACTTCAAAATGATAAAATTTCCCAGCAAATAAACTATTTCATTTTATTTATTTCACTTACACCATGAGCACTCAGCGGTGGGAAACCCCCTGCCTTAGGCACAGCACCCATTAAAGGATTGGTGACAGGGGATGGGGCCCGTGCCCCATTTGGTTGTCCACAACTGTGGTCTACAAATAGGGTCTTTATATCAGGATTAGGCCTTGGATTCTTACAAAGCTGATGTTGCCAATTTAAACTGCAACACAGTGGTGACAAATGTGAGTACAATATATAATTAGAACAAAACAATAACAAAAGCACACAGGAAAGAAGAATTTCCAAGTGACCTCTGATTAATAAGAGTCCGTAATCTTGAGTTCTTCAAAGTTGGAAACTGAAGCTTATCTCGGAAAAGAGGATTAGCCTCTATTAATTTTTTTAGCTCAGCAAGCATTATTCCTCTTGCAGACTTAGTATCTCCATATTTAGATAGCTGTTCGTTGTCTCTGCAGTTAAAGAAAAACCATGAGGCCCCAATAAACAACAAAAAGCATATACATAATTTGAATATCAGACATAAAATTGAACAAGAACAGCCATAAAGATGATATGCACCTAAAGTTTTCCAATGTCAGCAGTTGTGTAATTTCCTTAAAAAGCTCTTCATTGAATGCTGCAAACACTTTCAAGTCCTTCACTAAAATTTCCACTGCTTTTGCACGATCCCGCCTAAAATTAATTACACATTTTTAGGTAAAAATGGGAAGATTTGCATGTCGATTCCATTTCCAAATCCACATTGGAATCGCAGATACCAAAAAATACATACAAAATGAATTTGAATAAACATTTAAAGCACCCACTTGTCTAAAGCTTCAAGATATTTCTGCTTTCGAATCTCGAAGAAAATCTTCATGGAGTATCTGTTATCATCAACCTTAGTGAACCCAGACAGGTACTTCTCCACCTCATCCCACTCCCCATTTGTCACCATATCGTCAAAATACCTCATGTTGAAGAAAAACCCTGACTCTTGCTCCAGCCTCCACATCCAAAATTAAACCCAAAAAAAAACCAACTTAAGACACTAAATTACTTTTGAACATCAAATAAATAATTGAAATAAATAATAAGATAATTAAATGCCTACTTGTGAACAGTCTCTTTGAATTTCTCTTCTTCGAGAAATTGAAGTATAAGAAACACAAGCTCTCTGCTAAGCGAGGACATGATTTGTTATCCTCCCTTTTTTTCTTATACCTGCATAAAATTCAAAATATAAACAACTCAGAGATCTAAAATTATATATCAAAAATTCGAAAAGCAACTAAAAACCTCTAAAATCCCAAAACCAAAATAAGACACATCATAAAAAAAAGTACAAAACCAGAATTACATATTCAAGAAAGCAAAATTCAAAAATAAAAAATTTTCAACAACGACGAAACAGTAAAAAAAAAAACAGAACCAGACAAAATCACAGAGAGAATGAGAAGAGAATGATACGGTACCTAAACACAGATCGGAGAATTTTATGGAGAAAACCAAAAGAACGAACGAGATGTCGTTTTTAGTGCGCTCCCTTTAATTTTCTTCTTCTCTATCTCTCCCTCTCTCTGCTTGTTCCTCTACACTTTCTCTCTCTCTTTTGCACTTCTGGTAAGTATTTATACAGAGAAAATGGCTAGGGATTTGGAAGAGAAATGGGTATCAGACAAATTAAATACCGTGAGCGAGACGATATGAGATAGACTGGTATGATAAGTCACTGTACTTATATAAGTTGGAGGACCTATAAGGGTGATATGTACTCTGCTTATGTGATATGATAGGTACAGATCCTATGTGGATTTATTTCCGAATGGATTTTGCGGAGTTTAATTACGGTGTTGATTTAACATTTATTTATTTTGTATTCGTACTAATCTTAGCTGTAAAAAAATCTTTCTTTGTTTTTTACTTGTGAATGTGAAATTATAGTAATAATAATAATCTTTTCAAATATTAATAATAATAATAATAATTTCTTTTATTTTAAATTATATAGTAGTTATTATGTGATTTAATATATAAAAAAAACTAATTATAAGTTAAGAGACTACATATAAACAAAATAAATAAAACTGAAAAGATTATTCTATTTTTAATAAATAATAAAATAAAATAATTATATATTCTCTCCATCCCACTAAAATTATCATTTTTAATTCATACATAATTATTAATAATTATTGTATTTATTTAATTCTATAAAAATATATTTTGAATTAATTAAAATATCTTTTATTAAAATTACTGGATTCTCGTTTTATAAATTAATTTAATAACAATAAAAATATAATTGAAAAAATTAATTAATTTTTTAAAATTTTATAAAATAATAATTTTAATCGGATAATTTTTTTTTAAGTAACAATTTGAATGACACAATGCATTTGTTAAGAAGGATTGTTATTAGAAGCATAGGATGAAGATTTTATGTTTAATTAATAGGTTTGGATTGATATGCTTATTACTGTTAAGGCAGAAAGAAAAGAATTAAAACCAGGAAATTAATGGGAGTATCAAAGCTGGACAGGTGTTAAGAGATGGGCCAATAGAGGTACATTCATATTGGTTTATGAATGTTGCTCATTTAATCATATGTTGACAGTGTAGCTGATCTTTCAGCTTAGCTTCAGTTCGTAGCTCTCTTCTTACCCAAAAAATAAAAATAAAAATAAAAAAGAAATACACAGTAAACGCCAATCGTCTGACTTTTGACTTTTTCCCTCTATGTAAGAAAAGAAAATTTCAACTTAAAATTCTATTTGTTGAAAAGTTATTTTAGGCGTTGATGTTTCTTAAATTTTTTATTTAATCAATTTATTCTTTATATTTATTTATTTTTATTAATAAATATTTATATTAATAAATATTAGACACTTTATTTTTTTATATTTATATATTTAATATTAATGATTTAATGTGATTGATGTGACTTGACGAATTTATATTTATAAATTAAAAAAATATAAATTTATAAAGTTATATGATTAAATTAAAAAATTTAACAGATAAAATAACTAAATGCTATAAGTTAGAAGACTATATATATATAACCAATAATACCATAAATAGTTGGATGTATAATAGATTTTTTTTCTTTTTTGGCTTGAGGAATGAATATATAATGGAATTTAATAATAAATTGAATAATTATGATAAAGAATACTTAATAACACATAATGACAAAATTAATAGGATGTAATTATCATCTTAAGTAATAAAGGAAAAAAACAATAATTATTAATTGTCCTGTATAAATCACCTTGTTTTAATTTTAAAAAAGAAAAAGAAAAACTATAATCATTCATGTACATACTCTCTTACAAAATGAAATGATTTTTTATGGAATGAAAAAATTGAAATTGTGTTTTTATCTCTTGGAGTATAAGCATAAACTTAATATATTAATTATTAGTTCAATTATGTTTGTGACTTGTGAGTTTAATTGAGGTTATCATATAGTGAACATAAGGGGTTAGTTGTTGTTCCAACTTTGCATATATAGACGGAAAGAAATATTTTACGAGTCGATACATAATTAAGTTATGAAGATAAAATCCTCTTATATAAAATCTTAAATAAGTTGGCTTCTTATGCACCAAAATTCAAGTTCTTTTTTTTTTCTCTAAAAAAAAAGGAGTAAAAGAGAGTATAAATTTTTATACTAATTATGTATTTTTAGTTTTTGGCATCAAAATGATAAATTCATTTTGTATATTTTTTATAACAAATTAAAGTTTGCCATATTGATAATTCCATCCAGTTATTGACGTCACTCCTATTTTATTTATCACTAATTTTTTTTATCAATAAAGTTCACTATAGTACAGCCTCATTATATTATTTCCTTAATAGTCTTCTCATATATAGGAAGTGAGATTTCGTAAAGTTTATAATTTTTCTACTTTCATAAAACAAGGAAAATACATACATACATACATATATACGAGTAAAAATATGTTATAATCAAAATTTTATATTATTTATATTATAAATAATTTCATTCTTTATACTTTTGTACTGTCATTTTTTTCTAAGAAAAATTTTCATTTTTTTCTTTTTTCTTTGTAAAAGAATTTAAAAAAAAATAGTAAATTATAATCCTACCAACATTAATTGTAAGGCAAAAAAATATTTTTTTTAGTATGTTCATATTTTACTCACGGTTCTCTCTAAAATATTAATTTTAATAAATTATAAGATTAAAATAAGAGGGTATAAAAATGAAATTATCATACACACACACTATTAAAGTTCAATTTTTAAATTATTTTATTATTTTCAATATATAATATAATCATAGGAATTCAAATTACTATTTTTTTTATTTTTCACATAATAAATAATAAGTTGTAATTATATCTCAAAAATGATATTATACCTAAAGATATATCTTATGAAAATTATTATCTCAATTAATTTAAAAATTACAGAGAATTCATATTGATATTTATTACAAAATAAACAATTCTTGAAATTTCTTTTTAAAATGAAGAAAAAATTACTATGTCATTTTTTTTATTTTTTTTCAAAAAATACTTTATAGCATATTAAATATATATCTCTAGAAGTAGTGTATGCTTTTAATATATTAGATATATACTTTAAAAAGTGGGATATTTTTGAAATTCAAAAGTTGAAAAGTGAGTATTTTTCAAAGAAAATATTTTCTAATGTATTTTTATTTCTTGAGGTATCATTAAGAAATTCCTAAAATGAAATACTAATAAGCGATAATTAATTACGTAATTTTCTTTTTCTACCGGGATTAAATTAAGGAAAGATTGATGTTTTAAAAAATTAAATTATATTAATGATAATGAGGATAATATATAGAGAAATTTGGATGCCAAAAAATGAAAAATGAGTGTCAATATTGCCACTTCAAATTAAAGAGAGAAAAATGAAAATTTTCTTATTAGTTAGGGTAGTGATGATTTTAAATGAATTATAATTCTTCTGAAAACACTAATTAAAATTATTATTTTTTTAATTTGTTGTCTAGTTTCATATCTTATGATAATGTTATTTGAAAAAATATGACAAAAAAATGTTATTTGAAAAAATAATTTTAAAGTGAATATTTTATATTAAAGAAAATGAAAGTATATAATAACCAACATTTATATGTCAATATCACCTTACTTATTGCGAAAATAATGAGGGAAAATTGAACAAGGACTATAATTTGACCAATATTTTTTTTATAAAATATAAATTATTTATTAAATTGGATAAGAGAGTAAGTGAATAAACAAATATCATAAATTAGAAATTTTACGTAATGAGATGGCACAATTATTTTGGCGCAGGTGAACTAACCAAAGTGGATTGCCAGGGAATGGCAATCAGCCAATAAAAAATCTTTTGCAATAAATAAATTACTTAAATTCTTTGAAAAATATAATAAATATAAAATAGTATAATATACAGATATATAATTATTATTTATTTTCCTGCTAAGGATAAGGTTGGGCAACTACTAAAGCATCTATGAAATGTGAAAAACACCCGTTTTTTACTATTTTATTTTTCAAAATTCCTTGACGAATGAATCCTAAGCCAAAAACCCATCACTTAAATGCAAGCATGTCAATTTATCTCGAGTTGTATAAATACCATATATTATCCTTTTTGGGTATGGATAAATTTATTCAAATCTTTATTATTTAAAAAAATAATTTAAATTTTGATGCTCCAATTATTTTAAATTGAATTTACAATTATTATCATAAGAAAATTTTAATATTGATAAATTTATATATTGTAACACTAATTAAGTTATCATTTATAAGTAACTAGTTGTGCATTCACGTTTGTGTTTGTTAATATTTTTTTATTCAATTTGAACTTTTTAAATATCTTATCATACATCAATTAGTATTATATTTTTTTGGTAAACTAAAATATTAATTATGATAATTTCAAATATTAATATAAAAAAATATACACCAAGTTTATTATAATGGGTCAATTGAAAAAATAATAAAAAACCATATATACATATATGTATTTAATTGAAGTGTGAAAATATGACATCTTTACTTTAATAATAATAATAATAATAATAATAATAATAATAATAATAATAATAATAATAATAATAATAAATATGATATGTAATCTATAATAAGACAGGAATAATGAAAAAAAGAGGAAATCTATAATATGACAGGAATAATGAAAAAAGAGGGAAAAAAAAGAAAAATTAAGACAAAGAGAGAGAGAGGGTATCCATTGTCTGTCTAGATTTTGTCGTCCAGCCTCCGTTCACCCTAGAGGAATCGTTTAGTGACAACGAATCTAGGGAGAGGTGACTCGCCATTAACTAATGCCAGAGCACGCTGCACATATTGTCCTACTGAGATGCCAACATCAAGTTCTGAGCTATTCTCCAGTCTCATTTCCAGCGAGAGAGATACCATTGAAATCCTCTTCTTCTAAGCTTTCATTTGATACCTAATCTACAAATTTCAGACTATCTTGAATTTTTTGCCAGAACTCGACCATTGAGTCAAAGTATGTTTGTTTAGCTTCTGATTCGGTGAGAATTAACTAATTAGTGAATCCGTTGTTTTCATTCTTCAACTGAAGTCTGAGTTAACTCAGCTGCACTCATTTCTCAATTAAAGACATTGTCTCTTATGTGACCTAGAAGACCCAATAAACTCAGTTTGCAGCTTCTTTTAAAATATTCCCCACCGACTTCAAAGACAACTTTAATGTACTTTGTATTTTAAATCTCATTTGACAAACCATCATTAGTGTTTTGTTTAATATTTAATATTCTTAAAATTTGATCTAATTCGCAATCATAATCTAATAGCCTTTTAAGTGATAATTTTATAATTAATCTAATTTGCCTAACTTAATTGTTCCTAACTTCTAATTTAATTAACCTGTACTTCATTTATAAGACTTGTATATGTGTATATTCTAGGTTCCCTTAAGTCCCTTTATAAATTGAAATCTTAAATACTATTGTACATAATTAATTGAGGTGTTACAAAAAAAAATGAAAATAAGAAAAGCAATCATTAAATCTAGATGTCCAATTTTAATTTAATAAATTAATTACTGTTATGTCAATTGCCTGTAGAGACAAATTCTTTATAAATTCCACTGAATTCATATTCTCCATAGTTGTGAGATGTCTATGTTTCAGATCCTATAAATATTGTACTAAAATTTTTATAATTTTTTATTCCTTAGGTTATTTAGTACTAATCCTACCTCTATCATGTTGAGTCGTTGATAGGCTCATTTATTCGTTTAAATAGTGAATGATACTTTCTAATATATTTTTTTTTCTATTTGATCATGCATTTATATATGTGTATGTTTACATTATTTAGAATTTTAGTGTTTGGACATTTACTTGTGTTTGCTCTTTTATATGATATATATGAATTGTGGTTGTTAGATGAGATTGGAATGAGATAGGGACCATTATGAATTTAATATATATCCTGATTATGATGATGATTTTATTATGATAATAAGCTTAGGACTAATATTATGGAGAGAGTTTGTTGTTGCTTATCAGTTGGATGGCACTGTTTAATTATAGCCGTTACGACAGAACTTATGTGTTGAGTTCTAAAAAAACCATATTTGGATGAAAAGAGCCAATAGGGGATTAACTCTTTAGTTTGAGATTTAAAATAGTTCATGTAAACTACTTCTCATCCTTGGATAATTACTTGGTTTGTTGTATATTTAATACGATGTATGAACATATTTCAAATAGAATCAGTAAAAGATATTAGGTTTATATATTAGCTAGTATTATTTACTGAGTTGAGACGTTCACTCATATCTTACTATTTTTTTTTTAAAGCCTGAGAGCAATTTTGATTAATATTACTATCTTTCTCTCTTGGCAATAGAGTATATTTTTTTTAATTATTTGAATGTATAATTTATTATTATATATTGTAACATATTTATATTTTAGAAATTATGCAAATTTCAAATTAATAGGATTCTATGATTGGATGTTGTATTAGATGATTGATGATTTAATATTTCAAATAATTGATGGTTTAAGTTGATTGAGAGTTTTGAGTCTTAGACTTCTCATCCCTTAATCTTGGTTACGTCATTTTGGGTTTGAGTCATGATGAATAAAAAAGAATAAGGTGACTTCTTATAAATTTAATTATTTTGAGCATTGAACTTTATTTGTATATGGCAATTGGTTCGTGTCGTATTGGTCCGGTCTAAATTTATCATGTTTGTTACTTTTTCGTACCATATTATGCTGGCTAAAAAATCATTCGTGTTGTATTAGACCATATCAAAATTTAAAAAATAATAACTCAATACGACATATTAATTCTTATATAATCATGTCGTGTTATATTAAATAGTATCATATCATGCAATAAATGGGTTAATCCAATTATTTTTTTAATAAATTTTACTATTAATTTTAGAATTAACTTGTCTAAAGTCATAAAAATTTAAACTTACAAATTAATAATTTAATTTATATATATAATCTCAATTAAAAATATAAATATTTTGGAGAATTTTAAAAAAATTAAATTATTTAAAAAATTTTAATACTTAAAGATTAAGATAAATTTAATTTTAACAATTAAAGATGCAATTTTATTTGGAATATCATAATCTAAAATATGGTAAAAATTATTAGTTTAATAACGGTTATTTTTAAAATAATTTTTTAACTTAAAATTAAATATAATATTATTTATTTGATAAAAATAATACACACTAAACATATTATTTTATCATTAATTATTTAGTATCAATTGCAAATAATTATATGTAATTTCATTCAAATATGTATAAATGTATAATATATTTATTTGGCTTGATAGGTTGTGCTGGGTCAAGTGAGCCTACTAGTAGGGATGCTCACAATTTGGTTAATTGAGCCGTAATAATGAAAAAAATAGATATATCAATTTTAATTTAGAAAAATTCTAAACATAAATCGAACTATAAATAAATAGTTAATTAATTATCCATTAATAGTATAGAATAGATGATTTACTGTTATTTTTAGTTTTTGACCATTACATTATATACATAAAAATAACATTGAATTTTAACAAATTTCATACTTATGTAACAAAAGAAAATTTCAAATATAACTCATTACTACTATAAATTTTAACACAAATACATAATTAAAATATAAAATATATATTTTTAAATTCAAATATAATCCAATAAAATAATTGAACATATATCATTTATAATTTACTTATTTAATTTAGAATTTATTATATAAAATTATATATGTAATTTATACATAATTTATAACTAATATATATAAGTTATAATATAATTATAAATTTATAAATTATTTATATATTTAATATATATAATTTATGGTTAATTGTTTTGTTTGATTAATCGAATTGAACAATTTTTATAAATAAAAACTAAAATTAAAATTGAAAACCAAAAATATTAAAAAATAAAAATCTAAACCTAAACCACAAATTTAGTTAACCATAATTTTTTATTCGATTTAATCAAATACGGTTCAATTTTTGATTTAATCATTTTTTTAGCAATTCTACTTAATGGGCTAAATACCCTAACCTAGCCCGCCTATGGCATTTATATGTGCCAAGCAAGATGGATCGTGCTTGACACTTGGGCCACATATGGTATGGTATGAAACAAGCTAAACCGAGTAGCCCATGAATTCTGGCATAATTTTTCATGTATAGTTTTAAGAGAAAAAAATCAATTTTAGATTTATTATCTAGTATAATGTACACTTATCATCGGTTTATGTGTGCTTTGAACCTAAAAAATTGGAGTAGAACAAATAATCTCAATGCCAAGAGAAAAATTGAGCAAATTAAAGAAGAATTGGAGAAGTTAAATTCATTAAATCCTCTAGGCTTTCATGAAATTGAAACTTCTCTCCTAGAGGAGCTTAATCATTTATGGAAAATGGATGAAGTCTACTAGTTCCAGAGATCTCGAATCAATTGGCTGAATTTAGGGGATAAAAATACAAAATTTGTTCATGTTTCAACGATTCAAAGAACGGCAGTTTAATTCCATAATTAAGCTTAAAGATCCTAATGGGAACTGGGTAGAGGGGAAACAAAATATTCAGAGAATTGCTCTAAATTTTTATTCAAATTTATTTTCATCTGGAAATACTTCTCAATATGAAGATATAATTAGTCTTATAAATCCCCAAATAACCTATCAAATCAATGTTTCTATTTGTTCTATTCTAAGCTTAAAAGAAGTGTACAGAGCTGTTACGTCTTTGGGAGCCCATAATGTTAGAATTAATTTTATATTGATAAAATTAATCCTCTAATTAATCATAAGTATGAGCTAAATATATTTAAATATTTAAATATGTATTGCAGTCAAATTAAAATAGTCAATTAAAGTTTTGATCAAATTAGGATTGTTGACTATTGAGGTATCCTACTCGTAATAAGATTATAAGTGTAGAGACCGATAAGAATTTCTGTTTTGTTGAATGACCAAAATAGAAATCATCATCATCAGTTATAAATAAGGGGTCGTGGTCTCTAGGGGAACATAACAATTTTAGAGAACATTACGTTCCTTCAGTAGTGCTTCCGCATAACCTAAAGTGTGTATCCCCTGGAAGGCGACAAACCTCAGAATCGTTTTCAGCATCAACATACGATGATGTCAGGTACGCAATTCTGCCCTTTACAATTTAATTTGAATAATCTAGTGATCTATGCATATTTTAGGTTTTAGGGGAATTAAGTTTTCTTCCCCTTTCATTTAGGGGAATCAGGTTTTCTCCCCCTTTCAATTGGTATCAGAGTCCTGTGCTAGGTTGCTAGATTTTCCGATTAAATTGCGGTATTGATTATTGTTTTAATTTTAGAAAATTAATTCGGTGATTGTAATTTTCGAGAATTAATTTGGAATCGAAATTAGTAATATGAAATCAATTTTGGTTTGATTTGTTTTTTGGATTAAATTACTGAGATTATTTAATTAATTCTGAAAAAATCAAATTTTTTATACTTCAATTTTGGGTTTGTGATTTTTTCTGGAATTAATTAATTTAGTTAATTAATTATGTAAATTAATTAATTAAAAAAATTTTGTTCTTCGTTTTGGTTTAGAAGAACACAGTAAACGTTTAAAATTTTTTTATTTTAATTAATTAATTAAAGTTTATTGCAATATTTAATTGAACTTAAATTTAATTAATATAAATATTGCAATCAATTTATTAAGAATTACAGTTCAATTAAAGTTTAATTTTATATTTATTACAATATTAAATTTTAATTGTTTTTGAGAATTTATTAAATTGAGTTTAAATTTTGGTATTTTAGTCCTGATTGTGTTTAATATTTTTAATAATAAATTAATTGAAACAAAAAGTTACCAAAGTGACCTCTATTGTGTAAATTAATTTATTTGGGATATTAGACAGGTGTATTAAAATTCATTGCGGGTAGTAAACCGGGCCAAAGGAAGGTTGCTATCTGGCTGAATTGAGAATACATGTGCAGTGATAAATATGTGATAATTATTATGTTTTCATCCATGTGGATAATAAATCGGCCCAAAGGAAGGTTTATTATTTGACAAGACTGAATTGTCAATATTTGATTACTGCGTTGAGATACCAATTATAGTTAATATTTTATGTCCAAAGATGAGAATATTAATGTTGTGTCCGGTATCTTGTTACCAATATTTGAACTCTACTTCTGTGATTTGTTTCAATTTTTTGTGGATTGTGAGCTTATGTCATTTATTTATTATTTATTTTCTCTGAATTCAGCTATCATGCCGTGTAATCCCAACTTTGTCCCTATGAATGAAAATATTGATAATAAGACTGCTGATAAGGGAAAATATTTGGTTTTAGTCTATTCTGAAGTTAATTTAACTTCAGTACCTGGAAACACTTGGTGAATAGATTCTGGTGCTACTAGTCACATAAGTGTTTTAATGCAGGGTTGCCTAAGTTACCGAAAGCCAACTGACGGTGAAAAATACGTTTATATGGGAACTGGCGATCCGGTAGAAGTAGAGGCGATAGGACATTTTAGATTGCATTTAAGAACTCGAAATTTTTTGGATCTTGTAGATACTTTTGTTATTCCGTCTTTTAGGCGGAATTTAATTTCTGTTTCCCATTTGGACAAATCTGGTTTTACTTATTCATTTGGAAACAATAAAGTTACTTTATCTATGGATTAAAAAATTTTAGGTACTGGTTTCTTGTATGCACTTCATAATCTATATATGTTAGATATCGATGCCTCTTATAATGAGACCATAGGTAACAAAAGGAAGCTGAATATGGATAACTCAGCTGCTCTATGGCACAGACGTTTGGGTCACATATCCAAATCTAGAATAGAGCGTCTTGTGTCAGATGGTATCATAAATACACTTGATTTCACAGATTTGGACTACTATGTTAAGTGTATTAAAGGTAAACAGACTAAACAAAAGAGATTAGGTGTCAATAGGTCATCAAACGTCTTAGAGTTGATACATACAGACATCTGTGGCCCATTCCCTACAGCAACTAGGAATGGTCAAAGATACTTTATATCATTCATAGACGATTACTCACGTTATGGGTACCTATATCTCATTCATGAGAAATCTGAGTCTCTGGACGTTTTCAAATCTTATAAGGCCGAAGTTGAAAATTAACTCGAAAAGAAGATTAAATCTGTTAGATCTGACCGTGGATGTGAGTACTATGACAAATATGACGGTTCAGGTGAACAACGTCCAGGACCATTTGCTATTTTCCTACAGGACTGTGGCATAGTTCATCAATACACCATGCCTGGTACACCCAGCATGAATGGTGTATCTGAAAGACGTAACAGGACTCTTATAGATATGGTTAGAAGTATGATTAGTCATTCTTCTTTACCCGAGTCTCTGTGGGGAGAAGCATTAAAGACAGCAGTCTATCTTCTTAACAGAGTACCAACTAAAGCAGCTACAAAAACACCTTATGAGCTTTGGACTGGACACAAGCTCAGTCTAAAGCACCTTTATGTTTGGGGATGTCCTGCTGAGGCTAGGCCTTATAGGCCTAATGAGACAAAATTGGACTCCAAAACTGTTAGTAGCTACTTTGTTGGTTATTCTGATCGATCTCGGGATTTTAAGTTTTATAATCCTACTTCCAGATCTATTTTTGAGACAAGAATTACAACATTCTTTAAGGATGTTGAGTTTGGAGGGAGAAATAAGGTTAGAAACATTGTCTTTGAGGAGGGATCGAGTCAGGAACACTCAGTGTCGATTCCTATCTTTGCTCCTGGGACTGTTCAGGTTCCTAGAATTGTTAATATCCCAGAAGCAATTCCGAATCCAATACAAGACAATGTTGATCAACTTCTCCATCAGGATGAAGAAGTTGTTCTTCTTCAAGAACAAACTCAACAACCTCAAGAATTTGAGCCAGAACCTGTGCGTTTAAGGAGGTCCACTAGAGAGAGAAGAAATGCTATTTCAGATGATTATGTAGTATATATTCAGGAACATGAGGACACTGTAGACATGGTGGAAGATGATCCTATCAGCTTTCATCATGCCATGCAGGATTCCAACTCTCAGAAGTGGATTGAGGCAATGGGTGAAGAATTTAAGTCAATGCAAGACAATCAAGTTTGGGATCTTGTTCCATTACCTGAAGGAAAGAAACCCATTGGTTGCAAATGGATATTTAAAACCAAGAGGGATTCTAAAGGTAATGTGGAAAGATATAAGGCACGTCTTGTAGCTAAGGGCTTCACTCAGAAGGAAGGGATTGACTATAAAGAGACATTCTCTCCGGTTTCATCGAAAGACTCTTTTAGGACAATCATGGCTCTAGTTGCTCATTTTGATCTTGAGCTTCATCAAATGGATGTTAAGACTGCGTTTCTCAATGGAGACATTGATGAAACCATCTATATGTTGCAGCCAGAAAACTTTGTGTCTGGAGACCCAAAGCGACTGGTATGCAGATTAAAGAAATCCATTTATGGACTCAAGCAGGCTTCTCGTCAGTGGTACTTCAAATTCCATGAAGTAGTTGTCTCTTTCAGTTTTGAGACAAATGCTGTGGAAGATTGTGTGTATCACAAGTTCAGTGGGAGTAGGTTTATCTTTTTGGTCTTATATGTGGATGACATATTGCTTGCTACTAATTGTAAGGACTTGCTGCACGAGACCAAAGTCTTTCTCTCAAAACACTTTGAGATGAAAGATTTAGGTGAAGCTTCTTTTGTATTAGGGATTCAAATACATCGAGACCGTACTCGAGGTATTCTTGGATTATCACAAAAGGGCTATATTGAGAAAGTGTTCAAGAGATTTGGTATGTACAACAGTAGACCAATTGATACCCCAATTGCTAAAGGAGATAAATTCAGTCTTGATCAATGTCCAAAGGGTGAACTTGAGATTCAGGAGATGCAGAAGATTCCTTATGCGTCAGCAGTTGGGAGTCTGATGTATGCTCAAGTTTGCACTCGTCCAGATATTTCATTCATAGTTGGCATGTTAGGACGATATCTCAGCAATCCAGGAATGGATCATTGGAAAGCAACCAAAAGAGTCTTGAGATATCTTCAGAGAACTAAGGGACATATGCTCACATACAGGCGATCAGATCAGCTTGAGATCATTGGGTATACTGATTTTGATTTCGCGGGATGCCAAGACAGTCGGAAATCCACATCAGGCTACATATATCTCTTGGCTGGCGGTGCTATTTCTTGGAAGAGTGTGAAATAAACTCTTGTAGCTACCTCCACCATGGAAGCAGAATTTGTAGCAAGCTATGAGGCATCTAATCAAGCAATCTGGCTGAGGAACTTTGTCACAGGGCTGCGCATTGTGAATGGCATTGATAGGCCATTAAAGTTATACTGTGATAATAACTCAGCAGTTTTATTCTCCAACAACAACAGAAACTCTTCTCGATCGAGACACATTGGGATAAAGTTTCTGGCTGTGAGGGAGAGAGTACAGAGTGGACAGATATCCATAGAGCATATTGGAACAAACTCCATGATTGCGGATCCGCTCAGTAAGGCTATGATACCGAAAGTTTTTCATGAGCACACTGCTCATATGGGTGTCACATTATTTGAGACTATTTAGTTTCAGTGGGAGTTTGTTCATTATGGTTACATTATATTTTTGTATACTCTGTTTTGTAATGGATATATTATGTTATTAATACTCAGTTTCTGTAGAAAATAAAGTATTTATTTTGTTACACTCTATATTATTATTGATTGATCTCACTAAAGTATGACTAGTTGGAAACAGGCATGATTAGATCACATTACATGTAGTTTCCATGCTACACTCCTATTATTGATCTATGTCATTTGAGAGTATTGGTAATGTGATTGATGGTGGTTTGAGTCACGATGAATGTGGCGACTAACCCTTTAGTCCTTTTATCGATATAATCAATGAAGGAGATTGTTTGAGGCACCTTTAGTATGACTGCTTTTATGAGCTCATTAAGGTATATACATTTATATTTAATATATGTTAGCCCGAGTGGGAGATTGTTAGAATTAATTTTATATTGATAAAATTAATCCTCTAATTAATCATAAGTATGGGCTAAATATATTTAAATATTTAAATATGTATTGCAGTCAAATTAAAATAGTCAATTAAAGTTTTGATCAAATTAGGATTGTTGACTATTGAGGTGTCCTACTCGTAATAAGATTATAAGTGTAAAGACCGATAAGAATTTCTGTTTTGTTGAATGATCAAAATAGAAATCATCATCATCGGTTATAAATAAGGGGTCGTGGTCTCCAGGGGAACATAACAATTTTAGAGAACATTACGTTCCTTCAGTAGTGCTTCCGCATAACCTAAAGTGTGTATCCCCTGGAAGGCGACAAACCCCAGAATCTTCTTCAGCATTAACATACGATGATGTCAGGTACGCAATTCTGCCCTTTACAATTTAATTTGAATAATCTAGTGATCTATGCATATTTTAGGTTTTAGGGGAATTAAGTTTTCTTCCCCTTTCATTTAGGGGAATCAGGTTTTCTACCCCTTTCACATAAAGCTCCAGGTTCGGATGGTTTTCCTTGACTATTTTACCAGAAACTCTGGTTTATCATTAGAGATTATGTTGTCAGTGCAGCTCAAAATTTTTTTGAAACTGGTTGTCTTAATAGAGAGGTGAATAAAACCAATATTGTCTTAATTCCCAAAATTAATAACCCTGAATCCATCCAACAATTCAAACCTATATGGCTCTACAATTTTTCAGATAAAATCATTTCAAAAATCATTGTTTCTAAAATAAAGCCTACTTTTAAAAACATTATTAATCCTGCTCATGGTGCTTTTGTGCCTGGAAGAATTATTTATGATAATATGCTTTTAGCTCATAAAATCTTCCATGCCCTGAGAAGTTCAAAATCCAAAAGGAGAGATTTATGGTTTTAAAATTAGATATAAACAAGGCATATGATCGAGTGGAATGGAATTTTCTTTAGAAAGTTCTTTTGGCCTTGGGGGTTTAATAGTAGAGCCACTGATCTAATTATGTAGTGTGTTAGTATTGAAAATTATAGCATTATTATCAATGTTGGCTCAGTTGGATCTATCCAACCTTCCAGAAGATTAAGACAAGGAGGCCTATTATATCCTATTTATTTTTGTTAGCCTCCAATACCTTTTCAATCATGTTAGAAAATACCATTAAGAATAATAGCATAAGTGGTTTTAAGTTGTCCAAAGGATCCCCCCAATTATCACACTTACTTTTTGCATTTGTGGTAGGGCTGATCCTTATGAGGCCATTAAACTAATGCAAACTATACAAAAGTATTGTTTAGCCTCTGGCCAAATGGTGAATGTGGATAAATCTAATATTGCATTTAGCACCAATACCCCTCCAAAGTTGAAATCCTATATAATTCAGTTGCTAGGAATGAAGGAAATAGGGGAGAGGGAAATTTATTTGGGAATTCCCTCTACATGGGGTAGATCCAAAATGCAGGCTCTTAATTTTCTTAGAGATAGAATTATGGAGAGAGCACAATCTTGGAATTTCAAGTTACTATCATATGAAGGTAGAGAAGCTCTTATAAAAAATCCGTACTTACTGCAGTACCAACTCACATAATGTCATGTTTTCTTTTACCAAAAGGGTTCTGTTACAAAATTAATTAGATTTTGTTGTCCTTTTGGTGGAAGCAACATGCAGGAGTAAGGAGATTAAAATGGAAGAAACGGGATGATTTATCCAAGTCAAAATATATAGGGGCTTAGGATTTAAATCATTTCAACTATTCAATGTAGCCCTCCTTTCCAAACAATTTTGGAGACTAATTAATAATAAAGATAGTATGTGGGTTAGGATATTGAAATCCAAATACTTCTCTAATTGTTACTTTACGGAAGCAAAGCTAGGCAATAAACCATCATGGGCATGGAGGAGTTTAAATACAGTTAGGAAGAGAATTAAAGGGGGACTTAGATGGCAAATAAAATCTGGGAGGAATGTTTAAGTATGGGAGGACCCTTGGGTTCCAGACATACATGGTTTTAAAATTTCATCTCAAAAAAATGGGTCTCCGACTTAATGACTGAAAGGGGAGATTGGAATTCAGATCTAATCTTGGCTAGCTTTTATGAGTTGGAAGCAAAAGCAATTAAAAATATTCCAATTAGTCTTACAGATGAAGATGATAATTGGGTATGACAGGGAAAATTTCCACATGGTCAGTGTATCAATTTCTCACAAATTCTAAATACTCACTGACTAATTAATTCTCCTTCTGGAAGTTTCCCTAACAGGAATGATGTCTAGAGGAGACTATTACCCAACCTAAAATAAAATGCTTTCTATGGAGATTATGCTTAAATGCAATTTTTGTGCTCTCTAATCTTTTTTACAGGAAATTATGTCTCAATAATCTGTGTCCTTTATGCAATAATTCGGAATAAATAACTTTGCGTATGTTATTTTATTGTAACCATTCAAGGGCAACTTGGTTTGGTTCAAATCTTGGCATAGATCCATATGTTATTACTACTGGTTCTTTTTTGGATTTGTGGTCAAGTTTAATTCAGTTTATGGCTGATTTATATTTAAATGATGCTTTTGATTTTTTGGCCAGTGTTGCAAATCTGTGTTGGTGCATTTGGAAGACAAGAAACAGGTTCTATTTTGATGGAGTTATTCCGGATCCTACTTTCACAATTATGAAAGCTCAACAACTGAACTCCTCTCTATCTTTGGCTATGAATACAGAAGTGCTCAATATGTGATTTTGCAAGATTCTCATCCTTCCAATCTATCTGTTTCATTGAGATGGAATCCACCCAATTCTGGTTGGCTAAAATATAATGTAGATACTTCTTATCTAGGTAATTCATGGGCAGGAATTGCTATTGTTGTTAGAGATCGTATGGGTGATTTGCAGGATGGTTTAGCTTACCTCATTAAGTCTTTTTCCCCTCTTAGAAATGAGGCTCAAGCTATGTTATTAGCTGTCAAGAAAGCCAAAGCTTCAAACCATCATTGGTGCACATTTGAAGCTGATAATCAAATGCTTATAAAAGCTATCAACGAGTTGGATACATGCCCATAGGAAATAGAACCAATAGTTCATAGTATTATATGTATAGTTATAAAAATAATTTAAAGAAATTTTAAATTCAATATTTATTATATGTATAGTTATAGATTAATTTTCAATTTTGATTATTTAATAATTTAACATGTAATTTATGTTAAAATTTGTTATTACATATTTAGAAAACTTTTAAGTTTAAATTTAATCATTCTAATTAAAATTATGTTATTTATATAATTAATTTTTTTAAAAGTCAATTTCTAGTTCGAGATAACTTGTCTCGGTTGCCTTATTCATAAAATTTTATATGGAAATTGGCAAAAAATAAAATGGATTAATAAAAATTTTGAGTTATTTAAAAAATTCAATATCTTTAATGATATCATTTAATTTACAATTTAGGCACACTTTATATATATATATATACAGATTCGTGCTAAAATTTCCATAAAGTTTACAATAATTAAGGTTAATTAATTAGTTTAATTATAACTCAGCACAAAATAGATAAAATTTAATTTAATCTAAAACAGATTCTCATTTAATTTTACGTAATTAAAAAAATAATGTACGAATATTTATTATTTTATTGAATTTTATGAAATCATATAATAATAATTAGGTGAGCAGCTCACGTCCTTTTATACAAAGAGAGACAAAGACTCAGTTAAAAAAAAAAAAGGGACAAAGACAAAAGACAACTCACCTAGCGAGTACAAATTACTCTGTACCGAAGCGAGTAGACATAAAGAGTTCTTTATTTCAGTGATTATAATATAATATTATTATATATTAATAATAAATAATTTTATATATTTAGCGTGCGAGTGAGGATTATTAAATGGATAAAGTAAATAGAGAGAACCATGAAAAGAAGAAAGAGTCTTTTGCTATAGTTTAGTTTCTATTTTATCGTACTTTAGAAATTATCGTGTGATAAGACAAATTGAAATAAGAATAATTTATCGGGCTTGTGAGAAACAACTGGACGTCAATTCGGTGTGACGCAAGACAATTTAAACGGTTCTAATCAGATGGGTTTGAATTCATCTAGAACAGAGAGAAAAAGAAAGAAAAAGAGGAGTTGTGGTCACATGTGAACGCTCCCTTTTTAATTACGGTGCGACACATATGATTTGAGAACCCTTTTATGATCTATGATCACGTGCACTAACTTGATTAAAATTTTTTATAACAAATTAAAAAAAATTGCATAAAATTTTAATTTGTTTATTATCTTTAGTCTAGTGCAACCAGCCATATTATAATAATTTTAATTTGTTAACTGCAATCAATTCTTATACTTGCAATAATATTATCCTTATTTTTTAAAAAATTATTATCCACGTTAAATATTTAATAATTTTATACATTTTCAATTTTTTATAGAAAAATAATAATTTATAGTCTTATAAAATTACTTAATTCTTAGATAGGAAGAAATTAAAAAGAAAGAAAAAGAGAATACATAGCGCTAACCCAATATATATTATATATAGTGGCAAAATTAAGATTCAAGTGAAGGAGAAACAAAATTTTTATATAAAAAAAATTATAGTCAAATTTATATTTAATTTTATTTTTATATTAAAAAATTAATATAAATAGTTGATATTAATATTTATATTTAATTTTATTTTCTTATTAAATATTTTAATTTTTACCATTTTATTTAAATATTCAAATATTACTAATATTTTAATTTTTATCATTTTTATTTTAATAGTTAAATATAATTTTTAAAAATTATATAATATATATTTTTTTAAATAGTATATATATATTTTAAGATATTTAAAAAAAGTGTTTAAATTATTTTTTTAAATAAATTTACATGATATAATATTTTTTGCACAGTAATCAATTTAATCACAAAATTCTAAACATAACTCATAATCAAATTAAAAAATAATTAATATAATCATAAAATTTTAAAATTTTAATTTATAGCATGATCAAATTCTAAAATAATTAACATAATCATCAAAATTTCAAATCTCAATTTATAATCAAATTCTAAAATAATTAATCTAATCATCAAAATAATAAACTAAAACCTGTAAATTAAACTTTAAATTAAATAGTAATTATAAATAATTATAATATTTAATGATATTATCACAATAATAAATTAAAAATTAATTCTAAATTTTAAAATAATTAACATTTAAAAACTAATTTAAATATATATATATATATATTATAAGAATAGCAAAAATTATATAAGAATTGTAGAACTGTGAAAGTAACCTAAGATTTAATTGGCAATAAATATTTAGGTAAGAGCCACACTCTTAGATCTATACGAGTATTTAGACAAGAACTTCACTTTTAGATCTATATACAAATTTAAACAAATATAAGAATGTAAAAGACTATATTAAAAGCATATAAAATACTTTATTGCTAAAATTTTTAAAACTATACAACCAAAATACAAGAATACTGATACGTGAAATTATTATATCTAAGTGCAGACAGGAATAATGTTCATTCGGATTCAACTCATGAATTTATATCTGGATTTCCATCCGATATACCAATAATTCCAGTATTATATCAAAATATAAATAAAATTTATAAATAAAATTTTAATGTATCATATCAGACAAAGCTGCAGGTACAGAGCATACTTATACAAAATACAAATTTAAAATTACAATATTTAAAATACAAAAATAAGTATTTAAACTTATAGAAGAATTTTATAGATGAATGAGATACAGAAATAAAAGAAGGTATGTATGAGAGGGAAAGGGAAAGGAAACCTAAACTAATGCTTTGCAGAGATTTCTTCAGAGTTGGGAGTATTCTGGAGAAAATTCGATCTGCCTCAAGCTTCAGAAGATGTTCTTTAAATAGACAAGGGTTTAACTAATTTTTACTGTGCTTGTCACATGCTGGTACTGTAAAATGAATAGTTTTCTATTAGAAAAATAATATATTCATGCGTCCAACATTATAGATGAATAATACCTTGTCGGATACTATTTACTTTACCGTTGATAAATAGTATTTATTTTATACTATTGATGAATAGTATTATATTAGTACTATTTTTTACTGTAGCCATGTGAAGGAATAAAGTTCATTCTACCTTTTTATCAAAATTCAAACCAGATAATTTTTTTATTATTTTTTTTCTTTTCTTTTTTATTTTTATTTTTTTCTTTTTATTTTTCTTTACTAGAGACAAGACCCCATAATAATCATCATCATTGCTGGGAGCATAATCTGAATCTGAGTCAGATTCAGAAGATAAGTCATATGATGATGATGATGATGATGATGATGATGATGATGATGATGAGGTGGATGATGAGTCAGAAGAAGAAGAGGAAACATACTTCTTTCTTCTAGACTGGGCTTTAGAATGAGCTTTTGACTTCTTCGACTAAGTTTTAGTGGAGGAACCTGAAGAAGAAGACTTTAAGGTTATGGGCTCAGATGTTGAGAGAATGGACTCAACCATCTATTTTATAATGGCTTTATACTCCTCAATAGTCTTTGCAGCTGCAAGAAGGGCTTGATAATGAGCTTTCTGAGCTCCAAAGGTAATGACTTATTTTGGATCCATCTTGCCATACTCTTGCTCATAGCACCATTTTTTAATAGACATTTTCAGTAGTGGAATTTCTAAAGACATTTCACCATTTGACTTTATATATTCTGGATACCACACGCATATTGATACATGACTGGTAGGTTAGTTCAAAGTACCATTGAAATATCCATGGTATAAAAAATTTTATACAAAATATTTGAAAAGAAGGGAATTGTTTTTCATACAAGAAAGAGTAAGCATGGGCTTTAAAATATTTGTAAGTTGAAAGAGCTTTAGGTGATAAAGTCCTTTCATCATTACCAAAATAATACCACCATTCTATGAACCACATGAGAATTTTTATCAGTCTTGATATTAGTATCGGAACACAGTAACCAAGAATGAGTGTTTGTAGGATTCTGAAAAAGGAGTACTTTGGTCTAAGCATCTACATAATCTCAATAGGTATAAGAAGAGCATATTATTTTATAGGTAAGAAAATTAGCTTTACTTTGCACAGGGACATACAAAGGTTTTTCCCATTCAAAATGATGGAGAACTTTTTTAATTTATATTGAGAAATGAGATATAATGGTTTTATCATTCAGATCACGGTTATGTTTTTAATTTTATAGAGCAAGTATCTTCAAGTATAACTAAGTAGTATTCTTGAGTCTTTAATGAATTAATAGGTCTAAAAAACTAATTTTGAGGATATACAGTCTTAATAATATCCCATAGATTCTTAGTTGCTTCACGCAAGAATCTATTTTTAATTATTAGTTTTATATCCCTTAAAGTTTTTATAAATCATTTTGAATAATTTTTAAATTGAAAATTTGAAGAAACAATTTGAGTTGGAAATTTTGAAACATTCAACTTTGGTTTTACAAGATTTATGGACAGAACATTTGAAGAAAAAGATTCTCCTATTCCAGGCTTTATAAAAGGGATTAGGGCTTTACCTGTGGCTCTAGGAGCCAAGTCTGTAGGAGGCGGAAGGCCCAATTTCTGAAGGGTCTGAAGTATCTCTGGAGAGTGGGCTAATTGATTAACCCATTATTTTACTACTTTATTTTGGGCATTTATCATGTTCTATAGTATTTATTTCTTCAGCCACTTGGGCCTAAGATTTTATGGTTTTAGTACCTGATGGCTTGGTTATATTGTCTGAATGATCGGACAGGACTTTAGGAGAGGCGTCGGGATCTGAATTTACTATTTCTTTGGCTTTATTGACTTTTTTCTTCTTATTTTTCATGATTCCTATGAAGGAATTCATGAGTCAGAAAATAAGGTATACTATTATTTTCTCCTTTAATAAATTCTATATCAAAATAAAAAATACTTAAAATAGCTTAACATCTTATAAAAAATTATTTAAGTTAAAGTTTTTAATATCTTTTTGTAAAAATTCTTTTACACTTTTACAATCAATTCGAAATAAAAACTTTTGATTTAATAAATCAGATTAAAATTTAGAAATACAAATTACAATACTCAAAATTTCTTTTTTAATAGTAGAGTAATTTAACTGGGTCGAATTCTAATGTTCTGAGGTAAACTAGACTACGGTTTCTCTACCATCTTTAATTTGTTTTAAGATCACACCATATTCTATATTTGAGTCATTAGTCTCAACTATCTTAGGGGCTGATGGATCAAGGATATAAAGGCATGAAATAATTTTTATTAAGATTTTAATCTGTTTAACTATACCAGTGTGGACTTCTATCTAAGTGCTAAGATTCTTCCTAAGCCTATCATGTAAGAGCTTTATTAATCTATTTAGGTTTAGATAAAATTCTATAACATAATTTAAATATCCTAAAGATCTTTGTAATTGAGCTTTATTTAATATTTGATTAGAAAACTTATCTCCTAATGTTAAGTTTCTTTCTATGGATTTTATTATATCTTGTTCTATACAGTATCCCAAAAATCTAACCTTAATTTGAAATAAGGACATTTTAGTTTTATTGAGTACTAAACCGTTCTTCTTTACTATCATGAAAAATATTTTTAGGTATTTAAAATGTTCATCTAGAGTTTTACTGAAAATTAAAATTTCATCAATATAAATGATACAAAATTTTATATAAGGATTAAAAATATCATTCATCGCTCTTTAGGATTTAGAAGATGTATTTTTTAAACCAAAAGACATTACATTCTATTCATACTGGTCAAATGAAACACTGAATACTGTTTTATATCTGTCTTTAGGATTAATCTGAATTTGTCAAAAATCCAAATTTTATATCAAATTTACTAAAAATATTTGCTTCATATAATCTGTTTAATAATTTTTTTTATTTGGAATAAGGTACCTAATCATTTTTAAAGCTTTATTTAAATGTTTATAATTTATTACTAATCTGGGAGCACTATGTTCTATTTCAGAGGCCTTATTAACATAAAAGGCTGCACAAGATCACATGCTTCTAGATTTAGTAATAAGTTTTTTATTTTCTAAATCATTTATTTTATTTTTATAAAATTCTATCATATTCAGATTCATTTGTATGGGTCTGGCTTTAGTAGTAATGGACTTTTCTTCAAAGCCCACTTCATAAGGTAAATCAACCATATACTACTTACTGTTCCAAAATGTATTGAGCATATCAGCACATAATTCTTTTTTAATCTGGGCCTTAATTTGGTTCATTTTATTTTTTACCAATTCAGTTTTTAATTGTTCATTTATTTTTTGTAACTAATAATTTTCTTTTAAATTACAAACTTATTCAGACTTCGCTTTATTATTGTATTTATTACTAATTCATAAATAGAATGTGTTTTAAGTAAATTTAAATTCTTTTTTCTAGATTTTTCTATAAATGGAAAAATAATTTTTTGATTTTTTATTTTAAAAGTTATACTATCATCTTTTACAAAATAAAGAGTTATTAAGTTTATAAATAGTGTTTCTAAAATCACCATATATTGCATATCAGTTAAAATAAATATATTTTTAATTTTTAATTTTTATTAATAATTAATGCTTCTGTTTTACCAAGAATATTCATTTTAGATTTATATGCTTCTGACTCGTGAATTCCTTCATAGAAATCATGAGAAATAAGAAGAAAAAAATCAATAAAGCAAAAAAAAAAATAGTAAAGTCAGATCCTGACACCTCTCCTGAGGCCCTGTCCGATCATTCATACAATATAACTAAGCCATCAGGTACTAAAATCATAAAATCTTAGACCCAAGTGGCTGAAAAAATAAATACTATATAACATGATAAAGCCTAAAATGAAGCAATAAAATAATGGGTTAATTAATTAGCTCACTCTCCACAGGTACTCTAGGCCCTTCAGAAATTGGGTCTTCCGGCTCCTACAGACTTGTCTCCTGGAGCCACAGGTAAAATCCTAATCCCTTTTATAAAGCCTAGGACAGGAGAATCTTCTTCTTCAAATGTCCTATCCATAAATCTTGTAAAACTAGACTTGGATGTTTCAAAACCCCAACTCAAATTGTTTCTTCAAATTTTCAATTTAAAAATTATTCAAAATGGTTTGCAAAAACTTTAAGTAATTGAAAATAGATTCTTGCGTGAAGCAAATCAGAATCCATGGGATATTATTAAGACTGTATATCCTCAAAATTAGTTTTTAAAACCAATTGATTTATTAAAGACTCAAGAATACTACTTAGCTATTCTTGAAAATATTGGCTTTATAAAATTAAAATATAACTGTGACCTGAATGATAAAACCATTATATCTCATTCCTCACTCTAAATTAAAAAAGTTCTCCATCCTTCTGAATGGAAAAATCTTTGCATGTTCCTGTGCAAATTAAAGCCAAGTTTCTTACCTATAAAATATTATGTCCTTCTTATACCTATTGAGATTATGTAGATGCTTGGACCAAAGCACTCCTTTTCCAGAATCCTACAAACACTCATTCTTGGTTACTGTATTTTTATACTAAAATCAAGACTGATAAAATCCCCATGTGGTTCATAGAATGGTGGTATTATTTTGGTAATGATAAAAGGACTTTATCACCTGATGCCCTTTCAGCTTACAAATATTTTAAAGCCCATGCTCATCCATTCTTTTATAAAAAATAATTCCCTTCTCTCCAAATATTTGTATGAAATTCTTTATACCATGAGTATTTTAATGGTACTTTGAACTAGCCTACCAGTCATGTACCAATATGCATGTTATCTAGATTGTATAAAGTCAAATGGTGAAATGCCTTCAGAAATTCCACTACTGAAATATCTGCTAAAAAATGGTGTTATGAGCAAGAGTATGACAAGGTGGATCTAAAATAAGCCATTACTTTTGGAGCTCAGAAAGTCAATTGTCAAGCTCTTCTCGCAGCTGCAAAGACTGCTGAGGAGTATAAAGTCATTATAAAACAGATAGTTGAGTTTATTCCCTCAACATCTGAGCCCATAATCTTAAAGTCTTCTTCTTCTGGTTCCTTCACTAAAACTCAGTTAAAAAAGTCAAAAGCCCATTCTAAAGCCCAGTATAGAAGAAAGAAGTATGTTTCCTCTTCTTTTTTTGACTCATCATCCACCTCATCATCATCATCATCATCATCATCTGATTCATTTTCTGAATCTGACACAGATTCAAATTATGCTCCCAACAATGGAGGTGATTATTATAGGGTTCTGTCTCCAGTAAAGAAAAAAAAAAGAAATAAAGAAAAAGAAAAAATAAAAAATAAAAGAAAAAATAAAAAAAAATTATCCGGTTTGAATTTTGGTAAAAAGGCAGAAGAAACATTATTCATTCACATGGCTACATTAAAAATAGCACTAACAAAATACTATTCATCAATAGTATAAAGTAAGTATTATTCATCAACAGTAAAATAAATAGTACATGACAAGTTACTATTTATCTACAATGCCGGATGCATGAAGATACTATTTTTCCAGCAGGAAACTATTCATCTAAGTCTTTTAACATAGACTCTATTATTGTCAGCCTGAGCTATCTTTCTTTTGTAAAGCTAGTGATGATACAGTGTTTTCAGCCTCCTTTCTTCTAATAAAGCTAGCACCATATATTTATTCAATACCCATTCTATTTCTGGCAACTTAGCTTTTAAGACTATCCTCAGGGATTTGCTCTCGATCCCAATAGGTGGAACCACCTCCATCTTATAGAATAGAGAAAATGGCATCATTCTGGTTGGAGTATGAACTCTTATTTTATACCCCAGAAAGCAAAGGGGAGCATCTCTAACCAATCCATGTATGTCTTGGTCATCTTGGAAAGAATCCACTTAATTATCTTGTTGGCTGCTTCCACTACACCATTAACTTTTGTTCAGTATGGGAAGGATAAATGGTGAAGGATCCAATACTTGGAAAATAAATTCTTAACATCACCTTAGAACTGTACCTCATTATATGATACTACACTGTGTGAAACTCTATATCTGCAGATGAGACTTCTCTCAATAAAATGAGCCATTTGCCTTTCTCCCAGCTTATTGAAAGATTCGGCTTCAACCCACTTTGAAAAGTAGTCAACTGCTACCACTATGTACCGGTGGCCATTTCAAGTTGTTGGATGAATCTCTCCAATAATATCTATTCCCCAAGTCGTGAATGGCCAAGGCGAAGACATAGAGTGTAACTCCTTAAAAGGTAAATGATTCAAATTTTCATACAACTGGCATTGTTGGCACTTCTGCACAAAATCAAAGCAATCTTTCGTCATGGTCAATTAATAGTAACCTTGTCAGATTATCTTCCTAACCAGAGCTAGATCATTCATGTGAGGCCCACAGGTTCCTGCATGTACTTCTAACATGATTTGTTTGACTTTAGACTTCCTCTAACAACTTAAATGCACTCCATCTGGCCATCTTGATATAAATCCCCCTGAAAGGTAAAGAACTACAAAGACCATCGCCTTATGGCCCTTCTTTTTTCTTTTGTAGCCCTCATCAGATAGTTTTTATTTTTCTAAGAATTGCTTAATGGTGTCGCAACATGCATCATGATCTATACTAGACTCCATGATCATTTCATATTTATAACAAGGAGTTAATGAACTGGTCAAGACTAGAGGTTTAAGAAATAATTTGACAGGATCCTTCCATACCAAAGCCAGTGTGGCTAGGGCATTGACCATCTAGTTTTCTTCTCTAGGTAGGTGTAGAAACCTACAATCCTTGAAATTCCTCCTTATTGTGGTCAAACAATCATGTTATAGTTTTATCTTCTCCACTTTTAACTCTCATTCTTCGTTTGCTTGGGATATTACTAGCAATGAATCACCAAAACTTGGACTCTATCAACCCTCATAATTATCAAAGTTTCCAAGCTAAAGATGAATGCTTCATATTCTACAATGTTGTTGGTTAGCTTGAATTTCCAACTTTTTGGCTGAAAGGATGAGCTCTCCTTCAAGTGATTCCAATATAACTCCTAATCCAGCTCCTTTTCTATTCATTGCTCCATCAAAGTACATCTTTCATACTTACACTTCTATGGCCCCCAAATGTTCATCTGGCAATTCAAAAGTTACTTCCTCGCTGTTGGGTAGTGATTGTTATGCTAGGAATTTTGTTACTACTCTACCTTTAATTATTTTTCTGGTTATGTATTCAATCTCAAATGCTTCTAGGATTATCAACCACTAGCCATACTTTTTAATTAACGAAGGAAACTCTCTTAAGTATTTAATTGGATCCAACCAAGAAATTGCTAGCACACTATAGGACTGAAAGTAACATCGCAATTTCTTTGATGAACAAACCATAGCAATATAGGTCTTTTCAATGATTTTATACTTAATCTTATAGGATAAAAGTTTTCTACTCAAGTAATAAATTGCATGCTCAATGCTTGTTTCATCAAGTCAAGCTAACAATACCCCTATTGACCCTTCTTTTACTGCTAAATATAGTATCAATGATCTACCGGGCTTGAGTGATTTTAGAACTTATGGATTCAATAAGTACTCTTTTATGCACTCAAAAGCCTTCTGACATTTACCATTCCATTCAACCAGTTAGTTCTTCTTGAGCAGTTTAAAGATGGGTTCACAAATTATTGTGAACCTTGCAATGAACCTGCTTATATATTATAATCTTTTAATAAACCCCCAAACTTTCTTCTTTATTTTAGGGGCCGGTATATCCCTGATTGCCTTAACTTTGTCAAGGTCAATCTCAATGTCATTTGGGATAATGACATGTCCTAACATCTTATTTGAGGTAACCTCGGATACACACTTCTTTGGGTTTAATGTAAGGCTATAATTAACTGCTCTTTCAAAGAAGCTCGCCAAGTTCTAGAAATATTGTTCTTTTGTTTCTTATTTTACCATCATATCATTGATGTATACTTCAAAATCCCTATGCATCATATAGTGAAACAAGGTAGTAGCCATCCTCTGATAGGTTACTTCAGCATTCTTTAATCCAAATGGCACCATCATGTAGCAAAATATACCCTATATAGTTCGTAAGGCAATTTTAGCTTTATCCTCTTAGGTCATTAACACCTTATTATATTTGAAAAATTCCTCTACAAATGAGTATAGCACGCTAGAGGTTGTACTATCGATTAAGACATCTATATGAGATAAGAGAAAATCATCTTTAGGAGAAGCCTTGTTCAGATCTCTGTAGTCCACATAAACTCTAATTCTTCCATCTTTCTTCGGCACAGGGACGATATTGGCTAGCCAGTTAAGATATTTTATTACCTGTAGAAATTTCACTTGTATTTGCTTGGTGACTTCTTCCTTGATCAACTCTGCCCTCTATGGCCTTAGACATCTCAACTTTTGTTTGACAGGCTTCATATAAGTGTAGCCCGATCAATTCTTGGTATATCTTTGTAGGACCTGAAAAAACATTTTTATATTTTTTGAATATTATTTCAAATCTCTCTCTGTCTCTTTAAGAGTAAGGTTGGATGTTATGTTAATATTTTTAGGATTTTCAGGTGTTTCTAAATTTAATGATTGAGTATCAACAAAGTTAATATTAAAAATGCTCATGTAATCACCACACGAATGAATGAGACCATCAAGAAAAACATCACATAAGTAAGCAAAATCACACTTTATTGCATTCATTTTAAAAAAGAAAACATCATCATCCTTATAAAGAGTAAATAAATCAAAATCAATGCTCTCATGATCACAAATTACAAGAGTTTCAAATTGTTCCTCTATTAGAGCAGTAATCTCCTCTAGAAGACTCTAAAAAATCTCCTCTAGACTCTATTAGAGGTGGAATGAGGTGAAGGACTCCTTTGGGTTTTGATTTATTGTTTCAAGGTCCCTTCTGGTGATATCCACCTCTATACTGTAGTAGTATTGCTTAGTGAAAGCATTACAAACATCCTTCCATGTTCGGTACTTTTCTTGTCAAGGTCCATGAACTATCTAACAGCTGCACCCATGAGGGACCTTCGAAATAGTTGAGCAAGGAGCTTGTCATTGAGTCTCATAGGTTTGAGGGCCCCCACATACATTTTAAGGTGAGTCTTGGAGCATGTAGTATCATCAAACTTGTTCATCTCAAGCATCTTGAACTTATGTGGCAACCAATCTTCAGGATATAAGGTTAAGGACTCTAGGTCAAATGTCTCATCCCGGTGCTTAAAATTCTCGATTTGTTTCTCCATTGCTTTCAATTTCTTCAGAAGAATGCAGGTTTCATGATGTTCTTCCTTTTAAAAAGGATTTTCCAGGGGGATATGTAGAGGAGCTTTTGGTGTCTTAGTTGTAACCCCTTGAGTAAGGTCAACCATGGGTGGTGGCATGTTGAAAGATGAACCTATGTCAAGTTACTTCCCGCGCTTCATATTCTATACCTCAGTCATAATTGAGAGGCACTGTGCACTCAATGACTCAATCAGTGTCTTGTTGAAATCAGTCTGTTGAACAACTAGCATGTTCCTGAAACTTTCCTCTTGCCTTTTGAGAATAGCCTCAACAAAAATTTGCATTTCATGGCTTTCAATGGTTTGCTCCTTAGGTACCTTATGAGAATAAGAACAAGGTGAGGTTAGTTGCATTTTATGAGTTGGGCAAACCTTTCCATCATATTTTAGAGCTATGGGCTAGAAGTGCATGTTTATGAGAGCTCTTTTGAATGGTCCATAGATTCAAATTTTACTAGGGGTCCCCAATTAGTAGTAGTGAAGGATACTAAAACTAGATCTCGCTATTTTGATAAGTATGCTTGATTTGCTTTTGAGGATGTGGTCAGGCCGGTGGGGCCTTTTCGACTGGGCTAGTGACTTTCAGGGTGAGCATAACCGATGTGGTCGAGACTCGAGTTTAGGCTATATTTTATCAAAAATAAAAAATGTCGTTTGTAGGTTTTAGGGATATGTAATGATGCATGGGTGCATGAGTAAAAACCATGGTATGAAGGCATTATTATGGTGCATGCCACTTACGGGTAAGGTCTATGGCCTTTATATGTAAAAAGGTAGTTTAGTCTTAAGGGTCCCATCACACTAGAACAGTGATATACCAAACCACATGGTAGATAAGGAATATGATGTGGGTCCAATATTACGTGCATGTCCGTTACACCTCAAAAGAATTAAGGATTCGTTGTGGGTTGGGTACTTTTGCTATCCCCCAACATACCTAAGGAAGTTTGCCAAGTGGATGCTACTCACTATCCGGGGCTTCCTAAATCTAAAGGGTAAGGAACCCTATGCATGATGCAGGCGAAAATCAACCAAAGAGAGAATGGTTTTGAAAAGAGCCCATTATAATTTTATTTTGAAAATTTTAAGAGGTCCCTAGTAGAGTCACCAGCTGTGCCTGAGCACCGATCCTCGGCCTATAATGAAGGAGCCATGAAATTCCCTTTTGAAGGTTTAGTCTCACACAACATCACCGCGTATGGTCTCCAATCGGTTTGGTAAATACGAGTTTTAAAATTTACCTTTTGTTTTAAAAAGGAATTACTTTCTTTTTATTTTGAAAAGAGAGGATGGTTTTGTTTTCTTTATTGGAGAGCCACCACCTTTATTTTTAAGAGGAAAATTAAGGAAAACTTATTTTACTTATCTCTATAATAAAAATAAATTTTACCCAAAGAGGGCACGGGTCCAAAACCAAGCACGATGGACTCGGGCTAAGTTTTCTAAACTAAAATTTTTTAAAGAAAATGATTCATTTATTTATCTTCGGTTGATTCTCTGTTTCCTTCAAATGAGTTTTTAGGAAGATGCAGTTTTCATGAATATTATTTCATTGATTATGAATGACAGTGTATATTAATGCATGAGTTGTGCATGGCATGACATTCACAATTGCAGCATCAAATAATAAGTAAATGATTATTACAATACCTAAAAAAATGGCAATTCCAGGGAAGCTTCAATTCTAGTCCTTACGGGAGATAAGTTGAGCACAAATCCCCAATTAAAATGAAAAAGCTCAAAAGGGAAGATAAAATACGAGGAAATAATCATCACCACAAATCGTCCCCTTTGAAAGGTCTTATCAAAGCTTGCAAAGGGAATCACAAAAATAAAGATAGTAGAAAAATTAAAGAAACAATATAAGAAAAAAGAAAAAAAAATCCAAATTGGGGGATGGTTGGTTATTAAAATATGGGCTCGCCACTCTGAGTAATATTCCGAGTGTACCTACCTATCCCGTTTGAATAGGAATCAGAGCCGTAAGTAGTTCGTACCTTTTTATGCAAAGGATATTTTGTTTAATTAACCAATTTTATTATTGATTAATTACCGAATTAAAAAAGATGGGATAAGTGTACTTTACCTTTGGTAAGCATCTTTTCTTAACAAAAGGTTAGAGAGTCTTGCCACTTCGTAGCTCCATTTGCACGAAAAATAAGTAGAAATTTATTAATGATAACCGAGAAAAAGAGCAAAAATTTATTTTAACATCAGAAAGAATATTTAAGCAGAGTTTTGAGGTTAGGAAATCCGATCATTAAATAAGAGGGCAGACTCCTATGTATAGGAGTTCAAAATCCATTTCTAAATGTATCTGACTTTGTCCATTATTTGAAATAAAAATCTATTTATAACAGAAATGGAACGGTGTCCATTTCTTATAGAAACAGATTTGTCCATTCCTAATACGACCTTTGTTTAGTCCTCAATCTGGTCCTATATTAGAAACAAAATAATTTGTTTTTAATATAAGTAGAAATATTCATTTCTAAACCACATAATTTGTTCTTTGTTATACCAAAATAAAAATGAATTTTAAAATGGAATTTTCATTTCAAATAGGAATGAAAACATTTTGTTGCCAATAGAAACAGAATTTCCCATTTCTAATACACAAAAATCTTTCTTTAATAAGCGAAACTTAGATCATAAATAGAAATGAAAATTTTGTTTCCTTTAGAAATGGACAACTATCTGTTTCTAATAGATATGGATATATTTGTTTCTATTAGAAATGAATATGAGGTTCTCATGACTAATCTAAAATAGAAACAAACTATGTATCATATTTCTATTCTAAAATGGATTTACTATTTCAATTATAGTTCTAATTAGAAATGGATTATTTTTTTCGTTTCAATTATTTTAGCAACAAGCATTTTAGAAATGAAAAATTTCCATTTTCTAATTTTATTTAGAAATGAATTTTTTATATTTAGAAATAGAAATTTTTGTTTTTGAATTATTTGAATTTCATAGTGATACATGGTTTTGGCACAATAAAAAATCACTAAATCATATCCTTCTCTACTTAGAAAGATTCAATTTCATCTCAAAAGTTTATTTAAACATAGTTTAGGCTTAGGCAAAAATAATCTAAAAATAAATATAAAAGAATATGAGCCCTTTCTAAGTAAGCATACACAACTAATTATTTTCAACTAAAATTATGAACCAATTCAAGTTAATATCCATAAGATACAAATCATTAAAAAATTTTCTTCTCATCCATACTTCTATGTCTCTCAACGCAGAAAATAACAAACCACTCCCTTGTCCACAATCTTGCAAAATATGGTTTGAGATGATGTTTTTCTAGCTCTTGAAAATCATACTTCCTTTGAGACGGAGTTGATGGTAGGGTTTTCAATGCTAACTTGTTGATGTCAACTTCTTAGTTTTCACCCTAAGAAATCAAACTCTGGTTTGAACCTTCTTCATGTGAATCCCCTTGATTTCCATTCTCAAAACCATCTTGAGGTAGCTCATTAATGGTCTCCACTCTAAAACAACTCTTCACAAAAATTTGGGTTTTTTACATCGTTGGCTAGGTTGAATCTAATTCTTTCATGACCTACTTTAAAAGTTAGCTTCCTTTCCTTTACATCTATCTATGCTCCAACTGTTGCCAAGAATGGTCTCCCCAATAACAACGATATTTCTAAATCCCGATCCATGTCTAAGATCATAAAATCAATAGGAATATATAATTTGTCCACTTTAACAAGCACTTTTTCAATGATCCCCATTGGATATTTGATTGAGTGATATGCAAGTTGCAACATCATTCTTGTGGACTTCATCTTTGTGAATCCTAATTTCTTGTAAATGTTATTAGGCATTTGACCAACGCTAGCACTTAAATCATATATTTTTTTAAAAAATTAAATTCACTAATTTTACAAGAGATAGAAAAACTCTCTGAATCTTTAAATTTAAAAGGAATCTTATTTTGAATAACAATACTACACTCCCCAGTAAGTGTAATCTTATCATCCTCCTTTATCTTTCTTTTATTAGATAGCAACTCATTCAAGAACTTTATGTATGTGGGCATTTACGCAAGAGTATTTGCAAAAGGAATGTTAATTCAAAGTTGCTTGAATATTTCTAGGAATTTGTCATATTGCTTGTCCAATTTTTAGTTCTTCAATCTTAGAAGGAAGGAATTGGTGGCACATAAGGTTTAACTTATTTAGTAATTGCCTCCTCTCTTATAGTTTCATCCTCAATTACTTCAGTTAAAAGAAGAAGAATTTTTGTTGTCTTGAGCTTTCTTTAGAAGTGGATCCTCAAGTTGTTTCCCGCTTCTTAAAATGACAACTTGCATTGCTCCCTAGGATTGATTTCTGTTTTGCTTGAAAGTGCCCCTTGATTGTGAGGATTGAGAGAACTAGGTAATTGAGCCACTTGAATTTCAAGGTTAGTATTTTGACTTGAGATTTGCACTTTTCTTTCTTCTGATTTATCATATTGTCTCTCAAGTTTTTTATTCAAAGAAATTAATTTTTTTATTTACTTCAATATATCTTAAATCCAAACTTCTTTATCAAAATAATAACAAGTTTACTTGTTTGATGCTTAGAATCACCTTCCTCGTAGGACGATACTCAACTCACTACTGTATTATTTGTTACGACCTGCGCATTTACAGTTAAGGCAATAGCTACTAAGCAGCTAACAGATGTGCTTGGTTTTGATTTTGATTCCTTTGAAAATGAGGATGATAGAGTACCCTTTGATTGTTTTGATCCCAAAGCACCTTGATTGTAGAGCGATAAAGAAAATTCTCAACAAATTCCCTCATCAAAGAACTTAGAATCCATGATTTAACCATGTAGTTAGTCTTTTGCCACTTTAAAAACTCCATTGTTCCTTCATTTGGCTTGGTTACATAACAATCAATAAACCCTAATTTGTCTTTAGTAAATAACAAAATCTATATCACCGTATTCCAAGTCAAATGGTTTACACCTACGAGAGGTGTTGTGACTAATGAAAATTATGAATTATCAATATTCCGTATGATTATTATTCCATCCATCATAGGCATTTTTACTTCAGTGCATTAAGCACTAGTTTCAACCATTAACAAAGAGAGAAAAAAATTTCAATTGAGATAATGAAGAAGGTAAATCTCAACAATAATAATGATATTTCTAACTAATCAACTAGATTAATCCATAGTTTCATAATTGTAATCATAAAGCTCTGATACCATGTTGAGAAAAAAAAAGACGAATAGAGTATGGGTAAACTCACTGAAGAAATGATAATTCTTGTAATATTCACATATTGCAAGTACCGAATACACAACTACTACTGTATGCTATTGATATTTACAGAGCTACGTATAACTAGCTTAAAACAAACTAAAGCCAGTTAAATTTTTCTAACTAAATCTCAACAATAATAATGATATTTCTAACTAATCAATTAGATTAATCCATAGTTTCATAATTGTAATCATAAAGCTCTGATACCATGTTAAGAAAAAAAAAAAGACGAATAGAGTATGGGTAAACTCACTGAAGAAATGATAATTCTTGTAATATTCACATATTGCAAGTACCGAATACACAACTACTACTGTATGCTATTGATATTTACAGAGCTACGTATAACTAGCTTAAAACAAACTAAAGCCAGTTAAATTTTTCAATAAATTAATGTATATTTTTAAGCTAGTTATATGTAGCTCTATAAATATCAGCCTTCCTAACCAAATCTAATAGTTATTCTAACAATAAATATCTAGATTCTTCTACAGATTTTAACTTCCTCAAATTTTTCAATAAATTAATGTATTTTTTTAAAATTAAAAAAATAATTAGTTAAAGATTTTATGCTGGATAAAAATTTAATGATTTATATTATTTTCAATATTTTTATATTCAAATTGATATATAATTTTTATTAGCTCTTGCACATTAAAAAATGAAATAAAATTTGATCCCTTAGAGTTTAGCGCAACAAAAAGCATTTAAACAAAAAATTATTCAAAGTTTTCAATTTTGTGGTAAGAAATTGTTTACACCCTCTCACAATTTCATTTTCCATATTAAGTTTAATATCTAATTATTTGTTAACTCTTAATCAAGCCATTACTTTTTTTTTATTAGAAATATGAAATTTTCATTCAAGTAAACAAAGAAAATAAGCATTACATAGCGACCGAAGAAAGGTGGTTTGGAAAACCATCTTAGGAACAAAAATAAAAAAATAGAAACAACCCAAACTGTGCCCAAAACGCTAGATATAAGACAAAAAAAAACTTCCATGGAACTTGATCTAAACCTGCAAAACCAATACAAATAGCGAGAAGCTGATAAAACAATAAATAGCTTATGAATGAGCATGTTGAGAAAAACCATAATCATAGAATAGTAAAAAGTGACATAAATCAAGCAACATAAGCTGATGAAAAAAGTCACACTGGTCTTCTAACTCAGTAATATTGCGTGACAATGATTGTGTGAAGAACTCATAACCTTATTTGAACATACTTCCAAGAAATATGTGATAACCAAAAACCTCTACCCAAAGTGAGAAGAAAAATACAATCGCCTCAAAGGAGACATACCATCCTTAGGCAGGCAAGGCTAAAGATACGGTTTTAAAAAAAGAGGGGCAAACTTTTTCATAAAAATTCTGACTTTGCTTCCTAATTACCCCCTCTCTATTTTTAGTACAGTGCTCATTATATCTTTTACATAGTCAACATTTTATAAATTTATTAATTTATTAATAAACCATTTTGATTTGTCAAAAAAATCAAATTAATAAAAAAATATCAATATATATGTGTATAAACTCCTAAATGTATGTGATGATTCATAAGAAAAATAAAAGAAAAAGAAACATGGAATCATAAATATAGTTGCTTAAGAAATAATTGAAATAAAAATTCATCATACAATATTAAAAGTAAAAATAATAAAATTAAAAATCAAAAGCAAAGAGAAGAAATTAAAAAATTGGATTTAAAAACAAGATTCAAATCTTTTTTTCAATTTATTCTTAATTCATTGATTTATTAAATGAGTTCAAATTAATTTGGTTGAAAAACTTATCTATTTGCCTCTTTTTTTTTTGCATTTGAGTAATATTAATTTTTTTTTTCAATTTTTTAAAAGAGAAACATATTTCTTTAGGGAAGAAATAATTTATTGCAATTTATTTTCTTTGACTTTTTGTATAAACTAAATGATAGGAGACAATTTAAAATTTTAAAAGGGGTAAATAAATAATTATAAAAATTTTAATATACACACACACACACACACACATATATATATATATCAAAATAGAAGGGGGACAATTACCCCTTCTATTGAATGTGGCTTCGCCAATGGGGCAGATATACCTTATAAGAAAAGATTCATAAAGAGATAGCAGGAAAAAAAAAACAAAATGAGAATAGATTAAGTTGCTGTCACAAAAAGGTAGAGAAAAGGAAAAAAATATGAGATAAACTGAAGGATTTAGAGCTATCTTCGACTAGAAGGTTAACGATCCCCCTAAATCTAGAACTAAAACAAAGAGAAAGTTAGTCTACTAGAAAATGCGAGAACTTCTCTTAGAAGTTAAATCACAGAGGTTGGTTTGTTCACTAATAAATTTACTTTTTTTAGCAGAATGGAAAGACGAATTCATTACCAAATAGACAAAACATATAAAGAAGCCATTTTAATGCTAAGAGATGCAAACAAAACACAAGCAAATACTCTAGAAACTAAAACAATAATTTGGAACTAAAGTCCAAAGCTGCAAGACTAGCAGATAAACCTCTAAAACATAATCTTGAATCATTGGAGAGCCCAATGACTCTTAGAAACAACACTTCAAATAAGGCTTTGCTGAATGAAGTGTGCATAATAGCATCAACTGAGACTTGAAACTCATAGAAAGAAGGGACAGTCAAGAAATTTATTTTGTTCGATAAACCTTCAAGTTACCTTCTAAACTCCATCATCTCTTCATCAAGAAGAGGAAAAAGAGCACCAACACCATTGGTGAACCACCATTCTTCACAGAGAAAGATATGCTCCTTATCATGAAACTGCATAAGCCAAAAGGATCCACTACAAAAGAATAAAACCTCTGAGAAAAATATAATCATATGAAGGTGAAAAGAAAAAAATCTTAGAATGGCCAAAATTAGAAGATAAATAAAACAAAGTGCATATTCATAGGAAAAATTTACTAAAAAAAGAAAATTAGATTTAGGGTATCGCGCATCAATTATGAACTGGGAAGCTAATTAAAAGAAGGTTATTTGGGAGGGGAGAACGGCGGAAAAAGAGACTAATAAATTTATTTATTTATTTTTACTTGAAATCATGGTAAAAAATATCATTGCGTAAACTCCTTTATCATAACACCAACGATGAATCATAGATTTTGATGCCTCATTTATACTTTGATTTTTTTAATTTGTTGTTTTTTTTTGGGGGTAAAATATCAATACAACTTTGAATTTTTTAATGAAACAATTATTTCTTTCACAAACATATGATACTGATAGTACCCCGCTTTTTAAACCCCCGCAACGAGTTATGCACTTAAAGTCTATATGTTATCATACAGCGTTTTAGTATCATGATTCAATATATATACTTTCGTCTAAGTTCAATCGAGCTCCTGTGTATAATATGACTGAGTCTTGATATAAATATTAAATGACTTAAGAGGGATTATTGATGCCACCCTTCTATTTATCGAGCTCTTTCACCGAGCTTCATATTCGGTCATCTTAATGATCGGGCTCTCAATAGTATAATAGACCTCGGCTCCAAATATTCTCAGTCCCACCGAGCTTTATATATCCGACAGATACTCCACCACACACCTACAAATTACTTTGACACGGCCCATATATTATCTCCTTACGCCAACTATAAATAGAAATTACTCCCCATAGGTAAAAAGATTTTTTTCCTGACTCTCTCTCTCTTTCTCTCTCTTATCTAGAGCGACTGAGATTTGACCCATGCATCGGAGTCTCCTCGGAGAGCCTAGTTCCCCCTCTTCTCTTGTCTTGCAGGTAGAAAAGCTACAACAGCAGCAATACCGAACCCAAACTACATGAGCTAGGACCATCCTTGAAAATCAGCCCGTCATCTGATATATATATTTTTATACTTAAATCTCATTTTTAGTGAACATGAAAGCTAGTTAATTACCAAGGTGTTATTTAATGATTAAGAACATATGTTATTTTTGTATAGTTAAGTATCAAGTAGCATGTGTTACTTTCGTGCATTTAAGTTTCGAGTTCAAATTTTAAATTTTTTTATATATAATTAATAAAAAATATTGGTTCAATTCATAATATTAAAAATTAAAATATTATTAATAATGGTAAATTCACTAGTTACATAAATTTTGGTCATTTTTTAATTTAATTTATATTTTTTAAAATATTTTAACACACTCCAAACTATTATTATTTTTTATTATATTTAAACACATTTTTTTTATGATTTTAAATAATAATAATAATAAATATATGAATCAAATTTACCATAAATGAAAATTAATAAAATTATACATATTCATATATAAATTTAATTAGAACCTATAAAAATAATGATATGAAAAAAAATTGATGAGATAATTTTGTATAAATTTAATTAAAAAAAAGTTACTTGACACATAATAAAAAATTGTTTAATGATTTTTTAATTTAACTTTTAGTTTACTATACGTGAATTAATTGAAAAAATAATAAGAATATTATATATATTTTTTATAATTATGGATTGAATACCATACATATATTAGCAAAAGAAATGAAATTTTTATAGCAATTTTTTGCAATTTGCTAAAATGTTTTTGGTATTCTTTTTTTTTTTGGAGTAAAAAATGTTTTTGGTATTCAAAATTGTAGAAACTTTCCAAATCACAGAATCCTATGCTACAAGCAAACAAAAGAAAACAAAGAGTGTCAAAAGGACGGCAAGATGGTCAATCAGACTTGAAAGAATCTCACACGCGTGATGGAATCAAAACAATGGAAAAGCGTGTGAAATTATAAAAATAAAAGGAAAATTAAAAAGAAAAAAAAGAATGAGACGAGATGAGAGGTCTCAATCTCATAATAAGTTTGCGTGGTCACAAGGCAATTTGTTGGAAACCCTAATCCGACAATAAGATTTTAAGAGGTATAATCTCCATCCAACAATTTCTTTTAGGAATATTTTTGTCCCACAATAATCTAATGTTCTTAATTATTATTAATTAGTGGCATTTTCTAATGTTTGAATTTGTGGATTTAATATATAGTTTATAGAATATAAAAGCTTAATGAATTAAGAGAAATAATTTTATGTGGTTCTGTTAGATTTGATTGCAAAAATAAAATATTTATTTGGCTAAAAAAATAATAAATAAAATAAAATAAATAAGACTACATAAATTTATGTAGTTTGGCTTTAGCATACGTCCACGGACGAAAAAGAAAAATAAATTCATTAATAATAAAAAAATAGTATAAATTTAGAGAAATAATACTCATAATTCTAATCCCAATTGTACCCAATACATTTACTTAATTTAGAAGCTCTCAAAACAATATAAAAATAAATATTACTATAGAGTTTTTCTTAACTCACTTCATATATAAAATAAATTGCATTTGCCCATATATATAGGCATAAGGATTAGAGTAAAAAAAATTAGCTTAAAATTGACAACAAAAAAGGCCTAAAATTGTCAAAAAAAAAAAAACAATGTTTGGCTAATTAATTTGCTCATTTTTGTCAAAAAATGCTAACAATAGTTGGCTAACTAATTTACTCATTTTGTCAAAAGAATGCTAACAATGGTTGGCTAAATAATTTACTCATTTTGTCAAAAGAATGCTAATAATGGTTGACTAACTAATTTACTCATTTTTGTAAAAAAAAAAATGCTAAATTGGACCAAAAGGAAATTCAATGCATATTAACAAATTTCCACATTGACTTGAATTTATTTTATCAAATTAGAAGATTTCTCATCACCTTCTCTAAATAGTCCCTTAGAACAAATTTAATTGTCACAAATATCAATTAAGTCCAAACATTACTTGAACTTACTCAATGAAAGAGGCTTAATTATCATGTCAGCTAGATTATCTGCAGTATCAATCTTCTTAACTATAATATTACCTTGAGAGATAACATCTTAGACAAAATAGTACTTCACATTAATGTGCTTCGTCTTTTCATGGAACATCTGATATTTTATCAAGTGAATAGCACTCTAACTATCACAGTGAACAGAAGTCACCAACAAATCCTTACTAAGCTCACTAAATAAACCTCTTGGCCAGATAACTTCTTTTACAGCATCAACCATTGTCATGTACTCAGCTTTTGTAGTGGATAATGCCACTATATGCTGTAAAATAACTTTCTAACAAATAACACAATCACCAAGGATAAAACACATAACCAGTGATGGATTTTCTTCTATCAAGATCTCCTGCATAATTTAAATTAACATAACCAATCACATTTGTCTTACCTTTTTCGAATTCCAAACAAGTATTAGTAGTGCCCCTTAAATATTTCAATATCCATTTCAAAGCTTGTCAGTGCTCTTTTTCTAGATTAGACATATATATATTAACAACACTAACTGAATGTGCAATATCAGGACGAGTATAAACTATGGCATACATGATACTACAAACAACACTAGAGTAAGGAACATGTGACATGTGCTCAATATCTTTTTTAGACTGTAGTGATAAAGCAGCAGAAAGTGTAAAATGAGCAACAAGTGGAGTACTTATAGGTTTAGAGTTTTTCATTCCAAAGCACTCTAAAACTTTCTTAACAAAGCTCCTTTGAGTTAGATAAAGTTTACCTGTAGTCCTTTCTCTTTGAATTTCCATACCTAGAATTTTATTTGTTACTCTCAAATCTTTCATTTCAAATTCACCACTTAATTCTTCTTTTAACCTATTGAAATCAGATATATCCTTGGTAGCAATAAGCATGTCATCAATATAAAGCAATAAATAAATGAATGAGTCATTAGCAAGTTTTCTGAAATATACACAACTATCATATTGGCTCTTAGAATAACTATGCCCAACAATAAAGGAATCAAACCACTTATACTGCTATCGAGGGGACTGCTTCAAACTATACAATGATTTCTTCAACAAGCAAACATGGTATTCTTTGCCTTCTATCTCAAAACCCTCAGGTTGTTGCATGTAAATTTTCTCTTCAAGTTCACCATGCAAGAAGGTAGTCTTAACATCCAGTTGTTCTAACTCTAAATCATGCATAATGACTAAAGCAAGCAAAACATAAATAGAGCTATGTTTAACAACAGGTGAGAAAATATCATTAAAATCAACTCCTTGTATCTGACTATAGCCCTTAGCGACTGATTGTGCCTTATATCTTGCATCTTCAACACCTGGAATGTCATCTTTCCTTTTAAAAACCTATTTGCAACAAATAATTTTCTTACCTTTTAGTGATTTCACTAATTCCAAGTTCTATTCTTATGAAAAGATTCCACCTCCTCTTACATGGAAATCAACCACTTGGTAGAATCATCACAAGAAATGGCTTTTGAATACGTGAAAAGTTCATTGTTTCCTTCAATATCTTGTGCAGCTACACATGCAAAAGTAGCATAATTTGCTAATCTAGGAGGCATTCTTTTCTCTCTTTGCGGCTTAATTCTACCAATGAATGTTGTTTCTCTTCTGTTGACTCTTCTACTTTTATAGGAGTAGGTAACTGAACATGGCTTCGAATGGAATTTGTTTGTGAAGATATCTTCTCCTCCTCAATCTCAACCTCCACCTGCTTCTTGGAATTCTACATAAATGTGTCAAAAGAAACAATAGATTTTTTGTAACACCCTTATACCCTATATACATACAATACATATTACTAGCATATGTAAAATACGCATATACAGTACAAAAATGTCACAGATCAGTTTAATAAAAATTTACACATTTCTGTTTTAAAAATTTTAAATACTAAATATATAAAATTAAATAGTATATAAATATTCTTTATTTGCTATAGTAACCCGAAATAACATTTTATATGAAAATCTTTGAAAAAAATTTGCCAAAGTTTTGTCTGTAATTTGGACGTTTTTAAAATTCAACAAAACACAACTTGCATAAAATAAACACTCCAAATAAAATCAATTCACCATTTCACCAATACTTCTCAATTTCTCCATATTTTCTTAAAATACTTATATATAGGTATATATATCAACATCACATATAAGATCTCATCTTAAATAAATTATTCAAATCATTCTTTACAATTTACATTATATACTTCAAAAAACATATCATAACATATATAATATCAAAATATACTGTAATATCAAATATCTACATGCTGGCAAATGACTCTGATCTTGATGTATTGAAAAACTCTTCAAGCTCAAAAAATACAAACTTAGACCCGACCAGGTCTAGTAGAACTCTTCGGCTCTGCCAAAACGTCCATGACACTTGCACGACGAATTACAATCGAGCTAAGCCGAAGCCTAGTGGTACAAACTTTGATAACAATATAGTCCAAATGTAATGTCAATGCACAACACATATATATATCACAACTCATAACATTAAATCTCATTATATTGCTCAATTGTATCACAATTCATAATTCACATTAAAACAAAGACAAGCATGGGCCCAAAAAGGATCTAATATGCTATTTAAATTTCAGAGTTACTGCTTTGGTCCATAATGACACTATGTATCTAACCCTGTAGATAATATATCCATGGATAATCCAACTAGATCTGAGCTTACAACCTAGTCTTTTCACTGAGTTTATCTTTAAGGATTTATTTTTAGGGCTTACAACCCGGTCTTTTCACCCCAAAAATATCATATTTACCAGTTGGACCTTGCTTAAGACCCGGTCTTTTCACATTCCCAGCAATTCATAAGTATGCCGCCAAACCCAGAACTCTGAAAATTGAATAACATACTAGGCATACAATTTATTTATATTTCTCATTATCTAATTCTTTCATAATTCCTTTATCAAAATTTTTCTCATTTTCTCATGATCAAACTAGGCACATTGCCTTATTATATCATCTTTTTCTCACTTTTCTCTTTTATATCAAAATCAATTCATTACATTTTGTTTTCACATATCTCAACACATTATACCATATTTCTTTTCATTTTCAACACATTACCTTGGTACTTCAACATAATACACATTATGCATATCATAACATAATTCACATTCATCAACAGTATATTAAGTAACTAAACACATTTCTCAACTAAATGTGTTAAGTCCCAATATTAACTTAACACATTTCTCAACTAAATGTGTTAAGTCTCAATATCATGTAAATATATGAAGTCATTCAAATTTTTTACTTACCTCCACTAGCAACCTAAAGCAAGCTTAAAACAACCTCCAATCCTATCCTTCCAACTTGCCTTTCACCACTTGGATGAAGCAAATCAACCTCCCTCAATGCCTATATCAAATGTGATCATAAGCAATCATTTAATATCACATTCTAAGGCATTCTCAATATCAAACCTTAATTTAACAACACTCCTACAAATTTTTAAAAATTAAGTCTTTCCTTACTTTAACTTAGCAAATCCATATTAACCTATTAAATTATTGTTTTGAGTTTATTTATATCATTACAAACATATTTTAACATGTTTAAACCAATTACATTAATTAACCATATGCTTATGTTCAAAATCCTAAAATAGTATAACCTTCACCATTAAAGGATCTCCATTCCAACTCAATCCAATTATCATTTCAATCTTATTTTCACCACTTATATCATTAAATAACATGATTTAAGAATTAAAATCAAATAATTAATCATTCTTTGAAAATTCACTTTTCCAAAACCCTAAATCAATACTACCATCTTCAAACTCTATCCAAACTTAACTAAATCCATCATTTGATTTTAAAATCTTTGTTTATGCATCAAAACAACACATTTGGAACTAATTTGCACAATTAAAACCTATGATTTCAAAAACTCAAATGTTCCATAACCCTAAATTCTCCCTCTTCACCAAACTCAACTTAAATTCAACTATTTCTTAAATTTAACCTTAAAATTATTGTTAATCACTTAAAATAACTTCATCCATATCCAAATAGATAATTAAATCTTAGAACTTAAAAAATCCAAAACATACATATTCAAATTTTTATGAAAATCCAAAGAAAAAAGTGAGTAAACTTACTAATTAAAGAGGAAAACCTTAAAAATCCACTTGAAACTTTATAAATATTTCAATTAAATCAGTTTGGAAGAAGCAAATCCCTCTATTGAAGCCATGAAAAACAACATTTAAGGAAAGAAGAAGATGAAAAAAAAATGATTTTCTTTTTCCTCCCATTTGCATTTTCAGCCTTATATATATTATTATTTTAATATATTTTTAATTAATTATTTATTTAATTAAAATTCCAAAATATTATCTTCCATCCAAAATTATTTATTTTTGAATTATTTTATTAATTTTAAATTTTTAAGATTTAATTACCAAAATACCCTTTTACTTTGACTTTTTTTTTTAAAAAAGTGTTGATTTTATATGTTGTATATATTTTACATATATATTCCATTTTTTCATTTAAAATCCCTTCATTTTTTATTTAAAACCATTAATTTAATTTATCCATTTAAATTATAATTTATTTTATTAAATTTTCAAAAATTAAAACTTTTCAAAAAAATTTAGGATATTACACATATGCACAAGTAATATGTATCTTATATATACATTAAATATACCTTATATGTGTATTAAATATATTAAGTATGTAATATATTAATCCAACATATATAATTAATATACCATATGTATATGTTATATATACTCTAGATATATATATTGAGTATATATAAAATTTTATATCTCCAAAAATACGGATGTGACACTTTTTTCATAAATGAAGCATGGCAGATTTATCAAATATAATATTCCTACTAATAATAGCTTTGGGTGATTTTAGATCATGAAGCCAAACTCTATATCCTTTTATACTAGATTTAGGTTCAAGTTTTTCATCATTAGCATGAATATAAACAGGGCAACCAAACACCCGTAAATCAGAATAATTAGCAGGATAACCGAATCATACTTTCTCTGGAGTCTTGCATTCAATTGATGCAGATAGAGAACGATTCACTAAATATCATGCTGTAGAAGCCACTTCTACCTAAATATCTTGTGCCAAACCTGAATTAGACAACATGCATCAGACGTTATCTAATATAGTTCTATTCATGCGCTCGGCTATGCCATTTTGTTATGAAGTTCCTCTAACTGTGAGATGTCTCACAATTCTCTCATTTTTATAAAAATTATTGAACTCACCATCACAGAATTCTAACCCATTGTCAGTGCGCAGACGTTTCACTTTATTGCCTATCTGCTTTTCAACCAAAACCTTCCATTGCTTAAAAGTAACAAAAGACTCATTTTTCTACTTCAGAAAGTAAACCCATACTTTTCTTGACTAGTCTTCAATAAAGGTAAGTATATATTGAGCACCACCTTTCGAAGGAATATGTGTTGGTCCCCAAAGATCTAAATTAATATAATCCAACATACTTTTAATTCTACGAACTCCTGTACTGAAGCTGACTCTTTTGTACTTGTTGAAAACACAATGTTCACAAAACTTCAACTTTGATATACTTTGGCCATCAAGAATACCCCTTTTACTTAACATTGTTAGACTTTTCTCACATATGTGCCCTAGCCTCATATGCCATAACTCAGACATATTTGAATTTGGCATAGAAGAAGGAACTGCAACCGATCCCATGATAATAAATCTTTGTAGTACATATAATTTACCAACTAGGTTGGCTTTCATCATGAAAAGAGCACCCTTCAGAATCTTCAAAACTTTACCTTTCACCCAAAAATCTATAGCCAAGATTATCCAAAGTAGATAAGGAAATGAGATTCTTTTTCATATTAAGAACATATCGAACATCAGTCAATATTCTGATCACGCCATCATGCATCATTATTTTGACACTACCAATTTCGACAACTTTACAAGAATGATCATTGTCTATCAAAACAACTCCTCTGTCTGTTGGTTCATAAGAGGAATCTATAGAGACATATATGAAATGAGCAAGCAGAATCTAAAATCCATCCTTGTTTGGATTTGACACCATCTTTAGTCATGGCGTAGACATCACTAACTTCAGCCTCATTCTGAACAACACTGACTTCAGCGGGTTTCTCAACTTTCTGATTCCTTTCTTTATTTTTGTTTTGAAGCTTGAAACACTTAGTTTTATTATGCCCTTTCTTCTTATAATAATTGCAAGTTAGATGACTATTTTAACCTTTGATTTTGATCTCGATCGATTACTAATGCTAGGCTCCTTTGTAGAGGACCTTCCTCTAACAACTAAACCCTCTGATGGACCGTCAAAATGGCGAGTGGAGAGTTCTTTGTCAAAGAGCTCTTTAGAATACAAAGATGCTTTTATATCCTCTAACTTTAGAGACTTGTTACTGTAAATCAATGTTTCTCTTAAGTTTTTATGTGATAGAGGCAGTGAACAAAGCAATATAAGAGCCCGATCTTCATCTTTGTACTTAATCTCTGTATTCACCAAGTCCAAAAGAATAGAGAATAACTCATCGATATGAGATTTGATAGATGTACCTTCAACCATGGAGAAGATGTACAAATGGTGCTTGACAATCAACTTGGTAGTGAGATTTTTTGTGATATACAAAGATTTCAACTTGTCCTATAAATTCTTAGTTGTCCTCTGACCAAAGACTTCACTCAACACTTCATTAGACAAGCAAAGTTAAATCGTAGATATGACCTTCTCATCAATCTCCGTCATCCATCGTAGTAGGTAACTTCTCCTTACCCAATAACACTTTATGCATACTTTTTTGCATCAAGATTGCTTTCATCTTAACTTTCTACATAGCAAGACTCATATTAATATTAAATTTCTTAATATAAAATTTTGTTGTCACGATAACTAATCACAAACAAATATTAGCAATGCTCTAATACCAACTTATTAGGTTTGACTACAGAAATAAAATATTTATTTGGGTAAAATGCAACAAATAAAATGGAGAAAATAAATAAGAATGCATAAATTTACGTGGTTCGACTTTAGCCTACGTCTACAGGCGAAAGAAAAGAGTAAATTTACTAATAATAAAAAATGATACAAATTTAGAGAAAATAACACTCACAACCCGAGCCTCAATTACACCTAATGCATTCACTTAATTTAGGAGCTCTCAAAATAATATAAAAATAAATATTACTAGAGAGTTTTTCTAAGTCACTCCATGTACAAATAAGTTGTATTTGCCCATATATATAGGCATAATGATTAGAGCAAAAACAAAAAATTAACTTAAAATTATCAATAAAAGGCCTAAAATTGTTTAAAAAAATAATAGTTAACTAACAAATTTGCTTATTTGTCAAAAAAAGCTAAATTAGACTAAAAGGAAATTCAAAGCATATTAACAGGTTCAACTCCCATTAACGTTAATTTGAAAAGCAAGCCCAAGTTCAAATTTTTTTTTCTTTTTTTCTTTTTTTTTTTCAAAATGCTCAAATTTGAAAGTAATTGTTCAATCCATTCCACATTAAAGATTACAAAAAATATTATTGGTTTATAATAAGAAAGATAATTCAATTAAAATAACTTAGATTATTTTATGTTGTAATGCCCAACTTGTAATTATAAATCTAATATATCTTACTTTTACTGAATTACAACCTGATTTACTATTATCTTACAAAATTTGACATGAAGCTTATATACTCTTGAGAGAGCCAACATCAAAAGTTAGCTATATAGATTGAAGAATCCAATTATATATAAGTTCATTCAACATTTTATATTAATTCATTTGAGATTTTGTATTGTATTTAATAGCCCCCTTAAATGGCAACTAAGCTAAGTGAATTTTTGATAAATCCAGTTGACATTTTTAAATTTATGATAAACTAGATTGAGAAAATTTACAATTTGAGAGACTTCTCATATTAGGCGAAAGATTTAAAAGTATGAAGTACATCTCATACTAGACAAAAAAAAAAACAAATTCAGAACATCATCTAGCAAATGAAAGCCACCATTGGGTAAAAATTAAAATGATACTAAACTCAGAGTATACAGAAAATTAAAAGAGAAATTATAGCCTAAATTATAATAGAAGAGGAATGCAAAAATCATTTTGCTCTTAATACGATATTAGAGCCGGATATATAACTATAATTACTACCTCTTTTACTGGCTTTGTGTGTTTGCCATTTTTTTTTGTTTTATATATAAACATACCAAGTATTAATTACTTCCATTTTTAAATTATTTGAGTTCGAAATTGATCTTATTAATTGTACTCCAAATTATATCACGCTCAAATATTTATAATTGTTTTATGATAAATTCAGCACAAAGAATAATACTTCAGATAATTTTAAATAATATTTGAAATGATTTTAAAATAATATATTTTAGATGGTTTTTCTTAATTACTAAAGATTTTAAAATTTAGTGGATATAAATAGTGACGGAGCCAAGATTTTAAGAGAAAGAAGATAAAATTTCTTTTAAAGTCTTGGCTTTTCCCCCATTTTGCTTATTTCCTTTCTTGTTTTGGTGTTCGGTGTACATTTCACGTATAGTCGCAAACTCTTTATTATTAAAAAAATCTAATCAAAGAAAATATTAATATACATATATATGCATATGAACTTTTAAATTTAACTGATGATATATATAAAAAATAAAATAAAGAAAAAAGGATAAAATTATAAACATAATCTCTTAAAAAATAGTTGAAATAAAAATTATCAAATAATATTAGAAGTAAAAATAATAAAATAAAAATTAAAAACAAAGAGAACAAATTTAGAAAAAGTGATACAAATTTTAATATTCTATTTTTCTCAATTTTCCATCTTTTTCATTATGCTTTCAATTTTTTCTTAGTCCCATATTCTATTATATTTTATTAGATATGTTCAAATTAATTTGATTGAAGAGTTTATCTTCTTTTTTTTTTTTCTAATTTTTTTAAAGAGAAATATATTTACTTGATGGTGAAGAGGTGATTTATTGAGATTTATTTTTTTTAACTTTTAATACAAACTAAAAGATAGGAGAATAATTAAAAAAAAAGCAAATAAGAGATTTTAAAAAACTTAGTAAATATATATGTAGTTATTTTCTTTCCAAAAAAGAAAGAGATAGTAGTTTTCGTTCCTTGAAACGTGGCTACACCTAACCATGGCCACAGTTCGGTTAACCGAAACCTCAGTTAAGAACCGCCGGTTTCGGTTCATAATTTTCATGAACTTTAACCTTAACCAGTAAGAACCGATTCAGTTAAGGTTCAGACCCTTAAAAATCGGTCCAGTTTCGATTTTGGTTCTGGTTTTGATTTGAACCACCGGTTCAAATCAATTTTTTTTTAAAAATTATATTTAAAAGAAAATTCTATTATTGATACATGATAATATTTTTTATGAGATTAAACACCATTTATAAAATTAATAATATTATTTAAGTTAAATCAAATAATATTATTTATAAATATTTAATATTACAATTAAAGTATAAAGAAAAAATTAAAAAAATATTCGAACATAATTACTAAAAATCAATTAACTATATAAATTATAATTATAAATATGTAATATTACATTTGAAATATTTAATAAATATAAATAATGTGCCTTGCACTTGTAAATTTACTTCTTCTTTATCATCCAAAATATTAATATATTGTTGTGAAATTTACTCATCATCACTTATATTATAAAAATGATTAGAACTTGTCATTTTAATATAATAATAATAATAATAATAATAATAATATTTTTTAACAATAATAACAATAACAATTACTACTACTACTACTACTAATAATAACAAAATAATAATAATTAACAAACAATAAATATTACTAGCAATACTAATAAATAATAATAATAAATTAATAATAATAATAATTAATAATAAACAATAAATATTGCTAATAATAATAACAAATAATGATAAGAATAAATAATAAATAGTACTAATAATAATAAATAATTAAAAGTAACAAATAATAATAATAAGAATTTAAGAGAGTAGAAATTAGACAGTTGAGGGTTGAAGAATTTAGAGTTAAATTAGATAATTAAAATTTGATGATTGAAAAAAATTGTGTAAAAATTAGAAAATGAATTAAAAAGATAGTGTATTTATAGATTTTTTGAATTTTTTTATTTTCATAAAATACCCTTAAAATTTTTTTTATTTTTTTAATTTTTCGGTTTTGAACCGGAACCGTCGATTCCGTTTCGGTTCAAATATTTTAGAATCTAAACCTGAACCTAAAGGAAGGTTCTGATTCTGGTTCTGAACCTTTAATTACAGTTATGGTTTAATTTATTGAACGAATCGAAACCGCCGGTCCGGTTCAACTAAACCGTGGCCATGCTTATGCTTAGCTACACCACAAAATACAAATATAAATTTTTCTTTATATTATTAGATGATAAAAAATTTATTATTGATGTAATTCAGTCCATATAGATATTTTATATTATTTTGGGATGGAGATGTAAAGTTTGAAATCCACTTGCAGCTTATGGAATCCACCAATTTTTATCCCCAAGCTAGCTAGAGATGTAATGATCATTAGAAGGGGACCTCTTAATTTGAGACAGAGAAACTTCAAAACCCTATAAAATAGAGTTTCCCCCTCCCTATAATGAGAACATCTTATAACAACCACTCAAGGTTTGTGTGGTAGAGATGTTCATATGATTCTTCTTTAACACTAACAAGTAAGCAAATCATCAATTTGACTCTTACATTTGTACTATCAAATAACCAAAAATAGTAACACCTTCGTAATTCAGAATGTTTGTAAAGGTCCTTTTTCTCTCTCCACATGCATTGTAATTATTAAAGGGTTAGGACCATTTTCCACGTGTGAGCTAAACTCTATACATATATATATATATATAACAGTATAAAAAGAAAATAATCGATTTTAAATCTATTTTTCAAAAAAATATACACTTAAAAGTATAACTCGAGTTGTATACGGAGGGGTCGGGATTATGTACGAATAAGACAAAAAATTTAATAAGTTTTCACAATCAAGATTCTTTTTAATTTCAATAAAAATCTAGGACAATAAAATAAAATATATTATATATTTTATAAAAAATTTAAATCATTTTTGTTGTTCATTTAGTTATAAAAATAACATAAAATTAATCATGTCTCGTTCTCATTTGAAATTTTTGGCCAACTTACAAAATCACTATAATTAATTAAAAACTCATACATAATTAATTATTCAAAAAGAAAACTAATTGATTACAAGTTTTAGATATTTATAATTACAAAAAAAATCCAACAGGAGTAAAAAAAATTATTTAAAAACTTTATTACATTAAAAATTTAGAGTTTCAAATAGAAATTTTAATAACCTAAAGAATTTTTAGCAAAAAATTTGTTTTAGAATACTGATTTACCCTACCAAAACTTATTTTTACAAATACAATTAAGAAAAATTAATATTTAAATCAAATAAAAACTCAAGATTTTTAAAGGAAAAACGGAAATAAATCAAAATAATTCACTTACTAATTATAGATACCTTAATCAACTCTTTTTAATCCCTAAAAAATTTTATTTAAAAAAATGAAAAAGAAAAAAAAGTGATAATAAAAGGAATAAAAAGAAAAATAAATAACAAAATAATTGGGGGACTAAAATCTATTTGCTTAAAAATAATACTCACACACACACACAGACACACACACACACACACACACACACATATATATATAATACGAAAATTAAAAAAAAATCAGGGGATGGAAGGCACCTCTCAAACCTAATTAGTTCCTCTCCTTTATACACCTATCACTAAAATAAGTTTCTGTGTGCTGAAATTTGGCAATTTAAAAATTACTTAAGTAAATCTGATTTCGAATCAAACTAGATTTGGGTTCAATTTAATAAATAAAATTTCAATACTTATAAATATCAATTTTAGTCTGTTTCAAAATTTTGATTTTGATTCTTAATTATTTTAATATATATCTCAATATTTTTTAGTTATTCATTTATTTTTACCAAATTAATAATAACTTTGGTTTCTCATTCTTTGGGATCACTTCACTGGATTCAAGTTCAATAATAGATAGTTAAAATTGAAATTTATCAGTTTCACTATATCAAATTGTATCAAACTCAATCAATTATGAACAAGTCTACCTCTCATTGCTGTATCAAAATCAAACTTTTAATAATTTAAAATAAGAGTTAACCTAATATTACTTAGTTTTACATATATATTAAGAACTATACAACTAATACATGTATTATTCTTATTATTATTATTACCTAAAAAAATAATGATTTTAAAATTAATTATGATTTGCTTATATTAAGTGAATACGGCAGACAGACAATATATAACCTTCTCTTGATATATAGAAGGTGGGGTGGTTCCCATTAATATTATTGTACAAAGCTTGGAGGGACAATGGAGGTGATGAAGTGTACAGTGGTAAAGGCTTGTTTGGAATTTATTTAAAGGAGGTTATCAATATTTGGCTCTTTTTAAAGTGCACGCATAATTTTACCTGTATAAATCTATCCCTTTTTTACTAATATAACTCATCAATTAAAAAATTAAAGGCAATTATATATTTAAAAAAATATAAAAAATTAAACGCATAATTTCCAATGTAGTATATATATTTATTTTATATGTGCAATATCGATCAATCCATAAATTACAAATTGCCAAAAAATTTATAAGTTAAAGTGGTAAAAACCAACAATAAATTTAATAAAGAAAAGGGAAAAAAAGTTTAACTGTCCCCTAAATCATAAATTAAAACAATTTTAAAATTTAAATCGTAATTAAATTAAATATATAAGTAACGAGATTGAATAAATATATATTTCCATAAATGAAAAATATAAACAAATAAAATATTTAAAAATACGAGTAAGTAGCACAATTAAACATTGGTAACAATAAGTTCAAACTATCAGTATATTATTCGATTACTAATTATACAATTTTCAGATGAATTAATTGGATTTAATCAGTTTAATTAAAGAAACCAGAAGGACAATATTTTACATTATTGATGATATTAATATATAGTAAAATGTTTCAATTGGAACCTCTCAATTTTGAATTATAAATTGTATCTAACTTAGATTTATAGCCAATTATTAAATTTTAAACTTAAATTGAATTTAAAATTTAAATTAGATCTAAATTAAATTTGCATTCAATTCATATCATATTGGTCATCAATGATATCTAAATTATATATACACTTTCCGTGCCTAATTGAACATATCTAGTCTAAATTAATCATATAAGTGCATGGCAATTTAATCTCACTTTAAGGAGAAAGTGTTAATATAGTGGAATAAATTAATTAGAACATTTAAATTAAGCACAAAATGTTAAGTTGTTAATTTTTATATTTTATTGCAACGGATGACGAAGTGGATTTCAAGGACTCTTGTCTCTGGTTCGGGTTCTGTTTCGGCTAGATCTTCATTTACAAGATAAAATAAGAGACTGGATTTCAGTGGAGAGATTTTCATGCGTAAGTCAGTGATCAGTTTATCTGCAAAGAAGCAAACTAAGGAAGATAGAAAAAATCTTTTATCAGTAGAGTTCAACCTCTATTTATAGTTGATGAGTGGAGAACAAAGACAAAATGTGTCGGTGAATCTTCAAGGAGTGTCAATACTATATAACGGCTATGTTAGAGATCTATCTCCCTAGTACTATGAGCTCGGTTAGATTAAGAATGTTCAAAACCGAGGTCTATCATTCTTCAAGAGCTCGGTCAAGAAATTGAGAGGATATCGAGCTCGATCTATGAGCCTAATAAATAAGGATAGTACCAAGAACATTTAAAATAAGAAATTAAAATTCATATAAGAACTGTATTCCTAAGTAATTTTGATGTAATTCATATATGAAATTAAATTAAATTTATATTCATAAGAAATTAAAATTTTAAAATATGTACTATATTCCTAAATAATTTAATTGGAACATTTAAAATAAGAAATTAAAATTCATATATTTCATTAACATATATTATGTGTTTTTTTTATATATTTTTAAGATAAGAAGATAATATATATATATAGTAAAACATAAAAATTAAGTTACTTACAATTAATGTAGTTTTATTATTAATTAATAATAATTTGTGATTAATAATATTTTATCCTCTTCACAAAATATTTTTAAAAAAAAATAATAGAAAATTGATAATAATTCACTGCTTATTGATTATTAATTGATGATTTTTTAAATATTAAATGCTGATTTTAATTATTTATAAGTTTATTTTGATAATTTATAATTTATAAGTCCATTAAATTAAAAGTTCATATTTTTTAACAGCTTAATAATTTTTTTTTCTTACAAATCCATTAAATTTGATTTAAAAATAATGTTCTTCATAATTAAGTCGACAAAAAAAATAATATGCTAATGGACTCATAAAGCAAAGCATTTAGGAATACATACACAGGGGTTTATTATAAAATGACCTTGATATTTTGTTCAGATAGGATTTTATTGGAATTGCAGTTTATGTGGAAAGAGGAGATAATATAACATTGATATTATTTTATTTTATTTAAGAACCAAATGGAGTACATAACTATGGGGAACATGCATGTATATGTGTTTTTTTTTAATTTTTATTTTTCTTGTGGTTATTAATTAATTAATAAATTAATTATATGATTTGTTACCACATCTGGGGAAAGACATGGGAACATTTTTGTTGTTAGTTGTATGGTGGACAGAACTAGGACTATCTCTTTCTCTAAATCCTCTTGCTTGGCTTATAATTAATTATATTAAAATTAAGAATATGGGAACAAAAAGAATCAACGTTATAGATCATATATTAATTAATTCTTTTGAAGGCTATATGGTCACCTTTGCCTCAATTTTATATATAATTTAATATAATAATATTATATTATCAATTGATGGACCTGTTTTATATATAATTTAGTATGTTGATTTTATAAGGTTCAAGTATCTTTAATTTTCAGTTATTTCCATTTTTTTTTATTTTTACATCATTTCCTTTTTTTAAATATTTTAGAGAAAAAAATTTAATATAAAAAATTTTTCAACACCATCATTCACTTCTAAACAACGTTTAATATTTAATAAAATTAAATCTGTAAAATTAAAAATTAAAATTTTTTAAACACTTGTCATATGTTAATATGAATTTTAATTTAAACAAAATTTTAAATAATATAAAATAAAAAAAATCAACATTTAAATTTAAAATAATTTATATGATTTAATTCATTGTAATTTTTTTGAACTTTTCTCTCATAATAATCAATAATTTATTATTGAAGCGATATTTCAAAGTAAATTATATAATAATGAGGACGGGAAGACGATTAAGCCACAAAACATATGATGCATGCGTTTAGCTTGTGAAAGAAATTGTACCTAAACACGTGTAGCTGTTAAAGAAAGAGGTATAACAGTACATGTCCAGCATGAACAATTTTTGGACAGCTCTGATTGAGGGGCAATTGGACCCCATCGCGGGCCCCACCTTTTAACTTTGACTATCAAATAGTACGTAGAATCCCTTAAGCGGTGGGAATGGCCCCCTTTATTACTAAAATCCTTTGCGGATCCCGCTTGGAGTACCTGAAATTTATGTGATTGATGTTGTCACGTGCTCTCACTCGCTTTGGAGCGTGTTGTCATTATTAATTTTCTACTATATATTCTTTTTTATAAGTTTTATTCTCTTCTTGTAAGGGAAAGAGATGACAAGAGTTACGTTACCAAATTTCTTTTTCTTATTCTACCGTGCCTTTTTTTTTTTTTAAAAAGTATCGGATTCCTCTTGACGTTTTGTGAAGAACAAAAATTATTTTTTTTATCATTATTTTATGGCTTTTGTATTAAATGTTTCACTAAAAATAGGTAGATATAAATTTCTTTTTAAGGAATTTCAAGTTGTTCTTTCACTAAATCTCAACCTTCAATTCTTCAATTTATTTTTGAAAAATATTGAATATAATGTATAAACATCCAACATAAAATAAATAATTATAGTAAACTATATAATTTAATATGATTAAAAATTAAATTTAAGATGTCAGCAATTCAGTTTTAATCACACCCCTAAATGTAAATATCATCCTTCAATTAATTTCCTAGTCTCAATCACTAAATAATTACACTAAGAATTAAATTTGCATGATCACAAATAAAAAAATATGAGAAAAATTGCAACATAAATAGGAGAGAATAAAAAATTGGCAAAAACACGTGTGGTTAGGTGCGCGTGGAAAACATAAGGATAGTGTTTGCGGGTACAAAGAAAAAAAAAAAACAAAGGATGAGAAAAAGAGTAAAGCAGAGTTAGGAGCATAAGAAGCAAAGCAAAGGTGAAAAACAAGAAAAGAAAGAAAAGGTAGCAAATGGGTCGGCTAAAAGCGAGACATTGGTACGGACACCTTAGCTACTGTTCCCTACTCTCTCTCTCTCTCTCTCACTTCATCTATTAAACACCCAAAGCTCTTCATTCCATAACTCATTTCTCTCTCTTTTTTTTTATTGGGAATTGTTTGTTTCTTGTTGTTGTTGTTAATAGATGACGATGGAGCTTCAACTGGGTCTTGCTCTTCCAACAAATGCTACTACTATGAAAGGTTTGGACTCAAATACAGGGAGCTTAGGCCTTCGACTTAACCAACACTGCAAGACTCTTCAATTGGGTTCACATCCATGGCTCTCTACTTCCAATGGTGATGATGATATAACCACCACCACCACCACCAACCATAACAACAAAAAACGTAGTTTTAGCTGTGCGTTTAATGATATCAGAAACAATGTCGTTTTTGGCGGCTTGCCTCCAACTTTGCCTCTCTTGCTTTGGAATAACAGGCCAAATGAAGATGATGACCCTAAAGATTCTGATAATACTCCTTTTGCCTTCAATAAGTACTCTCTCTCTCTCTCTCTCTCTATATATATATATATATTAATGAATATTTGTTTATTTAATTATTTTTTATAGCAGAGTTGATGAAGATTGTGATGGAATAGTAGGCTGGCCGCCGATTAAGTTCCGGAGAAAAAGGATTTGTCACCGGAGGACGTTGAACAATAATCGGACGGTGGACATTGGGTGCATTGATTGTCATGGTAGGCTATCAAATTCCATGTACATTAAGGTGAAAGTGGAAGGAGTAGCCATAGCCAGAAAAATAGACATTAGCCTCTTCAATTCTTTTCAACCACTTAAACAAACCTTGCTTGCCATGTTTGGGATATGTAAGCTACTAATTTAATAACCTACATATATATATTTATATTATCATAATCTTGATTCTTGATCATTATAGGATATTAATATTGACATATATGTTCCTATTTTCCCCTGTTCTGATCTTGAAACAGATCAAGAAAATTCAAATAACTATGAACTTACTTATCAGGACAGAGAAGCTGACTGGTTGCTTGCTGATGATGATGTCCCCTGGAGGTTAGTTAATTAGATCGTAAAAAAATTTCATTTTTTTCTAAAATTTAAAGCCCTTAATTTAATTTATAATTTATTGTTTTTTTTTAATTTCATGAATTTTTTTTAATAATGTTCTTAAATTTTGCAGAAGTTTTATTCGGTCGGTCCAACGTCTGAAATTGATGAGAAGCAGTGGGTGACAGGCACGACTTGGGAGTTTTTCATAGTTTTTGATGGTCAACTTTTGTGTACCGCGCTTAATTAGCTCTGGTTAAGCTCTGCTAGTTTGAATTTTGATTGACTCTGTGTAATATGAAGTTAGCGGAGAAGGCCAGCCTAGATAACTCTATTAATTACTACTGGATTATCTTTAATCCCAATAGAAATAACATTAATCACTTTTGTATTTTCACTATATAAATAATGATATATAAGTAAATACTGTACCAAAAAAATATATATAAGTAAACAAATAACATAATTTATATTAATTAATTTTTTTGTGTTCTTTTTATCGGTCAAGAGACAATAAAGACATTAAGAAGAATATGTTAAGAATAAATTTATTTATTTCTTTATCCTTTTCTTGCTGGATAACATAGAATGTGTGTGTGGCTATTGTACAGATTTTTTGTTTCTTTTATGGAGTTGCTCAAATGGCGTTATTTTTAGTGAAATGAGAGCTTTCTTATGTAAATGGAGTATTTTTAGGCCAATTGGTGGGTTATGGAAATTAAAGCTTTTCAAGAATTCAACTCTGCATTTAAGAATTACCTAATTTTATATTAATTTTCTTACTAGTTTTTAGCTAATAATTTTCCTTATCATTTTAATTTTTTAATTTAATTAAAAATTTTAAAATAAATGTTATAAAAAATTTAAAATGTTAAAATTTTTAATTTTAAGTACTGAATAGTGTTATTAAATGCCTCCTAAAAAATACAATGAAATGGTAAGAGTTATCGAATTTGTTTAAAATATTATATAACATACTTATTTAAAATCTCTAGCCTTAATTTTTTCAAAAAAAAAAAAAAACCCTTACCTAGATCGTTTTATAATACCAGAGGCATCTATAAGGATTGTGAGCTTTGTTGTTTTGGCAAAATTAATCCCAAGCATGCCAAGACCTGACTCTGCAATATTTTTGGCTGAATTTAGAAGAGTTGGAAGTGCATAACATGCATAAATTTTTTAATATAGCAATTGGCTTCCACGCTCAAATTCTTGAATCTTCTATAGACTTAACCAATTAATGTAGCCTAGTTTGAATGAAAATCCTAAATCCAGCTCGGACTTTTAATGTTTCCTTGGATATTAATAAATTAATTAAAAAAATTATAAATTAAAAAAAAATCATGGTTTTTTGGCTAGACAAGAGTATTTTTGGGTGATTACTATTAGCCTGATTTAATTATATGTGATAGTCGAAAGTAATTATCTTCATAACCAGTCTCTTAATATTGTACATACTGTTTAATAAAAAATTCGATAAGTTTTTTTTTTGATATTTAGTCCTTAGTAGTTATAATATATTTTTTACTATTCTTTATTAATTTTTAGTTATATTTTAATATTTGATTTAGTTTTATGCATGAAAGTTATACTATATATATATATTTATTATTTTTTAATGAATAATTATACAAATGAAACGCATAACCATTACATTTTTTTATAACTGCAATTGTTATTTTCGTTTTCTCTTCATATTAATAAAAAATAACATTGTATTATATCAGAATAATTCCTCAATTTTCTATATGATAAATGAATTTTTCTTTGATAGTTGTAAGATTTTTTTTTTTGGGTAATTGTTGTTATTGTTGGTTGAAGCTAGAAAATGAAAAAGAGAAAGTAATTTAAAGCTGAACATTTGTATTGAATTTATAACGAAAGACTAGAATGATGGTAAGTATCTTTGATAATATAAGTCATGAAAGAATCTATTTGCCCAGATAATATATGCAAACTAGATGAAAAATTAGGCACACTTTTAAATACTATTAGATCTTATGGCATCCCTAACCATAAGTTGATTTTGAAAATTAGAATTTTTATAATGTTAGAAATATCGATCAAACTTCAAATTTATACAATGAGACTAGATTAATAGTCACTCAATTAAGGAATTATATAATTAAAGTAATACTAATTATAAACAATAATAAGAAGAAGGTACATAATATTATTTTGTTTTATTGTATAAAAATATGGAGCCTAAATAAATTAATATTTATTATGCTAGGAAATGTGAAATAGGTTCAAAGTCCTACCTGTAACTTCTTTATGTCATTTTTTAATTTTTGTATACTTTCTCATTGCTAATAAATAATTGAAAATAATCAATGTTAGGTAAATATAATGTAGAAGGTTATTATTATTGCTTTATTTATAGTTAGTATTTTTTTCATAAATGAAAATCTATTAAAATTATATTGAAATCCAAATAATTTATATCAAATTTTTATAATTTTTAATAATGTCCATAGCATCGCGAGTCCTCTCTAATATATTTTAAATTTAATTAAAAATATACTATCTAAAAGTGGAAGTGGATATTTGTAAAATTGAAAAAAGTAGTTGATATTTTTAAAATTGAAAAAGTAAGTATTAGAAATAATATTTTTAAAAATATTTTCATTTTTTGGATTATTTTTCTATATTATATATTTTTATAGAAAATTTTATAAAAATAATTTAAAATAGAAAAATTATAAAAATATTGTGCAAATAAAAGATTTACAAAAAACATTGTATAAACAAAAGTTATAAGATATATGTGGAGTATATGTTGTAAAAATAAAAAAAAATAAAAAATAATTTTATAAACTCAAAACAACAAAATTATTTAAAAATAGTATATATTAATAATACTTTGAAGAAAAAAGTAGTAATACTTTTCTTTTGCTCAAATCCAAATTTAATTTAGAGGGTTTTTGGCCTAATTTAAAAAATTTAGTTTGTAAGTGTTTGGTAGTTATAAATTAATATGAACTCATGAGCATTTAAATTTTAAACATATCTTAAACACGTATTTGATAAGCAATTAACCCATTTAATAAAAAAAAATACCTTATATACGTTTGTTATTAAAAGACCCAAAAAAAATTATAAGTAAATTGTTTAGTTAAACTATGATTAAAAAAAATAAAGACAATACAATAAATTAAATAGTGAAATTAATTTAAAAAAATATTTATAAGTATGAAAAATAATAATCTAGTCCCTTGTAAAAGTTTATTTTTTCAGTTTATAATTAGCTCATAAAAGATTTTAGACAAACAATGCTTTTAGTCCAAGCATTTTTTCGCATCTTTCTTTTTTTTGAACATTGTTCGCCTCTTTTTGATACACTGTTCAAATTTGGATTGAATTTAATTGGGTTTTGCTAAAAAGTTAGGTCTAATTTATTGCTAGAGTTCAAAGTAAGTTTGTTTTTAAACTGAAAAACAAATTCAGTTTAAAAAAAAAATTTGATGAGATATAGTGAGGTTAGAAACATAAATATCTGAATATGATTTTTTGCGAATTAAATCCTCTCTAAGCTGGAGTACTACTTCCCTCAGTTTAACATGGCATGTGATTTGGAAGATCAACTTTATCAAAGTGTACTACGTAATTAAATAAAAGTGAATGATAGTTAAATTAATAAATTTTATTTTCCTTTTATTTGAATTTGAAAATTTTGAATTAATTATAGAAATATGATTGAAAAATGTGAAAAAAAGGGAAGAGTTCTGTCATTGAAGAAAATAGAAGAAGAGGAAAACACGAGGCTGAAAAATGATTGAGTAAAAACTAACTTCTCTAAATCTGTTGCAATCTCAAAATAATTGGATAAGTTAAATGCCATCTCATTCACATCTCAACTAACTAAAACAGCTAGAAATAGCTAAGGCTATGTTTTGCTGTGATGATAAACAATAAGCTTCCAATGCTCCCTCACTTACAAGCTGCAGGTTATTCTTCATCCTCACCTCAAGTTGAAGGCTGATGTCAGTCATATATCCCCAATATGAATAGTGAGGATCGAAACTGTGGTGCTGGAAGAGCTTTTGTAAACAAATCAGCCGGTTGCTGAGCAGATGCAATATGAAGTGGCTGGATGAAACCTTGCTTGTACTTATTTCGAACAAGATGACAGTCAATTTTTGAGTGTTTGGTGCGTTCATGGAAGATAGGATTTGCTGTAATATGATTTGTAGCTTGATTATCACACCAAACTTTAATCGGAAGTTGAACATTAACCTGCAAATCATTCAAATTATATGCTATCCATTGCAATTCACAAGTGACAGAAGCAAGGCTTCTATATTATGCTTCTGCAGAGGACTGAAACCATTGATTGCTTTTTAGTCTTCCACGAAACCAAAGAATTGCCAAGATAAACGCAAAAGCCTGTCAGTGACCTCCTGGCATCTTTGCAAGAAGCCCAATCAGCATCACAAAATCCTTCTAATCTCATTGAATTATTTGCTGGAAAATACAACCCCTTTGATGGCGATCCCTTCAAGTACTTAAGGATATGTAATGCTGCTTGCCAATGTGAAACACATGGAGAATGAACAGACTAAGCTTTTGTGTGGCATGACTTATATCAGGCCTAGTAAAAATGAGATACAACAATCAAACAATTAATCTTTTGTAGGCCTCAGGATGATCATATTTAGGACCATCATATACAAACATATGTGCATTTTTAAGCAAAGGAGTTAAAGCAGGTTTAGCCCCTAAGAGACCAGCTTCCTTAATAAAGTCCAAAATGTATTTTCTCTAATTAACAAAAGTGCCTTTTTCTGGAATGAGATATTTCAAGACCTAAGAAGTACTTTGCTAGTCCAATGTCTTTGATAGTAAATTCTTGATGAAGATATCTTTTCACATCCTCTATCTCAGACATTGAATTACTAGTTAATAGTATATCATCCACATAAACTAAGAGAAGCACTTGAGAACTCATCGTATTCTTTATGAACAAGCAATTGTCACGTGGACTTTGTTGAAATCCATACTTGTGCCGCTTCTGAGTCAGTTCATTATTCCATTAGTTTGAGGCTTGTTTAAAGCCATAAAGTGATTTCTTCAATTTGCCAACCTGTCTAGGCTTTGGTACCTCAAATCCTTCAGGTGGAAGCATAAAAACATCTTCACTCAAGGTTCCATGGAGGAAGAAATTATTTGCGTCTAATTTATGCAAAGACCATCATTTAGATGCTCTAATAGAAAAAAGAAATCTCATTATTACAGCTTTCGCAACCGGTGAAAAACTATCAACACAGTCAACTTCTTCTTGATGATTGTACTCTTTAACCACTAATTTGGCTGTCTAATGATCTAGACTGCCACCTAACTTTAGCTTAACTATCACACCTCATTCTCTCAATTTTAAGGGTGAACTTTTCTTACAATCTATCATAATAATAGTTTACTAAATAAACATCACTCATAATTTAATTTACTAAATATTCTTCAATTACATAATCTAATAGATATTAATATTCTTAAATGCAACTTATTATTGTTTACTACAATAATATAGATAATTATTAAATAATTTTAAAAGACAGTTATATTGGCCCGACCCTAACTACAAGCTGAAGGAGAAAAATATAGAGATGTTCTACTGTTTTATTCTACAATATCTGAAATGTTATATATATATATATATATAAAGGGATGAGTTCAACTACTAAGTAAATAGATAAATATGTAACAAGGGAGAATAAATAAAGTTTAATAATATATATATAATATAAATATTATCTATATTCCAGCTGGATAAATATAATTTTATTCTCAATCATCTTTTATATACACTCAAATATAAATTCTTACTATTTTAACTTCAATCTAAGGGTGCATGATGACTTATTTCGCAAGCCCAATGAAAAATACACATGTGTAGATCAAATTACGTCGGCTAAGGATAATTTTATAATATCATTAAATTTAAACACCCGTCATCAAAATGCAATCAGGCAGATTTATAAAAAAAATATATATATAAAAACTAATTTGCCTAACATAATAAAATTAATCATTTACACATATAAAAAAATATAAACTATTATTATTTATTCTCACTTAATAAGAAAATAATTAACATTCAGAAATAAATCATTATTGTGAATAAATTTACTTAATAAATATTTTTCTCAAAATCAAATATAAATATAATAATTTAAGAAAAATACAATGTCACATATTTATCCAATCACCTAGACTAAATACTGTATTTATTTAATTAACTGGGTTTCTTTAGTAATCTATAGCTTAAACTGGATTCGCTCTTGTAATAATATAAGGATATTATTTAATTTAAATTATATCATAGTCACTATAGTTGTATGCTATGAATATGACATTAAATTTCAATTTCTTAAACTCTAATGATGTTTCGATAATTTTATAACTTTCAAAATTTCTAAAGTAACATTAAAATGAATATTTATCTAATTTCTAAGGTACAATTATCTATCAAATTTTCTAATAAATATTTTTAATAATAAAATTTTAACTATAAGAATTTACTAAGTATTTATAATAATTTTATATCCGATTTTATTACATTATTTTAGTTTATTCATTTTAATAGTTTATTATTATTAATAATATTTTTTTTTCATTAACTAAATTATTTAATTCATATTAAATAGTATTAATTTAATTTATGATATATATATATTCCTAACTTTTAAAATATATTCGTGCTAATAATAATAATAATAATAATAATAATAATAATAATAATAGTCTATAAAAAATTAAAAATAATATTTTTTACTTAAATTTTCTTATTTTATTATACTTTACACTATTTATAACACTAATAATAATAATAGTAACATTAACAATATTTACTTAGATATTAATATTATTTAATTAATAATTACTAAATTTTCTTTAATTTAACAAATAAATTTTATAAATAATAATAAAATTAATAGTATACAATTCATTTACTTTATAATACTTTTATTTTTATTTTTCAACAATCACTTATAATAGAGTCATAAAATTAATAACTTTATTCATGTAATTAAAAATATACTTTTTAATTATTATCATTTTAAAATTACTAATTTATGTTAAATTAAATTTTCAATTATATTAGAGATAATAAAAATAAAAATGTAACTATTTAAGTATACAATTAGTAAACTATATATATATATATATTCATTTAATATTAATAGTGACAGTAATTATGATGGTGATATTAATTATTATACAAATTTTAAAAGTTACTAATATTTATAAAATTTTTTAGTTATAATACTTTACTACTACAACACTAATAATATTAATAATTTTATTACTGCTTAATACAATTTATATTTTTTTACAATTATTATAATTTATTCTTAAGTAAAAATAATAGTAAACTAATTATTATAATTATAACAATACCAATAATATATTTATAATTAGATTTTAAATCATATTTTATTTACCATCTAATTTAATCATTTAATAATTAATTAACTTCTTTTTATTTATAATAATATGATTAATTTATTTTAATTTTGTAAAAAAAATTCTTATATAGTTAATAATTTAATAGTAATATTTAATATAGCTTAATTTAATAAACTATTTACTTATTATCTTTCAATTAATTTACTTATCTCACAAATATATTTATTTATATCTTTATACCTAAAATACTATAAATTTATTTTATAATTTACTAACAAAATTTATAATTCAATAATTAAACTTAATTTAACCATCAATATATTTACTCTAAACGAATATACATATATATTCATATATTAATAAAAATTCATAACTAATAACTATTAAATGATAACTTAATTAATTGAAAATTCTTTTTAATTTATCCTAATATACATATATATAGAGTTTCTTAAATACTCATCTATAATTTGCATATAATATACCAAATCAAAACTTAAGACGAGAGGATTCTAAAAATACTCATTTCGTCAGAAAAAGTGGTCAGAATAGCCCTCCCAAAATGACGCCGGCCTGAGCTTCGATCAGCCAATCGGGCGGCGTGTGCGGCAGTCTCAGGTGGGGGATCATAGCGATTTTGATGGTATTGAAAAGTTCATCGAGTTGGCTTTACCGGTTGCCGGCGAGTGACACTAAAAGGTCACCGAAAATTGAGAAACGGAGCTAAAGAAAATTATTGCTCCAAGTTCTCTCCCTCTCCCTCGTTATTGTTCTCTGTGTAATTTTTTACCAGACTGGTCTCTTTCTCTCTCTCTCTCTCGGTTTTTCTTTTCTTTTCCTTCTCTATTTCTTTTTCTTTCACAAATTTTCATTCCTTAATTTGAAAATATCAATTTAATCCCCTCAATTTATTCCCAGTTCTGCCACTGACCATAAAAACTCTTAATCTGAACCTACTGAGTAACAACAACCTAACAAGCCATGATCCAATCCAAGGATCATTGTAATATGATAAAGTATAATCGTAATATTTTCTAATAATATGACGGTCCTTGAAGCATTATTTTCCCTTTGGAGAGTGTCTGGTGTGATATAGCCTAATTGTATTACTTTTATTAGTAAGGTTTCTACCTAGATATCAATGGCAAGCACTAGTAATTCCAACAAAGCAAGCTCAAAATGAAAAAATCATCATAACGGTATTATTAAGAAACTCAATCAACAAAGTTCAAGTGGCATAAAATAATGGTTCCCAATATTTTGTCATATTTATAGGCACGGAAGCTCCCACCATATCATGTGGTGTCGGCTTCTTAATTTATTGTTGTTCATATTTTTCATTCTCTGAAAAAATACGTTATTCAACTTATTCAAAAGAGTAACTCTTTTGATTTTTCTTTTTATGATTTGTCAGATGATAACATTTAATTTTGCATGAAAATTTTTTTAGACCCATTCATTGACCCAATCATATTATTTGATTTATACAAATTTAATATTTTTAGTTATATTACAAATCAAATTTAAGTAAAATTAAGTCCAATATATTAAATTAATTTAGACATGAATTAACAATAAAAATTAATATTTTTTTGAAAAGGAACAATAAAAATTAATTTAAACATGAATTAATAGTACCAATTTTCAACTCCACTTGTTCCAGTTCAAATCATTAAATCATATTACAAAATTCCAAAAATATTGAATGGTTTGCGCTTGAAATACCAACTAAAAAGAAGTTTTTTTTTTGTTTTCTTTTTTATGAAGTGCTATTATTTATTTGTTTCAATAGATGAGTAAATTGCATCTATCAACTCTTAAAAATATAATGAGTAAATTACATTATCGTCTCTCAAAATTTTATTTTTTTTACCTTTAATGGAAGTGGATGTTACATCATGTACTATATTAACACATGAAATAGCTAACATGAGACCACGTGTTGATGTGATACTAAGTCAATTCCCCCAATAAATGTATTAAAAAAAACAAAAAAATTAAATCTAGTTCAAACTCTAAACCTCCAACATACAATATACATACTTTACTAATCCAATTATAAACCCTTTAATATTAAATATGTTGCTATATATATAATTAAATTAAACAACTTAAATTCAAACTAAAAATTATGTTAAAGTGTGCATAAGTATATTCTCATTAAGCGACAATATATTCAAAATATAATATTAAAATTAATTTTGATAGGAAACAATAATATTATTACTAAGGAAATTAATGAACTCTAGCTAATTACATGGTAAGGTTGTTCATCCACCTGTTGGCTTGGTCAACTCGACCAATCTAACCCGATTGGCCAAATTTAAAAAAAAATGTCGGACTGCAGGTTTATAATTATTTTTTTTTATTTTTTAGTGGTGTCTCAAGTTGGCTTAAAAATTATTAGACTAACCCAATTCAACATATATATCACTCACTATGTCTATCCATTTCCAACGTGAGATTTCTTTCTTTATCTCGCACTTGAAATTCTAACAATTTTCTCCTCAAGTGTGAGCTTTCACATTGGGCTAAGACTCTCCTTGAGTGGAATCTTTTTAAGACTTGAGTATACAGTATCACCTTAGATCCATTATACTCCACCGGTCTGGGCTCACTGGGAGTAACCTTGCTCTTCCTAATGAAGTTGACAACCATTGAATCAGACACCGTTTCCATACTTTTTCTTGTTGAACCTGACTTAGATACCAATTGTTAGGTATGGGAAGCCCACTTAGTTGGAAGATTTTTTTTATGGGCTTAGTTGACATGAACCCCAAGTATAAAGACTAGAGACTCACTCGTCATTATACTTGGAAACGGCTCATTGGAAAGCCAAATCAATTTCTTTGCTAAGTACTTGACCCAATTACAATCTGTGGAAGAGAACTTTAAAATTATTCGCTCCAAGGTAATTAGCTTTGTTATAGTAAATCTTGATCCAATAAGAACCAAGAACAAGAGAAGATGTTCTCTCAAAAGAAATCTGGAATTTCCATTATCAAATTATCTAAATCTCTTGAAAAGATTTGTAAGATGGTTTAAATATGGTTTTGTAGACCCTTAATTTTGGCCCTAGATAAATCTAGTCCTAATTTAAAAGCCCAAATCAAATTCGGTACCAAATAAAAAAATGCATGAATCAAGTCCGGACTGATTTAAGAGCCAAATCACTAAATCGACCCAAAGTGTCATTACGAAATGACCATTTCTCATGGCCAATTTGCCATGAGTCGGTTTCTTAATTCTCTAATCCTACTTAAATCAGACTCTTTTAGATAAGCATATAGTTTTCTAGCGAGATTAGGACTTCTGATCAGATTCACTGTAACTAAACCCTAATTAAACAATATAAAATGAGAGCCAAGACCGTGGAGCAAGAATGAGCAGTTAGCAATCAACAATTAGCAATTAACAAAAAGAGCAAAAGAGAAAAAAAAACAAAAGAAACATAGAGTAACCCTAAACACAAAGAACATAAGAGAGACATAAAGCAAGCTGAGAAACCTTTAAGCAATATTGCCCGAGGAAAGCACAATTGACCCAGGCTATTAAAGAATCTTCAAGGCAGAACCCTAACATCAACTTTAAGAGAGGATTGTGACAGTTCAATGTTTGGTTCAATATAACTATTTGGTGGAGCCAACAACGTAGATATGTTGTTTAATAAGTAATATTTATTAATAGATTATCATCCATTTTTTGTTACATAACTATAGAGATTCATTATGCTTTGATTTGTTGATTTGTTTAAAATTATGAACAAAAACCCTAATTTTGCAAATGAAAAACCCTAATTGTATTTAATAATATTGTAATCTAAAATTCCCAATTGAATCTTAAAACCCTAATTTTATAAATTGACTCTAATTTTGTGATTATTTGTATGACGATTAATTGCATGTAGAAATTGATTGTTTAATTGTGTTTGTTTTATTATTTGGATCATAAAGTACTTGTAAAAGGCATGTTTCTACTTTGTGGGTGCCTTATTTATATAAATTGTTTCTTTTAATTAATTTATATTTGGGGATTATTGTAAGAGACATGTTTCCACTTTTATATGGGTGTCTCATCTTATTTCATTTGTATTATGGACATTTGGACATTGTAAGGGCATATTTTCATCCTTGTATGAGTGCACGTTTTTATTGTTTATTTGTTTGATTTATGGTATGGCGTTTTTTTCATTAATTTATTTGTAATATGAGTAACATCATAATAATATAAAATTTAATAATATTTAGACTTTAAAAGGAGGTCATTTCTAATGAACTAGGCATTATGGAGGTGCTGGGCCACTTCTCACCTTCCCCATACGTATCCAACTTTTCGAACCTAGTAGGGATTGAGGATTCCTTGAAAATTGAGTCATTCTTTCCTGCTATTTTCTTCCTGGCCCATCCAGGAAGTGACTTATATTCTCCGGATTTAGGCCCGTATTCTCCAAGGCCCAGAGCCTAACAACGCTGAAGTCGCAAGAACTATTTCACAGGGAGTAGGGTCGAAAATCTCCGCTCACAGTGGTGCCTCCATTGGGGATAAGAGAAGTTGATCTACTGGTCTTTATATTATTTCATTTTTTTCTTGTTATGATATTATCCATGCATCACTTAGAATTGCATCATGTATGAGTTAGGATGCCCTTAGTAACCCATATTATGTGTGTGTAAGTTATACCATACTTTCATTTCAGGTATGGAGATCAAGCATTGCATATCCACTCATAGCTTTGTACCTTTTGGTATATACTTGTGAACGAAAATTTTTGCCCCTACTTTCGGTAGAATGGTTCTTGCGACTTCGGAACTGCTAGATTTTGAGCCTTAGAGAACATGAGCCTAAATCCTGAGAATTGGAATCGCCATCCGGACGGACTGGGAATGAAATAGAAATGGGTGAATGACTCAATTCCTAAGGAATTCCCAATCCCTACTTGGGTTCGAAAAGTTGGATATGTATGGGGAAGATAAGAATGACCCAACACCCCCATAATGCCGATTTATTGGAATCAACTTCCTTTTCAGGTCTAAATATTATTAAATTCTTATATTATTATAACATTATTCATATTACATATAATTATAGAAAATAATGAATCATATTATGAATTAACACAAACAAGCAAATAAACAAATAAATTGGGAGCCTATATGAAGATGAAAACATGCCTTTACAATGTCCCAATGTCCATACAAGTAAATAAAATAGGACACCCACCGATTGGTGAAAACATATCCTTTACAATAATAAAAAAAACCCTTAAGATAAATTAGATTACATGATTAAACAAACAAGGCATCCACAATGTGAAAACATGCCTTTTACATCCTTGAAACCTAAATAATAAGTCTATAAATATGATTTAATCATCCATCAAAAGCAATAAAATCAAATATCATAATCCATCATCAAACATATAAAAATGAATCAAAATTAAATTCATGAAATTAGTGTTACAACATCAAATTAGAGTTTCAATTATAATCTTAAGGTTTTAGGGTTTTTTTTTAAATTAATGTTTTACTATTAAAATAGGGTTTCCTTTGTAAATTAGGATTGTAACATACCAATGAGGGTTTTATAATGTAGAATATGGTCTTATTCTAAATTATAACTAAACATGCAAATCTAGGGTTTAATGTGCTAAGTAAGGCTAAAACATATAAAATTTAGGGTTTTATGCTAAATACTAAGGTTGGATATGCAATTTAGGGTTTTGGTTCAAAGTTGGAATTCTTATAAGCAAAACAAAGTTTAATCCTACACTTAAGATGCAAGACTAGAGTTTAAAACATACATTTAAGATTTTGTAATGTAATTCTAAGGTATAAAATGGAATTAGGTTTTCGGATGATTTAAATCATAAATCTAAAGATCACTGTAAAGAAAACTTTACAAAACCATACTTATAATTTATTAATACAATAATCAAGTATTGAAGTTGATTATTAAATTTGGTTGAATTGGTTAATAAGAATTATACCTGCATTTTAGGCTCCACCAATCATAATTTGTTAAACCAAGCTCACTTGTGCCACTGCCTAGATCAATTGCAATATTGGTTGAGCGAATGCAATATGAAGACAGTTGCTACTAAGCTACTGCCTCTCCTTGTTGCATTGATTGCCTTCTTTTTCTATCTCAATTTGCTCTCTGTCTCTTACTTTAATTTACTAATCTTGTTCTTCTGTTTTAGGTTCTCTTTCCTGTTTTCCTTTTGATTCATACTTATAATGTTTAAATTAGGGTTAACTTTGATTATTAATCCTAATCCGGTTCCAACACTTAATTGTTATCCGAGATTTTCACAAGTTAAACATAATTAGGACTTATAATTTTGGTTGAAACTAAACTTATGTCAAATTAGACTTGCTCATATCAAACTAGGCCATGACCAATTCGATATAAGCTTTATGCTCGTATCAAATTGGACATTGTCCAATTTGTTATGAGTGAAGCTCATATCAGTTTGGACAATGTTCAAATCGATATGAGCTCACTCATATTGATTTGGACATTGTCCAAATCGACATGAGTGAAGTTCATGTCAATTTGGATGAATCCAATTCGATATGGGCATAGCCCATATTGACTCAAACCAAATTGAATCAATCTTTAATTTTCATATCAGACTTAATTTGGACTTTTATAAGTTGGACCAGTATAATTTGTGCCTTTTAAAATTGGACTGATATAATTCAAGGCTTTAAACTAGGTTTAAGATTTTAGAATCACACCGTATTTGGCTTGGCCTCATTCAATCGGAATCAGACTTGTTCAGGGCCAAGATTATGGGTCTACAATACTTATTATAGAAACCTAAACTTTTTACCCTAAAGACTAAAGTCTATGTAGTTGGCCTAGTAACTTTTCATAGGTTTTTTCTAATTACTTGTTGTTTGACTATGATTGACATATCTTGGCTCAAGTTAAGGCCTATTTGGTTTGTCTTTTCCTAATATGACCTAGTTATGATGAAAACCCAAAATTATTTTATGGCCCAAAAATTATTTTAAGCCCAAACTCAAAATCATTTTCAAAACTTTTCAAAGTAGGCTTAAACCCCCATTTTCAATGAAAATAGGTCAAAAATTACTTTCTATCCTATGGCCCAAGAATGAAGCCCAAAATTAATTTTTAAAATGAGTTTTGAAATATTTTCAAAGATGAATTTAAAATCATTTTTCCAAAATCAATCATTGGGATTTAAAATTAAAACTCTTTTATAATGCTTCAAAATTTTTGAAAAGGTCCTGTAAGTAGTTGGATCAATTATAAAATACTAAAATCAATTATGGGCCTTATTTATGCCAAGACTTGTTAGTTATGAGCTTGTTTGTTGCATGGATCATTAGTTGCTTTTTCAAATGAGTAGTCCATTTATAATAAACCTATTAATTTTGCTTTAATCCACAATATGGAAGAAATGCTACTTAGTAAACCTAAAGGATTAAGGCTTAATTGGTAGCAGTTATCATGGACTGAATTCTTTATTTAAAAATACAACTATTGGTTTTTTCATTTGAGTGATTCTTTCGAAAATAAAATATCCTATGTTGATATTTTTGTTGACCATAACACCTAGGAAAAGGGACTCGCCACTTGCGTGTGGGAGATATAAGGTGTAATGTTTAAAATTTTAAATACTAAACTTTTAATTTAATATAAATAATTGATAGTGAATTAGGATATAAGTAGTATGGATAAGTGATATAAATAGTGGATCTTAAAAATTTACTAAAGAAATTATGTATTTTTACGTTTTTACGAGATTAAAAATTGAATTTGAATCAAAGGCTAAGGGTGAGGGTGCACCATAACTAAGATGAGATTGACCACACTAGATTGAACATATTATATATATATATATGTGGACATGTGTGTGTGTAGAACTCTCTCCTTTCTTCTTGCTTCATCATCCATGATCATCATCACCAACACCACCAAAAGCTCCTTATTTCTTCCTTCTTTTCAAGAATTTGCTAAAATTTGAGAGAAAATAACATCTAGCTATGAGTTTTTAAAAGAATAAGCTAGAACAGGTGAGATTATCAGCAAGTGATCGAAGAAAAAGAGGAAAAAGAGAGAAGAAGAGAGAAATTGAAAGAGGCATGTGCTTTTGTATTATAATTTGTAAATATATGAATTTTTATGAGTTTTAATGTTTGAATTGATTAATTGAGTTATTTATAATGAAATATTTCTTCAAAGTATTGATTAAATAGATTGATGAGTGAAAAATAACTTTTATGTGATGAGTTTAATTCTTAATTCAACTCTTAAGAGAATTGGGAGGTTTGATGATGTTTTTAGCCATGTGAGATGGTTGAAAGTTTGATTAAGTTAAGTTTTAGTAAATTATTTGATATGAACTCTTTTTATGTCAAAAATTTGATCTTGATACATTTTTAACTTGTATCTTCAATATATTTGTGTTTAATGAAGTTACAAGTGTAAAATACATGATTTTGGGATGCCACGGGCATGGCTTAAAGGTTCCATGGGCGTGGTATCAAAGTCGGGATCATTGGAGGAAGAATTACTCTAAAAACAGACCCAAAATCAATGCCACGGGCGTGGAAATTGAGTTCCACGACCATGGGATTGAGAGTGAGGCTGTTTATTTAAAAAATTTGATAAAATAGAGCCGTTCTGAATGCCACGACCGTGACCCTTGAATGCCATGACCGTGGGGTCTATAAAGGCATTTGACAGCTTCATTTTGTATCCCACGAGCTTGGGGTTGAGATGCCACGATCGTGGGGTACCTTGATGATGTTTTTGGCTTGTATTTTGTGATATACGGGCCTAGTATGAGGCTAATATGTCTATGTTTCTTACTTTTGTATTGAGAATTCATGTGTATATGTTAAAAGTATGGAAAAGAGTGATAAACTTTGGATATGTGACTAATATATATAATACTAAATGTTGATAAAAGTATTGTACCATTGAAGTGATATAAAGAAATCAGTGTTAATCAAAACTAATGAATTGCCCAAATCATACTGATTTTAGATCTAGCTTTGGATTGAATGGCTAACCAGAGGAATGATAGCCATAGTGATAGTGGGTATCTCGTGCCATTAATGGAGACATTGTGTCATTAGTGACAGTGGACATAATTGTCATTATATATATATATTCTTGAGACTTGGCATTAAAATTGCTACACTAACCTGTTATCCAAACCTATGATCTGAGTTCAGTATGTATGGGCATATTTAATGAAGTTATCCAAATTAAAAATATATGTGAATATGATGTTATGAATAATGAAAGAAATGCAAAATAATAATATAAGTCAATTACTTAAAATTGACTTACTGTGTTACAATGTGAAAGTGATTGGTAATGTATATATTAATATTTTAAGTGAAAGTTCTAATGCACAGAATAGAAATGTTATGCTCAAGTTATTGAATTAATCAATAACTTTATAAGTGTTGTAATAATTGAAAGTGTATATAATGATATAAGATACAAAGTGCCCCAAAGTATAGTACTAAATTTAAGTGTTGAAAATTATAGATTGAATAAAATTATCCTATATGTGAAACTATAAAGTAAGACTTACTGCAAAATAAATAAGTGTAATATGAGCAATGTTAACAAATGAGAAAGTAAGTCTTAAATAAAATGATTCAGAAAGAGAAAAGTTGTAATACCGAAAGTGTAGTATAGCATGATGACTTTTATAAAGTTAAAGTTATTATTTTGTGTAATCAAAATATTATGTTGGTTTGCTATTGAAAATAGTTAATATATTGAAATATTTCTTAAAATTGAGTGTTATTACAATATTTCTATAAATATTTTTCTTTATATTAAATGACAAAATATGTTTATACAAGCACCACTAAGTTTTGCTTAGCGTGTTAGAATTATTTTCTAACACGTAGGTATATGGTGATTGGAGCAAATTAAGAAGTGGAATTAAGGATCTCAGAAAATTATCTACATTACATATAGAAATCTTTCATATATTGTACTTATAAGTTATGAAATGTATATATGCAATTTAGTTTGGCTATTTGAGAGATTGTACAAATTTGTAAATATAAAAGGAATATATATATTTAGAGGACGAAGTTTGAAATTCTAGTGAATGATTATCGAATAAAGTAATGTATTATATATTTATTTGATTTGATGAACTTATGATGGTTATCTGATTTATAATTAGTATTTGGATTATTGGAGATATTGGAGATTGGTTTAAATGTTGAATTTATAAGTATTGTATTATACGGACTGTATTATTATTTAAAGATTTTTGTTAGTAACATTCTAAAAGAAAACATTGTCAATGAATTGGCTAGATTACTGATAGTATATCGAGTAACATTCTCTGATAATTTTATGTGAGAATTGCCAAGGGATGTTACATTTACTGGTATCAGAGCCTGGTTTAGGCGTTTCTAGCATGTGGAGTTATGGGAGAAGTAAAATACAATTGTCTAAGTTATGTGAATCGAATAAGTAGGTATATGTTTAATACAATTGATATTTCATATATTTATGGTAGTAGAATATTTTTTAAGAATTGATTGAGAATTCATAGTGTATTATTTGGAGTGCACTAGACCTATTTGTAAAAAAGAATGATGTGAAATGAAAATAAGGTATAAGTAGTTAAAGAGATATACCAAAAAAACAAAGTAAAAGTGTAATAATTTATTAGAATATGAGGAATGAATTATATCAGATAGATAAATTTTGAGGATGAAATTTCTTACGAGGGTGTGAATTGGCATACTCTAAAATTTTAAGTATTGATTTTCTATATTAAGTGAATATATGGGTGCAAATTGGATTGATTATAACATTATGTGTAGCTTAAGTATTTGGAATTGATAGTGATAAGGTTAAATAAGCCTTAATAAGAGTAACATTAAATCCGAGTATGGATAATATCCGTATATTTGGAAAAAATTTTGAAAAGATAAGAAATTATGAAAATACCCTTATGGCTCGAAATGAATTTGAGCTGTAATTTAGATGTGAAATATGGATAATGGAGTTTTAACGTGTCAAAAGTAATTATTTTTTTAATGTTTCGGCATTAAAAGTTGAAGTGATAGTTAATTAAAGAAAGTGAATGTCATATCCATGATTTTGGAGAAATTAAATAAGTACTTGGAGATATAAAAGTAGTATATACCCAATATATATACCTAGTGTATATATAACATAACCATATGGTATATTAATTGTATATGTTGGATATATATATTACATACTTAATATATTTAATACACATATAAGATACATTTGATGTGTATATAAGATACACATTATTTGTGCATATGTGTGTATCCCAATTTTTTTTTTAAAATTTCTAATTTTTGGAAATTTGATAAAATATATTATAATTAAATTTCATAAATTAAATTAATGATTTTAAATAAAAAAAATAATGGGATTTTAAATAAAAAGTGGAATGTATATGTAATATATATACAACATATAAAAGTCAACACTTTTTAATGAAAAAGTCAAAAGTCAAAGTAAAAAAAGATATTTTAGAAATTAAATCTTCAAAATTTTAAATTATTAAATTAATTCAAAAATAAATAATTTTTGAATGGAAGAGATATTTTTGGACTTTTAATTTATTAAATAAATAATTAAAAAATTAATTATTAAATTAAATTAAATAATATATATATGGTTCAAATTAAAAGATGAAAGAAAAGAGAAAATCAAAAGTCATTTTCATCTTCTTCTTTTTCCTCTTTGGCCGAAACCTCCATTGGTGGTGTCCAAGGAATTTTGCTCTTCCATACTCAATTTATTGAAGGATTTAACAAGTTTAAAGTTAAATTTTGGTGATTTCCACTAAATTTGGTAAGTTTTCAACTCATTTCTTTGAATTTCATGAAAATTTTGATTATGTGTGATTTTGGATTTTTAAGTAGTATGTTATAATTATTGGAATTGGTATGTATGATGTTATTTTGGATTGTTAACAATGATTTTAATGTTGGATTGAAGAAATGGCTAAGATTGGTGAAGAGAGAGAATTTAGGATTATGTAATTTTTGGGGTTTTGAAATCATGGTTTTTAATTGTGCAAATTGACTCCAAATGAGTTTTTTTTTTTTTTTTTTGCATAAACAAGTATTTTAAAGTAAAAAATTGGATTTGGTTGTGTTTGGTTGGAGTTTGAGAATGGAAGTGTGATTTAGGGTTTTGAAAAATGATTTTTCCAAAGTTATTGAATTATATAATTTTATTGGTTTAATCTTGTTGTTTGGTGATATAAGTGATGAATATAAGCTTAAAATAATTAATGGATTGTGTTGGAATGGAAAACCTTCAATGGGGGAAGGTTATGCCATTTTAAGGTTTTGTGTATAAGAGTGTGTTTTTATAATGTAAATGGTTTAAATGTATTAAAATATGTTTCTAATAATATAAATAAGCTTAATATATTAAAATGAATGGCCTAGTATGAGAATCCAAAGTTAAAGTGAGGTTAGCCTTAAATTTTAAATTTTTGCTTGGGTGGGGTTTAACTATGGTTTAATATTAAAAATGCCATAAATGTGATACTAAATGATTATTTGCTATCACATTTGGTTTAGGCATTGAGGGAAATTATTTTGCTTCATCCAAGTAGTGAAGGGCAAGTTGTAAGGATAGGATTGACGGTTGTTTTAAGCTTGTTTTGGTTGCTATTTGAGGTAAGTATAAACTTTGAATACATTGGTTATGTTTGCATGACATTTGGGCTTAACATATTTTGGTTGAAAACTGTGTTAAGCTACTTGATACATTGATTATGTATGAATAGTGTGCTATGACATTTGTAATGTCATTTATGTGTTAAATGCATTGTGAAAAGCCATTGATAATGGCTAAATTGTGTAAATGTGATTAATATGTGAATTATGTGTAAATACCCAAAGTAATTTGGTAATGTGTTGTGAATGCAAAAATATGGTATAATGTAAGGAGATTTGTGGAAACATAATGAAATGAATTGATATTGATATAAATGAGAAAAATGAGAAAAATGAGAAAAGTGAGAAAAAGATGAGAAAATAAGGCAATGTGCCTAGCTTGATTATGTGACAATGAGAAAGAGATTGATAATGAAAAATATGAATAAATTGTGTGCCTAGTATGTTATTCAATTTTCAGAGTTCTGTATTTGGCGGCATGCCTATGATTTGCCTACGGGCTAGACGCTGGGCGTCACTGTGAAAATATTTTTAAGGTAAAATGATCGGGTCGTAAGCCTCAAAAATAAGTCCTTGAAGCTGGGCTGGGTAAAATGACCGGGCCGTAAGTTCAGACCTAGTTGGACTGTTACATTGATATTTTGTCTACGGGGCTAGACACATGGTGTCATTATAGACCAAAACAGTAACTCTAGAATTTGAATAGCATATTAGTTATCTTTGGGCCCATGTTTGTGTTTATTTTTATGTGAATTGTAGATTGTGAAATATTTGAAAAGTATGAGAAAATGGAATGATGTGATATCCATAAGTATTTTGCATTGGCCTTACTTTACAGTTTTATTATTATCAAAATTTGTAAAAGCTTAGCGCGATTGTAATTCGTTGCACAGGTGACATGGGCGATTTGGTAAAGCCGAAGAATCCTACTAGTCCTAGTCATGTCTTGGCTTGCATTTATCAAGCTTGAAGTATTTTTTGGTATATCAAGATCAGAGCCATTTGCCAGCATGTACATATTTGATATTATAGTATATTTTGATGTTATGTATATTATGTTTATTTTTGAAGTATATATTGTAAATTGTAAAGAATGTTTTGGATAATTTGTTTAAAATAAGATTCTATATGTGTTGTTGATATATATATATATATATCTATGTATAAATATTTTGAGAAAATATGGAGAAATTAAGAAGTATTGGTGAAATGGAGATTTGATTTTATTGGGAGTGTTTGTTTTATGCAAGTTGAGTTTATTAAATTTTGGGATGTCCAATTTACAGACAAAACTCTGGCATATTTTTTTCCAGAGATTTTTATATAAAATGTTTATTTTGGGTTCCTATAACAAATAAAGAATATTTATATACTATTTAATTTTATATATTTAGTTTTTAAAATTTTAAATCATAAATGTGAAAATTTTTTTATTAAACAGGTATGTGACAATTTTGTACTATATATGCGTATTGTACATATACTGAAAATATATATTGTACGTATATAGGATATAAGGGTGTTACATTTATTTTGGTATCAGAGCCTAGGTTTGAGGTTCTCGACCTAGGAAGGTTATTAGAGAGAGAAAATTGGTATTTAAAAAAATATTTTTCAATTATGATACATACATTGACACTGGCAATTTATTTGATCCTTGATATGGCAATGTCCATTTGATATACCAGATATGAGTTGAGATGACGTCTGGGTTATATAGATCAGAGTGGCACAATAGAAGCGTCATTCTGGAACTTATGGATTAAGAATTTTTGAAACTTTTATTCGAAATTAAGATTCATAGTTGATTGAATTGATGAATAAGTGAAATTTAGAAAAATAATCTAGGGAATGATTTAAGATATGAAATAAAAAGTTTGAGAAATGGGCATGATAGTTACAGAAAATTCTATATGTGTACTACAACGTGATATTATTCAAATTTTTGGATAAATCTAGAAATTTTGGATAAGTTTGAAAATTTAATGGAAAGTTATTCTATATGTTAGAATCCAATGAATAAAAAAATTCATAATTTTTAAAGATGAATTTCTAATTAAGAAAAATAGAAGAACACGGGTTGTTGGAACAGTTCCAGCAACTCAAAATATGTAAAAATTAAGAAAAATATTTAAAAGCTATGGCAAACCAACCCAAAAAAAATTTTAAAATTTATATACAATATTATATGTATTCCTAGAACATATGATTAAATGTTTATTAATTTTTTTAAGATTTAATACCTAAAAAAATGGATAATCGGGTGCTTCTAGAGGAATTATTAAAGAGACAAATTCTGCGGGTTTGGAAGATTTAATTTTTAAATATAGTAAATCAGGTTGAAAAAAATCTAAAATTTTAAATATAAATCCATATATATGTCAAGAGCACATGGCTAAAATTTTACAAGCTTTTATAAAGAATTGGTAAGAAATATAAAAATTGAAAGTGAGATTGACATAAAACTAAGTCATACAACTTTGTGTACATGAGTAATAAATTAATTTCATGAGACAAATGAATAAGAAAAATTATGAAAATTTATATACAGATGGGTAGAAGTATGAAGAAGAAATATGGTGTTTTTAATAATTTAGAACAAAGAGTTTATAAAAAAAAATCAAAGAGGGAAATGATATGTGATAGTGAATTGTTTATTATAAAAAAAATGATGCATGATTTAGGGTTTGAGTATGTAAAATTAGGATATCTAAATGGATGATGTTAATTAGTGTAATAAAATGAATTAGTGTTGTTTAAAAGTAAATGTTATGATCTTAAGATTAGGAATGTGACATGGATGAGATTTGGTGAGGTTCATGTTGTTGGTTGTATTATATGAAATTAAAATTTTTGAAATGGGTTTCTATAATTGTGAAAGTGATGTGTTTTGATGTTATATTAATATAAAAATAATGTTTATAAAGTTATCTCTTGAAAATGAGATTAATAGAATGAAGTTTAAGTAAAGTAGTAAGTTGAAAATTTAGAGTTGTAAGGGAATTTCTATGAAGATTGTTTAGATATTAATAGTTTAATATTTAATAAGCATGGGAGTAATTTTAAATGAGTAATATTAATTATGAAAATATCATGTAATGTGTAATGTGGTTGATAGTATAGATACTGGATATGAAATAAAGAGAAATGATTAAGAAAGTGAAATATATACATATGAAAGAGTATGATAGTGTATGGAAAATGTGAGAGAGAAGTCACATTGGAAATGTGACTAATAATTATGTTAAAAAAATGATGAATGAGGATAATTTATTTATTATATAAGAATGAGAAATGATAATATTCCATGAAATGTGATAAATGTTCAATATATATATATAAAAAGTTGAGTATAATTATGTGATTGTGTGTATACACGTATATGATATGTGTGGTGAATTATCCAATACGGACACTAATATGATATGTAAGAAAATGTGGAAAGCAAGTCATATTATGAATATGACTTATAGATATGTATGTGGATGATTTAAAAATATGAAAAATATTTAAAATGTGAAATAATATGAATTTGTGATATGAAGATGATCATGATAAGGTTGATCACCTAGAAATTGTGACAATGTGATGTAATGTGAAAGTGATCAAGTATTGAGTTGATTACTTAAAGATGTTAAAAAGTATTATTGAAGTATTATGGTATGTTTGTAACCCTATATAATTATTTATTTTATTTAAGAAGGAGAAATTGGTAAAAAAAATAATTGTTGAATAAGTTGAGATATAATTAGTAATTATTAGTAAATGGATTTTAAAATTGGGAAAGAAGTTTTGTTAAATAATTGTATAAAATTAGTATATAAATATATGAGTTGTTGATGATAATGTTAATGGATCATGTGTTTAGGCTAATAAAAACAAGTAAATAATGGTAACTTGTCTTAAAACAGAATTGATACGCGTTAACTCTTCATGTAGTAAGAGTTTAAAGAACTAATATGTGATTTTAAAATGCCACGGGTGTGTGACCATTGAGACATAGGCGTAGTTTCGAGATAAGAGCTGTTTAAGAAAGAATTATAGTGAAGGCGGTGTTTATCTATAACCCACATACGTGGGCTTAAGATGATACAACTGTGAAATATATTTAGTGAAATTGATAGTTTTTGTTTCATGAGATACAAGCAAGATTTGTGGCTGGTATAGTTGGACTCATAACCTTATGTAGAAATTTATTTATGACCATAGATAGTGTGGAAACAGAAGAGAATTGTGAAAATATGATGAGCTATAAATGATGTATAAGGAAAGTGATTTTTGTAAATATGATAACTATAAAAAATGTGAGAAAATGATAAATGAAAGGAATTATGAAATGTGAGTAAGAGTTATACTGAATGTGTTTGAAAGTGGTATAAAATGAATAAGTTGATGAAAATGACATTTAAAGTGAATGAGACTAGGGGAAATGAATATTATTTGTAATGATGAATTCGAAGAAAATTAATATTTGAGAATAAATTTGACCTAATAGAATTAGGTCATGAATTGAAAACAGATTGATGAATTTAAAATAGACTAAAGATTGGTCAGAATAGAATAAGATTGTGATGGTCATATTGTGATAGTTAGATCAATTGATTTGAAATGTAATAAATTTACAAGTATTTATTGAAATTCAATGTATGTAGTTATATTAAGAATATGCAAGCTATATGATAATGTGCATCATACAACATTCTGATATGTATATGCATATGAAAGGGGCTAAGTTATATTAGTTTCAAATAATTATAAGAGAAAAATATTAGTTATAGTATAATTGGAATGAATCTTAATAAAGAAATAAGATTTTATTGTTGTATAATGGCGATATTAAATTAATATGTAGTAATTGTATAAAGAGTAGGATCAAAGTGAAGATGTGTAAAATTATTGTGTTAAGACTTATTAGATGGAATTGAGAGTTGTTATCATTTGTAGTTTTTACAAATAACTATTTGTAAATATAAGCAAGGTGATAATTAAACAGAGATACAATTTTAAAAATGACTATGATGACAAAATAGTTAGTGTTAAGATATAAGTTATTAACATTTGAATTTAAGGTTATAAGAGTATATTTTTAAGATAATGAAGTGATTAAATATCTTGAGTGTAATAGGTGTGTAGTGTATATATATATTAAAGAAATGAACTAATTTTGTCTATTGACAATTCAATTGATAGTATGATAATCTATTGTGACTGTTTGAGTAAATAGACAGTATAATGATGAGCTATTGAATGGTAAAAAAATAATTGAGAATGAACCTAAGGGGGAGAGTATAAATTATGTAATTTGATGAAATAATGATTTGATGAGATGATTAATTTAATATGAGATTTTAAGATTATGTTTTGATTTGAATGATTTATTACAGTACTGGATAATTTCGAGGACGAAATTATTTAAGGGGGAGAAAATTATCATATTCGTGATTTTAAATAAATTAAATAAGTACTTGGAGATATAAAAGTTATATATACCCAATATATATACCTAGTATATATATAACATATACATATGGTATATTAATTGTATACGTTGGATATATACATTACATACTTAATATATTTAATACACATATAAGGTACATTTGATGTGTATATAAGATATACATTACTTGTACATATGTGTATATCCCAAATTTTTTTTTAAATTTTTAATTTTTAAAAATTTGATAAAAGATATTATAATTAAATTGGATAAATTAAATTAATGGTTTTAAATGAAAAATGAAGGAATTTTAAATGAAAAAGTGGAAAGTCAAAGTAAAAAAGGATATTTTGGTAATTAAATCTTAAAAATTTAAAATTATTAAATTAATTCAAAAATAAATAATTTTTGAATGGAAGAGGGATTTTTGGACTTTTAATTTATTAAATAATTAATTAATTATTAAATTAAATTAAATAATATATATGGTTGAAATTAAAAGATGAAAGGAAAGAGAAAATCAAAAGCCATTTTCATCTTCTTCTTCTTCCTCCTTGGCCGAAACCTCCATTGGTGGTGTCCAAGGAATTTTGCTATTCCATACTCAATTTATTGAAGGATTTAATAAGTTTAAAGTTAATTTTTGGTGATTTCCACTAAATTTGGTAAGTTTCCAACTCTTTTCTTTGAATTCCATGAAAATTTTGATTATGTGTGATTTTGGATTTTTAAGTAGTATGTTATAATTATTGGAATTGGTGTGTATGATGTTATTTTGGGTAGTTAACAATGATTTTAAGGTTGGATTGAAGAAATGGTTGAGTTTGGGTAAGATTGGTGGAGAGAGAGAATTTAGGGTTATGTAATTTTTGGAGTTTTGAAAACATAGTTTTTAATTGTGCAAATTGATTCCAAATGAGTTGTTTTGTTGCATAAACAAGTATTTTAAAGTCAAAAATTGGATTTGGTTGTGTTTGGTTAGTGTTTGAGAATGGAAATGTGATTTAGGGTTTTGAAAAATGATTTTTCCAAAGTTATTGAATTATATAATTTTATTGGTTTAATCTTGTTGTTTGGTGATATAAGTAATGAATATAAGCTTAAAATGATTAATGGATTGTGTTGGAATGGAAAGCCTTCAATGGGGGAAGGTTATGCCATTTTAGGGTTTTGTGTATAAGAGTGTGTTTTTATAATGTAAATGGTTTAAATGTATTAAAATATATTTCTAATAATATAAATAAGCTTAATATATTAAAATGAATGGCCTAGTATGAGAATCCAAAGTTAAAGTGAGGTTAGCCTTAAATTTTGAATTTTTGCTTGGATGGGGTTTAATTATGGTTTAATATTGAAAATGCTATTAAATGTGATACTAAATGATTATTTGCTATCACATTTGGTTTAGGCATTGAGGGAGATTGTTTTGCTTCATCCAAGTAGTGAAGGGCAAGTTGGAAGGATAGGATTGGGGTTGTTTTAAGCTTGTTTTGGTTGCTATTTGAGGTAAGTACAAACTTTGAATACATTGGTTATGTTTGCATGACATTTGAGCTTAACACATTTTGGTTGAAAAATATGTTAATCTACTTGATACATTGGTTATGTATGAATAATGTGCTATGACTTTATAATGTCATATATGTGTTAAATGCATTGTGAAAGGCCATTGATAATGGCTAAATTGTATAAATGTGATTGATATGTGAATTATGTGGAAATACCAAAAGTAATTGGGTAATGTGTTGTTAATGCAAAAATATGGTATAATGTAAGGAGATATGTGAAAACATAATGAAATGAATTGATATTGATATAAATGAGAAAAATGAGAAAAGTGAGAAAAAGATGAGAAAATAAGGCAATGTGCCTAGCTTGATTATGTGACAATGAGAAAGGGATTGATAATGAGAAATATGAATAAATTGTGTGCCTAGTATGTTATTCAATTTTTAGAGTTCTGTATTTGGTGGCATGCCTATGATTTGCCTACGGGCTAAATGTTGGGCGTCACTGTGAAAATATTTTTGAGGTGAAATGATCGGGTCGTAAGCCTCAAAAATAAGTCCTTAAAGCTGGGCTGGGTGAAATGACCGGGTCGTAAGCTCAGACCTAGTTGGACTATTCCGTTGATATTTTGCCTACGGGGCTAGACACATGGTGTCATTATAGACCAAAACAATAACTCTGGAATTTGAATAGCATATTAGTTATCTTTAGGCCCATGTTTGTGTTTATTTTTATGTGAATTGTGGATTATGAAATATTTGAAAAGTATGAGAAAATGGAATGATGTGATATCCATAAGCATTTTGCATTGGCCTTACTTTGCAGTTTTATTATTATCAAAATTTGTACCGCTAAGCTTTTAGTTTAGCAAGATTGCAATTCGTCGCGTAGATGACATGGGCAATTTGGTAGAGCCAGAGAGTCCTACTAGGCATAGTCGTGTCTAGGCTTGCATTTATCGAGCTTGAAGTGTTTTTGGGTACATCAAGGTCAGAGCCATTTGCCAGCATGTACATATTTAATATTATAGTATATTTTGATATTATGTATATTATGTTTATTTTTGAAGTATATATTGTAAATTGTAAAGAATGTTTTGGATAGTCTGTTTAAAATAGGATTCCATATGTGTTGTTGATATATATATATATATATATATATCTATGTATAAATATTTTGAAAAAATATGGAGATATTGAGAAGTATTGGTGAAATGGAGATTTGATTTTATTGGGAGTGCTTGTTTTACGCAGGTTGAGTTTATTAAATTTTGGGATGTTCAATTTACAAACAAAACTCTGGTAATTTTTTTTTCAGAGATTTTCATATAAAATATTTATTTTGGATTCCTATAACAAATAAAGAATATTTATATACTATTTAATTTTATATATTTACTTTTTCAAATTTTAAATCAGAAATGTGAAAAAATTTTTATTAAACAGGTCTATGATATTTTTGTACCTTATATGCGTATTGTACATATGCTGAAAATATGTATTATACGTATATAGTGTATAAGGGTGTTACAATAAATGCATTGAAAGTATTGTATAACTGAGTATATTGGATAAAAGTCCTAAAACTTATTTACAGATTTCTAGTGTCTTCTATTGTTCTCTAAAACATCATCAAAACAAAATATTGAAAGAAAAAGTGATGGAAGAGTATTTTTAAAGAGATTAGTGCTTATATAATACTTATTTTGCTATTTATTGAATTGATCTTGATTTTTATTATGAAAAGAGATTTGTGAATTGATAAAACACCATTACTAGTGAAAGATATCGTATATTGAATAATTGTGAAAAATATGAGTATAAAACTTTACCTCTATGATAGTAAAGTTATTCTTGCAATATGTAAATATATATTTATAGATTATTAACTAAAACAATGATTAAATCTATCATTGAATCATTTATAAGTTGATATAAGGTTGTGGAAGAAAATAAGGTTTTGAAAGATTTTAGGATTATGGAAGTTTAGATTTGAATTTGATTGTGCTTTGAAGAGTTGGATCTTATTTCCTCAATTTGTTTAAGTTGAATTATTGATAACTTATTGATCAAATCATGAAAAAAAATTATAGTAGAGATATGCATGATCATTTGTATAGTCATGCTTATGTTTATGCAAATTTATATTCTTCAATCAAATCCCAACAGTGATGTGCATGATCACTTGTACGACCATGCATTTGCTCATGCATATTTTTATCTTCTTATACCTTCACAAAGTAGAATTTATGAGTGGAATTAGTAGTGAATTATTGAATACATCTTAGAAATAGTTATAATTGACAAAAGATTGCTTATAAGATTGAAATGAAATCAATCCATTAAATGATGAAACTTAGATGTGAAGAAAACTTGAGGAAAGTATAGATAAATGTAATTGGATATTTGAAATAAGTGTAATGTTAGAGAAAAGATAAAAGATGATTACAAGTGATTAATGGATTTAACATTATTCATAAAGAAATACGATAATTTTTAAAGAAAGGTGAGAAGAATGATATATTGATGAATCATTGATGATTTTACATAGTTTGAAGAGCAAGATTAAAAAAAGAAAGAGGTGTATATACGAATTGATTGAGTAATGAAAGTAAGAATGTGAGATTTACATATTGTGTACTTATGAAATACGTGATAGTAACATTATTTGGTGATTAAAGACAAGTTATAGATTATATATAGAAGTGTTAAAGAGTTAACTGATGCTAATTGATACGATAAAAAGAAAAGAATTGATAATGTAAAAAGGAAAGAATGTAGTGAGATTTGTAGGTAGTTTAACCCTTCTAGTGAAATGATGTATTATGGATCAAGTTAGAAATATATATATGTGTGTGAGTGTGTGTATTAAATATAGTGAATATATTATATATGTACATATACTTTTAAAGTGAAAGAATAGTTGTAAATTCTTAATATGTTAAGAAAAGAATTAAACAATTAAGAGTGGGAAATCTATTTAGATTTCATTATTACAGTAGAAACATGGAAATGATTTGAAAAGATAAAGATTGATGAATAAATAAAATCAGTCGAACTAATCGGAAACAAATATAATGTGTATATATGTTCATATGATAAATATGTTTAAAATAATTGCTCATATTTTATAAATTCGCAGTAATAAATAAACACTTCAAAGAGAAAGTGATATATTCAAAAAGATATTATAATTGACAATAATTTGTAACAATGAAATAAATGTATTGATCGATTATACTGATGTTAAATCTAGTTTTCGGATTAGCTAAAGGGTAAACGTTCAAAGTGATAGTGGGCATTTTATGTCATATTAAAAGTGGGCACTCTGTGCCATGGAGGACACTTATGTCCCATATTGAAAGTGGGAATTTTGTGCCATAAAGGACACTTATGTCACATATTGAAAGTGGGCACTCTGTGCCATAGAGGACACTTATGTCCCATATTGAAAGTGGGTACTTTGTACCATAGAGGACATTTTTTATATATATCCTAGTGGTATTGGCATCTATGCCATCAGTGGACGTTTTGCGTCATAGAGGACCTTTGGTCCCTTTCTCTCAGTGGACACTCTGTGTTATCATATACAGTGGGCATTCATGCCATAGTGTGCCTTTGGCCATATTTATACAGTGGGCATTTACTTGCCATCAGTAACCCGCTATCTAGAACTAGGATTTAAAGTTCAGTATATAAGGGAAAGAAAGATATATATATATATATATAACAGTGGAATGTAATGACACAAATTATAATTAAAAAAAATCTAAAGATAATTAAAGGCAATTACTGAGTTGAACTTAAATAGTGTAAGTGGGTAGAGCTGAATCTTCTACAGTTGTATAATAAGATAATTCTGAAAGTGTTACATTAATTGATATCAGACATAAATAAAAGTTATGTAAATTAACAAAATAATTGATTTTATGTGAGAATTAAGATTAGTTATGAATTTAATGGCCTATTGCCATAGCAGGTAAATTTCGAGGATGGAATTTCTTTAGTGGGGGAGAATTGTAATGTTTAAAATTTTAAATGCTAAACTTTTAATTTAATATAAATAATTGATAGTGAATTGTGATATAAGTGGTATGGATAAGTGATATAAATGGTGAATCTGAAAAATTTATTGAAAAAATTATATATTTTTACATTTTTTCGAGATTAAAAATCGAATTTGAATCAAAGGCTAAAGGTGAGGGTGCACCATAACTAAGATGAGATTGACCATACTATATGGAACATATTATATATATGTGTGGACATATGTGTGTGTAGAACTCTCTCCTTTCTTCTTGCTTCGTCATCCATGATCATCATCACCAACACCACTAAAGCTCCTTCTTTCTTCCTTCTTTTCAAGAATTTGGCTAAAATTTAAGAGAAAATAACATCTAGCTATGAGTTTTTAAAAGAATAAGCTAGAAAAGGTGAGATTATCAGCAAGTGATCAAAGAAAAAGAGAAAAAAGAGAGAAGAAGAGAGAAATTGAAAGAGGTATGTGCTTTTGTATTATAATTTGCAAATATATGAATTTTTATGATTTTTAATGTTTGAATTGATTAATTGAGTTATTTATAATGAAATATTTCTTCAAAGTATTGATTAAATAGATTGATAAGTGAAAAAAAAATTTTATGCGATGAGATTGATTCTTAATTCAACTCTTAAGAGAATTCGGTAGTTTGATGATGTTTTTAGCCATGTGAGGTGGTTGAAAGTTTGATTAAGTGAAGTTTTAGTAAATTATTTGATATGAACTCTTTTTATGTCAAAAATTTGATCTTGACACATTTTTAACTTAGAACTTTAATATATTTGTGTTTAATGAAGTTACAAGTGTAAAATACATGATTTTGGAATGCCACAGGCATGGCTTAAATGTAATATCCCAAAGTATACCCTAAAAGTTTTGGAATATTTATTGTTGTATTTGGATTAAATGTATATGTTTAAGTGGAAAGAGAAAAGAGGTAAAGAGAAGAGTGTATATGTTGTATATATGAGATATATACAATATAGACAAGTCAAAGAAATGGAAGGTCAAAAGAAGATTTATTTATTTTTATTAAATTAATTGAAATGGAAATTAGTAAGTGGATGAAGATTTTTATGAATACTATATTAATAAAATTGCTTGGTTGAGAATTAAAGGGAGTTTTAGTGGTTGAAAGAAGAGTTGAGTGTTGACTTTGCTTTTCTCTATTCATCTTCTTCTTCTTCTTTTCTTTTCTCCTTGGCCGGCTAGCTCCATAGCAAGAGAGAAAGTGAGATTTTGTCTTTCCAAACTCAACATTGAAGGATGTTTCAAGTGATCAAGTTGGAAATCTAAGAGTTTTCATCACTTTTGGTAAGTTCTCCACTTGATTCTTTGGTTTTCCTTCTAAGTTTGTGTTTTGAGTTTGGTGTTTGATTGTTGATGGTATGTGTATATTTGATTATGGTGTATTTGAGGGTGTTTGATCTTATTGGTGTTGATTTTGGGATAGAGTTAAGTTTGGTGTTGGAAGAAAACAAGTGTTGTGTTTGAGTTGTGTGTATGTGATGGTTGTGAATTGGTGTTTGATGTATGTATTGATTTGTTTTGATGTTTTTTCAAGTTAGTATGGTTTATGGGTGTGTTTAGTTAAGTTTGTTTGGAGTGGAAGATGGTGGAAGTAAGAGGTTTGTTGGATGTGATGTTGTTATTGCCGGAATCAGGACTTTTGGCCTGACACGCCCATGAGCACGGCCAAGTCTTTAGGCGTGTCAATGATTCTGTTTTCTGGATGGGTGACATGACCAGTGACACGCCCATGTCACTGAGTGTGTCACAGCTTCTGTGTTGTAGTAGCATTGACACGTCCAGTGACACGCCCATGTCACTGAGCGTGTCATAGCTAATGTGTTGAGGGAGGATTGACACGGCCAGTGACACGCCCATGTCACTGAGCGTGTCAAAGCTTCTGTGTTGTGGGTTTAGGGCATGGTCAGGGACACGCCCGTGTTGTTGAGTGTGTCATGTGTAGAGTTTGCCCTAGTTGATTCTTAGCCTTATTATCTCATATGTATCTTTAAGTGAGTGTGTATTATTCCTTTTGGATTAGGTTTTTAAAGAGATTGAGTTGCCCTAATCCAAGCGTTGGAGGATTCTTGGAAGAGGAAGTGTTTAGATTGGTGTGAGTTGCTCTTGAGGTAATTACAAACTTACATGGTTGCATACATTTACATGACTTTGAGACTTAACACATTTGGTTGTAAATGTGTTAAGTAATTTATTACATTGTTAATACATTTGATTAATGTTATGATTTGCATAATATGAAAGATATGATGATCATTCAAAATATATGTCTAATGCAATTGGCTATGTATACTTTAATGATGAGATGTGCAACCATTGTTGTTGGCTATAATGATGCAAATGAAATAATTGGGGCATGGTTGCCTAGTTTGATTATGAGAAATGAAATGAGAAATGAATTGTGAAAGAGATTGATAATGAGATAAACGAATTAATTGTGTGCCTAGTATGTTATTCAATTTTCAGAGTTCTGGGTTTGGCGGCATGCCTATGAATTGCTGGGCAGATGAAAAGACCGGGTTGTAAGCCGAACCCAGCTAATAAATATGAAATATGATATTTTTGAGGTGAAAAGACCGGGTCGTAAGCCTCAAAAATAGTAATAGTCTAGCCGGGTTGAGGACCAAGATACTGGGGCCCTAGGGTCTAGCCCGATTGAGGTCCAAGAGACTGGGTCTGTTACATTATCCATGGATAGATATATATATCACCTACGGGCTTGATGAATATGATTATGGACCAAAGCAGTAACTCTGAACTTTGAATAACATATTAGATCCTTTTTGGGCCCATGCTTGTCTTTGTTTCAATGTGAATCATAAATGGTAAAACAATTAAATAAGATAATGAAATGTAATGTTATGAAATATAGCATTTTTGAATATGATCTCTATTGCTTGAAAGTATGACATTGATATTGCATTAAAGCATATTGTTATTGTGGTTTGTACCACTAAGCCTATGGCTTAGCGCGATTGTGGTTCATCGCGCAGGTGACAGGGTAGAACTGGAGAGTTCAGCTAGACCGAGTCGAGTCTAGACTTTGAAGTGTTGATTGTGGGCTTAAAGATCAGAGACAAACTGCCAAACACGTATAAACTTTATGTTTTGAAAACATGGATTTTGATGTATTTATATATGTAAATACCACTACACTTTCCGCTGCATAATGAATAAATGTTTTATCTAGTATAGTTTATAATATAATATGAAGTGTTTTAAGTTTTCTTATATTATTGCAGAAGAGAAAAATTGGGTTATCTAATATAAACTGTGGCACTCCTGTATTCGGTATACGTATATTACAGGTGTAGTAGTATGTAGTGTGCATATATGGGGTATAGGGATGTTACATTAAAGGTGCCATGGGTGTGGTATCAAAGTTGGGACTGATGGAGGAAGAATTACTCCGAAAATAGACCCAAAATCAATGCCACAAGCGTGGCAAATGAGTGCCACGACCGTGGGGTTGAGAGTGAGGCTGTTTCTTTAAAAATTTTGATAAAACAGAGCATTTTTTAATACCACGACCGTGTCCCTTGAATGCCACTACTGTGGTGGTCTACAAAGGCATTTGACAGCTTTATTTTGTATCCTACGGGCGTGGGGTTGAGATGCCATAGCCGTGGGGTACCTAGATGATGTTTTTAGCTTGTATTTTGTGATATACGGGCCTAGTATGAGGCTAATATGTTTATGTTTCTTACTTTTCTGTTGAGAATTCATGTGTATTTGTTAAAAAGTATGAAAAAGAGTGATAAACTTTGGATATGTGACAAATATATATAATACTAAATGTTGATAAAAGTATTGTACCATTGAAATGATATAAACGATTCAGTGTTAATCAAAACTAATGAATTGCCCAAATCATACTGATTTTAGATATAGCTTTAGATTGAATGGCTAACCAGAGGAAGGATAGCCATAGTGATAGTGGGCATCTCATGCCATTAATGGACACATTGTGTCATTAGTGATAGTGGGCATAATTGTCTTTATATATATATATATATATTAGACTTGGAATTAAAATTGCTACACTAACCTGTTATCCAAACCTATGATTTGAGTTTAATATGTATGGGCATATTTAATGAAGTTATCCAAATTGAAAATATATGTGAATATGATGTTATGAATAATGGAAGAAATATAAAATAATAATATAAGTCAATTACTTAAAATTGACTTACTGTGTTACAATGTGAAAGTGATTGGTAGTGTATATATTAATATTTTCAAGTGAAAGTTCTAATGCACAGAATAGAAATGTTATGCTCAAGTTATTGAATTAATCAATAACTTTATAAGTGTTGTAATGATTGAAAGTGTATATAATGATATAAGATACAAAGTTCCCCAAAGTATAGTACTAAATTTAAGTGCTGAAAATTATAAATTGAATGAAATTATTCTATATGTGAAACTAAAAAGCAAGACTTACTAAAAAATAAATAAGTGTAATATGAGCAATGTTAACAAATGAGAAAGTGATTCTTAAATAAAATGATTCAGAAATAGAAAAGTTGTAATACCAAAAGTGTAGTATAGCATGATGACTTTTATAAATTAAAGTTATTATTTTGTGTAATCAAAATATTATGTTGGTTTGCTATTGAAAATAGTTAATATATTGAAATATTTCTTAAAACTGAGTGTTATTACTATATTTCCATAAGTATTTTTCTTTAATATTAAATGACAAAATATGTTTACACAAGCACCACTAAGCTTTGCTTAGCGTGTTAGAATTATTTTCTGACACGTAGGTATCTGGTGATTGGAGCAAATTAAGAAGTGGAATTAAGGATCTCAGAAAATTATGGACAGAACATATAGAAATCTTTTGTATATTGTACTTATAAGTTATGAAATGTATATATGCAATTTAGTTTGGCTATTTGAGATATTGTACAAATTTTTAAACATGAAAGAAATATATATATTTAGAGAAAGAAGTTTGAAATTCTAGTGAATGATTATCAAATAAAGCAATGTATTATATATTTATCTGATTTGACGAACTTATGATAGTTATCTGATTTATAATTAGTATTTGGATTATTAGAGATATTGGAGATTGATTTAAATGTTGGATTTATAAGTATTGTATTATACAGATTGTATTATTATTTGAAGATTTTTGTTAGGAACATTCTGAAAGAAAACTTTGTCAATGAATTGGTTAGATTACTGATAGTATATCGAGTAACATTCTCTAATAATTCTATGTGAGAATTGCCAGGGGATGTTACATAAGGTTTAAAGGAGCATCCTGACTTTATTTATTTGCTACACATACATATATACATTGCATGTCATTGATCCTTTCTAGCTGACAGACCTGGAGTACAACAATTTAAGAGTGTACGATAACCTAACCTACGTCAGTGATTCAGAATTCAGTGAGGGTTCAATCGACTTCACACCAAAAGCAATAGATCAGGAATAAGTTTAGAACATGGTGAATGAGGCCCTTGCTTCCAAGATGGAAGAAAACCCTAGCTGAGGCTGTGAGAAGTCAGTTGGCTATACTATTGAAAAACACTGTTGAGGCATCTCCTAGTTCTAAGAAGCAGAAGGACAAATGATAGGCTAAGGTAGTTGAGGTGGCCTTTGATAAAGAAAAGGTGGTGATAGATGACGATGACTAGGATATGTACCTCTAAGACCAATATGAAAAGAAGAAAGAAAGGAAGGCTATAGAGAAGACTGTATTTGTTGATGTTGAAAAGTTGATGATTGACTTAAAAAAGAAGTTTAAAAAGAAGTTAAAGACAGAAGAGGTATCGAAGGTGGATAAGCTATTTGAGGATGATAAATGAATCTCTTACAAATATAAGATGCCTCCTTTTGCTAAGTTTGATAAAACAAAAAATCTCCATTTGCATTTTAAGCAGTACATCACTGTCATACAATCTGCTAGAGCTACTAAGGCCTAAACTCTAAGGTATTTCATGGTTTCTGTGGATCCTCTTGTGTAAAACTAGTCAATCCCTTGGAGAAAACACCCAAAAAGATTGGAATTTTTCGTACAAAGACTTCTCAATAATATGGGTACAATACTGAGCTGGAAGTAACCTTGATGAAGGTAGTGACTACCAAACTAAAGCATAATGAGAATTTTGTTAATTATGTGAAAAGGTGGAGCAGCAAGGCTGCTCTTCTTAAAAAGAGGCCTGATGAGTCTGACCAAATTAGAATGATAGTGAGAGATGTCCTGCCTAACCTCCGTAAATGGCTATCTCATACTCTTTGTAGACCCTTAATTTTGACCCCAATTTGATATAGTCCTTATTAAAGGATGCCAAAATAAATTTGATCCGACTTTAAAAGATTTAAACCTAGTTTATAATTTTTAAATAAGTCGGTTCGGATTAAAGAGGCACATATTCAATAGTAAAACCCTAAAATCAAGTTGAATCAGCTCAAATTAAATCTTTTTGGTCCATAAGGTAAAAAAAAATACACGAATAATTTGAGTCAGGCCGGCCGGGGCCACATGAGCATGCCACGTGTTGATCTGGCAGCCTAGATTGACATGGGGTTGGACTCATGTTGACCTGGACAACCAGGTCGACATGGCCTTAACTCATGTCGATCTGGTTGCCCAGATTGACATGGTTTCAATTGGTTTTTTAGATTTTTTGACCAGATTTTCCTAAGGAGCTTAGAATTCATTTGAAAGACAAATTAGCAGAGTTAAGTTTAGGGTTTTTTTATTGGTATAAATAAGAAGTCTTAATACTTTAAAAGGAGGGAACTTTTTGGCAACATTGGGACGGCAACAAACAGAGAAAAACAGCAGCAGTTTTTTTTTTAGAACGAAGGAAACAACAAGCAGAAATATCAAAAGAACCAAAGAAGAAGGCAGAGTCCATACTGTCTTCACATTGCTCACCCATAAATCAATTTTTTGGTAGAACCGACGATGGAGGTTTGATCTTTAATCATAAATTATTCATATTTACAGTAGCTATATTTTCTTTGATTAATAAGAACATGCAGTAACTTGATCTTTGTTTTAATAACTTTAATTGTTTGCTTTAGTTAATATGTTAATCAGTTGGTGTTCGTAACTCCACTTGCATGTTTTATAAAAACTTAAAACCATCCAGTAGCTGCTGAGGGTTTGAATCAATTGTCAAAATCTAGTTTGCTTACTAAAACCTCAAGAACCATAAGTTATTTTATTGAAACTCAAAACCCTAAACTATTTTTATCCAAAAGTTTAAACCATTTCATTATTAAACTCCATAATCTTGATTATTCTTTCAAAACTTTAATTTATTTCTCCAAATCCAAAATTGTTTTTCAAAGGCAGTAAGTTAAAATCCTAAACCCTTTTTTCCAATAATCCAAGAATATCAAAACCTTAATCCCATAAATCTTTCTCTCTTAAACCCTAAATTCCTTAAACCCTAAAACCCTAATTCCAAAACCCTAGTTTCAAAAACCCTAATTCCAAAACCCTAATTCCAAAACTCTAGTTTCAAAACCCTAATTACAAAACTCTAGTTTCCAAAACCCTAAATTCCAAATCCTAAATTCCAAAACCCTAATTTCTTAAAACCTTAATTTAAGATGTGAACCCTAAACTTATACTTTTTATTAATTTATTTATTTTTGAATTTGATTATGTAGTTTATTATATGTTTTAATGGTTGGTTTATTTAATTTATAATGAATGAATGAATGGACATTTTCTTTATTATTATTAATTTATTATGGTACTAATGTAAGAGGTATGTTTCCACTTTTTGGGCACCTCATTATTTAAACCTTATGTAATTTAATTTATTTCATATTTTTGGGATTAATGTAAAGGGCACATTTCCACTTTTTGGTGGGTGTTCTATTTAGTTTTAGACATGGACAATGTAAGGACATGTTTTCATAATCTTACCAAAACTGGCCATGTCTGCTTATGGCTTGAGTTCGTCTGAGGTAAAAATCTGAGCTTATGATAATACTAAGAGATAGGTAGAAGGGACTTTTAAAGCCATGGTGAAGGTGGGTCCTATTGAATCTATGGTAGAATTTATGGTCCTAGATATGCCGGTTACTTTCGCATTGTTGTTAGGTCACCCATGGTTTCACCCTCTTGGTGGAGTTCCTTCAATGCTCCATCAAAAAATGAAGTTTCCAAATAGTGATAGGATAGTAGTGATTGAGGCAGAGGATAATGAAGTGGTCAATACTCTTATGATAGAAAGGCCTCTTAATGGTTTCCAAGTGGATGGTATTTATGAAGGTATGATAGAACGTTCTAAGGTTTTGACCATGACGAAACAAATGAATTACCTACCAAGAACCGGACTTGAGAAGGGAAAGAAAGGAGTGACAGAGCTTCTAGATTTCAAAGCCCAAGTATCTAGAAAGGGATTAGGCTATGAAAAAATATATGGAGATATTCTTCTAAAGGGACATAAGAAGATGGAATTTCCTCAACCAGAGAATATATTTGTTAAAGCTCCAGAATTGGGACCTCTACAAGGGAAGCTAGAGCTTGTCATGTTCATTGGAAACATGATTTTGGGTTTTGAGATCTTTACTAATGTTGTTAAGCTTTCTGAACAGGTGAAAAAGAAGATCATTTCACCAATTGACTAAGAAGTTAGCCAAGAGGAGAAGAAGGAAGGGAAGACTCAAAAGTGATTTGGGTTCTGGACCCGATGGTGAGTTTCTGGACTCAAAAGTGATTTGGGTTCTGGACCCGATGGTGAGTTCTGGACTTAAAAAGTGATTTGGATTCTAGACCCGATGGTGAGTTCTAGACTCAAAAGTGATTTGGGTTCTGGACCAAAATATTTGAACGTGAGTTTGAAAATATTTTGTATACACATAAACTCAAAAAATTAAAATGGAGAAACTTTGTCCCCTGTGTAGGCTCAAACCAATAATTTTTCTCATGCAGGCTCTGATTGATGTTTGTATTTTGTCTTGTTCTTTGCATAAGAATGCATCTCTTCTTTCTTTTATGAAATGACTAGAGCTTCCTCAAGCAATGTGTCTTCCATGCCCCCTTGATTCAATATCTTCTTTTAATTCTTTACTTCATAGGGTGTTTGTTGTTCACTTTGACAAAGAATAGACAATACAATACAAGAAAATGTAATGTGATATGCTCATGTATGCATGAATAACAATTACAATGGTTCTATCGACTCACAGACCAAGGTGATCAGCTGAAGTGTTCTCATTGACTCCTTCCAGATGCTTGTTCAGTTCTTGTTTTGGAATGACAGGATGCTTCACATTTATGGCTTTTATCTTTAAGATATTGAAAATATGAGTGGTGGAGACCCCAAGTTGCAGAGTCAGAGATATATCTATTTTAAACTATGTTTCAGCATGTCATTTGGTAACATCTTCATGACCTTGCCAATAATCATTTTCTTTGCCCAATGTGTTCTTCGAGTTTTGTTGGTTCAACAAACTTCTCTTAACTTGAAGGCTTTGTATATATTTATATTTTTTTGAATTTTGATTTTGAAATCAAATGTTGGATTTGTCAAATCAATGTCACTGCACCTCAGGACTTGATTTTCCAAATTAATATCTATAACTTGACAACCCATATTACTGTACTAAACTCGGGAATCATTTCTATTTAAGCAAGAATTGTTACACTTCAGATAGGTACATACACATTACTTGGCCAAAGGTCTCATTGAGTTTAAATATTATCTATCTCATATGCATGCTTATTCAAACTATCTCCACTAATAGACTCTACCTACCAAGAGAGATCAAAAGATCTTTGATAGGCTTGAAATGGGGTCTATAAGGGACATAGGTTTAAGTGAAGGCCATTTTGAGATTGGGGCTGATGTGACATAATGGACAAACTTTCACACTACAAACTGCTTGTTGGAACTTTAGATAGTTGGGAGCATGAAAAGATAGAGCTTTGAACATTCTTCTTTCTTCTTTACATTAATATGGATCTTGATTGGGATAGTCTTTGCCTTTGCAAAAAGTATGGTACCCATATTCATTTCTTTCTTTTCTCTTTTCTTTATCTCTTTCTTTTTCTTACTTCTTCTTTTCTTTGAGCATTTTAACATTTTGTTCTTCTTTTCTGTAGGACTGTTAAGTATAGGACTTTCAAGAACTGGATGAATTTTCTCCTTTTTCTTCGATTTTGATTGAATCTTTGGTTGGGTTGGACCAATTCAAGTCAAACAGTCCTTATAAACCAAATGGAAGCCTTTTGCTGCCTTAGGTAAAAGAGAACTCGGTTGGATTTCTGAACTGCCTTTTTGGGTTTCATCTTTTTCCTTTTTTTTCCTACTTTCTTTTTTGTATTATTATTTTTTCTTTTTTCTTATTCTTTTTCTTATTCTCTATTTTTTTTCTTATTCTCTTTGTCCTTTTCTTTTCTTTTCTTTTTGTTCTAGCTCTAAAAGAGTTGTCTTGATTGTATCAACTTTGTATTTCCAATAATGGATGAGTGGAGTGACATAAATCTTCTTTAATAGGGATAAATCATTTTTTACTCTGATGTTGTCTTGATATATTGGAGATATTAGGTAAACTTTAACTACCCTTATGGTCTTGAAAACATCAACTATCCTTATGGCTTTGGCTATGCATTCCATTCTTTGATCTTCTTGCTTCTTCATCTTAATGGTCATAAGACTTGTCAAAAGTATCATAACAACTCAAGGTAGGTTGTTGGGGTATGTAACCAATGAAATGACAGCTAAAATTTCATGAAGGCTCAATGGGACAACTAGGGATTGATATTTAATAGGGTGGATACTAGTTGTTGGCTAACCAAACAATGCCTAGATCATCTCTCCCTTAAATAAGCAGAGTTCAATTTTACCTCGAAAATTTGTCAAAGCATGTTCTAATACTGACTAGGACTTAGACAAAGGTAATTATGTAGGAGCCCTCTTTGAGTAAGCATACACAACTTAATGCTATAGAGCAATTCCCTCACCTAGTAAAGTTATTCGAATCATGATGCCTAGATACATTAATTTATGAACATCAAGCTATATTCCTTATTGGTTGAGCACCAAAATGAATAAAGACCAATAAAAATTTGATGAAAATAATTTATTCAAACAAACATAATTTTAAAAACATAATTGTTCCAAATAAAACACCAAATAAAGAAAAAAAAAACAGAAAAAAAACAAACAAGCCAAGGAAAGTTTGTTGAGTTAAGCTTCTTCTCCTTTCACATCTTCAATATTCCCATCTTAAAAGGAGGATAAGACAAGATCTTCCTCCAATCCTCCTCCTACCATGAAAGCTGCTGGTGGTGGCACTCTGTTGAACCTAGGCAGAGGATTGCTTTTAGTATTGGGCTTATCTGGCATGGGTAACTTACCACTATCAATCAAATCTTGGATCTCGTGTCTTAGACAAGCACATTTATTCTTCTCATTCCCTTGCATTTGATGAAATTGACAGAAGGCCTTAGCATTGAAGTTTGATGGCAGAGGATTATATAACAGTCGAGGAGCCAACGGTTGTAACAACCCCTTCTTTTGTAGCTTGTTGAAAATCCAAGATAGAAGTTTCCCCAATTCTGAGAATTGTCTTTTATTTCCTTGACCAGTCACATTAACATCAACTTCTTTTTGCGTGCTTTAATTGCTAGGCTGATAATTCCCTTTCTCATTCCTTCTTGCTGAAAAGCGGTTCTTCTCCCTTTTCCACTCTTCAATTTGCAGACTAGCTTGGAGAAGATCTTTGAAGTCCCTTATAAGGGTGTGAGATAGCCTTTCACAGAGGTTGGGCAGGATGCCTCTGACTATCATCCTGATTTGGTCTGACTCATCAGGCCTCCTTTTGAGAAGCGCAGCCTTATTTCTCCATCTTTTCACATAGTCCACAAAATTCTCATTTTGTCTTTGCCTAATGGTTTCCATCTCCATCATGGTTACTTTCAGCTTGACATTGTACCCATATTGCTGAATGAAAGCCTTGTACAACATGTCCCAATCTTTTTGAGTGCTTTCCTCTAAGGTATTGAACCAATTTTGGACAACAGGTTCCAATGAGAGCATGAAATATCTTAGAGTTTGAGCCTTAGTAGCTCTAATAGACTGCATAGTAGTGATGTACTGCTTTACATGGAGATGAGGGTTTCTAGTACCATTGTACCTAGTGAAGGAAGGCATCTTGAACTTATAAGGGACCTCCTCATCTTGTTCAAATAGTTTGTCGATCTCGGACATCTCTTCGGTTTTCAGTTTCTTCTCAAATTTCTTTTCTAGGTCAGCAATCATCTTCTTAACATCAGACGTCTTTGTCTTTTTAATAGTTTTCTTCTCAACAACCTTCGGCTCCTTTTTATCTTGAGGATCTTAAAAGTATTGAGCTCAGTCGTCATCATCATCAAGGACTACCTTGTCATCATCAAAAGCCACTTCACCAACCTTAGCCTTCCCTTTGTCCTTTGGCTTCTTGGTGCTAGCAGATACTTCGGTATTGTTCCCTAAAATTGTAGCCAATTGATTCTTCATGGTCTCAGCCAGGGCCTCCTTTATTTCTTCCATCTTGGCATTGAGGGCTTCATCCACCATTCTTTGAATTTGTTCGGGCTCATTGCTTTTGGTGAGAAAGTGATTGAATCGTTGCTAGATTCTTCATCTTCGGCGTAGGTCGGATTGTTGTAAGCTTTTGAACTATCGTAATCTAGGGTTGTGAGCCAGAAAAGATTAATGATATGAGATGCAAATGTATGCATGTATGCATAAACAATAGACAAAGATAAGTAGAACATCTCTTCCAACCTTATAACTTCCACACATAGATGATGAGTCTATTTTTCTAGGTATATGGCTAATAAAGTACCAACATGGGGTATCTTGTTTTCGAATATTTTCCTTGGACGTTTCAACCAATAGTTATATTTTCAAAAATGAAAATCAGTTCATGATAATTCCCATTAATTAGGCTTTAATCCATTCAATCAACTAAAGTAGCTTTTATGCTATATTGGATTAAAACTAAATTAAGAGGTTTATTATAAATAGATTTTTCACTTGAAAAAGTAACTAATGATTCATGCAAAAAATAAGCCCATGATTAAAAAAACAAGACCATGATTAATAACTCTTAGTGTAAACTAGGCTCACAATTGATTTTTGGTATTTCTATAATTGACCTAAATAATTTGTAAGCTCCTTGTAAGAAAAGGTTAGATGAAATGAAAAAATAATTTTGTTTGAAAAACTCATTGTAAAAAGATTTTTAGAAAAAATGGATTTGGGCTTTGTATTTGAGTCATGAGAAAAGAATTTTTGATTTGTTTTTAGAAAAGTTTTATATCAAAAGACCACCTTGAAAAGTTTTGAAAATAGCTTTGGTCTTTTGGATTTAGAGAAAAATTTATTTTGAGCTTACAAATGCACTTGGGTCATATTAAAAAAAGAACAAACCAAATAAGACATGATTTAAACCCAGATAAACTAACCATAGTCAAACAACAAGCATTTGGGGTAAAAACCTAAGGAAAGTAACTAGGCCAATTACATGAGCTTTAGTCTTTGGGTTGAAAGGCTTATGTTCCCACAACAAGTATATACCAAAAAGTTACAAGGCTATGAGTGGTTATGCCATGCTCGATCTCCATACCTTAAGTGAAAGTATGGTATCCCTTACATAACACAACACGGGTAACAAGGGCGTCCTAACTCACGCATATGATGTAGTCTAATATGATACAATGGATAATACCATGATAAGAAAGAATAGAATAATATAAAGACCAATGGAATCAACTTCTCTTATCCCCAGTGGAGTCGCCACTGTGAGCAGGGATTTTTGCCCTCACTCCCGGTGGAATGGTTCTTGTGACTTCAACACTGTTTAGGCTCGGGGCCTTAGGGAACACGGGCCTAAGCCCAGAGAAAATGGAGTCGCCACCCGAATGGGCCGGGAAAAAGAAAGGGGTGGATGACTCGATTCCTAAGGAATCCCTAACCCCCTAATGGGTTCGGAAAGTTGGGTACGTGTGGAAAATGTGAGAAATGGCCCAGCACCCCCACAACGCCCGGTTCATTGGAACTGACCTCCTTTTCAGATCTTAATATTATAAAATTCTTAAATATAATGATATTATCCATACTACATGCAACAATTAAAATAAAGCATCATTATATTAAAATTAAAATAATGTCCAAATAATGCAAATAAATGGACACCCATCCGAGGATGAAAACATTTCCTTACATTGTCCATGTCTAAAACTAAATAGGACACCCACCAAAAGGTGGAAACGTGCCCTTTACATTAATCCCAAAAATATGAAATAAATTAAATTACATAAGGTTTAAATAATGAGGTACCCAAAAAGTGGAAACATACCTCTTACATTAGTACCAAAATAAATTAATAATAATAAAGAAAATGTCCATTCATTCATTCATTCATTACAAATTAAATAAACCAACCATTAAAACATATAATAAACTAAATAATCAAATTCAAAAATAAATAAATTAATAAAAAGTATAAGTTTAGGGTTCACATCTTAAATTAAGGTTTTAAGAAATTAGGGTTTTGGAATTTAGGATTTGGAACTTAGGGTTTTGGAAACTAGAGTTTTGTAATTAGGGTTTTGAAACTAGAGTTTTGGAATTAGGGTTTTGGAATTAGGGTTTTTGAAACTAAGGTTTTGGAATTAGGGTTTTAGGGTTTAAGGAATTTAGGGTTTAAGAGAGAAAGATTTATGGGATTAGGGTTTTGATATTCTTGGATTATTGGAAAAAAAGGTTTAGGATTTTAACTTACTGCCTTTGAAAAACAATTTTGGATTTGGAGAAATAAATTAAAGTTTTGGAATAATAATCAAGATTATGGAGTTTAATAATGAAATGGTTTAAACTTTTGGATAAAAATAGTTTAGGGTTTTGAGTTTCAATAAAATAACTTATGGTTCTTGAGGTTTTAGTAAACAAACTAGATTCTGACAATTGATTCAAACCCTCAGTAGCTACTGGATGGTTTTAAGTTTTTATAAAATATGCAAGTGGAGTTACGAACACCAACTGATTAACATATTAACTAAAGCAAACAATTAAAGTTATTAAAATAAAGATCAAGTTACTGCATGTTCTTATTAATCAAAGAAAATGCAGCTATTGAAAATATGAAAAATTTATGATTAAAGATCAAACCTCCATCGTCGGTTCCACCAAAAAATTGATTTCTGGGTGAATAATGTGAAGACAGTATGGACTCTGCCTTCTTCTTTGGTTCTCTTAATATTTTTGCTTGTTGTTTCCTTCGTTTTAAAAAAAACTGCTATTGTTCTTCTCTGTTTGTTGTCGTCCCAATGTTGCTAAAAGTTTCCCTCCTTTTAAAGTATTAAGACTTCTTATTTATAGGCAAAACCAATCAAGAAACCCTAAACCTAACTCTGCTCATTTGTCTTTCAGACGAATTCTAAGCTCCTTAGGAAACTCCGGTAAAAAAATCTAAAAAACCAATTGAAACGATGTCAATCTAGGTAACCTGATCGACATGAGTTAAGGCCATGTCGACCTGGTTGTCCAGGTCGACACGAGTCTCACTCATGTTGACCTGGTAGCCCAGGTTGACATGAATCCAACCCCATGTCGATCTGGGCTGCCAGATCGACATGAGGCATGCTCATGTCGACCTGGGCCCACCGGGTCGACATGAGCAATTGCTCATGTCGCCCCTACCGGGCTGACTCAAATTATTCTTGTATTTTTTAACTTATGGAATGAAAAGTTTTAATTTGGGTTGATTCAACTTGATTTTAGGGTTTTACAATTAAATTTATGCCTCTTTAATCCGAACCGACTTATTTAAAAATTATAAACTAGATTTAAATCTTTTAAAGTCAGATCAAATTTATTTTGGCATCCTTTAATCAAAAAGAGTATGAGATAGCCATTTACGGAGGTTAGGCAGGATATCTCTCACTATCATTCCAATTTGGTCAGACTCATCAGGCCTCTTTCTAAGAAGAGCAGCCTTGCTACTCCACCTTTTCACATAATCAACAAAATTCTCATTATGCTTTAGTTTGGTAGTCACTACCTCCATCAAGGTTACTTCTAGCTCAGTATTGTACCCATATTATTGAGAAGTCTTTATACAACAAATCCCAATCTTTTTGGGTGTTTTCTCCAAGGGATTGACCAGTTTTACACAAGAGGATCCACATAAACCATGAAATACCTTAGAGTTTAGGCCTTAGTAGCTCTAGCAGATTGTATGACAGTGATGTACTGCTTAAAATGCAAGTGGAGATTTTTTGTTCTATTAAACTTAGCAAAAGGAGGCATATTATATTTGTAGGAGATTCATTTATCATCCTCAAATAGCTTATCCACTTTCGATACCTCTTTTTTCTTTAACTTCTTTTTAAACTTCTTTTCTAAGTCAGTTATCAACTTTTCAACATCAACAAATACAGTCTTCTCTATAGCCTTCCTTTCTTTCTTCTTTTCATATTTGTCTTAGAGGTATGCATCCCAGTCATCGTCATCTATCACCACCTTTTCTTTATCAAAGGCCACCTCAACTACCTTAGCCTTTCATTTGTCATTCTGCTTCTTAGAACTAGGAGATGCCTCAACAATGTTTTTCAATAATGTAGCCAACTGACTTCTCACAGCCACAGCTAGGGTTTTCTTCCATCTTGGAAGCAAGGGCCTCATTCACCATGTTCTAAACTTATTCCTGATCTATTGCTTTTGGTGTGAAGTCGATTGAACCCTCACTGAATTCTGAATCACTGACGTAGGTTAGGTTATCGTACTCTCTTAAATTGTTGTACTCTAGGTCTGTCAGCTAGAAAGGATCAATGACATGCAATGTATGTATGTATGTGTAGCAAATAAATAAAGTCAGGATGCTCCTTTAAACCTTATGTAACATCCCCTGGCAATTCTCACATAGAATTATTAGAGAATGTTACTCGATATACTATCAGTAATCTAACCAATTCATTGACAAAGTTTTCTTTCAGAATGTTACTAACAAAAATCTTCAAATAATAATACAATTTGTATAATACAATACTTATAAATCCAACAATTAAATCAATCTCCAATATCTCTAATAATCCAAATACTAATTATAAATCAGATAACTATCATAAGTCGTCAAATCAGATAAATATATAATACATTTCTTTATTTGATAATCATTCACTAGAATTTCAAACTTCTTTCTCTAAATATATATATTTCTTTCATGTTTATAAATTTGTACAATCTCTCAAATAGCCAAACTAAATTGCATATATACATTTCATAACTTATAAGTACAATATACAAAAGATTTCTATATGTACTATAGATAATTTTCTGAGATCCTTAATTCCACTTCTTAATTTGCTCCAATCACCATATACCTACGTGTCAAAAAATAATTCTAACACGCTAAGCAAAGCTTAGTGGTGCTTGTATAAACATATTTTGTCATTTAATATTAAAGAAAAATACTTATGAAAATATAGTAATAATACTCAGTTTTAAGAAATATTTCAATATATTAACTATTTTCAATAGCAAACCAACATAATATTTTGATTATATAAAATAATAACTTTAACTTTATAAAAGTCATCATGCTATAGTATACTTTCGGTATTACAAATTTTCTCTTTCTGAATCATTTTATTTAATACTCACTTTCTCATTTGTTAGCATTGCTCATATTACACTTATTTATTTTTAGTAAGTCTTACTTTTCAGTTTCACATATAGGATAATTTCATTCAATCTATAATTTTCAGCACTTAAATTTAGTACTATACTTTGGGGCACCTTGTATCCTCTATCATTATATGCACTTTCAATCATTACAACACTTATAAAGTTATTGATTAATCCAATAACTTGAGCATAACAATTCTATTCTGTGTATTAGAACTTTCACTTGAAAACATTAATATATACATTACCAATCACTTTCACATTGTAATACAGTAAGTCAATTTTAAGTAATTGACTTATATTATTATTTTGCATTTCTTCCATTATTCATAACATCATATTCACATATATTTTTAATTTGGATAACTTCATTAAATATGCCCATACATACTAAACTCAGATCATAAGTTTGGATAACAGGTTAGTGTAGCAATTTTAATGCCAAGTCTCAAGAATATATATATATATAATGGCAATTATGCTCACTGTCACTAATGACACAATGTGTCCATTAATGGAACGAGATGCCCACTATCACTATGGCTATCCTTCCTCTGATTAGCCATTCAATCTAAAGCCAGATCTAAAATCAGTATGATTTAGCAATTCATTAGTTTTGATTAACACTGAATTGTTTATATCATTTCAATGGTACAATACTTTTATCAACATTTAGTATTATATATATTTGCTACATATCCAAAATTTATCACTCTTTTCCATACTTTTAACACCTGCACATGAATTCTCAACACAAAAGTAAGAAACATAAACATATTAGCCTCATACTAGGCCCATATATCACAAAATACAAGCTAAAAACATCATCCAGATACCCCATGGTCGTGGCATCTCAACCCTACGCCCGTGGGATACAAAATGAAGCTGTCAAATGCCTTTGTAGACCCCCACGGTCGTGGCATTCAAGGGTCACGGCCGTGGCATTCAAAACGGCTCTGTTTTATCAAAATTTTTAAAGAAACACCCTCACTCTCAACCCCACGGTCGTGGCACTCAATTTCCATGCCCTTGGCATTGATTTTGGGTCTGTTTTCAGAGTAATTCTTCCTCCAACAGTCTCAACTTTGATACCACGTCCATGGCACCTTTAAGCCATGCCCGTGGCATCCAAAAATCATGTATTTTACACTTGTAACTTCATTAAAAACAAATATATTGAAGATACAAGTTAAAAATGTATCAAGATCAAATTTTTTACATAAAAAGAGTTCATATCAAATAATTTACTAAAACTTCACTTAATCAAACTTTCAACCATCTCACATGGCTAAAAACATCATCAAACCACCTAATTCTCTTAAGAGTTGAATTAAGAATCAAACTCATCACATAAAAGTTATTTTTCACTCATCAATCTATTTAATCAATACTTTGAAGAAATATTTCATTATAAATAACTCAATTAATCAATTCAAAAATTAAAACTCATAAAAATACATATATTTGCAAATTATAATACAAAAGCACATACCTCTTTCAATTTCTCTCTTCTTCTCTCTTTTTCCTCTTTTTCTTTGATCACTTGCTGATAATCTCACCTTTTCTAGCTTATTCTTTTAAAAACTCATAGCTAGATGTTATTTTCTCTTAAATTTTACCCAAATTCTTGAAAAGAAGAAAGAAAGAAGGAGCTTTTGGTAGTGTTGGTGATGATGATCATGGATGACGAAGCAAGAACAAAGGAGAGAGTTCTACACACACACATGTCCACATATATATATATATATAATATGTTCAATCTAGTGTGGTCAATCTCATCTTAGTTATGGTGCATCCTCACCCTTAGTCTTTAATTCAAATTTGATTTTTAATCTCGTAAAAACATAAAAATACATAATTTCTTCAGTAAATTTTTAAGATCCATTATTTATATCTCTTATCCATACCATTTATATCACAATTCACTATTAATTATTTATATTAAATTAAAAGTTTAGTATTTAAAATTTTAAACATTACACCTTATATCTCCCACACACAAGTGGCGAGTCCCTTTTCCTAGGCGTTGTGGTCAACAAAAATATCAACATAGGATATTTTATTTTCGAAAGAATCACTCAAATGAAATAACAAATAGTTGTATTTTTAATTAAAAAAGACAGTCCATTATAACTCCTACCAATTAAGCCTTAATCTTTTAGGTCTACTAAGGAGTATTTCTTCCATATTGTGGATTAAAACTAAATTAATAGGTTTATTATAAATAGACTACTCATTTAGAAAAACAACTAATGATCCATGCCACAAACAAGCTCATAACTAACAAGACTTGGAATAAATAAGGCCCACAATTGATTTTAGTATTTTATAATTGATCCAACTACTTACAAGACCTTTTCAAAAATTTTGACGCATTATAAAAGAGTTTTAATTTTAAATCCCAATGAAAGCTTGATTTTGGAAAAATAATTTTAAATTCATCTTCGAAAATATTTCAAAACCCATTTTAAAAATTAATTTTAGGCTTCATGCTTGGGCCATAGGATAGAAAGTAATTTTTGACCTATTTTCATTGAAAAGGGGGTTTAAGCCTACTTTGAAAAGTTTTGAAAATGATTTTGACTTTGGGCTTAAAATAATTTTTGGGCCATAAAATAATTTTGGGTTTTCATCATAACCAGGTCATATTAGGAAAAGACAAATCAAATAGGCCTTAACTTGAGCCAAGATATGTCAATCATAGTCAAACAACAAGTAATTAGAAAAAACCTATGAAAAGTTACTAGGCCAACTACATAGGCTTTAGTCTTTAGGGTAAAAAGTTTAGGTTTCTATAACAAGTATTGTAGACCCATAATCATGGCCCTGAACAAGTCAGATTCCAATTGAATGAGGCCAAGCCAAATACGGTATGATTCTAAAATCTTAAACCTAGTTTAAAGCCTTGAATTAGATCAGTCCAATTTTAAAAGGCACAAATTAAACTAGTCTAACTTATAAAAGTCCAAATTAAATCCGATCTGAAAATTAAAGATTGATTCAATTTGGTTTGAGTCAATATGGGCTATGCCCATATCAAATTGGATTCATCCAAATTGACATGAACTTCACTCATGTCGATTTGGACATTGTCCAAACTGATATGAGCTTTACTCATATCGAATTGGACAATGTCCAATTTGATACGAGCATAAAGCTTATATCGAATTGGTCATGGCCCAGTTTGATATGAGCAAGTCTAATTTGACATAAGTTCAGTTTCAACCAAAATTAGAAGTCCTAATTATGTTTAACTTGTGAAAATCTCGGATAACAATTAAGTGTTGTAACCGGATTAGGATTAATAATCAGAGTTAACCCTAATTTAAACATTATAAGTATGAATCAAAAGGAAAATTGGAAAGAGAACCTAAAATAGAAGAACAAGATTAGTAAATTAAAGTAAGGGACAGAGAGCAAATTGAGATAGAAAAAGAAGGCAATCAACACAACAAGGAGAGGCAGTAGCTGAGTAGCAACTGTCTTCATATTGCATTCGTCAACCAATATTGCAATTGTTCTAGGCAGTGGCACAAGTGAGCTTGGTTTAACAAATTATGATTCGTGGAGCCTACAATGCAGGTATAATTCTTATTAACCAATTCAACCAAATTTAATAATCAACTTCAATACTTGATTATTGTATTAATAAATTATAAGTATGGTTTTGTAAAGTTTTATTTACAGTGATCTTTAGATTTATGATTTAAATCATCCGAAAACCTAATTCCATTTTATACCTTAGAATTACATTATAAAATCTTAAATGTATGTTTTAAACTCTAGCCTTGCATCTTAAGTGTAGGATTAAACTTTGTTTTACATATAAGAATTCCAACTTTGAACCAAAATCCTAAATTTCATGTCCAACCTTAGTATTTAGCATAAAACCCTAAATTTTATATGTTTTAGCCCTACTTAGCACATCAAACCCTAGATTTGCATGTTTAGTTCTAATTTAGAATAAGACCATATTCTACATTATAAAACCCTCATTGGTATGTTAGAATCCTAATTTACAAAGGAAACCCTAATTTAGTAGTAAAAAAGTAATTTGAAAAAAAAACCCTAAAACCCTAAACTTATAATCGAAACTCTAATTTGAAGTTGTAACACTAATTTCATTAATTTAATTTTGATTTATTTTTATATGCTTGATGATGGATTATGATATTTGATTTTATTGCTTTTGATGGATGATTAAATCATATTTATAGACTTATTATTTTAGTTTTAAGGATGTAAAAGGCATGTTTCCACATTGTGGATGCCTTGTTTGTTTAACCATGTAATCTAATTTATCTTCAGGGTTTTTTGATTATTTTAAAGGATATGTTTCCACCAATCGGTGGGTGTCCTATTTTATTTGCTTGTATGAACATTGAGACACTGTAAGGCATGTTTCCATCTTTGTATAGGTTCCCATTTTATTTGTTTATTTGCTTGTTTGTGTTAATTCATAATATGATTCATTATTTTCTATAATTGTATGTAATATGAATAATGTTATAATAATATAAGAATTTAATAATATTTAAACCTGAAAAGGAGGTTGATTCCAATGAACCGGCATTATGGGGTCTTGGGTCATTCTTATCTTCCCCATACATACCCAACTTTTAGAACCCAAGTAGGGGTTGGAAATTCCTTAGGAATCGAGTCATTCACCCCTTTCTATTTCATTCCCAGCCCATCCGGGTGGCGATTCTAATTCTCAGGATTTAGGCTCATGTTCTTTAAGGCTTAGAATCTAGCAGTTCCGAAGTCGCAAGAACCATTCTACAGAAAGTAGGGGCAAAAATTCTTGTTCACAAGTATATACCAAAAGGTACAACGCTATGAGTGGATATGCAGTGCTCGATCTCCATACCTTAAATGAAAGTATGGTATAACTTACACGCACATAACATGGGTTACTAAGGGCATCCTAACTCATATATGATGCAATTCTAAGTAATGCATGGATAATATCATAACAAGAAAAAAATGAAATAATATAAAGACCAACAGATCAACTTCTCTTATCCCCAATGGAGTCACCACCGTGAGCGGAGATTTTCGGCCCTACTCCCAGTGAAATGGTTCTTGCGACTTCGGCGTTGTTAGGCTATGGGCCTTAGAGAATACGGGCCTAAATCCGGAGAATATAAGTCACTTCCTGGATGGACCAGGAAGAAAATAGCAGGAGAGAATGACTTAATTTTCAAGGAATCCCCAACCCCTACTAGGTTCAAAAAGTTGGATACGTATGGGGAAGGTGAGAAGTGGCCCAGCACCTCCAAAACGTCTGGTTCATTAGAAATAACCTCCTTTTCAAGTCTAAATATTATTAAATTTTAGATTATTATGATGTTTCTCATATTACATATAATTTAATGAAAACAACACCATACCATAAATCAAACAAACAAATAATAAAAATATGCACTCATACAAGGATGAAAATATGCCCTTACAATGTCCAAATGTCCATAATACAAATGAAATAAGATGAGACACCCATATAAAAGTGGAAAATGTCTCTTACAATAATCCCCAAATATAAATTAAATAAAAGAAACAATTTATATAAATAAGGCACCCACAAAGTAGAAACATGCCTTTTACAAGTACTTTAAGATCCAAATAATAAAACAAACACAATTAAACCATCAATTTATACATGCAATTAATTGTCATACAAATAATCACAAAATTAGAGCCAGTTTATAAAATTAGGGTTTTAAGATTCAATTGGGAATTTTAGATTGCAATATTATTAAATACAATTAGGGTTTTTGACTTGCAAAATTAGGATTTTTGTTCACAATTTTAAACAAAACAACAAATCAAAGCATAATGATTCTCTATAGTTATGTAACAAAAAAGGATGATAATCTATTAATAAAGATTACTTATTAAACAACATATCTACGTTGTTGGCTCCACCAAATAGTTATATTGAACCAAACATTGAACTGCCACAATCCTCTCTTAAAGTTGATGTTAGGGTTCTGCCTTGAAGATTCTTTAATAACCTGGGTCAATTGTGCTTTCCTCGAGCAATATTGCTTATGGGTTTCTCAGCTTGCTTTATGTCTCTCTTATGTTCTTTGTGTTTAAGGTTACTCTCTGTTTCTTTTATTTTTATTTTTCTCTTTTGCTCTTTTTGTTAATTGCTAATTGTTGATTGCTAACTGCTCATTCTAGCTCCACGGTCTTGGCTCTTATTTTATATTATTTAATTAAGGTTTAGTTACAGTGAATTAGATCAGAAGTCCTAATCTAGCTAGAAAACTATATGCTTATCTAAACAGAGTCTGGATTTAAGTAGGATTAGAGAATTAAGAAACTGACTCATGGCAAATTGGCCATGAGAAATGGTCATTTCATAATGACACTTCGGGTAGATTTAGTGATTTGGCTCTTAAATCAGTCCGGACTTGATTCACGCATTTTTTTTATTTGGTACCGAATTTGATTTGGGCTTTTAAATTAGGACCAGATTTATCTAGAGCCAAAATTAAGGGTCTACAAAACCATATTTAAACCATCTTGCAAATCTTTTCAAGAGATTTAGATAATTTGATAATGGAAATTCCAGATTTCTTTTGAGAGAACATCTTCTTTTATTCTTGGTTCTTATTGGATCAAGATTTACTATAACAAAGCTAATTACCTTGGAGCGAATAATTTTGAAGTTCTCTTCCACATATTGTAATTGGGTCAAGTACTTAGCAAAGGAATTGATTTGGCTTTCCAATGAACCGTTTCCAAGTATAATGGTGAGTGAGTCCCTAGTCTTTATACTTGGGGTTCATGTCAACTAAGCCCATAAAAAAAATCTTCCAAGTAAGTGGGCTTCCCATACCTAACAATTGGTATCTAAGCCAGGTTCGACAAGAAGGAGTATGGAAATGGTGGTCTGATTCAATGGTTGTCAGCTTTATTAGGAAGAGCAAGGTTACTCCTGGTGAGCCCAGACCGGTGGAGTATAATGGATCTAAGGTGATACTATATACTCAAGTCTAAAAAAGATTCCACTCAAGGGGAGTCTTAGCCCAATGTGAAAGTTCACACTTAAGGAGAAGATTGTTAAAATTTCAAGTGCGAGATAAAGAAAGAAATCTCACATTGGAAATAGATAGACATAGTTAGTGATTTATATGTTGAATTGGGTTAGTCTAATAATTTTTAAGCCAACTTGAGACACCACTAAAAAATAAAAAAAATTAATTATAAATCTGCAGTTCGACCTTTTTTTTTTAAATTTGGCCAATCAGGTTAAGATTGGTCGAGTTGACCAAGCCAACAGGTGGATGAACAACCTTACCATGTAATTAGCTAGAGTTCATTAATTTGCTTAGTAATAATATTATTGTTTCTTATCAAAATTAATTTTAATATTATATTTTGAGTATATTGTCGCTTAATGAGAATATACTTATGCACACTTTAACATAATTTTTAGTTTGAATTTAAGTTGTTTAATTTAATTATATATATAGCAACATATTTAATATTAAAGGGTTTATAATTGGATTAGTAAAGTATGTATATTGTATGTTGGAGGTTTAGAGTTTGAACTAGATTTAATTTTTTGTTTTTTTAATACATTTATTGGGGGAATTGACTTAGTATCATATCAACATGTGGTCTCATGTTAGCTATTTCATGTGTTAATATAGTACATGATGTAACATCCACTTCCATTAAAGGTAAAAAAATAAAATTTTGAGAGACGATAATGTAATTTACTCATTATATTTTTAAGAGTTGATAGATGCAATTTACTCATCTATTGAAACAAAAAAATAATAGCACTTCATGAAAAAGAAAACAAAAAAAACTTCGAAAGCATTTTAGTTGGTATTTCAAGCGCAAACCATTCAATATTTTTGGAATTTTATAATATGATTTAAGGATTTGAACTGGAACAAGTGGAGTTGAAAATTTGTACTGTTAATTCATGTTTAAATTAATTTTTATTGTTCCTTTTTAAAAAAATTAATTTTTATTGTTAATTCATGTCTAAATTAATTTAATCTATTGGACTTAATTTTACTTAAATTTGATTTGTAATATAACTAAAAATATTAAATTTGTATAAATCAAATAATATGATTGGGTCAATGAATGGGTCTAAAAAATTTTTCATGCAAAATTAAATGTTATCATCTGACAAATCATAAAAAGAAAAATCAAAAGAATTATTCTTTTGAATAAGTTGAATAACGTATTTTTTCAGAGAATGAAAAATAAGAACAATAATAAATTAAGAAGCCGACACCACATGATATGGTGGGAGCTTCCGTGCCTATCAATATGACAAAATATTGGGAACCATTATTTTTTGCCACTTGAACTTTGTTGATTGAGCTTCTTAATAATACCGTTATGATGATTTTTTCACTTTGAACTTGCTTTGTTGGAATTACTAGTGATTGCCATTGATATCTAGATAGAACCTTTCTAATAAAAGTAATACAATTAGGCTATATCACACCAGACACTCTCCAAAGGGAAAATAATGTTTCAAGGACCGTCATATTATTAGAAAATATGATGATTATACTTTATCATATTACAATGATCCTTGGATTGGATCATGGCTTGTTAGGTTGTTGTTACTCAGTAGGTTCTGATTAAGAGTTTTTATGGTCAGTGGCAGAACTAGGATTAAATTGAGGGGGAGGAGCAAATTTTTGAATACATTCTTTATAGGAAACCACCATTTGTGGCGGTGGGCAATGATGGAAAATATTGTATTGAAGGGAGGCATTAGTGAGAGATAAGGCTCAAGAGAGGTGGGTCTACAGTGAGATTTCAGTACTCAGGAGATTTGGGATGAATTAGGTTGTTACCTATTACTTATTACTTGTTATAATTATGTCCATGGCTTAATTATACAAGGCTCTGCTTAAGAGAAATGGGTGAGTGGTTAAGATTTTGAGAGCGAATTCAATTTCAAGTTCCACGCTAATGGGTGAATAGGGCTGAAAAAAAATATAAATATAAATATAAATAAAAAGTGTATTAGTATATGATGATGATGAAGACATATTGTAATAATGAATACAAAAAATTTAAAAAGTGGTCATTGAGATCTAGATTAAGGATAGAAAATAGACTATCAATCTATACATATAAAAATAAAACACATTTTGGTTTTTTAGAATATATATAAATTAATATGGGTTTATGAAGGATTATGACTTTAAATTTGAGTATATTTTACAAGAGGGCTAGCTATTTTTGAGTAAGAGTATATTCTAAATAAGTGTGTATAAAAAATAGACAAAGACAGAACTAAAGGACACATGGCTTATTAACTAGAGTATATTATTAAAAAAAAAAAAAGATAGAACTAAAGGACACTTGCAAATACAGCCGCCTTGATCGTTGTCTCCACAATAAGGCATGTTATGTACACACACACACACACACACATATATATATATAGACTCTTATACTCAAATTTATTTCATTTTTTCTCTTTTTAGGCAAAGTTTTTCCTTTTATACTCTATTATTTTTTCTGCACTACTTTTTAATGTTAGAATTAAAATTTTTTAAAACAGTTTATCTATTATTGCACATAAAATTCACATAGAGAAGTAAAAGAAAATAATTAAAATAAATTTCAAATTAATAATCTCTTTGAACTTACTATTATCAAATTAATTTCTCATTCTCCAATAACGGCGCCAAAAATTTATTGGTCAAATGTGTAAATATCGATTTTGATCACAAATGCATGGCTCGCAATAAATAATAAAGTAAAAATAAAGGTCGATCCCGCATAGAATGAGTAAAATTCAAATCGATTATTATTTGAAAACTAATTAATTAACTTTATATTTTTTAAAAAATTAAATACTTAATTTTTAATTAAAATTAAAATTCAAAATTAAATTAATATTCAAATTCAAAATGAAATTAATCTAGGATAATTATCTATTAATTTAAAATTAAAATTAAAATTATTTAAATTCAAATAATTGAGATAAACTAGTAGGATTAGGTTTTATTAGAATTATTTCAAATGAGCAAAAATAACTTTTCAAATTAATTCAAATCTTTCTTGCATCAAAGTTACCAATTCCTTAAATTTTAATCTTCATCTTTCTCAAGTAAGAAAATTAATAATTGATATAATCTACATAAACTTTAAACTATAACAATCTATCAAGCTCAAAGAAATGAATTTGGCCTTAAGATTATTCTTTTATCTCTAAATAGAATTTTCTAAAGTTGATGATTTCTTAATCTAAAATCATATCTAGCTTTCATTCAACATATATGATTTCAATTGAATATACAATTGATGACCAGTCAATTACAAGCACTAAGAACAAAATTAATAAAACTTTAATTTCAAAAAATAAATAGTAATCAAATTAATTAATACCCATTATCCACAATCATAAATCCACCTAATCCCACTAATGAGATTAGTTGCTTATAACTAAATTAAACATAATAACCATAGAAATTAAGAAATTAAACATAAAATCCATAATTCTAACATTCAATTAAATAAAATAACAAAAGCATTAATGAAAATGAAATCTTGAAAATCTAAACCGAAATGAGAGTTCAAACTAGACGGATGAAGAATCTTATAGAGATGACAAAGTACTCCTCAAGCATAGTCTTCTTCTTCCTTTGATCTCCAATCTTCGATAAACTAATCAAAACTAGAAAAAATCTGAAAAAGTGTATAAAAATTGCATAAGATGGATGATACACTTTCTATTCATGCCCCATCTTCAGTTGAATCACATTCCACACCTTAAAACTAGACTCCTACTCCTACTCAACTTCTGCTCCAAAATTCAAATTCAAATTTTAGCCAATTTTCTATCTGATAGAGGCCTTATCTTGAAATTAATCCTTCAATAAAATTTTAGCCCCTGAAGAATAGATAAATTTAGACTTTTTAATCACCTCATTTAGACTTTGGACGCCCAAGTTATAGCCTAATTACTCTCACTGGTTGGACTGGACTTCTGCTTCTATATTTTAAATCCAATTTTGACTTTAAAGTTGTAGGCACAAACGAACTCAGAATTTGACGAACTAGACCTCTTTGAAAATTTTGAGATGTCATCTATCAACTTCATGAAGACTATTTTTCCAACCTTGTACTTTATGACCACTAAAATTATATTTGAAGCTCTAAAAGTCTAATCTGCCTAAAATTCCAGTTTGCACAAACCTACAAGAAATTAATTTAAACTAAGCTTAATTCAAAAATAATAAAATTAAAATACATAAATAAGCTTATAATAAATTAAATTAACTCAATTTCATGCTAAAATTGATAGAAAAAATATATGTTTGAATTACAGTTATCAGTGTTTTTAGTAGTATTGGCATGATCAATGACTTAATTATGTTAATAATTTTTTACCTCAATTTATGTGTCTTATGCAATTTGGCTCCTGTATTAATATGAACATACTTCAAATAATTCATTATGATGATTTGTGATGAAATATGATAATTATAAGTGGTTATGATACAATTTGTGATCTTCTGTGAATATTGATACAGGGTTTACTTATTTGCTCAATTTTATTCTAATTTTGACATTTTCCTTAGAATTGATATAATTTGCTTTTCAAATTTACTTTTTATTTTATAAATTTGATGTGTAGGATTTATAACTAGGTATAAGGGCATTTTTCCATCCCCGACAAATGCTCATTTATTTTTATTCTTATGTCTTTTATTATTTTTGAACTTTTGTTGTTATGTACATATTTTACCTGATTTGCAATGAAATTTCTTTCTTTTCCATTTGCATATTCTTATTGCTTACATAGTGAATAATAATTTTGATATTTTCAAATAATATAATACTAGGACCTGAAAAGGAGGCTAGTTTTAATGAACCGGTCATATAGAGATAGTAGGATATGTCTTATTATGGCTATGCAGCCAAACTTTCTAAACCTAGTAATGGGTTAAGTATTCTTTAGAAATTGGACCACTACCCCTTTCTTTCTTTCTCGATATGTCTAGATGGTGACTCTATCTCTTTAGGCCAAGGCTCGTACTCTTTAAGGCTATGAGTCTAAGTAGTGTTAAAGTCACAGGAACTATTCCACCAGTAGTTAGAGCCAAAATCCCTGGCTCACATCAGCTTCATTATGGCACTTCAAGCTTGGACATCCATCATCAATAGTTTCAAGTATTTATCTCTTGATAATAAAACTGATTTTCTTTATGAATTGTGTTCATTGGCTAAGCAAAGCAGCTTGCAATTTCCTTTGAGTTCTATTAAAAGCATTAGGTCTTTGGAATTAATGCATAAAGATATCTGAGGACCTTACAAAATACCATCTATTTTTGGTGCTAGGTATACACTTACTATTATGGATGATTTTACAAGGGCCACTTGGACCTTTTTAATGCAGTATAAGACACAAACAATAAGTACTTTGAGAGTTTTCCTCAAAATGATACAAAATCACTTCAGCACTAATGTGAAGAACAATAGATCAGATAATAGGGGAGAATTTGTAGGTTATGAATGTTAAAAACTTTTTGTTGATTATGGAATAATACACCAAAATTCTTGTGTTTATACACCATAGCAGAATAGTGTAGTAGAAAGAAAACATAGGTTTCTTCTTCAAATTGATAGGGCTATCATGTTTCAATCTAAATTACTAGTCAAGTTTTTGGGTAATGCAATTTTAACAACAACTTATCTAATTAATAAGTTTTCTTCTACTATTTTAGGATGAAGGACACCTCATGAATTATTGTTTCATAAGGTTCCAGATTATTCTCTCCATAAAACTTTTAGATCACTATGTTTTTCTATCAATTTACAACCTAACAAATCAAAGTTTAATGCTATGCAAGTAAGTATGTTCTTATAGGCCATGTATAAGGGTATAAGGCTTATAAATTGCACTATATAGACACAAATACAGTTTTGTATCAAGGGATGTTATATTTCATGAAACCATCTTTCCTTTTGCCTCTATTAACTAAAATCAATCACCTCTTGTGCCTTGCACTATTGAGGATTTAACCTGTAACAATGATAATCACTCTCTCCCAACTGGTTCATCATCACCATTACCAAATTCAAATTTATCATCATTTACACCAGTTAATTTACATACACCAGATGTTCCTACTTCTAATGCATCACCGTAGCCAACTAGTTCATCACCACATTCACATTCACATGTTTAAACTATAAATTTACCATATAAACACTTACTACCTCACTAATCAAATAATTTTCAAACACCACCAAGGAAAAGTTACAGACCTAGAACTAAGCCCAATTGGCTTAAAGATTATGTTTTCAACACAACCCATACATCTCCTCATGTTCCACCAGATTTTCCTTTTGTTAAACCAACTTGCTTCTCATATGCATAAATAGATTTTTTGGCTAATGTCTCTAAAATCTTAGAACCAACATCATATTCATAAGCTAAACAAAGTACTAAGTCGTTGTAGGCAATGGAGCAGGAGCTAAAAGCACTTGAAACAAATCAAACTTGGGAGATTGTTAACTTGCCTAAGGATAAGAAGCCTATTGGATGTCGTTGAGTGTGCAAGGTTAATGTAATACCTTATAAAATTTTAGTATAAAATTTTATTTTTTTTTTACATTTTATTTTTGACTAATTAATAATAATAATAATAAGTAAAACAATGAGATAAAATAGTAATAAATATAATAATATATAGTGGTGTGTATAGTAATACCAATAAAAAAATAACAATAAATTAAAATATATATATAATATAAAAAAATAATAAAAATTAGGTAAAGAAAATAACTTTAAATTTGGATCGATCATTTTGGTTTAGTGGATTTTGGTGGACAACCATTAAAATTTTACTTATTAATTAATAAGCTATTAGTTTGTAAATAGAAATTAAGGAATGAAAATTTGTGAAAGAAAAAGAAACAGAGAAGGAAAAGAAAAGAAAAATCGAGAGAGAGAAAGAGAAAGAAAGAGACCAGCCTGGTAAAGAATTACACAGAGAACAATAACGAATGAGAGGGAGAGAACTTGGAGCAATAATTTTCTTTAGCTCCGTTTGTCAATTTTCAGTGACCTTTTAGTGTCACTCACCAGCAACCGGTAAAGCCAACTCGATGAACTTTTCAACACTATCAAAACCGCTATGATCCCCCACTTGAGACTGTCGCATGCCCCACCCGATTGGCTGACCAAAGCTTAGGTCAGTGTTGTTTTCGGAGGGCTATTCTGACCACTTTTTCTGATGAAATGGGTATTTTTAGAATCATCTCTTCTTAAGTTTTGATTTGATATATCATATGCAAATTCTAGATGAATATTTAAGAAACACTATATATATGTATATTAGAATAAATTAAAAAGAATTATAAAAAAATAAAAGGATTTTCAATTACTTATCATTTAATAGTTATTAGTTATGAATTTTTATTAATATATGAATATATATGTATATTCGTTTAGAGTAAATATATTGATGGTTAAATTAAGTTTAATTATTGAATTATAAATTTTGTTAGTAAATTACAAAATAAATTTATAGTATTTTAGGTATAAAGATATAAATAAATATATTTATGAGATAAGTAAATTAATTGAAAGATAATAAGTAAATAGTTTATTAAATTAAGTTATATTAAATATTACTATTAAATTATTAACTATATAAGAATGTTTTTTACAAAATTGAAATAAATTAATCATATTATTATTAATAAAAGGAGTTAATTAATTATTAAATGATTAAATTAGATTGTAAACAAAATATGATTTAAAATCTAATTATAAATATATTATTAGTATTGTTATAATTATAATAATTAGTTTACTATTATTTTTATTTAAGAATAAATTATAATAATTGTAAAAAAATATAAATTGTATTAAGTAGTAATAAAATCATTAATATTATTAGTGTAGTAGTAGTAAAGTATTATAACTAAAATATTTTATAAATATTAGTAACTTTTAAAATTTGTATAATAATTAATATCACCATCATAATTACTGTCACTATTAATATTAAATGAATATATATATATATAGTTTACTAATTGTATACTTAAATAGTTACATTTTTATTGTTATTATTATCTCTAATATAATTGAATATTAAATTTAACATAAATTAGTAATTTTGAAATGATAATAATTAAAAAATATATTTTTAATTACATGAATAAAGTTATTAATTTTATGACTCTATTATAAGTGATTGTTGAAAAATAAAAATAAAAGTATTATAAAGTAAATAAATTGTATACTATTAATTTTATTATTATTTATAAAATTTATATTGTTAAATTAAAGAAAATTTAGTAATTATTAATTAAATAATATTAATATCTAAGTAAATATTATTAATGTTACTATTATTATTATTATTAGTGTTATAAATAGTGTAAAGTATAATAAAATAAGAAAATTTAAGTAAAAAGTATTATTGTTAATTTTCTATAAACTAATAATAATATTATTATTATTAGCACGAATCTATTTTAAAAGCTAGGAATATATATATATATATTTATCATAAATTAAATTAATACTATTTAATATGAATTAAATAATTTAGTTAATGAAAAAAATATTATTAATAATAATAAACTATTAAAATGAATAAACTAAAATATCGTAATATAATTGGATATAAAATTATTATAAATACTTAGTAAATTATTATAGTTAAAATTTTATTGTTGAAAATATTTATTAGAAAATTTGATAGATGATTGTATCTTAGAAATTAGATAAATATTCATTGTAATGTTACTTTAGAAAATTTAAAAGTTATAAAATTATCGAAACATCATTAGATTTTAAGAAATCGAAATTTCATGTCATATTCATAGCATACATCTATAGTAACTAGGATATAATTTAAATTAAATAATATTCTTATATTATTATAAGAGCGAATCCAGTTAAAGCTATAGATTACCAAAGGAATTCAGTTAATTAAATAAATACAGTATTTAGTCTAGGTGATTGGATAAATATGTGACATTGTATATTTCTTAAATTATTATATTTATATTTGATTTTGAAAAAAATATTTATTAACTAAATTTATTCACAGTAATAATTTATTTATGAATATTAATTATTTTTTTATTAAGTGAGAACAAATAATAGTAGTTTATATTTTTTTTATATGTATAAATGATTGATTTTATTATATTAGGTTAATTAGTTTATATACATTTTTTTTATAAATCTGTTTGATTGCATTTTGATTACGGGTGTTTAAATTTAATGATATTATAAAATTATCCTTAGCCAGTGTAATTTGCTCTGCACATGTATATTGAAGTTATTTCTCCTTGGGCTTGCGAGATAAGTCATCATACGCCCTTAGATTGAAGTTAGAATAGTAAGAATTTATATTTGAGTGTATATAAAAGATGATTGAGAATAAAAGTATATTTATCCTGCTAGAATATAGATAATGTTTATATTATATATGTATATATATATTATTAAACTTTATTTATTCTCCCTTATTACATATTTATCTATTTACTTAGTAGTTGCACTCATCCCTTTATATATATATATATATATATATATAACATTTCAAATATTGAAGAATAAAGCAGTAGAACATCTCTATATTTTTCTCCTTCAGCTTGTAGTTAGGGTTGGGCCAATATAGTTGTCTTTCAAAATTATTTAATAATTATATATATTATTGTAGTAAACAAAAATAACTTGTATTTAAGAATATCACTATCTATTAGATTGTGTAATTAAAGAATATTTAGTAAATTAAATTATGAGTGATATTTATTTAGTAAACTACTATTATGATAGATTGTAAGATAAATTCACCCTTAAAATTGAGAGAATGGGGTGTGATAGTTAAGCTAAAGTTAGGTGACAGTCTAGATCATTACACGGCCAAATTAGTGGCTAAAGAGTACAATCATCAAGAAGAAGTTGACTGCGTTGATAGTTTTTCACCAGTTGCGAAAGCTGTAATAATGAGATTTCTTTTTTCTATTACAGCATCTAAATGATGGTCTTTGCATAAATTATATGTAAATAATATCTTCCTCCATGGAACCTTGAGTGAAGATGTTTTTTGCTTCCACCTGAAGGGTTTGAGGTACCAAAGCCTAGACAGGTTGGCAAATTGAAGAAATCACTTTATAGCCTTAAACAAGCCTCAAACTAATGGAATAATGAACTGACTCAGAAGCGGCACAAGTATGGATTTCAACAAAGTCCACATGACAACTGCTTGTTCATAAAGAATACGATGAGTTCTCAAGTGCTTCTTTTAGTTTATGTGGATGATATACTGTTAACTAGTAATTCAATGTCTGAGATAGATGATGTGAAAAGATATCTTCATCAAGAATTTACTATCAAAGACATTGGACTGGCAAAGTACTTCTTAGGTCTTGAAATATCTCATTCCAGAAAAAGGCACTTTTGTTAATTAGAGAAAATACATTTTGGACTTTATTAAGGAAGCTGGTCTCTTAGGGGCTAAACCTGCTTTAACTCCTATGCTTAAAAATGCACATATGTTTGTATATGATGGTCCTAAATATGATCATCCTGAGGCCTATAAAAGATTAATTGTTTGATTATTGTATCTCATTTTTACTAGGCCTGATATAAGTCATGCCACACAAAAGCTTAGTCTGTTCATTCTCCATGTGTTTCACATTGGCAAGCAGCATTACATATCCTTAAGTACTTGAAGGGATCGCCATCAAAGGGGTTGTATTTTCCAGCAAATAATTCAATGAGATTAGAAGGATTTTGTGATGCTGATTGGGCTTCTTGCAAAAATGCTAGGTGGTCACTGACAGGCTTTTGCATTTATCTTGGCAATTCTTTGGTTTCGTGGAAGACTAAAAAGCAATCAATGGTTTCACAGTCCTCTGCAGAAGCATAATATAGAAGCCTTGCTTCTGTCACTTGTGAATTGCAATGGATAGCTTATAATTTGAATGATTTGCAGGTTAATGTTCAACTTCCGATTAAAGTTTGGTGTGATAATCAAGCTACAATTCATATTACAGCAAATGCTGTCATCTTGTTGGAAATAAGTACAAGCAAGGTTTCATCCAGCCACTTCATATTGCATCTGCTCTGCAACTGGCTGATTTGTTTACAAAAGCTCTTCCAGCACCACAGTTTTGATCCTCACTATTCATATTGGGGCTATATGACTGACATCAGCCTTTAACTTTGATAAGGTTATATTGTAGTTAAATTATAAAATACCAGTTGTACAGTTTTATCTCTTTGTAACCACCTGTATACTATATATATGATGAATACAATACATACAAGTATTGGAGTCTTTCTCAATTACGTGACCCACTTTATGGTATCAGAGCAAATAAAGTGCTCTACAACAATTTCCTTTATTTCTTCATCTTCTGCTCAACACGTCTCTAGTTTCCGTTTGTTTTCTTGATTCTTTCTAATGGCGACGGAACAAAGCTTTATTTCGGCCAGTACTTCAAGTCTCCCTATCTCAAATTCTTCTTCCTTTTCCATTCCTAATGTTACTCAATTTCTCACCATCAAGCTCACTTCTTCTAATTACTTGTTGTGGGAAGCTCAAATTTTGCCCCTTCTACATGGCTATCGACTTGCTTCCCATATTGATGGTTCTGCACCTTCTCCTCCTTGTAATCTTCCAACTGGAGAACCAAATCCTGCTTATAATGACTGGTTTTGTCAGGATCAAATTGTAAAAAGTTGGATTAACTGCTCTGTCTCTGAATCCATAATGCATCAGATTGTTCTAGTGGTTATAATTACAATTCTGGTTATAATTCCGGACGTGGTGCTTCAACTGGACTGTCCACTGCTATTACCTGTTATAATTGTAATGGCAGTGGGCATTATAGCCGTCAATGTCCTTCTCCCAGACCCTCTCCTCAAGCTCATGCTGTTAGAAGTGACTTAGAAGCTCCTCAAGCTTGGACAGTTGATTCTGGTGCCAATTATCATCTTGCAGCTAATAAGGAAAACATCAATCATCCAATTCCTGTGCCTGACAACACCGCCCTTACTATAGCAGATGGTAAAACTCTTCCTATCATATCTAGTGGGTCTTCTGTTGCTTCAATTAATGGTCATTCATTTGTTCTAAATAATATACTTTATTCTCCTGCTGTCAAACATAATTTGTTGTCAGTGTCTGCTTTTACTTCTCAGAATAATGTGTCTGTTGAATTTTTCCCTAACACCTATTTTGTGAAGGATATCCCCACAAGGCAGGTGCTTTACCAAGGCCAGAGTGAAGATGGGTTATATTTATTTTTGTTGCAGCCAGTTCATTCCTTTTCTCCAAAAGCATTTCCGGCAACTATTTCTCTTTGGCATGAACGTCTTGGCCATGCCAATCTTCGAGTTGTCAAGAATGTTCTTAGTACAAATAAAAATTCTTTTGATTTGAATAAACATTTTGAGTATTGTCATGGATGTAGTGTGAGTAAATCACACAAGTTACCTTTTTCAGATTCTTTGTTTCATGCTACTAAACCTTTGGAATTAGTTTGTTCTGATGTTTGGGGACCTTCTCCTGTGGTTTCTGTGGATGGTTATCGATTTTATGTTATTTTTTATGACCATTCTAGCAAATATTGTTGGTTATATTTTCTTAAACAAAAATCTGAAGTTCTTCCTGTCTTTGTTCAATTTCGAACGTTGGTTGAGAAATATTTTGGTGTCCCCATAAAAAGTTTTCAGTCTGATTGGGGTGGTGAGTTTCAGTCTTTGACTAAATATCTTCGAGATAATGGTATTGTTCAACGGGTGTCTTGTCCGTATACATCTAAGCAAAATGGTTGTGCTGAAAGGAAACATAGGCATATCGTTGAATTAGGACGTGCTTTATTACATAATTCATCTGTTCCTTATTTGTATTGGAATTATGCTTTTGATACTGCTGTTTATACTATAAATCGCCTTCCATCTACTCATAATTCTGTTCAAACACCTTTTGAGCTTTTATTTCGTGTTAAGCCTAATTATGATGAGTTGCGTGTCTTTGGTTCTCTATGTTATCCATGGTTAAAGCCTTATGCTCCTCATAAATTGGCTCCAAAATCATCTCAATGTGTGTGAACCTCGGTTTCCACCCGAAAAGGATTCGGATGAACGTTCACTTGTTGTCGGGAGTCGCCACTCAGTTTATTTTGTTTGAAGGGAAAAACTAAGAAAACCCTTGTTTGACTCCAATAACGCGTCCAATGTAAAGGTTTCTAATCTACGAACCCAAGGAGGATTCGGGGACTATGTCATGTGATTAATTTGCCAAAAAAGAAACAAATCTGAAAGGGACACAGAAAGGAAGAAGACAGACAGATTATTAGTAAATTGTGGACTTGCTATTTGGGGTGAATCCCAAATATGCCTACATACTCTCGTTTTTATGAGAGATCAAAGCCCATGTAGTTCGGAAAAGCCTATTTAAAGGCAATGATGCATTATGCATGTGTGTGTGTATGCTTCGTGCATTGTCGGGCTTTTTGCCGAAATTGTGTGATTTTAAGCACTTAGTGCTGATTTTGCTGAAATTTGGGTACTTGGTACCAAAATAATGCAATTTAGGCTTCGTGCCAAAAAGTTGATTTTAATTGTGATGGGCTTCATGCCAAAAGAGATTAGGTCTTTGACCAACAAAATTGATTAATTCATGGCTTAATGCCGAAATGTTAATTGATTAGTTAATTAGGCCTAAGACCTAAAAATATTAGGTCTTTGACCAAAAAGAAGAAATTAAGAAGAAGATGGAGTGCTTATGGCATGTTTGAATTGACAAAGAATGAATTAGAACATTACCTTGCTTAGGATTTTCCCACTTCGAAGTTCCATATCTCGTTTTCTTGGACCTTGGATTGTGATTCTTGATTACGGATTGATTCCTGCAGCACACGGTTAGGTTTATGCAAATAAAAGTCCCATAAAAGTTCTTAAGCGTGTGTAAATAAAGAGTTCGTCGGCATGAGGCCCGGGATCCGAACAGCCAACCACTGTTTTTGAGAATTAAGCAGCCTTTTATAGACAAAAATCGGGCTAAACGGCTGTCGGACCGCCGGTCCGGCGGTTGGACCGCCGTGGTCAGCGGTCGGACCGCGTTGTCAGCCGGAAAACCGGGAAAAAATCAAAGCCGGCGGTCAGACCGCCACGGTCGGCGGTCTAACCGCCGTGCACTGTGCACGGCGGTTGAACCGCTGTGCGCGGCGGTCGGACCGCCATGTACTGTGCACGGCGGTTGGACCGCTGCATGCGGCGGTTCAGCCGCCAAAATAGCACATCGGGCCTCGCAATTTTCGCTCAAACTGATTTTTCGGGAGCTACAGACCTCCAAAAAATATTCCGGGACCATATCCGTGATCCTCGCGTCGCCCCGGACATTTTAAGTACCATATCGATATATTTTCGGTGAACTTTACCGCGGACCTTCGATCCGGCTCGGTTGTCTGCAGTCTGAGAAAATTGGCTTCCCGAGCCTCAAAATTCGAGTGTTCACAATTGCCCCCCACTGGGGTCCATAAAAATGATTTATGGGGCCCAGTGGCCTTCTGAAGAGCGAATTTTGAGCGAGGGGTAAAAGATCCGCCTTTTGGCATTTCTGGATTGCTTGCAACACCTCATGATTTTTCTCTGCACTTTTGTTAAGTATAAACAGTACATATGTATGCATGATGTCCTCTTTTATTTTCATAAAGGTATTCATTTGCTTCTTTATAACCATTGCATGCACAATTAGACCAAGAGTCTTCAAAAGGTGGAAAGGATCAATATGGGTAGATATGGGTTGTTTTCTGTCACCACTATTAGGGGGATATTGATGGATTGGGATTTTTATTTATTTCTAGTAAAGAACTTAGAAATAAATTCTAGGAATCTTTCCTTTACATGTACTTGAACTAGCTCTAGTAATGAACCAGAAGTAATACTAGGCTTCACTAAGCACTGCTATCAGTAATTATTTCTAGTAAAGAACTTAGAAATAATCCTTTAGGAAGTTACACACAGCTAGGGAAAGAACTCGAATTTTTCTGAAGTTACCCCCAAATTATTACCGGAGTTACTCGAGCTATTCTTCAAACTGGGTTAGGAATCATCAGGTGATCAGACCTTTTGCTGAGCCTTCCCTTGTCCAGCCTACTCCAGAGTACAGAGCTGAAGTTTGGCCAATTGAAAAGCCAAAGAGGCATGCATTGTTGCAGGAGCTGGAGGGAGAGGAGGTGATTCCTCTTAACGAGGAGAAGACAGATGCTGCAGAGAGTTCCGGAGCTAAGGAAGATACCGAAGACTCTGCCCCACGTAGGAGGCGTAGGATTTAGGCCCTAGGGTTGACTCTTTTTTTTTTTTGAATGAATGAATGACTCTTTTCGGAATGAATGACTCCTTTTGGAATGACTCTTTCATTTTCTTTCCAAGCATTATCTATTTAATTTACTTGCTCTAATTTTTGCCTAAGCCATCCTTTCGGATTTTCAACTTAGCGAGCTCTTACCCATTCTTGCCTAAGCCGTCCTTTGCGGATTTTCGACTTAGCGGGCCCCACTATTGCCTAAGCCGCCCTTTGTGGGTTTTCGACTTAGCGGGATTTTTCTTTCTTTTCTTTCTCTCTTCTTTTTTTTAATGTTTTTTTTATGTTGGCAAAAGAAAAATGAATCAATGATTTTTATTAAAATTTAGACCGTGCTCAAGGAGAGCTGCCTACATATCTCGAATTAGTTTGTGAGAATCAGGTCTAATGTAGTTCCTTACAATGCATGACTATACATAATATTTCTTTAGCCGATCCAGATTGCATGGGTTTGTGAACTCCAGACCATCCAAATCAGACAAGATGACGGCTCCGCCGGAAAGTATTTTCTTTAAAATGTAGGGTCCCGCCCAATGAGGATGAAACTTCCCACGAGGATCTGTAATAGGCGTTCTGATCTCTTTCAGGACCAAACAACCTTCTTCCAACTTTCGATCTTTGACCTTTTTATTGAAATGTCTGGCCATTCGTCTCTGATATCCTTGAATATGATGTAGAGCTTGAAGTCTTTTTTCATCCAAACCCAACAACTGATGATGATAATTGCTGATCCATTCAGCTTCATTTATCTGACTTTCTTGAATTATCCTCGCCGATTGAACCTCCAGTTCAATGGGGAGTACAGCTTCCATTCCGTACACTAGGGAATATGGGGTTGCCCCAGTAGGAGTTCTAATTGATTTTCTATATCCTCACAAAGCCAGCGGTAACTTCTCATGCCAACGCCTATGTTCCTTGATCATTTTTTGTATGATCACCTTTATAGACTTGTTCGCTGCTTCTACAGCTCCATTTGTTTGAGGTCTATAAGGAGAGGACTTATGATGCTGGACATTCTTATCCTTCAAGAGCTTAGCAAATTCTTCTTGGAAATGAGTTCCATTATCAGTGATAATCTCAAATGGCGTTCCGTACCGACAAAGGATGTTGGTTCGGACAAATTGTGCTGCCTTTTTGGTGTTTAATTCTGCATAGGAAGCTGCTTCAACCCACTTCGTGAAGTAATCCACCGCTACCAAGATAAACTGATGTCCATTCGAGGCTTTTGGATGTATTTTGCCAATTATATCTATTCCCCAAGTAGCAAAGGGCCATGGAGAAGTAATCGGATTCAGGGCAATGGGAGGTTGCTTTTGCATCTTAGCAAATATCTGACACTGATGGCATTCTTGCACAAATGTCACGCAGTCTGCATTTATGGTGGACCAATAATATCCTAGATTGGCAATTTTTCGAGCTAAGGCGATTCCATACATGTGTGGCCCTGATTCGCTACCATGTACCATTTCCATTATCTGCTTAGCCTCTGCTTCATTCACACACCTTAGGTGCACTCCATTCCAACTCCTCTTGTAGAGGATATCCCCATTAAGAATGTAACCTGTGGCTAGCTGCCTTATGGCCCTCTGATCAACCCTTGATGATCTCTCCGGATAACTTCCATCCTTGAGATAACTCTTGATATCCCAGAACCATGGCTTTCCATCGGCCAAATGCATCACGTGGGCAGGTTGTTTCTGAAGCTGAACTTTCAATGGACGAATGGCTTTCCCCTCCTTGATATTGATCATGGAAGCTAAAGTAGCCAGGGCATCAGCGAACTGATTCTTTGCTCTTGGGAGATATTCGAAGGAAAGATCATCGAATTGTTGTGCCAAATGATCAAGGCGTCGTAGGTAAGGAACCAAACGCTCTTCTCTTATCTTTCATTTCCTTAAAGCTTGTGATACTATTAAAATAGAATCACCATAGAACTTTAGGTTCTTAATCCCCAATCCCAGGGCGGCTTCGAGCCCATTGATGCAAGCTTCATATTCTGCTTCATTGTTCGTGCAGCTAAAGTCAAGCTTAACTGAAAGTGGAATGTATTCTCCACAAGGAGTTTTGAACACAATCCCAATTCCATTTCCATGATAATTGGATGCCCCATCAAAATACATCTCCCAAATACCCCTCTCCACATTCAAGAGGTCTTCGTCAGGAAAACCCATTTCTCGCATCTCGTCTTTTACGGGTAATTCTACTAATTGGTCAGCTATTGCGCCACCTTTCACAACTTTCCTTTGAATGAATTTTAAGTCAAAGGCTGCCAATGTTGACACCCACTTAGCCATTTTGCTGTCCAAAACAGGCCTCTCCATAAGGAATTTCAAGGGACTCTGTTCTGCGATGACATAAGTAGTGTAAGAAGACAAGTAGTGTTGTAACTTCGTACAAGTCAAATACAAAGCTAAACACAACTTCTCAATCTTGTTATACTTTAACTCATAGTCCAGCATCCTTTTGCTGAGGTAGTAAATTGCATTTTCCACCTTTGTACTTTCGGCTTCTTGAGCTAGCATTGCACCCATGGCTTCATCTGTTACAGACATATACAAGAGCAGAGGTTTTCCCATTCTGGGAGGTTGTAGAATTGGCGGACTTAACAAGTATTCTTTGATCTTGTCGAAGGCCTTTTGGCAGTCTTCATTCCATTCTTGTGAAGCACCTTTCCTTAGTAGCTTAAAGATTGGACCACAAGTCTCTGCCAATTGCGATATGAATCGACTGATATACTGTAATCTACCTAGCAAGCCTCGAATCTCTTTTTCTGTTCTTGGCGGAGGCATTTTCAGAATAGCCTTTGACTTTGCTGGATCAACTTCTATTCCTCTCTTGCTGACCAAATATCCCAAAAATAAGCCTGACGTTGCTCCAAACAGGCACTTTGCAGGATTAAGTTTCAAATTGTACTTGCGAAGTCTAAGGAAGAACTTCTCAAGTGCTTCGACGTGTTCTTCTGGAGATTTTGACTTAACAATCATATCATCAACATACACTTCTACTTCTTTGTGAATCATGTCATGAAAGACTGTTGTCGCCATCCTTTGGTAGGTAGCTCCTGCATTTATCAACCCAAAAGGCATAACCCTGTAGCAGAAAGTGCCCCATTCTGTAATGAAAGTTGTCTTCTCTTTGTCTGGTGGGTGCACTAGGATCTGATTGTACCCAACCGCGAGGTCAGTCATGGAAACCATCATATGCCCAGCCATCATGTCTATCAGCAAATCGATGTGTGGCAGTGAAAAATCGTCCTTGGGACAGGCCTTATTCAAATCTCTATAGTCAACACACATCCTAACCTTTCCATCTTTCTTCGGGACTGGCACGATGTTTGCTAACCAGGAAGGGTAGGCAATTGGTTCTATGAACTTATTGTCCAGTTGCTTGGCAACCTCCTCTTTAATTTTCAAAGACCATTCAGGCTTTATTCTTCTCAATTTCTGCATAACCGGCTTCACATCTGGGTATAGTGGAATCTTATGAACTGCTATGGCTGGGTCTATTCCCGTGACATCACTTGCCTTCCACATGAAGCAGTCGACATATCTTCTGATGCACTCAACAACCTGTTCCTTATTCACACAATCATATGCAATGTATGTATATTCATTTTCTTTGCCAATCATTATTTTTTCATTTATTTCTTTTATTTCATCTATTTCATTTTTGCTAGATAATACTTGGAAAGCAAAAGACAGAGGGTAACCAAGAACTTGAACAGTTTCATTAATAATGGCAGAATCATCCCCCAGAGTTACATCATATCCGACATCAGGGTTTTCTATTCCTGAAGCTAAAAAAGACTCAGAACTAGACTCTGACTCAGTGTTTGACTCAGAATTTGACTCAGTACAAGACTCAGGTTCAGGGTGTGACACAGGACTAGATTTGACTACAGCAGCTTGTCCCTCCTCGGCATACCAGTTCATCAGTGGTCCATCTGTGGTCTTGATCAGCTTTGTGAAGTCCCTTTTGTCTTCAAAATTGGTTATCATAACAACCTCATCAAAGAGACTAGGTCGCATAAAATCTTCCATTTGTGGGTCAGCTATAGGTTCTGGCTCTTCTTCCTTTATGGTCAAAACATCATAGAACATCTCAAAACCCGGTAGCTTCTTTCCAGTCATAGGAGAATAGAATGGTTCCTGAAAACCACAATAAGGAACTGCTTTTCCAGGTTTGCAGAAGTGACCATTCAGAGTTCTAAAATAAGGGAGCATTTTGAGGCTTCTTGCCCCCCAATTCTTCTTTTTCTTCCTTCCATGCTCAAACTCTTCTATCTCCTCATCTGTGGGTTTGTACCCCAGGCCAAAAGTTCCCTTATTCTCAGGTTCTTCCCATGGCTGAACTACGGGTGTTTTCCTCCCAGACTTTATCATTTCCATTCTGGGCAGCAGACCTACCCTTAGCATCATTCCCACCAGGCAATTGATTTGGACCTCTCCAAAATCATATAAGATAAATGGCCCTTTGGGTTTTTCTCCTTCAATGCATTGGACTGTATCATAATGGAAACCAGTCAAGGTCATGGCGGTTTCGCCAGGAACAACCTCAAAGAGAGACTGATCCATGGTTCTCTTGTTGATTTCACAGGTGTCACCTTTGATAGTGATGATTTTTCCTTCAAAAGGGAACTTAAGTTTTTGATGTAATGAAGAAGGGACATCATTATTCTGATGAATCCACGGCCTTCCAAGGAGGAGATTAAAGCTCGCGGGTACATCAATGACTTGGAAGGGCACTTTCATTTTCACCGGCCCAATAGCAATTTCCAGAGTGGCAACACCCAAAATTTCCCTTCGAGTGTTATCATATGCTCTAACAATCTGATCAGAAGGTGTAAGATCTGCAGCCTCTAACCCCAGACAGCTTGCTACCTTCAAGGGACATACATTTAAGGCTGACCCGTTATCAATGAGAACCATGGGTACGGTCTTTCCCCCAGTTTGTATGGTGATGTATAGAGCATCATTGTGTTTACTGCCATCTTCTGGTAGGTCTGTATCAGAAAATTGGATACTCAATGCCTTAGTTGATTGAGTCAAAGTGGTCACCAAAGCTTCTGGGCTTGTGTCCACTGATGTATCAAGTTGACTTAAAGCTTCGCTGAGAGCCTGACGGTGTGGGAATGAGGAAGCAAGGAGCTCCCAAATTGACACCTTAGCTTGAGTTTGTTTAAGCTGAGTGAGGACAGGGTCTTCTTTTGGCTCTGGTGTCTTCTTATGGGGGGGGATTTGAGGTTGTAGGGGCTTTTCCCAAGTCGAGTGGCTGATATTGCCTTCCGCTTCTTGTCAAAGCGTCGACCTCTTCAGCAAGGTCATTCAAATCCAACACACACACTTCATTCATTTCTAAGAGAAGTTTGAAAGGATCAAACAGCTCTTCTTCCACAGTGATGGCATGGATGGAATGATTAGGCAAAGGGTTAGTATTAATGTTCGGTTGACTTCTGAGAGGAATGATGTCACCCCTATCTACCAAATCTTGGATGCGGTTTTTCAGAGTCCAGCAAGCATCTGTTCTATGCCCTTTTCCTTGGTGGTATTCACAATACTCATTGGCCTTATAACTGGAGGGTAATGGGTTTGGAGGTGGCCTTGGGTCCAAAGGCTTCAAATACTTCCCTTCCACGGCCTTTTTAAACACTAGATGAAGAGGCACCCCAAGGTCAGTATATTGCCTTCTTGGCTGATTTCTCTGCCCAAGATTGCCCACACGTAAAGGATTCGCAGGGGCAATATTGTCCACCTCATTGACCTTGCTTGAGGAAGTAGGCTGGCCTTGTTTTCTATACTTCAAAGTAGCTCCCTCATCTACTATTTTACCCAATTGTATCAAGTCTTCTACCTTAGTTGCAGTCGCAATGAGCGATTTGAAAGTAGGTAGGTATTGGGTTTGCAGTTGAGCTTGATATGTGGGCCTTAAATTCCTGATTATAATATCAATCTGCTCCTGTTCTGAAGGGCGATTGATCATTTGGGCGGCTTTTGCCCTCCACCTCGTAAGAAACGAGGAGAAGGGTTCATTGCTGTTTTGTTTGGTAGTCTCAAGTTCTCTTCTAGTGACATCCACCTCAATATTGTAGTGGTATTGAGTGTTAAATGCATTGCAGATGTCTTCCCAGGTCTTAATCTTAGCACGGTCCAAGCTTACAAACCATTTTAAGGCAGCCCCAGTCAAGGATTGTTGAAAGAGTTGAGCAAAGAGCTCATCATTTAAACCCCAAGGGCTCAATGCCCCCACATACATCTTCAAATGGGTTTTAGGGCAAGTGGTCCCATCAAATCTGTCCATCCCAGGCATCTTGAATTTTGGAGGCAATCTAGCTTGGGGAAACAAGGATAAGGAATCTATGTCTACCACCTCTTTATGAGTTTTCATGGCAGTGATTGACCTTTCAAGCAATTCAAGTTTCTTTTTCAGTTCATCAGTTTCATTCTTAGAGGGTGGATCCTCCAAATTGATGATAAGGGTATTGTTCTGAGCAGTCATGGGGGTACTAGTTTGCCCCACAATGGGTTCCTTTCCTAAATTTCCAGGAGTAGAGGCTGTCTTCGGTGCCCCTCCCAATTCAGCCAGGATGGCTCCCTTTGGGCAGCCAAAGCTTCATCAATTCTCTCTTGCATCCTAGCTTCAATTTCTTTAACCTGTCCATCTAGCAAGGCCTTAATCTGTTCAATAGTAGCCATTTGAGTAATTGGAGCAGTTGGTGAAATTGGGGTAGCAGGACTTGTGGGTGATTGCACAGTTGGAGTTGGTGTAGCTTGTGTGGGTGAAGGCACACGGATGGTGGATACCTGAAAAGGTTAAGGGCAAGAGATCAGGGTAGTGTGTAGGATAGGAAAAACTCTTGGTCCAGTTATATACATCAAAAGTTTTCCCCAAAAGATTTTCCCCCAAAATAATGTTGTCATGTTGCATGAATGCTCCTCATCACATCATAATTCATTTTAATGGAATGTGGCACTATCATTGGGTACATACAACCTAAGGGAAGGTTCTATTGTTCATGAAAATAGAGAAATGGCTTATAGTAGGGACCCTTGAGTCTTGAGTAAGATATACCTAACCACATGTGAAACAAGGAGTTTCGCGTGGGTCCAACAGTACGATTACTCATGGGCCACTCCAAAAGGATTGGAATGGTTTGCGACAACAGGGAGGACGCTTTGGCTGTTCGCCGGCATAATCAAGGAGACCTGCCGGTCAGCGCTACTTGCTATCCAGACTCAGCATTTTGAACAGAAAGAGAAGAAATTCATTTGAAAATAATTTTTTATGCAATGGAGGAAAAGGATTCCCCCATATAATGCAAGAGAAAAAGATTCTCTGAATGAAAAAAATAAATGCACAATTAATCAAACAAGGCGTCCATTAAAGGAAAAAAATTCCTTTTGTCAATTTTCAATCCAATATCCCCAAGGAGGGGATATATATTGCTAAGGGACCCTGCAAAATGAATAAAAGTACCCTAAAGAAGGGCAAATCAGTCAAATGAATAATAGTCTACTAGGATCCCATAAATTATTTTTATTATTATTTTTTTATTATTTATTTTTTTTATGGTCCCCAGAAAGATTCTTTTAGTCAATTTTTAATTCTAATGTCCTTAAAGAAAGGACAACCATTGCTAAGGTACCCTGCAAAATAAATAAAAATACCCTAAAGAAGGGCAAGTTAATCAAATAAACCATAGTAGTCTACTAGGATCCCATAAATCATTTTCATGGTCCCTAGTGTCAAATTAATCAAATAAGCAATAGTAGTCCACTAGAACCCCATAAATCATTTTTATGGTCCCCAGTGGAGTCGCCAAGCTGTGAACCTCGGTTTCCACCCGAAAAGGATTCGGATGAATGTTCACTTGTTGTCTGGAGTCGCCACTCAGTTTATTTTGTTCGAAGGGAAAAACTAAGAAAACCCTTGTTTGACTCCAATAACGCGTCCAATGTAAAGGTTTCTAATCTATGAACCCAAGGAGGATTCGGGGACTATGTCATGTATTTGATTAATTTGCCAAAAAAGAAACAAATCTGAAAGGGACACAGAAAGGAAGAAGACAGACAGATTATTAGTAAATTGTGGACTTGCTATTTGGGGTGAATCCCAAATATGCCTACATACTCTCGTTTTTATAAGAGATCAAAGCCCATGTAGTTCGGAAAAGCCTATTTAAAGGCAATGATGCATTATGTATGTGTGTGTGTATGCTTCGTGCATTGTCGGGCTTTTTGCCGAAATTGTGTGATTTTAAGCACTTAGTGCTGATTTTGCTGAAATTTGGGTACTTGGTACCAAAAGAATGCAATTTAGGCTTCGTGCCAAAAAATTGATTTTAATTGTGATGGGCTTCATGCCAAAAGAGATTAGGTCTTTGACCAACAAAATTGATTGATTCATGGCTTAATGCCGAAATGTTAATTGATTAGTTAATTAGGCCTAAGACCTAAAAAGATTAGGTCTTTGACCAAAAAGAAGAAATTAAGAAGAAGATGGAGTGCTTATGGCATGTTTGAATTGACAAAGAATGAATTAGAACATTACCTTGCTTAGGATTTTCCCACTTCGAAGTTCCAGATCTCGTTTTCTTGGACCTTAGATTGTGATTCTTGATTACGGATTGATTCTTGCAGCACACGGTTAGGTTTATGCAAATAAAAGTCCCATAAAAGTTCTTAAGCGTGTGTAAATAAAGAGTTCGTCAGCATGAGGCCCGGGATCCGAACAGCCAACCACTGTTTTTGAGAATTAAGCAGCCTTTTATAGACAAAAATCGGGCTAAACGGCGGTCGAACCGCGTTGTCAGCCGAAAAAACCGGGAAAAAATCAACGCCGGCGGTCGGACCGCCGTCACGGTGGTTGGACCACCGTGCACTGTGCACGGCGGTGGAACCGCTGTGCGCGGCGGTCGGACCGCCGTGTACTGTGCACGGCCGTTGGACCGCTGCATGCGGCGGTTCAGCCGCCAAAATAGCACATCGGGCCGCGCAATTTTCGCTCAAACTGATTTTTCGGGAGCTACAGACCTCCAAAAAATATTCCGGGACCATATCCGTGATCCTCGCGTCGCCCCGGACATTTCAAGTACCATATCAATATATTTCCGGTGAACTTTACCGCGGACCTTCGGTCCGGCTCGGTTGTCTGCAGTCTGAGAAAATTGGCTTCCCGAGCCTCAAAATTCGAGTGTTCACAATGTGTTTTTCTTGGATATAGCAAAATTCATAAAGGGTACTTGTGTCTTGAATTGTCTTCTGGTTGGAAATTTATCTCACGCCATGTGTTATTCTATGAACAGGTGTTTCCTTATCAGAGGCTTGATGATAATGGTACCAGGACAACTGAACAACAGCCTATATTCATACCTCTACCACCTATTCCTCAAGTTTCTCGAGATAACACTGGAATTCTGGGTTCCAAGCCAACATGCAGAAATTCCTCATCTATTTCCATGCAAAAAGACAACATCCAAGCTCCTTCTTCATCAAGCCCAACTACTCAAAGCCCATGTACCGCAGCCACTCATATCCGCACCATTTCACTAATGTCTACTCAGCCCCATCAAGCCGCTCCAACCAATGCTGATCAATTCACCATATCAAATAGCAATCAAACCGAACAAAGTGAAGTTCATCAAACCAGCATACTTAATACTCCATGCACCGATTCTCTAGCTGAATGTCCTCCTCTCAAATAGCATTCAATGATTACAAGGCAACAGACTGGGAGCTTGAAACCAAAAGTGCCTTGGTCACCACGAGCTAATAATTCTTATCTCACTTCTACTCCAACATGTTACACTCAAGCTATTAAGAGCCCCCATTGGAGAGAAGCTATGGCAGCTGAATTAAATGCGTTACTGCAGATCAGAACGTGGGAACTTGTTCCTCGAACTCAAGCTAAGAATGTTATTGGGTGCAAGTGGGTGTTTCGCATTAAACAAAAATCAGATGGTAGTATTGATCGTTACAAAGCCAGGCTTGTGGCTAAGGGGTTTCATCAACGTCCAGGCATCGATTTCTTTGAAACTTTTTCTCTAGTGGTAAAACCTACAACGGTTCGTATCATCTTATCCTTGGCAGTCTCAAAAGGCTGGTTTATAAAGCAATTGGATGTCTCTAATGCCTTTTTACATGGTGACTTAGATGATATTATTTTTATGGAACAACCACCAGGTTTTAAAGATCAAGCCAATCCTAATTATGTTTGTCGTTTACGACGTTCTCTGTATGGTCTTCGTCAAGCTCCTCGACAATGGTATAAACGCTTGTTTTCAGCTTTATTGCAGCTTGGTTTTCGTTCATCTCCTGCTGACTCATCATTATTTGTGTATAATCAAAATAATGTTGTCATCTTTGTTTTAGTATATGTTGACGATCTTATTATGACTGGAATTGATTTGAGTGTCGTGCAACATATTATTAAATCTTTACAGTCCATCTTCTTGCTAAAAGATTTAGGACGTCTTGATTATTTCTTGGGAATGGAGGCACATTGGACTGATATAGGTTTGTTGTTGACACAACAGAAATATATAATGGATTTGCTTTCGAAAGCTAGAATGATTGATTGCAAGGGTATTTCTACTCCTTCGAGTTCCAAAGATAAAATCACTGCTTCCCATGGTGATATGTTTTCAGATCCTACTTTGTATAGGAGTATTGTTGGTGGATTACAGTACTTAAGTCTTACTCGTCCTGAGGTATGTTACTCTATTCATAAAGTATCTCAATTTATGCATGCACCGACAGTTGAGCATTGGACTTTTGTTAAACGCATATTGCGATATTTGAAAGCTAATGCTGGTTATGGTATTTTGTTGTCCAAATCGCCTAATACAAATTTAAATGTGTATTCTGATGCTGATTGGGCGAGTGATTTGGATAATCGTAAATCTACCACTGGTTTTGCTATTTTTATGGGAACTAATATGATTTCTTGGAATTCGAAAAAGCAATAGACTGTTGCTAAGTCATCTACTGAAGCTGAATATAGAGCCGTTGGTTTAGCTGTCACTGAGCTTGCTTGGATACAATCACTTTTGCGAGATATTGGTTTTGTTTCTACACAGACTCCAAATCTCTGGTGTGATAATATTGGAGCTACATACTTGTCTGCCAATCCAGTTTTTCATGCACGCTCTAAACATTTAGAGGTGGATTTTCACTTTGTGCGTGATAAGGTTCAGAAGAAAGAGGTTAAAGTTCGATATATATGCTCCAAGGATCAACTAGCTGATATTTTAACAAAATCGCTTGCCAAAGCTCGTCATCGAACTCTCATGTATCATTTATCAATTCGAGCTTCAGCACCCGATGCTCGAATTGAGGGGGCCTGATAAGGTTATATTTTAGTTAAATTATAAAATACCAACTGTACAGTTTTATCTCTTTGTAACCACCTGTATACTATATATATGATGAATACAATACATACAAGTGTTGGAGTCTTTCTCAATTACGTGACCCACTTTAAACTTGAGGTGAGGATGAAGAATAACCTGCAGCTTGTAAGTGAGGGAGCATTGGAAGCTTATTGTTTATCATCACAGCAAAACATAGCCTTGATATTTCTAGCTGTTTTAGTTAGTTGAGATGTGAATGAGATGGCATTTAACTTATCCAATTAGTTTGAGATTGCAACAGACCTAACTTTTTAGCAAAACCCAATTAAATTCAATCCAAATTTGAACGGTGTATCAAAAAGAGGCGAACAATGTTAAAAAAAAAGAAAGATGTGAAAAAATGCTTGGACTAAAAGCATTGTTTGTCTAAAAACTTTTATGAGCTAATTATAAACTGAAAAAATAAACTTTTACAAGGGACTAGATTATTATTTTTCATACTTATAAATATTTTTTTTAAATTAATTTCACTATTTAATTTATTGTATTGTCTTTATTTATTTTTTTTAATCATAGTTTAACCAAACAATTTACTTATAATTTTTTTTGTTCTTTTAATAACAAACGTATATAAGGTATTTTTTTTATTAAATGTGTTAATTGCTTATCAAACACATGTTTAAGATAAATATGTAACTGTTTAAAATTTAAATGCTCATAAGTTCATATTAATTTATAACTGCCAAACACTTATAAACTAAATTTTTTAAATTAGGTCAAAAACCCTCTAAATTAAATTTGGATTTGAGCAAAAGATTACATAAAGTATTACTACTTTTTTCTTAAATGTATTATTAATATATGCTATTTTTAAATAATTTTGTTGTTTTGAGTTTATAAAATTATTTTTTATTTTTTTATTTTTACAACTTATACTCCACATATAACAAAATTTTATAATTTTTGTTTATACAATGTTTTTTGTAAATCTTTTATTTGCACAATATTTTTATAATTTTTATATTTTAAATTATTTTTATAAAATTTTCTATAAAAATATATAATATAGAAAAATAATCCAAAAAATGAAAATATTTTTAAAAATATTATTTTTTAATACTTACTTTTTCAATTTTAAAAATATCAACTACTTTTTTCAATTTTACAAATATCCACTTCCACTTTTAGATAGTATATTTTTAATTAAATTTAAAATATACTAGAGAAGACTCGCGATGCTATGGACATTATTAAAAATTATAAAAATTTGATATAAATTTTTTGGATTTCAATATAATTTCAATAGATTTTCATTTATGAAAAAAATACTAACTATAAATAAAGCAATAATAATAACCTTCTAGATTATATTTACCTAACAGTGATTATTTTCAATTATTTATTAGCAATGTGAACGCATACAAAAATTAAAAAATGACATAAAGAAGTTACAGGTAGGACTTTGAACCTATTTAACATTTCCTAGCATAATAAATATTAATTTATTAAGGCTCCATATTTTTATACAATAAAACAAAATAATATTATGTACCTTCTTATTATTATTGTTTATAATTACTATTACTTTAATTATATAATTCCTTAATTGAGTGACTATTAAGCTAGTCTCATTGTACAAATTTGAAGTTTGATCTATATTTCTAAGTAACATTATAAAAATTCTAATTTTCAAAATCAACTTATGGTTAGGGATGCCAAAAGATCTAATAGTATTTAAAAGTGTGCCTAATTTTTCATCTAGTTTGCATATATTATCTGGGCAAATATATTCTTTCATGACTTATATTGTCAAAGATACTTACCATCATTATAGTCTTTTGTTATAAATTCAATACAAATGTTCAGCTTTAAATTACTTTCTCTTTTTCATTTTCTAGCTTCAACCAACAATAACAACAATTACCCAAAAAAAATCTTACAACTATCAAAGAAAAATTCATTTATCATATAGAAAATTGAGGAATTATTCTGATATAATACAATGTTATTTTTTATTAATATGAAGAGAAAACGAAAATAACAATTGCAGTTATAAAAAAATGTAATGGTTATGCGTTTCATTTGTATAATTTTTTTGAAAGAACTAAAAAATTCCATACCTTAATAATAATTCAACAAAAGAGATGGGATATCATCCCAAATCTTAAAGCGAGCATACTGAATAGAAGCTCTAGCAAGGGAATGAGCTACTGCATTAGCTTGCCTCCTAATCCACTTGACATGAATATCAAGTCTAGAATCTAACAAATGTTTACAATCTATAACTACCAAACTAAAACTAGAATTATCCAAATAGTCACTATTAAAAGCATTAACAAGCTGTAGGCAGTCAGAAAAAATGCAGCCATTAAATGGGAGATTATCACAGGCAAAAGACAAGCAATGCCGGAGAGCAACGGCCTCAACAAGAGCAGGAGAGCCATTACCTTCATTAAAACCAGAAACCGCCCGCTGGAAGAAACCTTCAGGATTCTCAACCACAAAACCATATCCAATATAATCCAAGGAATTAAAAATCGCAGCATCCACAAAACAGAACCAATCATAATGTAACGAATGCAGCAATCGTTCCACACGCAGCATCCGAGTCAGCAATGCAGCATCTCGGCTACCATTCCAAGCAGCTGGAAGCCGAACCTGTTCCTCAACAATCTGGACGCTAGCTTTCCATTCCTCTAACCAGGTGCACGCCATGTTGAATATCTAGGCAGGTGTAACAACTTTTTGATTCCACAGTACTTGGTTCCGTGCCCACCATAATCTCCATACAATTACCGCAATTCAACTAGCATCGTCAAGACCTTTAGAAAGATAAACCTGCAAGAGAAAATCTGTAAAAATTAAGTTAACCATCTCCACTTCCAGCCCCTCCATCCTCCAAACATCCTTAGCCACCTGGCAATGAAGTAACACATGATTCACACTCTCCTCATCATCACACCATAAGCAACCACTCTGTGATTCAACCCCTCTATGCCTCAAATTATCCCTAGTTGGAAGGACATTACGACAAGCTCTCCATATGAAATCTTTTATTTTTGGAGCAACTTTCAACTTCCAAATCTTCCCCCAGACTTCCCCTTCCATTCTCACCGCCTCCCTACCCAAAACATTAAGAGCAACATGATATCCCGATTTAACCGTATATATACCCTTAGAATCAAAATGCCAAGTTAATACATCTTGCCTCCCACAATGGCTAAGAGAAATACTAATAATAGCACGAATATCTCTAGAAGAAAATAACTCAAGCAACAAAGGGATATTCCAACTAATACTATCTTCATTAATAAGCTCACTAACCATCATGCTTGGACCAATAAAATCCGTGCCATCATCCGCAACAAAATTATCATCCTTAGGAATCCAAGGATCCATCCCCGCCCTAATATTAGTACCATCACCTACCCTCCATCGTATTCCACGTCTTAACACCAAATTAGAAAACAAAACACTCTTCCAAACAAAGCTCGGGTTTCTACCCTCCGCTGCACTCAAAAAATCCCCCTCCGAAAAATATTTAGCTTTGAAGATTCTATAAATAAGAGTGTTAGTGTTGGTCAAAAGCCTCCACCCCTGTTTAGCTAATAACGCAGTATTGAAACAGTGAAAATCACGGAAACCCATACCCCCAACTTTCTTGTGGCCACACATTCTACTCCACGCCAACCAATTGATACCCCTCCTCTCCTCCCGCTTCCCTCCCCACCAATATTTATTCATCATCCTATGTAATGGTTATGCGTTTCATTTGTATAATTATTCATTAAAAAATAATAAATATATATATATATAGTATAACTTTCATGCATAAAATTTAAATCAAATATTAAAATATAACTAAAAATTAATAAAGAATAGTAAAAAAATTATTATAACTACTAAGGACTAAATATCAAAAAAAAAAACTTATCGAATTTCTTATTAAACAGTATGTACAATATTAAGAGACTGGCTATGAAGATAATTACTTTCGACTATCTCATATAATTAAATTAGGCTAATAATAATCACCCAAAAATACTCTTGCCTAGCAAAAAAAACCATGATTTTATTTGAATTTATAATTTTTTAATTAATTTATTAATATCCAAGGAAACATTAAAAGTCCAACCTGGATTTAGGATTTTCATTCAAACTAGGCTACATTAATTGGTTAAGTCTATAGAAGATTCAAGAATTTGAGCGTGGAAGCCAATTGCTATATTAAAAAATTTATGCATGTTATGCACTTCCAACTCTTCTAAATTCAGCCAAAAATATTGCAGAGTCAGGTCTTGGCATGCTTGGGATTAATTTTGCCAAAACAACAAAGCTCACAATCCTTATAGATGCCTCTGGTATTATAAAACGATCTAGGTAAGGGTTTTTTTTTTTTTTTTTTTTTGAAAAAATTAAGGCTAGAGATTTTAAATAAGTATGTTATATAATATTTTAAACAAATTCGATAACTCTTACCATTTCATTGTATTTTTTAGGAGGCATTTGATAACACTATTCAGTACTTAAAATTAAAAATTTTAACATTTTAAATTTTTATAACATTTATTTTAAAAATTTTAATTAAATTAAAAAATTAAAATGATAATGAAAATTATTAGCTAAAAACTAGTAAGAAAATTAATATAAAATTAGGTAATTCTTAAATGCAGAGTTGAATTCTTGAAAAGCTTTAATTTCCATAACCCACCAATTGGCCTAAAAATACTCCATTTACATAAGAAAGCTCTCATTTCACTAAAAATAACGCCATTTGAGCAACTCCATAAGAGAAACAAAAAATCTGTACAATAGCCACACACACCTTCTATGTTATCCAGCAAGAAAAGGATAAAAAAATAAATAAATTTATTCTTAACATATTCTTCTTAATGTCTTTATTGTCTCTTGATCGATAAAAAGAACACAAAAAAATTAATTAATATAAATTATATTCTTTGTTTACTTATATATATATATTTTTGGTACAGTATTTACTTATATATCATTATTTATATAGTGAAAATACAAAAGTGATTAATGTTATTTCTATTGGGATTAAAGATAATCCAGTAGTAATTAATAGAGTTATCTAGGCTGGTCTTCTCCGTTAACTTCATATTACACAGAGTCAATCAAAATTCAAACTAGCTTAGCTTAATCAGAGCCGCAGCCTCTGGAGAGATTACATCATATATATCTCTCATTTTGGTCTATCAATAATTCAAAGTATCAGAGCTTAACCAGAGCTAATTAAGCGCGGTACACAAAAGTTGACCATCAAAAACTATGAAAAACTCCCAATTCGTGCCTGTCACCCACTGCTTCTCATCAATTTCAGACGTTGGACCGACCGAATAAAATATCTGCAAAATTTAAGAACATTATTAAAAAAAATTCATGAAATTAAAAAAAAAATAAATTATAAATTAAATTAAGGGCTTTAAATTTTAGAAAAAAAAATGAAAATTTTTTACGATCTAATTAACTAACCTCCAGGGGACCTCATCATCAGCAAGCAACCAGTCACCTTCTCTGTCCTGATAAGTAAGTTCATAGTTTGAATTTTCTTGATCTGTTTCAAGATCAGAACAGGGGAAAATAGGAACATATATGTCAATATTAATATTCTATAATGATCAAGAATCAAGATTATGATAATATAAATATATATATGTAGGTTATAAAATTAGTAGCTCACATATCCCAAACATGGCAAGCAAGGTTTGTTTAAGTGGTTGAAAAGAATTGAAGAGGCTAATGTCTATTTTTCTAGCTATGGCTACTCCTTCCACTTTCACCTTAATGTACATGGAATTTGATAGTCTACCATGACAATCAATACACCCATTGTCCACCGTTCGATTATTGTCCAACGTCCTCTGGTGACAAATCCTTTTTCTCCGGAACTTAATCGGCGGCCAGCCTACTATTCCATCACAATCTTCATCAACTCTGCTGTAAAAAAATAATTAAATAAACAAATATTCATTAATATATATATATAGAGAGAGAGAGAGAGAGTACTTATTGAAGGCAAAAGGAGTATTATCAGAATCTTTAGGGTCATCATCTTCATTTGGCCTGTTATTCCAAAGCAAAAGAGGCAAAGTTGGAGGCAAGCCGCCAAAAACGACATTGTTTCTGATATCATTAAACGCACAGCTAAAACTACGTTTTTTGTTGTTATGGTTGGTGGTGGTGGTGGTGGTGGTGGTGGTAGTTATATCATCATCACCATTGGATGTAGAGAGCCATGGATGTGAACCCAATTGAAGAGTAGTGCAGTGTTGGTTAAGTCGAAGGCCTAAGCTCCCTGTTGCCTCTTTAGGGTCGTAAACATAGCTATTTAAGTCCAAACCTTTCATAGTAGTAGGATTTGTTGGAAGAGCAAGACCCAGTTGAAGCTCCATCGTCATCTATTAACAACAACAACAAGAAACAAACAATTCCCAATAAAAAAAGAGAGAGAAATGAGTTATGGAATGAAGAGCTTTGGTTGTTTAATAGATGAAGTAAGAGAGAGAGAAAGAGAGAGAGAGAGGAGACACTGTGTAGGGAACAGTAGCTAAGGTGTCCGTATCAATGTCTCGCTTTTAGCCGACCCATTTGCCTCCCTTTTCTTTCTTTTCTTGTTTTTCACCTTTGCTTTGCTTCTTATGCTCCTAACTCTTCTTTACTCTTTTTCTCATCCTTGTTTTTTTTTCTTTGTACCCGCAAACACTATCCTTATGTTTTCCACGCGCACCTAACCACACGTGTTTTTGCCAATTTTTTATTGTCTCCTATTTATGTTGCAATTTTTCTCATATTTTTTTATATGTGATCATGCAAATTTAATTCTTAGTGTAATTATTTAGTGATTGAGACTAGGAAATTAATTGAAGGATGACATTTACATTTAGGGGTGTGATTAAAACTGAATTGCTGACATCTTAAATTTAATTTTTAATCATATTAAATTATATAGTTTACTATAATTATTTAAATCATATAAATTATTTTAAATTTAAATGTTAATTTTTTTGTATTTTATATTATTTAAAAATTTGTTTAAATTAAAATTCATATTAACATATGACAAGTGTTTAAAAATTTTTAATTTTTAATTTTACAGATTTAATTTTATTAAATATTAAACGTTGTTTAGAAGTGAATGTTGGTATTGAAAATTTTTTTATATTAAATTTTTTTTCTCTAAAATATTTAAAAAAAAAGGAAATGATGTAAAAATAAAAAAAATGGAAATAACTGAAAATTAAAGATACTTGAACCTTATAAAATCAACATACTTTGCATAGGAAAAATGCAAACCAATATGAAAGCTAATTATACATATAGCATTTTGATAATAAGATTATTCACTAAATTATATATAAAACCGGTCCATCAATTGATAATATAATATTATTATATTAAATTATATATAAAATTGAGGCAAAGGTGACCATACAGCCTTCAAAAGAATTAATTAATATATGATCTATAACGTTGATTCTTTTTGTTCCCATATTCTTAATTTTAATATAATTAATTATAAGCCAAGCAAGAGGATTTAGAGAAAGAGATAGTCCTAGTTCTGTCCACCATACAACTAACAACAAAAATGTTCCCATGTCTTTCCCCAGATGTGGTAACAAATCATATAATTAATTTATTAATTAATTAATAACCACAAGAAAAATAAAAATTTAAAAAAAAACACATATACATGCATGTTCCCCATAGTTATGTACTCCATTTGGTTCTTAAATAAAATAAAATAATATCAATGTTATATTATCTCCTCTTTCCACATAAACTGCAATTCCATTAAAATCCTATCTGAACAAAATATCAAGGTCATTTTATAATAAACCCCTGTGTATGTATTCCTAAATGCTTTGCTTTATGAGTCCATTAGCATATTATTTTTTTTGTCAACTTAATTATGAAGAACATTATTTTTAAATTAAATTTAATGGATTTGTAAGAAAAAAAAATTATTAAGCTGTTAAAAAATATGAACTTTTAATTTAATGGACTTATAAATTATAAATTATCAAAATAAACTTATAAATAATTAAAATCAGCATTTAATATTTAAAAAATAATCAATTAATAATCAATAAGCAGTGAATTATTATCAATTTTCTATTAATTTTTTTAAAATATTTTGTGAAGAGGATAAAATATTATTTATCACAAATTATTATTAATTAATAATAAAACTACATTAATTGTAAGTAAGTTAATTTTTATGTTTTACTATATATATATTATCTTCTTATCTTAAAAATATAAAAAAACACATAATATATATGTTAATGAAATATATGAATTTTAATTTCTTATTTTAAATGTTCCAATTAAATTATTTAGGAATATAGTACATATATTAAAATTTTAATTTCTTATGAATATAAATTTAATTTAATTTCATATATGAATTACATCAAAATTACTTAGGAATACAGTTCTTATATGAATTTTAATTTCTTATTTTAAATGTTCCAATTAAATTATTTAGGAATACAGTACATATATTAAAATTTTAATTTCTTATGAATATAAATTTAATTTAATTTCATATATGAATTACATTAAAATTACTTAGGAATACTGTTCTTATATGAATTTTAATTTCTTATTTTAAATGTTCTTGGTACTATCCTTATTTATTAGGCTCATAGATCGATACTCTCAGTTCCTTGACCGAGCTCTTGATGAATGATAGACCTCGGTTTTAAACATTCTTAGTCTAACCGAGCTCATAGTACTAGGGAGATAGATCTTTAACATAGCCGTTATATAGTATTGATATTCCCTGAAGATTCGCTGACACATTTTGTTCTTGTTCTCCACTCATCAACTATAAATATAGATTGATTTCTACAGGTAAAAGATTTTTTCTACCTTTCTTAGCTTGCTTATTTGTAAATAAACTGATCATTGATTTAGAAATGAAAGTTTCTCCACTGAAGTCGAGTCTCTTCTTTTATCTTGTAAATAGAAGATCTAGCCAAAATAGAACCCGAACCAGAGGCAAGAGTCCTTTAAACCCACTTCGTCATCGTTGCAATAAAATATAAAAATTAACAACTTAAAATTTTGTGCTTAATTTAAATGTTCCAATTAATTTATTCCACTATATTAGCACTTTCTTCTTAAAGTGAGATTAAATTGCCATGCACTTATATGATTAATTTAGACTAGATATGTTCAATTAGGCACGGAAAGTGTATATATAATTTAGATATCATTGATTACCAATATGATATGAATTGAATGCAAATTTAATTTAGATCTAATTTAAATTTTAAATTCAATTTAAGTTTAAAATTTAATAATTGGATATAAATCTAAGTTAGATACAATTTATAATTCAAAATTGAAAGGTTCCAATTGAAACATTTTACTATATATTAATATCATCAATAATGTAAAATATTGTCCTTCTGGTTTCTTTAATTAAACTTATTAAATCCAATTAATTCATCTGAAAATTGTATAATTAGTAAATCGAATAATATATTGATAGTTTGAACTTATTGTTACCAATGTTTAATTGTGCTACTTACTCGTATTTTTAAATATTTTATTTGTTTATATTTTTCATTTATCGAAATATATATTTATTCAATCTCGTCACTTATATATTTAATTTAATTACGATTTAAATTTTAAAATTGTTTTAATTTATGATTTAGGGGACAGTTAAACTTTTTTTCCCTTTTCTTTATTAAATTTATTGTTGGTTTTTACCACTTTAACTTATAAATTTTTTGGCAATTTGTAATTTATGGATTGATCGATATTGCACATATAAAATAAATATATATACTACATTGGAAATTATGCGTTTAATTTTTTATATTTTTTTAAATATATAAATTGCCTTTAATTTTTTAATTGATGAGTTATATTAGTAAAAAAGGGATAGATTTATACAGGTAAAATTATGCGTGCACTTTAAAAAGAGCCAAATATTGATAATCTCCTTTAAATAAATTCCAAACAAGCCTTTACCACTGTACACTTCATCACCTCCATTGTCCCTCCAAGCTTTGTACAATAATATTAATGGGAACCACCCCACCTTCTATATATCAAGAGAAGGTTATATATTGTCTGTCTGCCGTATTCACTTAATATAAGCAAATCATAATTAATTTTAAAATCATTATTTTTTTAGGTAATAATAATAATAAGAATAATACATGTATTAGTTGTATAGTTCTTAATATATATGTAAAACTAAGTAATATTAGGTTAACTCTTATTTTAAATTATTAAAAGTTTGATTTTTATACAGCAATGAGAGGTAGACTTGTTCATAATTGATTGAGTTTGATACAATTTGATATAGTGAAACTGATAAATTTCAATTTTAACTATCTATTATTGAACTTGAATCCAGTGAAGTGATGCCAATGAATGAGAAACCAAAGTTATTATTAATTTGGTAAAAAATAAATGAATAACTAAAAAATATTGAGATATATATTAAAATAATTAAGAATAAAAATCAAAATTTTGAAACAGACTAAAATTGATATTTATAAGTATTGAAATTTTATTTATTAAATTGAACCCAAATCTAGTTTGATTCGAAATCAGATTTACTTAAGTAATTTTTAAATTGCCAAATTTCAGCACACAGAAACTTATTTTAGTGATAGGTGTATAAAGGAGAGGAACTAATTAGGTTTGAGAGGTGCCTTCCATCCCCTGATTTTTTTTTAATTTTCGTATAATATATATATATATATATATTATTTTTAAGCAAATAGATTTTAGTCCCCCAATTATTTTGTTATTTTATTTTATTTTATTCCTTTTATTATCACTTTTTTTCCTTTTTCAATTTTTTTAAAATAAAATTTTTAGGCATTAAAAAGAGTTGATTAAGGTATCTATAATTAATAAGTGAATTATTTTAATTTATTTCTGTTTTTCCTTTAAAAATCTTGAGTTTTTATTTAATTCAAATATTAATTTTTCTTAATTGTATTTGTAAAAATAAGTTTTGGTAGGGTAAATCAGTATTCTAAAATAAATTTTTTGCTAAAAATTCATTAGGTTATTAAAATTTCGATTTGAAACTCTAAATTTTTAATGTAATAAAGTTTTTAAATAATTTTTTTTACTCCTGTTGGATTTTTTTTTTGTAATTATAAATATCTAAAACTTGTAATCAATTAGTTTTCTTTTTTGAATAATTAATTATGTATGAGTTTTTAATTAATTATAGCGATTTTGTAAGTTGGCCAAAAATTTCAAATGAGAACGAGACATGATTAATTTTATGTTATTTTTATAACTAAATGAACAACAAAAATGATTTAAATTTTTTATAAAATATATAATATATTTTATTTTATTGGCCTAGATTTTTATTGAAATTAAAAAGAATTTTGATTGTGAAAACTTATTAAATTTTTTGTCTTATTCGTACATAATCCCGACCCCTCCGTATACAACTCGAGTTATACTTTTAAGTGTATATTTTTTTGAAAAATAGATTTAAAATCGATTATTTTCTTTTTATACTGTTATATATATATATGTATGTATAGAGTTTAGCTCACACGTGGAAAACGGTCCTAACCCTTTAATAATTACAATGCATGTGGAGAGAGAAAAAGGACCTTTACAAACATTCTGAATTACGAAGGTGTTACTATTTTTGGTTATTTGATAGTACAAATGTAAGAGTCAAATTGATGATTTGTTTACTTGTTAGTGTTAAAGAAGAATCATATGAACATCTCTACCACACAAACCTTGAGTGGTTGTTATAAGATGTTCTCATTATAGGGAGGGGAAACTCTATTTTATAGGGTTTTGAAGTATCTCTGTCTCAAATTAAGAGGTCCCCTTCTAAGGATCATTACATCTCTAGCTAGCTTGGGGATAAAAATTGGTGGATTCCATAAGCTGCAAGTGGATTTCAAACTTTACATCTCCATCCCAAAATAATATAAAATATCTATATGGACTGAATTACATTAATAATAAATTTTTTATCATCTAATAATATAAAGAAAAATTTATATTTGTAAGTTTCAGGGAACGGAAACGACTCTTTCTTTTTGGGAAAAAAAAAACTATATATATACTTACTAAATTTTTTAAAATCTCTTATTTGCTTTTTTTTTTTTAAATTTTAAATTATTCTCGTATCTTTTAGTTTGTATTAAAAGTTAAAAAATAAATCTCAATAAATCACCACTTCACCATCAAGTAAATATATTTCTCTTTAAAAAAATTATAAAAAAAATAAAAGATAAACTCTTTAATCAAATTAATTTAAACATATCTAATAAAATATGGGACTAAGAAAAAATTGAAAAATTGAGAAAAATAGAATATTAAAATTTGTATCACTTTTTCTAAATTTGTTTAATTTTATTATTTTTACTTCTAATATTGTTTGATGATTTTTATTTCAACTATTTTTTTAAGAGATTATGTTTATAATTTTATGCTTTTTTATTTTATTTATTTTTATATATCATCAGTTAAATTTAAGAGTCCATATATATATATTAATATTTTCTTTGATTAGTTTTTTTTTAATAAATAAAGAGTTTGCGACTATACATGAAATGTAAACAAGAAAGGAAATAAGCAAAATGGGGGAAAGCCAAGACTTCAAAGAAAATTTTATCTTCTTTCTCTTAAAATCTTGGCTCCGTCACTATTTATATCCACTAATTTAAAAATCTTTAGTAATTAAGAAAAATCATCTAAAATATATTATTTTAAAATCATTTGAAATATTATTTAAAATTATCCGAAGTATTATTCTTTGTGCTGAATTTATCATAAAACAATTATAAATATTTGAGCTTGATATAATTTGCAGTACAATTAATAAGAACAATTTCGAACTCAAATAATTTAAAAATGGAAGTAATTAATACTTGGCATGTATATATATAAAACAAAAAAAAATGGCAAACACACAAAGCCAGTAAAAGAGGTAGTAATTATAGTTATATAACCGGCTCTAATATCGTATTAAGAGCAAAATGATTTTGCATCCCTCTTCTATTATAATTTAAGCTATAATTTCTCTTTTAATTTTCTGTATACTCTGAGTTTAGTATCATTTCAATTTTTACCTTATGGTGGCTTTCATTTGCTAGATGATGGGTTCAGAATTTATTTTTTTGTCTAGTATAAAATGTCCGTCAGACTTTTAAATTTTTCGCCTAATATGAAAAGTATCTTAAACTGTAAATTTTCTCAATCTAGTTTATCATAAATTTAAAAGTGTCAACTGAATTTATCAAAAATTTGCTTAGCTTAGTTGCCATTTAGGGGGGCTATTAAGTACAATATAAAATCTCAAATGAATTAATATAAAATGTTGAAAGAACTTATATATAATTGGACTCGCCAATCTATATAGCTAACTTTTGATGTTGCTCTCTCAAGAATATATAAGCTTCATGTCAAATTTTGTAAGATAATAGTAAATCGGGTTGTAATTCAGTAAAAGTAAGATATATTAGATTTACAATTATAAGTTGGGCGTTACAACATAAAATAATATAAGTTATTTTAATTGAATTATCTTTCTTATTATAAACCAATAATATTTTTTGTAATCTTTAATGTGGAATGGATTGAACAATTACTTTCAAATTTGAGCATTTTGAAAAAAAGAAAAAAAAATTTGAACTTGGGCTTGCTTTTCAAATTAACGTTAATGGGAGTTGAACCTGTTAATATGCTTTGAATTTCCTTTTAGTCTAATTTAGCATTTTTTGACAAACAAGCAAATTAGTTAGTTAATCATTATTTTTTTTAACAACCTTAGGCCTTTTTATTGATAATTTTAAGTTAATTTTTTGTTGTTGCTCTAATCATTATGCCTATATATATATGGGCAAATACAACTTATTTGTACATGGAGTGACTTAGAAAAACTCTTTAGTAATATTTATTTTTATATTATTTTGAGAGCTCTTAAATTAAGTGAGTGTATTAGGTGTAATTGAGGCTCGGGTTGTGAGTGTTATTTTCTATAAATTTGTATCATTTTTTATTATTAGTAGATTTAGTCTTCTCTTTCGCTCGTAGACGTAAGCTAAAGCTTAACCACGTAAATTTATGTGTTCTTATTTATTTTCTCCATTTTATTTATTGCATTTTACCCAAATAAATATTTTATGTCTGCAGTCAAACCTAATAAGTTGGTATTAGAGCATTGCTAATATTTGTTTGTGATTAGTTATCGCGACAAAAAAATTTTATATTAAGAAATTTAATAGTAATATGAGTTTTGCTATGTAGAAAGTCAAGATGAAAGCAATCTTGATACAAAATAGTATGCATAAAGTGCTATTGGGTAAGGAGAAGTTACCTACTACGATGGATGACGGAGATTGATGAGAAGGCCATATCTACGATTCAACTTTGCTTGTCTAATGAAGTGTTGAGTGAAGTCTATGATCAAAGGACAACTAAGGATTTATGGGACAAGTTGGAATCTTTGTATATCACAAAGAATCTCATTACCAAGTTGATTGTCAAGCACCATTTGTACATCTTCTCCATGGCTGAAGGTACATCTATCAAATCTAATATCGATGAGTTCTTCTCTATTCTTTTGGACTTGGTGAATATAGAGATTAAGTACAAAAATGAAGATCAGGCTCTTATGTTGCTTTATTTACTATCTCCATCATATAAAAACTTTAGAGAAACATTGGTTTACAGTAATAAGTCTCTACAGTTAGAGGATATGAAAGTATCTTTGTATTCTAAAGAGCTCTTAGACAAAGAACTCTCCACTCGCCATTTTGCGGTCCAGCAGAGGGTTTGGTTGTTAGAGGAAGGTCCTCTACAAGGGAGCCTAGCAGTAGTAATCGATCGAGATCAAAATCAAAGTTTAAAATAGTCATCTAACTTGCAATTATTATAAGAAAGAAAGGGCACAATAAAACTAAGTGTTTCAAGCTTCATAACAGAAATAAAGAAAGGAATCAGAAAGTTGAGAAATCCGCTGAAGCCAGTGTTGTTTAGAATGAGGTTAAAGTTAGTGATGTCTACGTCATGACTAAAGATGGTGTCAAATCCAAACAAGGATGGATTTTAGATTCTACTTGCCCATTTCATATATGTCTCCATAGATTCCTCTTATGAACCAACAGACAGAGGAGTTGTTTTGATGGGCAATGATCATTCTTGTAAAGTTGCCGGAATTGGTAGTGTCAAAATAATGATGCATGAAGACGTGATCAGAATATTGACTGATGTTCGATATGTTCTTAATATGAAAAAGAATCTCATCTCCTTATTTGCTTTGGATAATCTTGGCTACAGATTTTTGGGTGAAAGGTAAAGTTTTGAAGATTCTGAATGGTGCCTTTTTATGATGAAAGCCAACCTAGTTGGTAAATTATATGTATTGCAAAGATTTATTATCATGGGCTCGGTTGTAGTTTTTTCTTCTATGCCAGATTCAAATGTAACCAAGTTATGGCATATGAGGCTAGGACACATAAGTGAGAAAAGTCTAACAATGTTATGTAAAAGGGGTTTTCTTGATGGCCAAAGTATATCAAAGTTGAAGTTTTTGTGAACATTGTGTTTTCAACAAGCACAAAAGAGTCAGCTTTAGTATAGGAGTTCATATAACTAAAAGTATGTTGGATTATATTCATTTAGATCTTTGGGGACCAACACATATTCCTTTGAAAGGTGGTGCTCGATATATGCTTACCTTTATTGATGACTAGTCAAGAAAAGTATGGGTTTACTTTCTGAAGTAGAAAAATGAGGCTTTTGTTACTTTTAAGCAATGGAAGGTTTTGGTTGAAAAGTAGATAGGCAAGAAAGTGAAACGTCTGCGCACTGACAATGGGTTAGAATTCTGTGGTAGTGAGTTCAATAAATTTTATAAAAATGAGGGTATTGTGAGACATCTCACAGGTAAAGGAACTTCATAACAAAAAGGCATAGCCGAGCGCATGAATAGAACTATATTGGAGAACGTCTGATGCATGTTGTCTAATTCAGGTTTGGCACAAGATTTTTGGGTAGAAGTGGCTTCTACAACATACTATTTAGTGAATCGTTCTCTATCTGCATCAATCGAATGCAAGACTCCAGAGGAAGTATGATTTGGTAATCCTGCTAATTATTTGATTTACAAGTGTTTGGTTGCCCTGTTTATATTCATGTTAATGATGGAAAACTTGAACCTAAATCTAAAAAGGGCATTTTTGTTGGTTACTCATCTAGTATAAAAGGATATAGAGTTTGGCTTCATGATCCAAAATCACCCGAAGCTATTATTATTAGGAATGTTATATTTGATAAATCTGCCATGCTCCATTTAGGAAAAAAGTCTAGTGTTTCTTTTGACACAGTCATGTAGAATTCCAAGAAGCAGGTGGAGGTTGAGATTGAGGAGGAGAAGATATCTTCACAAACAAATTCCATTCGAAGCCATGTTCAGTTACCTACTCCTATAAAAGTAGAAGAGTCAACAGAAGAGAAACAACATTCATTGCTAGAAGTAGGCCGTAAAGAGAGAAAAGAATGCCTCCTAGATTAGCAGATTATGCTACTTTTGCATGTGTAGCTGCACAAGAAATTGAAGGAACCAATGAACCTTTCACGTATTCAAAAACCATCTCTTGTGATGATTCTACCAGTGGTTGATTTCTCTGTAAGAGGAGGTGGAATCTTTTCATAATAATAGAACTTGGAATTAGTGAAATCACTAAAAGGTAAGAAAATTATTTGCTGCAAATAGGTTTTTAAAAGGAAAGATGGCATTTCAGGTGTTGAAGATGCAAGATATAAGGCACAATCGGTCGCTAAGGGCTATAGTCAGATACAAGGAGTTGATTTTAATGATATTTTCTCACCTGTTGTTAAATATAGCTCTATTTATGTTTTTTCTTTCTTTAGTTGCTATGCATGATTTAGAGTTAGAACAATTGGATGTTAAGACTACCTTCTTATATGGTGAACTTGAAGAGAGAATTTACATGCAACAACCTGAGGGTTTTGAGATAGAAGACAAAGAATACCATGTTTGCTTGTTAAAGAAATTACTGTTTGATTTGAAGCAGTCCCCTCGATAGCAGTATAAGTGGTTTGATTCCTTTATTGTTGGGCATAGTTATTCTAGGAGCCAAATAGGATAGTTGTATATATTTCAGAAAACTTGCGAATGAATCATTCATTTATTTATTGCTTTATATTGATGAAATGCTTATTGCTACCAAGGATATATCTGATTTTAATAGGTTAAAAGAAGAATTAAGTAGTGAATTTGAAATGAAAGATTTGAGAGTAACAAATAAAATTCTAGGTATGGAAATTCAAAGAGAAAGGACTGCAGGTAAACTTTATCTAACTCAAAGGAGCTTTGTTGAGAAAGTTTTAGAGTGTTTTGGAATGAAAAACTCTAAACCTATAAGTACTCCACTTGTTGCTCATTTTACACTTTCTGTTGCTTTATCACTACAGTCTAAAAAAGATATTGAGCACATGTCACATGTTCCTTACTCTAGTGTTATTGGTAGTATCATGTATGCTATGGCTTATACTCATCCTGATATTGCACATTCAGTTAGTGTTGTTAGTAGATATACGTCTAATCTAGGAAAAGAGCACTGACAAACTTTGAAATGGATATTGAAATATTTGAGGGGCACTACCAATACTTGTTTGGAATTTGAAAAAGGTAAGAGAAATGTGATTGGTTATGTTAATTTAATTATGCAGGAGATCTTGATAGAAGAAAATCCATAACTGGTTATGTGTTTTATCCTTGGTGATTGTGCTATTAGTTGGAAAGTTATTTTACAGCATACAGTGGCATTATCCACCACAAAAGCTAAGTACGTGACAATGCTTGATGCTGTAAAAGAAGCTATCTGGCCAAGAGGTTTAGTTGGTGAGCTTAGTACGGATTTACTGGTGACTTCTATTCACTGTGATAGTTAGAGTGCTATTCACTTGATAAAAGATCAGATGTTCCATGAAAAGACAAAGCACATTGATGTGGAGTACCATTTTGTTCAAGATGTTATCTCTTAAGGCAATATTATAGTTAAGAAGATTGATACTGCAGATAATCTAGGTGACATGATAACTAAGCCTCTTTCATTGAGTAAGTTTAAGCATTGCTTGGACTTAATTGGTATTTGTGATAGTTAAATTTGTTCTAAGGAACTATTTAGAGAATGTGGTGAGAAATCTTCTAATTTGATAAAATAAATTCAAGTCAATGTGGAAATTTATTAATATGCATTGAATTTCCTTTTGGTTACAAAATGAGCAAATTAGTTAGCCAACTATTATTAGCATTCTTTTGACAAAATGAGCAAATTAGTTAGCCAGCCATTGTTAGCATTCTTTTGGCAAAATGAGCAAATTAGTTATCCAACTATTATTAGCATTTTTTGACAAAAAAGAGCAAATTAATTAGCCAAACATTGTTATTTTTTGACAATTTTAGGCCTTTTTTATTGTCAATTTTAAGCTAATTTTTTTTACTCTAATCCTTATGCCTATATATATGGGTAAATACAACTTATTTTATATATGAAGTGAGTTAAGAAAAACTATATAGTAATATTTATTTATATATTGTTTTGAGAGCTTCTAAATTAAGTAAATGTATTGGGTGTAATAGGAACTAGAATTGTGAGTATTATTTCTCTAAATTTATATTATTTTTTTATTATTAGTGAATTTATTCTTCTCCTTCATCCTTGGATATATGCTAAAGCCGAACTATATAAATTTATGTATTTTTATTTATTTTTTATTTTATTTATCGTATATTAGCCAAATAAATATTTTATTTTCATAATCAGACCTAACAGAATCACGTAAAATTATTTCTCTTAATTCATTAAGCTTTTATATTCTATAAACTATATATTAAATCCACACATTCAAACATTAGAAAATGCCACTAATTAATAATAATTAAGAACATTAGATTATTGTGGGACAAAAATATTTCTAAAAGAAATTGTTGGATGGTGATTATACCTCTTAAAATCACATTGTCGGATTAGAGTTTGCAATAAATTGCCTTGTAACCATGCAAACTTATTATGGATTAGAGTTTACTAAGAAGTAGACATCCTAGACATTGTCTTCCTGGTCCAAATTCTCCTCCTCCTCATCTTCATCATCTTCTACTTCTTACTCGGCAGCTAGTTTATCGATGTCTATATCCATCATCCAAGACAAGTCTATGTCCAGATTCTTCTTCTTTAACTGGTCGAACACAGCCTTCTAATAGATATAGACACCCTGAGTGTAGTGCCTGCCGATCCTCGTGGACTCAACAATCAATCCTTGATGAGTGGCCTCCAGAGTGTCCTCTACCAAGCGTAGCTTAGCATCTTTAGATTTTAAAGCTTCTTTTGCAAAGCGAAGCTCTTCATTTTGGCACTCAAAGTTTCTCTAATCAGCCTTAGCTTCTCTGTTTCCTTCCTTAGAGCTTCTTGAACTTGTTTTAGCTCTTCATCCTTAGCTTTAAAAGGAACTCTCTAGCTCTCACCTCTTTGTGACCTCCTCGTCACAGTTCCTCGTCGCTTGAGCAAATTGGCCGCCATGCCCTCTACCCGATCTTCAATGGTATGCACGAGCTGGGCAATTTGTAGAATTTCATTCAGTTCATTTCTATACTAAACTTTAATAGAAGTACAAATGTTCAAATTTTTCCTTACCATGTGAGACATTATCACCATCTGCTTCACCACGTCTTCCAAGCTCTTTCGCATTCTCGCGCCTGTCTTTTGGTATAGCTCGGTAAATTTATTTCAGCACCTTTTATAGCCCAGCTTCTTGTATTGATTATGTGGCAATGTGCGGGCTAGCCAACTTCTCATTCACTGCCTCCACTAGCCAAACCATGCCTTACCAATGGTCTAGTGGTTCATTCACCTCTCTCCGAGGCAAGTTTTCCTCCATTTGGGTTTAAGATAGGTTCTCATCTACCCTGTATCAGGCAAGCATTCTTCCACTTCCCTATGTGGCTCAGTTTCAAGTATTTTCTCTGTAGAGAGAGCCAAGTCCACCATAGGCTCTTCCTCTCTAGCATAACTGATCCCAACAGCTTGCTCGCTCGGTTGCTCTAGATCCATTCTGGCCTTCTGCTGAGCCCCTCTTCTTGCCTCCTTTTCTGCCAAGCGTTTGAGTTCTCTGCTCATTGATCCTAAGCCCCTCTCTGTTCAACCGAGCCACGAGCCACAAGTCAACCAAACACCTAAAACCAAACATTTAACATATTAATCTTAAGCAAAAAACTAAGTGCTAAAGCATAAAGCATACATGTTTGGTCTTTTGGCCAAATTTCCTTCGGAGCCCTCCCAAGGGGAAGTACTCCCCTATCAGTGTAACGACATTCCTCTTCTCCCTCATAATGTCTCACTCCAATGTCTCAAACACAGCAAGCTCTTTCTCATCCAGCCTCTCCCTAGTCACTTGTTCACCACTGGGATTGACCCACTAAATATTTTAGCAAACGAACCCCTAGCTGTTCTCCAAGATGAAAAATTGATTCTTCTAGGCCTTTATTGAGTCCTGCTTTCCTATAAACATCCCTAGCCTAGACCTTCCTTGTAAGTACAGAAAGTCTTCGTCTGCTCCTAGGCGTATCCTGTGCACGCTGAAGGCACTCAACACATATAAAGTAGGGACAACCCCAAGTAACCCGTATAGTATCTCAAACTCTGAGATTGTTCACCAGACATTTGGGTTGAGCTGACCGGGGGCGATCTTGTGGTAATTTAGAAAGGCTAGAGGGAAGGGGTATAGAGGAAACCATACCCCAACCTTAGATCCTCTTCATAGATCATCATTTAATGCTCTGGCAGGGTGTCATAAGCTCGGATGTCCTCTTCAGGAAGGAGTATCTTGTACTCCTCTGGTATTTGGTACTTCTGCCGGATTCCAACCAGGTCTACCTCTGTTAGTATGGATTTGATGTCTCTTATTCGAGCTTTCTCCAAGCTCGGTTGTACTCCCTAGACTTCAATTACTTCTTCTTTCTCCTCATCCACCAGTTGAGGACATCTTCTTGTTTCTGGCTCGGTCATTTTAGTCATTGCTGACCTAGTTTCGACACAAGTTTCCTCTCCCAGTACACTCTAAGAGCCCACCTCTCCTCCCTCCTCTAACACAACCAAGCTGATAACTACTTGCACCATTTTGCTACTAGAATTTTAAAGGCAAACTTAAAAATATAAACTTAACACTAACCTCTGAAACCGATCTCTCAAGCTATGAAATTTTGCATTATTTAAACAAACCGAGCTTCTTTCTTTTGAGTTATGTACTAAATGTTGTCTCACTATTCTCAATTTATAGAGTCCCCTTCAACCATGTGAACCGAAGTCCCTATTTAATATCACAGACGTTACATCTTTTCAATTTCAGCCCAACCTTTACCTCGGTTTTCGAAGCGTCACCTCACCCCTGCTTAATATGTGTCCTTCTGAAATTTTCACGACCTCTTAGCATAAATACCAAGATTTCTCAGGAGAGTATACTTTCGAACTCTTCTCAGTTTCTTTGTACTACCCATGCTTGCCCTCGATTCCGGGCTTTGTCCTCGAGCTCCCCGAGCTCATCTTTGAGCTCTTTGAGCTTTCACTTCTCGAGCATCTTAAGCTCTCATTTTTCAAGCTCTTTGAGCTCTGGCTTGTCTCCCTCAATTTCTCTATCACAAGTCTCAGTTTGACATAAATGTCAAATGACCAGCGGGGGACTATTGATAATACCCTCACTTACCGAGCTCCCTTTTCGAGCTCCACACTTGAGCACTGCATATTGTGATATAACATCTATTTTATGATTCAATACATAAACTTTCTACTAACCTCTTTCTGAGCTCATATGTATGACTTTGATATAGATGTCAAATGACTTGAGGGGGACTACTGATGGTACCTCTCCTTTTTTCGAGCTCAGCACTTGAGCTCCTTATCCGGTTATCCTTATGGCTGGACTCTCAACAGTATGCAGACCTCGGTTCTAGCACTCTCAGTCCCACCGAGCTCCAAATATCCAGCAGACAACACATCCGTAAATTACGCAGATGCAAATCAGACTATCTCTGCATGTCAACTATAAATAGGGGTTACCCCCACAGGTAAAAGGATTCCAGCTCATTCTCTCTGACTATATATATACATATATATATCACTCTCTATTTTATTCAGAGCAACCAACCTCTGACTTAGACATCGGAACCTCCTCCCGGGGAGCCCGGTCCCCCCTATTATCTTGTCTTGCAAGTAAAAAAGCAACAGCAGTGATAGTACCTGAGCCCGAGCTGTAGGAGTTAGGACCACCCTTGAGGATCAGCCTGTCATCATTATTTAAACAATAATTCATTAACTATTGGGATATGATATAGTTGGAATTTATAATTGAAAAACTGATTGATGTATTATAAATTAATTTGATTTTAATATGTATGTTTTTTCCATTTTGTTTTGGTGATTTGGTTCTTAAATCTTAAAACTCTTCTCAATTTAGTTAACACACCAAAATAATAGGGTTTTGAGAGATGATGATTGGATGTGGCTATTTTTGTGGCGATATCAGGTTTTTGGCTTGACATACCCAGTAGTACGGCCATGCCTTTGGGCGTGTCGATGGTTCCTAATCATGTCACCCACATTAAAAACAGAACCATCGACACGCCTAAAGGTATGGCCATGCTACTGGGCGTGTCAGGCCAAAAACCTGATATCGCCACAAAAATAGCCACATCCAATCATCATCTATCAAAATCTTTTTAACTCCAAACCAACACAACTAAAACCATCATAATACCACAATAAACTTGTATAAACATCAACACAACTCAATTAGAAGCACAAATATACACAATCACAACCTAGACTTCTCATCTCAAAGTCACACCACCCACAACTCTTATTCTCTTTACCAAACTTAACCTTTTTCTTCAATCCAACCCTAAATTCCAAGTTAACAAGACAAAACAACTTTAAACATACCAAAATCATCCATAAACACAACTACACTAAACAATCCAACAAACTCATATACACAAACTCAAAGGAAATCAAAGAAACAAGTTGAAAACTTACTAAATATGAAGAAAAACTCTTAAAACTCCAACTTTATCACTTGAAATCCTTCAATTGCTTGAGTTAGGAAGAACAAAATCTCTTCCCTTGATGAAGATGGTGGCCAGCTCTCTTGGAGAAGAAAAAAGAAGATGAAGATGGAAATAGCAATAGTCAACAACTCATTCAACACTTTCCTTAAAACCACACAAATCCCTTCTTTTAATCTCCACCAATCAAATATATTAATATAATATACTTAAAACCAAATATCCTCTTCCACTATCAATAATTAATATCTTAATAAATAAAATATCATTTGACCAACTAAACATGTTGACTTGTATATATTGTATATATCTTCATATACATAACATATACACATCTTCCATTTCTCTTTTCTTTTTCACTTAATCAAATATATACATTAATCATTTAATTAATTTCAACAATTAGTATTTTCAAAATTTTGGGGTATTATATGGGAAACACATATGTATCTTCATTATCCAAAAGTTTATCCAAAACATCTTTAATAAGCAGCGGAATATACATATGTATATACATCCAAAATCAATATATACAAAAATATGAAATATATACATGCTGGCAATTCGACTCCGATCTCTATGTCTGACAATCAACTCATCAAAAGAGATCACAAGCCTAGACTCGACTCGGTCTAGCTGAACTCTCAAGTTCAACTGGATCTACCCTGTCACCTGCGTGATGAACCACAATCGCACTAAACCAAAAGCTTAGTGGTACAAACTTTGATAACAATATAGCTCGAATGTAATGTCAATGCATAACACAAAATGATATCATATCACATTAAACTATATCTCCATTGTTTTACAATTCATAATTCACATTAAAGCAAAGACAAGCATGAGCCCAAAAGGATCTAATATGCTATTCAAATTCCAGAGTTACTGCTTTGGTCCAATATAACAACATTTGTCTAGCCCGAAGGCAAATCATAATCACAATAAAGATTACCTCATATGCAACATCCCAACTAGGCTTCAAGGACTAGGCCCAACCCAGCTTCAAGGGTCTGCTACATCATGTAACACCTAAATAAGCTTCAAAGACCAAGCCCAACCCAACTTCAAAGGATTGTTAATTTTTAGGCATGCCACCAACAACAAAACTCTGAAAATTGAATAACATACTAGGCACACAATTCTTTCGTAATTCCATTCACAAATCCTTTCTCATTTTCTCATGATCAACTAGGCACAATGCCTCAATTATCTCATTTATATCAGTTTAGCCATCACCAATGTCTTCACATACTATCATTAGTGTATCCATAACAAATTGCAGATAATAGCCTGCCAAACCCAAAAAACTTCTAACCTCTGTCACAGTCTTCGGTGGACTCCAATTCAAAATAGCTTCAACTTTACTCGGATCCACTCTAATACCCTGTGCTGACACCACATGATCAAGAAAAGTCACTTGATCAAGCCAAAACTCACATTTAGACAGCTTAGCATACAACTGTTTCTCTCTCAAAATCTGCAATACAATCCACAAATGTTTATCATGATCCTCCTCATTATGTGAATGCACCAAAATATCATCGATAAAAACCACTACAAATTGATCTAGATAGGGTCTGAATACCATGTTCATCATATCCATAAAAGTTGCTGGTGCATTCGTCAACCCAAAAGGCATCACTAAAAACTCATAATGCCCATACCTTGTGCAGAAAGCTATTTTAGATACATCTGCATCTCTGACTCTCAAATGATGGTACCCTGATCTCAGATCAATCTTAGAGAAAACTATTGCTCCTTTCAACTGATCATAAAGATCATCTATCCGAGGCAAATGATACTTATTCTTTATGGTCACCTTATTCAACTATCAGTAATCAATACACAATCTTAAGGTACCATCCTTCTTCTTCACAAACAAAACAGGCGCATACTAGGGTGAACGAACCCTTTATCCAACAACTCCTGCAACTGCACCTTCAGCTCTCTCAACTCAGCAGGTGCCATTCGATAAGGAGTAATAGAGATGAGAGTGGTACCAGGCAACAAATCAATACTAAACTCAACCTCTTTCTCAGGGGTTATCCCTGGCAACTCCTCAGGAAAAATATCTGAAAACTCAGCAACTGTGGGTATACTGACAAGCTGAGAACCCACTACTTTGGTATCTACAATATGAGCAAGATAAGCATCACACCCTTTTCGAATCATCCTCTTAGCTGAAACAGCTGAAACAAATATGGATACAAGATGTTTCTGCTCACTAGATATCATAACACTTCTACCATCACAGGTTCTCAAAGTAACACACTTATTCTGACAGTCTACCACAGCCCCATGCTTGGATAACCAATCCATACCCAAAATTAAATTATACTCCTTGAAAGGTATCTCAATTAAGTCACTAAGAAACTCCTCATCCTGAACCACAACTGGACTATCACGGTGCACCTTGCTAACTGCAACACTATGCCCTAAAGGATTTATCACCAAAATATCAAATCCTAGGGACTCAGAATGCAATTCAATACAGGAAAAATGGATGCACTAATGTATGAATGCATTAATCCAAGATCAATCAAAGCAAGAACTGAAGTACCAAATAAAGAAAATGTACCAGCAATGACAGCTGAAGCATCCGGCTGCCTTTGTATCACATAAACCCGCTGTGATGGCTCAGCCTCATCTGGCCTACTGACTCCAGATGTAGAGCCTCCTCTCTGACTAGACCATGGTCGACCTCCTCTGCTAAAACCTCTATCATAGTTACTGTATTGGAGGAGTTTTGATATGTGAAGTGACACGCCCATGTCACTGAACGTGTCATAACTTCTATGTTGTAGTATTGACACGATCACTGAACGTGTCATAACTCATATGGCCTACTGACTCCAGATGTAGAGCCTCCTCTCTGATTAGACCATGGTCGACCTCCTCTGCTAAAACCTCTATCATAGTTACTATATTGGAGGAGTTTTTGATATGTGAAGTGACACGCCCATGTCACTGAACGTGTCATAACTTCTAAGTTGTAGTATTGACACGCCAATGTCACTAATCATGTCACCTACACTAAAAATAGAACCATCGACACCCCCAAAGGCATAGCCGTACTATTGGGCGTGTTAGGCCAAAAACCTGATATCGCCATAAAAATAGCCACATCCAATCATCATCTCTCAAAACCCTTTTTAACTCCAAACCAACACAACCAAAACCATCATAATACCACAATAAACTTGTATGAACATCGACACAACTCAATTAGAAGCACAAATATACACAATCACAACCAAGACTTCTCATCTCAAAGTCACACCACCCACAACTCTTATTCTCTTCACCAAACTTAACCTTTTTCTTCAATCCAACCCTAAATTCCAAGTTAACAATACAAAACAACTTCAAACATACCAAAATCATCCATAAACACAACTACACCAAACAATCCAACAAACTTATATACACAAACTCAAAGGAAATCAAAAAATAAGTTGAAAACTTACCAAATATGAAGAAAAATCCTTAAAACTCCAACTTTATCACTTGAAATCCTTCAATTGCTTGAGTTAGGAAGAACAAAATATCTTTCCCTTAATGAAGATGGTGGCCGGCTCTCTTTGAGAAGAAAGAAGAAGATGAAGATGGAAATAGCAATAGTCAACAACTCATTCAACACTTTCCTTAAAACCACGCATATCCCTTCTTTTAATCTCCACCAAACAAATATATTAATATAATATACTTAAAACCAAATATCCTCTTCCACTATCAATAATTAATATCTTAATAAATAAAATATTATTTAACTAAACATGTTGACTTGTATATATTGTATATATCTTCATATACATAACATTTACACATCTTCCTTTTCTCTTTTCTTTTTCACTTAATCAAATATATACACTAATCATTTAATTAATTTCAACAATTAGTATTTCCAAAATTTTAGGGTATTATATGGGATATTACATTTTTGGCAATTCAAAAATTTTACTCTTTAAAAGACCTTTATATATAGTAAGTACATAGATTTTACTTAGAATCAATATATGTATTTTATTAATCAATTTATGCAATATGACATTCTGTAAATTTGAAAATATAAAAATGAAATTATGAATTGAAATAATTATTAAATAATATGCTAAGAAAATCACACGATCATAATTAATTAATACGAGGTATAGATAATTAGAGGCTAATTATTAAATATTATTCTGCACATATACCAGTATATATATATATATAGTGCTCAATTCTAAAGCCATTTTGACTGGACAGAGAAAGAGAGAGATTTTAGAGCAGCTTTAATATATATATATATATATATATATATATAATCTCTGTAAGTGAATAAAATAAAAATAAGAATAATAAAAGAAATAAGGGATTTATGTAAATATAGATAAAGTATGAAGAATATTTAAACGAAATGTAAGGATTGTAAGTCCAAATTGTTAAGTCCCAAGCGTGCACTTCATATCTCTTTTTTATTTTTTTTAACCTTTTCTTTTTCACTTGAAGTCACAATTCAGCAAAAAAAAACCACAGCTTTACATGATGTATCTCCAAAAGCATTTTTATTTACACAACTGATATCTTATAAGTACAAAACTCTGTTTATTTTTATATAGAAGAAGGTGATAAATTTTGACTTTATTATTATATAAACTAAATTTGTAATCAGTCTGAATTCAATCTTATAAAATTCAAACAATTGAAATCCTTTAAAATATGATATGTTATGCTTAATTATCATAAATTAATAATCAAGCTACTTTTGAAAAATTAATAAAGAAATACAATATAATCTGACTTGAAAATTATAAAATTTACTCATCTACAGCACCAAGTGATGATGTAAATCCACTTCAAAAAGATAACAATTAAAGTCACCTATTTGGAATCTTTGTCGACCCAACATTTACCAGTTCTAATTCTTTTCAATAGATATATAATATTTGAAAGAAATGAGATTATCAAGTAACACTTTATTTTATTTTATTTTATTATTATAAATTAGATATAGATAGCTTGAATACTGAATCAGTATGTATAAAAACCAGATTTTGCATGTGTATAATGAATAGTTAATTAATTAGATTTAGATGCACATTTATCATTCCTGAATCCAATCACAATAATCTTACGTTTTCATCTTTCCGATTTTTGTATTTAACCGAACATACAATTTTAATTAATTAATTAATTAGTGTCCTTCAGATTGATTCAGAAGAGGTTTACATGTACCTTGTTTAAGAAAAATGTGAATTGAAATGTTTCAAGATTAGTGGGCGAGCAATAACTATTTCATAAAAATTAAGAAAAATTAAAAAAAAAATTATTTTTATTAAAAATAAAATTTTAAATGTATTTTTTTTCTTTACTTTTATATGAGGTATAATGGGAAAGTAGTATCAACTTGGGATTATCACAAATTATTTTAACAATGATGAAAAAACAAACATATTTCAGAGTAATATCTATACATGTTAAAATTCCATATAAATTTGCTTTGCTTATCGTTTAAACATATAATAATAGTAGTAGCGGTGATTGCGGAGAGATAGAAAGATATGAATATAAATTTGAAAAACAGTGAATTTCTTCAATCATTTCATAGATTTTCATTAAAAGATTATAAAAAAGTTCCTTTTAGCAGTTAAAATTGTTAATATAATAGCAGGCAAGCAGCTAACCCAACCTAGCGAATCATATGGAAGGATAAATACTCTTTACAAGTGTTTTGAATGGTTGGTGTGTGTTCTTTTGAGTTTGGATTATATCACTTTGCATTAAAAAAAATTGACAGTAGAAGTAAATTATCATAAAGTTCTTGTTACTTTTTTTTTTTAAAAAAAATTCAAAGCATATGAAAATTTTCCAAGGAAAACTGATGGCTAAAAATTTTACTTATTCTTATATTCCCAGTATGATCTGATGGACATTTTCACAAGTTTTTTTTCAAATGTAAATCATTTCTCATATCGGATTGAATTCTCATCTTACTTCCCCCTCTTGATTTAATGATTTACAGTAAGGCAAAAAGAAGAATTACAATAGATAGTAAAGACTTCATACTGTTATTTTTAGTTTTGTTCATGCTAAATATGTTAATTAGTTACTATTGGAAATGCTCAATTGCGACTTACTAATGTGAGTCAACAATAAGAAGCTTTTTTAGTGAAGGACAATGATACTCATGACATGATTGATTTTGCTTGGAATGGCCAAAGAAGCAATAATAATAATAATAATTAAAAAAATACTAATATGATTTGATTAATAATCAATCAATTCTATCTATCAAGCCAATGGCACACAAACATTGTTAGATTGGTAAGGAACAAAAGTGAAGGAAATGAAGCATATTATATATAGCAAAAGACATATATATCTAGTAAATATTACATTACAAGTGTCATCTCATTTCATATCCTTTGACCATACTTGTTACTACACTATTATTATTATATATAATCAAGTTGCAATCATCGTATTAACCAACAAATAAGCATCCATCATTTGTAATAAAATTTGGACTTAATATATACATTGCCCCCACTCAACTCTTCGAGTAATCATTTTATCCCATATACTCTAATTTTCTTTTATATACTTACCCCCTCATTTAACAATAGCAAATATGAAGTCGCGTATGTAAATTAGATGCTCTGACAGCGCAGACACCTGGATGCCATGCAAGCAAAAATATACATATCAGATAACCAAAGAGTACACGGCAGACGGGCAATTTATCAGGTTCGTTTTCATTCTTAAAATTTTTCCCTAAATTTGAAATTTCTTAAAAAAAATGATCCTTTCTTCCTCAATCGATTATTGCAAATACTTGCCTAAACTGATTTAGTGTTTTATTTAATCTTTCATTTTCAATTTGGAAATCGATTAGAGAAATCATTGTGGGTGTTCAAATCAAATCTATTGTTCGAAGTAATAATCGCTCATTCGTTCAAAATCGCTTATTCATTTAAGAAGCAAAACACAAGAGCCGCACTGTGAAGTGATTTATCTTCTTGTTAGATTCGATTTTAGAGTTTTCAAGATGGTTGATACTGTTGTTACTGTAAAATGGAACTACGGTGGAGAATTCCATGTAGATAGCAGGGGTTGAAAAAAATATGTGGGAGGTAAGGTTAAGTATGTTGATTATGATCTAGATCGTCTGTCAATCCCAGAATTGATGGATGATATTAAGTAACTGTGATTTGATTCAGCCGATATGATTTACTTAATATCATGATTTACTATAAGTCAATAGCCGATATGATCCACGACCTCAGCTCTGCTAACAGGATTATAAACATATAAGTGTACCCTATGATTTACTATAAATATGCATCAGCTGCCAAAAATGGTGAAGTTATTGACTTATATGTTTATAATCCTGTTAGCAGAGCTGAGGTCGTGGAGACAAGTGGGTTGTATCTAGAAGATAGGAATCTTAATGTGGTCCCACCATGTGCTGCAGAAGGGCAAGAGGGTGTAAATACAGGGTCATTTGAGGGTGATAATGCAGTTAACCTAGACAAAGCAAATGAGACACAACATGGTGGGTATGAGTCTGTAAATGTGGATGCACATGTGCACGAAGAGGTTTGTAATGATCCCACTGAAGAAGATGAGTTTGTAGAAGCTGAGTTTATAGAGTCTGAGTTTGTTGGAGGAAATGATCTTGTAGATGCTGAAATTGTTGAAGGTGAGCCAAAAGATACAGAAGAAGAGTTATATAATGAGAGTTCAAGTGGGCTAGAGAGTGATATAGATCCTGAATTATGGGAGCTGAAGGATAGGATCATTTTCCAACCAAGTATTAAGTTGTGGGATTTGCAAGAAATTTGTAAAAAAGAGTTCAAAGTGAATATAGGAAAAACATTTTGTAGAAGAGCTAAGTTGAGAGTAATGAGTGAACACATGGGAGATTATAAAGAAGAATATAGTAAGATGCAATGGTATGTTGATGAGCTTCTGGATTCAAATCCAGGTAGCACTTGTGTTTTAAAAATTGAAAAAGAGAGCGAAATAGGGAGAAATTTGTTTGGAAAATTCTATGTATGCTTCCATGCAATGAAACAAGATTTTCTTCAAGGATGTAGGAGAGTAATTGGGCTAGATGGATATTTTCTTAAAGGGATCTGCAAGGGCTAGCTGTTAAGTGCAGTAGCAAAAGATGGGAATGACCAAATATACCTAATTGTTTGGGTTATTGTGAAGATAGAGTGCAAAGAAACTTGGAGCTAGTTTTTAAGAATTTTAAAAGAAGATTTGGAACTTAGAGATGGTGAAGGTGCTATAATTATAACTGATATGCAAAAGGTCAGATATAATTATTATTGTTGTTTTGTTGCATAATTGTTCAATTATTTATCTTTAAATTTTATATGTATTTGACTATTTGTTTGTAGATGATAGGGATTGTTACCTATTATTCAGATGCTGCTACCAAAGGTTGAACATAGGATGTGTGCTAGGCATATTATGAGTAATTGGGCAAAAAAATGGAGAGGTAGACAGAGAAGGAAAAGATTTTGGGCTTGTGCTAAGTCAACTTTTGAAGTTCAGTTTGAAGATAATTTAAAGTCTTTGAGTAAACTAAGAAATGGAATTGTTGAGGATTTGCTCTATTACAACAAAGAAACATGGGCTAGGGTATACTTTGGGACTAGAACTAAGAATGATTCATGTGATAATAATATGTATAAGACATTCAATGCATGGATCTTGGCCTCTAGACACAAGTCTATAATATCTATGCTTGAGGAGATTAGGACTAAGGTGATGACAAGGACTGGAACAATGAGAGATTTTTGTGGGACTTGGATCACTGACATTGCCCCTATGGCAATGTCTAGACTTGAAGCCGCCAAGGAAAGATCAATGAATTATAGTATATTATGGAATGGAGACACTAGATTTGAGGTAAGTGAAGAGGAGTATGGACATACTGTTGACTTGAGAAAGGAGGGGTGTACTTGTAGATCCTGGCAGTTAAGAGGTATTCCATGTGCACATGTTGTATATGTGATGCACTTTATGCAATTAGACCCTGCTAATTACATATCCCATTGGTACAAAAGAGAAACTTTTTTGAAGACATATACTCACTATATACAACTAGTGCCTGGAATGAAGTTATGAAAAGATAAGGAATATCCTGAGATAATGCCCCCTGAAATCAAGAGTCTCCCTAATAGACCTAAAAAAAAAAGGAAGAAGTCACGAGATGAGCCTAAGAAGATTGTGAAGTTTCCAAGAACTGTGGCTAAAATGACTTGTTCACTGTGTGGTAAACAAAATTACAACAAGAAAGGATGTCCTAATAAGGTTAACTCATAATCAATTGTATCGTGTTATTAATTTTTTTTATTTCTAAAAATATAATTGATTTACAGAGTTTACACTGATTAATGCAGGCCTCAGGTTCTACTATTTATCATCAAGCTTCATAGTCATCAAATGGTCCAAACCAGGGTTTAAACACTGCATCTCCTGCATCAAATACTTTTCAAACAAATGGTGTACCAAACTATGGGTCTCAATCAAGTGAAATCACTGGCAGATCGAATGTGACAAATCCTGCAATTAATTTAACTAGTGGAGGAGGACAGAAAAGGAAGAATCAAGATGGAACTCAGCAAGCCCAACAACACAAGAAGTTGTTCAGAGGTTATGGCGTCTACATTAATTCTAACACCGGAGTTACTATAGAAAATGTAAGTTATTTTATTTGTTTTCCTTCATATCTGCTTAAATGTGGGTTAAATAGTACTTTTCTTTCATTTCTCAGGTTGGCATGCCTACCAGGAGAATAATTAACACTAGATCCCTTAAGAGGTTTGCTGAAGTCACTAGGGACATTAGGTTCACCACCATGGCCTGAAATTCAAAGAAAAAAAAAAGCATTAACTACAAGACAACTTCAACAAGAAAGGGTGAATACTAGGCAACATTTGAGAAGAGTTGTGGAAGAAGCAAGAGAAAAGGGGAAAGCAGCAATGCCTTAGAGTTGCAAAAAAAGCATTTTTGTGTCATTTTTATGTTTGGCTATATATGTAAAATTTCTATTCTTGTTTATAAGTTAGTAATCAATTAGAAATGGTTTTTGATGTAATCAACTTTGATATTTGGTTGTGAAGAACAACTAATTGTTATCAATGCATATTACAGTCCTTTTCAATTATAATGTGAGTTAGCTTTAAAGTGTCATTAATTGTGACCATATTACAGTCCTTCAATTCTGCTACTTGTTCATTTATAGATTGCTTATACAAGTTTTCGGTATACTTGTGTTTTATTTACATTTGTTTGATCTCTCTGCAATAAGTTGTTAACAACTTGATATATACCGTATTAATATTAATGCATTTGTAGTTGTTAACAACTGCATATTGGTAATATTAGTACCATGATTCCCACCATACCAATTTGGCATCCTATTGCAGATTGAAATACTACACTCCTGCATATTCCATCATTAACCTAACAACTATATTTATCAACAATAAGAACAACATTAACCTAACAAATTGAACCAACAAAAGAAAATTATAAATCATTCAAAGTTATGGGAAAAATAACAACTAAACAATTAAATTTCAAGAATACTGGAGTACACAATTTCAAGCTGCACCATTGTCACTGGTGCACCTACAAAATCAAACCATAACCCATGAAATTCCAACTAGAAATACAACCATGAAATTTCCACAAAATTAAAACACAAAATCATATTCAGTCCTCTAAATTCACGTACTGCATTTAATTAAATAACTTACATAACCTAAACCTTAAACCTAAAAAACTAAAAAACCTTCATAGCAATAATCACCACCAACAAACACAGAACAAGCAACTTCAAGTTTTTGGCATTAGTATTGGCTTCATCTCTTTGCCTTTCAATTTCTTTAATCTTTCTCATAATTCGAAGTATACCCTTATTCACATTATCAAGAGCAGAAGACTCGTACCAAACAAAGTAACGACATTCTTGCATTCCTTCAACCTGATAAATTAGATCCAAAACATGAAATTAATCACAATTAAAACCAAAAAAGTAATTAATTAAAGAAGAAATGAAACAACCCCACCCCATATCTCTTGCAACCGAAAAATCTTCTTCTAGGGTTCGATTCAGTCATCGACATCTTCAGAGTAACAGATTGTCTACAATAACAATCGGGAACAACCAAATTACTTTGAGAAGAGTTCACTTCTAACATTGACATATCTTCGTTGCATTAATTTGCTGCCATGGGAGAATGATGGGTAATCTAGGGTTTTAGATTGAGAGATTTTGTAAGAAGTGAGTTAAGAAGAAGAATATTAAGAAATAAAAATTTTGAATTTGGTGGGGTGGGAGGCTTCGATAATTTTAATTTAATCTAAAGTGTTGAAGTTAAAAAAAAATAATTCACACAGCAGTTAGAGCTTGGGTAAATGCGCTTTGCTACTTCAGCATACAAGGGGCAAGTGTATAAAGAAAAATTCAAGTATAGGGGGCAAAATGGTTACTCAATGAGTTAATGAGGTAAAATGACAAAAACGCACAAGTACAAAGAGTAATGTATGTATTAAGCCTAAAATTTACATAACTATTGGATATATAGCCAAGTTAGAACCTTCACAGCAAAAAGGCGCATTGAGGATTATATCTTTATATCATAAACAATAAGTTCAGACTAGCAAATTTACTTAGGTTTATAATAATAATAATAATATGTACGTATGTATGTATTGTTCATCATATGAATAGTCCAAACAAAGCGTTCAAACTTCTTAAAAGTTCGTAAAGATGAGGTAGCAAACGGTCAACTAGAATAAACATTCTTGGAGCAGTTTGTTGTGGTCAGTAAATAGAATATTAGACATGATATGTACATATATATTCATTCATAAATATTGTTGATGTGCTGTGGTGAATATTAACCTGTGAGATGTACGTATATATATCAGAGAAACTAGGTATTTTGTTTTTCTTTCATCTAAAATACCATTTTGATGGGTGCTCTGCTACCTCTGATTCTGACTCTGCCAATCCCTATCATGAATCTAATCATGCCAAGTGTGTGTGTGTAGTGAGAGAGAGAGAGAGAGAGAGAGAGCAATTAAAGTATACTGAGAACCTTTTTTTTATTTTTACAGCGAGGTAATGTCAGGGAAAAGAAAACAGTGGGCCCTCACATAAATGCCCTTTTGGAATTATAATGGTGTTAACAGTCTACAGTGCACAGTTATTTCTATTTATACATAGATGTGTGTGATATTCAAAAATAAACTCAAAACTCTGTTTTCTATATAAAACCCCTCACTCACATTCGCATTTCTATGCGCCAAAGCATATATCCTTTTGAGAGAATGGAAAATAAACAAGTTAAGCCACGGGTCAAGAAAGGTTTGTGGAAACCAGAGGAGGACTTGATTCTCAAGACTTACGTCGAGACTCATGGAGAAGGCAACTGGGCAACTGTGTCTGAGAAATCAGGTACTTCATTGGCTATATATTATTTATTTTGACGATAAACAAACTAAGAAGCCAGAGAGAGCTAGGATTAATTTTTTTTTACTCTTTAATTCGTCATTGGAAGGGGAGCCTTGGCGCAGCAGTAAATGTTGTCGCCGTGTGACCTGAAGTCACGGGTTTAAGTCGTGGAAACGGCCTCTTGCAATTAATTGCAAGGAAAGGCCGCGTACAAAGACCCAATGGGTCCGACCCTTCCCAGGACCCCGCTCATTGCGGGAGCATTCGTGCACCGGGCTGCCCTTTTTCTTTAATTCGTCATTGCAGGTCTGATGAGAGGTGGGAAGAGTTGCAGACTAGGATGGAAGAATTACTTGAGACCTAAGATCAAACGTGGAGAGATGTCCCCAGACGAAGAAGGCCTTATTATTAGGATGCATAAGCTTCAAGGCAACAGGTAAGAGCTTACCTTTTTAACATTAAAAAAACATTGGAATATTTCAACTGCAAGCACACCTGTATATGATCTGTTATTCGTACCTGTAATTGTAGATAGTCGCTTATTGCTGGTCGACTGCCTGGTCGAACCGACAATGAAGTGAAGAACTACTGGAATACCCATTTGAACAAGAGATGTCATTCTGGCAAAAGAAAAACCTGTGATTCATACAATCACCAGAATGGCAATGGAGATTATGAAAATAACAAAAACAAGAAGCAACGTACTTCTCAGCCCATTTGTAGCTCATGTCCAGACAGCATCCCTGAAGAGTCGGATGGGAACAAAAAAGAGAGAAGATAGTACTGTTACAGATACTTGGATACAGGATGCACTAAGCGTGAACTGTTATATTGAATCTCCAATTATGACAAGCAATAATGACGCCTTCGTCTTTGATAATGAGCCTTTTATAGCTTATTGGGATTCCTTCGTTTTGTTTGAATCATTGGCCTATAACAGCGAGGAGACATTCACATATGGACCTGCAATCATTCATGCCATAGTTTTATGATATTCTCATACGGTACCTTGTGAGAGCACTTCTCTGTTTTATTGGAGTGAGTTTTCCAAGGCTAATGCTCTGCACTACTGAGGGTTTTGTATTATTATAAATTACGAGTGCTGTGTGTACTAAAGAGTCAACCAAACGTCAAAGCTCTTATGAATCTGTCACCCTACACCCATAGATTCACATAAATATTGAGTACTTAATAGTAATAAAACCAAGCATATTGACGTTGAAAGCATCTCCAGCTCGCAGCTGAATCACAGATAAAAGTACAAAAGAAAACACAGCCACTTCCCACGTCTCAAAGACATAAAAGCAAAATCCTTGGCCCGAAGTAGCGATGACCAAATCCAGAGAGAAATTCAATTAAACCCACTACCATTTTCGTTCAAAAAAAAAGCACTACCATTTAACATGATCAGATAATTGAATACATGCACCTGAGATAATCTCTCTCTCTTCCTTCCCTAGTGAAATGGTGAAATGCAGAAGGAAAAAAAGAGAAGTGTCTCAACGATATGTAAAAGAGGCCCATCACATCTAATTGCAAGATACGGTAACACAAGTTCTTTAATGAAACATATAAATATATATACCAATGCTGAATCGAAACATCAGCAATTATACAACGCTATGAACATATCCATGGAAAAATTCAGAAAATTAAAGATGATAAAACCATCCCAATAGATGGCAACTGCAATTACAATACTTCGTCCTGTAGAGAATATAACAAACCATTCTCATTCTCAAGGGGCAATGATGATGGAGTTCCAGGTGGGATACAAGCAGCACCATTTTCACCAGCACATATACACAAAGCCTCAGCATCCCTGAGGATTGCATCAAGGTCAATATGGCCACTCAGTTCATTGATGAATTTCAAGAGTGTGTCAAAGTCCATCTGCTCTCCCATTATCTTGTTACGGTACCGCTTCAAAATTGCAACACATGCATACAAGTGCAGGTGCTCAGACAAATAATGTGTCCATAATACCTCCCACAAACTTAATGTGTTCTCATATTCAAATTCCCTGAAAAATGTAATAAAACTATAAATCAAACATAATGATACATGATTTGTCTTCTGTCTTATCAAACAAAAGGGGTGAGAAATGCATCAATGGACAAATAGCATAAATATTTAGGTGAGTTGAGCGTAATTGATAAGTTGAGGGTATATTAAGCAGCAATTTTGCCATCAAAATGAATTCTTGAACATTTCACCTAAATTACTATTAATAAAAGGCATTTGCCATAATATTCTGGTTGTTTTATAATGAAATAGAGAAAAAAAAAAAAAAAAGGAATTAGGATATTTGCAATAGCATGCTAGTATAATCTAATTCCATGAAAGAGTATGTTTGCTGAACTGTGGTGAAACAAGTTTATAATTTATAAAATTTTCATCCGCTTGAATCCATTATGCCCCAGTACCATCTACCATACATTTAGTTCTCTCTTGGCGTCCATTAAGTCAGTAATCAATGAGAGCACAGGATAATCCATATCTCCATGGAGTATGTCATCCGACCATTCACTACGTAGGCCCTCACCAGCACCATTTTAATTCTTCTAATTCAATGATTGAACAAAGTGTGCAACAATCCTCAACCCAAACAATATAATACCAGCTTCTGTATCTTGCATATAATTCAGTTAATCAAAATCACGGGGAGTCCAATTCAAATCCTTCAAATATTCAGGCTTACACCAGCAAATTATTCTTGTTTCACGTGCAAAATAACATGTTTATAATTCGAAATAGAAAGCACTTCAAGAAGGTAATTTAGCTACACCATGAAAAACACATGCATCTCAAAAATCCAGAAGCCTAACCTTTTAAATTGTATTAAAATCCAGCGGAAACAAAAGAAGTAATTCAAGCAATCATTCTGCTTGAAATAGTTGTGCAACGGACTATCTAGCAACTCCACCAGCTATCACAACAATAATAAACAATTATAACTTAGACTCATCCTCAATAAATTAAATATGTGTGTGTGTGTGTGTGTAAAATCAACCAAGCCAATAGCCCTTGTAACTGATCTAAAGAGATGAATAAGATGTTTGTAACATGACAAATCTACCAGTAAAACATACAGAGAGAGATAGACCTTAGATAATGCAAAAAGTTGAGAATGCATGCCACTTTGGTCACGATTAAAATTGGGTCCAAGTCGTTCCATCAATGCCACAAAACACCAAAATGATTCTGATTCATCGTCCATAACAAATAAAATTGGAGACAGTAAATCACTCATACCCTGTGAGATAAAAAACATGTAAGCAAAGGAACCGAGCAACTGCATATCTATCCAAACATGTAGGGAATAGTATTCATATATGAATCCAGTATAGGATATAACAATATTTGATCAGCCAAAACAGTTTAATGTCCCTTAGGGAGACAAAATGGGATAGTGTTAAGATGACATGACACTTCTAGTACAATTTTGAAATATAGATACAAAAAGGTACCACTGAAAAAGGATCCACAATGTGAAGTAAACAGATTAGACACTGATAATATGAAAGAAGAGGGCTACAGAGCTCTAGGGTTTATTGCCCAAAAATTTTCTACTGGAATTACATTATGGCATCTCTTTAATGCAATTATCAACATAAACAACAATGCAATGTATATATGATACAACAATTCCATGTTCACATCAACACATAAATGAAAAACTTCAAGAAAACAAAACACCCAAGCCAAAATGATGAGATTTCATAATAGTGAAAAGTAAAGCTAATAAATCTCCATTGAAAAACCAATAAATGTGATAGGTAATTACCTGACAGTAGCCAAGATCAAAATTATAAAATGAGTAAGTCAATAGAATATCACGCAAGATATTCACATTTGGATTGTCATCCCCATCATAGAAAGAAATTGATCTATCAGTCCTCACCTTCAGAGACAGGTGAAACAATCAACAGAAAACTCATTACTGCATTTATAAGAGATCTGATGAAATTAATACTAGAAAGTCCAAGAAAACTGCACTTGCTTTATGCATACCACATCTTTGTCTATAAGGCCTTTCCTCTCCCTAAACTTAGTAAATCTCTTCGCCTGTTCAGGAGAGATACTCTGCAGAAAAGGGAAGAAGTAGAAATATATGTGTGTGTTAAGTCTCAACGGAAAGCTTCTTCACTAGTGAAACATGAATGTCACAAATATAATCTGTAGTTTGAAGAGAAGAGCACATACTATCCTGACGTAAATTATCATACCAAACTTAGTTATCATAGATCATGATTTTCCATACCTAAACGGAACAAGGTTACTAGCATGCCGTTTAAACAGCCTAACAAACAAAAGAATATATTATTGAATATATATATATATGATCAACTAGCCTTTATTTTCAATATTGTTAGAAGTTTTCTTGGAGGAGTTCACAATAACATCATTCAATCCAATTTATGGTTGCTTTTACACTCTTAACAACCTACTTTATATTTTGATTCCAAATATCTGCCTAGGATTCTAAATTATCTTCTATCAGAAATATTTTGATTAAATTTAGTGCCTTAAGAATATAGTCTATTTACATAGGTAGAGGGATCATAAGCAAACAATAAATTAACAATGCAAACCTCAGAGACTGCATTCTCTTAATTATGCATCCTGAGTTAGTTATCATGGTTATAAAGTCAAACAACATGCAAGCAAATCTATCACTCCTTAACAAAACAATGCATTAATTAAATTGCAGTCTGTGACAATGGGAAAAAGAGAACAACTAAGATACTATGGACAGGTAACAAACTGACGTTTTGGCAATTAAAGTGAAAGAAAACGAGAAATTGAAATAGGAAACAGTAGTAATTTAAAAAATTAGTATCAATGCAAGAAAGAAAAGCAAATTTATGGCTGACACAAAAGTCAGGTTCAGAAACAAATGAAGTGAAGTAACAACTGAGAACTCACCATCCTAGCAAGGAAAATAACAAAAATTAACTCTTAAGGCTTTAAAGACAAACAAGCCAGTAACAAATGGATTCAGTGATATAGGATTAAATAAACCACGAATTCCACCGTACCTGCCATTGTTTCTTTACAGTTTCATACTCCAACTTTTTATTATGTTGAAGGCATTGCCTTTCTGCATATGTTGAATCATATGCATAGTATCCCAAGAGAAATGCCCAGATCTACAATCATGGTTGAGACTTCAAAAATGAGAATGATATTAAGCTAAAGCCAAATCTCTTTTAAGACAGTTTTTCACACACCACAAAGAACAAACCTCTCTCCTTAATGTATGCTCAACTCCTCCATAGAATATTCTCTTTCTTAAAGCTTTAGAATCCATAACTCGTCCTTCAGAATCCAAGAAAGTGGCCCACTGCAGATAAAATAAACAATTGAAGAAAACAAAATATAAATTCCCTTAAAAACTAGATTTAAGATTCATTACTACTAAAATAAATTCCTCTTTAGTAAGTTTAAGCATAGCAACATTGAATGATCTATTGTGGACTAGAATCTATAAGTGGTTTCTCAGGGTGAGATATACAAACCATGAACTCCCAATAGTTTGACCTACGATCTTAAGAATAAGACTCAATTATCGAGTAACATAAAAAAATAGAGTTAAAGCAACCACTACAAACCATGGAGAATATCATTGTTACATGGTACATATTCTTTGTCCAACTTTTGGAATACAAATTGTCCATGACATGAAAACATATCTTGTTGTAGTGGGTTTGATGACCTTAGGGTCAAATCAAGGGATCAATGGCAATAAACCAATAATAAAACACATTGACACCTTGTTAATTATTATTGTAGTTTTGACTTTTCAAAGAGCAAATCTGAAAAAACACAACCTTATGAGATGCCCCAGCACATAAACATGGCATCTCATAAACATGTATTACTAGTACATTTTGCAGAAAGTGATAACAACACATTATATAGAATATACATGCATACCCTGAGACTCAATAAATTAAAATAAACAGAGAAGAAGATGAACCAAAAAAAATGGCCAGAACCAGAATAGAATCTGTTAGAATAAGGAACCAAATAATTAGAGCTAGGATTTGTTATATAAAATGATTGAGAAGTAAAATAAAATAAAATAAATCCATGGAAGAATGAACAATTAAGTCTAGAAATACTATTCTTTTCAAGAGAACTGAAAGTAAATTCCCTGATAAAGCATTCATAAATGAGAGGCCTGTTAATAGTTGATACAGAATTTGTTTTAAGAAAAGAAAGCCCTTACCTCTTCAAAACCAAGGGGTGGTTGACGCGGTTTTCCCCATACAAGTGTCAATTTGTCGAACTGCCAATATATGTAGGAAAGATTAATTCCAAATTCAGAAATAGGAATTCTTGTATGTAGTAATCAACACAAAACGGGGAAAAGAAGGGGAAATTTTGTGCAAGTTTCAAAAGTGCAGTTTAAATTAAAACTGTATGGCTATTATCATCTAAAATTTTCTAATCAGAAAATATTTAAACTAGATTGGCTCACATGCTAATCTATGACCCAATATGGGAATGCCAAAGGACCATTTATGCAAAGCAATGCAACCATCAGTTGTAGCGTGTAGCAAGCCAACTAATGCATTCATGCAAGCCCCTTTGTTGTTGTTCCAACTTGAGGTCAAAATGGTCAAAGATTTAAGAAACATGAAATGACAAATTCACAAGAAGGTACTATAGCATGATGAACTTAGCTGATGCGAGATGGATTAGAGGGTGGGTAATAAAGGGAAATCTGGGTTTGTATGGAAGTTTGGATCAGTAGAAACTATAGAGAAGAGGCTAGGGTTCGCAAAGAATGGAGATTGAAAAATCTAAATATGAAATTAATAACTGGGAATTGTGGAGCAGCAAGAGGGAATAGTGGGGCTGTATTGGAAAAATTAAATCACTATGAACAGTAACATGAACAATAAAATATGATAAAATACCTTCAGCTTCACACTACACTTTCTTGGGCATCACACCCAGAGTTGAATTGCATCATACAACTTGAAATGGCATAACTTTTGGGTTTTTATTCAGTAACAAAACTGAATTAAAAGCATTACAACACTAAGTATTTATAGACTCAACAACTCCTAATCCTTGTAAAGGACTTCAAAACTAGTTAAAATAAACTAAAAAGGAACAAATTCTTCCTAAACCGACAAAACTTCAAATAAGAATTTAAAAAAATAAAAATAAAAAGACACCTAAACAAATCCGAAAAGTTTTTCCAGCAAAAGCTAGAAATTACAGAATTGCTCCTGATTTAAAATAATCAGACCAGCAGTTTATTTATTTAGCTAGACACGTTAAACTGAAAAATGACTAGTAAATATTATATAATTTCCACAATAATTTGCATACTAAATAGGGACCACAATTTTAAGCTCGAACCTTTAAATTCTACCCTTGTTGGAAAAAACTCCAAGCTCGAGTTTTGAAGTGCCTAAGAAACAAAAAAGACAATTCCTTGAATGACCATTTTGATTCCTTGATTTCAATAAAAGCAGAACACTTGAAATCTTCTATTGGACTTGCTTATTGATTTACCAGGAATGACCAAATCCATCTCTTGCAATCCAACATCTTTGGTATCTTCAACAATAAAGTTAAACTCTTCCGTCCCTTCTAATTTCCCCATGCCTTGTTGTGTTACTTCAACATGTTCGACCTTTCTACATCCATACCTTTGTCTAAAGATTCCTCTCCTTCAAGCTTCATCTTTACCTTTCCAAACACTACTTTTGTATTCATATTAATATTAGCCTGCTGAATTAATTTTTCAATGTGCATTGTTGTTTTTGGTGGTGGTTCTTCTTGTGGATTTAAATCTAGGAGTTAAGGCTTTGAGAAGACAATTCTAGCTTTTCAACTTTATTCTCTGGCTGACCAGTCGGCGGAATAGGCTCATCTGTGTGTTATCTTGGTTTTCTTGCTTCATGATTTTGAGTTATTAGTTGTAGATTTTGCTGTATAAGCCTTTGAGATGGTAATTTTAGCCTTTTCACTTCCTTTTCTGGTTGAATTGAACAACTTGCAGGAAAGGCTTCTCTTGTTGTTGGCTTAACAATTTAACGTCTACTGTAGGCTCATGAAGCATATGTGTACTCTGTACAGCTTCTGTGCCTTCTTGCACTGAAATTCTTAGTGGAAGTTCTTGCTTATGTGCCTGTTTTAGGAAAGGTTGCAATAATATTGACATACTGCCTCTTTCTCAAGAGGCATATACTTCCCTTGTAGCTTAGCTTTCATCTCTTTCCATGTACAAATAGATGGTTCTCAAATCTTCCTACATCATGCCCAACACCATACCACGATAACTTAGCTAACCCAACAAGTTTCATACCTGCAAGCCCTACTTTACGATCTTCTCCCATATTGTACCCATAAAACAAATACTCAATACAATGAAGCCAATCACAAAATAAACCAGGATTCAACATACACTCCAAGTTAGGAACTTCTATCTTGCTCTTAAAGTGATGTCACCCACACTATTGAAATTGTCTCCTATCATGCCTAGTTGCAATTTGCTAATTTTGACTATCCATAAAATATATCATCAAACTTTGAAGCTTTGGTTCCTTAACATGCAGCACATGACTAATTGCCATAAATTCATAATACAAAGGAGAAGATTTTCCAGGACCACCATACAACCATACTTGTGCTTTGGACAATGTAACTCATCTATTCGAAGCTTGTAAGCACTGATTTCAGTTTGTAATTGCTGAATTTCATTCCAAAGAATACCATAATTGAAGTTAAAGTGACAAGTTCCTAGGATCTTGAAGCTCTAATACCAAACTGGTTTGTGAACTGGTCATAAAGGGATGAAGTTGGTCTATATGGAGGTTAGGATGACTAGAAACGACAGATAACAGACTAGGGTTAGCAAAGAATGGAGCTTGAGAAATGAAATTAAGTACAGGGAACAGTGGGGCTGTAAGAAGGAATTGTTGGGTTGTATTGGAGAAATTAGACCACTTCAAACAGTAACAACTTGAACAGTAAAGTAAGATAAAATAATTTAAGCTTCAAACATAAACTCTCTTGAACATCACACCCAAAACCCCACGGCATCACACTTAAGATTCAATTGCATCACACAACTCTGAATAGCATAGTTGCTGGATTTTTTTATTTAATAGCAAAGCTGAGTTCTTAAAGACTCAGTAACACCTAGTCCTTTAAACAAAAGATTTCAAAACAAGTTTGGACTCCTAAATATACCAAAAAGAAATAAATTCTTTCTAAACCAACAAAGACTCAAGAAGAAACTTTAAATTAAATAAAATAGACACCTAAACAAATCTGAATAGATTTTTCCTGCAAAGCTAGAAATTGCAGAATTGCACCTGATTTAAAATAAAAGACCAGCTGTTTATTTATTCAGCTAGACACATGACTTTAACTAAAAAAAAGACTAAAAAATATTCAGTATTTAACCCAATAATGCCCATATTAAATGGGACCATAATTTTAGCTTCAACCTTTAAATTTGAATTTCTGTGTTCCTACTCTCTGTCAACTTAGTTGATGATTTTAATCTAATAAGTAAGTTATCATAGAGAGACATGAAAAGAGATTTTCAAAATTCTATTAATTTTGTACGAAGAAAATAATTACATACAACCAAATATCAGTTATTAACCGATACCCACATTGGAAATAAAATAAAATAACAAGAAGGAAAGCAATGAACCCGGAACTAAATTAAACTATAATGGTCATCTTTATACCTCCTTAAAATTGATTAGCTCAAAAGGTCCCACATTGGTGGCAGCTTCTTCACCATGTTCATGTTTCCTACATAGGTGTTTCCGTTTTAAAAAAGAATGGCGGTTTACATCAGATTGCCTTGGAATAGAATTTCTTTTTCCAACTGAAATATCTCAAGTAGCCTCAATTGAACTAAATTTTTGAACTTCTAACAACAAAAAAATGCCATTCTTAATCTATATGGCGAGAAATTGAGGTTTCAACCATCAATCATCACTAGAAAAGTTCTAAATGATTATAGGCCAAAAGGTTCGTGTTTCTAATAATCCATAAAACCGACATGACGATTTCATATGTTGTCACAAGAAAAATGCCAAACATCCCCTCAAAATTGGTAAGATATAGTGACTCGTTGAACAGAATCAAAATAAGGAGCAAAGAGCAACAAAGCAAATTTGAAAATGGAGTTACACACACATACATATGATTGGTCAAATTACATGTGAAATAAACAACCAGAAAAAACACATAAATAAATACTTGTGTATATCCTAGGGTACACGTACAAAAAGAAAAAAAATGAAAAAAGAAGAAGAAGAATATTTAAGCAAGTACCAACATGATTTCCCTAAGATACTAATAATGCAAAATTTTTCAAGGTTAAAAGGGTTACCTCTAGAGGATCTTCCTCTATGTCCTGTGGGGCCTTGTGGGGGAAATCGATGGTAGAATGGCTATAGTTTTTCCTTTCAACAGCACCAAACCCATTGCTGTGATTTTCTCGGAATAGTTGTGACGTTGTTTCCCGAGCAAATTTAGTTACAAGAGAGAATTTTTCCAATACTTGGATTGAGAGATCTCGAGCAGGATCATTACTCTTTTGCCTCTGCGTCCCAGCAATTAGAGAAATGCTGGAACTTTCATTGTAGATATCACCACCATTCCTCCCTTGGTTTTCATAAGATGAAGATTCAACAGCTAAAGGGGATGTAGACGTCCCACTTGCAATAGGCATAGCCCTAGGTAGCTCCAAAGAGGACAGCGTTCTCTGTAGAAAGTAATTAAAGTATGAACTAGAGAACAACCAAACAAAGCAAGATAAAACAAAACAAAAGATACAATTGAACATGCATGTTATTTAGAATATAAGGAAAGTTGCAGTTCAAGAAAATAACATAAGTTAGGGGGTCAAATAGGTAAAAGCCGGTCTAAAGCAATATCCAATGCAAACCCAATTTGAATGAAATGTTTTGTGATTAAAGATGGTCAAGAGCAATACAATGAACAATTTTAAAGCAATTGTGTTACTAGTTATCCAAATATAAATAAAATAAATAAATTCCATGCACCTGCAAAGGATTTTGAAAATCATTGACAAGAAACACATTTGCATCTTCCAATGACCTGTGAAAAAATATACACAATTATAAGAAATGGCATCTACTAATAATAACAAGTTGGATGTAAAAGTGAAAAAAAAAAATTAAAATCCTCAACTAAAAATTAATTTAAGGAAAAAATTTGAAATGCACAGATGAAAGCCCAGAAGAAAATTTAAAGAAAAAATAAGACGTTATCATAGTTGATATTACTAATCAAAATAGCCTTAGAGTTTATTTGGCATTGCTATGAGAGGGTACAAGTACTATGTTGAAAATGTTGACTGAAGGATTGTTAAGATTTGTTTCTAAGGTGAATTTTCTTTTAGTAAAAGCTTCGGAATATCTAACATCTGGAGAATGCCTTTTGGAAAAGCAATTTCAACCTCCATACAGAACAAACTCTTTAATACAAAGCACACTCTTGTGAAACATCATTCTTCCTTATTTAGTCAAGTAACCATTAAAGGTACAGAGCGGTTACAGGCAAATATACAAAGAGCTTACAAGAGGTCCCAGTAGGACCAAGTTAAAATAAGCCTGACCTCTAAAAGTTAGATCACCTAAAACCCATTGGAGGAAGAGAGAAAAAGGAAGACTTTAAAATAAATCCAGGAGAAAAGCGAGTGCAAACAGCTGCTTCTAATTCTGCACAGAAAACTCTGTTCTACACCTAAAATAAATGGCTATATCAATATTCCTATTACACCAAAAACTCCACAAAACACACAGTGGAACAAAAACTCCTTGTGCTCTCAAACACAAATCTTATTTTCCAATGAGCAAGTATTTGAGCCACACTGTGTTGAACAAATAGATGACATCTGCAATTTAACGCAAGATAATATTACACTTGACGGAACCAAGAGTTAGTCCAATTCCAGTTTATTTTCGTCTGTCCACATATATACTTACAAGCCAAGCACGAAAGAACTGTAAACCTCACCCTCCAACCCATAACATAAGAGAGAATATGTGACTAGGTTAGAAGGCCTAGGCCAAAAAAGAAGATGCTTTCCATGGTCTAATCAAGACCATGATTTGGTCCTCACACTGTACAAGAATGTGTTAGTGTTTATACTAAAATTTCAAAGATATGCCTAATGCAATTATTCCCTCCTCCCTAGAAACAAAATGAGGCCAAAAACATCAAATAACAATTCATGAAAAAATCAAGGGGGCCAAAACAGAACAATAATCAATGTATAAGCCAAGTTTCTTTTCAATGCATAAAAACATCACTTCACACTATATAAATATCTAGATAGCTGATAGCTCATCTATCAATTTTGAGAGAGAGAGAAACAGACACAGAAAGAACATAAAAGAAAATGCATGCTAACACAATAACCAACCTCACAATAAAAACATGTTGCTTTATTGTCGCAAGGAACTCTTTGACTCCACCATTGTAGAAGTAAAGAGGAGGAAATGCAAGTCCTGCAAAATGGGTCCTTTTTATAAATGTAGAGTAGACAAGAATACATTGGTTATTAACCCCTAAAAAATCTAACTAGAAATGAAAGGCACAGATGCCCAACAACTAGCAGTGCCAGAAAGAAGAAATAATCATCCACAATAAAAGTGAATATTAATTTTGCAACATTAATTAAAAAGTTCCAATACTTGAACTGCTTAAAATGCATGAAAGAAATAAAGCTCGTCTAATCAATAAAATAGGAAACAAAAAATTGGTTCAAAGGAGTAAGGGCATGAATCAGTTCAATTCTTAAGTGCTTATTTCTATAATCCAAAATCATGTTGCATGAACAAGCAAGATAGTCCTTATAGAAAGTTGACATAAAGGCACTTATTTCAGACGATCTCGAAAAGAAATTAGCCTACCAGAATCATTAGGTTCCAGCAATTAATAAAATGCAATCAAAATGTCATTAATTTTATCATGAAACAAGAAAGTTTTTGTACTTGGCAAGAAAAAGCAATCACATTTGCGAGCTAACTTCTTAGTGTCAATTCCTACATCATACTTGTAGTTGAACTAAACAATGAAAACTGAGATTTCATTTATATCGGTAAAGGATAATAGGCAAGTCTACAAATTCCAGTAGTTTCATTCTAGAGATCAATCATCAACCGTTGCAGAAATCCGCAAAAAGATAACCCTACTAATGATATTTCCTCATGTACACATTTTAGTTTGAATAGGAATTATTATTCCCTTAAGCAATTAAATTGATCACTCAACTGAAAATCATTCAAATCCTATATAAAAAGCAATTTCTCAGCTAATAGACTTGGCATATGTTATACCTGATGACAAAACAACAATTATGTACTGCCACCCAAGAGTTGGTGTGTGTCGACGAATGGATCGAACGTCTGTAAAAGGTACAGCCCTTATAGTATAAAGATTCCTATCTACAATAAATTCAGAAAACTCCATTAGTGATAAACACATAAATTCTTTAACAAAACAAAAAGTTCAACAAGGCTACCAACCTCTCTCAGACAGCCTTGCATTTGATGCTTGGGCTTTGTAAGGAATCCACGTCTAGCATCATAATGATTAACCAAATCACATAATAAATAATAATGTATTAAAGAAAAACTAAAATTCAATAAATTACCATAAAGAGAGAGGAGCCTTGCTTAATCAACTTCAATCTTCCACTAATTCTCTCAGACGCGAACTGAGTTGGATGAATCGTAACATTGTCCTTCAAATACACAACTTCAGCGCCTTCTGGTTCGCTAGAAGAGCTTCGTTTACTGCTATCAATTTTCATCATGATGCTCGCTGATCCCTACAAACAAAACCAAAAATCAACAAACCAAATTCAAAAGATCAAAATCTATTACTTCACAAATTATAAATTCAACGACTGAATCGTAGAAATTAAGATCGGATAATCGCGTATGATAGATTGATAGCTTACTTGTTGAATAGAAGCAGCGTAGTCAGCGTCATCTGATAAATCGTGGAGCTCGGTTTCTTGCATGGCTAGGGATTTTGTTCTTGTAGCAGAGAAGCGAGCAAGAGAAAGTGAATTTGCTTAGCGAAGAAGGAAAGAGAACCCGCGTGAAATGGGATTGGAATATGCTACGGCCAGTTTCATGTTGGGATCGTTGCACATCGGCTATGAGATTGAGTTCGGGAATGATTATAAAAAAAATATAAAAAAAACGATTAGAGTGAAAATGACACCAAAATTAATCATTTTAATTTTTAATTTTTCAAGAAAAAAATTCAGACACATTCGATAATATCATAAGATTTAATTTTTTTTTATTATATAAAAAATATTTTCACACCAAATATAAAATTTATAATTTATAAAATATGATTTTAAGGGTTTTAATTTGAAAAGACATTTATTTCAACGGGATTTTTTTCTTTCATTATAAAAATGAATTTTTTATTTTTATATTATAATTTTTCTCTTTTTCATTATAGTTTTTGCAAATTTTTTCTTTATATTCTTTTCTTGTCTTTTTCATATATATTTTATACTTTTTAATCCTTATGCAAATCCTATCAAAGATTGCAATTTACAGTTGTTATTTTTCAATTTTGAATTTTTTATTTTTTAAATTATTATTTATAATATATAATTAATATTATGATGCAATATTAAAATAAACTAACATAATTATAAATAAAATAACAAGATAAGGAGTATGAAAACCTATACATTATCAATTGTTATAAGAATTTTTTCTCGTTCTTCTATTAAAACTACTTCCATAAATGAAAAAAATGAAGAAAATAATAAAAAAAAATTAATAGATGATAGATCTTATGAAGAATGTGAAAACACACATAAAAATAAAAAATTCAAAAAAGCAAGTAATAGAAGCTATGGTAGAAAGATTAAAAAAAACAACTTTCAAAAATAATAATTCAAGCCTTAGTTAGAAATGGAAAAAGTTTGAAGAAAAAAAATAGAATTTTTTATTATGTTGGATTAATTTTTTTATATTCATTATTGATGATTTTTGAATTTTAAGTATGATAACTATTAATTATTTTTAAAATATTTGCTGTCAAATATTATAAATTGTGTATTTATGTATGTGTAATTAAAAAATTATGATATAGTTTTTAAAAATATAAAGTGAGTTTTTAAAAAATATAAAACAAAAACTAAAAATAATTTTTGTTTTAAAAAATTAAAAATTAAAAATTTACAATCTAAACGATTACAGTTTAAATAAACAAAATTGAAAATTTATGGTTAAAGACAAATGAACTTTTAAGAAGAAGATTATGCTAATAGATTAATATTAAAGCACGGAGCGAACTTGAAGTATACAAACATATGTAAAAGTATCAAAATGTGTCAAAGAGTGTCTCTAAATGATTGGAAGGGGTCAGGTATTTATATGTATGAGAATTTAGGCATCAATGATCGAACGACAAAATGACGGTCACTGGTCACATGACTAGTCATCAGTCACCTCCCAGTGACATGTTTGACCACCGGTGATCGCAAGTCAGTATTTGCTCGCAGTCTGCATTTCTGGGCTCGTTTTGGGATTGTTCGACAATCAATTAATGCAATTCTCGATGCCTTGGAACCGTAACGAAATAAGCTATGTGTCCATGGTCTCTTGATGGTCAGCAAAAATCTACATTTTCTCATCAACCTATACAAGTCAGATCATATACAATATATCTTTTGGATAGTGCAAAATTTGAGGGCTCATAATTGGTTGAGTTTAAGATCGATGGGTCATTATATATGGCTATAAGGGATTTTTCTATACATCCACTCCTATATGAGTTATTAGCTAAGATATGGAATAAATGATACAATAAATACATGATTCTTGTCGCACATGAGATAACGGGAGGCCGACAGATTATTAATTTAATTAATTTTATCGTCTTATATTTTATTATTGTTATTTTTGTTTGTGTTAGAAGTCGTCATCAATCAATTATAAAGTTTGATTAGATATTTAATATTAGTCTTCATTTCTAGGTTAGGAAAGTTAATTACCTATAGAGAAGAAAAAGCATAATATAATGTCCAAAAATTAGTGTTATAATTATTATGATGTTTTATTATCTATTTTTTTATTTGTAACAGAAATTATATTCACTACAAAAATATAAATTCTAATTATATTTTATTATTTTCATACTATTGTATCTATTGACTAGAAATAAATATTTTTTTATTAAATTTTATTATTTTTATTATTTTTATTATCTTTTTGGACATATATTTTATTTATTAGTTAATGATTTAATCATTATATTTACTATCTGCATATAAGAATTTTGTAGCTTAATATTTATTAAATTTATAATTATTATTTTTTTAATTATGTCTACTCTCTTAATATAACTATTCTAATTTTACAATTTTATTAAATATCTTTTATATCTTTTATTTTTGCTACTCTCCAATTAATACATATTTATTATTTTTAAAGAAAAAATTATTTTTTATTGAGATAGACTTGAATTTAAAATTTAATTTTGAATGTGTATATATCCACTTGATAAAATCAGAGTCTCTATAGTTCAATCTTTGTCTTTTTATAGAGAAGCGGTTACTGTTGTTATTGTTATTATTTTTAGGTCTACGTTATGGACCCAATCCTTTTCTTTAAATATAAATTTATTTAATAATTATTATATTTACTACCTAAATATCATAATTTTTATTACTTTTTTTCAATTGATCAATGAAAAATATAAAAAATTGTGTTTATTATGAATGGTTAAGGAGATAAATTAAAAATGCTAACATTAATATGTTTGCCAATAGAAAATCTACATTTTGAAAATAATAATAATAATAATAATAATAATAATAATAATAATAATAATAATAATAATAATAATGAGTGACCTGTTTAACAACAACAATAATCAAATTGTCATATTTTACTTTTTATGCTTGTTACTTCATGTTTTACTAAACAAAGAAAAAAATAAATAAAAAAAGTTACACTGTAACTCTAACATTTGTAAACCTTTTTTAACCATACATTTGCAACGTTATTACTATAATAATAATAATAATAATAATAATAATAATAATAATAATAATAGACTACCATAAATTAATATATAAAAAGAATAAATGACTAGCAAGGTAGTATAAAAAAATGATGAAATGCATGCAACATGACTAGCAAGGTAGTATAAAAATTGATGAAATGCAATGCAACATCATGTTGCATTGCTACTTTATTTTAATTATAATAAACAAATTGTGGAAGATAACCTAGCAACTAGAGCTAAAGTAATGGTGTCTAAGAGCATCATCAATGGAAAGAGATTTAGATCCCACTAATATGTCATTTTAGAGAAATTTGAGACCAAGTCCCACATTATTTAAAATTATTTTATTAAAAAAATATTATTTTTATTTTTTAAAAAATAACATGGCAATCATTTATTCACTTAAAAAATAAATTATTTTGGAGGAAGGAGGGATCATCCCTCCTATAGAAAGCCCTTAGTCCCATTCCCAATAAGAGACTGGGACCAAAAAGCATTCCCCGTTGAGAATACTCTAAGAGCATCCCCCGTTAGAAATACTCTAAAAGCATCCCTAATATGAAGGGATAAGTTCCATTAAATTGGGTCTCACCAAGATGTCACATAAGCATAAAATGGGACTTGGTCTTCCAAGGGTGAGGCCCAAGTCCCATTTTAGTAGGTTTTATTTTTTATATCTATATTATTTATTATTAATAATTAAATTTTAAATATTAATTTTTTATGATGGAATAATAAAATTATTTAGTTATGTGAATAATTTTTTCAATTAAATTATTGATTCTTATTAAGTTAATTTTTAATTATGTAAAAATATTAAAAAATATTAAATTATTTTATTTAAAATTAATTCTCAATAAATAAAATAACATTTTCATCAAATTAACAAACTAAATAATTAAAAACAACATATTATAATTTCAACATTAAATTATAAAATACATTATAATGACAAATAACGTTATATATTTGAAATTTATATAACCATAAGTTTTAATTTAATTGGCATTATAGAATTGTCAGATATGTTCCATTAAGTCCACTTATAGTTGTCCATGCTTTTATTTGTCACGAAGTTGAATATTTCTTTCAATATACCTCTTATACGGAGCGAAAGTTCATTTCACTACTCTGGCTGTGATAAGCTGTTCACGGTATCATCATACGAGATGAGCTGATCAAAGTTTGTGGCATATATATCTCTTTCATCCTCAACAATCATATTATGCAAGATGATGCAGGCTCTTATTATTCTTGCAATATCGTCCTTGTACCAAAATTGTGTAAGGCCACGTATTATTGCAAATCGAGCTTGCAACACTTCGAATGCTCCCATTAATATTGACTAGTATTCTCTTGCACAATTTTGATATTAATATTGTCATTGTTAATGTTTATATCATCTTCAATATCATTGTTAGAAAATGGTATATATGGTGAGTTTGGAGATAAACCGATGGGCGATTGAAGAACTTGATTAGGTGAACTCCCTACACTGGTTGAATCCGACCCTCCACAATTAGATTGAGTTTGAAATTGTGGAGATTGGGTGAAAATAGGGGAAAATTGAAATTGATATGCTCGATGATTTTGATTATTATTAAAATAAGGAACTTAAAAATTCAAATTTTAAGGTAGATTTGGATTGATAGATTGAGATTGTGAAAATTTTGAATTTTGAAGAAAATTGAAATTTTGCATGTAATTGTAGATTAATTTGATTGTAGATAAATTTTAATTGAGTGGGGGAGAAGTAGAATTTTAGTAGAATGAGAAAGAAATATAATTTTTAGTAAAATTTGATAGTAAATAGTTATATTTATAGGTAAAAATTTAAAAATTAAAAAATTTTAAAAAATTGTTACCATTGAAAGCACTAGTTACAAACATACAACGGTAGCTTTTGCTACCGTTGTATGTTAAATTTTTATATTTATAATATTTTTTAATAAAGGGCTATCATTGTTGGTTTTGATATAAGATGGAGGGAGCGTCCCACCAAAATGAGACGTGAGACTTGCTCTCCATCTTTGGACTAGGACCGATTTAGAGCACCTATTGTGAGTGCTCTAATAATAATAATAAAGCAGCACATCACCTTGAGCATTGCGATGTCAGTCCTTGAGTATTAAAACCTGCCCACAATTTTTCACGATATTTATTATTTTTATTCATTTATTATTATTTTTAGAAAAATATCAAACTTACTAACCCTAAAATCATTCTCATGTATAAACCTTTTCCAATTCTCGTTATTATTGTGCTGTCAATTTCCTTCTTCCACTAACCCTTTGATTTTCTTATTTCTCTTCTCCCTTTTGTTTAAACTCAAACATAAAAAAATTTATACTCTCATTTGCTCATGTTAATTCCTTCAATTTTTGTTTCAAGTATTCTAGTTTCAATCTTTGTCAACAAATGATGAGGTAAATTTTGAATTTCCTATAGCTTTAAGTATTTGTTCATAGTTAAATCTTTTAACATATATTTTATTGTTGAGTTTATTTTGATTTGCCATAAAAAAAACCTAATCTTCATGATAATTTTTATTTTTTAATTTTTTGTTGGTTAGATTTCTAATATATATTGCATTATTTATCTTTGAATTTGGAATTTTTGTTATATTTGTCTTACAAAAATGAGATCATGCATTCATTTAGGACTCAAATTTTCATTTTTCCATTTGTTTTGATTTTTATTATTATGATTTTCTACGTGATTGATTTTTATATGCTATTTTTGTATTTTCTATTTTTATTGGTGTTTAACTTTTTGTGTTTATGAATGTTATGGATAATTTTGAGTTTTGTGTGTATGTGTGATAAAATGCACTCCCTATATTTTATAAATAATCTTCTCTATTTGCTGCTTTATTTTTATTTATAAAATAAGTATAATCACTGCTTGATTACACTTTGCTATATATGATAATTTGAAGTCATAGTAGAAATATAGCAAAACTGGAAATGTCAAGATAAAATAATACTAGATAAATAAAATAACAATAGTATATTTACATGATTTTAGGGTTGTCAAATATTGAATGTAAACTTTTTGCTTTCTGCTTAAATTTTTAAGAGTTTATTAAATATGTTTCCAGTACTTAATAAATCTTAAAGTTTCTCACAATTTCTTATACTAGAAAATTACTTGCTGGAATTTTTTTTGGCTCTCTTTTGTATTCTCTATGAGTTGTTCTTTTATATGAATTATGTATTTTTCTGTATATATTTTTTTGTATGTTCCTCCTCTCCTTGCTTTAATTTTTAATATTTTATTAAATATATTTTCTGTATTTAACAAAATTTTGAGTTTCTTCTAACAAGAAATTCTAGAACTTTCTCTCCTTTTCTTTTTTGTGTTGTTTTTCCTCCCTTATGTCTATGTATTTCTTTCTCTATTTAGAGTATAATAATTTTCATTTTTAATGTTTTCATTATTTTTTATAATGTATTTTTTCAGGTTTTGATTTATAATTTTCATATCTTATAAGTATGAGATTCATGTCTTGTAGGTATGGAACTACTGGCTATCACCTGAGGGAAGGGAAGACGGAATATTTTTTTTTTCAAAATTGTATTTTCTTCTCTTTTTTGTGTTTTTTCTTTTATATTTGGCTTGTAATGTAATATCCATAATTTTTGAAAATTAAATAAAATAAATTAAAATTAAATTAGATAAATTAAATAAATAATTTACATGAAAAATGAAAGAATTTTAAGTGAAAATGTGAAATCCATGTGTGAAATATATATGAAATAAACATAAAGTATATAAAAGTCAATTCTTTTAAAAGAAAAGTCAAAGTTAAGTGGCATTTTTATAATTATATTTTGAAAATTAAAATTTATAAAAATAATTTTAAAATAATTTATTTTTGTATGAAAGAAGTAATTTTAGGTCTTTTATTAAATAATTAAATAATTAATTAATTTAAAATATAATATAATATTATATATATATATATATTAAAATATAATATAATATTATATATATATATATACATACGGTTATAAAGAAAGTGGAAGGAAAGAGAAAACAACTTTAGTCTTCATCTTCTTCTTCTTCTTGCTAGAGGCCGAAACTCAATGGGTAAAGAACTCAAGGTTTTGCTTCTTCCATGCTTCAAGAATTGAAGGGATTTCAAGATTTTAAGTGGATTTTTAGTGATTTCCACCATAATTAGTAAGTTTTTTAACTTTTTCTTTGAATTTCCATGAAAATAAGATTATGTTGACTTTGGATTTTTATAGTGGTATGTTTTAATTACTTAATTGGATATGAATGAAGTTGTTTTGAGTAGTTAATAATGATTTTAAGGTTGTATTGAAGAAATAGTTGAATTTAAGTTGAGTTTGGTTATGAGAGAGAATTTAGGGTTATGAAACTTTTAGATTTGTGAAATCATGAGTTTTAATTATGCAATTTGGTTCTAAAATGTGTTGTTTTGATGCATAAAAAATTATTTTAAAGTCAAGTGATAGATTTGATTAAGTTTGGATAGAGTTTGAAAATGGTAATGTTTATTTAGGTTTTGAAAAAGGAATTTTTTAAAGTATGGTGAATTGTTTGGTTTTAATGCTTAAATCATGTTCTTTAAGGATATAAGTGATGGAAATAAGATTAGATTGATAATTGGAATGAATTAGAATGGAAAACCTTCAATGGGGAAGGTTATGCCATTTTAGGATTTTGAAAATAAGTATGTGCTTATGTAATGTAATTAATTTAAACATATTAAAATATGTTTTTAATGATAATAATAAACTTAAAACACTAATTTAAATGGATTGATATGGTTTTTCAAAGTTAAAGTGAGGTAAAGTTTAATTTTGAGATTTTATTTAGAGTGATGTTTAATTATGGTTTGATGTTGAGAATGTCTTAGAATGTGATATTAAATGATTATTTATGATCACATTTGGTATAGGTATTGAGAGGAAGTAGTTTGCCCAACCCTAGTATTGAAGGGCAAGTTGGAAAAGAAGGTTGGAGGGAGTTTTGAAGCTTGCTTTGGAGTGCTTTCTAAAGTATGTACAAACTCTTGAGAAATGAGGTATAATTGCATTACATTTGGCCTAACACATTTTGGATGGAAAATATGTTTTATAACATGTGAATTGTTATGTATGCATTATATGCATTACGAAAAGCTATTAAAATGGCTAAATTGAATAAAATGTGAAAATGACCCAAAGTGTTTGGGTACTGTGATTTCGTTATGAAATATCATAAATTATGATGAAATGATAAAATGTAATAAATTAAAATGAAACGACATTGATATGAATGAGAAAATGAGGCAATGTGCCTAATTGATAATGAGAAAAGAGGCAATGTACCTAATTGATTATGGAAAAATGAGAAAGAAATTGATGATGGAAAATATGAAATAATTGTGTGTCTAGTATGTTATTCAATTTTCAGAGTTCTGTATTTGGCAGTATGCCTATGAGGTTATCCTCATTATTTGCCTTCGGTGCTAGACGTTTGGTATCATTGTGATATGATTTGCCTTCGGGATTATCTTTTGAACATTAATTGATTTTCCTTCGGAGCTAGATACTTGGTGTCATTATGGACCAAAATAGTAACTCTGAGATTTGAATAATGTATTAGTTTTTTTTGGGCCCATGCTTATGTATGTGTTTGTGTGAATTATTAAACGATGAAAGAATATGTATAAAAGTGAGCTTGAATGCCACATTGTGACATAACATAAACGCATTTTTGCATTGGCATTGTTTTATAGTTTTACTGTTATCAAAGTTTGTACCGCTAGGATTTTAGCTTAGCGCGATTGTAATTCATCACACATGTGACAGGGGTGAGCTGGTTGAGCTGGAGAGTTCTTCTAGACCGGGTTGGGTCTAGATTAGAGATTGCTTATTGAGTTGATTTTGGGTACATCAATATCAGAGCCATTTTGCCAGCATATATATATATATATATTTTATATTATAGTATATTTTAATATTATGTATATTATATTATAGTTTGGAGTATATATATTATAAATTATAAAGAATATTTTGAATAATTGGGTAATGTGAGGTTTATATGTGTTTTGATATATATATATATATATATGTATATGTATACATATTTTGAGGAATTGTGGAGAAATTGAGAAGTTGAGGTGGATATGTATGATTGGTTTATTTGGGGAGTATTTTTATGCAGGTTGTAGTTTTGTTGAAATTTGGAAGGTCTAAAATATAAACAAAACTTTGGTGAATTTTTCTCAGAGAAATTCATATAAAATGCTTATTTTGAACCTATGATCTATAAGGAATATTTTAATACTACCTAAATATATATTTTTAAGTTTTGAGATTTTAAATTGGAAATATGAAAATTTTTATTAAATCGGGCTGTGACATTTTTATACCATATATGCATATTTTACATATACTGGGTGTGTGTATTATACTTATATAGAGTATAAGGGTGTTACATTTATTTTAGTATCAGAGCCCAGGTTTGAGGTTCTCGACCTAGGTGGGTTATTAGAGAGAGAAAATGAAGATTTTAAATATAATTTTCAATTGTGATTCATGCATTGGCACTGTCATTTTCTAATTTTTGATGTAGTAATTTTTGCTGTATTTGCAAATATAGGTAGTTATGGTGTGTAACACCCCTTCCCGACCAACATGTGTAAGCCGAGTAGAGGTGCCACACTATCCAAATGTTGCTACCAATTTTACTTAGTCAAAATTTTGTTCCGATTTTACAGAAATTTTGCCAGAGGTTCGCCTAGAGATTTGGATCCCAAGTGTCGACAAAACTTGTTTTTCTGATTTTTGAAAACATTTTACATAGACCAATGTGAATACAATCAGTTTCCAATACACTCCCAATGAATCCACCTTATACCCTCAACTACAACCTGCCAGAAAAATTTACACTTCTAATCCAAAATAAAGTAGAGATTTATTATTATTACATACCAATAACGTACAGTATCACATACTGACTCACAATCTTATATACATATACATGCCACAACTAGTTAACTCATAATGGAAACTAAAGGTTACTCTGAGGTGCTGCGCTGTGTTGTGCTGCTCGATGCTAATAACCAAAATCTACTGCTCCAAACCTACGAGTCAAGAAAACTCAACTCGCTGAGCGTTGTCGCTCAGTGGGTACTTTACCAATAAAAATAAAAGTAGTATATGAAAGTATTCAAAATCAAAGGAAATAATTAAATCAACAATCAACCCACTTTATACCAATAGAAATCATGAAACATTCAGTGTGATGTTCTTTCAATAATGTAAAATCATAATTCAAACTCATTTGCATTATATAGTTCAACGAAAAATAATATGTCTTTGATTCAGGCTCTACTGGTATATAGGGAACCATAGTGATAAGGCAGTGGGCCTCCCCACTGTAACATAGGTGGCCCTCACCACCGATATCAGATCACAGGAATGGGCCTCCCCATCCTGGTTGTAACCAATTCCGCTCTATGGCCTATACCCGTAGGTAACCGCCAGAGCATTTCAATCACACTTTCATAATATCTACGCTCCACGGCCTATACCCGAAGGTAACCGCCGGGGCGTATCAAACACAATAAGTGGCAGTACTGCATAAGTTAGTATAGTGCACCATACCCTTATCTACCACTCCCACTATCCAGTAGAGCAAAAAGATTAAAATGATTCAATTTAAGTCTCAACTTCATTTTAGAATGATTCAAGAAATCAATTTAAATTCTCACTGCGCTTTGCCATTTATGCCGCGCACCACTTTCTTTGGTCAAACCGTTACTCTTTTTCACATATTTAACATCCACAATAAACACATCAAACATTTCAAAGTATTCCTCAAAAGATCACAAATTGATCAAATGAATAGTGTTGCGGCGATAAAAATCGGCAACGCAAAATGGCATGACCAAATGAATAGTAAAATCTGGGTTTTCGTCAAAATTTTAGTCCACTTCAGTCATGCATTTGACCAGGTAAATGATCTTATTTTTGGCTAAAATTTTACAAAAAACTTATTTCATATGTTAAATACTTGCACGTAAAATTTCGTTGAAAAATTCATTCTTTAGCTACCTCAAATAATTGCCACAAAAAGATCCAGAAAGCTGTCTTTTTGGGACCATTTCGGCCCAAACATATGAAATACATAGGATAGTTTATTTTTCTTTTGCAAATCAATATGAAGGCTTCTTTAATGGTAAAGTGAAGATTCAAACACTTCCCTTTGACAACTTTTGCATGCTTAACTTAAATCAAACTAATTAAAGTCCAAAACAACTTGCCAAATCAACTTGCCAAATTTTCTCAAAACATTTGGTTTCAATTAAATTTAAACAACCCAAAATTAATTATTCAAAGGTAAAGTACCAAACCTTATTTCTTTAACTTCTCTTAGCTTTTCCTTCTTCTCCTTCTTTAATTCTTTATTTCTCCTTCAATCAATTCAAAATACAACATAAACCTTAGAAATTCAAAATAATAAGTTATCATCCATTTCTTTTCCAACCGAAACCCTAATCCAACCTTATTAATCTTTATACATCTTGATTCTTCCATTTAATCAATTAATCTCATCACTTACTTAAAATTTTTCCAATTCCACATAAAGACTCTAATCTCCAATCTTCCAATAAATATATATAACTACCTAAAATTAATACTAAAATTAAAGTCTACTTACTAGAAAACCTTAAAAACTTACCTTAAAAATCAAATTTTGAAGAAACTTGGAAGTCCTTTGGTGTTTCCCTTTGTTGGCCGAATTTTGTAAGTGGAAAAAGAGAGAATTTGCTCTTCATTTCATATATATTTATATACAAAGGAAATGATGATCACCTTAGGTGTTGGTTAACCTCTTAAGACCACTTGTCCACTTTTTCTCTTTCTTCATTTATTACACATTTATTACACATGCTAAATGCTTTCTTTTGATTGGCCAACATTAGATTTTTATAGTTTTCTTTTTCTTTACTTCTTTCCACTTGTCCCTCTTCCCATAGGATATCATAAAGTTGTCCCGGGTTACCCATCCGGTCCCGACACGAAACCGGGCCCACTTTACGTTTCGACGATTAATCGATCATATCTTTTAAACCGTATAGTTTCACGAGTCAAACTACATATAGTTTTGATCCTCTCGACCTCTACTTTCTATTTATAAGGTCTATTTTAAGTTTCCAAGTCATTTGGAAAAATTACCAATAAACCCTCGACTTTTTATTAAATTCCCTTTAGGTCCTATTTTTGCTCGGGTTTTCTCCGGCTCCGTTTCTACTGACGATCGTTTCATATTTAACCCCTCGCCATTCTCTACGTACTCACGTTTTTATTTCCTACCTTAAATTCATGTATAACTTTAATTGATAATGACCAAAATGCCCCTAGTCAACATGTCTTCGTTTTTCTTTAACGGGACATTTCCTGGAAAAACCGTTACACGTCGTTGCGATCCGATTTTTCTCTACACTCCATTTTTGAAATATGTTATATGCACTATTAAGAACATCCAGTGCAACTTTTTTTAAATTATATTTATATCCCCAAAACTTTTAAAAATTACAACTAGGTCCCTTTGGTCATACAACCTTATCTAGGGCTGTTATCAAGAATTATCTTCTTCTTTCCCCTTCTCTCGCTATGCACATGACTACTCTGTATAATTGCTGTAGGCGGATGTGACATGGTGTCTCGGATGCACCAGTTTGCAGAAAATAGTACAGAGAGTGTGGCTCCTGATGAGGATAAAGTTGGAGCTGGTGTTGAGTCTGCTGGTGAGGCGTCTGCTTCTGTGCATGTTAGACTAGCAACCGAGGAGATTTCGCTGGGCTGGGTACGACATATGGTGGAGCTATTGAGGTAGGCTCCAGTTCGGCAGTCACAGCTACCACCACAGCCATAACTGCAGCAGCAGTTGCCGACGTAGAAGTATGACAAGCTGAGAAAATTTGGAGCTATAAATTTTGTTGGCACTATAGATTCTGTTGTAGTAGAGCAGTGGCTGGACATGGTCTAGAGGGTATTTATTCAGATGCAGGCTAGTCCAGAGGAGAAGTTTGATTGTGCTAGATCACTTTTACAGAGGGATGCCTATGAGTGGCGGAAGACGATTCCCCATGGTACAGCTGATCCACCAATTTTGACCTATGTTAATTTTCTGCAAAAATTCGAGAAGAAGTATACTCTAAGGGAGTATAAGGATGCAAAAAAGATGGAGTTTCTAAATTTAAGATAGGACACCAGGACAGTGACAGAGTATGAGATTGAGTTCATCTGGTTGAGCCAAAATGCTGGAGGAATTATTTTTGACGAGGTTGATAGATACCAGAGATTTGAGGAGGGGTTGAGACCCACTATCATGTGTTTAGTGGCAGGCTCATCAAAATTTTTCTCAGTTGGTTGTAGCTTCTAGGAGTATAGAGAGGGCACAGGGACTTGTAGCAACTGCCATAGTAGAGGAAAGCAGAGCTAGGAGACCTCAGGGTGAGGCAGGGTCTTCATTAGTGAAGAGAGGCCGAGGGGGATGTCCTCAAAGGTTCAGTAGGAGCTAGGGGCAGTCTGACAAGTAAGCACAACAGTAGAGATAGAGATGGAGACAGAGACCTGCAGCCTCAGTGGCTAGTGCTCCGACCCCAGTGGCTCAGAGGTCTGTTCTACCTACCTGTGTTCATTGCAGTAGAGCACATGGGGGTGTCTGCTGGATGACAAGTGCACCAACAATGTGTTACAGATGTGGATCACCAAACTATTTTCTCAGAGATTGTCCAGAGCCACCAAATGACAAACAGATACAGTAACTTCTAGAATCAGTGTCAGAGGGGGTCGTGGTGGCAGAGGCTTTGGCTAGAGAGAGGGTTTTGTAGCAAGGAGTAGACCAGATGAGGTAGGGCCATCACAGCGGATTTATGTGATGCAGAGGCAGCCAAATGTTTCAGCTATTATAGCCGGTACTTTTACTTTATTTGTTACTTCAGTTCTTGCATTGATAGACCCTGGGTCGACTTCTTCATACATCAGTGCATCCATACTACCTGTGAGTGATTTGCATTCTGAATCCCTAGGATTTGATATTTTGGTTACAAATCCTTTAGGGCACAGTGTTATGGTTAGCAGGGTGTACCGAGATAGTCCAATGTTGTTCAGGATGAGGAGTTTCTCGGTGACCTGATTGAGATACCTTTTAGAGAGTATGATCTGATTCTGGGAATGGATTGGTTATCCAGGCATGAGGTTGTGGTAGACTATCAGCGAAAATGTATTACCTTGAGAAAATATGATGGTAGAGATGTGGTTGTATCTAGTGAGCAGAGACATCTTTCATCCATATTTATTTCAGCTGTTTTCAGCTAAGAGGATGATTCAAAAAGGATATAAGGCTTATCTTGCTCATGTTGTAGATACTAGAGTAGTGGGGTTCCAGCTTGACAGTATACCTACAGTTGCCGAGTTTCCAGATGTTTTCCCTGATGAGTTGCCAGGGGTACCTCCTGAGAGAGAGGTGGAGTTTGGCATTGATCTAATCCTGGTACCACTCCTATCTCTATTACCCCTTATCGAATGGCACCTACAAAGTTGAAGGAGTTAAAGATACAGCTACAAGAGTTGCTTGATAAAGGGTTTATTTGCCCTAATATGTCCCCGTAAGGAGCACCTGTTTTGTTTATGAAGAAGAAGGATGACACTTTAAGATTATGTATTGATTACAGACAGTTGAATAGGGTGACCATCAAGAACAGGTATCCATTGCCTCAGATAGATGATCTCCTTAATCAGTTGAAGAGAGCAGTAATATTCTCTAAGATTGATTTGAGATCAAGGCACCATCAGTTAAGAGTTAGAGATGTGGATATACCCAAGACAACTTTTAGCACGAGGTATGGGCATTATGAGTTTCTAGTGATACCCTTTGGACTAACGAATACACCAGCAGCATTTATGAATTTGATGAACATGGTGTTTAGACTATATTTAGATCAGTTTGTAGTAGTCTTAATTGATGATATTCTGGTGTATTCGCGTAGTGAGGAGGATCATGACAGACATCTGTGGATTGTATTGCAGACATTGAGAGAGAATCAGTTGTATGCTAAGTTATCTAAGTATGAGTTTTGGCTCGATCAGGTAACTTTTCTCGGTCGTGTGGTATCAGCAGAGGGTATAAGAGTTGATCCAAGTAAAGTTGAGGCTATCTTGAATTGGAGTCAACCGAAGACTGTGACATAGGTTAGAAGTTTTCTGGGTTTGGCAAGCTATTACCATTGGTTTGTAAAGGGTTTTTCTATGATAGCTGCACTACTCACTAGATTACTTCAGAAGAGAGTTAGATTTGTGTGGACAGATCGGTGTTAGGCGAGTTTTGAACAGCTGAGGGAGATGTTGATTCAAGCTCCTGTCCTTACCCTTTCTGTGGAAGGTAAATCATATGTGATATATAGTGATATTTCACATAGTGGTTTAGATTGTGTTCTGATACAGGAGGGTAGAGTCATTGCTTATGCATCTCGATAGTTGAAGCTAAGAGCTAAATTACCCAACTCATGATTTGAAGTTAGCAGCCATAGTTTTTACATTAAAGATTTGACGGCATTACTTGTATGGGGAGCAGTGTTTCATTTATACTAATCATAAGAGTTTGAAGTATCTAGGTGTTCAGAGAGAGCTAAATTTTTGGCAGAGATGATGGTTAGAGTTGATTAAAGACTATGAGTGTTTGATTGATTATCATCCTGACAAGGAAAATGTTATTGCTAATGCCTTAAGTCAGAAGTCTTTGGCAAGTTTGACTGCTTATTCGCTCTCGTTGCTTGTTGAGTTGAGAGTATTGCATGCCAAATTTGAGTCTTATGATGATGGTGCATTGATGGTTCAGTTGCAATTGAGGCCAGTGTTATTGGATCAGGTTAGGGAAACCCAGTTGGCAGATGAGAAGATCTAGAAGATTGTGTTAGATTGCCAAAAAGGGGAAGAGTCGAGATTTTCATGTAAGAGATGATGGCAACCTATGGTACAGAGATAGGTTGTACATTCCTGATGATGCAGGATTGAAGAGGATGGTATTAGGAAGTACATCAGTCAATTTATGCTATGCACCCTGGTAGTACCAAGATGTATCAAAATTTGAAACAACATTATTAGTGGTCAGGTATGAAGAGGGACATAATAGAATTTATGTCCAGATGTCTTACTTGCTAGAGAGTGAAGACTGAGCACCAAGTTCCTTCAGGGTTACTTTAGCCATTGTTAGTACCAGAGTGGAAATGAGAGTGAGTGACGATGGATTTTGTGACTGGACTACCTTTGACCCAGAAGAAGCATAATGCAATCTGGGTGATTGTTGATTGGATGACGAAGATAGCTCATTTTCTTCTAGTTCGGAGGGACTCTTCACTTGAGAGATTGGTTGAGCTGTATATCAGAGAAATAATGAGGTTGCATGGGTCCAGTATCTTTAGTGTCAGACCGAGATCCCTAGTTTACATTGAGATTTTGGAGGAGTTTGTAGAATGCTTTGGGTTCTCAATTGTATTTTAGTACTACTTTCCATCTTCAAACAGATGAACAGTCAAAGAGAGTGATACAGATTGTAGAGGATATGTTGAGGAGATGTATCATTGATTTCACTAGGAGCTGGGACAGATTCTTAGCACTAATTGAGTTTGCATATAACAACAGACATCAATCCAATATTGGAATGGCACCTTATGAAGCCTTGTATGGCAGGAGATGCAGGATACCTTTGTATTGGGATGAGATTGGAGAAGGTAAACTGGTCGGTCCCGATTTGATTAAGGAAACAGAAGAGAAAGGGAAATTGATTCAGGGTCGTCAGAAAGCAGCTTCAGACGATAGAAATCCTATACAAATTTAAAAAGGAAGGATATAAAGTTCAGCGTGGGAGATAAAGTGTTCATGAAGATATCTTTGTGGAGGAGAATTTTAAGATTCGATCGCCGAGGGAAGTTGAGTCCTCGTTTCATAGGATCATATGATATTCTAGAGAGAGTTGGTCCAGTGGCTTACAAGTTGGCTCTGCCGCCTAAGTTAGACTGGATATAAAATGTATTTCATGTCTCTATACTTCGAAGGTACAGGTCAGACCCATCTCATATTTTATCAATGGAGTTCATTGAGGTGAATTCAGATTCGACTTACGAAGAAGAACCAGTGGCGATTTTGGCACGAGAGGTGAAAGAGTTGAGGAATAAGAAAGTGCCTCTTATGAAAGTCCTTTGGAGGAATCACACCACTGAGGAGGCGACATGGGAGAGTGAGAAGATGATGCAGAGTCAGTATTTGCAGTTGTTCCAAAGTTGATAGCAGGTAATTTCGATGACGAAATTTTCTTTAGGAGGAGAGAATTGTAATATCTTTAATTTTTGAAAATTAAATTAAATAAATATAAATTAAATTGGATAAATTAAATAAATAATTTAAATAAAAATTTAAGTGAAAAAGTGGAATGTATATGTGAAATATACATAAAATATACATAAAGTATATAAAAGTCAACTCTTTTAAAAGAAAAGTCAAAGTCAAGTGGCATTTTTATAATTATATTTTAAAAATTAAAATTTATAAAAATAATTTTAAAATAATTTATTATTGTATGAAAAAAGTAATTTTGGAGTTTTTATTAATTAATTAATTAATTAAAAATATTATATTATATTATATATATATGGTTATAAAGAAAGTGGAAGGAAAGAGAAAACAACTTTGGTCTTCATCTTCTTCTTCTTCTTGCTAGAGGCCGAAACTCCATGCGTGAAGAACTCAAGAATTTGATTCTTCCATGCTTCAAGAATTGAAGGGTTTTCAAGGTTTTAAGTGGATTTTTAGTGATTTTCACCATAATTAGTAAGTTTTCTAACTTTTTCTTTGAATTTTTATAAAAATAAGATTATGTTGATATTGGATTTTTGGAGTGGTATGTTTTCATTACTTAATTGTATATGAATGAATTTGTTTTAAGTAGTTAATAATGATCTTAAGGTTAGATTGAAGAAATGGTTGAATTTAAGTTGAGTTTGGTGAAGAAAGAGAATTTAGGGTTATGTAACTTTTGGGTTTGTGAAATCATGAGTTTTAATTGTGTAATTTAGTTCCAAATGTGTTGTTTTGATGCATAAACAATGATTTTAAAGTCAAATAATAGATTTGGTTAAGTTTGGATAGAGTTTGGAAATGGTAGTGTTGATTTAAGATTTTGAAAAAGTGATTTTTCAAAGTATGGTGAATTGTTTGGTTTTAATGCTTAAATCATGTTCTTTAAGGATATAAGTGATGGAAATAAGATTGGATTGATAATTGGAAAGAATTGGAATGGAGAACCTTCAATGAGAAAGATTATGTCATTTTAGAGTTTTGAAAATAAGTATGTGTTTATGTAATGTAATAGATTTAAATATATTTAAATATATTTTTAATAATATTAATAAACTTAAAACACTAATTTAAATGGCTTGATATGGGTTTTTCAAAGTTAAAGTGAGATAAAGCTTAATTTTGAAATTTTATTTAGAGTGATGTTTAATTATGGTTTGATGTTGAGAATGCCTTAGAATGTGATATTAAATAATTATTTATGATCACATTTGATTTAGAAATTGAGAGGAAGTAGTTTGCCTAACCCTAGTGTTGAAAGGCAATCTGGAAGAGAAGGTTGGAGGAAGTTTTGAAGCTTGCTTTGGAGTAATTTCTAAGGTATGTACAAACTCTTGATAAATGAGATATAATTGCATCACATTTGGCCTAACACATTTTGGATGGAAAATGTGTTAAGCTACTCGGTAACATGACCATTTATGAACATTGTGTTATAGAATATGAATTGTTACATATGCATTTTATGCATTATGAAAAGCTATTATTAATTGCTAAATTGAATAAATGTGAAAATAACCCAAAGTATCTAGGTACTGTAATTTTGTTATGAAATATCATACATTGTGATGAAATGATGAAATATGATAAATTGAAATAAAATGACATTGATATGAATGAGAAAAATGAGAAAATGAGGTAATGTGCCTAATTGATAATGAGAAAAAAGGCAATGTGCCTAATTAATTATAAAAAAATGAGAAAGAAATTGATGATGCAAAATATGAAATAATTGTGTGCCTAGTATGTTATTCAATTTTCAGAGTTTTGTGTTTGGTGGCATGCCTATGAGGTTATCTTCATTATTTGCCTTCGGGGCTAGAAGCTTGGCACCACTGTGATATGATTTGCCTTCGGGGTTAACTTTTGATCATTACTTGATTTGCCTTTAGGGCTAGGCACTTGGTGTTATTATGGACCAAAATATCAACTTTGAGATTTGAATAATATATTAGTTTGTTTGGGCCCATACTTGTGTATGTGTTTGTGTGCATTATTAAATGATGAAAGACTATGTTTAAAAGTGAGTTTGGATACTACATTGTGACATAGCATAAAAGCATTTTACATTGGCATTATTTTACAGTTTTACTGTTATCAAAGTTTGTACGCTAGGCTTTTAGCTTAGCATGATTGTAATTCATCGCGCATGTGACAGGGATAATCCGGTTGAGCTAGAGAGCTCTTCTAGACCGGGTCGGGTTTAGATTAGAGATTGCTTATTGAGCTGATTTTTGGTACATTAAGATCAGAGCCATTTTGGCAGCATGTATTTATTTTATATTATAGTACATTTAGATATTATGCATATTATATTATATTTTTGGAGTATATATATTGTAAATTATAAAGAATATTTTGAATAATTGGATAATGTGAGGTTTATATGTGTTTTGATATATATATATATATACACGTATATGTATAAATATTTTGAGAAATTGTGGAGAAATTAAGAAGTTGAGGTGGATATGTATGATTGGTTTATTTGGGAAGTGTTTTTATGCAGGTTATGGTTTTGTTGAAATTTAGAATGTCCAAAATACAGACAAAACTCTGGTAAATTTTTTCCAGAGAAATTGACATAAAATGCTTATTTTGAACCTATGATCTATATGGAATATTTTAATACTATTTAAATATACATATTTAAGTTTTGGGATTTTAAATTAAAAATATAAAATTTTTTATTAAACCAAGTTGTGACATTTTTATACCGTATACGCATATTTTATACATACGGGGTGTATGTATTATATATATATAGGGTATAAGTGTGTTATATGTAATTATTAAGAATATTAATTTTGTTAATTAAATTTATTTATTGATATTTTATTTGAGTTACATTAATCTTTATTTCTTATTTATGCAAAAGTTGGTTATTACAATCCTAAAAAGAAGAATAAGTTACACTAATCTTTTTTTTTTTTGTGTGTTCCTCCTCTCCTTTCTTTAATATCTAATATTTTGTTAAATACGTTTCTTGTATTTAACAAAATTTTGAGTTTTCTTTACCAGAAAATTCTAAAACTTTCTCTCATTCTCTCTCATTTTTTTTTGTGTTGTTTTCCCCTCCCCCTTGTTTGTGTATTTCTTCCTCTATTTAAAGTGGAATAATTTTCATTTTTAATATTTTCATTATTTTTTTCAGTGTACTTTTACAGGTTTTAATTTTGAATTTTCATGTATTATAGGTATGAGGCTCATGTCTTGTAGGTATAGAGCTTATGTCTTGTAGGTATGGAGCTACTGGTTATCACATAGGAGGAAGATGAAATATGTTTTTTTAGAATTGTATTTTCTTTTTTCTTTTTGTGTTTATTTCTGTTATATTTGACTTGTAATTATTAAAAATATTAATTTTGTTAATTAAATTTATTTATTGGTATTTTATTTGACTTACATTAATCTTTATTTCTTATTTATGAAAAGTTAGTTACTACAATCCTAATTAAATTTTTTTTTGAAGACTTGGTGTAACAAATGGGTGACTTTTAAAAGATTAACAAGAGAAAATATGATAACTATTCTCTTTGGGAGGGAACATGTGGTTAAGAGATTATTTTCAAAGAGCTCCATTCATAATCTGCGAGCTGATTTAAAGCGTGATTTTTGAGATTCAGCTCTAGTTAAAAGATTGTTTGCTAGTAGTAGTCAAGTTTAGATTTAATGTCTTAGGTTATTCTTATATATTTTTAAAAAATATTTGGTGGACTTATTAGGCTATAATTGTTTTTATTTAAAACTTATAGTTTTTGAACAATTAAATTTATTTTTAATTAATAGAATATACATCTTTATTTATTATTTTATGGATGCATGACTGTGAATGGGAATTTTCGCTCCCACTCTCATGTGAAATGATTCTTATAACTTCGACACTGTTAGGCTCAAGACTTTAGAGAACACGGTCCTAAATTTGGAGAAAATAAAGTCACCATCCGGATGGGCCGGGAAAAGAAAAGGGTGGATGAATCGATTCCTAAGGTATCTTCTACCCCCTATTGGGTTCAAAAAGTTAGGTATGTATGAGGAAGGTGAGAATGACCCAGCATCCCCATAGCGCCCTAGTCATTGGAACCGGCCTCCTTTTCAGGTTTTAATATTATTAAATTCTTAACTTATTAAAATATTACCCATATTATATACAAATTAAAAGAAGCAAACATCCATCATCTTTATTTAAAATAAAAAATCAAAATAGGCACCCATCCAAAGATGGAAATATGTCTTTACAATAATTGTTTAATGTCCAAAATCAAATAAAATAAGACACCTAATATTTAGTGAAAAATATGCCCTTTACATTAATTCCAAAATCAAAATAATTTAAATTACATTGAAACTCAATTAATGAGGTACCCACAAAGTAGAAAAATACCTCTTACATATTGAAACTAAAATAAACTGATATAAAAGATTCAATCATTCATCATAAATAAAAGTAAACCATCCATTACAAAATAAATCATCCATGCATTAATAATCAAGTTTGCATTTAAATATTATGTTAAATAATAGATATACAAACTAGGGTTTTATGAATTAGGGCTTAGGAAAATACAATTAAAGTTTAGGGTTTTGGTTTAAAAATTAGGGTTTTTGCATAAACTTTCACAGTGGTTCTTCTTATTCTGAAGCTAACAACTTTAATACTTCTAATGGCTTGGCTACTGAGTATTCTTAATAAGTTATTGTGCAAGATAATGGTTGATTTAAAGGTTTGGCATAATCATTATAAACTAAATCTAACTTATTGCATGATGGTACTTGAAAATAAATAGCTACTGGATGAAGAAAATATTAATTGATGTTTAAAACTATGATCAAAAGCCATTACTATTAAATTTAAATAAATTAAATAGAGAACATACCTTCATTTGTTGGCTCCACCAAATTAAAGAAATATTGATCCAAGCTACCATCTGAATCACCCAGGTTTTTGGCTAGAGGTTTAATGCAATCGAGACAGTTTTGATTTCTGCCTCTTAGATTGCTGCATATGTTTTCCAGTGTTGCTTTGTTTCTATCTTTCTTTTCTTGGCTGCTCCTTTTGTTTGATAATTTTGGCTCCCCCTCCTATAACTCTTTAAACATGTATTTATAGGAATAAATTAGGTTAAAGCTAGCATTATTGAGCTTATCCGAGTTTAATTTTGATTCCTAATTAAGCATGACTCGGATTAAAGCATATCGAATTAAAGCATTCTAAGTTTGACATGAAACTGAGGCCATATCGAATTAAAATTAATTTAATTCGATATGGTATCCATTCCAATTCGATATAGAGGCCTCCATATCGAATTGGATGTCTCTAATTTGATATGGATGCCGCCATATCGAAATGGCCTGGCCCAAACCCAAATAAACCCAATCAAATTTCGAATCGAACCGTTTCAGGGCTTTAAAAATTGAACCAGACTTATTTTAGGCCTTATAAAATTGGACCAATTTAATTAAAAGCTTAAAGTAGGTTTAAACTTATTAAAAATGGATCGATCATGACTTGAACTTCTTTAATCAGGATCAGACTAGCTTAGAGCCAAAATCAAGGGTCTACAATGACATTGCTTATATTTTATAATTATTCAATATATAGTATTTACTTGGTTTGAATAATCATTTGATATTTTTGCATATATCTTTTATATTTATGTTGATAATTGCGTATAATCGAGATGATGGTTGGAACCTAGTGACCTTTTGACTTGAGATTATATTCATGTTAATATTAATGTATAAATTGGTTGTAAAAATATAATAACATTTAATCTGTGGCATTAATAAAACACATGTATATATTATCTTTTTAAATATTCTTTTTCAACTTGCTATTATGTATTCTGCTTTTAAAAATATTATTGAGGAGCTGAACAAAAGTACCAAGTTGTATAGGGATAACTATGATATTTGGAGCATAAAATATAGCATGTGCTGGAGAAGCAAGAGATGTTAGATCTTTTTAATGCAATTATGGAATAACCGGACCAAGATGAAAACTCGGTGTAACACTCTTTGATAATCCTGTCCGAGAATCATTAGAAGATACTATTCTAAACAGTGCAATCCTATATCTGATATTAGATAAATAATAAAAATAATTCAACTAAAATTTTTGACAGAGTTTTCTTTGTAATATTCACTGCCAAAATCTTCTTTAATCTAACATCATCAGTAGGAAAACACTTTTAAAGGAAAACACTTCTAACTTCCTCTTAATCATTCTCAACTCCAATTACTCCATTTAATTAATAATCGATCATAGCCCAAATCAAATTTCATAAACTATATAAACTTGTATAAATTTATACATGCATTCTCCAAATAAATTCTTATATTCCAAACGCAAGTTCCAAAATAAATATGAATCCCATCCAATATTTTTAATATTTACAATCCACAACTTAACTATTAATTATACAACTGTCATAAAACTAAAATACTATTATGTGAACTATATTCATATATGTACTACAAAATTTATTCAATAATAACACCTTTAAAAACTGTACTTTCTCTTAAAATCTCTAATTCTCCACTTACTGGATATGTTCTAGGACATCTGATCTGCGCGTTAGAAAAATCAAACACGCTAAGATATTGCTAAGTGGTCCTTGTATATACTTATTTTGCCACTTAATATTAAAAGAAAATAATTATAATAATAAAAGTAACAAATCTTACTTTTATTTAAAATATTTCAATTATTCAACTAAATTCAATTAAACTTATTTTAATATTAATAAGTTTCAAAGTCAATTTAAATAATACAATATTTTCTCAATATGGTCGCTTACTAAAACATCGCTATTTATAATAAGATTTATATTTTCACAATTCAAATTCAATTTAAATAAAAAAAATCTAACTAAACTGTACTTGTTTATTAACATTGCTATTGCAATAATTATATATATTCTTTTTTTCACTTACAATTTATATTTCCACTTACAATTTTTGATACAACTTATAATATTATTCATATTATATTTCTCATATTTGCAATAAATTTCACTTATCACTTTAACACTTTGATCACATTCATAATGTTCAATACAATTGAGCTTTTAATTAAGCTCCAGTAAATTTTACTTTCAATGCAATTAATTATAAGATTTTCTCACACACATATATACTTTTCATGCTTCAATAAATTTTACACATTTTTGCTCTCATATACTTAGTATCAAACCCTAGCCTTGAAAAATAGGTCACTAATTGCAAGTAAATGCCTACTTCAGAGTTTAAGATGTGAAGAAAAAACTCAGCATAAGTCCTGCAGTACTTATACCTACATTAATCAATATGACCAATGACAAGTAAATGCCCACTTCCGAGTTTAAGATAAGAAGAGAAAACTCAACATAAGTCTTGCAGTACTCATGCATAAATCAATATTGCACAATGTGCTCAATAACACCCTCTAACTAGCCATTTAGTCCGATAACTAGGTTTGCCACAAGTACAATCGAGCAAATCACTTATTTTTCTCATTCCAATCCATTTCATAATTATAACATTAATTTTTGCTAAATACATTTCTTTAAAGTAAAATACTTTTTTCTCACCAAATTTTAATCTTTTCCACTTTAGCAATACAATATAGCATACTCTTTTTTAATTAATTGTAGATATATTTCTTAGATTATCCTTAAATTTCATTGAAGTTACTTTTAGGTATATTACAAATATATGACATATACATTCATGTTTTCCATTTTTTATTTGCTCACTTCTTATTACACTTATTTGTTTATATACTTCCTTTTTGAATTACTCTACATATTTTTATAAATTCTATAAATTATGGACAATTCTTTCAATTTCATTTTTCATGTATATTAATTATACATATACTAGAATAATTTAGCTAACTTTATTCTTATATCAATTTTAACTTCTCAATACACACTCTATAATTATATCTTCTCAATTTCATATTTCAAATTCTACTTGTAATAACTAAGTTCTACATAGAACCTTCAATTTCTCTTAGTTAGCTCTTTCCAAACATATGAATTGCACAAGTTAACAATTTTGTTCCAGAAGAGTATATACTATGTATATCTTATATATATATATGTTCTATAATTTATATATTCCCACTAAAAACTTTATCATTTTCTTATTAAATCTCTTTATACACTAAACTCAATCTTTAAATACATTTTCTCTTAATTCCAATAGCGCCATAACTTATTTTAATTTTATTGCCAATAAGTTTTTCTTACATACAACCACTTCTTTCTCTTTAACTATTAACAAAAATATAATTTAACTTATCATATACAATTTACAAATTAACTTAAATTTCCAAATGGTGTTGCCGTCAGGTATACAATAAGTATACAGTTTATATATCTAAGCATTATTTACAATTTTTTAGCTTCTACAACTTATTTGATCCTTCACTTCTTTTCTTCTTATTTTCATTATCTTTCTTCCAAATTGTCTCAAGTAATTGGTGGTCAAACCTCTTATCAATTTTCTTACCTTAATTCTTAAGTTTACTTGCTTTCTCAAGAATGTTATAATATTATACCAATCACATACAATTAATACTTGTTCATTCTCTACTTATACTCTCGTTTAGATTATTTCAATACATTTATCAATAATTTCCTCAAGTCTTTCCTCCTTTATAAGCTTCTCCATCTAATAAATTAATCTTTCATCAATTCCCTTATAAACCACCTTTCATCAATTATATACACTTTCCATAATTTAATCACTAATACATTACTAATTACACTCATTTAAAATAAGGAAATAATATCTAACACTCAAAGACTTTCCAATGGATTCAAGCATAAACCTCTATAGGCAATTTAATCAAATATAATTCAAAACACTTACACTAACTTTAAATAAGCTTATTACTAATCTTTTCCTCCTCAGCTTTGATATTCCTACTTCAATTCCCCTTCACTTATACTTTCATTTCTCTTTCCTTCACAAACTCTTAGATATACACACTTTAACAATATAATTTAATAAATCCAATTACAATTAATTTTAAGCATAATTCATTTAAACTAAAAACACCAAGTATTCATTAAATAAACATTTAGCTCCATGAACATTTTTCCTTACATAATTAATTAAATCATATTTCAATAACTCCAAGTTACCTTTTAGCCATATTTATCAAAGGAAAGTGTTTTTCTTTCTTATTTATCAAATCTTCCATAATCAAATAATTCACCATCTAATTAATTCAAAGTTCTCTTCAACATTGTTTTAAGTTAAATAACTTACAAATACACTTCAAATATCACAATTATAATCATACTTTCAAGATAACAAGTTCCATAACCCTAAACTCTTCCATAACCCTAAACTTTTCGAAACCCTAATTCATTCCATAACCCTAAATCAACACTTAAATATTTCAACGTTTGACTTAAACATAATTTCTATTAAAAACCAATTTATATATTACAACAATAATTTTACTTTCAAAGAATTAAAGTTTCACAATCTACTTCTTTACGAATCATTCAATATACACTTTCTTCAAAAATAACTTTAAGTTTCCAAATCACATGCTTCTTTAATTAAACAAATTCAAGATTAATTCAATTAATAGCAAAAAGAAGTGTTATATAAGCACTAACCTCTTTAAAATTGCTATTCCATGACTCTTCCTTCAATCCTTTAGATTAGTAATGATTTTCCTGAAAAATCATACTTAAAGTAGCTAATTTCCAACAAAAACATGATTTAATTCCAAAAGAGCAATGGTTTTTTGTGTAGAAAATGAAGAAAAAAGAAGAAAGAAAGAAGAAGTGATGGTATTAATGGTGGCTATGGGTTTGGGATAAGGAAGAGGAAGAAGAAAGTCAATTTTAGTTTTTTATATAATATCTTTGGGTTTTGATTTCATACAATGCACATATCGTAACTTTGGTATACCTACTTTCTTTAATTACCTCTTAATCCTATTTTTAACTCTATAAAATCATAAAGATAATTACTTTAACTATTTTAAAGCCATATTATCCACAATTCATATCCCAATTACGGTACAATTTTATTTCAGGTTCATAAGAGCATTTTCATAATTTCTTACCTCTTTAAAATCCTTTTTTCAGAAATACTATTTAAATCCATACTCGGATTTAATTTTCCTATTATTAAGGCTTAATCGACCTTATCTCTATCAATTCCAAATACCCAAACCATATATAACATTATAATCATTATGATATTTACTTATATGTGCACATAATACATAAAATTATTGTTTAAAATTTCCAAACATTACACTCTCCCCAACATAGGGTAACAGAGATGGATACACTACTTGGAAAAGGAAAAATACCCTTGCTTGAATCAAGTTGCTTAATGCAATAGATGATGATATTATGAAAAAAAATTTATGGCCTGAGTATGCCAAGGACTTGTGGGATGCTCTTAAGGAGAAGTTAGAAGGGATTTCCCTAACCAAGCTACACTCACTTACAATTAAGTTTGATACTTACAGGAAGCATCCTAAACACTCGATGAGGAAACACCTCAGGGACATATCCAACATGATAAGCAAGCTTCATTATGCCAATCATGTATTGATTAAGAAGTAGAAGATTTAGGTAGTAATTGTTCCTTGCCTGAGAGCTGGGAGCATATGTGCATCCACCTAACTCACGGCCTCTTAATCAGGACCTTTGCTAATACTGCCCATCATATGGAGTTGCAAGCTAATAAGCTTGTTGCTATGAAACTGAGTATGAAAGTGTATTTGGCTTAAGTAACTCTAAATGTGAGTTATGACATTAGGCAAGGGTAAAAGAAATAAGGGCTAGGCTAATAATAAACCTAAGCAAACAAGAGAAAATGTTATAAGAAAAGAAATGTTGTAAAGGTCAAATATTTCATTTGGGGGCAAAAAAGGCCATTATGCTAAGCAAAAGGCCACTATGTTAAGGGCTACACTGCACCTAAGAAGGTACATCCCATTAATTATTGTAAAAATGGAAATTTTTATTTAAATTTTAGTATTGCTAACTGAAATAAATCCTTTACGGATTATAGATTTGGGAGCAAATGACTATTTCACGAAGGATCGTGAAGCCTTTGTAGAATTTCATTTATTACCCACTGGGGCAATATAGATCTTTATGAAAAACAACTCATGCGTCGAAGTGAAGGGCATTGGTACCTGCAAATTGGTTTTTCATGGGTCAAATCTTATTGCTCCATGACATTCTTTGCATCATGCAAATCAGACGGAACATAGTTTATATGATTGTTTTGCTTAAATTAGGTTTCTCCTAGAATTTCCATAGTGACTTAGTATGGTTATATTTAGGCTAGAAGTAATATGGCTATACGTATATTGTTGACAATTTTCTTATTTTTAATACTAAGGATTACACTTCTTTTAATATAAGTTTTTCCTTATTCACTACTTCTTATAACATGGATGAAGATATAAGTGTTTGGAATGCTAGTCAAGATCATATCGGCTAACACCGTATGGATAGATTAGCTAAGGTTGTTCTCGTATCAAATATTAACAAAGTGTAGACCTTTGATTTTGGCCCTAAGCTAGTTCGGTCCTAATTAAAGATGGCCTAAGAACTTATCAGTCTATTCTTAATGGCATAAATCTATTTTAAGCTTTTATTTTGATTGGTCTAATTTTTATAAGTGTCTAAATGAGTCCGGTTTAGTTTCTAAAACTTTAAAATGGTCATAAAATGAGTTTTAAAATCTAAAAATAGTCTGAAAGTCATTTTGGTTCTATAATAGATCATGCATGCCGAATTGGGCCTGTCCAGTTTGATATGGATGGTCCATATAGAACTAGGCGTTGACCAGTTCGATATGGACCTTGTCCATATGGAACTAGGACAAACCTAGTTTGATATGGGCATCCATATCAAACAAGGACTTGCCCAGTTTGATATGGACATGTCCATATCCAACTGGAGGATGCCCATTTTGATATGGACATCCATATCGAACTGGGACATCCCCAGTTCAATATGGGCATAACCATATCGAACTGTGGATGTCCATATCGAACTAAGACATCCCCAATTTGATATGGACCCTAGTCCATATCGGCTTAAGATGTTTTTCATTTGATATGGTCAGGTTTAGCCTCGAATTCAGTTGGTCTTAGTTCGACATGGTCACAGTTTATCTAAAATTCAAATTATTTTAATTCGTTATGCCTCAGAAAATCGTGCTTAATCAGGAAACTAATATCGGTCTATGAAGTTTAGCTTAATCTTTTCTTATAGATATAGGTTGGAGGGATGACAGAAGGTGGCAACAAGCAATAAAGAAAAAAAGAAAGAGGCAATAACTAACAACCTAGCAGCCACAATTATTAAACAATGAGATTATCAAAAGGAATAGCAATTAAATACAGAGAGAAGTGACGATTGAAAAACAATTAAAGAACAAAAAGCAATCGAAAGGAAAAATAAAACCAAAATAGAAGCACTAGCTAAGCAATTGTCAATTGCTGAGGTTCAGCCAAGACTCAATTTGACCGGTTGGTAGCATCATCAGACACCAGCTTCTGTAAGGTGAAGGTGATGAAACAAAGCTTAGTCCTTAAACTTGGTGGAGCCACAACGCTGGTTTGATTTCTTATCAACTAACTCTATTTAATCATATAGATTATTTTTATTATTAATTCACTTTGTTTGCAAATTATGCATACAAGTCTGCAAACTCTTTTAGGTTAGATTTGGTTAAGGATTAATCCAAAATTTAATTGCATACATCAATTATGTTCCCGTAAATATAAAATCCTAATTGCATTTTTATGAAACCATAAAAACATTAAATCACATTTTCTTAAAACCTTATTTTAAAAATTAAAACCCTAGTTTGTACATCTATTATTTAATATAGAATTAATTATTAATACACTTATATTTTGATGGGTGTTTTCTGGTATTTTATGATGGAAGTTTTATTATCAAGCTTGAATGATTTATTTACTTGATTAATTGTTTATTTAGACTGTAAAAGACATATTTTCACTTAGTGGGTGCCTCAGTTTTTATTATGTAATTTAATTTATTTTAGATTTTGGAATGATGGTTGTCCTATTTTATTTAGTTTTAGACATTAGACATTGTAAGGGCATATTTTCATCTGGTATGGGTGCCTATTTATTTTGTTTGGACTTTCTTTGGGTTCAATAAAATGAATATTTAGTTTCAATAATTGCATGTAGTATGAATGATTTTATAATATTTAAGAATTTAATAATATTTAGACATGAAAAGGAGGCCGGTTCTAATGAACTGGGTGCTGTGGGGGTGCTGGCTCATTCTTACCTTCCCCACGCGTACCCAACTTTCCGAACCCATTAGGGGGTTGGAGATTCCTTAGAAATCGAGTCATTCACCTCTTTCTTTTTTCGACCGGTACGGGTGGCGACTCCATTTTCTTCGGGTTTAGGCTCATATTCTTTAAGGCCTCGAGCTTAACAGTATCAAAGTCACAAGAGCCATTCCACATGGGAATGGGGGCAAAAATCCCTGCTCACGGTAGCTACTCCACTGGGAATAAGAGAAGTTGATTCCGTTGGTCTTTATGTTATTTTATTCTTTCTTATTATAATATTTTTCCATTGCATCATATAGATTGCATTGTATACGTGAGTTTGGACGCCCGTATTGCTCGTGTTGTGTTATGTAAGTGATACCATACTTTTACTCAAGGTCTGAAGATTGAGCATGGCATAACCACTCATAGCCTTGCACCTTTTGGTATATACTTGCTATGGGAGCCTAAACTTTTCAACCCAAAGGCTTAAGCTCATGTAACTGGCCTAGCTACTTTCCTTAGGTTTTTATCCCAAATGCTGCTTGTTTGACTATGATGGATATATCTTGATTTGAACCATGACTTATTTTGTTTGTTCCTTTTCTAATATGACCAACCTATGTTGTAAGCTCAAAATAGTTTTATTCTTTTAAACTGAATGACAAAATATTTTTAAAAATCTTTTTCAAGAAGGTCTTTGGACATGAAAACCTTTCAAGATGGGTCAAAAATCTTTTTCCACCTTATGGCCCAACTTAAGAGCCCAAGGGCTTTGAAACTAATTTATCTTTCACTTTATCTAAAACTACTAACTTTTTCTTCAAAAGAGTTTACAAATATTTATGTCAATTATAGAATACAAAAAATCAATTGTGGGCTTAGTTTATACTAAGAATCATTAATCATGGGCTCATTTTTGGCATGGATCATTAGTTATTTTTTCAAATGGGAAATCTATTTATGATAAACCTATTAATTTTATTTTAATCTAATATAGCATAAAAGCTATTTTTTAGTTGATTCAATGGATTAAAGCCTAATTAATGAGAATTATCATGGACTGACTTCTATGTTTGAAAATACAACTATTGGTTAAAACCGTCAGAGTAAATTTTTCAAAAATAAGATGTCCCATGTTTTGTTAACCATATACCTAGAAAAAAGAGACTCTTCATTCGTGTGTGGACGTTTTAAGGTTGGAAGGAACGTCCTAATTATGTTTGTTTATCTATGTATTCATGTATACATGAATCACATCACATTCGCATTAATCTTTTTTGGCTAACAGACTTGGAGTACAATAGTTCAAGGACATACGACAACCCTACCTACATCAGTGACTCAGAGTTGAGTGAAGATACAATTAATTTTATTCCCAGAACCATGGATCCCGATCAAGTTCAGAATATGATAAATGAACCTCTTACTTCTAAGATGGAAGAGTTAAAAGGGGTCCTAGCTGAGACTGTGAGAAATCAACTAGCTGCACTGTTGGAAGGAAACACCGCTGAAGCATCTACTAGTACTAAGAAGCAGAAGGACATGGGAAAGGCTAAGGTAGGTGAGGTAGCCTTTGATGATGACAAGGTAGCTGTTGATGATGACGATCATTGGGCTCTATACTTTCAAGATCATCAAGATAAAATAAAAGAGCCAAAGATTGTGGAGAAAGCAACTGTAGAAAAGACCAAAAGATCTGATGTGGAGAAGATGATTGTTGATTTAGAGAAAAAATTTGAAAAGAAGCTGAAAGTTGATGAGATGTCAGAAGTAGACAAGCTGTTTGAATAAGATGAGGAGGTACCTTACAAGTTCAAGATGCCTTCCTTCGCTAGGTATAATGGTACAAGAAACCCTCACTTGCATGTTAAACAGTACATCATAGTTGTGTAGTCTGCTAGAGCTACCAAGGCTCAAACTCTAAGAAATTTCATGCTCCCATTGGATCCTGTTGTACAAAATTGGTTCAACACCTTAGAGGAAAGTACCCAAAAAGATTGGGATATATTGTACAAAGCCTTCATTCAGCAATATGGATACAATGTTGAACTAGAAGTAACCCTGATGGAGGTGGAAACTATCAGACAGAAACAGAATGAGAATTTTGTTGATTATATGAAAAGGTGGAGAAGTAAAACTGCTCTTCTCAAAAAGAGGCCCGATGATTCTGACCAGATCAGAATGATAGTAAGAGGTGTCCTACCCAACCTTCGTGAGAGACTGTCTCACACCCATATCAAAGATTTCAAAGATATTCTCCATGCTAGCTTGCAAATAGAAGAGTGGGAATGGGAGAAGAATTGCATTTCTAGAAGGAGGAATGAAAGAGGGAGCTACCAATCTGGCAGTCAGAGTGCACAAAAAGAAATGGAGGTTAATGCAACTACTAGCCAAGGAAATAGTAGATAGTTTTCAGATATAGGGAAACTTTTGTCTTGAGTTTTCAACAAGTTACAGAAAAAGGGGTTATTACAGTCGTTGGCTCCTTGACCGCTACACGATCCTCTACCATCAAACTCTGATGCCAAAGCCTTCTATCAATTTCATCAAATGCAAGGGCATGAGATAGATAAATATGCTCGATTAAGACATGAAATTTAAGATCTTATTGACAGAGGTAAGCTACCTGAGCCGGATAAGCCCAATACTAAGGAAAATCCTTTGCCTAAATTTGAAAGAGTACCTCCACCAGCAACTTTTATGGTAGGAGGAGGATTGGAGGAAGATCTTATCTTATCCTCAAGATAAGAGTGTAGAAGATGTGAAGAGAGAAGAGGCTTGACTCAACAAACTTCCCTTAGCTTGAAGTATTGCTCATTTTATTTTGCTTTCTTTAGTACTTATTTGGAACAATCATGTCTTTTAAATTAAAATTGCTAGAATAAATTACTTTTATTGCATTTATAATTTTGTTAGCTTTTGATATTATAGTGTTCAACCGATGACGAATCTAGCTTGATGTTCATAAATTAATGTATCTATGCATCATGATTTGAATGACTTTACTAGGTGAGGAAATTTTTCTATAGCATTGAACTATGTATCCTTACTTAGAGAGGGCTCCTACATAATGATCTTTGTCTAGATCCTAGTCGATCTTAGAACATGCTTTGATGAACTTTTGAGGTGAGATTGCTTATTTAAGTGAGAGATGATCTAGGCATTGTTTGGTTAGCCAACAACTATTATCCACCCTATTAATATCAATTCCTAGTTAGTCCTTTTGAGCCTTCATAAAATTTTAAGCTTACTTTTTATTAGCTTGCAAACCTAATGACCTACCCTGAGCTATTGTGATACTTTTGACAAATCTTATGATCACTAAGGAACAAAAGGGAAAGAAGATCAAAAGAAGGATATATAGTCAAGACTATAATAATAGTTGAAGGACACCTGAATTAGATCTAATATCACAGACTTATTGAGATAAAGTCAGGACTGAAGCAGATTTATGCCACTCTACTCATCCATTATCAGAAACATAAGTAGGTGCAAATAAGACAACTCTTTTAGAGCTAGAACCTAAAAAGAAGAAAAGAAAAAAAAGAAAAAAGAAAAAAAAGAAAAAAAAAAGAAAAAAACAAAAAGAAAAAGAAGAAGAAAAAAAGAAAAATAAAACCCAAAAAGGTGATTCAGAAATACAACCGAGTTCTCTTTTTCCTAAAGCAGCAAAAGACTTCCACTTAGTTTACGAGGACAATTTGACTTGAATTGGTCCAACCCAACCAGAGACTCAACCAAAATCAGAGAGATAGGAGAAAGGCCATCTAGTTTTTGAAAGTCCTATACTTGACAGTCCTACGGGGAAGAAGAACAAAATGATAAAATGCTAAAAGAAAAAAAGAAAAAAAGAGAAAAAGAAAAAGGGAAAAGAAGAAAAGGAAAGGAATGCAGGTATCAAACTCTTTACAAAGCCAAAGACTGTCCAAATCAGGATCCATATTTTTTCCAAGAAGATGAAAAGACATTCAAACTTTGTATTTTTATAAAGTTAGAAGGAAATGATGTCCAGAAGGTGAAAATAAAACCTCTAATAGTATACAGTTCCAATAAGAAGTTTGTAGTGTGAAATTTATCCATAACGTTACATCAACTCCAATCTCAAAATGGCCTTCGCTTAAACCACGTCCCTTATAGATCCAATTTCAAGCCTATTAAAGACCTGTTGATCTCTCTTTGTCGTTAGAGTCTATTAGTGGAGATAGTTTGAATAAGCATGCATATGAGATAGGCAATATTTAAACTCAATGAGACCTTTGGCCAAGTAATGTGTATGTGCCTATCTGAAGTGCAACAGTTCTTGCTTAAATAGAAATGATTCCTAAGTTTAGTATAGTAACTAGGGTTGTTATGTTATAGATATGTTAATTTGAAAAATCGAGTCCTAAGGTACAATAACACTGATTTGACAAAGTCAACAATTGATTTAAAAGAAAAAAAGAAATACTATTTTCTTGTTGCATAAACCCTCAAATTAAGGAAAGTATATTGCACCGTCGAATCTCAAATGACACATTGGGCAAAATAAAGGATTATTTGGAAGATTATGAAGAAGTTACCATCTGCCGTGCTGAAACATAATTTGAAATGGATGTATCTCTGCTGCTTGGGCCTCCACCACTCATGTTTTCAACATCTTGAAGATAAAAAGCCATAAATGCGAAGGCTTCTGTCATTCCAATGCAAGACCTAAACGAGCATCTGGAAGGAACCAATGAGAACACTTCAACTGATCACCTTAGTTTGTGAGTCGATGGAACCACTGTAAGTGTCATCCATGCATATCATGCATACATAAGCATATTACATTGTATTTTTTGTCTTGTGTTCCTATTCTTTTTCAAGGTAAACAACAATACTTTATAAAGCAAATATAAAGCAGATATGGAATCAGGGGGGCATGGAAGGCCCATTTCTTAAGAAAGATCCAGTCACTTTACAAAAATGGAGATGCATGGTTGTATAAGGAACAAGACAATACACAAACATCAATCATAGCCTACATGAGAAAAATCATTGGTTTGAGCCTACACATGGGGCAAAACTTTTCTTTTTAATTTTTGAGTTTATGCATGTGCAAAATATTTTCAGACCTACTTTCAATATTTTGCCACGTAGGGGGCAAAGAGAGGATATGAAGACTAGCTAAAAAGGAAATGAGAACTAGCTAAAAAAATAGCTACTTTTTTTTTGCAAAAGAAAGAACAAAAAGAATAGAACAAGAAGAAAATTAGAACTCTCAAAACGAATGAAGATATAAAAGACAAAAGATCAGGACAACGACCAACTTAAAGATCAGATCAATCCAGCTAGAAGAGCTAAAGTTGAGGCAAGACAAAGGTCTATCCCCAAGAATAGAGAATCAAGATGAAGATTCATTTCTATCAAGGCAGACATTTTCAAGCGGATTTGTTAAAGCATCCACTATCCAACCTATATTAGATTTATTGAAGTATCCTGATGGCATAATCTCTAGCCTATATTGGATTTATTAAAATATCCTGACGGAATAACTTTTCTTGATATGTTGAAATATCCAAGTTTGTTTTTAGTGAGATATTAGAGTCGCTTAATATCCTACCAAGATATTAGAGTCAATTGGTGGATGTCATTAGGATATTAGAGTCACTCGATGACCATTTTGATTTACCAAGATATTAGAGTTGATTGGTGGATTTCATTGGGATATTAGAATTGCTCGATAGTTTGTTCACTCACCAAGATATTAGAATCGCTTAGTGATTCTATAGAGATATTGGATTTACTCGATAGACCTATTGGGATATTAGAGTTGCCTAATGACTCATTTAGATATGAGAGTCGCTCAATAGTTTTTGGTCATCAGGATATTAGAGTTGCTTGATGAACCCATTGGGACATTAGAGTTGCCCATTGACCCGTTAAGATATTAGAGTTGCTCAATAGTTTTATCACTTCATCATTTCATCAGGATATTAGAGTCTCCTAATGAACTTATTGGGATATTAGAGTTGCCCAAATCTAGTTTCAGGTCTAGAACCCAACCAATCCAATTTTGGGTCCAAAACCCAAACCAATCCGGGTCCAGAACCTAAACCAATCCTCCTTCAGAAGCCAAACCAACTCCAATCTTGGGTCCAAAACCATTCGTGTCCAAAATCAGCTTAAACTCATATTACTTTTTACTCTCTAAATAAATCCAAGATCATTCAAATAGGGGGCAAACTATAGACCCTTAATTTTGGCTTTAAGCTAATTCAGTCCTAATTAAAGATAGCCTAAGTACTTATTGGTCCATTCTTAATGGCTTAAATCTATTTTAAGGTTTTATCTTGATTGGTCCAATTTTTATAAAGGCCTAAATGAGTCCGGTTTAGTTTCTAAAACTTTAAAATGGTCATAAAGTGAGTTTTAAAACCTAAAAATGGTCTGGAAGTCATTTTCGTTTGATAATGGATCATGCATGCCGAATTGGGCTATGCAGTTCGATATGGATGGTCCATATCAAACTAGGCATTGACCAGTTCGATATGGAACTTGTCCATATCAAACTAGGATAAACCTAGTTTGATATGGGCATCCATATCGAATTGGGACTTGCCCAGTTCCATATGGACATCCATATCGAACTGGGACATCTCCAGTTCGATATAGACACACCCATATTGAACTAAGCCATGCCCAGTTCGATATGGACATGACCATATCGAATTGGGGATGTCCATATCGAACTGGGACTCCCTATTTTGATATAGACCCTAGTCCATGTTGGCTTAAGATATTTTTCATTCAATATGGTCAGGTTTAGCCTCGAATTCAGTTGGTCTTAGTTCTACATGGTTACGGTTTATCTAAAATTCAAATTATTTTAATATGATATGCCTTAGAAAATCATGCTTAATTAGGAAACTAATACTGGTTTATGAAGTTTAACTTAATCTTTTCTTATAAATATAGGTTGGAGGGATGGCAGAGGGTGGCAACGAGCAGTAAAAAAAAGCGACAATAACTAACAACCTAGTAGCCATAATTATTTAACAACGAGATTATAAAAAAAGAATAGCAATTAAATACAGAAAGAAGCGATAATTGAAAAGCTATTGAAGAACAAAAAGCAATCAAAAGGAAAAATAAAACCAAAATAGAGGCAATAGGTAAGTAATTATCGAATTACTGAGGTTCGACCAAGGCTTTATTTGACCAGGTGGTAGCATCATCAGACACCGGCTTCTATAAGGTGAAGGTGAGAAAAAAAAGTTTGGTCCAATTGCATTAAACTTTATGGAGCCACAACGCAGGTTTGATTTCTTATCAACTAGCTCTATTATTTTTGTTATTAATTCACTGTGTTTCCAAATTATGCATGCCAGCCTGCAAACTCTTTTAGGTTAGGTTTGGTTAAGGATTAATCTAGAATTTAATTGCATACATCAATTATGTTCCCGCAAATCTAAAACCCTAATTGCATTTTTATGAAACCCTAAAAATATTAAATCATTTTTTCTTAAAACCTTAATTTAAAAATTAAAAACCCTAGTTTGTACATCTATTGTTTAATATAGAATTGATTATTAATACACTTATATTTTGATGGGTGTTTTATGGTATTTTATAATGGAAGTTTTATTATCATGCTTGAATGAATTAATTTACTTGATTAATTGTTTATCTAGATTGTAAAATATTTCCACTTAGTGGGTACCTTAGTTTTTATTATGTAATTTAATTTATTTTAGATTTTGGATTAATGTAAAGGGAACATTTTTACCAAATGGTGGGTGTCCTATTTTATTTAGTTTTGGACATTAGGCATTATAAGGGCATGCTTCCATCTAGTATGGGTACCCATTTATTTTGTTTAGACCTTTTTTGGTTTCAATAAAATGAATATTTAGTTTCACTAATTGCATGTAGTATGGATGATTTTATAGTATTTAAGAATTTAACAATATTTTGACCTGAAAAGGAGGCTGGTTACAATAAACCGGGCGCTGTAGGGGTGCTGGGTCTTCTCACTTTCCCCATATGTACCCAACTTTTCAAATCCATTAAGGGGTTGGGAATTCCTTAGGAATCGAGTCATCCACCCCTTTCTTTTTCTGGCCCTTCCGAGTGGCAACTCCATTTTCTTCGGATTTAGGCCCGTGTTCTCTAAGGCCTCGAGTCTAACAGTGCCGAAGTCGCAAGAACCATTTCACATAGGAGTGGAGGCAAAAATCCTCGCTCACACAAAGTAGAATTATCTACTTACGATAACTATCTAGCAAGAAAAGTTGTAAGAAAACATTTCGGTAAGGGAAAAATCCTCTACCCCATTACAATTAATACCCTCTAACATGTATGGTCCAATGAATGTGACGGCTAGGCATAGAGCCTACTATTTCATCACCTTTATTGATGACTCTACAAGGTATGTTTATATCTATTTGATTACTCATAAGTTTGAGGCTTTAAATTGGTTCAAGAAATATCTCAACTTAGTTAAAAAAAAATAGACAAGAAAGTGAAAGCACTTCAAACTGATATAGGTCATGAATATTTGTTTGATTAATTCAAGCAAATATGTGATGAAAAAGGGATAGAGCATTGACTGACTATTACCAAACAGCGAAACAAAATGGTGCTATTGAAAAAAAGAATCAAACACTTGTAGAAATGGTTAAGTCGATGATGGCTCAAGTTAACTTACCCATTGCCTTTTAGGGTGATGCATTATTAACAGCCACCAATGTACTTAATGTGTGCCCTTTAAGTCAATTCCAACTACTATTTATGAATTATGGACAAGTCATCATCCTAATCTTAATGTCCTAAAACCTTGAGGATGTGCTACCTATGTATATAATACTTCACATAATAGGAAACTAGCCCAAGAGGTGAAAAAAAATATCTTTATAAGATATTTTGAACTATCCCAAAGATACATTTTCATAAGTAAGCAAGACAATAGGAGGACAACCAAATTTAAATTACGAGATGTCACATTCCTAGAGAATGATTTCCTTACAGGGCTAATTAGATCAAGAATTCTCCTTATTTAAGGTTGGGGATAAAAGTTCACAAGGACCGATTCACTTGAGTGGAAGGAATTTGGTGGATTTAACTCTTCTAGTTGGTCTGAAAGAGAGTGATCCAGTCCAGGTGGGAGGATAAATCCAGTTGTAATGGGAGCCCCATGGATCCTGATTTGATAGATATACCTATACAACTTGGTATATATATTTTGCAAGATTATGATTTAAGAAAAACAATCATAGAACTATCCCTCGTCACCATTTTAACATCGAATGTAGAAATGAGGTATTCATGGTTGTGACTCAAGATGATGATGAGCTAAAGAATTTCTAAGTTGATCTTAAATACACTATCAAGGATAAATGGGTAAAAGCAAGAGGAAGATTTAGACTCTATGAGATCACACCGAGTTTGGGATTTGGTTGATTTTCCAAAGACGCAAAGCCATTGGAAACAAATAGATTCTCAAAATCAAGTGAAAAGTGGATGACAACATTAAGAGGTATAATGTGCGTCTCATTGAAAAGGGGTATACACAATAGGAAGGAATAGATTATAATGAGACATTTTCCTCCAATGTCAGATTCACCTCAATAAGGTTGATTTTAGCAATTGTGGCAAACCGTGATCTTGAATTGCATTAAACGAAAGTAAATTTTCTTTCTCAATTGGTGAATTGGATGAAGAAATCTACATGGAATAACTTGTAGGCTTCATCAAATAAGGTCAGAAAAATAAAGTTTGTAAGTTAAAAAAGTCAATCTATAGTTTTACACATTCTTCAAGGCTCTAGTAAATTTGCTTTCATAACACTATTTTATCAAATGGTTTTACCATGATATATAAGGACTATTGCGTTAACATTAAATGAGCAAAAGCAAAGTTCATCATAATGTCATTATATGTTGATGACATTCTAATTGCTGAAAATAACAAAGTGTTTCTAAATCATATTAAAGAGTGGCTATCAACCAGCTTTGAAATGAATGACATGTACTGCCACTTATAGGAGTCTTATTTGCTAATAGAATGCCTCCTACAAGAAGAAAGAATAGTGGGATGTGGGCTAAAGATTTGGAGAGATTGATTGAGGAAATTGTTGTCTCTTTCTCAAGAGGCATACATAAAAAAAGTGCTTAAGTGATTTAATATATGTGATTGTAAACCCATGGATACTGTTATTGCTAAAGGCGAGAGCTTAAGTCGAAGGCAATGCCAAAGGCGAGAGCTTAAGTTGAAGGCAATGCCCTAAAACTCCAGAAGAAGTGAAACATATGGAAAATGTACCCTATACAAGTTTTGTTGGAAGTCTTATATATGTGGTGATGTGTACAAGGCCTGATATTTACTTTATTGTTGGTATGGTAAGCAGATTCCAGTCCAACCTAGGTCCAACACATTGGCAAGTGGTTAAAAGAATATTAAAGCATCTTAAAGGCATTGTTGATTAGTTATTGTGCTATTAATATGGAGGGCTAGGTTTGTATATTGGCTGGTATCACTCTTTCATTTGAGACACTCACCCCTGTCTCACTATTTTTTTTTTCAGATTTTTAGGGTGAGCTTCTGAGAGTATATTATGCAAAAACTTTATTTTTCTTTCCCATCAGTGAAATCTATTTGTAAAATTAATTGGATATGTAATTTATTATGTATTATACTGTACTTTCATTTTAAAAACACCGCAAATTTTATACTATTGAGATTTTATGATTTGATGATATATCGAATGATTAGTGGGATGTTTTAAATATTTTTATAGTTATGACGATTTAGGCTGACTGAGCTGTATAGAGCATGGAATTTCCCATCCCTTGGTGCCGGTCGGGTGCTCTCGCGTCTTGACAAAAAGTATTCATTATGTATACAAAATATTTAGAGTTGTGTAGATATTGATATGTATTATTATTCCCAAACTATGCTTATTCTATATTTATTAATCCCAAAACATGTTGTTTGTTTTGTATTTACACGTGTTTGAATATTTTTGTTACATTCGAAATTATTTCTATAGAGCATGTTGGAGAGAATGATTAACTTTGTCACTAAGTTAATAACCTTTGTTTGTTTATGTGATGAGTGAAGATGAGACCATTTACAAATAATATTAATTAAGTGATTATGAGCTCGTGCTTGAAACAAGATGGTTTTCTTATGTAATGAGATTCTTATGCTATATTACACATAATGATGCTTGTTGGGCAAATGATTGAGCAATAAAATCTATTTCAATCATTGACAGTAAAATTGATAAGTATATTTTGAACAAGTGCTTTTTATAAGTTTATCATTAAAAGATTTGAGCTACTATACAAAAGATATGTGTGACCTTACATTAGCAAAAGCAAAGAATAGTTCGAACAAAGAGAAGATCACGATAATTAGCGCGGTGACTATTTGGCCGTTATGTAGTCGTACGATGAAGCTTTAATGAAAGTAGGAGCTCTAGATATAGTAGTAGTTGGGCCATCGAATCCTAGACCAAAATTTGAAGAGTTGACCTTTGAACATTATTTAGATTATCTAATGCTTCCTTGCCTTTATGAAATTTTGAAATAGAATTTCTTAATTCATTAATTTCTTCTTTTAAAATTTTATTTTCTTTAGAGATTTTATCTAAGCTAGATGTAGTTTTCAAAAGTTCGTCTAAAGACTATTTAATTGTTCATTGGAGGTCTTTAATTCTAATGTACAATTCTTTAAAATAATAAAATCATTTTCTAGCTTTGAACACTTTTCTTTATAGAATTTCATTTTTGAAAAGTATTTTTGTACTATAAGATTCATTTGCGCGACTAGATCACTATCATCTAAACTATCATCAATATCATTATAAATTATACGAGAGTTTAAGAATGGAGTACCTATCTCATTGCAGTCATTATCCTCTTCTATGGCTATGAGATAAAGATTAACAATTCCTTGTTTTTCTTCTTCTTTTTCACTTAAGGAATCATCATCCCATGTAGCTTTGAGAGCCTTCTTTTTCTCCTTGTCCCATTTCTTCTTGTTCTTGAACTTGTGACATTTGGTTTTAATGTGACATGATTGCCATATTCATAACAATTTACTTCATTCTTTTTTTATTTGTCTTTGAAATAGGATTTTGGGATGTTCTCTTATTAGCTTGCATTCTCCTCTTTCTTTTTCATTCACTTACTCCTGTGGATAGCATAGCTATCTCTTCCTCTTCATCACTATTTTCATCACTTGAGTTTTTAATTTCTTTGGTGGCTTTGAGAGCTATTGCTTTCCTCTTGTCCTTCTCACCTTTAGCATATTCTTTATCCATATGCATATCAAAAAAGAGGAGTTTCCTAACAAGCTCATCGGTCCTTAGATTAGTGAGGTCATGAGGTTCTTCAATTGAAGAAACCTTTAAATCAAGGTTTATTCTTGGATGATCTAAGTGCTTTCAAGATTTTTCTATTTACATCTTCTTGAGCATACTTTTTGCCAAATTTCTTCAAGTCATTTGACTGTTAGCCTCCTTGGAAAAGGTATATGCTTATACTGCAAGTGCACATATCGTTAACAAGTAATAAAATGATAAGTAGAGTATTGTTTCCACGAAAAGGATAATTCTAAATACCAAACAATTAAACTGATTATTATTTGGATAAACAAATTTGATTTGTGATTAAACTAAACTTTGAATGAGAATGAATTTCTAATACTTTAAGACTTAGGGTTTAGTCACCTTTATTGATTTATCATGGTTCTTCTAAAGTATTGATTTAATTTAGTTTTTCTTTAATATTGATTGGATTCTCCTAAATTAAGTTTTAGTCTCTCTCAAGTACTAAAACAAGTATCAATTTAATTCTTACGTCTACTCTCATGATCATAAGTAATTAAACCAATTTCATTAGGTTTTGTGAGAATCTTGAATCAGCCTCTTAAGTGTAATCCTTATCTCTAAGTGAAAACTACTTAAGATTGTTATCTCCTTGGACTAATATTGTGCTTCCCCCTCGCTCCATCACACAACATCTCAATTCAATTAATTATTGGCCAACTAAGTAAAATATTAAGATTAAAGATAATAAAATAATTAAAGGTTAAACTAAATTAAACCAAATGAGCATTTATAATTCTATGATAAACTCAATATAAGGGACCAACCCTAAATAGGATTAGTTCTTCATTGTTGAAATAAAAACATTGCAAATATTAAAAATGGTAATTAAAAACATATTTTAAAGAACAAAAAAATATCAAACTCCCCTTATTTGAAGAAGAGCTCCACTTGGATCTTGAATTCTTCTTAAAACCAAAATTTTACTCTTCTTCTCTAAGACACTCTAGACTAAATTTATTTATTATATGAATCTAATCTAATTCTTATGTATTTGATCATGGGATGAAGTGTGTTTATACAAAGTGTTTGAAAACTTCTTTAGTGGAGAAAAACTAGAAAAGGTGAGAGTACCACTTGGTTGGTTCTTCATTTTCCAAAATTTCTGCTCAAAGTTATGAAAGTCTACTCCACGGGCTTGTCATATGAGTGACACAGTCGTGGCCTGAGATGGAATGGATTGTTTTGAGAACCTTTCCAGTTGTAAATGGTGTTTGAATGCCACGGTCGTGGCTTTTGAATACAATATGCAAACTCTGACTTTTCTTCCTTCTCTTTTCTTAGAAAGTAGGAAAACTCATCCCACGGGCATGGCCTTAAAATCCCACGCTCGTGCATAATTTTTTGACTCAAAATCCACAAAATCCTCCTCAAAATAGAACCAAAACCAATCCTACAGTCGTGGCTTTGCATCCCCGCGGTCGTAGACTTCAAAATGCTTCTGTCTGTGCAATTTTTGCCACAAAAAAAACTTGGACAGACTCAAATAAAATGCCACGGAAGGCCACAACCATGGCATTCAACCTTTTTATGGATGTCTTGATTTCTTGTCTTTAATTGTATATTCAAGTTTATGGACATTTATGGTGATTTATATGACCATGTAAAGTCATTTTCTTTCATTTTATTTTTCTTCAATTTTCTAAAAATTTTAGCCAAAATAAACTTTTTCTTCTTGCTCGCAACTCCATAGTTGAAATAATGAATATTCTAGCTTTCACAATAAAAATTGATCAAATTCAATTGATAACAATAAAAATATGACTATAATAATCACTAAATTATGTGCAAAATATTGCCTTATCAACTGTGTAACACCCCTTCCCGGCCTACGTGTGTAAGCCGAGTAGAGGCGCCACACTAACCTAATGTTGCTACCAATTTTACTTAGTCAAATTTTAGTTCCGGTTTTTTTTTTTGAAATTTGGCCAGAGGTTCGCCTAGAAATTGGGTCCTAAGTGTCGACAAAACTGGTTTTTCTGATTTTTGAAAACATTTTTTTACAAAACAAATGCGAACACAATTAGTCTCAATATACTCCCAATGAATCCCCCTTATAACCTCAACTACAAACCTGCAAGAAGAATTCACACTTCTAGTACAAAATAAAGAAGAGGTTTATTATTATGACATACTACTAACGTACAGTATAACATAGTAATTCTCAATCTTATATATATATATACATGTCACAGCTAGTTAACTCAAAATGGAAACTAAGAGATCTACCCTGAGATGCTGTGGGTCTGGTCGTCGCCTCCCAAGAGTTAGCTACTGCTCCGAACCTACAAGTCAAGGAAAACTTAACTCGCTGAGCAATGTCGCTCAGTGGGTACTTTACCAATGGAAATAAAAGTAAAGAGTATTTGTACAAGCAAGGCAATAAAATATATGAATGTTAAATACTATAAGCAATAAAATATAAAGCTCACTTCAATGAAATAAAAACGTACTTCCCGAAAAAGAATTTCAAATTTTTCAAAAGATTTTCAACTAAAATTGTAAAATATTCACAATTCAACTTATGCCATAAAATAGTCGTGTCATAGTTTGTAAATTTTTGCTTTACTGGTAAAAGTAGAACCACAGCGATAAGGCAGTGGCCCTCACAACTGTAATACAGGTGGCCCTCACCACCGATATCAAATCACAGGAATGGCCCTCACCATCCTGGTTATAACCAATGGCCCTCACCATTGAGTTCAGATCATAACAATTCAATCACAATATCAAGAAGTACTGCATAAGTTAGTATAGTGCACTATACCCTTATCTACCAAGTTCAACCACCAAGTAAAGCATAAGGGTTTAAAATTCAAATCCAAGATTTCCACAAATTTTCAAATGATTTGCACATCCCTTTTCATTTTTACCAAGTCATGCCATTTCATCGTGTACTAACTCTGTGGCTAAAGGCCGTTTCATTTCCAAGTGTTTACCACCATTCCCAGTCATTTCCACACACTTCAAATCACATTAGAACAATTCCCAAAAATGACCAAAAGAATAGTAACACGGCGCGTAAAATCGGCAATGCAAATGGCATGACCATATGAATAGTAAAATCTAGTTTTCGTCTAAATTTCAGTCATGCATTTGACCAGGTAAATGATCTTATTTTTGGCTGAAATTTTACAAAAACTTATTTCATATGTTGACTAATTGCATGTAAAATTTGTCGAAAAATTCCATCGTTTGCTGCCTCAACCGGCTGCCCAAAGTTGGGTCCAAAATTGGCTCCCAAAGGGCACCAATTCGGCCCCCACTTGCATTTGGTGCAAAATTGTTTATTTTTTTGTTCTATACCCATTTCAAAGCTTCCCTAATAATGTAATGAAGACTTAGACACTTCCTTTTTAAAATAACTTGATTGTTTAATTCAATTTGGACTAAATAGAGTTCATAAACTCTTTTACCAAAATCATTGAAAACATTAGATTTCATTTGAATTTAAACAACCCAATCACCACATGGATTCAAAAATACCACTCAACAATTGAATTCAAACTCAAACAACACATTTAGGCATCCATAGCAAAAGTTCCATAGATAAATTTTTGGCAAGAAAATGAAAGAAAAATTAATTCTTCCAAGGTAAAGTACCAAACCTTGTATTTTAATTTCCTTTTGCTTTCCCTTCTCTTTCAAGCTCTTCCTTCTCCTTATTTCCACCCTTGCCTACAAAAATTTCACAACACAACCTCAACCATAAACCCTAGAAATTTAGAACATGCACTACCCTTCCATTTCTTTTCAAATTAAGTCCTAATATAACCTTATTAAACCTTAGAAACCTTAATTCTTCCATTTAATTAATCAATATCATCACTACTTAAGTTTTTCCCAAATCCACCATAAGAACCCTAATTTTAATCTTTCAAATTACTTATTAAACCTTAAATTAGGATTAGAAATGAACTTACCTTAGTTTAGGACCTTGGATTCCACCAAAACCTTTGATAATAAACCTTAAAACTTGAAAATCACCACCTTTCTTCCTTCTCCTATGGCTTGAACGACCCTCCTTCTCAAGAGGGAGTTTTTGCTTTCTTCTTTCATGTGTTTTTGGTCCAAATGGCTGCCCAATTTGGCTAATAATGTGTTAAGACAAATGCTTAATTCCAATTGGTCCACTTTAAGGCAAAATGGCCATTTTTCATTGGTACAATTGTCTCTCTCTTTTATTTATTTAAGGCCCAAGCCATTGGCCTTTCTTTTAATCATATTTTGGCCCCTCTTCTTCCCTTTGCGGTAATTTTATGATTTAGGATGTGAAAAGACCAAAATACCCTCCGGCGATTGATTGTCTGTAACTTTTAAACCATGTGGTTCCACGAAGTGAACCACATATGGTTTTGAACCTCTCGACCTCTACTTTCCATTTTTAAGGTCTATTTTAGGTTTCCAAGTCATTTTGAAAAATTACTAATAAGCCCTCGACTTTTTAGAAAATTCCCTTTAGGTCCTTTCTTTGCTCGGGTTTGCCCAGGCTCCGTTTCTATTGACGATCGTTTCATATTCAACCCCTCGACGTCCTCTACGCACTCTTATTTTATTTCCTACTTTGGATTCATGTATAAATTTTAATTAATAATGACCAAAATGCCCCTAGTCTACATGTCTTCGTTTCTCTCTAACGGGGCGTTTCCGAAGAAAGTCATAGTTCACTGTTTTTAACCGGTTTTTCTCTAGTTTCCATTTCATTACACTATCACATACATTATAAAGACTTCCCAGACTGGTCACCCATCGCCGTTAGTTACGCACATTTAACCCTGGTCCTTTAATGAATTATAGCTTAACGGTCTAGGGTTAGCCGGATCTCTTTAGCATGCCTACTTTGTCAGCACGTGTGAATACTGTACACGTAATTACTGTACATACCTGCTATGGCCGGTCGTGACAATTCCTCCCTCGTTAATTTAGGCTTCCTCATAGTTTCTTTGCGTTCCCATGTAGCTTCTTCTACTTTGTGATTCCTCCAAAGCACTTTGACCAATGAGATCTTCTTATTCCGCAACTCTTTGATTTCCCATGCTAGGATTTCTACCGGCTCTTCCTCGTACGTCAAGTTGGGCTGAAACTCAATGTCTTGAGCTTGTATGATGTGGGTTGGATCTGAACGATACCTCCTTAGCATTGAAACGTGGAAAACATCATGTGTTTTACTTAATTCGGGTGGGAACGCCAACTGGTAAGCTACCGGACCTACCCGTTTGATGATCTCATATGGTCCGATGAATCTAGGGCTTAGCTTGCCTTTCTGTTTAAATCGTAATACCTTCTTCCAAGGAGAGACTTTGAGGAATACTCTGTCGCCGACCTCGAACTGTATGTCTTTCCTCTTTAGGTCCGCGTATGATTTTTGCCTATCCGCCGCTGTTTTTAATCGGTTTCGAATGAGCTCTACCTTTTCCTCAGTTTCCTTAACTATGTCTGGCCCCAACATCTTTTCCTCGCTCAATTCTATCCAGCAAAATGGAGTTCTGCATTTCCGACTGTACAGTGCTTCATAAGGAGCCATTTGTATGCTGGATTGATAGCTGTTGTTGTACGCGAATTCCATTAAGCTCAGGTGTTTGTCCCAGCTGCCTTTAAATTCTAAAACGCACGCCCTCAGCATATCTTTCAAAACTTGAATCACTCTTTCCGACTGTCTGTCTGTCTAGGGATGGAATGCGGTACTGTGGTACGTTCGAGTCCCAAGGGCTGTTTGGAACTTCTGCCAAAAATTTGACGTAAAGCGTGGATCTCGATATGATATGATTGAAGTTGGAACTCCATGGAGACGTATGATCTCTTTGATGTACAAGTCTGCCAACTTGTCTAGCGAGTAATCCACACGTACTAGTAAGAAATGAGCGGACTTAGTAAGCCGATCCATGATTACCCAGATCGCGTCATGTTTGTCCCTAGTCATAGGCAATCTTGTGACAAAATCCATAGTAATACGGTCCCATTTCCAGGTTGGAATCTTAATAGGTTGTAGTAGTCCTGAGGGTAGTTGATGTTCCGCTTTCACTTGCTGACAGGTCAAACACTTCGTCACGTGATCCACAATGTCTCTTTTCATTCCTGGCCACCAGTAATACTCCTTCAAGTCCCGGTACATTTTCGTTGCTCCCGGATGCATTGTGTAAGGACTGTTATGAGCTTCTTGCAAAATCTGTTTCTTCAGTTCCTCAGACTTAGGTACCACCATTCTCTTATTGTAGTATAGGATATCATCTGGACGAATTTGATAATCTCCTGACGAATTCTCCTGCGCCTGTTGACTCCACTTCTTCACTTGTTCATCTTCCTTCTGAGCATCACGTATTTGTTGATGTAAGGTAGGTCGCACGCACATTTTTGCAAAGATAGCTCCATCTTCTGTGGGCTCTAATTCTACCCTCATAGCATGTAGCGCTTGCATTGACTTCCTACTAAGTGCATCTGCTACGACATTCGCTTTGCCCGGGTGATAGTTAATCATATAGTCGTAGTTGGCTAACAGTTGCATCCATTTTCGCTGTCGCAAGTTTAAATCTTTCTGAGTGGGCAGGTACTTCAAGCTTTGATGATCCATATAAATGTAACACTTTTCTCCATATAAGTAGTGCCTCCACGTCTTGAAAGCCAAAACAATCGCTGCTAGTTCTGAGTCATGCGTGGGATAATTCTTTTCGTGTGGCTTGAGCTGTCGAGAGACATACGCAATGACTTTGCCCTCCTGCATCAATACACAACCTAACCCGATGTGGGATGCATCGCTATAGATCACAAAATCTTTTCCTGATTCGGGTTGTGTAAGAATGGGCGCTTCAGTAAGTTTTTGCTTCAGCCTTTCAAAACTCCATTGGCAAGCATCGGTCCACTGGAATTTAGCATTCTTCTGAAGTAGCTTGGTCATAGGTGTGGCGATCATGGAAAACCCTTTGACGAATCTCCTATAATATCCTGCTAACCCCAAGAAACTACGAACTTCCGTTACTGTCTTAGGTGGCTTCCATTCCAATACTGCTTCTATTTTCTTGGGATCAACCCTTATTCCTTCTGCCGACACAATATGTCCCAAGAAGGCTACTTCTTCCAACCAAAATTCACATTTGCTGAATTTAGCGTATAACTGCTTCTCTCGCAGGGTTTGCAAAACGATCCTAAGGTGGCGATCATGGTCCTCTCGATTCTTTGAATACACCAATATGTCATCAATGAATACAACCATGAACTGATCCAAATACGGGTGGAAGATTCTGTTCATCAGATCCATGAATACTGCAGGTGCATTCGTTAATCCGAAAGGCATAACAATGAATTCATAATGTCTATAGCGAGTTCTGAATGCGGTTTTTGGTATGTCTTCATCTTTGATTCCCAATTGATGATAACCCGATCGTAGATCGATTTTTGAAAAGACTCCAACACCTTTGAGTTGATCAAACAAATCGTCTATGCGAGGTAGCGAATACTTGTTCTTGATGGTCAGCTTATTGAGTTGACGCTAATCCACACACAACCTTAGGGATCCGTCTTTCTTTTTCACGAACAATACTGGCGCTCCCCATGGTGACACGCTTGGCCTAATGAACCCCTTGTCTAAAAGTTCATGTAGCTGTACCTTTAGTTCTTTTAGCTCTGCTGGCGCCATTCGGTAAGGTGCGATGGATACTGGTGCAGCTCCCGGGTACACGTCTATGGTGAATTCCACCTCTCATTTAGGTGGTAATCCAGGTAAGTCGTTAGGAAATACGTCGGGGAAATCGCAAACAGTAGGTATATCTTGTAGCTTCAGTGCCTCTTCTTTCGCTTCTAACGCGCATAACAGGTATGCCTCGCAGCCTTTTTGCACTAACCTCTTAGCTGTCATAACGGAACTGATGTTAGTTAGATAGTCCTTCCTCTTTCCCACTAAGGTCACTTCGTCGCCGTCTGACGTATGCAAAGTAACTCTCTTCCTTTTACAGTCAACCGGTGCATCGTGTTTGGCCAACCAATCCATCCCAAGGATAGCATCGAATTCTTGAAATGGTAGTTCAAATAAGTCTCCCCAAAAGATACGTCCGTGTATCTCCACGGGGCAATCTTTCACTACTTTCCTCGTAATCACCTCACTCCCTAATGGGCTAGTAACTAATATTCCTTCTTCCTCTAGTTCTACCTTTAAGTTCCCAAGTTTTTCATTTTTCATGCATATATATGAGTGTGAAGAACCCGGATCTATTAAAACGTAAAGCGGAACTCCAAACATAGACAACTGACCTGCAATCACGTTTAGCACTTCTTCATCTTCTCGCCCCCTCATAGCATACATTCTAGCAGGAGCCCTCGCTTCTGGTCAATCCACGTCTCAGACTGCACGCGTGACGGATTTCGCCCCTACCTCTGCCTCGGCCTCGCCCTGCTGCCGCTTGCGATCCCTCAGTCTCCCTAGGTAGATTCTGCATTCGCTGGGGACACTCTCGCATAAGGTGGTCTAAAGATCCACATATGCAGCATGTAAATGTCCGACCCCAACATTCTCCCGTGTGGCGGCGTCCGCATTGATCACAACGTGGATTAGTATTTTCGCCTTCATTACCTCTCAGACCGGTAGAAAAGTTACCTCCACTTTGATTGAATCCTCTTCCTTGCCCTCTTCCGGATCGTCCGGTACTAGCGACTGAGGTGACTTGACTTGGGCCACCGCGATTCGATCCCTGACTATAACCCCGACATTGACCGCCTCCTATGGAACCACTACCTCGGAATCGCTTCCTTGATGATTGGTAGTTTCCCGAATAGTTTTGGGTATCTCTCTTCTGTTTCATCTTCTATCTTCTATTCTGCTCATCAGACTGACACTGCTCCACTTCAATAGCTCGGGTGACTAACACAGAAAATTCCTTAATATGAGCAGCAATCAGCTGCACCTTAATCTCATTATTCAATCCGTCTAAGAATTGTTTACATCGATCTTCCTCATCTTCTATCGCTTTCTTAGCATACCTGCTTAATATGGTGAACTCCCTTTCGTACTCTGTCACTGTCATTCGCCCCTGCTTCAAGTGTAGAAACTCTTTCCTTCTGGCGTCGAGATATGCTTTAGAAATAAACTTTCTCTTAAATTCTCTCACAAAGAAGTCCCATGTCCTCTGCTGTGGTGGAACTCATTGTTGGACTGTGTCCCACCAGACATACGCTTCTTCCACTAACAAGGAAGTAGCGCACACAACTCGCTCCTTTGGAGTACACTGTAACTTATCTAAGGCTCGTACCGTTCCTTCCAGCCAATACTCGGCTGTAGAAGAATCATCGTCCCTTCGGGCCCTAAACTCCTTCGCCCCGTACTTTCTTATCTTTTCAATTTGGGGTTTCCTTTCCCCTCCCACAGCAGGTACTGGTACGAGTGCTGGCGCTGGTGGTGGTGGCGGGGCGGCGCCGGCTATCTGCTGTAATACGGCAGCCATTTGTTGCAACATTTCGTTGGGGATAGGAGCATCAGCTGGTGGTTGCTCGGATGCAGGTGTCTCTGATATATGCGTTTCTACAATTCGGGAGGCCTGAGACTCGACCTTCTCCTCTATATCATGCTGCGCTGCTTGTGACATCTAAAGAACAGAGCAAAACGTATACAATCCCATCATCAGTAACGACCCAGACCAACCGCATTATATTACCCTAGGTGGCATGTATATAAATATAAAATTCTTAAATAACACATATACAACACAACTTTTATTTATTTCCAAGCAAAAGTATTTACATTACTAGGAAGCCCTTATGTAAATTCCAAAATTTAGGACTCCTTACTACTATATCATCATGTCATACTACCATACAATATCTACACGATACCCCGATGTCACATATGTACATAACCAAAAGGACCTCCAAAAAGCAACACATCTCAAAGCTCAGTGAGTAGGTGCCCTAGGTGAGGTAGCACTTTCAGACAAATACTCTTCTATCTCAGGATTAAACTCTGGGTCATGCGATGCTTTACCAGGTAAGTGCTGGCCTAGCTCCTGGACCCTCTCCTGCAAAGCACGGATCTCTCTATGTGCTACCCCAAGACTCCTACAGGCACTATCAAACTCCACTCTATGACTAAGCCTGTCCTCCTTTAACATCAGCACGTCTCTCCTCAAGGAGATAATCATCTCATGTGCTAATCTCAAGTCTTCACGATCCTGTAGACTTCGATCTGCCAGGATATCTATGGTATCATCTTGCTACTGCACTATCTGCTTTAGCCTCTCTACTTCCATCCTCAGCTCCCTCATCTCATTGTTTCGATCATCCATAATTACTCCTGTTATAATTAGAATAACATAACTAACAATACTACACACATGTATTGTTACATATTTAGAACCCCTAACCTAACCCTATGTGTCATACATTTAAGGTTTAGTTCAACTAACTACCCAGGACCGGCTAAACCGGAGCTCTGATACCAAAAATTGTAACACCCCTTCCCGGCCTACGTGTGTAAGCCGAGTAGAGGCGCCACACTAACCTAATGTTGCTACCAATTTTACTTAGTCAAATTTTAGTTCCGATTTTTTTTTTGAAATTTGGCCAGAGGTTCGCCTAGAAATTGGGTCCCAAGTGTTGACAAAACTGGTTTTTCTGATTTTTAAAAACATTTTTTTTACACAACAAATGCGAACACAATCAGTCTCAATACACTCCCAATGAATCCCCCTTATAACCTCAACTACAAACCTGCAAGAAGAATTCACACTTCTAGTACAAAATAAAGTAGAGGTTTATTATTATGACATACAACTAACGTACAGTATAACATAGTAATTCTCAATCTTATATATATATACATGTCACAACTAGTTAACTCAAAATGGAAACTAAGAGATCTACCCTGAGATGCTATGGGTCTGGTCGTCGCCTCCCAAGAGTTAGCTACTGCTCCGAACCTACGAGTCAAGGAAAACTTAACTCGCTGAGCAATGTCGCTCAGTGGGTACTTTACCAATGGAAATAAAAGTAAAGAGTATTTGTACAAGCAAGGCAATAAAATATATGAATGTTAAATACTATAAGCAATAAAATATAAAGCTCACTTCAATGAAATAAAAACGTACTTCCCAAAAAAGAATTTCAAGTTTTTCAAAAGATTTCAACTAAAATTGTAAAATATTCACAATTCAACTTATGCCATAAAATAGTCGTGTCATAGTGTGTAAATTTTTGCTCTACTAGTAAAAGTAGAACCACAGCGATAAGGCAGTGGCCCTCACCACTGTAACACAGGTGGCCCTCACCACCGATATCAAATCACAGGAATGGCCCTCACCATCCTGGTTATAACCAATGGCCCTCACCATTGGCCACAATGGCCCTCACCATTGAGTTCAGATCATAACAATTCAATCACAATATTAAGTAGTACTGCATAAGTTAGTATAGTGCACTATACCCTTATCTACCAAGTTCAACCACCAAGTAGAGCATAAGGGTTTAAAATTCAAATCCAAGATTTCCACAAATTTTCAAATGATTTGCACATCCCTTTTCATTTTTACCAATTCATGCCATTTCGTCGTGTACTAACTCTGTGGCTAAAGGCCGTTTCATTTCCAAGTGTTTACCACCATTCCCAGTCATTTCCACACACTTCAAATCACATTAGAACAATTCCCAAAAATGACCAAAAGAATAGTAACACGGAGCGTAAAATCGGCAACGCAAATGGCAGGACCATATGAATAGTAAAATTTGGTTTTCATCTAAATTTCAGTCATGCATTTGACCAGGTAAATGATCTTATTTTTAGCTGAAATTTTATAAAAATCTTATTTCATATGTTGACTAATTGCATGTAAAATTTCGTCAAAAAATTCCATCGTTTGCTGCCTCAACCGGCTTCCCAAAGTTGGGTCCAGAATTGGCTCCCAAAGGGCACCAATTCGGCCCCCACTTGCATTTGGTGCAAAATTGTTTATTTTTTTGTTCTAAACCCATTTCAAAGCTTCCCTAATAATTTAATGAAGACTTAGACACATCCCTTTTAAAATAACTTGATTGTTTAATTCAATTTGGACTAAATGGAGTTCATAAACTCTTTTACCAAAATCATTGAAAACATTAGATTTCATTTGAATTTAAACAACCCAATCACCACATGGATTCAAAAATACCACTCAACAATTGAATTCAAACTCAAACAACACATTTAGGCATCCATAGTAAAAGTTTCATAGATAAATTTTTGGCAAGAAAATTAAAGAAAAATTAATTCTTCCAAGGTAAAGTACCAAACCTTGTATTTTAATTTTCTTTTGCTTTCCCTTCTCTTTCAAGCTCTTCCTTCTCCTTATTTCCACCCTTGCCTACAAAAATTTCACAACACAACCTCAACCATAAACCCTAGAAATTTAGAACATGCACTACCCTTCCATTTCTTTTCAAATTAAGTCCTAATCTAACCTTATTAAACCTTAGAAACCTTAATTCTTCCATTTAATTAATCAATATCATCACTACTTAAGTTTTCCCCAAATCCACCATAAGAACCCTAATTTTAATCTCTCAAATTACTCATAAAAACCTGAAATTAGGATTAGAAATGAACTTACCTTAGTTTAGGACCTTGGATTCCACCAAAACCTTTGATAATAAACCTTAAAACTTGAAAATCACCACCTTTCTTCCTTCTCCTATGGCTTGAACGACCCTCCTTCTCAAGAGGGAGTTTTTGCTTTCTTCTTTCATGTGTTTTTGGTCCAAATGGCTGCCCAATTTGGCTAATAATGTGTTAAGACAAATGCTTAATTCCAATTGGTCCACTTTAAGGCAAAATGGTCATTTTTCATTGGTACAATTGTCTCTCTCTTTTATTTATTTAAGGCCCAAGCCATTGGCCTTTCTTTTAATCATATTTTGGCCCCTCTTCTTCCCTTTGCTGTAATTTTATGATTTAGGATGTGAAAAGACCAAAACACCCTCCGGCAATTGATTGTCTATAACTTTTAAACCGTGTGGTTCCACGAAGTGAACCACATATGGTTTTGACCCTCTCGACCTCTACTTTCAATTTTTAATGTCTATTTTAGGTTTCCAAGTCATTTTGAAAAATTACCAATAAGCCCTTGACTTTTTACAAAATTTTCTTTAGGTCCTTTCTTTGCTCGGATTTGCCTGGGCTCCGTTTCTACTGACGATCGTTTCATATTCAACCCCTCGACGTCCTCTACACACTCGTATTTTTATTTCCTACTTTGGATTCATGTATAAATTTTAATTAATAATGACCAAAATGCCCCTAGTCTACGTGTCTTCGTTTCTCTCTAACGGGGCGTTTCCGAAGAAAGTCACAGTTCACAGTTTTTACCCGGTTTTTCTCTAGTTTCCATTTCATTACACTATCACATACATTATTAAGACTTCCCAGACTGGTCACCCATAGCCGTTAGTTACGCACGTTTAACCCCGGTCTTTTAATGAATTATAGCTTAACGGTCTAGGGTTAGCCGGATCTCTTTAGCATGCCTACTTTGTCAGCACGTGTGAATACTGTACACGTAATTACTGTACATACCTGCTATGGCCGGTTGTGACAAATTGCCCCAAACTTAGATCATTGCTTGTCCTCAAGCAACAAGAATAATCTCATTCACAAAGAGCCTCATTATATGTTAAATATTCTCAGAATTTTGGTATCCAAAAATGTAAAAAAATAAATTTTTATTCAATTCTAAATCAAGTTCCATAACTGTACTTACTTCATCCTCTCCTTGTTTATTCATGAAGTTTAGCCAATTGTAACCAATTGGTGCACCTTAGATAAGATTATATTTCCTTTGCATTAATGAAAGATTAATAGAGTTCAAAAAAACTCACCTATTCTCATATGCATGTTTAATTAAACTTTCTCCACAAATATACCTTACTAACTCATGGAAAATTAAAAGGTTTTTATGGCTTTTAATGTGGTCTAAAAAGGATTAAGGCTAAAGTGACGCTAAAAAATTAGGTTTTTTTTATCTTTTAAATACCTTCCAAGTTTTTTTTAATATATTTTTTTAATATTTTCCTCCAAACTTGAAGTTTTATTCATAGGAGCTATTTCATTTTATATTATGTCTCCAATTGAGCATATATAATTTAAAAATATACTAAAAGATAATCAACCACAAAGGGTGAATATTCAATTAGGGCCACTTTAATAAAAAAAAAACAAGCTAAAATATTCAATTTGGCTCAAAGGGGACAACTAGATTTCAAATATGGTAGATATAAGAATTTAGCTACACAAACAATGCCTAAATCATCTTTTTCCTTCTTAGCAAGGTTCAATTTTGCCTCAAAAGTTCTTTTAAATATATTCTAGGCTAAGGCATAGGATAATAAAAAATAAATGACAAAATAGTATGAGTCCTTTCTAAGTAAACATACACAATTGATCACTTTCAACTAAAATCAAGAACTTATTCAGGTGCAAATTCATAAAGCACGGTATTTCACAAAATCTTTATCTCAAAATTTAAAATTTTAAGAGATAAATTTAAGTATATCAATATAATTAGCATCATTGAATCAAATAAGTATTAGCCTGTTATGAACTCAATCATTTAAGTGCAAGATATTAAGAAAAAAATTTAAAATTTTTCTTCATGCCAAAATATAATTTTAGTAGATACCCTATATCTCAACATTTATGAAAGAGTAAATACATTCAAAATGGAATATAATACTTTACTAAATTTTTAGGGCTAAACTCTTCCAAACTTGAAGCTTGCCACTGTCCTCAGCGGTTTAGGCATTGGTTGGTTGGGGGGGTTATGCATGCCCATTCTTGATTTTGCCCTTTTCTATAAGAATCTATCTAAGAGCTCATATCCATCCAAGTTCAACCTAAAAACAAAAACATGAAACACAAAGCCAAAAAATAAAAACAAAATAAAAAATAAAAGTTCAAATAAAACATTTGGTTGGCTCCTAATAAGTACTAATTTATAGTCCTTAGCTTAACTATAACTTTTTAGTACTCAAGGTGAAAGATCACAAATTACTTCCTTTTTCACTATGTTGCTTGCTATAGTTGACTTGGAATTTTGCTTTCCAAGTTCTTTATACCCTTCAATTGGTGTTTGTGAGCTTGATGAGGCTGATTTGTATTTTCCTTCCTTTGAATTGGAGTTTTGATTTTGGCAATCCTTGGAGGCATTCGAAGATTTGTTCATGTTAATTTTCATTTGTTCATCTCCAATCTTTGAAGTGAGTTTGCCATTTTTCACATCAATTATAGCTCCAATCGTGACTAAAAGGGATTTCCCAAAAATCAATGGAGCATCTACGTCTTCATATAAATCCACAATCATGAAATCAACAGGGATGTATAATTTTTCCATTTTTACAAGCACATTTTCTGCAAGTCCTTTTGGGCATTTAACAGATTTATCTACAAGTTGCAATATTAAATTGGTAGATTTTTTTTGTGCAAGTTTTAATTTCCTGAAAATAGATAAAGGCATTAAATTAATACTAGCACCTTAATCACATAATGAAATTTGAAAATTAAATCTACTAATTTGACAAGAAATTGAAATACTCCCTAGGTCTTCAAGCTTAGTGGGAAGTATGTTTGGAGAATTTGATCTGCACTCTTCAGTAAGTGTAATTGTAGCAGTTTCTTCCACCTTTTTCTTTAGAGGAATTGGTGGCTCATAAGGTTTTATTTCTTGTTTACCATATGCCTCCTCCTTTTCATCTTCGATCTTGCTTATTGTTGGTTTGGAAGAAGAGATTTGCAAATTTTGGATCTCTTTTGAAGAATTCTCAAGCTTTACTTTATTTAGGAAAACATCATTACAATGTTATCTTGGATTGATTTTCGACTGGCTCAGATGTGCCCCTTGAGGTCTAGTATTAAGAGAACTTGCTATTTGACCAACTTGAATTTCAAGATTTCTATTGTGAGTTGCAATTTGCTTAACCCTTGATTCAAACCTGTCATATTATTTTTCTAGCTTAGCAAATCTTTCTAAAGTTGCCCCAATAAATTTCTCCAAAGCTAATTCATAAGATGGTTTACTTTCAGGTTGATGAATTTAGCTTTGATTTTGATTTCTCACAAAAGGAGGTTCATAGGGCACCTTATTTTGGTTGCCCTATGATAGATTTGGATGATTTCTCCATGTGGGATTGTAAGTATTACCTTGAGGGAAATTCTGAGGGTTGCTCTGGTTGCCGACAAACTATACTTGTTTATGCTTTTGGCAAAGTGCAGTTTGATGATTACCTCCACAACTCTCACAAATAGATGAAGATGATAGTTGATGTGTTCTAATGTTTTAGCAATCGCATCTACCTTAGCTGAAAGTAAGGATAGATTATCAACTTCATATAAATTGGCCACTTTCTTAGGAGTACTCCTTTTGGACGTCCAATGGTAGTTGTTTGCTACCATTGCTTCAATTAAATCAGTTGCTTCATAAAGGAGCTTTATTCATAATTGCACCGACGACTACTGCATCTATTGTGCCTTTGATATTTGGATGAAGTCCATTATAAAAAGTTTGAATTAAAAGCCATTCAGGGATTTCATGGTGGGGACATTTTCTTTGCAAATTTTTAAACCGTTCCCTAGCTTCATATAAAATTTCCCCATCTTGTTGAATGAAGCTTGTGATAATATTTCTCAATTTATCCATTTTCACAGGTGAAAAATATTTTGTTAAGAAATCAGCGGCTAATTGATCCCATGTAGTAAATGTACCTGGTGCTTTAGAAATGACCCAATCCTTTGCTTGATCTTTAAGAGAAACTGGAAAAAATTGCAAACAGATTGCATCATCAGACACTCTATTAATTTTAGAAGTGTCACACATTTCTAAAAAAATTAGAGATGTGAGCATATGCATCTTCATGTGGCAAACCATAGAAAATTGATTGTTGAATCAAATTGATAAGTGCAGGCTTAAGATCAAAAGTGTTGGCTTGTACTGGTGCTTTAACTAAGCTAGACCTTGGTTGAGCTGAAGGCATAACATATTGCTTAAGGGTCATATTCTGTGGATCTCCCATGTTTGATTCTTTGACAGATAAATTCGTAGAATTATCTATTTTATGAATTTCTACTGAAGTTTCTTCCTCCTTTTACTTTTCTTTTCTCTCCCTATTCTTCTTCTTACAAAACCGTTTAATTTCTGAATTATATGGCTCAAGTTTTAAATTTGGATTTCTGCACATATAAATCAAAACTAAAGAAATAATGCAAAAAAGTAAAAATCCAAAGCAACAATAGTTTAATATTATTAATATTAGAATGGTTGCTTCCCCAGCAACAACACCAAAAACTTATTAGCCTCCTTGGAAAAGGTATAAGCTTATGTTGCAAGTGCACAAATCATTAATAAGTAATATAATGATAAGTAGAGTATTGTTCCTACGATGAGCATAATTCTAAATACCAAACAATTAAACTGATTATTATTTGGATAAACAAATTTGATTTGTGATTAAACAAAACTTTGAATAGAATAAATTTCTAATACTTTAAGACTTAGGGTTTAGTCACCATAGACCCTTAACTTTGGCCCTAAATCTAGCTTGATCTCGATTAATAGAGGCTTAGTCAAGTTTGGTCCATTACTAATGGCTTAAACCTAGTTTAAAGCTTTTAATTAGATTGGTCCAATTTTATAAGGCCTAAAAAAATTGGTTCAGCCTTTAAAGTCCTAAAATAGTCTGATTCGAAGTTCAAATGGGTTTGGTTTGGCTTTATTAGGTATGGCCCATGTAGTGTCAAATTTGGCCTACCCAATTCGATATGGACATTATCCATATTGAATTGGATGAGTCCAATTTGATATGGAAAACATCCATATCAAATTGGACTATCCAATTCGATATGAAAGCTATCCATATCGAATTAATTAAGGTTTAATTTGATATGGACGGGTTCATGTTGAAATAAATTAATTTTAATTTAATATGGTTCTTGTTTTTTTGGTACTTAATTCGAGTTGTGCTTAATTTGGAAATTGGGATTAAGCTCAGATTAAGCTTAGTCTTTACTGATTTTAACCTAATTGATTCCTATAAATAGGCAGCTTTAACAATTAAATAAGAGGAGGAAGGTGATTAGTAACAAAGACAATTAAAACACAATAATTAAGGAGGTAGTGGTCATTGCCTCAAAGCTTGCTTCATTCATCTAAGATTAAAGTTGGTTAGGTAATAGCACGGGTTTGACTCAACTTATTGATATTGGAGGAGCCAACACGCAGGTTTAGTTTTCAAAGCTTAATTTCTTTTAAACATCCAATAGATATATTCATCCATTATGGTATCATTAAATGACTTACATATTAGGAAGTTATTTTAATATAGTAACAATGATAGTGTTAATTAGATTCTAGTAGCAGTAGATATTTTAAAGATTGTTTATTTTTAGTAGCTAAAAAATTTTGTTTGTAATTTTATAAGTACTAGTAATCTTGGTTCATTGTTTTAAACCCTAATTTCTAAAACACAAACCCTAGTCCTAAAACCCTAATTCCCAATATCCTAAATCCAAAACCCTAAATCCCAAAATCTTAAATCCTAAATACCTAATCCTAATCTAGAAAACCCTAATCCCCAAATCAAAACCAAAAAACCCTAATTTTCATCACAAAAACCCTAATTTCATATGTATAACCTTAATATTATATGATTAATGCATAACATAAGATTAAACCTTAGATTTCATGATTTAATTTATTGTCGTATGCTTATGATCGACTTTTATGATAGACTGAATGTTTTCTATGAATGTTTTAATTACGTTTATTTAATTATTTAAGATTTTGAGTATTTGTAAAAGGAATGTTTCCGGGTGCATTAATTATTTTAATTACTTATTTTAATTTTAAAAAAATTATGAACCTATATAAGGGACATGTTTCTACTTTTTCGGTGGGTGTCCCATTTTATTTAAGTTGTAATAATATTTGGACATTTGTAAGGATATATTTCCATTCTCGGATGGGTGCCCATTGTGTTTGGTTGATTTTAATAATATGATAAATGTTTATTTTATAATTGTATGTAATATGGATAATACTGTAATAATTTAAGAATTTTATAATATTTAAACTTGAAAATGAGGTCAGTTCCAATGAACCAGGCTTTATGGAGGTGCCAGGTCATTCTCACATTCCACTCTTAAATAAGAATCAATTTAATCCTTATGTCTACTCTCGTGATCATGAGTAATTAAACCAATTCATTAGGTTTTGTGAGAATCTTGAATCCATCTCTTACGTGTAATACTTATCTCTAAGTAAAAACTACTTAAGATTGTTATCCCCTTAGACTAATATTGTGCTTCCACTCTCGTTTCATCACATAAAATCTCAATTCAATTAATTATTAGCCAGATAATTAAAGTATTAAGATTAAAGATAACAAAATAATTAATGGTTAAAATAAATTAAACAAAATGAGCATTTTATAACTCCATGATAAACTTAATATAAGGGACCAACTCTAAATAAGATTAGTTCTTCATTGTTGAAATAAAAACATTGCAAATCTTAAAAATGATAATTAAAAACATAATTTAAAGAATAAAAAAATACAAACTCTGTTTCTTTGAAGAACTCCACTTGGATCTTGAATTCCTCTTAGAACCAATTTTTTACTCTTCTTCTCTAAGAAACTCTAAACTAAATTTATTTATTGGATGAATCTAATCTAATTCTTATGTATTTGATCTTGGGATAAAATGTGTTTATATAGAGTGCTTGGAAACTTCTTTAGTGGAGAAAAACTAGAAAGGTGAGTACAACTTAGTTGGTTCTTCATTTTCTAAAATTTCTACTCAAAGTCATGAAAGTCTGCTCCACGGGCGTGTCATATGAGTCCCACGATTGTGGCCTGAGTTGGAATGGACTATTTCAAGCAACTTTCCAACTATAAATGGTCAGCAAAGTAGGCCACGAGCATGGTGTTTGAATTCCATGATCGTGGCTTTTGAATACAAGCTGTAAACTTTGACTTTTCTTCCTTCTCTTCTCTTAGGCAGTAGGAAAACTCATCCCACGGGTGTGGACTTAAAATCCCACGCCCCTGCATAATTGTGTGGCTCAAAATGAAGAGAATACTCTTCAAAACATAGCTAAAACCAATCCCAAGGTCGTGGCTTTACATCCCCACGATCGTGCACTTCAAAATGCTTCTGCCTGTGCAATTTTTACCCATTCAACCTTTTTCTGGACGTCTTGATTTCTTGTCTTTAAATGTATTTTCAAGTTCATCGACATGTATGGTGATTTATATGACCATATAAATTCATTTTTTCCATTTTTGAGCTCGTTTGAATCTCCTTTTTAATTTTCTTTAATTTTCCAAAATTTTTAGCCAAAATAAACTATTTCTTCTTACTTGTAACTCCATAGTTGAAATAATGAATATTCTAGCTTTCATAACAAAAATTGATCAAATTCAATTGATAACAATAAAAATATGACTAGAATAATCACAAAATTATATGTAAAATATGACCTTATTATTGACGATAGCAAGTAATCGATTGGTCATTTTAGTGACATTCTCATTTGTCTTCATTTTAAAGAGTTCATACTCATGCACAAGTATTTAGGTTTTGGTGTCACTTGGTTAGTACCCTCATGATAATTCTCAAGTGTTTCCTAAATGCTATATGCACAAATAAAATGTTGGACTCTTTCAACCTCTTCTCTAGACATAGAGTTTACTAAAATGGAGGTAGCTCTATTATTCTTATAAAGAGCTTTCTTTTGAGCATCGGTCCATTGCGCTCTAGGAATTTTCACTTGCACACCATTAACTTCTTGAGTGGGAGGTTTCTATTCATTAATTACACATTTTCAAAGCTCAATTCCTTCACTATCTAGAAATAAATACATCTTGTGTTTCCAACAAGAGTAATCAGTTCCATTAAAATAGGGTTTTAGGTAGGAATTTAAATTACCATGAGGGAATAGAGAAAGCAGAAGTAGTTTAGGAAGGAGTTATTATCATTATGGATATAAAATTAAGCTTTATGAAATTTGAAACACCAATACCAATTGTTGTCCCAAGATTGTAACCAAGAGGGAGGGTGAATTGGTTGTCTTTGTAAAGTGATGGGAAATTAAAATTTAAAAGCAAGGTGTGAGTGGAGATTTTCACTACCACTCCCGGTGGAATGTTTCTTGAGATTTCGACACTATTAGGCTCTGAGCTTTAGAGAACATGAGCCTAAGTCCGAAAAATTAGAGTTGCCACCCGGATGAGCTGGGAAAGAAATAGAAATGGGTGAATAACTCAATTCCTAAGGAATCTCCAACCTTCCTATTGGGTTTGGAAAGTTGGGTACACATGAGGAAGGTAAGAATGACCCAACACCCCCATAATGTCTGATTTATTGGAACCTCCTTTTCAGGTCTAAATATTATTAAAATTTTAAATTATTATAATATTATTCATATTACATGCAATAGTAAAAAATAAATAATCATATTATAAATTAAAAAAATAAGCCAATAAATATAATGGGCACCCATACTAGATGAAAATATATCCTTACAAACATTCAAAATCCATAAAACTAAATAAAATAGGACACCCACTAAAATGTGGAAACGTGTCCTTACAATTATCCAAAGTCCATAATTAAATTACATAGACTTGATAAGATAAGACACCTACAAATGGAAACATGTATTTTACATTGTCCTCAAGATTCAAACGATAACAAATAATTAGAAATTATAAACACATAAATAACTATCATACACATAGTCATTAAACAATCATAAAAGTAGGGTTTAATTAAAAGGAAATTAAAATTGCAATCCACTAGCACATCTTAATATTAACCCGTAACGAAATATAATGTGCAACTCACATGGTGGTCCTGCTAGTTGGTTAGCAGGTGGAGATTAAGGGGGTAGCACCCCTAAAAAGTAAACGATTTACAAGATAGAGTTTTGTTATGGAATTAAGGTTTGGTTGTGGAATTAGGATTTGAATTGCAAAATTAGGGTTTTATGGTTTAAATTCTATAACTAGGGTTTTAATGTATGAAATTAGGGTTTTAAGGCTAAGCTAGGGTTTTTTAGAAAATAAACTAAGACTAAAACATGTGAACTAAAGTTTTAAAATGCAAATTCCGGTTTTTGAATACAAATTAATACTGACCATGCAAACGAGGGTTTTGGAAATTAAACTAAACATGTAACCAGTGGTACAAGATTAGGGTTTAATGTTAATTTAAGTTTCGAATCAAATTAGGAACTGAGGTTTGTTGCATGAAGTTTTCAAAGTCAATTTTATAATGCAACATTACAACGTGTTTTATTCATGAACCAAAATGAATATGATTAATTGAAATTTAAACAAAAGAATAAGATCATATCCGCGTCGTAGGCTCCGTCAAATTTAATTTGTTGAACGAAGCTTGATGAATACTACTGCCTAGATCAATCTAAACCTTGGTTGAGCGGGGTAATATGAAGACAGTGATTGCTTTGAGCTACTGCCTCTCCTTTATAATTATTGTATTTTAGTTCTGTTGTCTCTATTTGTTTTCTTAATTAATTACTCTCTGTCTCTTTTCTCTTCTTAATTTCCTCTTGCTTTTCAGTGATTATGGTTGCCCCCCCCCCTCGTGTCCTCCATCTTTATATTTATAAACATTAATTAGTGAAACCCGGCCGAGCAATCCTCATTTGAATCAAACACCTTCTGCTGCTTGTCCCAATCCTATTAGAATTCCAACACAATTAAAACTAAACTCCAACCCAAATTAAAGACTAATGGCGAATTTGGCATGACCATGACTCATGTTGAATTTGGCATGCCAACTCATGGCTAATTTGGCATTCCAAATTGCTTATGAGCTTGGCTCATGGCTAATTTGGCAAGCCAAATTGCTTATGAGCTTGGCTTATATTAAATTTGGCTCATATTTGGCTCATATTGACCTTGGCTAACCCAACTAAACTGAGTTGGTTTGTATTTTAATTGACTCAACTTCAGCTGAACCTAATTCAATCAGATAAAATTTAATTTGGGCCTTTCATTAAAAATAAACTTAATTCAGCATCTTTTAATTAAAACCAAATTTGAACTGGACCAAAATTAAGGGTCTACACAAGGTAAGAAGAGAGTAGAGAGCTAGAAGATTGAACACAAAGGATTTATAGTAGTTCGGATTCCTCAATTCTATATCCACTTCCACAACAACTTAATGATGTTCCACTAGTATTGATTTTTTACAAGCTTAACTCTAACTTGGTGTTTTCATAAGTTCACAATAAACTTTTACAATGGATTTGAGAATTCATCACAACCAAATAAAAGTTTTACCCAAGCTCACTCTAGACCTAGTATTTTAAAGCTCAAACCAAACTTATACAATGGTGTTTAATAGTCACACCCAACAATCAAAGTTTCTTTTACTAGAAGATGCTTTCTCTTTGTAAAATCCAAAGTTTCTTGACCTATTTATAGTCATCAAAAGTCCAACTAGTTGCTGTGGTGAGATGGTAATGGATTTTACTTTTATTGATCTGGTCCATTTTCTTTAATCTTTGTAGAGTGGTGTCTAGCAGTCACCATACATGTTGTAGAGTCAGTATACATACTGTGTGCTTGCTCTGATTTCTTGAGTGATTGTTCAATTTGAATTTTCCTAATAGATCTTTCCAACAGTTGATGCAAGTTGCCCGATAAAAGCGATGGTGCCATCCCTAGCCACCCTATCTTGTCTTGCGATTGCACAACATGAATGTGCGATTGCACAACATAGTTTTTGGTTGTTGTACCATAATTCTTCTTCCACATGTCCATTTTTCATTGGCTTATGAGGCTGGCATTGGAATTCAAATGTCTTGAACTCTCGCGATCGCACAAGGCAGAAAGTCTCCTTGCACTGTCTCGCTTATGTATCTTTTTGAGTTTTTCCTTCTAGCTCTTATGCGGTCACTCAATAAGTGGAGTGGTCACACATTTGCTTGGGCAGCCATATCAAAAGAAAAGAAAAGAATAGTTCAAACACAGAGAAGATCATGTTCATTGGTGCAGCAACTATCTAACCGCTATATGATCATATAACCGCACTAATGCAATGTCAGACAAAACATTAAATGGAGAACATGAAAAAAGTTATAGAATAGATCACAATCATAGTGTGTGGTGAAGATATGGCTGCCCAAGAAATTGTACGACTGCTCCACTTGCTGAGCAACCACACAAGAGCTAGAAGGAAAAACTCAAAAAGATACAAAATAGTTCACGGTGAGGCTGTGCAATGAGACTCTCAGCTTGTGTGACTGTGAGAGTTCATGATATTTGAATTCTAGCGCCAACCTCATGAGCCAATGAAAAATGGACACGTGGAAGAAGAATTATGGTACAATGGTCAAAAACTATGTTGTGTGACCGCACGTTCAAGTGTGATTACAAGATAAAACAGGTTGGCTAGGCATGGCACCATCATTCCAATCAGGCAATTTGCATCAACCGTGTGAAAGATCAATTAGAAAAAATTCAAATTGAGCGATCACTCAAGAAAGTACAGTGAGGACATAACGTGCATAGCGACCACACAACATGTATGGCGACAACTAGACACCACTCTGCAAAGATTAAAGAAAATGGACCATATCAATTAAGTAAAATCCCAATATCATCTCACCACAATGGCAAGTTGGACTTCTGATTACTATATATAGGTCAAGAAACTTTAGATTTAAAAACAGAAAGCATCTTCTAGAAAAAAATAACAACTTTCATGTCTTTACATCAAAATTTTTATTCGTAATCTTTGAGTATTAGGTGTGAGAATTAAACACCATTGTATAAGTTTTGTATGAACTTTAAAATACTAGGTTTTAGAGTGAGTCTGGATAAAACGCTTGTTGGGTTGTGAGAAATTCTCAAATCCATTGTAAAATTTTGGTGTGAACTTGTGAACACACTAAGTTAGAATTGAGCTTGCAAAAATTTAAGACTAGTGAAACCTCACCAAGTTGTTAAGGAAGTGGATGTAAGATTGAGGAATCCGAACTACTATAAATTTTTTATGTTCAATCTTCTAACTCTCTACTCTCATCTTATCTTGCTTTTAAATTGTAATTTTCTATCACTTTACCAAGACAACCAATTCATCCCCACTCTTAGTTGCCATCTGTAGACCCTTAATTTTGGCCCTTAAAAGTTTAATTCTAATTAAATTCCAAATAAAGTCCAATCCAATTTTATGAAGACTAAACCTAGTCCGGTCCATTTTTTAAAAGCTCGAATTAAAATAGTCCCAATTTTTAAGCCCAAAATAAACCCTGTTCGATTTAAATAGGTATAGGCCATCTTAATTCGACATGAGCTTTGCTCATGTCAAATTTGGACATGTCCAATTAGACATGGGCACCTACTCATGTCAAATTAGACCCAATTCGATATGATTTCTTAATACCGGCCTGTTTAAGTGTCCTAACTCACATCTAATTGAAAGGGATGATGATTTCTAGTAGGTTTAGGATTAGTAAACCTAATTAAACCATAGGATTACCTATAAATATAAGAGAAAAGATAGAGACATGAGAGAGCAACAATTAAAAAGTAGCCACAATAATCAGGAGCGACAGAGAGCAATTAATAAGAAGTAAACAGAAATCAATTAACACCCTCGGCCAGGATTTGAAGAAAGAGAAACAGAAACAAAAAAAGGGGGATTCAGTGACCACGACCAAGGCAGTAGCTAGGCAATTGCCAAATTGCTGGAACTCAACTAAAGAGCTAAATTTATCTAGGCCCTCAACTTATTAAACAGCTAAGCTTGGTTCAAGAAATCTGATTTGGTGGAGCCAACAATGCAAGAACAATTTTTATTAACCTATTCAATTAAACTTATTAATTAATTTTAATACCTTACTTACTATGTTACTAAATCATAAGTGGGATTTTATGAGTCTATTACAGTAAGCTATGAGTTTAAACTCTAATTATGTAAAATCCAAAACCCTAATCAATTAGGTTTAACCTTACTTGCAAGTTTTTAAAACCAAAACCCTAATTTGATCCCTAAAACCCTAAATTTTAGTTTAAAACCCTAAATTTGTTTTAGAATCCATAAAACCCTAATTTTCACTAGAAACCCTTAATCCTATTTCTAAAACTCTAGAAACCCTAATTCAAATCAATAAATCCTAATTTTGTATATTTAATATTTTATTTAAGGTTAAAACCTAGATTTGGTCATTTGATTCATTGTTGTATGTTTATGGTGAACGATCTATTTGTTGTTTTATTTTTTATGAATAGTTTATTATTATTTTGCTTTTGGTGGATGCTTGAATAGTTTAATCGTATTTGATTAATCATTTAGATTCCAAGAATGTAAGAAATATATTTTCACTTCGTGGGTACCTCATTTGTTAAAGTTCAATGTAATTAAATTTATTTTAAGTTTTGGGATTAATATAAAGGACATATTTTCATCAAGTGATGTGTGTCCTATTTTATTTAGTTTTGGACATTGGACGTTATTGTAAGGGTATGTTTTCATCTTGTATGGGTGCCTATTTTTTTATTTGTTTGTTTGAACCTTCTTTGATTTTAATACAATGAATGTTTATTTTACTTTAAACTATATGTAGTATGGATGACATTTTAATAAGTTAAGAATTGAGTAATATTTAGACCTGAAAAGGAGGCTGATTCCAATGAACCGAGTACTATGTGGGTGCTGGGTCATTCTCACCTTCCCCATGCGTATCGAACTTTTCAAACCCAATAGGTGGTTGGGGATTCCTTAGGAATTGAGTCATCCACCCCTTTCTATTTTCTCGGCCCATCCGGGTGGCGGCTCCATTTTTTCTGAGTTTTCGCCCTTGTTCTCTAAGGCCCTAGCCTAACAGTGTCGAAGTCGCAAGAACTATTTCACTAGGAGTGGGGGACAAAAATCCCCACTCACAGTGTTGACTCCACTGGAAATAAGAGAAGTTGATTATGTTGGTCATTATATTATTCTATTCTTTTTTATTATGATATTGTAGACCCTTAATTTTTGACCCAATCCTGTCCAACATGTTTTATTTAGTCTAAAATGATTTTTGTTGTCTAATTGGACCAAAATAATTTTTACTAAATAATTTTTGCTTTAGTATCTAATTTTTATTAATAAAAAATAAAAATAAACAAATAAAAGTCAAAAAATAAAAATCAGAGTCGGAAAAATCGAAGGCGAAAAAATCGTCTCGCGGGCCCGTGGGCATTTCGCCCGCAGGAATTTCCTGCGAGCGAAATAGCTTTTCTATTTCGCCCGCAGCCCGCCCCTACCGCATTTTTCTGTTGCAATTTTTTTCGGCAGCGTAATTTTTTCGACGTAAATTTTTGGAAACCTAATTCAATTAGGTTTCGGTTTCTTTTTTTATTAATATTAATTGCCTTAACTAATTAGGAATAAATCACATCAAACCACTATAAATAAGGACCAAAGGCAATTAATTTAGGGGAGGAAAAATTTCACAGTAGCTTTGAGAATTTGAATCTGAAAGTGAAGTGGAAAAGTAATAATTGAATTCAATTGATTTTTAAGGAACAGAAACACGATTTAAGCAATTCAAAGGCAAAAAAGGCTTGTCTTTGGAGCTTGTTCATCCAAGAAGAATTATTTTTGGAGGAATCATCAAAAAAAGGTATGTATTAAATTCTTTATTTTTTATATACAGTAGCTAAATTTTCCTTTGTTCTTTTAATTCAAAAATCCCAGAACCTAATCCCTTTTGTTCAAAGTTAAAAACATTAATCTGTTGCTTTATTTCCCAAGGAATTTAAAGTTATTAATTTTATTTCTTCAAAACCCCAAAACTCCAATTTACTTTCCAAATTATGTAAACTCTTAAAACATATTCTGTTTCTTATAAAAAAAACCCTAAAATACTTTTTCCAATTATATAAATCTTTTTTATTTATAAAAACTTTAATTTGTTTGGTTTAAACTTATAAAATCTCATGAAATCATCAAATTGTTTTTCTAAACCTTAATTCAAATTCATCACCCGAGACCCAAATTCTAAAACACTAAAACCCTAATTCAACTTCTAAACCTAAAATATTAAACTTTAACTCCTTTAAAACCTTAAATCTTAATTTTTTTGCTAAGCCCTAATCCTTTAAAATATTAAAAAACCATAAAAATATAAATATTTTAAAATTACACAGTAGCTTGATATCATCATTTAAAACCACAAATCAAAACAATTTTAAAGTGTCTAAAACCCTAGTTTCATGATTTCACCATTCAAATATTAATTTAGTTAATCAAAGAGTCTTACCAACCTTTTAAAACATAAAACCCTAATTTATTTTAATTCCATAAAAAGTTACAGTAGCTATAATTGGACTTTTATTTGCTTTATTCAATTCCATATTTGATTTTGCTTTGATTTATCTCTTATGCTTTAATTTATTTAAATTCAATGCTTGGTTTATTTTATTTATCATGGATGGATGTTTATTTTATATTTTGATTAATAGCTTTGATGAATGATTTATTTATGATGAATAGTTATTTACTTTTACCAATTAATTTAGATTTCCAAAAGTTGTAAGAGGTATGTTTCCACTTGGTGGGTACCTCATTAGTTAAACATCATGTGATTTAATTTGCTTTTCTATTTTAGAACCTATGTAAAGGGCATGTTTCTACCTTTCAGTGGGTGTCCTATTTAGGCATGTGATGTAAGGACATGTTTCCATCCTTGGATGGGTGTCCATGTATTTGTTTTGTTTGGACATTGCTTTGATTTTAATATAATGATGCTTTCTTTTAATTATTGTGTGTAATATGGATAATGTTGTTATATTTAAGAATTTTATAATATTAAGACCTGTAAAGGAGGCCGGTTCCAATGAACCGGACATTGTGGGGGTGCTGGGCCATTTCTCACCTTCCTCACACGTACCCAACTTTCCAAACTATTAGGGGGTTGGGGATTCTTTAGGAATCGAGTCATCCACCCCTTTCTTTTTCCCGGCCAATTCGGGTGGCGACTCCATTTTCTCCGAACTTAGGTCCGTGTTCTCTAAGGCCCCGAGCCTAAACAGTGCCGAAGTCGCAATAACCATTCCACCGGGAGTGGGGGCGAAAATCCCCGCTCACAGATATTATCCCTTGCATCACTTAGATTGCATTAGTGCATGAGTTAGAGTGCCCTTGGAACCCATGTTGTGTATATGCAATGGATACCATACTTTCATTTAAGGTATAGAGATCGACCACTATATAACCACTTAAAGCCTTGTACCTTTTGGTATATACTTACTATGGGGACCTAAGCCTTTTCAACGTAAAAACTAAAGCCCATCTAGTTGGCCTAGTAATTTTCCTTAGGTTTACCCTAAATGCTTATTGTTTGACTATTATTAACATATTTTAACTGAGTTATGGCCCATTTGGTTTGCCTTTCTCTAATATGATCTAATTATGGTGTAAATCCAAAATAATTCTTTTAAGGCCCAAAAGACCAAAATTATTTTCAAACTCTTTTTAAAAATGGTTTTTGACATAAAAGCTTTTTAAGATGGGCCAAAAAAACCTTTTTCCTCATGGCCCAAGTTCAAAGAGCAAAAATTATTTTCAAACAAACAATTTTCAATGGGCTCTTAAACATTTATTAAAACTTTTCTTAAATGGGTTTACAACTAGTTAGGTCATTTATAGAATATTAAAATCAATTGTGGGCCTAATTTATACCAAGACTTGTTAATCATGGGCTTATTTGTGGCATGAATTATTAGTCGTTTATTTCTAAATATGAAAAATCTATTCATGATAAACCTTTTTAATTTAGTCTTAATCCACGATAGAGCATAAAAGTTATTCTTCAGTTGACCTAACAGATTAAGGGTTAATTAATAGAAATTATCATGGGCTGATTTTTATTTGAAAATGCAACTCTTGGTTAATCCGTCTGAGTGCATCTATCGAAAATACAATATCCCTTGCTGATATTTTGGTTACCATAATACCTAGAAAAAGAGACTTGCCACTTGTGTGTGGAAGATATAAGGTTGGAAGGAACGTCTTGACTTAATTTGTTTGTTTGTATTATTTTTTACACATGCATACATGCATTGCATCACATAAGCATTGATCCTTTCTGGCTCACTGACCTAAAGTACAATCATTTAAGAGCATACGACAACACCACCTATAATAGTGATTTTGATTCAAGTGTTTCATTAGGAGGATGGATGCAAACCAGCTAAGGGATATAGTCGATGAAGTTGTCAAAGCTTAGATTATGAAGGCTCAGTTGATTGAGGTTCTGGAGATCATCAACAATGAAGTGTCTGCCACTAACATAAAGAAGAAGGGAAAGGCAACTTTAAGGGACAAATCCACTGATCAAATAAGAAATGAGGGGTCAATTCTTATTCTACAAGATCAATTGGGCCATATTCCGACCAAATATTTTAAAGACTTATATGAGGTTGACCTTCATATAAAAGATTGGGAGAGAGAAAAGAATATATATAGTGAAAAAGAGAGCAATAAGGGTGGCCACCATCCTAGTGGGTAAAGTCAAAGGGGACAAAAAGATGTTAAGATAAATGCAACAAATGAGTAGGCAAAGAAGCATAAATTTTCAAACCTGGGGGAACCTTTGTCAAAGATTTTTGAAAATCTAATGAAGATGGATTTGCTACAACCACTAACACCTCGGCCATTGCCATATCCTCTACCACCTAAGCTCAATACTCAGCGGTATTGCCACTTCCATCAAATACTAGGTCATGACACAGATTAATGTATATGTTTAAGGCATGAAATACAGAACCTCATCGATGATGGAAAGATCCTCGCCCTTGACATGCCCAAATAGATGAAGCATCTTTAACTTAAACTCAACAAACTTACCTTGGTTTGAGTGTTGCTCATTTTATTTTGCTTTATTTGATATTTCATTGGAACAATTGTGTTTTTTCAAATGAAAATTGTTTAAATAAATTGCTTTTTATTACATTTGTAATTTTGTTAGTTATGGTTCATTTTGGTGCTCAACCATGATGAATCTAGCTTGATATTCATAAATTAGCATATCTATACATCGTGATTTGAATGACTTTACTAGACGAGGAAATTGTTCTATAGCATTGAGTTGTGCATACTTACTTAGAGACGACTCCTACATAGTTATCAGTGTCTAGGTCCTAGTCAATCTTAGAACATACTTTGATGAACTTTCAAGACAAAATTGAACTTTATTTAAGAGAGGGATTATCTAGGCATTGTTTGGTGAGCCAACGACTAAAATCCACCATGTTAATATCAATCCATAGTTTGTCCCCTTGAACCTTCATGAGATTTTAGCCTGATTTTCATTGGCTTATAAACCCTAATAACCTACCCTTAACTGTTATGACAGGTCTAATAATCACTAAGTTACCAAGAAGTCAAGAAGACTGAAGAAAGGGATGCTTAATCAAGACTATAAAAAGTTGAAATTTACCTGAATTTAGGTCCGATGGTATTAAGATTACAAAAGATTTATCCTCATTAAAGTGGACTCATGCTACTCCATAGTTAGAAGTATAGGACAGTATGAACAATAAGACTCTCTTATAGCAAAAAAAAGAAAGAAAGAAAAAAGAAAAAAGAAAGGAAGGAAAAAGAAGAAGGAAGAAAGAGAATAAGAGAATAAGAAGAATAAAATAATAAAAGTTGGAAAGGACAGTTTAGAAAGCCAACAATGTTCTTTCTACCTAAAACAATAGAAGACTTCCACTCAGCCTATGAGAAAAGTATGAGTTTAATTGGTCCAACCCAACCAGAAATTCAGCCAAAATTAGAGAAATAGGAGAAAGACCATCTAGTTCATAATACCCATCGTAGCTCCAAGTCAGTAATCTTGATAGTCATATAATTGATAGTCCTACAGAGAAAAAGGATAAAATGATGAAATACCAAAACAAATAAAGAAAAAAGAAGAAAAGAAAAGGAAAAAGAAAAGGGGAAAAAAGGGAAAAAAGAAAGAAAGAAGAAGAAGAAAAGTAAAAGAATGAGGGGTCTACAACTTATTGCAAAGGTAAAGAATGTCCTAATCAAGATCCAGATTCATGCCAAGAAAATGGAAGAATATTCAAAGCCCTTTATAGTGTGAAGATGTGTCATTTGTGTCATGTCAACTCCAATTTACAAATGGTCTTCATCTAAACCATGTCCCTTATAAATCCAATTCCAAGCCTATTAAAGATCTGTTGATCTCTCTTGGTAGGTGGAGTCTATTAGTGGAGATTGTTTGAATAAGAATGCATATGAAATAGATAATATTTAAACTCAGTGAGACCTTTGTCTAAGTAATGTATATGTGCCTATCTAAAGTACAAGAGTTCTTGCTTAAATAGAAATGATTCCAAAGTTTAGTATGGTAGCTAGGGTTACAATGTTATAGATGTGTTAAATTGAAAGACCAAGTCCTAAGGTATATTAAAATTGATTTGGCAAAGCCAACATTTGATTTCAAAATTAAAATTAAATTTTAAAATAAATATATGTTTTTTTGTCAAATGAGCCTTCAATCTTGGGAAAGTACATCGTACTATTGAATCTTAAAGGACAAATTGGGCAAAGATAGGACTTGTTCGCAAGGTTATGAAGAAGCTTCCAACTAATGTGCTAAATTATGGTATATCTTGTACCTCTCACTATTCTGCTTGGGCCTCCACTACTCATATTTGTTATATCTTAAAGATGAAGCTGTGGATATGACATGTCATGATGATCCAATACAAGACCTATATGAAAATCCTAAAGATACCAGTGGGAGTGCTTCGGTCTATCATATTAGTCTGCAAGTCAGTATAGTCACTGTAAGTATCATTCATGCATATCATGCATACACACATACATGAGCATGCATACATTGCATTTTTTTTTTGTCTATTCTTTAAGCAACCAATACTCTTGAAGCAAACAATGAGAAGCAGACATAACATCAAAGGGGCATAAAAGGCCCGTTGCTTGAGAAAGGTCCAATCATGTTGCAAAAATGGAGATGCTTGCTTGCTCAAAGAATAAGACAAAAGTATCGGTTGAAGCATAATGGCCATAAAATCATCGGTTTGAGCCTACACAGGGGGCAAAACTTCACCTTTCAATTTTTTAATTTTATGCATGTATAAAACATTTTTAAACTCTCTTTCAATGTTCTGCCATGCAGGAGACAAGAGAGGATATGAGGGCTAAAGGGCTAAAAATAGGCAAACTTTTTGTAAAGCGGAAGCCACTAAAGAATCAAAAGCAGAATCCAATAAAGAATGGAACAAATGATTGAAGATAAAATTGCCATAAGGTTAATCCAGATAGAAGAGCTGAAGTCAATCCATTGAAGAATGGAACAAGGATAGAAAAAAGCTCGCACTGTCAAATGACAGAAAGTCAGTCCAGCTAGAACAGCTGAAGTCGATCCATTGAAGGATGGAACAATTGGCTAGAAGAAAGCCACAACCCTTAACTGACAGAAGGTCAGTCAACTAGAAGAGCTAAAATTAATGCTAGAAGAAAGCCAAAACTCTCAACTGATAAAAGGTCAATTGAATCCAATCTTGAGTCGAGAATCCAAATCTAGTATCAGATCGAGAACCCAAATCCAGTATCAGGTAGAGAACCCAAATTCAGTATCGGGTCGAGAACCTAAATCTGATCTCGTGGCCAGAACCAAAGTCTAACCTAGGGTTGAGAACTCAAATTCAATCTCGGATCGAGAATCTAAATTTAATCTCGGGTCTATAACCCAAATCCAATCTAGGGTCGAGAATCCAAATCCAATCTTGGGTCGAGAACCAAAATTCAATCTCAATTCCAAAACCTAAACCAGTTCAAGTTCATTAAAACTAAGATATTATAGTCACTTGATGGTTTTCATTGAGATATTAGAGTTACCCAATAGCCCATTAAGATATTAGAATCGTTCAATGGTCGGATATCAATACTTAATAATTCCTCACTATAGGGTATCCATCCTTTGGATTTTTGCTTATTTGTCTCTGTGTTTCATTTTGCAGATGCTTGGTGCAAAATTCAAAAGCTATATCATTGCTTTTCACTTTCTTATACTGAAGTCTCAAATTGTTCAAGTAGGGGGCAAAACTGTAGACCCTTAATTTTGACCCTGAATGAGTTTAGTTTTAATTAAGGCCCAAATTAAGTCTAATCCAATTTTATGAAGCCTAAACCTAGTCCAGTCCATTTTTTAGAGCTCGAATTAAAATAGTTCCATTTTTTAAGCCCAAAATTAACCTCGTTCGATTTAAATAGGTATAGGCCATCTTAATTTGACATGAGCATGCCCATATCAAATTTGGACATGTCCAATTCAACATGGTCACCTACTCATGTCAAACTAGATCCAATTCGTTATGTTTTCTTAATACTGGCCTGTTTAAGTGTCCTAACTTGCATCAAATTGAAAGGGATGATGTTTTCTAGTGGGTTTAGGATTAGTAAACCTAATTAAACCCTAGAATTACCTATAAATATGAGAGAACAGAGAGAGACATGGGAGAGCAACAATTAAAAAGTAGCCACAATAATCAGGATCGACAGAGAGCAATTAGTAAGTAGTAAGTAGAAATCAATTAACACCCTCAGCCAGGATTTGAAGAAAGAGAAACAAAAACAAAAAAAAAGGGGAGTCAGTGACCACGACTAAGGTAGTAGCTAGGTAATTGCCAAATTGCTGGAACTCGACCAAAGAACTAAATTGATCTAGGCCCTCAACTTATCAAATAGCCAAGCTTGTTTCAAGAAATCTGATTTGGTGGAGCCGACAATGCAGGTACAATTTTTATTAACCTATTCAATTTGAACTTATTAATTAATTTCAATACCTTACTTACTGTGTTACTAAATTATAAGTGGGATTTTATGAGTCTTTTACAATAAGCTATGAGTTTAAATTTAAAATTAATCAAAAGATCAACAAACCCTAATTCTGTAAAATCCAAAACCCTAATCAATTAGGTTTAACCCTACTTGCATGTTTTTAAAACCAAAACCCTAATTTGATCCCTAAAATCCTAAATTTTAGTTTAAAACCCTAAATTTGTTTTAGAATCCATAAAACCCTATTTTTCACTAGAATTAATCTTGTTTCAAAAACTCTAGAAAACATAAATCACATCACTAAACCCTAATTTTGTATATTTAATATTCTATTTAAGATTAAAACCTAGATTTGGTCGTTTGATTCATTGTTGTATGTTTATAATGAATGATCTATTTGTTGTTTTATTTATGATGAATAGTTTATTATTATTTTGCTTGTGGTGGATGCTTGAATGGTTTAATCATATTTAATTAATCATTTAGATTCCAATGATGTAAGAGGTATGTTTCCACTTTATAGGTACCTCATTTGTTAAAGTTCAATGTAATTCAATTTATTTTAACTTTTGGGATTAATGTAAATGACATATTTCCACCAAGTGGTGGGTGTTCTATTTTATTTAGTTTTAGATATTGGACGTTATTGTAAGGGCATGTTTCTATCTTGTATGAGTGCCTATTTGTTTATTTGAACATTCTTTGATTTTAATACAATGAATGTTTATTTTACTTTAAACTCTATGTAGTATGGATGGCATTTTAATAAGTTAAGAATTTAATAATATTTAGACCTAAAAATGAGGTCGGTTCCAATAAACCGGACGTTATGGGGGTGTTGGGTCATTCTCACCTTTACCATACGTATCCAACTTTTTGAATCCAACAGAGGGTTGAAGATTCCTTAGGAATCTAGTTATCCACCCCTTTCTATTTTTTGGCCCATCTGGATGGCGACTCTATTTTCTCTGGGTTGAGGCTCGTGTTCTCTTAAGCCATGAGCCTAATAGTGCCCAAGTCACAAGAACTATTCCACCGGGAGTGGGGGGGTAAAAATCCCCGCTCACACCATCTTGGGACAATAATGTCTAATTCTATCTTATTCGCCAAATGAGAGTTATAAACTAACCTAAATAGATGAGTGAACTCAAGATTATATATTGAGTATGTCTGATCTATCGTCTGCATAGTGTTTCAAAACTAAAATACGTTTCTGATAAACACACACTCCATTAGAAGGACTAAACACTATGGCATGTGACTCATACCACATATGTGATTTCTTTACCACATAGGGGGATAAAAGCTCATGATCTCTGTTTTTATCATTTTGAGACCCTTTGAGAATTATGGTTCTCAACTTGATTATCCTTATAATTTTTGGTTGGTTTTACAAGATATAATTAGGTGTTTGCTATCTTAGGGTGTTTCTAAATATGAATGATTCGAACTAGGGGACATTTCTAGAAAAGTGAGTCTAGTTATGATCAAGGGAGCTAAACTAGAGGGAAGATTACTTGGCAAACACTTCTCTTTGTGTTCACAGGTCGACTAATTATATTAGTCAGCTAATATGATTGTGGATGCAAAAGTGCCTTGAGTTCAAAAAGAGAGAAACAAAAATGTTATAAATAGTCTAGGGTAAAGCATACTATATCTACTCCAAAGCTGTTTACTCAAACGAGACACTATATATCCCTAACAGGTATATAACATATAGGTTTCGTAGTGTGCTAATCATACGGTCCATTAGCTTAGTATGGGCTGCCTAATATAATTGCTTTTATTAGCATATGATCTCTCATGTACAGGTAGGAGATGTTGATTTTTGGGTCAGATTTGCCCATGATAAATGGGTAACACTTATAGGGCTAAAACATCTAAATAATAATTAAATATTATATATGAATTAATATTTGTAAAGCATGAATGGGATTAGGAATCCTATTCACAATATAATTTTGATTCTTGATATAATTGTAACACCCTTATATCCTATATACATACAATACATACTTTCAGCTTATGTAAAATATGCATATACGATACAAAAATGTCACAGATCAGTTTAATAAAAAAATTTACATTTCTGATTTAAAATTTTAAATACTAAATATATAAAATTAAATAGTATATAAATATTCTTTACTTGTTATAGGAACCCAAAATAAACATTTTATATGAAAATCTCTGAAAAATATTCGTCAGAGTTTTGTCTGTAATTTGGACATTTTCAAAATTCAGCAAAACACAACTTGCTTCAGAAAATACTCCCAAATAATTTTAAATTACCATTTCACCCATACTCCTCAATTTCACCAAGTTTCTCAAATATTTATATATATATATATATATAATTTAGAACATATTTAAATCCCCATTTTAAATAACTTAACCCAAACATTCTTTATAGTTTACAATACATAAAATCTAAAAACATAATATAATATGCATAATACCCAAAATATACAATAACATAAAATATATACATGCTGTTGATAGTATTTTTTTTTATCTTGATATCAACTCTACAAGCACAACCACAAGTTCAGACCCGACCTGGTCTAGAAGAACTCTCTGGCTTAGCCGAATTTACTCTGTCACCTGTGCGATGTAAACAATCGCGCTACGCTAAAAGCCTAGTAATACAAACTTGATAATAATAAAACTCAAATGCAATGATAATGCACAATGTGTATGGATATCACATCATTCCATTTTCTCATACTTTTCAAATATTTTACAATCCACAATTCACATAAAAACAAACACAAACATGGGCTCAAAGATAACTAATATCCTATTCAAATTTCAAAATTACTGTTTTGGTTTATAATGACACCATGTGTCTAGCCCCGTAGGCAAAATATCAATGTAATAGTTGTAGACCCTCAATTTTTGACCCAGTCCGGTCCAATATATTTTATTTGGTCCAAAATAATTTTTGTGTTGTCTAATATATTTTAATTAGTTCAAAATAATTTTTGTTATCTTAATTAAATAATTTTTGCTTTAGTATCTAATTTTTATTAATAAAAAATAAAAATAAACAAATAAAAATAAAAATAAAAATGGGCGACGGAAAAATCAGAGACGAAAAAATCGTCGCCGAAAACCAACGCACGGGATGATGGCCGTGGGCCATTTCGCCAACAAGAAAATCTTACGGGCGAAATGGCACATAGGCCGGTCCTTGCCCTCTGCCGCAGCCAACTGGGGCAAATTTTTTTCGCCAATGCAATTTTTCTACAGCAGTTTTTTTTTTTTGCCAGCGAAATTTTTTCGACGCAAATTTTCCGAAACCTAATGCAATTAGGTTTCGGTTTCCTTTTTTTAATGAATATTATGTTTCGTGAATGATTAGAAATGAACCATAAAAACTTCTATAAATAAGATAAAAAAAAACAACACAAAAAGAAATCAGAAATAGAGGAAGAAATCGGAGAAGAAATAGGAACAAAATTGGATCCGAAACTGAGTAGGAAAGGCAGTAATTCAATTCAATTTTTTTTGAGGGAGCAGAAAAACAATTCAAGGCAATTCAAAGGCAGCAAAGCTTGTCTTTGATTTGGTTCTCCAAGAAGCAATTTTGGTGTAACCCATGAAAGAAGGTTTGAATTCTTAATTTCTTTATATTTTTTCACAGTAGCATAAACTATCCAATTGTGTCTTTTAATTCAAAAACCCTAGAAATTTTATTTAGTTTTTCTAAGGCTTAAAAACCTTATTTCGTTGCTTTGTTTTCCAAAAAAACTTACAATTATTATTTTTGCTTCATCAAAATCTTAAAACCCTAATTTAACATGTTTCTTTTCAAAACCATAATTTAAATTATGTTTCTTTCTAAAAACCTTAACAAATATCTTTTCTATTTATGTAAACTTTAAATCGTTTGTTTATTTTCATAAAACTTCATAAAATTATCAAATTGATTTTCAAACCCTAAAAATCTCATGCATTCACCGAAACCCTAATTCAACTTTAAATCTAAACAATAAACCTTAAACTCCTTTAAAACCTTAAATCCTAATTTTTTCTAAACCCTAATCTTTTAGAACTTTAAAAACCATATAAACCCCAAATGTTTAATTTTACACAGTAAGCTTAAAACACAATTCAATGAATAACCGTAAACCATAAATCTAAGTATTTTAAAGTGTCCAAACCCTAGTTTCATGATTTCGCCATTCAAACACTAATTTGGTTAATCAAAGAACTTCATCAACCTTTTAAAACATAAAACCTTAATCTATTTTAATTCCTTTAAAAACTCACAGTAGCCTAATTCCACAAATTTCAAAACCCTAAACACATGAAATAAAGGACCCAAAATGGAAACAGTAGCTATAATTTAGATTTTTAGTTGCCTTATTCAATTCTATATTTGATTATGCTTTGATTTATTTTATACGCTTTACTTTATTTAAGTTCAATGCTTGGTTTATTTAATTTGTCATGGATGGATGTTTACTTTCTATTGATGTTTAATACCTTTGATGAATGATTTATTTATAATGAATGGTTATTTACTTTTATCAATTTATTTAGATTTCTAAATGTTGTAAGAGGTATGTTTCCACTTGGTGGGTACCTCATTAGTTAAATATCATGTAATTTAAATTGCTTTTCTATTTTAGAACCAATGTAAAGGGCATGTTTCTACCTTTCGGTGGGTGTCCTATTTAGGCATGGGATGTAAGGACATGTTTCCATCTTCGGATGGGTGTCCATTTATTTGTTTTGTTTTGCTTGGACATTGCTTTGATATTAATATAATGCTGCTTCCTTTTAATTATTGTGTGTAATATGGATAATATTATTATATTTAAGAATTTTATAATATTAAGACCTGTAAAGGAGGTCGGTTCCAATGAACCGGGCATTGTGGGGGTGTTGGGCCATTTCTTACCTTTCCCACACGTACCCAACTTTCCGAACCCATTAGGGGGTTGGGGATTCCTTAGGAATCGAATCATCCACCCCTTTCTTTTTTCCGGCCCGTCCGGGTGGCAACTCCATTTTCTCCAGACTTAGGTCCATGTTCTCTAAAGCCCCGAGCCTAAACAGTGTCGAAGTCGCAAGAACTATTCCACTGGGAGTGAGGGCAAAAATCCCCGCTCACAGTGGCGATTCCACTGGGGGTAAGAGAAGTTGATTCCGTTGGTCTTTATATTATTCTATTCTTTCTTATAATGATATTATCCATTACATCATATTAGATTGCATTGTGTGTGTGAGTTAGGACGCCCGTGTTGTCCGTGTTGTGTTATGTAAGGGATACCATACTTTCACTCAAGGTATGGAGATTGAGCATGGCATAACCACTCATAGTCTCGTACCATTTGGTATATACTTGCTATGGGAACCTAAGCCTTTTAACCTGAAGACTAAAGCTCATGTAATTGGCCTAGTTACTTTCCTTAGGTTGTTACCCCAAATGCATGTTGTTTCACTATGGTTCATTTATCTTGGCTTAAATCATGGCTTATTCGGTTTGTTCTTTTTCTAATATGACTTAAGTATATTGTAAGCTCAAAATAAATTTTTCTTTAGAAAATCCAAAAGACCAAAGCTATTTTCAAAATTTTTCAAGATGGTCTTTGGACATAAAACTTTTCTAAAAACATATAAAAAATTCTTTGGCTCATGGCCCAAATACTAAGCCCGAAATCTATTTTTCTAAAATCTTTTTATAATGGGCTTAGAAATAAAATTGTTTTTATCCAACCTCTCCTTACAAAGAGCTTGCAAAAATATTTAGGTCAATTAAGAAATACCAAAAATCAATTGTGGGCCTAGTTTACACTAAGAATAAATTAACCATGGGCTTGTTTTTGGCATGAATCATTAGTTACCTTTTTCAAGTGAGAAATCTATCTATGATAAACCTCTTAATTTAGTTTTAATCCAATATAACATAAAAGCTACTTTAGTTGGTTGGATGGATTAAAACCTAATTAATGGGAATTATAATGGATGGATTTCCATTTTCGAAAATATAACTTTTGGTTGAAACGTCCGAGGGAATTATTCAAAAATAAGATACCCCATGTTGGTATTTTGTTAACCATATACCTAGGAAAAGAGACTCGCCATTCGTGTGTGGATGTTATAAGGCTGGAAGGAACGTCCTAATTATCTTTCTTCGTTGATTGTTCGTGCATACATGCATACATTTGCATCTCATATCATTGATTCTCTCTGGCTCACAGCCCTGGATTACAACAGTTCAAAAGCTTACAACAATCCGACCTATGCCGAAGACGAATTATCTAGCAATGACTCAATCACTTACTCACCAAAAACAATGGAGTCCGAACAAATTCAAAGGATGGTGGATGAGGCCCTCAACGCCAAGATGGAAGAAATAAAAGAGGCCCTAGTTGAGACCATGAAGAACCAATTGACTGCAATCTTAGAGAATCATGCTGAGGCATCTGCTAGCACTAAGAAGCCAAAGGATAAAGGGAAGACTAAAGTTGGTGAAGTAGTTTTTGATGATGAAAAAGTGATCATTGATGATGATGATGATTGGGTTCAATACTACCAAGATGCTCAAGAGAAGAAAAAGGAACCAAAGATTGTTGAAAGATCGACCATGGAGAATACCGAAACTTCTGATATTGAAAAGATGATTGCTAATTTAGAAAAGAAATTTGAGAAGAAGTTGAAAACCGAAGAGATGTCCGAGATCGACAAACTATTTGAACAAGATGAGGAGGTCCCTTATAAGTTCAAGATGCCTTCCTTTGCTAGATACAATGGTACTGGAAATCCTCATCTCCATGTGAAGCAGTATATCACTGCTATGCAGTCTGCCTGAGCTACTAAGGCTCAAACTCTAAGGTACATCATGCTCTCATTGGACCCTGTTGTCCAAAATTGGTTCAATACCTTAGATGATGGAACACAAAAGAATTGAGATTTGCTATACAAGGCCTTCATCCAGCAATATGGGTATAATGTCGAGTTGAAAGTTACCTTAATGGAAGTGGAGTCCATTAGGCAAAGGTCGAATGAGAACTTTGTGGATTATGTGAAGAGATGGAGAAACAAGGCTGCTTTGCTCAGGAAGAGGCCCGATGAATCCGATCAAATAAGGATGATTGTGAGAGGGGTAATGCCTAGTCTTGGTGAGAGGATGTCTCATACACTCATCCGTGATTTCAAAGACCTTCTCCAAGCTGGTTTGCAAATTGAAGAATGGGAAAGGGAGAAGAGCCGTTTTGCAACAAAAAGGAATGAGCAAGGGAGCTATCAATCTGGTAGCCAAAGCATGCAAAAGGCCATCGGTGTTAATGCTACTAACCAAAGAACGAGGAGATAATTTTCAGAATTGGAAAAACCGATGTCTTGGGTTCTCAATAAGCTTCAAAGAAACGGATTGCTACAACCCTTAAATCTTCGTCCTTTGCCTAACCCTCTCCCACCTAATTTTGACACTAAAGCATTTTATCAAATTCACCAAATGCAAGGGCATGACACGGATAGATGTGTGAGGTTGAGACATGAGATCTAAAATTTAATTGATAATGGGAAGCTACCCGAGCCCAATAAGCCAAACACCAAAGACAGCCCATTACCAAAATTCAATAGGGTATCACCATCAGCAACCTTCATGATTTGAGAAGGTTTGCATGAGGAATTTGTCATGTCTTCTTTTTAAGATGTGGGTGGAGAAACAACCAAAGAAGAAGAGGTATTTGGTGAAATTAAACAAGCTATGATGGGCGGAGAAGTAACAATTTATGTTGTCAATGAGTTTTGGGATTCAAGTGATAGTGATGATGATATTGTATCCAAGAAGGAGGAGTGGACTTGGTCCGAGCCCGAAGAAGATGAAGTAATGAACACTAGATCTGGTAAGCCTTATTCAAGGCCACCACCTAAGGAGGTAAAAACTAATAAGGGAAAGGAAGTTGAAGTAGAAGAAGATGATGCTGTGCTCAAGCAATTGAAAAGAACCCAAGCAAGTGTTAACATTTGGGACTTATTAGCTACTTCTAAAAAGCACCGAGAAACTATGGCCAAAGCCTTGGCTAGCATGCCAATTTCTACCTCCATGACACCGGAGGAGTTGATCAACATCATAAAAATTGGAGGGGTAATGAAATGTGAAGAAAAGAGTAAAGTTAATATGGGAGCAGTTTCTTTTTTGGATGCGGACTTACCGGATGAGGGGAGAGACCACACCCGCCCTCTCTTTATCAAAATAGAAATCAAGGGAAGAGGACTCCTTGTGTAATGGTCGATGATGGGTCCGCCATAAATATTTGTCCACTTAAGATATTACCAAACCTAACTATGTCAACAAGGGATCTAAATCCGACCGAAGTAACAATTCGGGCTTATGACAACACTAAGAGACACGCCGAAGGGACTTTCAATGCGGCTGTCAAGGTTGGTCCAATTGAACCTATTGTTGAGTTTGTTGTTTTAGACATACCGATTACTTCGCCTTACTCTTGGGGCGACCATGGTTTCATTCTCTTGGTGGAGTTCCTTCCACCCTTCACCAAAAGATCAAGTTCCCCAACGGAGATGAGACAGTGGTCATTGAAGCTGAAGATAATGAGATTATTAATGCTCTAATGATTGAGAGGCCTCTCAATGGTTTTAAGTAGCTGCAATTTTTGATGATGAAGTAGTGGACTTCAAAGTCTTGAATATAATGAAGAACATGAACTACCTTCCCGAAGCTAGTCTTGGAAAGAGTAAGGCCGGTTTGACAAAGTTGCCAGATTTTAGAACTCAAACTTTCAAGAAAGGGTTGGGATATGATGAAGCCAATGATGTCCAACCAAAGAAGAGTGAGAAGATGAGCTTCCCACCACTTGAAGAGATCTTTGTCAAGGCTCCAGATATGGGACCACTCCAAGGAAAGCCCGAGCAGATCATGTTCATAGGTAAGTTAATCCCAAGTTTTGAAATTTTTGCAGATGTTGTCGAGCTAGTGGAGCAAGTGAAGAAAGAACTCACCTTGCTAACCAGCAAAGAATCCAATCCAAAAGAGAAGAATGAAGCTATCCTGAAAGCCGAGAAGACTCCAGAAGAGATTGCTGCCCTGGTCGAAGAAAAGTTTGAAGACATCCTGCTTTATGATTCTAAGAACAATGATTTTGATTTTGATTTTAATTTGTCTGCTTTGTATGAGGATGATGATGTTTTCTTTTCCAAAATGAATGCAATAAAGTCTGATTTTGCTTACTTGTGTGATGTTTCTCCTAATGGTTGCATACATTCAAATAGCAGTTACATGAACATCTTTAATATTAATTCTGTTAACACACAATCATTAAATTTGGGAACAACTGAAAATCCTAAAAATATTAGCATAGCATCCGACCTTACTCTTGATGAGAGAGAGAGATTTGAAAAAATATTCAAAAAATATGAAGAAGTGTTTGCTTGGTCTTATGAGGATATGCCTGGAATAGATCGAGATATAGCCGAGCATCATATTCCAACTCATACTCACATGAAACCTGTCAAACAAAAGCTTAGGCGATTAAGATCTGAGTGGGCTGAATTGGTTAAAGAAGAGGTCACTAAGCAAATACAAGTGAAGTTCCTTGAAGTGATAGAATATCCAGATTGGTTAGCCAACATAGTACCCGTGCCAAAGAAAGATGGAAGAATAAGGGTCTGTGTGGACTATAGAGATTTGAATAAGGCTTCCCCTAAGGATGATTTTCCTTTACCTCATATATGTTCTCATTGATAGTGCAGCCTCTAGCGTGCTACACTCGTTTGTAGATGGATTTTCCGGATACAACCAAGTGTTAATGGCCCAAGAGGATAAAACTAAAACTACTTTTATTACTACATGGGGTATATTTTGTAATAGGGTGATGTCGTTCGGCTTAAAGAATGCTGGAGACCTACCAAAGGATGGCCACCACACTATTTCATGACATGATGCACAAAGAAGTTGAAGTATATGTTGATGATATGATGATTAAATCGGACACAAGGGAGCAACACTTCCAAAACTTAGAATTATTCTTTGATAGAGCTTTGAAATATAAGCAAAGATTAAACCCAAAGAAGTGTATATTCGGTGTTACCTCAGGTAAATTATTGGGACATGTAATTAGTCTGAATGGCATTGAGATTTATCCTGACAAAGTCAAAGCAATCAGGGATATGCCAGCCCCAAAGACGGAGAGAGAAGTTTGGGGAATCATTGGTAAATTGTAGTACATTAGCATATTTATAACAAAGCTCACAACAATCTGTGAGCCTATCTTCAAATTGCTTAGAAAGAATCAACCGGTCATATGGAATGAAGAGTGTCAAAAGGCCTTTAAGCGAATAAAAGAGTATTTGTTGAATCCACCTATTTTAAAACCACCTAAACCCAGCAAACCTCTATTACTATACTTAGCAGTAGACGAAGAGTCGATAGGAGCCATACTAGCCCAAGCAGATGAGTCAGGGATTGAGCATGCAGTTTACTATTTGAGTAAAAAGCTCCTACCTTATGAAATTAAGTATAGTATCATTGAAAAGACTTGTATAGTTGTGGTTTGGTCTTCTAAGAAGTTGCGGCATTACTTTCAATCGTCTAGTGTGCAAGCAATTTCCAGGCTGGATCCAATGAAGTACTTAAGGGAGACACCCTCTTTGATTGGGAAATATGGTCGATGGTTGATAATATTAGAAGAATTTGAGATTGAGTATGTAACCAGGAAAACGATCAAAGGTAGAGTGGTGGCAGAATTCCTAGCCCAACAACCATTATCAGATAGTGAAGAGGTAATCTTGAAATTTCCAGATGAACATTTAGAAGCAATTGAAGTACAAGGGTGGAAAATGTATTTTGATGGAGCAGTAAATAGGAAAGGAGTAGGTTTGGGAGTTATACTAGAATTGCCCGAAGGGGAACTCATCCCTTTAGCCAAAAAGTTGAAATTTAAGGCAACCAATAATATGGTGGAGTACGAAGCTTGTATTTTTTGTTTTGAAACCCTAATGATTATGAAGGTGGATAAGGTGGAAGTTTTTGGCGATTCATTGCTAGTTATATCCCAAGTAAATGGAGAATGGGAGTTGATAGAAGAAAAATTAAAACCATACCACCATTACTTGACCATGATGAAGAAGAACTTTAAGGAGTGTAAGTTTATACACCTATCGAGAGAAGAAAATTAGATGGCTAATGCCCTAGCTACATTAGCTTCGGTATGAGAAAACCCTATTAGCCTATTCCTTAAGCCTCTGATCTTGACCAGTTCATCAACTCCTTGCTATGAATATGAAACAATCATGGAAATTGATACAGACCATGATGCGTGGTATGATACTATAAGGCGATTTTTGGAGGAAAAAGAATACCCGCCGGAGGCAACAAAGAAAGAGAGAAGAGCCATAAGGCGGTGGTCATTGCAATACATCACCTTCCATGGGAAGTTGTGTCGAAGATGGCCCGATAGGATGCATTTGAGATGTTTAAGAAAACCTGAAGTGGAGCGTATCATGTCAGAAATACATACGGAAAATTGCAGTCCACTCATGAGTGGTTTGGCCCTAGTTAAGAAGATTATTCGACAAGGTTACTACTGGTTGACCATGGAAAAAGATTGTATTGAGTTTGTAAAGAAGTGCCAGCAATGTCAGATGTATGGTAACTTTAATCACATGCCTCCTGAAGAATTGCATTCTATGTCTTCACCCTGGCCATTTGCCACCTGGGGTATCGACATTATAGGAGAGATGCATCCGAAAGCTTCAAACGGTCACCAATTCATTGTGGTAGCAGTAGATTATTTTTCAAAATGGGTCAAAGCCGAATCCTTCAATAAACTGGGTGCAAGCCAAATGGCTAGGTTTGTTGAAAAGAACCTCATCTGCAGATACGGAGTCCCGCATAGTGTGATATCAGACAATGGGGTACAGTTTCAAGGAGCAGTTAAGGATTTATTCTCAAAGTACCGCATCCATCATCATCGATCCTCTCCTTATAGACCAAAGGCTAATGGTGCAGTAGAAGCAACAAACAAGACAATTAAGTAAATTCTGTCCAAGATGACCAAGACTTACCGGGACTGGTCGGAAATGCTTCCCTTAGCTTTATGGGGATACAGGACAAGTGTGCGAAAACCTACTGGAATGACACCGTTCTCTTTGGTTTACGGGATGGAACTAGTGTTCCCAATTGAAATAGAAATCAAGTCATTGAGAGTAGTCTTGGAAGCCGAACTGCCTGAAACGGAATGGGTAGCGAGCAGATACACACCGTTAGCTCTACTAGAAGAGAGAAGGTTAAAGGCACTATATCATCACCAACTGTATCAAAAGAAGATAGCTCGGGCCTACAATAGAAGGGTTAAGGTCAGACAATTCAGAGTTGGGGATTTGGTGTTGAAGCAATGTAAGCCTAATGTATCTGATCCAAGAGGAAAGTTCAGACCTAGCTAGGAAGGGCCATATGTCATGAAACAACTCATGAACAAAGGTGTGGTGAAGTTATCAGACATGGACGGGAACGAATTTAGTGAACCAGTAAACATTGACAGGTTGAAGAAGTTTTATGTATGAAATAAAAAAAAAAGAGCTTGCTAGGTTGAAAACCCAAAAAGGGTGGCCTAGGCAAAAGTTAGAGCAGTCTGCTAGTTCTGAAAACCCGAAAGGGCGGGCTAGGCAACAATTAGGGCTAAATGAGAGAAAATCGTCTATTAGAAAACCCGAAAGGGCTAATTGGCAACAGGAGTGATCTTGTGTATGCTGGCTTTACGTTTGGTTATTCCCTAATTTAATAAAACATAATTAATGTTAAAATTGTTCTATGTGCACTGTTATAAGTATTTGACCAGATATGGATGAAATAAATAAACACAATAGCAAAAGGTGATGACAAATTATAAATGGAAAAGAAGCATCTTTTATTACTTTAATTATTTTTCATCCTAACGATACACTTTCTAAATTGATAAATGAAAAATCTATTGCAGTCGATAAATGTAACGTGCAGGCCAGCTTTGCCTCAGCCGATCCAAGTAGGCTTCAATCAAACAAGGCATGTCTAAGTTGGGAGTAAAGTCAGAATCACGAGGCTCAGCTCCATACTAGCGGCCAAGGCGTCGAGGATCATAGCAAGTACCTTGATGAAGAGCAGCACGGGGAACATACATCAAGTATGTCTGCATGGTGATCTGAGAAATCTTACACCAGGGTACCAACCAACGGATATTGACTTCAGCGCGTGAGTGGATTCAGTCAACCCAGTCAGCATATGAAGAAGCAGGATGGAGTAGTTTCCTAGCTGAATGATGACATGGCAGGTATCTGGCAAAATCCATGGATGGAGTATCAAGCAAACAAAGACGCTCCTGAAGCCAAATCTGTGAAGAAAGAGTTAAAAAAAAAGAGAGAGAGAGAGTCCGCTAAGTTGAAAACATGCAAGGGCAGCTTAGGCAAAAATTAGGACAGCTCACTAGTTCTGAAAATCCATATGGACGGACTAGGCAAAAATTAGAGCAATAAAGAAAAAGAAGAAAAAAGAAAACCTAAATTGAAAATTTGAAAGGGCAGTTTAGGTAATTACCTGAAGCAGCAACGGACTCCCAGTCAGTCTCTTTGACAATCCTGATTTAAATCGGTCTAATCCAACTAAGGTCTCGGCTAAGATCACAGGTACTGGCGACAAGCCTCCTTCCATTTGATCCAAGATATCCAATACTCGTGGATCAATATCGCCGTTGGAAGAAACAAGCAAGAATTGGCCGAGCAAGCAAAGATAGAGCATGCATCCCCATGCCTTAGTAGGGGCCAAATGTGAGAGATAAAAGTCAATCAAAGGAGCAAGTAGAATTTTTTCACTTCGGGCTTTGGAATTTGAAATAACATCTGCATCTTCTGTTGACTCTTGGAAATCAATGTGGGTAATGCCATTTGTTAATTATTTAGATATCCAAGGATTGCCTCAAATTCTTCAATCAAGTGACATATTTCAAAGCCATTAATTCTAAATACCCTAGAATCTGTATCCCAAAAGGAAGCCACGGCATGTAAGAAGGAGTGGTCCAATTTAACATTTTGAAAACATTTTAAAACATCAAGTTTTGACCATAAAATCTGCTTCCAATGGATGGCATCCATATTCTTAAATAGAATTTTTATCTTCTTTGAATGATGCTCGGTCATGGTGAATGAATAAAGAAAAAATTAAAATTGTTAAAGGGAGTCTTCACATTGAAAGAGAAAGAATTTTTGTTTTTGTATTAAAATAGGGCATGCAAGGTGATTTATATAGAAGAAAATAAACCTTTTCCAAAAGTGATGAGGAAAAGGTGATGGGAAAGGGTAAGACCATATGGCATAAGGAAAGAAATTGGTGGCAATTTCCTTTACCATGTTGGATTTGGTTTAGCAAATGATGTGGATTATGAAATTATGATGTACTGTGATAAAAAAAAAAGTGGTGCAGTAACGAAAAAAAAAGTTACAGTAAAGAGAAAAATTGTATTTTTTTCATTATTGTACAATATTTTACAATTGCTACAATATTTACATATCACTAAGAGGGTGGTGGTAGGTCATCAAATAAAGCCTTGAAAAAATCATCATCTGTTGGAGGAGGGGGCAAATCACTCGTCCCGAGTCCGCCCGAAGCGGGAGCACCAAAACCCCTATTACCTTAAGGTTCCGATCCGTCATGGTCCTCATCAGAAGCAAACAAAAGGATCTCATGGTCATCAGTCTGGAGGCCTCTTGATGAAGAAGTGTCGGGATCCCTCATCCCCTGAAATTAGAAGTCTCGAAAATGTTGTTCGGATTGATGATATAAACTTTCAAAATGAGAAGCCTACTGACGACTTGCAACCAACTCTTCTTGAAATTTTCTATTTTGTTCTTCGAGCATCCGCTGTGAGCCAAGAAGGAAAAGGTAAGAGCATACATAATCATGCATACTTATAGCATAAATTACCATTAAATAAGGAACGTACCAGGTAATTCAAATCAATACCCTGCGAATGAGATGGCATATCTGGTGGGCTAGAACGAGCAAAAGAAGGGGCAGTAAAAGAAGGTCCAGCCTCATGATCAAATGAACCAACAGCCTGCAACAATCATTAAAGAATCAAGGAAAGAAAAAAAGCAGTTGCAAGGGAAAAGTGGTAAAAGTTTTACCTGAGAAGTATTAGTCCCGAGATGTGGAACAAGCTCTCCTGCAGCTCCGTGATGTTCTTCTTCATCTATACCGTCATTTTCGTCGAAAATCTCCCGCACACCAATGGGAGATACATCAAAGTTCAAGAGTCTTCTTTGAATAAAATGGGCATAAAATGGACCCGGTAAATGAAGAAATGACTCGGCACCATAACCATACCAGGCCGGCCACCATGCATCCTCCGACATTGACATAATATTTAAAGTATATTTCGGGATTTGCATCAGATCCCTCTGCTGCTCTAGACCAAGAAACTATTCATAAACTCTCTCCCCGAGAAACCAGCCACTAGACACTGGGCCAGCAATAACTCGGCGAGAATGTTGGAAAGACAGTGCAGCCCTCATTAAAGGAGACCAGTTTGCTGGCTCTTCTGGGCTCCACCAGGCCAAATTCACCTACAAAATAACATAAGGTAAGTAAACTTTCACATAAAATTTAAAGCATGCTAATGTTATTTTACCTGGTCCCAGGTTAAGCGGCTCAACACATAGCAGTGAGTATGTACATGATGAGAGCCGAGAACATCCACACAATCGGACAACCAGAAATTTAATCTCGGATACCCAACTCTCTCTCGGGAAATACCGAGTACCCTCACGATGTTATGTTTATATGCCCATACCTACAACAATAATAGTAAAGATCAAATTCATGTAAGAAAAGAGTGGAAATAACATTGGTGAATGAAAAGAATACCTCGACAACCGCCATCAAGCCAACACAAGACTTCTTGTTTCGGCAAAGCTTATCAAGACCATGGTAAAGACACGCGAGATCAGCTTCACCCCAGCCAGAAGATGGTACCATTCTGAGATAAGAAAGGGCACTCAACACTAACAAGTGGATGGAGGATTCAGTGCTGCCTAAGATGGCCGACCCGAGCAAATATAACAAAAATCCTAGAGCATACTGTTCTGCCGTGTCTCTGCCAACCCGTCCTTCGTAGTTCATCCAATAACTACGAATTGGCTCGATTTTTATCTTAAAAGGCCCTTTATATGATGGTTCCATACCAATTAATTCCTGAATTTCTTCAAATGTTAAAATATCGTTGGTCAGAGGAACCGGAACACCATCATATCGAAGGCCGGTTATGGCAGTAAAATCGACCGGACCAATTGTCATCTCTCCAATGGGCAAGTGAAAAGTGTGGGTTGTATCCAACCATCGCTCTGCAAGCGCCTGGACTGCGCTTCGGTCTATCTGATATTCCTCAGATGGCAATTGTAAGATGAACTGCTCAAAGCCGCAATCTCGGATAATCTGCCTTACCCAAGAAGGCACTACATCGTACTATTGTCGGGCTTTGTAAATACACCCTCCAGCCCGAACAACGCAACGATCATGCAAACACAGACTCAGGTAAGTTAATACCAGGTAAGTACATATTATTCTATCTACTTAAATTAATATATTTTTCTTAAATTTTCTAAAAAATATAATAAAAAAATAAAAAAGGAAAAAATAATAGAAAAATATGAATAGTAAAAAAAATCAAAAAATCAAAAATAAAAATAATAAATAAAAAAATAATAACAAAAAATATATAACGAAAATATAACAAAAAATAAATATAACAGAAAAAAAAAGAGCGCAAAACAGAAAGGCGAAAAATCAAGAGAAAAGAAAAAGGAAAAAATAATTACCGCGCTCTTTTCATTGGAACTGCGGTGAAGCGGCATCCAGGCTAGTATATTTATATTTCCATCTTCATAATGCCGAATAAACTCCAATAACTCGGCATTAGAATGAGTCCCTGACCTCGAAGCATGCATTGTTTTTGAAAAATATGTGCTAAAATTAAAAGAAATTTGAGAGAATTATGAAATTGAGTTTTGCTGTAAAATGAAATGAAGAATCAGCTCCTTTATATAAAGAAACGGCAAGCAAAAAAAAACAAAATTCAAAACTATTCATAAATAGTAAATTTTACTATTCATGAATAATACTATTCATACATAGTAAAATTTACTATTCATCAATAGTATTACTATTGATAAATAGTAAAATTTACTATTTATCAATAGTAAATACTATTTACTACTATTTACGAATAATAAAATTACTATTTATGAATAGTAAATGTGCATGAAACAGTGACTACACAGTAAATTAACAGTAAGTTTCATTATTCACTTTAATCATTCAAATAATTGCGGATATATAAATATTTGTACACCCAGGGGGCAATAAGAAGACATGCATAAAAATTAGCCAAATTTTTTGTAATAAAAAATTATTAGCTCGGGTTCAGAACCTAGAATTTATTTCTAAGTCCAGAACTTAGCTCGGGTCCAGAACCTAAAGTTTTCTTTGGTCCAGAACCTAAAATCTTTTCTAAGTCCAGAACTTAACTCGGGTCCAGAACCCAAATTTTCCTTAGGTCCAAAACCTAGAATTTATTTCTAAGTTCAGAACTTAGCTTGGGTCCAGAACCCAAATTACCATTAGGTCCAGAACCTAGAATTTATTTCTAAGTCCAAGAACTTAGCTAGGGTCCAGAACCCAAATTTTCTTTAGGTCCAGAACCTAGAATTTCTTCTAAGTCCAGAACTTAGCTCGGGTCCAGAACCCAAATTACCCTTAGGTCCAGAACCTAGAATTTATTTCTAAGTCCCAGAACTTAGATCGAGTCCAGAATCCAAATTTTCCTTAGGTCCATAACCTAGAATTATCCTTGAGTCCAGAACTTGAACCAGGTCCAGAACCCAAAACCTCCACCATCTCAAAAATTAAATCTTATTGTTTTTCACTCTCTTTCACTAAAGTTTCAGATCATTCAAGCAGGGGGCAAACTGTAGACCTTTAATTTTTGACCCAGTCCTGTCCAACATATTTTATTTAGTACAAAATAATTTTTGTATTGTCTAATATATTTTAATTGGTTTAAAATAATTTTTTTTATCTTAATTAAATAATTTTTTTTTAGTTTTAAATTTTTATTAATAAAAAATAAAAATAAACAAATAAAAATCAAAAAAATAAAAATCGGCAATAGAAAAATCGGGACGATGGCCGTGGGCCATTTCACCCGCGGGAGTTTCCTGCTGGCGAAATGACCCATGCCATTTTGCCCGCAGGAATTTCCTGCAGGCGAAATGGCCCTCAGGCCGGTCCTCGCCCTCTGCCGCAGCCAACTACGGCAAATTTTTTTCGCCAGTGCAATTTTTCCGCAGCAGTTTTTTTTCGTCAGCGAAATTTTTTCGACGCAAATTTTTCGAAATCTAATGCAATTAGGTTTCATTTTTCTTTTCTTATTGAATATTATGTTCCGTGAATGATTAGAAATGAACCATAAAAACTTCTATAAATAAGATCAAAAACAACACAAAAAGAAATCAGAAATAGAGGAAGAAATCGGAGAAGAAATAGGAACAAAATTGGATCCGAAACTGAGTAAGAAAGACAGTAATTCAATTCAATTTTTTTTGAGGGAGCAGAAAAACAATTCAAGGCAATTCAAAGGCAGCAAAGCTTGTCTTTGATTTGGTTCATCCAAGAAGCAATTTTGGTGCAACCCACGAAAGAAGGTTTGAATTCTTAATTTCTTTATATTTTTTCACAGTAGCGTAAACTATCCATTGTGTCTTTTAATTCAAAAACCCTAGAACTTTAATTTAGTTTTTCTAAGGCTTAAAAATCTTATTTCGTTGCTTTGTTTTCCAAAAAAACTTACAATTGTTATTTTTTCTTCATCAAAATCTTAAAACCCTAATTTAACATGTTTCTTTTCAAAACCATAATTTAAATTTCGTTTTTTTCTAAAAACCTTAACAAATATCTTTTCTATTTATGTAAACTTTAAATCGTTTGTTTATTTTCATAAAACTTCATAAAATTATCAAATTGATTTTCAAACCCTAAAAACCTCATGCATTTACCGAAACCCTAATTCAACTTTAAAACTAAACAATAAACCTTAAATCCTAATTTTTTCTAAACCCTAATCTTTTAGAACTTTAAAAACCATATAAACTCCAAATGTTTAATTTTACACAGTAAGCTTAAAATACAATTCAATGAATAACCATAAACCATAAATCTAAGTATTTTAAAATGTCTAAACCCTAGTTTCATGATTTCACTATTCAAACACTAATTTGGTTAATCAAAGAATTTCATCAACCTTTTAAAACATAAAACCTTAATCTATTTTAATTCCTTTAAAAACTCACAGTAGCCTAATTCCACAAATTCCAAAACCCTAAACACATGAAATAAAGGACCCAAAATGGAAACAGTAGCTATAATTTAGATTTTTATTTGCCTTATTCAATTCTATATTTGATTATGCTTTGATTTATTTTATATGCTTTAATTTATTTAAGTTCAATGCTTGGTTTATTTAATTTGTCATGGATGGATGTTTACTTTCTATTGATGTTTAATACCTTTGATGAATGATTTATTTATGATGAATGGTTATTTACTTTTATCAATTTATTTAGATTTCCAAATGTTGTAAGAGGTATGTTTCCACTTGGTGGGTACCTCATTAGTTAAATATCATGTGATTTAAATTGCTTTTCTATTTTAGAACCAATGTAAAGGGCATGTTTCTACCTTTTCAGTGGGTGTCTTATTTAGGCATGGGATGTAAGGACATATTTCCATCTTCGGATGGGTGTCCATTTATTTGTTTTGTTTTGCTTGGACATTGCTTTGATATTAATATAATGATGCTTCCTTTTAATTATTGTGTGTAATATGGATAATATTATTATATTTAAGAATTTTATAATATTAAGACCTATAAAGGAGGCCGGTTCCAATGAACCGGGCGTTGTGGGGGTGCTGGGCCATTTCTCACCTTCCCCACATGTACCCAACTTTTCAAACCCATTAGGGGGTTGGGGATTCCTTAGGAATTGAGTCATCCACCGCTTTTTTTTCCCGGCCCGTCCGGGTGGCGACTCCATTTTCTCCGGACTTAGGTCCGTGTTCTCTAAGGCCTTGAGCCTAAACAATACAGAAGTCGCAAGAGTCATTCCACCAGGAGTGGGGGCAAAGATCCCCGCTCACAATAGTTCAACTAGGTCTGACCTTAAGACCCGGTCATTTCACTTAGCCCAGCTTCAATGACTTATTTTTGGGGCTTACGACCCGGTCATTTCACCTCAAAAATATTTTTACAGTGATGCCCAGCATCTAACCCGTAGGCAAATCATAGGCATACCGCCAAACACAGAACTCTAAAAATTGAATAACATACTAGGCACATAATTTTTTTCATATTTCTTATTTGTATCGATATCAATTTATTTCATTATATTTCCACATATCTCATCACATTATACCACATTTTTGCATTTACAACACATTACCCAATTACTTTTGGGTATTTTCACATAATTCACATATTAATCACATTTAATGTAATCTAGCCAATACCAATGACTTTTTAACAATGCACTTAATGCATACACAACAAATGGCATTACCCAAATACTTTGGGTCATTTTTACATAATACACATATTTCACATTTTATATAATTTAGCTATTATCAATGGCTTTTCACAATGCATTTAACACGTATATGACATTACAAATGTCATAGCACATTATTCATATATAACCCATATATCAAGTAGCTTAACATATTTTTCAACCAAAATGTGTTAAACCCAAATGTCATGCAAACATAACCAATATATTCAAAGTTTGTACTTACCTCAAATAGCAACTAAAACAAGCTTAAAATAACCTCCAATCCTATCATTCCAACTTGCCCTTCACCACTTGGATGAAGCAAATCAACCTCCCTCAATGCCTAAACCAAATATGATAGCAAATAATCATTTAGTATCACATTTAATGGCATTTTCAATATTAAACCATAATTAAACCCCATCCAAACAAAAATCTAAAATTTAAGGCTAACCTCACTTTAACTTTGGATTCTCATATATTAAGTTTATTTATATTATTAGAAACATATTTTTAATACATTTAAACCATTTACATTACAAAAACACACTCTTATACACAAAATCCTAAAATGACATAACATTCCCCTATTGAAGGTCTTCCATTCCAACACAATCCATTAATCATTTTAAGCTTATATTCATCACTTATATCACCAACAATAAGATTAAACCAATAAAATTATACAATTCAACAACTTTGGAAAAATCATTTTCTAAAACCCTAAATCACACTTCTATTCTCAAACTTCAACAAAACACAACCAAATTCAATATTTGACTTAAAAATACTTATTTAAACACCAAAACAACTCATTTAGATTAATTTTCACAATTAAAAATCATGATTTCTCAAACCCTAAAAGTCCATAACCCTAAATTCTCTCTCTTCACCATTCTTTATCCAAATTCAATCATTTCTTCAATCCAACCTTAAAATCATTAATAACTACCCAAAATAACTTCATACACACCGATTCCAATAATTATAACATACTACTTCAAAATTTTAAAACTCATATATTCAAAATTTCTATGGAAATCCAAAGAAAAAACCAAAGAACTTACTTTTTCAAGTGAAAATCTCTAAAAATCCTTTTTGAACCTTTGAAATCCTTCAATTCTTGAAAGCTTGGAAAATCAAAATCCTTGGTCTTAAACATCCATGGTGGCTGGCCATGAGAGAAGAAGAAGCTTAAAAATAAATTTTCTCTTTCCTTTCAACTTTTAATTATAACCATATATATATATTTTATAATAATTTAATAATTAATTATTTAATTATTTATTAAAGAAATTAAAAGACTAAAAATTCATCATCCATTCAAAAATAATTTATTTTTGAATTATTTTATTAATTTTTAATTTCTAAAATTTATTTATAAAAATGTCATTGGACTTTGACTTTTCTTTTAAAAAGTGTTGACTTTTTATATATTATGTATATTTTACATATATATCACATATATATTCCATTTTTTTCATTTAAAATCCCTTTATTTTTCATTTAAAATTATTAATTTAATTTATCCAATTTAATTATAATATATTTTATCAAATTTCTAAAAATTAGAAATTTTTAAAAATTTTGAAATATTACAATAATCCTATAAAAGGGGGCAAAAGGATCATACTCCAAGTTTAGCAGAAATATCTCTAGGAGAAGAAAAGAACTAGTTTTCTCTATATAGTTTTTTCTCTCTTAGTTTTCTATAAATTTCTTCTTCCATAAATAATTTCTCTCTTTGTGAGTGTGAGTGTAATTTTGAGGTTGTTTAATTTGCTCTTAGACCCTTCATTAGTTATTAACCTTATGATTAGTAGCACGAGCTTAATAAAAAAATTTTGCAGACATCAGCAAAGGTATTTTTTGACCATCATTCTTTTATACGAGTACGTTCTTACATTTCTTTTTATTTATTAATTTTTTGTATAGTTAACTACTGCTCTCTTGATTTTCATTCTATTTAATTAATTTAGAACTAACAATAATAGTTGAGATTTCATTTCTTCTTACATTCATATCATTATTTGTCATTCCTAGTAAATTTAAATTATAAAAAATATTTTACATTAGCAATTCACAAGTTGATAAAAAAGATCAAATATATATGCAACCTTCTAAACTTATAGCGTTTAGTCAGTTTATCCATTGAACTTTCAATTTAACCATATAAACCTATGAACTCATATTTTTCTTAATTTATAAATATAAATTTGGTGAGTCAAGCTGAGTTACACTACATCACTAATATCTATTTAATGCAAAGTATATAAATACAAAGAACAAAATGATTAACATATATTGTATATACGTGTAATAGTTCCGCTACTGTTATATTAGGCATTTCCCTATACGCATGTGAAACCAGCTAAAAATAAATGAGGTATATATAAAAGTCAAATATATAGATAAATAAATATATATTAGTAAATATATAAATATATATCTATATAAATGTATATACCAATATATATATTAGTGAAAAGGACAAATTTGCATCTCCATTAGAGCTTTTCTTGGAACATCTGCCAAGCAATTTTGGGGTTAGGAAGGTTGCAGTAAAGCTTGTTCGTTGGTCCAATCCACCGGCGGGTTCATATAAATTAAATATTGATTTTTCCTTCACCATGTCAAAATCTTCGGGTGGTGCGATTTTAAGGGATGATAATGGCCATTTTATTGCTGCTAATGCTTTTCTTTTACAGGCATGCAGTTCTTTGGGAGCAAAAATTCAAGCAGTAATAGTTGGCTTGCGTTGGTGCCTTGCTTTGGGTTATCAACGTGTCCAAGTTGAGTTGGATGCGATTAATGCTGTTTCTTTCTTCTCTCAACAACAAAGGTCCAGGCTTCTGGATATTCCAAATGAGGTTTCATTTCTGCACATTTTTCGTGAAGGCAACCAAGCTTCGCATTATCTTGCTTATTATAGTCGAATTAATAGTGTTTCTAGAGTTTTTGAGTCTTTTAGTTCTCTTTCTAATTACATAAAAGGTATTGTTTTAACTGACTGTGTAGGCCTTCCATATATTAGATATCAATAGGTTTAATTTTCTTCATCGTTTTTTCTGCTCATTTGCTATAAGGGTAGTGTACGAACTATTTGTTTGGGTTCTCCATACTTTTATTTTAATTTATATAGTTTGCGGTGGTGCCGTCCACCTTTATTAAAAAAAATATATTAGTGAAAACCCTTGCCATGTTTTAGAATTTTTTTAATGCGATAACGATATTTATTTTTTTCTATGTATTTAAGATTATATATTTTTTAAAACTAATATCAATAATTAATTGAAAAGTTATAATGTTGTTTATTCTTTTTGCTATTTATTTAAGATTATGTAATATTTTTAAATTAATGATGATAATTAATTGAAAATATACTACTTAAAAATCATATATTACATTAAATTATGATAATTCTTCAGGTTAGGTAATAAAATATAAAAAATACCCCCCCACCCCCCACACTAAACCTCAAACTCTCTCGCTTTAGCTCGAGCAATTCTCGTACCTTGAGCTGAACTAAACTGAAAAAAAAATTTCATTTAATATAGAGATAGACTATGAGAATAAAAGAAAATTAATAATGCAAATGAAATTAATTTAATACAAATATGAGAAAAAAAAAGTTCAAGAAGAAAGCAAAGTTCATACTGCATATATTTTCATTGAGATCGCTAAATAATTTGATTCATAGATACAACATACATAATATTCATAATAATAAATAAATACTTAAAATTGCCTAAATATCAACTTATTACATATCAAAGGTACTAAAATATTTTAGAACATTAATAAAGGTAAAGAAGTAAGGTGATGGATGAAAATGAGGCACCTATTGGATGGGCTTGTATTGTAGACCTATCGTGCAAATGCATTCAACTTTAACCTATACATATGTATATAATAAATAAATTATTTTAATATTTTAATTAAATTATAATATTTATGATATTTATTTTGGTTACCAATAATATATATATATATATATATTTAATGATTTAAATTGTAATGACAATGTAATGATTCTTTTCTCCGGTTACTGATTTATTGAATTAATATTAATAATCACTGAAAATAAATTTTATATAAATTTTTTTTAATGATAGGTAGTTAAATATTTATTTAAATTGTAATAATTAGCATAATTAAAATTAAAATTTTAGTTTTTTTAGCTTCCGAATTATATATAATTTTACTTTTAATATGATATTATATTGATCATAAAATCATTTAAATTATTTATGTTATAAATGTTGTTTTAAGTTATAATAATAAAAAAATAAAAATAATACCAAATTATATTAATTTTATATATTTATTTGAAATTTAAATATTATAGTAATTTGGTAGAGTAACTTTAGTATAATTTATAATATATTCATTCACATTATATATGATATATATTAAGTTTACATACATTTATTCTAATAAAAACTCTCTCTCTTTCTCTGGATGCAAGAAATCTCTCTCTCCCTCTATATTTATGCAAGAAGACTCTTTTTCTCTTTAATTTTTTTATATTTTTATATTATTAATTTTTTATAAAAATATTATTAAATTATTGGATGCAATTTCATTATAGATCTACAGTGAAATTGTTTCCACTTTTAAAATTATATAATAGATAATAGATTTTACTATTTGCAATATATTTTTTGATGGTTAATTTTGTTATTTATATATATTGTAATAAAATAAGCTTTTTTTTAATATATAAATATTGTAGTTTTGATATAAATATTTAAAATGATTTGGGAGAAAATGAATTTGAAATTATTGAAAATATGTTGTGTAGAATGAAAGGACTCGAAATTTATTATTAAAAATATTTTTAATTTCTATTTGCTTCGGGTTTTAGATTGAAAAATTCACTTTTTGATCTTGTTAGGTGTTAGACTAATTTTATTTCAATGGCTTGTAAATTTTAATGTTGAAAACTCACTTTTCTAATCTATAATTTATTATAAATTTTATAAATAAATCAAATGGGATATGGGTATACGTATTTAAATATCCACGATTTGAACCCATTTACATAATTAAATTTTTATTAATTAAAATTTTATTAAATTTTAATTATAATATTATTATTTATATTTTAATTATATAATTTTTATAAAATTATTTTAATAAAAGTATATTAGTATTTTATTTATAATTATTTTATTGAGAAAAATTAATTTTATATTTAAATTTTATTATATTTTTAAATTTTTAAACTTAAAAGATATTTAAACAGGTACGGATAATATATAAGTAATATTAAACGGGTTTAGAACATGTACAGATAATGAAGAGATACCTATAAATAAATTTGAGATGGATATAAATAGTTATAAATTAAATAGATTTAGGTTCAAACATAGTGATTTTTGTGGATATCCTAAAGGTTGTCACTCCTAAAAAAAATTTATTTATCATGTGATTATGCAAAAAAAAAAATACTTTAGGCTTTTTTAAGAAAAATATTTATTTCATTATACATAATTTTTTCCTTTTATAGATTTATTTCTTTATTTTTGGATTTAAAAACTTTAGTCTAGAAAGGGCTAAAAATATAATTTTAGACCATTTTGAATAAAAACATTTTCTATTATTTATGAATTTAAATGATTAAATCAAAGATTAATTTTGTATATAAATTAAAATTATATTTAATTTTTTTAAAAAGAAGAATAAACATTTTAAATTTAAATCTGTCTTTGAAAAAAAAATAGAGATATAATAATTTTAATTATACTAATACAGTTGTATATGTATATATAAATTAAGTCTCATAAAAGAATAATTTAATTTAAATGTATATGTATATAACTTGAACATATATATATATATATAAGTTTAATTTTGATCTCTTCAATATTATAAGAATTATTTTTTATATAAAATTGATAGTTTTTTTTTTCTGAAAATTTATAGTGTTTCTGTCTAATTGATCTCTATAAGAAATGTTAAAAGTTTTTTCTTATTTTTTATGAAATGTAATTTGTCATTTTATGAAATATACTGGCAGGGATGGCAATGCAATTTCCTCGAAGGGTAAGGAAGGCTACGCCTGAAGACTTGGTGGGTGTTACTTTGCCAAGGATGATTGGCTGCTAGTTTTCTCTTTTTCTTTATTAAACACAAAAAAAAAAAATGGCATGACATTTTATTTATTTGAAAAGATCAATTTCAGCCTTCAATTAATGAATGCCAATTTCGTATATTATTAAGTGTCTAATACTAAAAAATTAAATAAATACATAAATAAAGTGGTTAAAATAAAAATTTATATAATTAAAAATTTTAAGTTTAATATATATATATATAGTTATAAAAAAATAAATCACGTGCAATGCATGTGCTAAAAAAAATTTAGTATATATAAATATATTATTATGGCTGAGCACGGATTCTGAAAATTTTTAAATCGAACCAAATATTTAGATTGAAATATTTAGAATCGAAAAAAATCGTTGACTTTTAAACTTTTTTTGAACTGAACCGAACCGAACTATATCGATTTTTATAATATGAAGTGATTTTGAATATTAGACAATATTTATATCGAAAACCGTACCAAACCATATTATACCATACCGAATTAAATAACCGAAATAATAACCGATTGATTATTAATAATATAATATATATTATATTAATTTATTATTTAATATTTAATATTATATAAATAATTAAAGTAATTTTATAATTTAACTATAAAATAAAATAAATATAAAAATAAAAAATATAAGTAATGTTCATATATAATTTTTAGTTTGTGACTTAATCAATATTGATTTACATATTTTTATGAGATGATTGAATAATACAATATTAACTAAAATAAAAAAAATATTTGCTATAAATTTTTTTTATTTTAGTTTTATTATTCTTTGATTTATTTTTAATCTTTATTTTAATATATTACTCTTGATAATTGTATTTACTCCTTAATTATAATTATTGCATTTATTAATTCACTATTTTACTATAGAATATTATGAAAAAATTATTAAATTATATTATCAATCACAAATAAAAAATACTAATAATATTAAATAATGAATAAATTAATTAGTCAATAAAATTTTTTAAAAAATTGCAGTGCAATGAACCAATGTTATATTTTTTTATGTAATAATAACGACGAGGATAATAATAATAATAATAATAATAATAATAATAATCAAATCTTATCCTAATAACCTAATGGGTCGAGTGGGTGAAAAAAAAATTTATTGGACAACATAAGTTAAGCCCACTGTTTTACAATAGTTGTCCATTTTAATAATAAAATATTAAATTCATTAACCCTAAAACTCTCCATATAAATACTTCTCTTCTTCATTTGCCACTCTCTCTTCTGTCCTTATTTTTTTTTTCTTTTTTTGCCGTTCTCTCTTCTTTCATTTTACTTCTTCTCTTTCCTTATTTATAAGATAATTTTTTTTTAATTTACACTGTTGTATATTTAAGCTCATTCCTTCAACATCTATCTCTAATGCTTCTTTGCATCATTCAACCATTAAGGTAAAAAAAAATGATTTATTTTTTATTTTTTACGAATTTTTCCTATTATTTAAAATTTTTTAACTTCTGAATATGATTAAAAAATTTGGTATCTCGTAATATTATTCGCTTTCTTGATCTTTGCTTTTATTTTTTTATAGATGCATTATTTTAGGATTTAAAGATTTATTTTTTTATTCTTGATTTTTTTATTTTTTTATTTTTTGCTAGATCTATTAATATTTTATATTTCTTTTGTTATGTGAATGATGTAAATAATTTAGGATTTTTGTGTGTATGGTTTCACTAATTATTTTTATTTTCTGTAATTTATTATTTTTATCTCAATAATTACAATCAAACAATTCTCTATTATATTCATTAGCTATATACTCATGATAATAATCGCAAAAAAAAAAAAACTTAAAATTACAATAAGAAATTAACGATCCAACACTACAGGAATTTAACAGTTCTGCGAGCAAAGATAGGAATGGATAGGAATCCGTTTCTATAAAAAACAGATTTGAAACGGATTAAGAACTAATAATTGTGAAAAAACATTACAAGAGTTTAAAAACGGATTAGAAACAAATTAAAAACGGATTTTTGAAACAGAATATATTCATTCATAATCTGTTTCTGAAATCTCCTGGGAACCAATGGTGCGTATCTTAGAAACTAAATTGAAACAGATCAAGAACAGAATTTTTTAAACGGTTTCTGTGCATTTCTAAATTTTTGGAAGAAATGGTTCACGGCCATATTCCTCTAAAAATGCACAGACGGATTGTATATCCGTTTTTAAATTGTGTTCTAATTGTATAACAATTTATGGGTCGTCTGTGAGCCCGTTTCCATTTAAAATATTTTAACCCAATTTAATTAGCTTTTATTTTCACATTTCATCATTTGTTCCTGGATCTTAAATATCCTTCCTCTCTCTCATTAACCTAATTTCCGCCGTTCTCACCACCAACGCTCAAGAGAATGAGATTATCGATCTGATTGCCACCGTCATTCTCACCACCATTATCTCTCTCTTTCTCTTTGTCACCATCTTTCTCTTCTCACCACCGTTCTTACCATTTTCTGTCAGAAACTTTCGTTCTCATCACCGTCAGTTAGAAGCACTCGTTCTCCGAGCCAAAATTAGTCAGAGATAATCGTTCTCTCTTAGTACCCTCAGTCAGAAGACTGATTTCGTCAGTCTCTCATCTTCTGGTGCGTTTTTCTTTTTAATGCTTTTTGTTAATTTACATTAGTTTTTATAATCAGAATATGCGTTGTTTTTAATTCTATTTTGGGTGTTTTTCTTGTTGGTTGTGTGGCTTAATGAGTTCTAGTTTGATTGTATGTTTGATATTGATACATGGCTTTTGTGTTGGGGTGTTTGCGTTGTGTGGTAGAATGGGCCTGTGGGTTTGATTGTGTGTTTAATTTTTTTTATAAATGACCAATTGTTCATGTAATTTGTAATATTTTTTTTTGCAACATGTCGTATTTAAATGACCAAAACAACAAGAACCCAGGTCGCGGGAACCAATCACAATTCACAAACAAGAAAAACACAATGGAGAAGCACCTGAATTGTCTTAACTATAGGCTTGCTGATCTTCTTAAGATAAGCGTGAACTTTTTTAAGTTTGAAAATCACTTTCCCTGGCCTGAAATTTTGTTCGGTCAGTAGCTGGTTATCAGAATCTGATATAGGTTGTAGGGAAAAGACAAATGTAATAGAATAAGCAAAAAAAGTAGAAAAACAACAAAAAAAAAGGTATCATTAAGTGAGTGTTATGAGACAAAGCAGCAGCTGTTTGTGCGGAATATTATTGTTGTTGTTTCCTTCTTATTTGTTTTGTTGCTACATCTTGTTGTGTTTGTATACATTAGTATTGTCTTGTTCTGTGAAGAGTACAAAACGGTTCATTCCTAAGTTTTGTCCTTGGAAATGAATTTATCTTCATATCCATACAAAATAGAAGTCCATTCTAAGAAAAAACAAGATGGCTGATTTGTTCACTAGCTCACAATTTCCAAATTATGAATAAATTCTCTCCTTTTTAAGAGAGATTCTGTTGTCTTGGTTCTGTGGTCTGAATTTTTAATACATATCAACTGATTGTTGTTTTTATCTAACAACCATGGTTTTTCATCCAAGTTTTCTGCCTACTTTGATTTCCAGCAACTGAGTTTTATTGTCACTTAATTAATTCATAAATTAGATTTGTTTTTCACTTAAATTTTCAATTTAATATTGTTTAAATAGACCTGTATATAACAATTAATCCTTCTTCTATTATACAGCCCCTATTTTTAGTTGCTGTCAATTCACATTGAAGAGAGCTGCTGTTCTCTTCAATTCCAGCTAGCCTAAGATAATTATTATATATATCTTTATTTTAGAGTAACCAATTTAGACAAAACTCATTTAACTAGCAACTATCAAACCTGGGTTACTCAATATATGTATCCAAGACCCAAATTAATCAAGTTTATGTTGAGAATAATCAATTTCATGAAATCTTTTTATTCATGACTAGGTTAAATCTTAGTATATGTTATATATATATATATATATCTCTGTGTGTGTGTGTGTGTGTGTGTGTGTTCATTCCCAAAACTCTGTTTTTTTTGTTCCTTAATATATTTATAAATTCTTTAATTTTTTAGTTATTTGTAAACTTCCCAAATCCAAAGGAAGAGATCTATGACCAAAGCCAAAACTATGGTCCAATACAAGAACATTCACATTGAGAAGTATATATAGATATAGGACTGGCTTAATGATTTCAGTAGTCTAAAGTGAAATGTAAAAATGAAATCTTTTATCTTATCAATATAATGAATTAAAAATTTTATTGTAGAAACCTAAAATTTTAAGATCAAAAGTCACAAATTTACTGATTTATGGTTGAGCTACTCATGTCTAGTTGTATTGCATATAGTAGAAACTAATTAAGGAGTCTAGATTCTTAAAATTAGAAGTTAAATTTATTTAATTTGATCAATATCGAGTTTTCACTTCACAAATTAAGATATCATAACTTTAAGAATATGTAAAGAAGCTATGGGTTGAAAAATATATAAATAGAACCATAATACTAATTAAATAGAACATAATGTCAATTTGTTTCAATTTCTTTATCTTAATTAATTTGCAACTAAGAAATATATACACACATACACACACATTCAATAATTAATTACTATTTGCACAACCTTGAGTTTTAACTTCACAAAGATGACCTTTAATGAAGTTTGAATATGGTTAAAAAATTAATGTGATTATTTGAATAATATTATTATGAATAAAACTATGAAATTGCATGTGTTGGGGCAGCCCTCTTTAAATGGTAGCCTAATTGCTATTTGCTTGCTTTAAAGAAGTCTTGTATTGGCTTATTGTTTTTGTTACAAGCTCTCCTTTGGGTTAACACACTGTACCAATTAAGAAAGGGCAATTACAAAGAATTGGTTTCTTGTATAATAATAAAGTTTTGTTTGAATTGTCAAGAAGCTATTGCTTGTTGGGTTGTTGGAGCAATGGAAAGTTTTGGAAGTTAGTTGATTGAAAGTACTAATTACTATTGCTATTGGTGTTTTGGGTTTGTTGCTTTTTAGGGTGAGTTGCTGGAATTGTAGATATTTAAAAGTTATTTGAGTTCAAGTACTTCTTTTTATAAATTAATCAGCCTTTTTTCTTTTCTTGGATAATTAATTTTTGAATGTAAATTATTTCCATGAACCTGTGTTTGATTTGGCGTGTGTTCTTTTTTCATATTAGTTTTATATATAGTCTTGTATTGCACATAATCAAGATATGACATTCTCACTTAAGCAGCTCAATAATGGGTTGTATTAGGCAGAAGTGGATTGGAAGCTACTCATTCATGCAACTAAATTATATTATGTACTAATAAAATAAGTAGTAGGTGAATCAAATGTGATTAATCTAGCTTTGAATTAGGTCTTTGTTATCTAATAAAGATCTAGTGCCATGATTATACTAATTTAATTACCACTTGCATTTGAGAAAGTCTCATAATAAAAAAAAATCACTGAACGTATAATACAAGAAAGAATGTAAAATTTTAACAAATTGTACATTCCTAATGATAACATTTATTTAATATAATTAAGTTAAGATAGCAGGGAAATCTATAAAAAATCAACTTTGCAATGAATTTTTCAAATTACATTTAAATAAAGGTAACTAGTTATAAAAATTGCCAATGAATATGCCGTTTAATAAGCCTCACGATTCAAGCCCATCAAGGTGTCCATTCCAAAATATGATAAAAAAAAACCCACGATATTCCTATTTTGGTAGAATTTCCTTCAAACCAAGAAATGTAACGAACTAATTTTAAGTATTGTGATTGTTTTGTGTGTGAATAGTATCAAAGTACATAAATTGCTCATTATAATTATTACACTTACTCTTAATTTGAATGTTAATTTGATATAAAGGCACCCTAAATAAAGAATGCAAAGTCTGAAAATAATATATTTTGTTGGTCTTTTGTGAAAATAGTATAGTTTGATTATGTTAATTGTGATTGTTATTATTGGATTGTGGTTTGCTTGTGATCATTTAATTGTGGTTTAATTGTTATAATTATAATGCAATATGAAGTGTTTGAACATTGTGATTTGTTGATGTAGTATGGATGATATAAGGGTCAGATATTGGAAGTATTTTTTTAATTGCAGGAACGTTAGAAATTAAATTGGCTTCATTTTTACATGCATAGGGGAAATTTTGCTAAATTTTCTATGGAAATTAAGGTGTTTTTGTTAAGTTTAACCTTAAATGATTGTATAATAAATTACAATAACTAAATTATAAGTAATAAATAATAGCTTTAACCTTTAACTATTTATTTTTAATATCAACTAAAAGTACTCTTAATATTTATACGATTCCAACCTCCTAAATAATATTTTAAAATTATACATGTATTTTTGAATTTAAGTTTAACCATAGAAACCCATTTGGTGTCTTGCTCACTAAAAATGTTATAGGATATTGAATTGTCAGAATTGACAATTTAGAAATGCATTGATTATACGAAAACCAGCAAAGATAGGTTAGGTTATTCATATATTTGTAGATTTGGCAGCAATAGTAGTCCACATCAGAGTACAAGGCACTGTGCAGGCAGTTCTCTATCAACTGCCAGAATGAGACAGGTGGTCCAGGATCAGAAATATCCAGACACACTGGTGGTTCTGTTTTGCACAGTTGCCATAGGGAGAATCTGGTATGTATTCTAAGCCTTTGAAATATTTTAAATTATAATTGTGAAAGTGGATGTGGACATGGAAGTTTTAGTGGGTCTTCGCTGTAGTATTGGATTTTTAATGATTGCTTGTTGTGGAGTAAGGGGTGCACATATGTTGTGAATTGATTTGGGTTGTTTCTAATTTTTTTTGTTGCATTCTTACTCTTGAAAATGTTGGTTTTTTGTGTATGTATATATTGACTTTAATGATATCAAATCCTAATAAATTACGACCTTTTATCTGTATTGTTTTAGCCTATAAGCATAGGTAGAAGCTAATTGTTATATATCTAACAGAACAACCTTAAAAATTTATGTTTTTTCCCGAATTGAAGTTGATATCTTTTTGTGCTTAATAAGTTATCATATTAGTATAATTAAAATTGATAATTAAATAAAGAATTACTTATAGCATTAGTTTTAACTTTGGAAGAGCAAATGAAGAGTTTTATAGTTCATTTGAGATTTGAAAGAGCAGCTCCTATTTTTTTTTTTAAAGTTTATATATTTTAACTTTTTATCATCGAATGATCTCAAGTATTGCCATAATGCATGGGATGACAGTTGCTGCTATGTTATTGACAGTTTAAAATAAATCAAATTAAATTAACTTTGAATCAATTTCAACAACCAATTATTTGATACTTGGGTTTAAAATCCAATTAACTTTGGATTTGTAGTAGCGGAAGCTTATGCTACAAATGGTATAATTGATCATGAAGAAAGATTTTATAGATGAAAAACTATAAGTTGTTTTGATGATCTTGGTGAATGTGAATACTGATATTCTTTTAAATTGAGCTGTTAGTTTTGTTGATCTGTTATTTTTTGTTATAGCTAGTTTGGCTAATCATAATGATAGTAGACCATGATATCTACATATTTTGTTAGGCCATGTACTATTAACTTGGTCTATTTATTAAATTGAGAAGATAACCATTTGTTTTGAAATGGTTGATCATCGATGTTATGTTTGAAATTTATTTCTATTTAAATTTAATAATTTTGTCTTATAAATATGTGTGTGTGTGATGAAAAACTGTAGATTGTTTTGATTATCTTGGTGCATGTGAATGTTGATATATTTTAGGTTGAGATGATAGTTTTGTTGGTTTGTTATTTTTTGTTATAGCTACTTCGGCTAATCAGGATGATAATGGACCATTATATCTGCAAATTTTGTTGGGTCATATACTATTAAGTTGGTGTGTTTATTAATCTTGATAAGAGAACTATTTGTTTTGAAATGATTGATCATTGTTGTTATGTTTGAACTTCATTTCTATTTAAATTTTATAATTTTTTCTTATAAATGTGTATGTGATGAAAAACTGTAGGTTGTTTTGATGATCTTGGTGAATGCAAATGTTGATAAAACAAATGGTCGAGCTGTTAGTTTTATTTATCTGTTATTTTTTGTAATAGCTAGTTCGGCTAATCAGAATGACGGTGAACCGTTATATTTGCATATTTTATTGGGCTATGTACTATTAAGTTGGTGTATTTATTAATCTTAAAAAGAGAACCATTTGTTTTGAAATGGTTAATCATTGTTGTTATGTTTGAACTTTTCTATTTAAATTGTATAATTTTGTCTTATAAATATGTGTGTATTTGTTGATCTTTTGATATATATTCAAAAGATTATTGCTTGATTCTATTATGAATACTTTTATTATATTTTATTTTTTTGGATATTAAAAGTCCTTTTGATTTTAAACAACAAGTCTAGAGAGCTAAGTCAGGATCCACATCTTTACGAGCTCTTTGAGAGGACCCATAAGAAGAAAGGAACTTCAAATTTTGTGGATGTCAGAGCTTGGAAGCATTCATGTAAGTTATAATACTTTTGTTTGATATTACTTTAAATATAGTAATTTATAATTAATAAATATACTAAGTATTTTTGTTGGCTATATTTTTTAGAAGCGATACATACAGCTGAAGGAGCAGCAGTCTCAATTGCAAAAGGGGTCTGTTTCTGCTGATATTGATGGAGCATAGATTTTTTTTAGATGTTGTTGGCAGAGAGAAGAAACGTAGAGTATACGGTATGAGATCTACCGCAGCTGCTTACTATCACCATCATTCAGCATTGTTTGTCTCTTCTTCTCAACCAGTAGACAAAGCAGTTCAGGAGGGGTTGCAAAGTCTCCGGTAGTCATTGACAGATTTGCGAGAGAGGGAGCAGCGTCGCGAGCATGAGCTGTAAGAGAGGGAGGGGCGTCGTGAGCATGAGCATTGCGAGATGATGACCCGTATGGAGGAGCTAATGAGAAACTTCCAGCCTCCATTGTACTTTTATCCTCCTTCTGATGAATTCATCTTCTGATCAGAACCCTCTAGATGATAGGTATACAGATTTGTAGCTCTTCTTGGATAATATTATTATATATATATATATATGTTGATATGTCGACTGTATATGATATGTCTACAAATTTTTAGGTGTTTTGATTACTACTATTATACATTTTTGGTATGTCGACTACATATGATAGGTGCATAGATTATTAGATATTTTAAAAATTATTGTTATGTATTTTTTATATGTCAACTGTTATAGTGATATATTTGACAAATATAATATTTTGAATATTCGTACTTATTATTCATATTATCTAAATATGTTTATATTTTTTCATTATTTTCAACTTTGCGTTTATATTCTAATAAAAATAAAATAAATATAATATTGAAAATATATAAAATGTTGAATAAAATAATTAATTGAAATGAATTACATTCCTCTCCTTTTTGAAACGGATGAATCCGTATCTAAACAAAATTTCTAACTAAAATGTATTGAAATATCTTTCTAATAGAAATCGATTAAATTCGTTTTTAGCAAAAATCAATTTAATTCGTTTTTAGCATAAATTGATTCAATCCGTATTTAGCAGAAATTGATTTTAATTCGTTTCTATTAGAAATGAAAATTTCATTTTTGATAAGAACTTTTTAGTTCTAAGTTGAAATTGATTTATAAACGGATAGGTGTTTTGTTTCAAATTTGAAATGAATATATAGTTTTAATTCCGTTTCTAAATTAGAAACGAGCTATAAATTTCGTTCCTATTTCATTAGCAACGAACATTTTACGAACAAATATTTTTGGTTTCAAATCTGTTTCTAAACTTATTTAAAAATGGAATATTTTGTTTCTAAACTGCTAAATTCTTATCGTGCAATGGTTTAACATGATTTTTGTGAACTTTTTACAATTTTCTATACCATTAAATTTTTCTCTGCTTTTTTTTTTATTTCATTATAAATTTTTCGTACAAATTTTTTTTTTGCCTGCACGTATAGTTGTGAATTGTGATATTTTTGCCTGCACATATAATTGTAATTTTTTTTATAATTTATTTATGATTGTTAATTTATTTAACTTTGCTGATTCAATCATTTTTGTTTTGTTAGCTACGAGTTAGCCCGTTAATGTCACAAAATCAGCGAAAATCATCTCTTAGTGTCACCAGCAACATTGAAATTGTAGCTTGCATTCCACCACAATCAAAAGAAAGCACCTCTAATCTACCTTTCATTCCATCTCAAACACAAATAGCGGGTTCGTGTTCAGTTTCAAATGCGACATCGAACAGTACAACTATAGGTATTGTTCAACCATCTTCTCTTACTCATAGTGCTAAAAAGTTAAGATTAGGAGTTGGGGTTCATTTTGAGAAAATATATGATTATGAGAGAAATGAGATTGGAAGGGCTAAATGTGTGTGGTGCGGGAAAGATTTTCAAAGTAAAAGTGAGTTGGACACTTCTGGGTTGTGGAAACATTTAAGAAAAACTTGCAAAAAGTGTAAAATTAAAAAGGATTTAGTTGCAACCCATAAGAATAAAAATAAATCACAAAAAATATTGAATTTTCAGCATGCAACTGACTCTGAAGATGCTACATTAAATTGTTGGGAGTTTGATCAACAAGCTTGTAGAGATACTTTAGTCAAGATGATTATAAAAGATGAACTTCCCTTTAGGTTTGTTGAAGGAGAGGGGTTTAAGGAACTTGTTAGAGTTGGTATTCCTAGATTTCATATTCCATGTAGCTTTACTATTCCAGAGTCTGTTTCTCTTTGTTTGTTCAAGAGAAAAGAAAAATTACTTGCCCTGATTGCTAGTCAATGTTAAAGAGTTTTCTTAACTACAGATACTTGGACAAGCATCCAAAATTTGTCCTACTTGTGTTTAATTGCATATATTGTTAATTCTGAGTTTAATTTGCATAAAAGAATTCTAAATTTTTGTGTAATTAAAAGTCATAAAGGAATTAACATAGGAAATGCTATTGATGCTTGCATGGAAGAGTGGGGATTAGATAAGGTTAAGTGCATAACGATTGATAATGCATCATATATTGCAGTTCAACAGTTAAAAAAAGGCTGTTAAAAAAGAATGCTTTTATTTTGAATGGAGATGTTTTTCATATGAGGTGCTTTGCTCATATTCTTCAGTTAATTATGAGGGATGACATTGAGATGATTCAAGGTTCTATTAAAAAAATAAGGGATGTGATTAGGTATATTAGGAGCAGTCCACAAAGGTTAGATTTATTTTAAAAATGTGGTGAGTTTGCAAATGTCAAGTCTAAAGCATCTTTATAATTAGATTGTCCAATTAGGTGGAATTCAATATACGTGATGTTAGAGTCATCATTGGGATATCGAAAAGCTTTTGATAGGTTAGAAGACATGGATAGTAAATTTGTGAGTGACTTTGGGGAGGAGAATTTACCTTTGAAAATATTTTATGATATTACTTGTAAATTATCCGGCTCATTATATTACACTGCCAATTTATATTTTTCAGAAATAATGAAGGTTTTAAAGGAATTACAAACTTGTCAAAATAGTAATGATGTTTCTATAGTTGAAATGACTATACAAATTAGAGCTAAATTTGACAAATACTAGGGTTCGGTGAATAAAATGAATGTAATACTTTTCATAGCAGTAGTATTAAACCCTAGTTACAAAATGAATTATTTGAGGGTAAAATATATTACATTTTATAGTGAAAAAGATGCAATTGATTTGGTGGTTAGAGTAACAAATAGTTTAAATGCCTTGATAGCGGAGTATGATAAAGTAGACAAGGAAGGAATGATGGGTGAAATGAATATTTTGAACACATCTAAGGTTGATAATGATAAATATATAGAAGAAGATGATGTTGATGATTATTTCTTAGAACAAGAGAATGACAATCAATTGGCATCGAAAGGAGAGCTGGATAGGTATTTGGAGGAATAGGCTGAAAAGTTTAATATTAATTTTGATGTTTTGGGTTGGTGAAAATTTAATGCAGTGAGATATCCAACTTTATCTAAAGTTACAAGGGATATTTTGGCTATATAATCCTCAACTGTTGCATCTGAATCAGCCTTTAGCACTGGTGGTAGGACTTTAGATAAATTTTGGAGTTCTTTAACTCCTACTACAGCTGAGGTGTTAATTTGTTATCAAGATTGGTTGAGAATTTTTAATAAGCCTATCCAAATTGAAGAACTCAAAAGCTTTAAATCAGGTATAAAAGTCTTTTATAATTTCATTTGATTTTTAACCTTTAAATTTCATTAAATATTTAATAAATTTTAATGATCTTTCAATTTTTAATATTTGTTAATTTTCAAATATTACTCAAGAACCCGAATTTGTAGAAAATATTATGCCAAGAGCTAATGTGGAGATTCGAGACTCTATGTAAGTGATGTTTATTAATGTTGATTGTTAAATTATTTTTCAAATTATTTTTTGGATTGGATTAGAAATTTATTTTATTTGGATTGGATTATATTACATATTACTTAGATTTAATGATTGCAAAATATATTTATTTTGTTGCTTATTAGATTTGAAGCCAAATGATGCCAATAGTTATTGGTTTTGAGGGAAAATATGGATAACAGTTTAATTATTATTAATTAGTAATTTTATGGAATAATGCCATTATTTATGTTTTTTTAATTAGAGGGAATGAAAGTTAAAAAGAGGATTATGGAGTTTGACATATTTTCACTTGTCCATCCTTTCTTTTCCTATGCATTGGAGTTATTTTATTTGAAATTTGTAATAACTTATGCATTTTATTTAGAACTTGTAATAATTAGATGCTAGATATTTGACATTTTAATTTTATTATGTATGGTTAGTAATATGGATGTTGGAGTTAGACTATAAAATTCAACTTTGAATTTTTTTTATTGTTAAAATAATTAAATATTATTCTATTGCTTAAATTAAAAAAAAAAAAACAGTTTCAAATTTTTGAATCTCCATATTTGATGTGGACTGGAATTGATTCGTTGGAACCGAATATTCGAATTGTATTGTTCTGATTTTTCAAAATAATACAATACGGATATTTTATATCCTTGATTCAGTTCCGGTTTTAAAGATTTTAAAATCTCCAAATTTTGGTTCGGTTTGATTCCGGAGATATTCGGATCTTTGTATTATCTCGGACCGTGCTCAGCCCTAATTATCACACCCGAATCAAAGGATGTAACAATTCAAGATATGAATAATTGTGTATTCAATTATTCATTTAATCCATAAAAAATATCTTTTTACATTTCCGAATTTAACTAATTTAACTTACTTGAATTGAGTTAATTTACATATAGAAACAACAGTACACAAACATGTATACTTTAATATAATTTTTGCCTTCTATATTTCCCTTTTGTTTGCCCAAAAATTAGGAAAAAAAAAAGGAATATACAAATATTGATTATAACTGAATTTCAAGTAGCGAAACAAAGCTGAATATTTAACTCAATTGGTAAGCATGTAATCAGGAATCATAAGCATGTATAAGTGTAAATTATTATTTTTATTATTATTATTAACTTAGCCATAGCTAAGCTGGAAAATAAGAAAACCATCATATGCTCCAACTGAGGTAAATGGATGGGTTATAAGTTAATTTGGAGTATCCACATATTTAATAATTTTGTTGTTTTTTTTTTTAAAAGGTAGATATAACATAAGGCTTTTGTTGGCTAGTTTTAGTTGGAAAGATACACAACAAACAATGGCCATGCGTGGTTTGTGGCCGACTACTTTTTAAAGTGGACAAATATATAATTACATACAAATCACATTACTGTTCCAAGTCTATGATATGACCTCATAAGGCCAATAATAAGAATGAGATTACAACACCACAGTATACATGAAAATAATGATAATAATATGAATGAGATTAAAACTGGCAGTACCCACTACTCCTCGGAAGCCCAGCTCTTATTCCACATTTCTAAGCATTCTATGAACCCATTTCCAAGCATTATATCATAAAAATTTGTTCGACAAAAAGCCCATAAAAATCCTACATTTTCTATGCAAAAACTGTGGCCAAAGCAAGAACTAAATAAAGCAAATCAACTCCAAAAGATGCTGAAACAAATGAACCAAGAAGAGAAATAATTCATTCATTTGTTCATTCATAGATTAAAATACAAACTGAAGGAAGAAAAGAAAAGGAAAAAGAAAAACCTACCAGTATCAGATTTCAAGTGGGCATACTAGTGAGAAAATTTGTAGGAACAAAGCATACATAAACACTGATGGAACCCCTTTGAGGTTGTGTCAAATGAAAGCCCGTGAATAGAGACTTCCAAAAACACCAAGAACGATAGAAAGGCTACTGGAATTTGCCAGAATCGACGCCTGAAGGTTTTCCGCACCTGATTGCCTCTCCCCTTACCTTCGCCGCTGCTCTTCACGGCTCGTCATATCACTTCCACTGGGGTTGTCGGATGCTTGCAGTTATAATGGTGGCAATGGTGAGGCTTGGTGTTGGCTAGAGCCAGAGGTGGGTGGTCGATGATCACAGCTCTTCCTTCTCTCTCTTTCTTACCCAGATTCCTCCTCTCTAACAGGCAGCCTTAGCTAATTATTGAGCACCAATCAACTGCCCTTTCTATAATATTTCTACTCATATATTATAAAACAAGAAAGCAAAAAAAAAAAAAAAAAAAAACAAGAACTGATAAGAAGGAAAGAAAGAGAACTGAAGAATAAGGGTAGGGACTTAGTGGAGCGCAAACTAACTGAAAAAATTAATGGCTATGGAAAATAAGACCTTTTTTCAATTTTTTTAAAAAATGAAAAAAAATTATTGTTTAATTACAAATATTTTTTATTTCAGAAATTAATTTTTTATATTTATTAATTAATAATTAAATTTTAAAAATTTATTATGTTCAAAATTTTATTTTTAATTTTTTTATCATGTGTAAGTAATTTTCTTAATTGACTTTCTGAACTGACTTTATTAATTTCTTTCATGTATGTCATTATATTTTTATAGGTCTAAATAAAAATTTATACCCACACTATATATATATATATATAGTTTTTCAATCAGCTATATATAATAATTTGGCTCAATAATTTTGATTTTAAGATTCAAAATTATCAAAAAAATAATATTTACATATAAAAAATATTTCGTATATATTAAAAAAATTGAAAAGGAAAAATTTCATTAATAATTATCCAATTGAAAATTTTCCTAGATAATTAAATCATTGATTCTTTAAGGCCATGATTGTTTATGTTGGAAGTTTTTAGTTTTTTATTTTTTAAAATAAAAAATTATTTTTAAATTTTATTTATATTTTTTAAAAATCTATTTTATATTTTCAAAAATTATATCATAATTTTTTTACCATACAGATACAAACACACATTTTATTCATCTATTAAAAAATTATATTATTTATTCTAATAATACATTATAATATTAATTAGATATTATAGATAATTATTAAAATAAAATAAAATAAAATAATTAAAAATTTAAAAAATAAATCTCTTATTTTATAATTGATCAATTTGCGAAAAAAAAAGATATATACAAAAAATAAAAAATATAGTTAAAAAAAAGATCTTACTGATATATATATCTCTTCTCAAAATCAATACATTAAATATTATATTTTATGGATTTCATATTTATTTAAAACTATTTATTATCTAATAAAAAAATCTAAAACTCATTTGTTATTACCAAATATGTTTTTATTTAAAAAAAAACTAAAACCAATAAAACAAAAATTATATATTTTTTTATTAATTTGAGAATGAGTTGCCATCAGTTCATTAATAGACGGTAGATCCATCTGTTTTTCTTTATTTTTCTTTTTCATCTGCTATTTGATTTTTTAGTATCATTTTTTTAGTTTGTGTGTTTTTACTTATTGTAGTTTATTCTTAAAATAATTTTTAAATAAATATAAATTTAATATTTAATATCTATTTTTTTGTATTTTTTATCTTTTAAAAATAAAACTAAATACAATTTAAATCTTTATTATAAAATTTTATATTTATTTGTTTGAAGGTTATGTTTTCTCTTTAAATGGGAGTTTATCTTTTCCTAATAGATGATGTTTATCATTTTCAAATGGAGAGTGTTTTCATATAAAAGATGCGATTTAATATTTTTTTTTTTTACAGATGATAGATAGAATGAGTATTTTATTAAAAGATAAATTATAGCAATATACTAATGTTATTCACTGTTTATATTAAAAAAGTTTAAAAAGATTCAATAATTTTATTAGTTAGATATATATCGTATATATTTTAAAATTATATAATTTTATTTATATCTTAAAAATATATTTTTTGATTTATTAATGAAAAATTATTTATCATTAAAAAAATAATTATCCAATTGAAACGAGGAGGATGTGTTCTCCTCCCCACTTACAGCATTGAATATATATATATTTTTAAGAAAATACAAGTTAATATGTATGTATGTATGTATGTATATGTATATTACCAGAACTCATAAAGAAAGTGTGCTCACAAAAGCCAAGTTCAAAAGACATTAAAATTTTGTTTTTGTTACATGTCAAGTAACTCCATAAAAAATTTAATATGAAATCATTTCATTAACAATTAAGTTTAAATGAATAAAACCACCTTATCAATTCTTTATATTATTATATTCATGTAGGTTTTAATTAAAATTTTATTATATATGTATATCCATGCATAATAAATTTAGTTTCATAAATTTTATTTATATTAATATTCAGATTATCAAACAATAATATTTACATGTGATAAAAAAAATAACAATAATAGTTGATATGTATTAAAATATTTTGACAAAACATAAGTTAAATAAAAAAATATAATTAAAAAATTTTGCTATTGAGCTTAGTACTATTTTTTTTATTAATTTTATTTTGAATTTAAGCCTCCGTATCAATCATATAATTAGGTAGGGGTGAGTAAATTTCGGTTAACTGATTAAATATTTGGTTAACCGACTAAATATTTGGTTCGATTAATTAAATTTATTATACTTCGGTCAATTCGGTTAATAATTTTAGAGTATTTTGATTTTTGATTAGATTAATGGTTAACCAATTTAGTTCGGTCAGTTAACCGTTAACTGAAAGTTGAAAAAAAATTATTTAGTTATTATCTTTTGTTTAATTCTTTAATTATATTAATTTTTTTATTATAAATATAAATTTTTATTGAAAAATAAAGTTATTTTTTAATTTTTTAATAAATTTTATTTAGTTATTTAATTATATTAATTTTTTTATATATATTAATTTTTATTATAAAATTTTTAAAAAAATTAGTCGGTATCAAACCAACCAATTTAATTCTATTAATTGACCGAACTGACAAAAAATAAAAATCGGTTCATTTGATTAAAATATTTTAAATAAATCGATCAGTTCGGTCGATTAATTAACCGAATCAGTTAATTAACACCGTATTATGGTCAAAACGGCATATTAAATTTCATAATTAAGCATATATTAAAAAAAAGTAAAAAAAATTAGCTTTTTTTATAAATAATTTACCTCATTGAAAATTTGAAAGGGAGTTTTACAAAAATAACCTAAAAACTAAAATAATTTTAAATAATACGGTGTTAATTTTTTTTTTTTCAATTTTACGCTTAGAACAACTTTTTTTTTGACATAGATGCGGAACACGTGACCAAGTCAACAGTATTAATTCACTTCTTCTTCACCTCTTCACCCCTTGTTTGTTCAAATGGCTACTGACATTTTATAATTTATTTATATAAAAAAAATTTACTATTAAAGCTAGCACTTAAAATTAAAAATGACTCCACTTCAAAACATTAAAATATAAAAAAATTATAATCATATAAATATAAGATGTAAATTATAATTATTTAATTTTATAAAAATTATTACTAATAATACATTTTAGTTATTATAAAATTTAAATAATAATTTATAACAATATCTGAAAATCTTATAAAAGAGGAGTTTTTAGGGCGATATAATTGTATAATTTATTTAGTAAGAATTCTTGTTTAATTAATCATAAAGATTTTTAAAAATTTACCTAAAATATATCTTTCTTTAAAGAGTTAATATTTTTTAGACATCCATATCCTTAAATGGATTGAAAAAGATAAAATACATTTACAATACATATCCCGCGCTTAAACTGAATCATCTTCTTTTCATATTAAATTGCAAAACCAATTCTATCCTCTACTATTCCTCTCTGACAGCATCGATCTCTCTCTTTCACTCACCGTCATTCTGTTCATCGCTCTCTCATTGTCGCCGACTGAAGCTTTTTTCACCATTATTCTGCAAAGTTTAATCATTTTGTCAAAATACCCACGGCAAGTATGTATCCTAGGCTTTCTTGACTTCGAAAATGAAAAAATATTGATGTGAAATGTTATATTGTCCATTAGAGAAGATGCATGTCTCAAAGTCTCTGTTTTGATAAAATTCATTAGTTGTTGTTTTGAAAGGCATTTCTATGGATCGGTGTCTTGGCTATTTGAAGTACAGGTTTTCCATTTTGTTGATTCTTCTGAGGGTGTATCGTTTATCTAAGTGACGTTGAATTAAGTTAGGGAAAGTTTTGAGTCATCAGATTTTTACTGTTAACTGACATAACTACTCTTAACTTGCCCTACTTCATATTAAGTTGGATGTTTCTGCTATCATGATTATTACATTCCACTTCTTGATTGACTCTGCATATTTGAGTATGAATATGCATTATGTTTTTATTTATTTATGAGGTGAAAATGGTGAATTGATATGCCATAACTCCCCCTAATTTGCCCTAACTCATATCATATTGTACGTTTCTGTCATCTAAAATACTCTCATTCACTTCTCAATTGACTCTGGATACTTGAGTCTGAATATGCATTCTATTTTTTTTAGGTGAAAAGAGTGAACTGATATACCATAACTTGCCCTAACTCATATCATATTGCACGTTTCTTCCATCGGAAGTACTTTCATTCACTTCTCAATTGATCTGCATACTTGAGTCTGAATATGCATTATGTTTTATATTTCTTTGATTTTTAAAGTAAAAAGAGTGAACTGATTTATCCTAACTCACCCTAACTCATATCATATTGCACATTTCTACCATTTGAAATACTCTCCTTCACTTCCTAGTTGACTTTGCACACTTGAGTATGAATATGCATTCTATTTTTTTTTTAATTTTTGAGATGTAAATGGTGAACTGGTATGCCTTAACTCCCTCTAATTTGCCCTAACACATATCAAATTACATGTTTCTATCATTTGAAATACTCTCATTCACTTTCCAATTGACTCTGCATATTTGAGTCTAAATATGCATTCTGTTTTATTTTTTTATTTCTGAGGTGAAAAGGGTGAACTGATATGCCATAACTCCCCATAACTTGCCCTAACTTACATCAAATTGCATATTTCTGACATCATAATTACTATTATGTAGTTTGATACTAACTCCACTTAATCTACCTTACACATTACGATGAATATAACAAATTCTTTCACATTTTCTTAAAGTGAAATGGCATCATGCTCTACATCATCTTCTACCAGTTAAGGAACACACACTGTAGCAAAGAAGAAGCTGGTTATCCTAGGAAAATATCCTATGCAGGCCATTGTTACGTGTTCAAAAGAAGGAAAGTTGATAAGCCCGATGAGTCAAAGAAGAGGAAGATTGATGTTGAGTTTTCTAGTGATGAAGTAAATGTAAAAGAAGGGGGGAAATGTTGATAAACATGGAGCGAACTACATAATTGACCCATCAAGATGGAGGTACCACCAAGTTAACATAGTTGGTTCTGGACTAAAAATTATACTTGTCATCAATAACACATTTGCTAGTAATAATGAGAAGGTACTTGTAATATATTTACCATACAAGCGAACATTGTTTATGTTATCAAGTAGTTGTTTAATACCTTTTTTTGGTTTTTTTTTAAAATTTCTCTAGCTTGATGCCTTTAAGAAGTGTAGAGTTGGCCACTTGCTCAAAGTGGATGACAAAAAAATTTTCATTGGCTTGGTCTGATTAACTACATGTTCCTACATCAAGTGCACAATCCAAATAAAGATGAGCTATCATTTAAGTTCGGTGATGAAGTTTTCACTATAGGAGCTGGTGAATTTTATCTAATTTGTGGGTTGAAGTATAATAGGAAAGAGGATTTGGATGCAGTAATTAGTCCTCTTGTGAATGAGTATGGATGTATGACACACAATGAGATGGTTATAGCATTTGATGACATGAACCTTCAAGTTAAGTTAGGGGTCGCATATCTAATTGACCTAATAGTTTTAGCCAAGGCTGCTAAATCAAAAGTTGATTCCCAGATTCTATCTCTTGTTGATGATATTGATGTTTTTAACAGTATTACATAGGGCAAATTGATTTAAAAGTTTATATGCTCAAACCTTAAGGATGCTATTTGGAGCGTGAAGAATATGAAAAGGATGGTGGATACTCTTTAAGTGAATTTTTTTATTGCATTAGTATATATGCAATGGAGATATTTCCATCTTTAGAGAATATTAGGGTTAAGAGAATTGGTAATCAGATTCCTAGGATAATGAATCGGAGCATGGAGTCAAAATTCTTGTATAAAAAATTAACACAAATATACAAGATTTGGTAGTTCTAACGATCTCATTTCTGCGATATTTTATTGCCAATTATTGTTGTTTAACTTGGGATATCATTCTTTCTCATTCAAAGATGTTGTATGTTGGAGTTGCAAACTATTCCCTTTCAGCAAATGTTCAGAGATGAAGAAGTATATCCTGCTTTCTATGCCTTATCTCTCAGCAAAGAATGGGAGATCATCAAACATTTTATATTGCCCACCCCCTGAAACCAAGGCACACAACCAAAGAAAAATATCCCCAACCTGAATTTCAAAATGAAGATATTGAAAATATCATGAAAAGGATATCTACGCTCAAGAGAAAGAAGACAAAACTTGCTGCAGAATTTGGTAGACGTTTGTTTGCTCTAAAAAATCAAAATAGAGAACTCATTGCAACATTAGTAGAAAAGGAAAAGAAAATCAATGATTTGAGAGAAAAAAAAAATAATAAAGAGCTACACACATTGGTAGGTTCACAAAAATGAAGAACTTCATGAATTGATAAAGCAAATGAATGGTAAAATCTCATTGCTTAAAAATGGCTTAGAAGATAAAGAAAAATTTACATTTTAGACTCTATTGCAAGTGTATATACTGTTAACTTAAGTTTTTAAGCTTTTTAACTACTATTAAATTAAACTTAATGTAATCAATGTCCAAATATTTTTTACATTTTTTTACAAGAATGCGTGTGGTTTTGAAATAAATTTGAATGAAATACATGGGGGAAATTCATCTCTCATGACTGTATCGCAGCATACCTATGATGTTGAAACAGAAAAAAGAAAGATAGTTCCAAAACCTAAGTACATTGGTGGGGAGTGAATGCCAGAAGGAAGGAATGAGTTGAGAAGACTTAGGGATAATAAATCACAATTCCACCAAAGAAAAACCAGTCTCGGTAATGAGTATTCACTTGTTCTTCCCCTAAATCCACTTTAGAGACCAACATTTGAAGAAGAATCTGCATTCAATGAGTGATGGAACCTAAATTTTACTAAATTTAAATAGTAAGTAAAGAATGCTTAGTTAATGTAACATTACAATACATGTTTTATAACTCTAATATTTATTTTGCCTTATTGTGCATTCGTAGTGATAAAACTCAGGAACAATGGTTGCTAGATGGAATTGTATATGACTTTATACATGAGGTCAAGCATTTATATTTTTTTGTTGGCGCATGAGGAACTCTAATGTATGGATGACTAATGATGTGACTTTATATGTTTAACATCATCTTATTTAATTAATCAACATATATACAAAAATACATTTTGTTATTTAAAATTTTAATTACAATTGTGTTGCAGGATATTGATATAATGCTCTATGACACCAATTGCAGAAATGTTATCTGTTGCATTGGAAAATATTGGTTTTTTTTTTTAATTTTCGACCTAAACTTAAATTTATCAATGCACCAAACTTGTTGTGAAATACGAAAAGTTGAAATGTCCACAGAAGAATGGGTAAGACACTGACTACATTACTAATTTGACAATTAGTAAATGTATTGAGTATGATATGAACACTAAACTTGTGTTTTTTTGTATGCAGGTCACATTGTGAGATGTTTGTTGCTAAGTTCATTGAATTATTTATGTCCCCAAATTGTGATGTATGGCAATGCAATTAGAAAAATATGAAGTAGATGAGATACACTACCACGTGTTGTTTATAGTACCGTGCAGTGTAGAAACACACTAGTTTATATCATAGTGATGATGACAAGTGAACATTTTCGCTACAGAGTTGTAAATGGTTTAATATGATATACATACATACACTTAAAAGGGTGTAATTATGTGTGTTTTAAACAATTTGGTATTATTTTTGATGGCTTTTGATGTGTAAATGGTTTATTATTTCAAGTTATTATAATAGAATTAATTTATTATTACCATGATCATCAAATTAGAAAAGCCATAACTCCCTCTAATTTGCCCTAACTCTATATTTATGCACATAAACACATATGAAACTTAATCTTACAGTACATTCCAGCTTAATGGATATTTCATTATAAAATTTGAAGTAAACAGTAAATGGACAGGATCCATTAACTTAAATTCAAAAATGTCATAACTCCCATGACTTGCCCTAACTCTACATTTATGCACGCAAACACATATGAAACTTAATCTTATAGTACATTCCAGCTTAATAGACGTTTCATTATAAAATTTTAACGTAAATAGTAAATGGATAACATCCATTAGCTTCAATTCAAAAATGTCATAACGCTCACTAACTTGCCCTAACTCCATATATATGAAACACACAGCATATGTAACTTAATATTATAGTATAAACCTGTCACTTGTTCACCTAATTTTCATTAAAAAAAAAGAGAAATTAGAAGTCTTTTCATGGTAAATCAGTAGCCAACAATCATCATTATACAATATGTATGAATCACTAGTATATAGCAAAAATAGAGTTTATAAATATAATGCCTTACATATTGCATTTGTTTATTAGTAATAAGGCAATCCAATAAAGTTTAATTCATTTTTGAGTAGTTTGAGTACTTGCTGGTTAAGAAGCAAAATGAAGTGGTATTGAATTTTGACATGTAAGTGTATTATGACCTCTCTCTTGGCAACGGTTTCACTTAGAATGTGTTTTATCCTCACCTAAAGAAGGAATTCTGCCTTTTTTATGTCTGCTAGTTGAGGTGCGAACATTTGGAGGTAAAAGAGTCATATTTCTTACTTCATCTAGTATAGTCCATTTTATTATGTGAGGGATTGGATTTATTACTCCTTTATATGTTTCATACCAGTAATCTCGGGAGTAGTAAGGGGAACACAAGTCATAACCATTGAACTTACCATTTTTCACAATCGCAAGAGCATAGATGCATGGAATCTGGTCTAATTGAAACTTCCTACAACAATAAGTTCTACTTGACATATCCACTACAAAGTTCTTATTAATGTCGAACACGTCATATCTCATGTTATTGGCAGGTTGCATATGTCATGAAATATGCAAGGACTCAACTACTTGAAAGCATCATTGGGTTCGACATGATCAATTATGTCTACCTAATTCTAAAAATGGCTTGGGACTAAGATCTTTTCATTCCCTCCAGCGAACATATTCTGTTAAGCTGCTTTGGTCTTATTTGGTTAATGACTCCTCTTGGTCTCGTTACATGCATGCCAAATATCACAGAGATGGGAGCTGGTCTTATGTTCAAGCTGATTCGTCTTCTTAGAAGCGAATCTGTCAGGCATTCCATGAGTATTCAGATCACTTTATGCTTGAAGTGACACCGGTTGCGTGGAAACATCATATCTCAGGTATGTTCAGCTTGGCTTCGGCCTATAATGTTGTACGCCCTCATAAACAATTATCCTTCTCCAGCCGTATGCTGTGGGACTCTGCAATTCCTTTAAAGTATTCAGTCCTTGGATGGCGTATAATTAATGAATCCTTGCCTTTACCTTGCCGACTTTAGAAAATTGGAATTCACATTGCCTCGGTTTGTCCTTTTTGCATGGCTAGGGCAGCCTCCTTTGATCATATATTTTATCTATGTCCATGTATTCAGAAGATTTGGTTGTACTTTGGTGCACATTTGATTCCAGACACTCATCCAAAACGCTCTCTCTAGCTCGAGCTTATGAAGTGGTGGCTGTCATTCTCATCTAAATCTACTAAAGGGAGGCTGGCGAGATTTGTTTTGCTCTGTATTCTCTACTCAATATGGGTTGCCTACTGTCGAGTTACATGGGGGCAATGAAGCCTTCTATTTCCCTCAACTCTATAATTATATCTGCTCTGCCATTCTTAGTTGGGGCATTGGTAACTCTAAGGCAAAGTTTGCTAAACCTGTGCCTGAATTCGAGAGCTTTCTTCCAGTAGGATTTGGCAAAGGTTGTCTAAAACCAAGGCTGGTTCATTGGTTAAAGCCACCTCCCAACTTTATTAAGTTGAACATAGATGCTTCATTCACTGCAAATATGTCTTCGGGAGGAGCAGTTCTCCGATCACACACCGGTCATTTTCTTCACGGTATGTCTTTTGTATTTCAAGCTCCTGATGCTCTTAATGCGGAAGCCCTTGCTCTTCAAATGACTATTAGATGGTGCATGACTGCTGGGTTTACAAATCTCCAGGTGGAAACCGATTCTAAAGCACTAGTGGATATCCTCTCTTCCTCCCAACCTGTTTATCCTGCTTCGCTTCTTTGGAAAACAAAAGAAATCTTCATAGCCTCTTCATTCTCACTTCAACACATCTACCGAGAAGGAAATCAGTTCGCCCATTACTTTTCCCTATATGATCGCTTGCACAATGCTAACTGTTTGTTTCATTCATTTATTTCTTTGCTAAGATTTTTAAGAAGCGTTTTGCTATCTGATTGTATGGGCCCATCTATATGCTATCAATAACTTGATTATTTTAATAAAATAGTGGGTTGTTTGATTTAACTACCATGCATCTAGTCATCCATCTCTAGTGCTGGTTTTTAAATTAAACAATTACGTTTTCTTCTGTTAAAAAAAATATTATTAATGGACTCATAATATAGTACTAACATTAAATTTTAATAAAACACAAACATTCAATTTTGAGGCATATATCATTCTCTTCCTAAGCTTTTTCTTCACATCAGTTGCCATCCTTGTATTGCATGCTTCTACCTTACTTCATCATTCAAAAAACCATCTTTGTGACATCTTTCGCACCTCACTAACAAATGCAATTATGGGAAGCTCTCGTGCATGGACAAGTGCAACATTTATAGATTCTAATATGTTAGTAGTCATGATATTATATCTTCTTTCATTCATATGCGACAATGTCCATCTATCAAGACCAACCCCTTCAAGATAACCTTTCGCACTAGGTACAATAACACCAAATGAGCCAAATAGTAAAGTGAAATCATGAATTTTATATGCTTTGGCTATTTTGTAATAGTTCTTTTCAAGATCCTTTATTATATGTCGGAACTTGCATTTGAGATTGTTAAGAAGGTGATATATACAGATGCCATGAAATGCATTTGGAAAGATGTTTAATACTACCTTTTGAATGCTTCGATGTCTGTCTGAAATAATTACATGACCCAGTCTTTCACCAAAGGTTGCCTTCAGAATTTTAAGGAAACATGTCCATAATGCATCATTTTTAGAGTATGTGATCCCAAAGGCCAATGAAAATTTTTTTTATTAGCATCATGACTTACAGAGGTAAGAAGCACTCCATAATATTTCCCTTTTAGATGTGTTCCATCGATGGATATTACAGGTCTACAATAATTAAAACCTTGTATTGATGCATCAAATGCAAAAAAATAGATAAAGAAATTGACATTCATCACCACAATGCCTATGGACAACCGACCTTGGATTTGTTTTAGTAATCATGTGTAAGTGCCCAGGCAAAATAGGGAAAGATTGTTTTGGACTACCCAACATGATATTCTCATAAGCATGGTCTCGCCCCCTCCGTGTAATAGAATAACTGACCTCCACTCCAAATTCCTTACGCATATCATCGATTGCATCTCTAGGTTTAAAGACTCTTCCAGGATTTATAATTTTTTTAACACACTCGGCAACAACTCAACTAGTAGCTTGTCTATGTCTACTTTGAATAAAATTATTAAGGCATGAGTGATCTGCCACATATTTTGTTACCATGCAACATGCCTTATTCCCTTTACCTAAACTTTTTTCCCTCAATCTCCATTTGCTTGCCTTATCAGTGTAACGGGGCAACGGTAAAGATGTATTAAACTTGAAAACCTTGTATTGAAAATGCTGCCTCAATGCTACAGTTGACAACGTCATAGTTAAATCTCTCTTTATTCTAAATATTTTACCCTCTATAATAGAATGTGTAATTGAACTTTCAACCCACAGATTTAAATCAAAATATGTGCTTGAATCTATATTGCCAGTATCATTACTTTGGTATGTTCCATCATTATAATATACATGAACCTCGGTGGAATGTTCCACACTGGTATTACAATTTTCAAGAAGTATATCATGACCATCATCAAGCACATTATGATGACATGCATCAGCCTCACGGCAAACATCTACAGGGCCTTCATTAATGCCTTTTACCATCGGAGACAACATTGAATCTTCATTTATGCCTTCATTATGATATTGAACTTCGGGAATTGAATCAAGACCAAGAACCTCTCCTTCAACATTTGTTTTTCAAATTGGATGGGTCAGTGCTCCCATGTCCTGATTTAAAGGCACCTTCTTTAATAGTAATAAACAGTGAATGCTTCAATCTATTCTCGGTGACAAATGAAAGGAACATAGTAAATGTCTTATCATCTACAATATCATAAAGTGGTGCTTCATCGTATCCAATAAAAAGTTGAACCCAATCTTTGAAGTACTGTCAATATTAAGCACATATGATACCGCTTTTTTTAGTTCATTAAAATCAGGCCTGTATATATAACGAATTCAGTCCCTCCAACATATTTTGAGTTGTTCACATTAAAAATTTTTACCGTATCAAATGGGGATAACTACACTATTCTTCAACATAACTTAATTTTAAATTTCAATCAATGCCCTGTAATCATGAGCAAGGAAAAAATAAATTAGAAACTTTCTCATTCATCACAACATTGGGCATAATGCAATTTGATGTCGGTTAAAGCAAGTTAGGGGTAGTTAGAGCATAATCATGCACTTTATTCCTTTAAAAAATGAAAATAAATTAGACGACTTTCATTTACAGACTAAAGTATACCAATTATCATAGGACATATAATGGAAAATTATTTAAGGCAACTAGAAGCAATTTGATATTAATTATGGCAAGTTATGGGAAGTCAGGGCAGAATCTGTACACTTTTTTCTTTAAAATTCAAAATAAATTAGATAACTTTCATTTACAGACCAACGTATGCAGATTATCATAAAAAGTTTAATAGATAATTTTTGAAGGCATCTAGAAGCAATTTGATGCTGGTTAAGGCAAGTTAGGAATAGTTAGAGCAAAATCTGTACACTTTTTTTCCTTTAAAAATTTAAAGTATTTATATGTCTTTCATTTGCAGACTAAACTATGCAAATTATCATAGGATGTGTAATGGGTAATTTGTAAAGATAGACAAAAGCAATTTGATACCAGTTATGACAAGTTAGAGGCAGTTAGGATAAAATCTGTGCACTTTTTTTTTAAAATTAAAATTATTTATATGAATTTTATTTGCAGACCAAACTATGCAAATTGTTATAGGACTTATAATGAATAATTTGTGAAGGCATATAAAAGCAATTTGAAGCTGGTTAAGGCAAGTTAGGGGTAATTAAGTCAGAATCTGTGTATTTTTTTCTCTTTAAAAATTAAAATTATTTATACGTCTTTTATTTATAGACTAAACTATATAGATTGTCATGGGACATGTAATGAATAATTTGTGAAGGCGGATAGAAGCAATTTAATGCAAGTTAAGGATAGTTAGGGTAGAATATGTGCACTTTTTTTCCTTTAAAAATAAAAATTATTTATATGGCCTTCATTTCTAGACCAAACTATGTAGATTGTCATATGACGTATAATGAATAATTTGTGAAGGAAAATAGAAGCAATTTGATGTCGGTTAGAGTATGTTAGGGATAGTTAGGGTAGAATCTGTACACCTTTTTCCCTTTAAAAATTAAAATTATTTATATGGCTTTCATTTGCAGACCAAACTATGCAGATTATTATATGATGTGTAATTGATAATTTTTGAAGGCAAATAGAAATAATTTGATGCCGGTTAGGGTACGTTAGGGATAGTTAGGACAGAATCTCTGCACTTTTTATTCCTTTAAAAACCAAAATTATTTATAAGGCTTTCATTTGCAGACCAAATTATATAGATTGTTTTAAGACGTGTAGTGGATAATTTGTGAAAGTAGATAAAATCAATTTGATGTCGGTTAGGACAAGTTAGGAGTAGTTAGGGCAGAATCTGTGTACTTTTTTTCTTTAAAAATTAAAATTATTTATACGGCTTTCATTTGTAGACCAAACTATGCGGATTGTCATAGGACGTTTAATAGAGAATTTTTGAAGGCATCTAGAAGTAATTTGATACGGATTAGGACAAGTTAGGAGTAGTTAGACAATATATGTCACCTATAGATTTAGATTAAAAATCAAAGTATACATCTATCCCTAACTACACATAACTTTCCACTAAGATGCTCTAACATAGTCCATTATAATATAACAGTATTTCAGATAAAAACCCGTAAACTCTGTAATATTTTATTTAACTTTTCCACAGGCCAGGTATGAAAACCAAAAAAAAAATTGAAGAAGAGAGGAAGGTGAACTGGCCAGATATGCAAAAATTACTTAAATGCAGCAAAATGAACTATATTCTCACATCAAAAATGTATAATTTCATAGTTATAACAACTTAAGATTAGGCATTTTTTTTAAGGATATTCAAATAGATAAATTAAATAAAAACCTACCGGGTGCAATGAGAGATAATGGAGAAGCTTCTTTTGTCGATCCAAAGACAGCAGATTCATGTTTTATGAAGGAAAGAGGCAGCAAAATGAAAGAGGCAGAGAGATGTTGCACACTGGTTTTCTTCCCACAAAAAAAAAAGATGAGCTGAGAGTTTTTGTCACATCCGCCCACTGTATTTATGTCTAGCAGTCATGTGCACAGCAAGAGAAAGGATCTGGAGAGGTCATCTCTGATGGCGGTTCCTAGAGAAGGTCGCAAGACCAAAGGGACTTAATTGCAGAAATGCAAAGTTTTGGGGAGGTAACTGTAATTTTTAAAAATTATACTGGAGGTTCTTAATAATGCACATAACAGACGCGTAACGGTTTTTCCAGAAAATGCCCCGTTAGAGAGAAACGAAGACATGTAGACTAGGGGCATTTTGGTCTTTATTATTTAAAATTTATACATGAATCTAAAGTAGGAAATAAATACATGAGTGAGTAGAGAACTTCGAGGGGTTGAATATGAAGCGATCGTCAGAAGAAACGGAGCCCGGGCAAAACCCGAGCAAAGAAAGGACTTAAAGGAAATTTTGTAAAAAGTCGAGGGCTTATTGGTAATTTTTCAAAATGACTTGAAAACCTAAAATAGACCTTAAAAATAGAAAGTAGAGGTCGAGAGGATCAAAACCATATGTAGTTTGCCTCGTGAAACTGTACGGTTTAAAAGTTATGATTGATTAATCGCCGGAACATAAAGTGAGCCCAGTTCCATGTAGGGACCCTATGGGTGACATGAAACAAATTGGGGTATCAAATGGGAAGAGGGACAAGTTGGAGGACTTAATTGGAAAGAAAAATATAAAAATCTTTTGATGGCCAATCACCATTAACCATTTAGCATTTATTAAAAGAAGAAAAGAAAGAGGGATGGACAAATGGCCCTAAGGCATTCATCCAACCCAAAAGTGGACATCATTTCCACTATATATATCATGGCAAGAAGAACAAAAACTCTCTCCCACAAACACTCCAAACCGTCGGCCTCCATAGGAAGAACACCAAAGAATTTCTAATTTTTGTCAAGTTTGATTCAAGTTCAAGGTGAGTTTTAAGGTTTTAAAACATGTAGATTTCAATTCTAGTATCAATTTTGAGTATTTATATATTTATTGGAAGATTGGAAATTAGGGTTCTTATGGTGTATTTGGGAAAAATTTTAAGTAGAGATGATATTGATTAATTAAATGAAAGAATCAAGATTTCTAAGGTTTAATAAGGTTAGATTAGGATTTAGTTTGAAAAGAAATGGAAGGGTAGTGCATGTTCTAAATTTCTAAGGTTTATGTTTAAGGTTGTGTTCTTGAATTTCTTGAAGGAAAAACAAAGATTAAGGAAGGAGAAGAAGGAAAAGAAAAAGGGAATTAAAAGAACAAGGTTTGGTACTTTACCTTGGAAGAATTAATTTTCCTTTCATTTTCTTACCAAAACTTTATCTATGGAACTTTTGCTATGGATGCATAAATGTGTTGTTTGAGTTTGAATTCTTCTTGCAGGTTTGTAGTTGAGGTTATAAAGGGGATTCATTGGGAGTTGTTTTATTAGTTTTTGTTATAGATTTGTGTCTTATTTGTTATGATAATTATTGTTTTCTTTAGGTATTTTGTTAGTTTTAATATGTTTATTTAGTGTTTTCATTAATTTTGGTAGTTTAATTTATTTCAGTATTTTTGTCCTAGTTTTTAGAGTGTGTTTATGTTTTGTTGGTTATTGTTTATTTAATTCTGGTTTAAAGTTTGTTTCAAGTTTTGTTTTAGGTTAAAAAGACAAGGAACCAAATTGAAGAAAAAAAAGGGACAGTAGCTGACACAGGCAGAGGACACGGCCAAGCTTGTGGCCGTGTCCCATACCAAGTTAAAGAGAAGATCAAGACACAGAGAGGGACACACTCAAGGGACACGGCCAAGTCACTGGCCGTGTCCCTCCAAAGAAGCCCAGACACGGCCAAGTTGCTTAAGCTTGGTCATGTCTCACTTAAATCCAAGCAAAGAAGAAGAAACTCTCACAGAAGCAAACACAAGCAAGAGACACGGCCAAGCTTGTGGCTGTGTCCCTCCAAAGACATCCAACACGGCCGTGTCTCATCCAACTTGGCCATGTCTCACTCAAGTCCAAAGGAATGATCAAAAGCAAGCAGTAGTGAACACAAGTAAGGGACACGGCCAAGTCACTGGCCGTGTCCCTCTAATTCACCTCCAACACGGCCAAGTTCACTCCAACTTGGCCGTGTCACTCATGGATTAATGAAGACGCGTGGAGGTTTTGTATAAATATGAAAGTTAGGGTTTTCTTTAAGGGTTGTTGAGAGTTTGAGAGCTGTTGAGCCGTCAAAGAGAGTTTAGGGTTTCATAACTTGTTTTCTTTGATTTTTGATTACACTTTGGATTAATCTAGCTTAGATTAGATTGTTCTAGCCATTGATACATCCTTCTTGCAAGATTTGAACAAGAGATTCTTCAGAAGCTTCAAGGAGTTTGTAATTTGGTTTTGTTCTTGAACTTTATCTCTTTATTTTCATTGGAATTGTATTTATGGATATTATCATGTCTAAATTGATTTCTTTGAATATTAATGAGATGATTATGTTTGATAGCATTATGAACTAATTTGATCTAGTTTAGGGTTTGTATGGATCTGCTATGATTGTATGAATTGGTTATTACTCTTAACTCAATTATTTCTTTAAGCCTTTATTGAATGAATTATTGCTAATATATAATTGATTGACCGCCAATTATATGTTTTAGGTATTAGATGATGGATTGAGAGATGAAGTCTAATGCCGGAACAATTCAATTAAGGACTTAGGTGAATTAGAGATATAACCTAGGAAAAGATTATTTCAATTGACACAAGATTATTTGAGAGAGGTTTGAATGCGAGAGCTTATTTCCTTTATTCAATTAATTAAGTTGCTTGAGATTTAATCTTTGAAATTAAATTAGTTAAGAGGAATAACCGTTCATACATATAAGTAGCAGAGAAGTGCAAACCCTAGACCTTTCTATTAAGTGAATCAAATCATTAGTTCAGTTTACTTTTATTCGCTTTAAACTTCAATCAATCTGTTTTCTTTAATTGATAGCGATATAAAATTATTCATTACTTGTTATTCATAATCTGATAATCAATTAGCTACTTTAGCTTCCTTGTGAGACGACCTTGGGGCGATCACCTTTGCTACAGCTACCTCGTATACTTTCGAGTGACGCTTTGTGGTAGAGTTAATTCGAGCGCAACAAGTTTTTGGCGTCATTGCCGGGGAGGCTAATTGGCGTAATTGTTTATTAGGCAAAAAATATTTCATATTATTTTTCATTGTTTACTTTAGATTTTATTTGTCTTTTGCTTTTAATAATTTCTTTTTCTAGAAACTCTATTTATGCAAGGCATGAGATCACTCGAAGGAGAGCTATATCCATTCATTCCAGAAATTCAGAGAGTGAAAAGGAGCAGAGAAGAATTTGAACTTTATAGAGGATTTGATACCGGAGAGGACACTTCTGATTTTGAGTCGGAATCTGCACAATCTGTTAAAATGGCAGAAGAAAGACAAAGAACTATGAGAGAATTTACTAGACCTGTCATTGGAACTTCCACTTCTTGCATAAGATTGACAGATGCAGCAAGAAACTATGAATTGAAGAACATCCATTACAACATGCTGCCATCATTCTATGGAGTTCCAAATGAAGATCCTTTGAACTTTATTCGGAATTTTTATTCTACCCTCAATATTTTTCCATTGGGAGGACTAACAGAAGATCAGTTGAGGATGAGATGTTTTCCTTATACATTGAAGGATAGGGCAAAGAGCTGGCTTATGACGTTGTCCAAAAATTCTTTGACAACTTGGGAGCAAGTTTATAATAAATTTATGGGCAAGTTCTACTCACATCAAAAGACAGCTGAATTGAGAGGGAAGATTGCTACGTTCTCTCAATTTGAAGGAGAGCTATTTCATGAGGCTTGGGACAGATTCAAGATGTTATTAATCCAGTGTCCACATCATCACTACCCACTTCAACTTCTTAATCAGTTTTTCTACGATGGTTTAACCCAGCAATTTCAGAACACTGTTGATAACGCAGCTGGGGGAGCTATGGGAGAAAAGACAGCTGATGAGACTTATGAGATCTTTGAGATGTTGGGAGCTAATTCTCAACAGAAAAGTGTAAGGGGAAGAAGTAAAGGGGTGAATCAATTGGAAGCCAATAGTGAGATGGTCAGTCAAATAGCTGAGTTTACAAGGCAGGTTCAAATGCTGAACATGAAGAACAATATTTCTTCATCTACTCAAGAAGTGTGTGGAATCTGTGGGACATTCAGGCATGGAGCAAATATATGCCCCTCTGCATATGAGTCTTTTGGTAATTAAGCTGAGCAAGTCAATGCTATGGGGGGATTTCAACCAAGGGCCCTGAATGATCCTTACTCCAATACTTACAATCCTGGTTGGCAGAGTCACCCAAATTTTTCTTGGACAACAAATAATGCTCAACAGCCTTTCCATTTGCTGACAGAACCAACAGCAGGGTCAATCTTCAAATCAAGGGCAACCTAAGAGAGAGAGTTTGGAAGAAAGTTTGCAGGCTTTTATCCAAGTCAGTGCTAAAAATCAAGAAATGAACAACAAGAGGCTGGATTCCTTAGAAGCATCTTTTAAGAAAGTGGAGACACAAGTGGGACAACTTGCACAACAGATGCAGATTCAACAAAAGGGAAAATTCCCAAGTCAACCTGAGCAGGCACAATCAGTGACTGTTCTTATAAGTGGTAAGGTAATTAACACTAATGTTGAAAATAATTCTATGAATGCAGGTGACCAAGAGAACAAGAAGAAAGGAGAACCAGAGAAGAAAGGTGTTGGAGAAAGATCAATGGAGAAGTCCCCTACAGCAGATTTGTACAAGGCAAGCAATACATACCGGCCACCTATACCATTCCCCAGCAGGTTGAAGGATGATAAAAAAGATAAGCAAATTTCAGATATCTTCAACATGCTGTCTAAGGTAAGTATTAACTTACCCTTACTTGAAGCAATTAAGAACATGCCGGCTTATGCTAAATTATTCAAAGAACTGAATACCAAGAAAAAGAGGTATGAGCTAAATGAAAAGGTGATAGTTTTCGAGATAGCTAGTGCTGTTTTGCAGCATAAACTACCTCCAAAGCTAAAGGATCCTAGTAGTTTCATCATTCAAATTACTATAAGGAATGGAAAGGGTACTGATGGAATGTGTGATTTAGGAGCCAGTGTGAATTTAATGCCTTATTCTGTGTACCTTGAATTAGAATTAGGGGAACTTAAACCAACAAAAATGGTATTGCAATTAGCTGATAGATCTCTTAGATTCCCGAAAGGGGTTATAGAAGATGTTTTAGTTAAGGTTGGAGGGTTAATAGTACCTGTGGATTTCATAGTACTTGACATGGAAGGAAATAACTCTTCACCATCTGCACACACTATTCTGCTGGGTAGGCCTTTTATGGCGACTACCAACACTTTGATAGATGTTAAAAATGGTAAATTATCAATGACTGTCTTGGGACAAACTGTTGAATTTTCTATTTTTTACACTTCTCCTATTTCTACAACTGCTTTATATGAGGATTGTTCTTTCATTGATTGTGTTGATGCAGTTGTTTCAGATGTTTTCTTGCAGACAGGTTCCTTTGATAAATTGGAGCTGGCTTTGACTTTAGATAGTGATGTGGATATTTTTGATGCAGAAATAGCCAATTGCCTTGAAACATTAGAGAGAGCTGAAATAGAGGAACTTGAGGAGGACCAAGTAGTTGAACTTTCCTCCATTGAAAAGGAAGAGAAGAACCCTTCACTTGAGTTAGAGCTGAAAGAGTTACCTAAGAATCTGAAATATGTGTTTTTAGGAGATCACAATACCTTACCTGTGATAATATTTAGTGAACTTAGTGAAGATGAGGAGATGATGTTGGTGAGTGAGCTTAAAAGATTGAAGAGAGCGGGTTGAGTGACATCAAGGGTATTAGCCCTTCAATGTGCATGCATAGAATCACTTTAGAAGAGGGAGCTAAACCTGTGAGGGAGACCCAAAGGCGACTTAACCCAAATATGAGTGAAGTGGTTAAGAAGGAAGTGCTCAAATTGCTGGATGAAGGAGCAATTTATCCAATAGCTAATAGTGAGCGGGTGAGCCCAGTATATGTAGTTCCTAAGAAATCTGGAATCGTTGTGGTGAAAAATGAGAATAATGAACTGGTTCCTACTAGGACTACTACTGGGTGGAGAATGTGCATCGATTATAGGAAGTTGAACAATGCTACAAAGAAAGATCATTTTCCTCTTCCTTTTATTGATCAGATGTTAGATAAACTTTCTGGACACTCATATTATTGTTTTCTGGATGGCCTTTCAGGTTATTATCAGGTGCCAATATCTCCAGAGGATCAATCCAAGACTACCTTTACTTGCCCTTTTGGGACTTATGCATTTCGACGTATGCCCTTTGGCTTGTGCAATGCACCTGCAACTTTTCAAAGATGCATGATGTCTGTCTTCTCAGACATGATAGACGATTTTATTGAGGTATTTATGGATGACTTTTCTATTTTTTTTGTAGTTCTTTTGATAATTGCCTCAATAAACTTGTTCGTGTGCTTGAGAGATGCATTGAATTGAACCTCACTTTAAGTTGGGAAAAGAGTCATTTTATGGTTACTCAGGGCATTGTCTTAGGTCATGTGGTGTCAAGTAAAGGGATTGAGGTGGATAAGGCTAAAGTTGAATTGATTGCTAAGTTACCCCTACCTACCTCTGTTAAGGGAATAAGAAGTTTTTTAGGGCATGCAGATTTTTACCGGAGGTTTATTAAGGAGTTTTCTAAAATAAGCCAGCCATTGTGTCATTTGCTTGGGAAAGATGTTCCATTTGAATTTACAGCACAATGCATGCAAGCCTTTAATTCCCTTAAGGAAAAATTGACTAGTGCACCGGTGATTGTAGCTCATGTGTGGTCTTTACCTTTTGAAATCATGTGTGATGCCTCTAATCATGCAGTAGGTGCTGTTCTTGGGCAAAGGGTTGATAAATACTTGAGAGTAATATATTATGCTAGCTTGACCCTAAATAATGCACAAATGAATTACACAACAACTGAGAAGGAAATGTTAGCTGTTGTTTTTGCTTTAGATAAGTTTAGAGCATATTTAATTGGGTCGAAAATTATTGTGCATTCTGATCATGCAGCTCTAAAATATCTTTTAACAAAACAACATGCTAAACCCCGTTTAATTAGATGGGTGCTGTTATTGCAAGAATTTGATTTCCAGATCAAAGATACTAAGGGTAGTAAGAATGTTGTTGCTGATCATTTATCTAGATTACCCTTCTTTAGTGAAAATCTTGCATCTGATAGCATTCATAAAAATTTAGAAGCATTTCCTAATGACAGTTATTTGTGGTAATTAATGCACCTTGGTTTGTAGATATTGCTAACTATCTTGCCTGTGGTATTTTGCGTTCTAACATGTCATTTCAAGAGAAGAAAAGGTTCTTACACTTGAATAAATTTTATTTTTGGGATGAACCTTACTTATTTCGGATTTGCAAAGATGAGATAGTTCGCAGGTGTGTATCTGAGGAAGAACAACTGAGTGTTCTTCAATTTTGTCATGACCTTCACTGTGGTGGTCATTTTGGAGGAAGAAAGACTGCAGAAAAGGTGCTATAGAGTGGTTTTTACTGGCCTACCTTATTTAAAGATGCTCAAGAGTATTGTAAGCACTGTGATCGTTGTCAAAGAGTAGGTAACATTGGGAGGAGGAATGAAATGCCCCTTCAATCATATATTGTTGTTGAACTGTTTGATGTGTGGGGAATTGACTTCATGGGTCCTTTTCCCAAGTCTTTTGGTTTTGAATATATTTTAGTTGCTGTTGATTATGTTTCCAAATGGGTGGAGGCAATCCCCACCCGTACTAATGATGCTAATGTAGTTGTTAAATTTGTGAAGGAAAACATTCTTAGCAGATTTGGTACACCAAGAGTGATAGTCAGTGATGGGGGAAGTCATTTTTGCAACAGGCTTTTTGAGAAGTTAATGCACAAATCTGGTGTGAAGCACAAGGTGGCAACCCCATACCATCCACAGACTTCTGGACAGGTTGAAACATCCTACAAGCAAATAAAAGGTATTCTGGAGAAAACAGTCAACTTATCAAGAAAAGATTGAGCAAGTAAATTGCATGATGCACTATGGGCATATAGGACTACTTTCAAGACTCCTCTGGGTATGAATCCATACCGATTAGTTTTTGGAAAAGCTTGTCACTTACCAGTGGAGTTGGAGCACAAAGCGTATTGGGCAATCAAGACTCTGAATTTGGACTTGGACAAAGCGAAGAGAGAATGATTTCTGCAAATTTCAGAGTTAGATGAGCTGAGGAATGAGGCGTATGAGAGCTCAAGAATTTACAAGGATCACACTAAAGCATTTCATGACAGAATTATAGTGCGAAAGACATTGAGTCCAGGTATGAAAGTTTTACTTTTTAACTCTCGACTCCGTCTGTTTCCAGGTAAACTCAAGTCTCGATGGAGTGGTCCTTTTAAGATAACCAAGATATATCCTTCTGGTGCTATTGAATTGCTTAAATCTCGAACAAATGAGACTTTTAAAGTAAATGGACAGAGAGTTAAGCCATATAATGAAGGATTTCAAGAAGTGAGGATCATTGACAACACTTTGATCCATGATCCCTAAGTCTTGCATGATGTCCAGCTGTATGACATTAAAGAAGCGCTAAATGGGAGGCAACCCATCGATTTGCATTTCTTTTTCATAAGTTGTAATTTTAAATTTAGCAAATTTTGATTTTATGTTTGGTTTAAATAAAGGGAATGGGTGCTTTGATCGGTTTTTATTTTTCTAATGAGTTTCAGGGTTGATCGAAGAAGAGTTGCAAGTTCTTTGAAATTGGGTGATATTAAATAAAGATTTCAAATTAAATTAAAAAAAATAAAAATAAAAATAAAAAAATGTTAAAAGTGGCAGAAGGAGACACGGCCAAGGAGCTTGGCCGTGTCCCTTGGCCGTGTCACATGGGACACGGCCAAGCCTTAAAAAAAAGTTTTTGCAAGTTTTCACAGTGGGTGACACGGCCAAGGAACTTGGCCGTGTCCCTTGGCTGTGTCACATGGGACACGGCCAAGCTTCACCAAATTTTCTTTGTTTCTTATTTTTGTAGCTTTTCTTCACAGAGACAGACACGCCCATGGAACACGGCCAAGTCACTGGCCGTGTCCCTCAAAACACACAAGACACGGCCGTGTTCACCCTAACTTGGCAGTGTCTCTCACTTTTACACTTTAAAAAACACGATTTTGCACAGTTTTATTCCATTCTATCCAAATTTCCTGTTTGTTCTCTCTCTCGCTCTCTCGTTCTCTCTCTCTCGCAACCTCCATTAATTGTGCTTCCAAGCTCCAAATCCTCCATTAAACCTCAAATTTCTTCACCACAACTAAAAATAATCCATTAAAACTTCTTCTTCTCTCATAAAAGTTTGATTTAATCAAGTTTTGATGTTGAAATTTTTCATATTTTTCAAGATGCCAAGAACAAAGATAGTTTCACACCGCAAGAAGAAGGGATCTACAACTGAAGGGGCTTCTTCATCTTCATCGGTTTCATCTTTGAAGAAAGCAAATCTTTTGGCTCGGGGTTTCTTCCCGACGAGGTATGTCAATGATGAGTCCCTTGATGCTCTTAATATTAGGAATAATTTTTATAGATATGTCAATTCCTTGGGTGGGAGAACTTAGTTTCTTTGCGACCTTTGCAATTTCAAGAGCTTACTTTGGAGTTCTTAATTTCTCTTAACATTGAAAGAGATGCGTAGAAAATATGCTCTAGGTTGAGTTTTAGGTTGTTTGGAAAATCAATTGTGATGAGTATTGAACAATTAAATGGTATATTTGGTTTCCATCAACATGGCGAAAGGTCGGTTCCTAAGGAATTTAAACAACAATTTGCTTGGGGAGCTTTGGGCTCGGGGACTGATGTGGCCAAATCGGCCAAAGCAACTAAACTGAGAAATCCCGCTTTGAGGTACTTGCATCGTTTTATGTCATGTGGATTCTTTGCTAGGAAGGAAAGCCCGGGTGTGGTGGAATTGAGTGAGCTCTTTTTCTTGGATTGTGTGGTTAATACAGTGCCTATTAGTTCCGGCTATTGGTTAGCCGATGTTTTTGATAGCGTGGCACATAAGAAGAAGGGGGCTATCTGTATTGGAGGATTGGTTACCTCATTGGCCTTAGCCCTTTTTGATGATTTTGACTCGAGTACCTGTCGCATGACTAGAATTACGGGTAATGATTCTTTGGATTTAGCCACATTAGAGAAGATGCATATGGTGGTGCATAAGAGAGGGGCTTATATGATGGCTTCAGCTGAGCCAGAAGCACCGGGGGACAGGCAGAAGATAGCACGGGTTCAAGAAGAGTCCGACTCGGATTCTCTTGATCTAGATGAGGATGCTCCGGTCTCGGCTAATCAAGAGGTACTGAATAGGATTGAGGCCCTGGAGGGAAAGGTAGATCGACTGGAGGGCAAGGTGGACCATAACCATGCTGAGGTCTTGCAGCAGTTGGAACAGATTAATAGCAACCTTGCGAAGATTTTGAGTCTCCATCCCTCGGCTGCATCATCTTCACACCCGCCTTCACCATAGACTTTGAGTTCCTTGCTTTATTGTGTTTAGCTTATTTTTGTTATTTTTCATTTTTGTTTTTAATGTTAATATTTTATATTTTGGATATTTTATTTTATATTTTGTATTTTGTTTGTTTTTGAACATTTGTGTTTGTGATGAAAAGTTAGGTTTTGCCTCACCAGGGTACAATGGAAGACAGGTTGTACTTAACTCTTTCTCTTTATTATTCTTGTTTTCCATTGAGGACAATGTAAATTCTAAAGTGTGGGGTAATCTTTTAGCTTTTCTTTAATTCTTGTTTTGTTTGTCTTGGTGTATTTTATTGTGTGTTGTGCATGGCATAATTGTTGAAAATTTATTGATCTTTTCTGTAATTCTAGCATTATAGTTGAGACTTTAGTATCAACATAGAAATGAGCATTTGAATTCATTCAGGATCAATTTTCACATTCTGCAATTCATGACATATAAATCTTTGAGAACCCACCTGTGTGAGTTTTGAGTCTCATAATTTGATATTATTATCAGTTGATTTTCTTTTCTTAAGTGTGCACCTTCATGATTTTGCATCTCTAGAGCTTGCTTTTGCATACTGATTGAACTCACATTATGATTTTATCTCAAGTTATAAAATGATGAAGGCAAATTAGGTTAGCCCTTTAGCTTAAAAAGACTTCCCTTAATATTGAATTCCTTAGTGAGCCAAGTTGAGCCTTTAACCTTTTTCTTGTTTGATCAACACAATTCTCAACTTAACATTCTCTTATTATCATCATACCTGCATTAAGGAATGGAGTTTTGTGATACGATAATAGGGTGGTTTATTTCAAAGTGTGGGGTAAACAAGTAAAATTTTTTTTTTGCTATTTGGGGTTGAAATGCATACTTTGCACATTGTATTTGACTAAGAGTTGATTATTCTTTTCCTCTTCATTTTAAGCTAGATGTTTCATGCAAGTTTATATTTTGCATATATATATATATATATTAAAAAAATGAAAAAAATGAAAAAAATGATGATAAAAATAAAAGAAAAAGAAAAATAGAAAATAAAAAAAAGATATATATATATACAAGATTCATATATTTTTTAGCATTAGAGGAATGTTGACTCATGTATTTTTCTTGAAGTATGCAAGTATGTGAAAGTATCAAGGTTGGTGAGTATGCCATTTGAGGGAGTTATGAGTTTCTTAGCAAGAGTATAGTATTGTCTAATATAGATACTCCATTTCTTGATGCTCCAGCTTAAATGTCTTTTCTCATACCTTCACCTTAGCCCCATTACATCCAAATGGAAGACCTTCGGATTATTTCTTGAGAAAATCAGTGAGGGAAATTGGATAATTAAGCAAGTTTATGGTAGTATGCAGTCATGAGTGGTTTGAGTGATTAACCTATGAAATCGAGTGAAACACTTAGATGAGAGATAAGATTTGTATGTCTGGATTAATGAATGAGTTAAGAAAATCTTGATTGAAGGAAATTACAATTATTTATGTCTGATGTCTTAAAGGATTTCATCTTTCATACTGGATTATAGTTAAGGTTGTTTGAGTTTTTAATTTATGCCATGTGAATTTGCTTGAGGACAAGCAAAGTTTTAAGTGTGGGGTAGTTGTTTTATTAGTTTTTGTTATAGATTTGTGTCTTATTTGTTATGATAATTATTGTTTTCTTTAGGTATTTTGTTAGTTTTAATATGTTTATTTAGTGTTTTCATTAATTTTGGTAGTTTAATTTATTTCAGTGTTTTTGTCATTTTTGTCCTAGTTTTTAGAGTGTGTTTATGTTTTGTTGGTTATTGTTTATTTAATTCTGGTTTAAAGTTTGTTTCAAGTTTTTTTTTAGGTTAAAAAGACAAGGAACCAAATTGAAGAAAAAAAGGGACAGTAGCTGACACAGGCAGAGGACACGGCCAAGCTTGTGGCCGTGTCCCATACTAAGTTAAAGAGAAGATCAAGACACAGAGAGGGACACACTCAAGGGACACGGCCAAGTCACTGGCCGTGTCCCTCCAAAGAAGCCCAGACATGGCCAAGTTGCTTAAGCTTGGCCGTGTCTCACTTAAATCCAAAGCAAAGAAGAAGAAACTCTCACAGAAGCAAACACAAGCAAGGGACACGGCCAAGCTTATGGCCGTGTCCCTCCAAAGACATCCAACACAGCCGTGTCTCATCCAACTTGGCCGTGTCTCACTCAAGTCCAAAGGAAAGATCAAAAGCAAGCAGTAGTGAACACAAGTAAAGGACACGGCCAAGTCACTGGCCGTGTCCCTCCAATTCACCTCCAACACGGCCAAGTTCAATCCAACTTGGCCGTGTCACTCATGGATTAATGAAGACGCGCGGAGGTTTCGTATAAATATGAAAGTTAGGGTTTTCTTTAAGGTTTATTGAGAGTTTGAGAGCTGTTGAGCCGTCAAAGAGAGTTTAGGGTTTCATAACTTGTTTTCTTTGATTTTTGATTACACTTTGGATTAATCTAGCTTAGATTAGATTGTTCTAGCCATTGATACATCCTTCTTGCAAGATTTGAACAAGAGATTCTTCAGAAGCTTCAAGGAGTTTGTAATTTGGTTTTGTTCTTGAACTTTATCTCTTTATTTTCATTGGAATTGTATTTATGGATATTATCAGGTCTAAATTGATTTCTTTGAATATTAATGAGATGATTATGTTTGATAGCATTATGAACTAATTTGATCTAGTCTAGGGTTTGTATGGATCTGCTATGATTGTATGAATTGGTTATTACTCTTAACTCAATTATTTCTTTAAGCCTTTATTGAATGAATTATTGCTAATATATAATTGATTGCCCACCAATTATGTGTTTTAGGTATTAGATGATGGATTGAGAGATGAAGTCTAATGCCGGAATAATTCAATTAAGGACTTAGGTGAATTAGAGATATAACCTAGGAAAAGATTATTTCAATTGAAACAAGATTATTTGAGAGAGGTTTGAATGCGAGAGCTTATTTCCTTTATTCAATTAATTAAGTTGCTTGAGATTTAATCTTTGAAATTAAATTGGTTAAGAGGAATAACCGTTCATACATATAAGTAGCAGAGAAGTGCAAACCCTAGACCTTTCTATTAAGTGAATCAAATCATCAGCTCAGTTTACTTTAATTCGCTTTAAACTTAAATCAATCTGTTTTCTTTAATTGATAGCGATCTAAAATTATTCATTACTTGTTATTCATAATCTGATAATCAATTAGCTACTTTAGCTTCCTTGTGAGACGACCTTGGGGCGATCACCTTTGCTACAGCTACCTCGTATACTTGCGAGTGACGCTTTGTGGTAGAGTTAATTCGAGCGCAACAGGAGTGTATTGAGACCAATTGTGTTCGCATTGGTTTGTGTAAAAATGTTTTCAAAACTCAGAAAAACCAGTTTTGTAGACACTTGGGACCAAATTTCTAGGCGAACCTCTGGCAAAATTTCTGTAAAACCGGAACTAAAATTTGACTAAGTAAAATTGGTAGCAATATTAGGTTAGTGTGGCGCCTCTACTTGGCTTATACACGTAGGCCGGGAAGGGGTGTTACAGTTTTTTTTACTTTATTAGGTATAAGGGTATTTTCATCTTTTTCGATCTATTTAAGGAGATGGGGTTCTAAAAATATTATCTCTTTAAAGAATAGTATATTTTAGGCAAATTTCTAATATTTTTTTATTATATTAAAATTACTAGACCTGTATTTTTATTTTTTTAAAAAAAATTAGCATTATAAATTTTACAAATGAAAAATTTTTTAAAATATTATATATTAATTTTTTTCATTGAACACCTTTCTTAGTGGTTGAACATTTCAACACTCAACACTCAATACTATCTCTTATATGCTAATAATATGCCGATATATACCAATACATATTGACATATAATAGTTGTTGTAATAAAATATCAATGTATAAACTAATATATATTACATATTATAACATATGCTAGTTAATTTACAATAAAATATCAGTATACAAACTAATACATATTATTATATGTTCATATATATTATATATAACAACAAATATCAGTTGATTTAAAATAAAATATTAGTATACAATTAATATATGTTGTTGTATGTTCACATAATATATCGGTTGATTTGCAAAAGAAACATCAGTATACAATTGATACATTGTTATATATTCATATAATGTTAATATATGCTATATATAACAATATATATCAGTTGATTTGTAAAAAAAAAATATCAGTTTACAATTGATATATGTTGTTATATGTTCATATATGTTATATATAACATATATCAGTTGATTTATAATAAAATATTAATATACAAACTAATATATATTATTATATATTTATATATGTTATATATAATATATATATATATATTAGTTGATTTACAAAAGAAATATCAATATACAACTGATATATATTGTAATATGTCCATATATGTTACATATAACAATATATATTAATTGATTTGCAAAAAAAAATATTAATATAAAAATTAATATATATTGGTATATATTCATATATGTTACATATAATAATATATATTAGTTAATTTGCAAAAGAAATATTAGTATACAACTGGTATATGCTATTATATGTTCATATATATTATATATATAAATATGTATCTGTTGATTTGCAATAAAATATCTATATATAAACTAATATATATTGTTATATATTCATATATATTAAATATAATTATCTTTATATAACACCCCATTTTAAAAAAAATCAAAGTAATAATTTTTAAAGAATATTAAACTAATAATTGAATTATGAAATTAAAATAATAAAATAAGACAAATTAATTTTTATATGATAAAAGATAAATCAAGAATTAAAATTTTACTTAAGTTGGCAATTAATAATGTTTTGACCAAAAATATTAGAATAATTATTAATGGAACTATAATTAAACAATTTAAGTTAAATATAAAAATGCATATGAAGAGTACTGGTTTAAAATTTTGAAAATAAATAAGCCCAAAACTTGGCCGAAACAAGTAAATTTGCACAAGTACGTATGAATGTAATATCATCATTTTATGAATACACAATGTAAATGCATACATGAACATGGTTTAAATGAGACACCTGCAAACCAACTTGCCAACTTATAAATGAAAGGAAGAATAAGTGTTTAAGAGCCATGCAATGTGTAGGATTTAAATTAAGTTAAGAATGATAATGCATGGCTAAGAGAAAGTAATTAGTGCCGGGATGGACCTAAGGGGGTCATGGGAGGTCAATTGACCCCTTCCCCCCACCCCCTTATATATATACATATATATAATTTTGTATATATGTATATATAATTTCTATTATATATTGTACATAATTTTATAAAATTATAAGCATATATAATTTTATAATTAATAATTTTATATTCTTTTAATATATCCTAAAATTAAATATATATAAAATTATATACTTTTATAAAAAAGGTATAATTATATATATAATTTTAATTTTATATAATTTTATAATTTAAAAGTATATACTTTTAATATATCCTTTTGAATTATATATATTAATAATTTTTAATATTAATTTTTTTGGCTTTTATTAAAATTTTATAAATAAATTAATAGATATAATAATTAGAATAAAAAAATATTAAAAATTTTAATAAAATTTTGATTAAATTTTTTTTATAGAAATTTATAATAAAAATATAAATTTAATTTCAATTCGTCTGTAATTTTTTTTTTTGAAAAAATTATCTCTTTTTTAATTAATTTTTTATTTCGCAGCTTATTATTCTCTAGCCTATATGTGGTGATAAATACTACAAGTAAAATAATAATAAAAGTTATTTGAAGAAATGAAAATTTGACTAATCATCACATATGTGCTAGGTGCTGACTAAATGCATGATTTACAATTAACAAGGGTTGACGTTTGAATTTTTTTTAGCAAACTGACAATTAAACAATTTTTTCTTCTATCCGAAACCTCAAATATAAAAGTATAAAACCAAATGTTAAATAATCAATGGAACTTCGATAGTTAGTAAAAAAAATATGAGATTGAAGCACCTTGAAGACTGAGGAAGGTATGTGCTCTAATTCAATTATTTTGGCAAAAAAAAAAAATTAAAATTTAAGGAAGTAATTCTATTATTAATTTATAAGATTTTTCTTGGAAATTTAAGTAGGGTGAATTAAAGAAATATGCTAAATTGATTAAATTATTGATGATAATAAATTCTTGAGTTAAAAAGGATTATTGATGTCATGAGTTAAAAAAAAAATCAGCATACTGTATATGTATATAATGATTAATTTGAGCAGAATTTTTTTAAATTGAATTTTGAAATTTATTTAAGTTTTAGTTGAAAAGAAAGTTTGAATATAATAATGTTTATAAAATTAGACACACGTATGAAGTATAATTTATTAATAGCTCATAATGGTAATTCCAGACAAATAATATGAGATTTATTTGTGTTTGTGAGGTAAGTAGTAAATTGATGAAATAAATAAATAAATAAATAATATTTACCAAAGTTAGCTTTATATATATATATATATTACGGTTTATATATATATTCATACATTCAAATAATTAGTAAGGTTAATACAAAAAATGAATGAAAAGAAGATGGAATTAAAGTATATATGCATATGTGTATATTTAAAGGATAAAATAATAATAATAATAATTAAATTACAATAATAATAATAAAATGTAATTTAGTTTATTAAATATAGATAAATACACTATAGGAATTCTATGATTAGCCTATATACATATCATATACAAGATAAGGTACAGGGAAATAAAATAATAATAATAATTAATTAAGAATTAGTTGTGAACCAATCAATCAAATTCTAATATATATATATATATATGTGTGTGTGTGTGTGTGTAAAAGATTATATTAAAATAAATTACAGTAATAACATAAAAATTTCAAATGATGATTTAAGAAACAACTTCCATTCAGTATCACAGAACGTTTCCGCCTCAAGTGTTAGAAGTTTCTTAAATATGCAATAATGATCAATATACAAACACAATGTAAAAGAATATATTAAAATATATTACAGAAGTAATTTAAAAGCATATATTAAATATATACTTTTACATTGTGTTTGTATATTGATCATTATTGCATATTTAAGAAACTTCTAACACTTGAGGCGGAAACGTTCTGTGATATTGAATGAAAGTTGTTTCATAAATCATCATTTGAAAATTTTATGCTATTACTGTAATTTATTTTAATATAATCTTTTACATTTTGTTTATTATTTATCATTTTTAATTAATCTGTTTATATTTATGTTATTTATATCTAATTATTTATTATTTTTATTAAATCCTTTTAAGATCATTTCATCCCCTGTGAATGGTCCTTCCAATTTATGAACGGTCCTTCCAATTTACTATAATATATAATATATTTATATTTATATAGATTAAGTTATATTTGTTATGATATAATTATAGTAAATTTACTAATACCTAATGTATGAGAAAGAGAAATAAGAGAATCCTCTGGTTTAAAGGGCAAGGCACCTCAAGAGGTTATAAGTCAGTGATAATCTAATATATTATCTGACATGTTTAATTTTAAGCAACACTACTTAACTCAGATTAAGTAGTATCTAATATTTTTTTGTTAACACCCCAGTTTGCAATACGCCGGATTGAATTTTTGTTTTCTTGATGAGCCATTGCATCTAATTAATTATTGAGATACAATTGTTGCCTTTGATATTCCTTTATTGTTAAACCATTTATTTGACTCCTAGTAATTCATTATTGTCGAACTATTATTTTTGATATTTGTGCTCTTATTGAGAAAATATTGCTCTAAAAGTATTGATCCTTTGATTGTTATTGAACTTGTTAATGGGCTTTTATTTTGATTTGATCTATTTTTCGTTGAATTCCTATATTTTTCTCTCATGAGGTTATTGATAACTGCTTATCGGCCTCTACTGTTGTGATATTGCCCAACTCAGGTAGGATTTAAACCACTGGCTGGTGTACACTGGTGTTTTTGTACACTGGTATTTACATTTGCCGCTACTTATCTCACCTAGCCACATGTTAGGTTATAATTCACTGAGTTGACAGCTCACCCCTCGTCACTATTTTTTTTTTCAAATTAGTGATCTACAAGTGGAAGTGCCTGGATTTATACTTCCCAGATGCTCACTCTGTTGGTTTATAATAGAAGTAGATTATGTAATAATAAATAAAGTTTGTAAAATATTTTGCTCTGTAACTCTCCGTTGATACAATCTAATATATGAAAAAGTGCTTATGTTTGTAAAACTTTATATACAAGTGAGACTGTACTAGTAAATATATGTTTTTATTTTGAGTATAATCTAAGAAAGGTTTTCCATGGTATCTGATGGCTTTAAGCTGACTCGAACACTAAGACCATTGCACTCTACCTTTTCTAAACTAAACTGGGGATAGGGTGTGACAATTTATTAGTTGATTTACAATAAAATAATATACAAACTAATATATATCGTTATATGTTCATATATTCTACATATAACAACATATAAGTATCAATATACAAACTAATATATATTATTATTTATTTATATATGTTACATATAACAATAAATATTAGTTGATTTGTAATAAAATATTAATGCACAAACTCATTTATGTTGTTATATAAACATATATCAACATATACTAAAATATATGTAATATATATTAATATACAACTTATATATGTTAATATATGTTGATATATGTTACATATAATAATATATATTAGTTGATTTGCAATAAAAATATCAATATATAAACTAATATATGTTATTATATGCTTATATATGTTATATATAACAATATATGATAGTTGATTTGCAATAAAATAATAATATAGCAACTAATATATGTTATTATATGTTCATTTATATTACATATAATAACATATATTAGTTAAATTGTAATAAAATAGTATTATACAAACTAATATATGTCGTTATATGTTTATATATGTTACATATAACAACATATATTAGTTGATTTGAAATAAAATATCAATATACAAACTAATACATTTTATTATATGTTTATATATGTTACATATAACAATATATATCAGTTAATTTGTAATAAAATATCAATACACAAACTAACATACGTTGTTATATATTTATATATTTTACATTTAACATATATTAATTGAGATAAATAAAAGAATGATATTATAAGACTGTTATATACAATTATATGTTCATATATCTTACATAAAATAATATATATTAGTAGAGTTGAAAAAAGAAATATTAATATACAACTATTATATATTATTATATGAAACATTTATCGACATATAAATAAATATATAATAATTTTATACTCTTATTCTTTTAAAATTTAACATATATATATATATATATTATTATATCGTCATATAACTAAACATATATCACTTTTATATTTTTATTCTTTTGAATTTTTAATATGAATAAGTTGTTATATGTAATATATACTGAAATATAATTAAATATATAATAGTTTTATATTATTACTTTTTTAAAGTTTAATGCATGTATTTTGTTATATATGACATATATTGACATAAAACTAAATATATATCACTTTTGTACTATTATTTTTTAAAATTTAACACGTGTATATTGTTATATATAACATATATTAATATATAACATAACATATATCTTTTTTATACTATTATTCTTTTAAATTTTTGACACGTATATGTTGTTATATGTATGTAACATATATTGATATATAACTAAATATATAATAATTTGTACTCTTATTTTTTAAAAAATTTAATACATATATATTATTATATGTAATATATATCGACATATAACTATATATATATATTATTTCTATAATCTTATTCTTTTGAAATTTAACACGTATATGTTGTTATATATAATATATACGAACATATTTAACACGTATATGTTATTATATATAATATATACGAACATATATATATCTACATATATTTTTATTTTTTAGTTAAAATAAATATATCATATATACCGGTATATATCCACATATAACTACCTATATTTTTATTTTTTAGTTAAAGTATATGTAACATATACACCGATATAAATTCACATATATTGTTATTCTTTAGTTAAAGTATATATAACATATACCGACATACATTTATATGTATATAATACATATTATTTTTCTTTTACAATATATGTTCACATGTATAAATATTCTTTAGTTATATATATATATATATGTAAAATATACACACATAAAAGTTGATATAATCTATTAAATTTGTTGAAAAATTAAAAAAAATAGAAAATTATTTATTTGAAGCATTTTATCTAACATGTGGTGTGAGTTCAATTTGAATAACAAAAAAAATTCTCAATTAATATATTTAAAAGCCAAAAATAATAAAAAATAATAAATAAAATTAAAAGATTTATAAAGTAAAAAAACCAAAAATCAAAATAAAAATCAAAACAAAAAATCATTAGTTTAAGTTTTAAGTTCAGAGCACAGGATGTCTCATTTTAGTTTCACATAGAAAGACAACGTGCATTATACTTGCTGCCCTTATTGCTACCTTCGTAATTATTAATTGCATTATTTGTTCACCAAATTGAATATTGACATCATCATCCTATCTCTCGATGTCTGTGCTTGAACTGGCTTCATTTGCTGCAAAGGAAACCATATAAAAAAAAAAAAGACAATCTGGTATATAAAATGCTCTGCTACACGCAGAGTCCAAAAAATGATCTAACCCATTGAGTCTTCATTTATATAAATGCAAAGGTAACCATAATATCCATTATAATTTTCCTTTTCTGTTTCTCAGAACTTCACATTCTCTTCATTTATATCTGTTTGTTGTGTTGCAATAGCTAATTCTTCTTCTATGCCATCATCCAAAACATATTCAGAAGGTTCCGACTTTTCACGAGAGTGGAACGACTCTCTGTTGAAGCAAAATCTTGTCAAGGCCATAGATGGACTTTGGTTGGTTGTTTCAATTTTACCTTTTTTTTTTCTTTAGTCTAGTCAAATTAGTTTTGCCATTGCTTATTGATACTGGTTATTGAATGTTCTTGGGTTATAGAAAAGAAAATGAGGAAGAAAGGGAAAAAAAACGTAAAATTGAAAACAAAAATTTTAAAAACCGTAAAATTGAAAAAAAGAAAGAAGATTAAAACAGAAAAAAAAAGTTATAACAGTAAAAATGAAAAATGCAAATGAAAATATAGTATATGACGTATTTTTCTCAATTTGAAATCTTGCTTCACCAAACCAATGAAACATTTTTAGGAGTACAACCGTCTAGCCATGAAGCCTATATTTCTTGCAATAATTATGCTAACCAATATACTTTCTTTTCTTTGAAGTGCAAAATAAAGGAAATTAGCCCAATTTTCATTGAATGATAATTAGTATACTAATCTATAGTTCTTTCATAATACAAGATACTTGGCTATTATTATTATTATTTAAATATTGTCTAATTATTTAAGTGTATTTGATGTTAATTCTACTTATATATACATTTTGATAATATTACATATTTATGGAAAAAAAGAGATGAAGCTAATTGCAGTCGCAGCAGTAGATTTTGTGATTTCCAGTAAAATTGGAGATAGATTTGTTTATAATTTAAGTTATGTAATAAATTTTAAAATGACAATAAATTATGAATCGAGTTTGAAACTTTAATTTTATTAAAAAATATAGTCCGATAAATAAACTATATTAAAAGCATAGAAAAAAAAATCCAAACTCTAATTAAGTGAAAATTATAAACAGTCCCCAAAGATTTCCTAGTTTATTGATACTAGTAATATTGAAATTCTTTTTGTATATATGATCACCAGTAGATATCTACACGTTGTGTATTTATTTATTTTTAAATTATTATCTCAAAAATCAAATACAATAGCAAAAATTTATGTATATATCTTCTTATATATGCAAAAGTTAAATGTCAAAAACCCATGCATAGTCTCCAAAATTGCATGGAAAAAAAAGCACAATCGCAATAAATGATATATAAAATTATTTCTATGGGTGCAAAAAAAAAATAATATCCATTATTAGATATAGTTTTCTCATTTTTCATTTCTTTCCCATGTGTATAAATATGTATATAGATATATATTATATATTAATTTCACTGTATTTTCGATTATGAATTATTAAAAAATCGATAGTGATTGTAATCTTAAAAAAAACGTAAATTTTGATAGTGATACTCAAGTGATTGATTTTTTTTAACAGAAAACCATCTTATATTAAACTTAAGAAATAGAGGAGTCCAATATTAGCGGAGATTGAAGGTGACTGGGATAAAAAGCAACCCAATCTAATCCAAGAGTTCTACTAAGAATTGCTTTTGCCACCCAAGCAGCAATTCTATTACATTTTCTATTTACATAGATAAAAGAAACATTAATAAACAGTTTGAGAAAAACTTGTAATTCTTCTAACATTGCATTAATCTCAATTGGAAAAAAAAATCATTCGAAATTATATCTTGAATCATCTCTTTTCTATCTGACTCAAAAATGCATGACTGCAAGTTCCACTCCACCGCCTTTTCAATAGCAATTAGCATTATTTGTGCTTCATTATGCAGGGAGAAAAAGATTTAGTCAGGCAAGAGATACCCTATACAAGGAATCCTCTTGAGTCTCAAACTATAATAACAACCCCTGCTAGATTTGTTCTGGTATTATACGTTGCATCAGTATTAATTTTATACCACCCATTAGGAGGAGAAGACCATGAGGAAATTTGTGGCTCATTAGAAGATTGCAAAGAATCAGTAATGCAAGGTACTCCAGCTGGAAACTCTGATCTATGAGAGTTAGACCATTCTTGATACAATGATTTAGCTTTTAGCACTGCTGCCATGGGATCAGGATCACAGTCTTGAAAGAAATAAAGGTTCCTGGCTTTCCATATACACCAACAAAGAACTACTATTCTGTTCACTCAAAAATTGTTTATAAATTCAGCCCACCATACTAAGAAGGAAGATGAATTAAAAGCTAGTGGGGAGAGACCCAAATTAGAAGCAAACCAGCTCGCTCTTGCATGGTTGCACTGAAATAAAAGATGCATATCATTTTCTACTGCTGACCCACAAATCAAACATTGATTGGACTTTGCTAGTTTCCTTTTGAATAAATTATCTAGCTTCCTTTTGAATAAATTATCCAAGCTGGGAATTGCATTAGCACATAACCTCAATATGAAATTTTGTATTTTTGGAATTATTTTAAGCTTCCAAATGGATTTACAGCTGAAACTATCTATCAGAGAAGAGTTGCCTTCACTGTGTTTCGATAAATCTTTTTTATTACATAAAAAGTGATAAACCGATTTTTGTTGTTAATTTACCCACTTTGTCAAGTTCCCATATCAGTTTATCTCTATCAACAATAATAAATAGAGGGATATTCAAAATAGCATTGATTTCATAATTATCAAACATGGATTGCAATAAAGATTTGTTCCACCATCCACTATTATCTACAAGATCAGCAACAAGATGATATGGAAGATTACCAGGATTTGGTGTTCGAATTTTGAAGTTGGGCAAATCTGGCACCCATTGATCTTCTTCCCACATACGGATATTCCGTCCATTTCTGACAAGCCACCTTGTACCTGGCTGAATTGCATCTCTAGTTTGTAACATACTCCTCCAACCCCATGAGGGTTTGCTTCTTGAAATGTACAATTGGGAAAATATAGCAATTTCATACAACTCACCCATAAACTAGAAGAGTCCTGGTATAATTCCCAGCACTATTTGGATAGCAAAGCAATATTGAATAGTTTAAAATCTTTAAACCCAGACCTCCAACAAATTTGGATCTTGATAAGATATCTCAATTCCTTTAGGCAATTCCTTTATAATTACTATTTTAAGACCACTAGAACTGTGCAACAATGCTTTTCAGTTTTTTGCATGTACTCTTGGGCATGAGAAAACAAGATAGGACATGAGTGGGTATTGCTTGCAAAAAGACTTAATGAGGATTTCTTTCCCAGCATAGGATAGCAAATTAAGATTCCAAGTTTGTGTCTTTGCTAAAAGTCTGTCTCTAAAAAAAGAGAAGTTTTCCTTTTTTTTTATCTGCCCCAGCATAAGGGAATACCTAGGTATTTTTCATCGCAACCCATCTCTCTCACCCTCAAAATATTTTGAATGTTTCTTCTAAGCTCAAGGGGAGTATTCTTGCTAAAAAATATAGTAGATTTCTCAAAGTTAATATTGGCCTGAAGCATTACCATAAATAGATAACAAAGATAAAAGAGAACCAACCTCCTTAAGAGATGCTTATCCACATATCAATGTGTCATCTGCACATAATAGGTGGGAAAGTTTAGGGGCTCTCCTGACTAGATTGAAACCTTTGATAATACCAACATTCAAAGCACTATTCATTAAACCTAAGAAAGCATTGGTGATAAATAAAAATAGATAAGGGGTGAGGCTCTAGATGGATTAAAACTACCAACAATTTCCCCATTCACCAAAATTTGATAAGAGACAGAAGTAACACAATTCATTAACATGTGTGTAGCTCTATCAGAAAAACCCATTGCAAGCAAGACACAAGCCACTGTTTTTTGGAGGAATTGGATTTAAACTTGTGAACAATTTCAGGTGCCAGTAAAATGTTATCATATATTACTCCACCAGGAACAAAAGCTCATTGAAAAGTAGGGATATGCACGGATCGAGTTCGGTCAAATTGGAGTGATTTTTCAACCCTACCAAACCCAACCAAAGAATAAAAATCTAAAAATGATTTCGCCAAAATTTTTTAAAATTTCAATCGAGCTGAATTAATTTTAAGTTCGGTCGGGTCGGTTTGATTTTAAACGGATTGATATTTAATATTAGAATTTTATATTTGAATTTATTTTAGTATTATCAAGTCGAGTCAAATTTAGTCGGATTAAGTGATAAAGTAAAATAAAAATACGTATATTTATATATAAATATATAAGAGTCTGTCAGATTTGGATTAAAGCGAAAAAAATTATCACAACCAGACTGACCGGCCAAACTTAAAATTTTTTAAAAATATAAACTCGATTTCACTAATATATACAATATAAACCAACTGAATCTAATTAAAATATCTTCGGTTCGATCATATTAGAAAAATATGCACACTCTTACTGAAAAGGGCTAATAAGCATGGGCATATAAGATTTAATGCGATTCATTAAAATCTTTGAGATGATTTTATAAATGAAATTGTAAAGCCCAGTTGATCTAAATTGACAGATAAGCTAATGTATTGTACCATGGGAATGAGTATTATGTTAGTGCAGATGAAGGATTTAGGCATATATCTTGTGGAGAAGAACTCTTTAAATGCTGCCATGACATCAAGTTTGATAAATTGTCAGCACATTTGAAAGAAAAACCAGGAAAGCCATCTAGCCCTAATGCCTCATAAGGGTCCAATTGAGTTAATTGAATGACTGCTATAGATATTTCAGATTCAGTGGGGACAATAATAATTGAAGAGTTCACATCATTAGGTACACAACTTTAGATGAACTGAGCAACTTAAGATGCATCTGAAATGGGGCTAGTTGAATAGAGTTTTTTTTTTAAAATTAACTACCTTTCTGTTGATATCATCTTCATTATCTAGCCATTGGCCCATTTCACTTCTCAATTTCCTGATCAGATTTACTTGCCTCCCTGAAGAGTGGAAGCATGAAAAAACTTAGTATTCTTGTCCCCGTATAACAACCATTTTAACCTCGAGCGTTAATACCAGAATTGCTCTTTCATAGTCCAGGCTTTCTCGAATTCTTTTAAAATTGCTGCTTCCTTTTCATGGATAGATTCCCTACCTCCTACTGAATATAGGGCTTCCAATTCACTCTTCAGAGAGTTAATGTTTTTCCTGGCATTCAGTTGAGCCTGTTTACTCCATTCCTTCAACTTTTGCTTTGTTATTTTCAGCTTCTGCTCTGTTATAAAGGGTACAGATCCCTGAACTCTTTGATTCCAGGCTTGCCGAATAATTTCGCTATACTCTCTTGTTTCTCCGTCCATTTTAATTCGAATTTGAACTGTGATATTTTCTTTCTCAACTGAGGAATGAGCTCTAGAAGGCCTGTGATTAGAGCCCAAAAATATTTTCATGGATAATAGAAGCCTTATCAAACTGGGATCTCCAAGAGAAGTTAGCTAGGCCTCTGTCGAGTGTTTATTGGATATGTTTGTGTCCTTCTTGTTTATTGGAGCATGAAAACATATAACTTTTGAAGCCAAGGTCTGATAATTGGAGCTCTTAAGTGCATTTCACAAAATAATCACTCTATTGAAGATTAATAGGTTGACCTCCTTCATTTTCAAAAGAGAACATCACTTGGTTAAAGTCACCCAAGCAAAGCCATGGAATGTTGTTTCCAGGTTCTAACTTTTTTAGGCTTTCAAACACCTCCAATTTCCCTCGTTTGTAAGGATAACCATAAACAAATGTGATGACAAAAAAATTAAAATAGGGTCATAAATAGCTGTATGAATAAAATTGAAATCTTCAGCAATAACTTGAATTAACCAATTACCTTGCCACTCGAGAGATAATCCACCTGCTGCTCCACGAGGTTCAACATAAGTTGCAAAATTATACCCCATTTTCCTTGGATGAAATTCCATATAGCTAGACCTCTGCTTCGTTTCTGACAGAAAAATAATTCCCGGGTGATGTTTAAAGATGTGATCTTTGAGCCCTCTCAGTCTAAAATAATTCCAGTCTAAAATGATCATGGCTGCTGGGTGGCTTTAGGTGAGCCAACATTGCCATTTAGACAAATTTGTAGCTGGAAGGTTTTGGTTGCCTGCATTGCCTGCTCTAGCCAATCTCTTCCATTCTTCTGTTTTCTAGTCGAAGCCAACTTATCCTCTATAATATCTTTTGGCTCAAATTGAGGATTCTGAGAGGAATCTAAGGAGATAGCTTCCTCCAACTCTTCTATAAATTCTATTAGATTGAGGTCCTCCAAAAGTAAAGATAGAGTTAGATAAATCGCAGAAATCAAGGGGGGAGCACATGAAAACTTGGATTTTCTTTTAACTTCTGACATGACCTAGAGATTAGTGAGTCAAGGGCTTCATCCTCCTCTCTGTTGAATTGGAATCTTTTAACAATGAAGGTTCCCTCATGGGATTGAGGGGATCTTTTGTTTTGTGTGTTTGGGATGACTTCGGTCTGCTCTAGAGAAGGCCAATTTGGGGACTTGTCTAGAGGATCAGAGGACGAAGGTTGTGAGTCAGGCATTGTGGTTTCCTTTGAATCTAGTGAACTTGTAAGATGATGGATATTTTATCAGAACTGCTTGCTTTAAGGTCTATCAAAACAAGTAATGAATGTTCAATGGTAAAATCTGGCATTTTGGTAATGAAAGGATTTTTGGAGGTGCTAGCACATGACTAATTACATTAGTCAACAAGTCAAATCGGGATGGTTCTTTTGATGATAATGGGGGAGGGTCTCGATTCTCCCGAAACTTGCTTGCTAACACTCCCTCGAACTGAAAATTTCCGATTACTTTGATGCACAATTGAAAATATTTTAAATTGACAAACAAATCTCAAATAAACAAATTTTTTTTTCTAGTTCAACAATGATTATTATGCTTCTAAAGTTTTTTTATTGGACAAATAAATAAAAGATAATAAATATTAAATGTATGAAATGCTTATGGGCGAGATATTTGTCTAAAATCTAAATAAATAAAACTGAAGTTTAAGTGTTGAATAAAAGAAGAGATATAAATTTTAAATTATATAAAAAAGTTTAAAAATTAATCATTTATTATATTTGAGACATATTTTAATTTTAAAAAAATTAATTTTTATTTAATTAAAATATTTAAAATATGCATTAATAAATAATTTATTTAATTAAGCGTGATAAATTCATTAATTCCTTGTTTCGTAGTTTGCAATGATTTTATAATACATGGCATTGTTTAATTTATTATTTGTAAATTATGAATTTGATGGTTTGTAATGGTTTCGTAATACCTTATTTGTTTTAATTTTCATCAATTACAATATTATAATTTTTTATGGTAATCTCATGGAATAAAAATTATACAATTTTAAATTGTTAATTTGATAGTTTTTCATAATTTTAATAATCTTATTTTTTAAAAATATCCAAAAGAAATTTTTTAATCTGCTAAATACATGCTAATAAAAAAAATTCATTTCTATAACATATATTTTTTTTTGAACCAAAATATAAGTAGATTCCATTAAACAGTAGTTACAACATAAAGGAAAAACTTTTAACTCCATAAACATACTTAGAAGTAAAAATCTTCCTAAGAAATCTAGAACATCTAGAAAGAAAATCAACCAAGATAATAATAATAAATCAAAGAGGCAAATAAAGGTGCCATGAAAAGAACATTGAGCGGCATAACGAAAAATGATTACTAGAAAAATTGGCCGAGAAGAAAGCCAAAAATATTATTTCCATTGACCTCACATTGATGAGAGCATCAAACTCATTTTTATAGGAAGACCAGTAGATGCCAAACGCCATGAAAGACAAGTCAACCTATAAAGTTTCTCTAGAAATTTTTGTTAATTTCTTTTCCAAATTACTATATCTACAAAATTATAATACGCTATCATGGATATGGTAGACAAAAAAAAAGCCATATTCAGCTAGATCTAGAAATAAAATAAATAAAATCCATAAAATTATGAAAAAAAAATTATAGAAAACTATGAGAAAATAAGATATATAAAACTGTCGTGGATCATTAGGTCTAGAGCAGAAAATAGAAGAGAAATGACTCTTTAAGAAAATGGAGAAAACTTGTCTCGAAAGTTTCCAAAGAGAGAAAAAAATTCATCAAATAAAATAAAATAATTTTATTTTATCATATTTTATCATATTATCTTTCAAAATAAGAAGAATGTATAAAAATATATCACATTATCTTTTAAAATAGGAAGAATGAATAAAAATATCTCAAAAATTTGTTCGAGGGTACAAATTCAAGATTAATATTTATTTTGATTTAAAATTTTAAAAAACTAATAAATTAGCTAATTTTTTAACGAAAAACTAATTATTGTTAATTATATTTAAATTTTTATTAAAATATGTAAATATACTCCTTAAATTCGTAAGAAAGATTAAATTAATATAAATTTTTTTGCTCAATTATATACTAAAATAATATTTTTATCTATTTATAAATAAATCATACATATTTAAGAGCATTTTATATTAAATAATATTTTAATTTAAATTATTATTTAATACTACTTTTAATAAAATTTTAAAATTATTAATTCACATTATATATATACATATTGCATCAGATGCGTTATGTCATTGTGATGATATATTTAAGAGGTTTTTTGTAAAATTTTAAAAAATAAAAATATTTTAAAAATGTCCATTTCTTTAAAAAAATTACTCTTAATTTTTAATTGAAATTATTTTTTATTTTAAAAATATAAAATTTTAATTAGCTTTAAAAATATATCCTATAATTGATCAATTGAAATTATTTTTTATTTTAAAAATATTAATTTTTAATTTTAAAATTTTTCAAAATATTTATTTTTTAAAATAAAAAAAATAAATTAAATATATTACCATATTGACATAACATATACAATATAACATAATGTGAATTAATAATTTTAAAGCCATAATAGAATAAGTATTAAAAAATAATTTTAATTAAAATATTATTTAATATAAAAATACTTTTAAATATATTTAATTCATCATATAAAAATATCATTTTAGTACTTGAGCAAAAAAAAAATAGTATCAATCTGTACTTATGCACACACTTAAAAAAATATTTATATCTTTTGACGAAAAAATTAAACAGAAAATTAACAGTAGTTAACTTTCTGTTAGTGATTAATTTATCGGTTTTTAAAAACTTTAAAAGTATAAGCATGCTAAAATAAATATTAAATTTAAATTATATCCGCATAAAAATATTAAGAATTTTTTATATACCTTCTCTCTCTTAAATATGATAAACATATTATTTATTATATATTATTATTAAACCATAAATAAAAAAGAAAAATTAGAATGATACAAGGCAAGATATTTAAAGAGGAAATCGTATAAAATAATATTCTTTCTTTGAAATTTTATTTTTACTATTTTTATTTTATATTTAATTTTATGCTTTTAAATTTACTAAATATATTATTTTTTATATTTTTATTTATATTAAATATATCAAAAATATTATATGAACATATATTCAATATGTACAAAATATATTAAAATAAACCATATATTTGTAAAATATTTTATTTATGTAATATTTTTATAATTTTTTTATTTACACAATATATTTTTATATATATTTTTTCTTTTTCAACTATTTTTGTATATTATAATATGGCAGTAGGGTTTATAATTTTCCTGCAATAATTATAATATTATTCCACTTAAGGCACAAAATCTGTAACCGATCTTCAATCCAAAGAAAAAAATTTAAAAGAATTAATACAATAAAAAATAAAAAAATAATCATGCGGTCATTAATGTCTTAGCTGGGACCTAACCACAAAAGGTGGACCCTCACTTCTACAGTTTCAGACACGTGTCCATTACCAACTCAATTTCGGGGCCTCTCCCCACTCAAATATTTGCCTTCCCTCTCCTTTCCTTCAATGGCAAATCCAAAACCAAACACAAGCGCTAACACCAAACACTCCCTCTCTCTCTCTCTTTCTCTCTTGCACACACGCGTGTATATATATATATATATATATATATATATCTCTCAGTTTCTCCATTCTCAAATTTGATATTCAGATACAGAGAACAAGAGAGTGATGGATTCAGAGAAGAACAAGATGCTACCAGTGAGGAATGATTCCTCCTTTAATGAAGCTGAGAAGCTTCAAAATGATTCTGTAATGACCAGAAAAGGAGTTTATGCTGCCATTTCGTACATGGCCAGTGCAGGTTTGTTCTTAATAACACTTAAACATGGATTATTTTCTTGAATCAATTTTGTATTTCTGTAATTTGTTGTTATTGTGTTTGAAGTTTGGACTCGGACGTGAAAAATGACAGTGTTGATGGTTTAAGAGAAGACAAAAAGAAAGAAATGAGAAAAATGAAAATTTCTTATAGCGTAATTTTATTATTGGCTTAGAAAAAGTTAAAAAAAATGGGTTCATAGAGATAATGTGGTGGGCCTAAGGGTATAGTAATATGATATCTCCCTGTATTATTGATGCCATTATGGGACACAAATAATGGAGCAGTACAAGGCTGTGAGAAGGAATTAGGGGAGACATACTGAATTTTCAATCCCAATGGTCTTATCTATGCAATAGTACCATGTGGAACAAGAACCTTATATATATATATATATATAGCTAATTCAAGAGCTTGTTTGTGATATTGGATGACTAAAATCTTGTCAGATGGATTAATTTACTATATATTGATATTATATATATAGTTTTAATTAGGCTTCGATTGGATTCAAATTTACAAACTCATAACCAGAGATGACTCTCAAATCTCATTGTTATATGCATGAATGTGGGTAATATTATGTTAAAATTTGTGAGAAATAATTAAGAATTCAAAGGTTTGCTAATAAATTTGAAGGAGATTAATTTGTGGAATTTAACTTAAAATAAGAATGAAAGGATTAGTAAAAGTGGTTTAGGATGAAAAAAAAAATAAAAATAGAGTGATCTTTTTTATTAGTTATATGTCAATCAATCATCAATAAGGGGAAGCTTAGAATATCATTACTTGTAGAATAAACATTGAGATGGATGAAAGCAGTGGAATGTGATTGTAGCATTGGATGATTATGAATAAATTCTTGACAAAGCAATTAAAAATGTTAGTTTGCTTGGAAAGACCATGCTTGTCACGGCTTCATGAATGATCCGTGTACTATATGTAACTGTATATACCTCAGGCTCTATTTATTTTCCCAATTGAAAACAAGCAGACAAACTAATACCTAGTTATATAAATTATTGTAAGGGACATAAATGACAAAACTTATCTTTGGGCCTTCAGCTACACGCTTAAGCTTTTAGATTGAGTGTTTTTTTTTTAATTTCAATGGGAATATCTTCTTGACAGGGGAACTAGTCTTTATTGTTGCTATTTAGCTTATCAAAATACTCATATTTTATGGTGGTTTACCCTGTTGAATATGACCACTTAATTTCTTTGAATTAACATCTTACTATTTTCTTTACCATGCATTTTTTGTCCTTTTTGTGTGAAGACAACCCTCCTCCTGCTCCTAATTGTGACTGGTCTTATCATGCTTGTCCTCTAATCTGCAGTTCTCTTGGTAATGTTCAACAAAGCAGCCCTTTCTTCTTACAGTTTTCCATATGCAAATGTCATCACACTTTTTCAGGTATTTCTTTACTTGTTCGGTTTTATGGTCTGGCCTTTGTATTTGATTTATAGATATTTAGCTTGTAGCTTCACATTGATTTACTTACACAATTTATCTTCTGAGGGTTCGAATGACAATCAACTTACATATTTTCTGTCGTTATTGGAAAATAACTAGGGACCTCTATTTTATATTTCCATCTGCATCATGCATATTATCTGGATTTCCTTTTGAAGTCAACCCTGCCTGCCAGTTTTGATGCTAATTGAATAAATTATTTGTTTAGTGTAGATTCTGATATTCCCATTAGTTAACTGGGCCCCATTTTTTGCAGACATTGTGTTCCTGTTCATTTCTGTATGTACTGAAACGGTGGAAGATCATATCTTTTACAGCTGGTGAATCACATAGAAAGACAAATAACCCGGCAAGCTTTATACCTATTGAGACATTGTTTCACACCCTTCCTTTGGCTTTTTCGTATTTGCTTTACATGGTATGAATTTGCTGGAATATTTTTCTTTTCCTCGTACATGCTTTTTGATTTTTTCTTTTCCAACCTTCCCTTTTCTTTTTCTCTGGATAAAGTTAGTGACAATGGAATCAGTTCGTAGCATAAATGTTCCCATGTACACCACACTTAGGAGGACTACTGTGGCCTTCACAATTATTGTGGAGTATCTTTTGACTGGAAAGAAACATTCCTTGCCTGTTGCTGGCAGGTAGGCAGCCTTTTGATGCTCCTTAAGCCACTGATTTAACAATAGGCTGGCTAAAGATCATCCTCTGTATTAAGTTCATTTCTACAGTTATGTGTTTGCATTCAGTTGTGCATAATTGACTGAAAAATGTGCTATGCGATGTTTATAACCAAAATTACCCATCCAAATCAATGTAAAATAAGGATATGAAATATGAAACCACAACTTTTGAAAAACTAATCACTGCAAGTATCAGAATTTATTTATTTATGTTTATTCACTAGGAGATGATACTTGAGTTTATTTATTCAAAGATGTTGATCTGGGTAAAGAACTAAGTAGTGACATGGTACTTCAATGCATACTTATGATTTCCAAACAGGGTGCTACCTGGACGCATTATGATGCCCTGGTGCTTGTAGTGGTTAGACTAAGATGATAGACGAGAATGCGCTAATGTCCTTTATACTGATGAATGAGTTGTGTTATGGGGTTATAAAGGGACAACACAGCACAAATATGAGCAAAACCAGAGGGAAATTAGGTATTTACTTGTTTGATTTGATATTGAAAAAAAAATAGGTGAAGTTCGAGACCTGTAAATGCCTGATAAAAGAAACATGAAATACATTATCTTTGATGCACCTCCAAGAACAAAATTGAATCTCATTGAATGATGAAATAATGGAAGGTTGTTTAGACCAATAGAAAAAATAATTGCGTTAATACGCTGGATGGATTTGATTTTAAATATGATGTCTGAGAACAGGCACAAAATAGTATGAGTAAAGATATAGAGCAAAGATATTGCTCGTAGTAGTGTGGAATTAACCTGAGCTGATGTCAAGTGTTCCAGGAAAGTCTTAATGGGCTAAGAGAGAAACATATGAAGTGAGCATTTTCTTCTGGCTGCGGGACCCTCAGCAACAGATTTTCTCGTTCTTTAATTTTTTAATTTTTACGTGATCACATGACTCTCACTGGTTTTTCTCATTTTCAATATAATAAAGTAAATGCATAAAAAATCCTTTGATGAAGGGGCTACTTTTGACATTTCTTCTCAGGTTCTATGAAAAGCTATAGTTTGTAGAATGCAGATGGAATTGTAGGGAATACTCATATCATAGGTTCCACTGAGTCTGCACTGAATTCAATTGAGTTGAACTAGGCCTCAACCATAGACTAGTGAGTTATTTTCATGGATCCTCTTTCAGCATAACAAATGCTGAATATTAGTATTCTACTTGGTATATCGTATGTTCTAATTATTGTTATTATTGGTGTATTTAGTGTGTTTCTCAGATATATCTATGTTTTAGTGTGTTACTCAGTTATTTTTATGTTTCCAACCTTATATCTGTAACACCTCTATATCCCGTATACGTACACAGCATGCTAATACGATCGTAATATACGTATACTGAATATAGAAGTGCCACGGTTTACTAAACAAACGACTCATTTTCTTTTTACAAAAATATACATAAACTTAAACACAATAAATACAACCTTCATTTAATACGTAGCGGAAAATATAGTTATATTTATAAATACAATTACATCAAAAACAAATTTTTACAAAACATAAAGTTTATACATATTTGGCAGTCAGTCTTTGATCTTTAAGCTCATTATCCACACTTCAGAATCTAAACTTGACTTGGCCTAGAGGAATTCTCCGGTTCTACCTTGTCACCTGCGCGATGAACCACAATCGCGCTAAGCCATAGGCTTAGTGGTACAAACCACAATGATAATATGTTTCAATGCAATGCTAATATCATATGTTCAAACATTATAAACAATACATAAGACTATCACATTTCAAAGTCTTACATTGAATTCCATTGTTCATTTGATTCACTATTTATAAATCGCATTTAAACAAAGACAAGCATGGGCCCAAAAGACACTAATATGTTATTCAAAATTCAGAGTTACTGCTTTAGTCCATAATCACAATCATCAAGCCCGTAGGCAATATATATATATATATCTCTATCCATGGATAGCGTAACAGACCCAGTCTCTTGGACCTCAACTCAACTAAACTCGAGGAGATTCTCAACCCGGCAAGACTGTTACCTGTAACAGACCCAGTCTCTTGGACCTCAACCCGGATAAACCCGAGGAGATCCTCAACCCGGCAAGACTGTTACTATAATTCACATTTTTCAACTGGAATCGGCTTACGACCCAGTCTTTTCACCTATCCAGCAATTCATAGGCATGCCGCCAAACTCAGAACTCTGAAAATTGAATTAACATATTAGGCACACATCATTTCATTTATCTCTTTTCATTTCATTCCCAATATCAAATAGGCAACTATGCCTTCATTATATTTCATTTGCAATACCATAACCTACAACCATGGCCTCATATCTCATTAATAGAGTATACATAAGTAGTTGCTTTGAATATCATCATCTAAGTAAACATGCCCACTTAATTCATTCGAATCATCATAACCAATCACATTTGCTTTACATCTCATTATATCTCAATTTATCATTCAAATGTACACAACCACTTGCATTAACATACATTCTAAATGCTCATCAATCATTCACATTATACAAATCATAACATTCATCAATGTATTTACAATATAATCAATTACTTAACATATGTATAACCAAATATGTTAAGTGTCAAATCATGTAAGTGTATGCAACAATGTAGTTTGTACTTACCTCAAAACCAACTCACACCAATGTATACACTTCCTCTTCCAAGATTCCTTCACACTTAGGTTAGGTCAACCCAACCTCTTCACAACCTAATTCAAAAAGAAATAATACACGCTTACTTAGAAATACACATGCGATAATAAGACTAAGAACCAACTAGGGCAAACTCTACACCTGACACGCTCAATAACACGGGCGTGTCCCTGACCGTGCCCTAACTCCACAACACAGAAGCTTTGACACGCTCAGAACCACGGGCGTGTCACTGGACATGTAATACATTCTGTCTCACAGAAACATTGACACGTCCAACAACACGGGCGTGTTCATGGCCGTGTCAATCCACCAACATCACAGTAGCTATGACACGCTCAGTGATATGGGCGTGTCACTGCTCGTGTCACCCATCCAAGAACACATAACCATTGACATGCCTAAAGACCTGGCCGTGCTAATGGGCGTGTCAGGCCAAAAATGCAAATTCCGGCCACAATAACAACATATCCACCAAACCACTTACTTCCACCATTAACCACTTCAAACAAACTTAACTAAACACACCCAAAAACCATAACAAACTTGCAAAAACACCAAAACAACTTAAAACATACATCAAACACCACTTTACAACCATCACATACACACAACTCTTACTCTTCCAACACCAAACCTAACTCCTTCTTTCCAATCCAACACCAACCTCAAAATCAATTACACCAAACACTCTCAAAAACATCATAATCAAACATATTCACCTACCATCAACAATCAACCACAAACTCAAACACAACTTAAAAGAAAACTAAGGAATCAAGAGGAAACTTACCAAAGATGAAGAAACTCTTAAATTTCCAACTTGATCAATTGAAAACTTCCTTCAATCTTGAGCTTGGAAGATCAAATCTCTCTCTTGCTCTCTTGCTTCTTTGATAGTCGGCCAAAAGAAAAGAAAAGGAAAGAAAAGAAAATGAGCCACGGAGAAAGAAAGAAAGAAAGAAAAGAAAGAAAACCAAATCAAACACTCAACCTTCTCTCTCCTCAAAACCCTCTCCACCAAGCAATATTTAATATTAAATTATTCCATTTAATCTCCTCCACTGACTTAATAATCTTTTAATTAATTCATTAATTCAAAAATACATAAATATCTTCTTTGACTATAACTCACTTTGACTTGTGTATATGTTGTATATATTTCTATATATACAACATATACACTCTCTTCACTTCTTCTCTCTTCCAATTACACATATACATTTAATTCCAATTAAAACAACTATTATACCAAACTTCTAGGGCACACTTTGGGATATTACAATATCACTTTGGAAGGCATAAATGACTATATGATTTCAATTGTTACACCATTGCATTCCATAATGGCACCATGATCAAGGTTTTTAATGTTGCTAACATTGTTTATGATGAAAAAAAAACAAGGATTTCATCAGTGTGGGGATAATTATACTTGGTGCATTTATTGCTGGTGCTCGAGATTTGTCCTTTGATGCTTATGGCTATGGTGTTGTCTTCGTAGCAAACATCTGCACAGCTATATATCTTGCTTCTATTTCTCGGATTGGTAGTATCTTAATCCGATTCTCTTTTTATTTTTAATTTTTTTATTATAAGTTTGAAAACTTTGTTTTATTTATATAATCTATCTCAATATTTTCAGGTAAATCTAGTGGCCTTAATAGCTTTGGCCTTATGTGGTGCAATGGTGAGATAAAGAGAACCAACATTAGATTACATATTGTAGTTCAGGTTTATTTTTTAATTTTTCAATTTGATTAGACTAACTTGAAATTAGATCCTAATTTAGTTTTTAAGCATTTTTGTAGGAATAATATGTGCGCCCATCCTGCTTGTCTGGACATCAATTAAAGGAGACCTCAAAGCAATGATGAATTTCCCTTATCTATTATTTCCGGGATTTCAGGTGCTTTAATTTCACAAACTGAACTGTATATGAAAAGGTTCAAAGTTCGTGCTTCACAAATATGTTTGGTAGAAAGTTTATTAATGGCTATCGCCTCCACATAGCCTTCCCCCGTATTAAAAAAACAAGAGAGGAAGAATAGCTATGTTAGCAGTAGTTCACTTTGCTAAAGTGAGATGCTATTAATATTGTGCTTTTATCTGGTTTTTTCAGAAACTATAAAGTCATTTGGCATTCTCAGGCAACTATTATTGACAAAGTTTTGTTTCTTTGGTTGGAACCCAAACTTGTGCTTGATCTTAGGGGAATTTGCGAACAGTCAACATAATCAATGTAATAAAAACCTGTGCCAAAGGGGACAACCTAGTGTTTTTGATTTTCTTAGAAAAGGCTTAGGTTCAAATCCTGCTTATATTTTGAGAAGGGTTATAGAAAGGTTATGGGTCCAATGTTGTACTCCAAAGTAGAAAATGCAATTCTTGAAAAAATATTCTCCATCTGCCATCTACTAATTGAGAGCAAAAAATATTGAATGCCGTGATAATCAGTGATGGATTTTGACTGGTCTATTCTAAAATTGCTACATTATTGATGTGCTTTGCAGGTGGTGATGCTTCTATCCTGTATCATGGCTTTCTTAATAAATTATTTTGTATTTTTGAATACAACACTGAATTCAGCCCTCACACAGACAATTTGTGGTAATTTGAAGGTTAGTGATGCCTGTTTTTACCCTTTTAATGTCATAAATCATAAAGCCACAATGCCCGAGTCAAGCCCATTTTGATTTCATTGGTAATGAGGTGCATTTGTATTGATTTTAGCTAATAAAGTCAGCTAGTTTTCGTACAGTTATCCTCATTATGGGCTAGAATTTTATTACCTTTCTTTTTTCTTTTTGGTTCATCAGCATATTTTTCAAAATGCCATCCAGGAGCTTTGGAAATTAAATATGCATTTAGAATGGGCCTGAAGGATGTACCCATAAACCCTTCTTTCGGCTTACAATATTGTATGATCAATAGAATTTTATATTTCCAGGCCCAAGAAATTCTGTCCATTAATACAAAAGTTTCCCTGTTTTGTGCCTTAGTTGCAGCTCATCCCAATTCATGATCTATTTATCCTAATTGTTGCTGTTATAGGACCTTTTCACCATTGGACTTGGCTGGCTACTATTTGGTGGGCTTCCATTTGATCTGGTGAGCACAATGTACAGTTTTGTGTTAATTTGTTTTGTGCCGTTTGCATGTCAATATTAATGAAGCACATAACCTCAACTTGATTACTTGTATATTTTGTAGTTGAATGTCATTGGCCAGTCTCTTGGTTTCTTGGGATCCTGTTTGTATGCGTACTGTAAACTCAAAGGAAAGTAAATCCCAAAGCTGGTATGTGCTGAAGGTAAATTACCTAAATGGCTGATCACTGTTTCCTTCACGAGCTGACATTTTAATTTTAACTAGAACAAACTCTAGAAATGAGGCCGAATATCTAGGGCAGATAAATTTTTCTTTGTAAGAGGCAAACTGCTTTTCAAATTTATTAGAGGAACAAAGCTCGGTTTTGGCCATTCAATATTCTCATGATAGAGAAGTGGCGGATTGGAATTAAACTTATTTATTTATTTTTATCCTGTCTCAGCAAAATTATAGAATAAAATAAAATAAAATTTCAGCTATAGGAAAAAGGAAGTTGATGCTTTCTGAAGTGGCAAAGTTAAATTTTTAGTTGAGCTCTTTCTTGGGGTCCTTGTTCTCTTTTGTTCTCAACTTTTACTACACAAAAGCCTAGCTGGTTTTCTTTCGCTATATGAAAAGAACAGAACTCCTGATTGATCTCACCCGTTCTTGTCGATGGATGTCAGCATCATCCTGCAACCATGTCTTAATTAGTCAATTTTTCCATTGACACTACGATGTTCTATCTTAAATTTACCAATGCATGGTATGAGATCAACCAGCAGTTTTAAACTTCATGTTGCTTAAACTTATTATGACTTTATGAGCTTGTAGAAATTCATTATCCTTCATATATATTTTTTGTGTTCAACTTGGAGGAAGGGAGAATTCGAGCTCAGTTTTTCACATAAATTAAAAGTTTCACCTACCATCAGACGAAACATATGCAATTCATTTTCCTTTACTGTAGACATATCCGTGAATTTCTGTCTTTGCTTTTCTTGTGTTGAAAATGTAGGGATTATTATTTGAAGTGTATAACTTCTAGGGCCCCTAAGATTCTGGTTTGTACTCAAGTATGCTACAAACTCTGAGATATGGAACATGTTCATTGTGTAACTTTCCTATATACACAATTATGTAAAGAATTTTGAGTTGGGGTAGGTTATGCCTCTGAAGTGGGAGGATTCATGTGAGATCATGTCACCCCTTGAGGTGAAAAAGGAAGGATTGAGAGCTTATGACTGAGTTCAGGCTAAATCTTTTGAAAAGTAAAATTCTTTTCTATCCCCTAATTACTAGCTTGAAAATATGTTGGGAGATTCTAGGAGTAGAACCTGCCTGCATGTGTGGACAGAGGAGAGAGAGAGAGACAGAGAGAAAAGGATGTAGCAACTCGAGTTTGTAGAAGAGGAAGGTGTCTTTCTTGTCTCCACAAGATGACAAGTGAGGTTGGCTAAATTGCCATGCATGATTGAAACATACCCATCATTCATATTTATAAAAAAGATCAAAAGTTTACTTCAATTTTCATGCCTTCTTGATCCGTATTTCATGGTAAAATTGTTCGTGCAATCCGCTCAAAGAACTATTCAATTCTATTTTAATGGGTTTTCTCACAATTAAATTTGAATATTGCTCTCTATCAAAAAAAAAAAAAAATTGAATATTGCTCAAATCTGTTTGAACTTTTTTTTGAAAAAAAAAAATTCTAGCTTGACATAGCTAGTGTTTTTGTTGCAATATAATTATAAATTCAAGTGGTAATCAATAAATAATTTGATAAGCAAATTGTAGATTACTTATACAATCAAAATATATATTTTTTAAGAATAATTCTTTTGTTATGACAAAAACAAAACAATGCATATATTCTACACAAGGACAACGAACTCAAGTATCTAAAGTGAATGAAAAACTTTTAAAAGTCATCCAATATTCTCTTGAATAGAGATAATTAAATTATAGAAAAGTATGTTTGCTTTGTTGATTTAAAAAAAAAAGAAAAAAGAAAAGAAAAGATCCACATGGATGGGCCATTAAAGCTTCAAGAAATCTCAGAAAGAGTAGAACATGGGTGTCTCTTTGTCCACCCTAACCCCTTTAATCAAAGAGTCTAAAGACCATCATCAATTTGACCTTGCTAATTCATTTTCTTTTTCTTTTTAGACTTCCCATTTTGTTTCTTAAATCTATGCATCGATCAAGCGAAGAATATTAAGGTGCATTCCATCAAATATATATAACTTTTATCTCCTTTTATTATATGAGTAATAACACATGTTTCTGTTGACTGTTTCTTCTCATCTTCTCACATGTGCCTTCAATTTCAATGCTCAAACATCATTTTCATCACACTCATAAACATTATAAAAAGCAAAATTTCAACCTTGATAGTTTGTCAATTTAGTAAGGAGATTTATTAGGTTTAATATTTTGAATCAGATTATAAAATGGTACTTTCATTTCCATGAATTTATAATCTTACATATAATTTAAAAATATAAAATATAATATGGCTTTATATAGTATGAGTATTGTAATTATTATTTATCATGTTTGAAAAGATAATATAGTAAAGTATGATTAAATAATTTTTTTATTTGATTTGATGATATTTTATAAGATTTTAAAATGTTATCAAAATGGAAAATATTTTATAAGTACATATATGATATTTAAAAAAATTTATTGAAAATATTTTTGAAAGATCAAAATTTCAAATTATAGAAAATTATTGGTTATTTAAAAATTTGTGATTTTTAAATTATGAGATTATTATGAAAAAATATTTTATGAAAATAGAAATGAAAAGTATAGAGCTGTAAATGAGTCTACCTACTTAAGTTTAACTTAAATTTTAGCTTAGTAAAAATTTATTCAAATTCGAGTTAAAGTTATTCATTTATTACATGAGTCAAGCTCAATATAATAAATGCCCGGGTTGGTAGATTAGCAAGGTGATTTATTTAAAAAGTTAGTGAGTTAAACTTGCAAATTAATTTATTTATTATGCTTGATTAGAAATATATATAATTCAATTTATATATTAATATGTATTTGAATATATTAATTTTTTAACTAATTTATATAATTTATTACTACACATTATATGTGATGAATAAATTTTTGAAGTCTGCAATAAATAAATTAAATAATATAAAATAAATAATTTTTTATATCATATAATAATTCAATTCAATAAACTTTATTTGAAAATTTTTTTATATATTATATTTTTAAATTATGAATATTGATACTTATTTATAGTAAGTAAAATTTATGTGAATATAATATTTATTAATAAAAAAATTTAAAGCTTAGTAATTTATGAAAGAATACAAAATTATATTAATATAATATTTTATTTTTATTAACATAAATATAATTATATTCTTCATCATTTATAAAGATTTTATTAATTTTAGTGTTTTTTTTTGAAAAAATAAATAAAAAATTAAAATAAACTCATTAAATTCAATTAAATTGAGCTCGAGTTTTAATTTGAGACACATAATATACGAATTGAATCGATACGAGTTGAGTATGAACTCGAATAAGACTCTTTTATCTTGAGCCAAATTTAAACTTTTTAAAGTCGAAGCTAAATTCAGTTCATTATAGTCCTAATTAAAATATATATATAAAAATATTATATATTATAAAACTGTAATAAACCATGAAAAAAAATAAGCAAGGTGATTCTTTTATCAAATAAGAGAAATGAATTTAATCCAATAAATAAAATAGCAATTTCACTGAATAAATAAAGTAGTAGTAAAACTTTTGACCCTCTCCATGACTCATTAGTCTAAGAAAAGAGAAGCAAAGTAGTAATAAAAGTCCTGGGATCTGGTGAGCAAAAGAAAAGAATTAAAATTGTGAAAGGTTTAAGGCGTGGGGGAATCTGTTTTTGGGTTAGTGGCACGCGAACTTATCGCCCCAAATCATGAGTATTGTGAGAGAAAGAAGGCAACATAACAAGGAAGGAAAAAAAAAAGGCCCCTTTTAATAAAAGGGTTTTTTGCACTTCCCAAAAATTTTCAAACGAAGAAATTAAAAGCAAAAAATACGAAATGAGTAAGAGAGTGTGACCCCTCTCTCCCATAAAAATAAATAAAAGAAAAGAGAAGAATTGAAAAGCAAAACCCAAGAAGAGTGTCCCCTGTTACAGGCCCAATGCAGGGCTTCTTTAGCGCCGGTGTCTCCGCTTTGTGGTGTTTGCCTTATTTAATATTATTTGATTTTATCTATTTGCTTAATATGCCTGCTAAGTGTTTGTGTTAATGCGTGAAAGAGAGAAAGAAGTATGAACGAATTAAATTTGTCATATACATATACATAGTACACTTGCAAGTGAAAAAAAAAAACTTATTTGATTTCTAGACAAAAACCTTTCGCTGACATTCTGCACTTATGTTTCCAAGATTCTTTCTCTTATAGATTTACATACATATGTGTGGCTTTGGCTTTTGACCACTTTTAATTTCTACATTTAGATTCTTCATGGGTATTGCTACGTATTTTGTGCACTACCAAGTACCATTTATAAACTATATAGATACTACTCTTTTCTGGAAATTAACCATATAGTAGAACTTATTTTTGTGGAGCAAAATATATATTTACTACTCAACAAAAGTATATATAAATATTGCATGTAAATATCAAACTAAACTATGTGAATTTAACTTCAAAATACATTCAATATTATAAAAGTATGCATGAATTTAGGTTGCATACTCAAATACATACATATATATATATATATATATAAACACGAGGGGCTACATATAAGCCAACTATATTATTATGTAATTTAATTTAATGAAAAATCGAAAGCATGCAAAGATAGATATAATATATATAAAGATGAAAAGGTAGTTATTAAATTTAAAATAATAATAATAATAATGGTAGTATGCTTTCAAAAAAAAATAATAATAATGGTAGTAGCAGTAGAAAGAGGAATATTTAAGAGGTGCATGCGTGGAGTGTTTGATTTATATAATTGAGTAGAAACTAAGCATGACAAACCCTAAAAGTAAGTTTGCTTCTTCTTTGACATCATTCCAATCACCTTCTTCACCTTCCCTTCTCATCCCGAGGCATTTTCTTTCCATTAATACATTCTCTTCTCTTCCTCTTCCTCTTCCTACTTTAACACTTCTGTCTCTTTCTCAACAAGGGCTTCTTCTCAAAACAAGGTTCTTTATCATTGTTATATATTCTTAATTTATTTCAAACCCTAATTCTTTTTCTCTTTTAGATTGTTTTTGTATACTGTTTGATAAAAATATTTTATTTAGATTCGAATTAATTAAGTTAATTTAGCTTTTGAGATTTGATGTTGATTTTTGTAGAATATTGTCGATCAAATACTCACTCTTGTTCTATTTGGATAAATATAGATAGATAGATAGATAGATAGATAGAAAGAATACACAAATAATTGTTTGCAAAAGTTCTGATGATCCTAATTGATGACTTCCTTCATGGAATAGATATAATGATTTTAAAGATCTCCCCACCACCACCACCTCCGCTCGGCCACTTCACTGTAACCACCAACAAGACCCGGCCACCACCTCCACCTCTAACTCCACTAACCAACTACTTCTTTTCCCTACCAAAACAGATGCAAAGAAATATATAAAATATAATATCATATTATTATTTATTTTTATCCTTTGATGATTATAAATACATATATATTTATATATAAGATGGGACCGTATCTAGCCTTATTATTTATTCAAGTACACTTTTTCCCTTTCGGTTGGTAAGTAAGAAGTGGTTTGTGGTAATTCAACCCTGCAAAAGAAATCTCTTCTTTATTATTTCTTTTATTGGTTGAGTTTCAGTGGCCAATCGCACATGAGTGCGAATATGTTTCGACTTTTTAAAAAAAAAAATTATGGATTCAAACTCTAATTTTTTTTTCAACCCTAAAAAATAAAGACTCATTATTAGGTATAGCTTTTTTTTTTAAATTATATTATAGAAGAGAATGTTTGGTGGATGATCGATCATAGAGAAACAAAGAAGAAAGGAAAAGAATAGAGAATGAAAGAAAGGAAGCGATGTTGGTGAGGTTCAATCCGAAGACGGATTTACAAATATAAAGAAAGAATTGTAAAAGACGATCTCAGATTGAGCCGCGCCAATATCACTTTTCTATTATCCCCTTTCTTCTCCTCTCCTTTCTTCTTCTTCTTCTTCTTCTTCTTCTTCGATCAGAATATTATATGTATGTTTCAGTAGTTATGTGTTGTATAGAGAACATCTACTTGAAGTTCCAGTTGATGCAATTTTCTATGAGGACATAAGGTAAGCAACTCTCTACTCTTGTGCCCTCTTTCTTTTTCTTTCATATACATGTTTGTGTGTGAATTAGGTTTTTCTTTTTTTCTTATTTAATTTCTTCTATTACTATTGCAATGGTTAAAAGTGTTCTAGCCCTAATTTGCTTTCCAATGACATAGTTTATTTATTAAACATTACTAATTTACATTGTTCTAACTTTATATTATTAATTTCTCATTTACATTTATTTTATTTTTCATACCTAATCAAAATAAATACAAATATAGAATTTTTTTTGGATCATTACTGATTGATATATCACATAAATTTCTACATGTTTATGTGAAGTGCGATAAATAAAAAAAAAATTCTATTATAATTGGAAGTAATATTGTGAATGAAAATAAGGCAGCTGCAGAATACTACAGAAAATAAAGCTTGGGGCTAAGTATACTGAAGACTGACTTATATTCCCACTTCGAAGTAGATTGAATTCAATATTTAAATATTTTATGTTATTAAATATATATATGTCTATTATTTTCATATTTTAATTTTATCAATATTTTGAAAAAAATTAATTAATATTATGTACATAATATTTTATATACACATAACACTGATAATAATATATATACTTTTAGAATCAGGTGGTGATGAGGATGGAGAACCTAAGTCATTCCTATCCTATTATTATTGATTAGATAAGGCATGAATTCTCCTACAGAATCAGGCAAAATTATAATTCTTAAGTAGTATATAGATTTATTTTTATTATTTATAATAAATAAAAAAATGTTTCATATGTACATATATATAACCAAAGATATTAGATAGATAAATGCGTCTGCATGAGAGGTATTTTTGGCTTTTTTTTTTTATTACTATTATTCAATTGGTTTAAATGCAAGTCTACACACACAAAAATCAATGCATATCGATCACTAGACTTATGGAAGGAAAAAAAAAGATGAGAATGCAATGTATATATAATTAATATATTAAGAAAATTATAAGATGATACAAAATGCGTTTTGCTGGATTCCAATTAATATGAAGGTTCTAAAGTGAGTTGCATTATAAGCAATAGTGCCAAAGTACCTCTGTCGGCACTTTTTTTTTCCCTTTATGCTGCTATTTTAATTTTCTTTCTCTTTTGATCCATACATGCATTTATTTTTCTTGTTGAATGTTGCTATAAACTTTGCTTCCTCCACTCCATTTCAAATTAATAGACATACTTTCTATTTAATAAGAATTTTAAAAATTAATTATTTTTATTTAAAATATAAATTTGTATGTATTTTTTTTTATTTTAGTAGAGTGTGAGATATATTTATTAAATATTTTTAATAAGTAAAATTAAATATTTATACAATGGAGATTTAAAATATTAACTAACTTGTTAAAATAGTAAATAAGTTATAATTTGAAACAAAAGAAAAAGTAAAATCCTACTTATTAATTTAACTGAATTGAGTATTTCTTGACAATTTTTAGCTAATTAACTTCCTCTTTTTAGTTCCATCTATAGTAAGTAGGTTCAATATGTATATATATTTACATGTTATTAATTGTTGTTGTCATTTTTTTTTTTTGTAACTTTTATAAATAACTCTATCTAGTTCGTTAATTATATCATGTGCATGAACGTTAGAGAATGAGTACTCACTCTCACTGATTGAAAAAGGCAATATTCCTTTTGAAAAGTAAAAAAGATAAATAAAGTTTCTGGAAAAACAGCATTGCAAAGTAGCATTATTAATTTCCTTCTAATAATGGCAATTGCTTCCACAATAATGATGATTATAAATTTATATGCAAAGGATATTGATGATTGGTTATGTTTCACAATTATTAATTTATTGTTCCTTTTGATGCATCCATCACAAGGTATTTTAGCTAATTTTCAAAAATAAAAATTTATATTTATTTTTTTTAAAAAATAATTTTATAGATATATAAAATTATCATTCAATATGTTCGGGTATGGATATATATGCGCACGAGTGTATTAAATAGATGCATAATTGCATATGTAATTTATTTTTATCGTGTATATTGAATTTTGATGCACTAAATAATTCTCAATACTGATCTTCGTTTTAATAAATAAAAAAATTGCAAACTTATATGTGCTATAGAAATGAATGTCAAATTGATATTGTAACTCATGCATCGTGATCCTTCACATATATGCCTTTAAGCATTTTAATTAGTTATTGACAAAACAAAATTAATAATGTAGCCATAGAATAATAAAAACAAAAATTGTCCTTAAAATTATCACATTATCAATTTCCTTATGTACAACATACATTTTTTTTTTCAAACCGTCTAATAATCAATACTTTGATAATATATATGATTCCTTGGGAAAAAAATTCAAGAAATTTATGTTAATTTATATGTAAACATACATACAGAAACATATATATATAATGCTTCTCTCTGCTGCGAGAGCACGAGCAGGGATGAATGGAAGGAAGTTTGGTGGGAATCAAGTTGTAGCAGTGTTTTTCATGGAGAGCAAGTTTTATCAGTGTGAATATGATGGCTAATATTATTTGTCTACTGACTCCTGTAACGTAAGATTTTTTCTTTTTTCCTTTAATTTTGCATCAGGTGATGTTCTATTACCAGAAACATTTTATAAAAGTAGATTATGAGAATTGGTTTACTATGATGTATTTGATGTACTTTTCGAGTTTTATGTTGCTTTTTAATGTATTCACAACAAATAAGATGTAGTATGGAAGTGTACCAGTTGGATGTTGGGTGAAAAAAAAAATAATGCTTCTCTCTGCATATATGATTTACTGATATATTTTATTAAAAAATAATTATAATTAATTTCAAATGTTTTTGATTTTTTTTCTGATACATTTTTTTTATCTTGATGAATTTAATGTTAAATTAATTGATTTTTGTAGATATCTATGAAATGGTATAAATAAATCATTTTTACATGTACCTTTCTTTTGTTAATGGTTTTAATTATAGGAATTGAAACTTCTAAATTTATAATTTTGTCCAATATCTTTTAGGTAGTATTGTTTTGTATGTTTCCAATGCGCTTTAATAACCTTTTTTTTTTCTTTTTCTTTGGTAAAATCTCCTGTTTCCTTTTTTCATTTTCTTTTTTTTTTCTTTTCCTAACAAGGATGGGCATAGATAGTGTATTTCCAATTCTTTGTGGGGATTCACCTAAACGGGATTAGAAAAATCCTCAGTTTCTTTCCTTTTGAAGGTGAAGATAGGGTGTAATTTTCAGATTAGCAGAAATCTGATTTATATTCTTTGACTTGGAATATCCCATTTTTCAGACCTTATAAAGACTTACTAATATATAACTTCATAAACTACGTGGGGTCTGTAATCTTTTCAAGTAGTGGTTTGAAAATCTCCATACGATTGACTTGGGATTTTCAGGCTATCAATATACATGGTCTCGAGATTCACTTAAAGAAAGATTGGACAGGACAATATGTAATAACTCTTGGTTGTTGAGGTTTGAGTGATCCATCTCCCGAGGGTGCAATTGGATCACTGCCCATACACGTTAAATTTAGAATGCTTGTCAATCGCACTCATGCCCCCACTCTTTTGATTCTTAGCGGCCTGGCTCATGCACGGTGATTTTATAGCTTGGTTCATGAGAAATGGAACACTAAGGTAAGCTTTCATGAGGCAATAACCACCTTTTCCCACTAAATTAGTGCATGTGGGAAAAATCGTGTATATAATTAGTTAGTTATTTTAGAAAATTCCTTTGTAGCAGATTCTATTCTTAAAATTAGGTCTGCATCGTTGTCCCATATGGCATGGTTGTGGTATGCTATGATTATAGAAATAGGTGACACCTGCATGTTTTTATCTGCTGCCAAAGACATTTGGGATGCAATACAACAAACCTATTCCAAAGCTCAAGATGCAGCACAATTGTACAAAGTCAATGTGAAAATTATAGCTGCAACATAAGAAAATAATATAGTCTGTAACACCCTTATACTCTATATACGTATAATACATATTTTTAAAATATATAAAATACACATATACGGTATAAAAATGTCACAGACCAGTTTACTAAATTTTTTTTAAACATTTCCAATTTAAATTTTCAAATTCTAAATATATAAAAAATTAAATAGAATATAAATATTCTTTACTTGTTATAAGAATCCAAAATAAATAATATATATAAAAATCTCTGAAAAAAATTTGCCAGAGTTTTGTCTGTATTTTAGATATTCCAAAATTTATCAAAACACAACCTGCAAAAGAAAACACTCTCAAATAATTTCAACCACTATCTCAATCGTACTTCTCAATTTCACCAAGTTTCTCAAACATTTATATATATAGATATATATAATTTAAAACATATTTACTCTCCCATTTCAAATACATTGACCCAAACATTCTTTATAATATACAATGCGTAAATTCCAAAACATAATATATTATACATAAAACTCAAAATGTACAATAACATAAAAATATATACATGCTGCTGGTAGTGTTTCTGATCTCGATAACAACACAACAAGTTCAACTACAAGTCTAGACCCGACATGGTCTAGAAGAACTCTCTGGCTCAGCTGGGTCTACCCTGTTACTTGTGCGATGGAAACAATCGCGCTAAGCCGAAGCCTAATGGTACAAACTTTGATAATAACAATATAACTCAATGCAATACCAAATGCACAATACATATAGATGTCACATCAATTCATTTTCTTATATTTTTCAAATATTTCATAAGCACAATTTATAACATTATATTACTCAATTATATCATAATTCATAATTCACATTAAAACAAAGACAAGTATGGGCCCAAAAGTGATCTAATATGCTATTCAAATTTCAGAGTTACTGCTTTGGTCCATAATGACACCATGTGTCTAGCCCTGTAGGTAATATATTCATAGATAATATAACAACCCCAGTCTCTTGGACCTCAACCCGGCTAGACCCTTAGGCCCCAGTATCTTGGTCCTCAACCCGGCTAGACTACTACAATTTTTGAGGCTTACGACCCAGTCTTTTTATCCCAAAAACATCATATTTATCAGCTGGCCTGGCTTACGACCCAATCTTTTCACCATTCCAGCGTATAGCCCGTAGGCAATCATAGGCATGCCGCCAAACCCAGAACTCTGAAAATTGAATAACATACTAGGCACATAATTTATTCATATTTCTCATTATCAATATCTTTCTCTTTGTTACATATTCAATCTAGGCACATTGCCTTATTTTCACATTTTTTTTCTCACTTTTCACATTTTTCACATCTTTCTCATTTTTCTCACTTTTCTCACTTTTATCAATATCAATTCATTTCATTATTACACATATCTCATTTTTGCATTCACAACACATTACCCAATATAACATCATACACACCAATACAAACAATTATAACATACTACATAAAAATTTAAATTCTCACATAATCCAAATTTCCAATAAATTCAAAGAAAAGATATGGAAACTTATTAATTTTGGTGGAAATCACCAAAAATCCACTTGAAACTTGTTAATTTCTTATGGAGTATGGAAGAAGCAAAATCCTTGGTTTTCAAGCTCCCATGGAAGACACGTCCTTGAAGAAGAAGAAGAAGAAGAAGAAGAAGACTTTTAATATTCTTTTTCTTTCATCTTTTTTTTAACCACATATATATATATTAAAATAATTTAATATTTAATATTTAATTATGTTTTTAATAAATTAAAAATCCTAATTTCACTCTTCCATTCAAAAAGAATTTATTTTTGAATTATTTTATTAATTTTGAATTTATAAGATTTAATTACCAAAATACCATTTTCTTTTAAAAAGTGTTGACTTTTATATATGCTATGTATATTTTGCATATATATCACATATATATTCCACTTTTTCATTTAAAATCCCTTCATATTTCATCCTTGAAATTACTTGTCCTCAAGTCGAAAACAAATGGAAAAACTGACTCTGCATCGCCTGCTCACTTATCCAGGTCGCCTCTTAAGTGGCATGATTCCTCCAAAGGACTTTCACAAGTGGCACCCTCTTATTCCTCAATTCTTTAACCTCTCGTGCCAAAATTATCACTGGTTCTTCCTCGTAAGTTAAATTTGGACTCACCTCAATGGACTCCACTAACAAGATATGAGATGGGTTCGACCTGTATCTCTGAAGCATCGAAACATGGAAAATATTATGTATTCGATCCAATTCAGGCGGCAAAGCTAGTCTATAAGCCACTAGACCAACTTTCTCCAACATCTCATATGGTCCTATGAAATGAGGACTCAACTTCCCTTTGCGGCCAAATCTCAAAATCTTCTTTCATGGAGACACCTTCAGAAACACTTTATCTCCCACACTGAACTCTATGTCTCTTCTCTTTAAATCTGAATAAGATTTCTGTCGGTCTGAAGCTGCTTTCAAACGACCCCGAATAACCTTCACTTTTTCCTCTGTTTCCTTAATCAAATCGGGATCAACCAGTTTACCTTTTCCAACTTCATCCCAACACAAAGGTGTCCTGCATCTCCTGCCATATAAAGCCTCATAAGGAGTCATCCCAATACTCGACTAATGACTGTTGCTATAAGCAAACTCAATTAATGGCAAAAATCGGTCCCAATTCCCGGTAAAATCAATGATATAACTCTTCAACATATCCTCCAGAATCTGTATCACTCTCTTTGACTGTCCATCTGTCTGAAGATGGAAAGTAGTACTAAAATACAATCGAGAACCCAAAGCATCATGCAAACTCTTCCAAAACCTCAAAGTAAACCGGGGATCTCGATCCGACACCAAAGAAACTAGGACTCCATGCAACCTGACTATCTCATTGATATACAGCTCTACCAACCTCTTAAGAGAATAATCCATCCGAACTGGAAGAAAATGAGCTATCTTCGTCATCCGATCAACTATCACCCAGATTGCATCATGCTTCTTCTGAGTCAAAGGTACTCTAGTCACAAAATCCATTGTCACTCGCTCCCATTTCCACTCTGGCATTAATAAAGGTTGGAGCAACCCTGAAGGAACTTGGTACTCAGCCTTCACTTTCTGGCAAGTGAGACATCTGGATACAGCTCTGCTATGTCCCTCTTCATACCTGACCACCAATAATGTCGCTTCAAGTCCTGATACATCTTGGTACTCCCAGGGTGCATAGTAAAATGTGACTGATGTGCTTCCTCTAATATCATTCTTTTATTTCTGCATCATCAGGAATACACAATCTACCTTTGTACCATAGACTTCCATCATCCCTCACATAAAAGTCTCAACTCTCCCCCTTCTGACAAACCAACACAATTTTCTGAATTATTCTCTCATCTGCCAACTGAGCCTCCCTAATATGATCCAATAAGACTGGCCTCAACTGCAACTGAGCAATCAAAGTACCATCATCAAAAGACTCAAATATAGCATGTAATGCTCTCAACTCAACAAGCAACGAGAGCAAATAAGCAGTCAAACCTGCCAAAGACTTTCGACTCAAGGCATCAGCAACAACATTTGCCTTACTATGATGATAATCAATCAAACAGTCGTAGTCTTTAATTAACTCTAACCACCGTCTCTGCAGAAGATTCATCTCTTTCTAAACACCCAGGTATTTCAAACTCTTGTGATCTGCATAAATGAAATACTTCTCACCATAAAGATAATGTCGCCAAATCTTCAAAGCAAAAACTATGGCTGTCAACTCCAAATAATGCGTCGGATAATTAAGCTCATGTGGCTTCAACTGCCGCGAAGCATAAGCTATGACTCTACCCTCCTGCATCAAAACACAACCCAAACCATTGTGTGAAGCATCATTATATATCACATATGGTTTACCTTCCACATGCAGGGTAAGGACAGGAGCCTGAGTCAACATCTCCCTCAGCTGTTCAAAACTCGCCTAACACCGATCAGTCCACACAAATTTAACTCCTTTCTGAAGTAATCCGGTGAGTGGTGTAGCTATTATAGAAAAACCTTTCACAAATCGATGATAATAGCTTGCCAATCCCAGAAAACTTCTAACCTCTGTCACAGTCTTCGATGGACTCCAATTCAAGATAGCCTCAATTTTACTCAAAACCACATGACCAAGAAAAGCTATCTGATCGAGCCAAAACTCACACTTAGACAGCTTAGCATACAACTGCTTCTCTCTCAGAGTATGCAATACGACCGCAAATGTCTATCATGATCCTCCTCATTATGCGAATACACCAAGATGTCATCAATGAAGACCACCACAAACTTATCTAAATATGGTCTGAATACCCTGTTCATCAAATCCATAAAAGCTGCCGGTGCATTCGTCAATCCAAAGGGCATCACCAGAAACTCATAAAGCCCATACCTCGTACGAAAAGCTGTCTTGGGTACATCTACATCTCTGACTCTCAACTGACGGTACCCTGATCTCAGATCAATCTTAGAGAATATCGTTGCTCCCTTCAACTGATCAAAGAGATCATCTATCTGAGGCAAAGGATACTTGTTCTAGATGGTCACCTTATTCAACTGCCTATAATCAATACGCAATATCATGGTGTCATCCATCTTCTTCACAAATAACATAGGCGCTTCCCACAGGGACACACTAGGGTGGACGAACCCTTTATCCAATAACTCCTGCAACTGCACCTTCAACTCTCTCAACTCAGCAGGTGCCATCCGATAAGGGGTAATAGAGATAGGAGTGGTACCAGGCAACAAATCGATACCAAACTCCACTTCTCTCTCAGGAGGTACCCCTAGCAACTCATCAGGGAAAACATCTGGAAACTCGGCAACTGTGAGTATACTTTCAAGCAGGGATCCCACTACTCTAGTATCTACAACATGAGCAAGATAAGCCTCACATCCCTTCCGAATCATTCTCTCAGCTGAAACAGTTGAAACAAACATAGATGAAAGATACATTTGCTCACCAGATACCTTTGCTCACCAGATACCATCACATCCCTACCATCACGTGTTCTCAAAGTAACACATTTCTTCTGACAGTCTACCATAGCCCCTTGCTTGGATAACCAATCCATACCCAAAATCAGATCATATTCCCTGAAAGGCATCTCAATCAGGTCACCGAGAAACTCCTCATCCTGAACAACTGGACTATCTCGGTGCACCCTGCTCACCATAACACTATGCCCTAAAGGATTTGTCACCAAGACATCAAATCCTAGGGACTCAGAATGCAATTCAGTCACAGACAAGATGGATGCACTTATGTATGAATGTGTAGATCCAGGATCTAATAGAGTAAGGACTGAAATACCAAATAAAGAAAATATACCCGCAATGACAGCTGAAGCATCCAGCTGCCTCTGCATTACATAAACCCGTTGAGATGGCCCAGCCTCATCTGGCCTACTGCCTCTGGATGTAGAGCCTCCTCTCTGACTAAACCCAGGGTGACCACCTCTACTAAAACCTTTGCCACCACGACCCCCTCTGACACTAGGTCGAGAAGATGCAGTATCTGCCTGCCTAACCTCTGGTGGCTTGGGACAATCTCTGATAAAATGGTCTGACGACCCACATCTAAAACACACTCCTGAAGCACCTCTCCACCAGCAGACACCTCCGTGTACTCTACCATGTCTCTGAGCCACTAGAGTCAGAGCACTAGCCACTGAAACTGCAGGTCCCTGTCTCTATCTCTACTGTTGTACTGACCTGCCAAACTGCCCCTGACTCCTACTAAACCTTTGAAAATGTCCCCCTTGGCCTCTCTTCACTGATGAAGACCTTGACTCACTCTAGGGTCTCCTAACTCTGGTCTCCTCAATCATTGCAGCTGCTGCAAGACTCTGTGCCCTCTCAACACTCCTGGCAGCTACAACTAACTGGGAGAAATTCTAATACCGAGAGCCTGCGATGATGCACATGATAGAGGGTATTAGTCCCTCCTCAAATCTCCTACACTTGTCAAACTCGTCAGAAATGATCCCACTAGCATAGTGACTCAACCGGATAAACTCGATCTCATACTCGGTCACTGTCCTGGTATCCTATCTCAGACTCAGGAACTCCATCTTCTTTGCATCTTTATACTCTCTCGGAGTATACTTCTGCTCAAATTCCCGTAGGAAATCATCATAAGTCAGGACTGGTGGATCATCCAGAGCATGTGGAACCGTCTTCCACCAATCATATGTATCTCTCTGCAGAAGAGATCTGGCATAATCAAACTTCTCTTCTGGACTAGCCTGTAACTGAATAAATATCCTCTGAACCCGGTCTAGCCACTGCTCTGCTACAGCAGGGTCTGTAGTACCAACAAAGTCCTCATCCTCATACTTTCTCAATTTATCATACTGCCTCACCGGCAACTGTGGCTGCTGCTGTGGCTGTGGCGGTTGCGAAACTGGAGCCTACCTCAACAACTCTACCATATGCCATACCCAGCTAGGCAGAATCTCATCAGCTGCTGGTCTCACAGGCACAGAAACAGACGCCTCACCAGCAGATACAACTTTAGCTCCATCTCTACCCTCATCTGAAGCCACACTATCTGCACTACCCTTAGCAGCCTGATGCGGCCGAGACGCTATAACTACTTATATCTGCAAATAAAGCAGAAAATACTATATCAAATATCAGAAACTGCCAGTGCCAATGCATGTATTGCAATTAAAAACTATTTTTCAAATCCCCTATTTTCTCTCTCTATCATCCCACCTAGGTCGAGAACCTCAAACCTAGGCTCTGATACCAAAACAAATGTAACACCCTTATACCCTATATACGTACAATAAATATTTTCAGCATGTGTAAAATACACATATAAGGTACAAAAATGTCATAAACCAGTTTACTAAAATTTTTTTAAACATTTCCAATTTAAATTTTCAAATTCTAAATATATAAAAAATTAAATAGAATATAAATATTCTTTACATGTTATAAGAACCCAAAATAAATAATATATATAAAAATCTCTGGAAAAAATTCGCCAGAGCTTTGTCTGTATTTTGGATATTCCAAAATTTATCAAAACACAACCTACAAAAGAAAACACTCCCAAATAATTTCCAACCACCATCTCAACCATACTTTCAATTTCACCAAGTTTCTCAAACATTTATACATATAGATATATATAATTTAAAACACACTTACTCTCCCATTTCAAATACATTGACCCAAACATTCTTTATAATATACAATATGTAAAATCCAAAACAGAATATATTATGCATAAAACTCAAACTGTACAATAACATAAAAATATATACATGCTGCTGGTAGTGTTTCTGATCTCGATAGTAACATAACAAGCTCAACTACAAGTCTAGACCCGACCTGGTCTAGAAGAACTCTCTAGCTCAGCCGGGTCTACCCTGTCACCTGCGCGATGGAAACAATCATGCTAAGCCGAAGCCTAATGGTACAAACTTTGATAATAACAATATAACTCAATGCAATACCAAATGCACAATGCATATAGATGTCACATCAATCCACTTTCTTATATTTTTCAAATATTTCATAAGCATAACTCATAACATTATATTACTCAATTATATCATAATTCATAATTCACATTAAAACAAAGACAAGCATGGGCCCAAAAAGGATCTAATATGCTATTCAAATTTCAGAGTTACTGCTTTGGTCCATAATGACACATGTGTCTAGCCTCGTAGGCAATATATCCATGGATAATGTAACAGCCCTAGTCTCTTGGACCTCAACCCGGCTAGACCCTTAGGCCCCAGTATCTTGGTGCTCAACTCGACTAGACTGCTACAGTTTTTGAGGCTTACGACCCAATATTTTCACCTCAAAAACATCATATTTATTAGCTGGCCTGGCTTACGACCCAGTCTTTTCACCATTCCAGCATATAGCCTGTAGGCAATCATAGGTATGCCGCCAAACCCAAAACTCTGAAAATTGAATAACATACTAGGCACACAATTTATTCATATTTCTCATTATCAACCTCTTTCTCTTTGTCACATATTCAATCTATGCACATTGCCTTATTTTCACATTTTTCACATCTTTCTCATCTTTCTCACTTTTCTCATTTTTCTCATTTTTATCAATATCAATTCATTTCATTATTACACATATCTCATTTTTACATTCACAACACATTACCCAATATAACATCATACACACCAATTCCAACAATTATAACATACTACATAAAAATTCAAATTATCACATAATCCAAATTTCCAAGAAATTCAAAGAAAAGAGATGGAAACTTACTAATTTTAGTGAAAATCACCAAAAATCCACTTGAAACTTGTTAATTTCTTCAATTTATGGAGTATGGAAGAAGCAAAATTCTTGATCTTCAAGCTCCCATGGAAGACACGTCCTTGAAGAAGAAGAAGAAGAAGAAGAAGAAGAAGAAGACTTTTAATATTCTTTTTCTTTCATCTTTTTTTTAACCATATATATATATATATATTAAAATAATTTAATATTTAATTATTTAATTATTTTTTAATAAATTAAAAATTCTAATTTCCCTCTTCCATTCAAAAAATAATTTATTTTTGAATTATTTTATTAATTTTGAATTTATAAGATTTAATTACCAAAATATCATTTTCTTTTAAAAAGTGTTGACTTTTATATATGTTATATATATTTTGCATATATATCACATATATATTCCACTTTTTCGTTTAAAATCTCTTCATTTTTTGTTTAAAACCATTAATTTAATTTATCCTTTTAAATTATAATTTATTTTATCCAATTTTTCTAAAAATTAATAATTTTCAAAAAATTTAGGATGTTACATAGTCACTAAATGTTTCCTTCTTTATTTAAGGATTTGGATGTTGAAATTTTCAATGTGAGGTGTGTGAATCTGCAAAGCACAAGTTTGTCTCATTTTCAATTAGTAATAAAAGGAGCTCTACTCCATTCTATCTCATTCATAGTGATATTTGTGGTCCACCTGCAATTTCTAATATTTTTAAGGCAAGATGGTTTGTTTCTTCCATTGATGATGTTAAATAATGACTCATAATCAAAATCAATTCTGTACTAAGAGTTCCAATAATGAGTAGGATTATCAGTTTTATATAAAGTTTGAATATGCAAAATAATTTAGAATAGGAAAAGAATTTCCTTGTATATCTAGAAAAAAAATAAACACTATATATTGAGCACCATAGGTGATAAACACAATACATTATATATAAAAAATTAGTTGTATTCTCTCTCTAAGAAATAAAGTGAGAAATCTCCTATTGACATAGGTAAATTACCGAACCACGTAAATCTTTGTGTCTTGTATGATTACTTTTCTTATTGTTCTCCTTAATTTTTTTTATTCATAGATTAATTTTTTATTTTGTACGTTATAAAACACAAGATTTTTCTATCAATTGGTATCAGAGTTTCCAGTTAGGATGAGTAGATTTGGAATATATGCTAAATTTGAGAAGTTTGATAGAAAGGAGAATTTCTCTCTATGACAGATAAGAGTAAATGATCTGTTGATGAAGTTGCACAAGGCGTTAAGGGGAACAAAGTTGGCAAACATGGATGAAGAGGATTGGCAAGATATTGAGTCAATTGCCTTCAGTATAATTCAAATGTCTTTGGCTGTTTTAGTAGTGTATGACGTAATTGATGAGAAGACAATCAAAGGCTTATGGACAAAGTTGGAGAGTTTGTTTATGTCTAAGAACATCACTAATAAATTATTCATGAAGCTCGATCTATTCTGGCTTAGAATAAAAGAAGGTGGAGACCTAGAAAATCACATAGCCTAGTTCGATTGAAAAAAAATTAGCAATTTATTATGCGTGGACGTTAAATTAGATGATAAGGACAAGGAACTAATGCTCTTATATTCATTGCAACCATCTTTCAATCAATTTAATATGATATTGTTATATGAGAAGGAGACGTTAGACTACGACGAAGTGGTGATAGCTTTAAGGTCTCATATTTCAACTTACAAGTTGGAGATGGAAAATCCGAAAACTGAGGGTTCATTAGTCAGTTCAGAATGTGGAAGGAGCAACAGAAGGAACAAGGAACAAAAGAGAGGGAAATCAAGAGGAAAATCAAAGTCAAGAGTATCAAAGGAAGTGTTCTCAAAAAGGCCACTAGAAGAAAGATTGTCCATTCTTAAAGAATCAGAAGGTTGATAAGAAAGAAACAGCTTTAAGTTCGGCTAGTGCAGCTACCGTTACTTTAGAAGAGGAAGATCTCTTAGTAGCCTAGACAACAAGTAATGATTCAAAATTAGACACATGAACTTTATATTCAGTATGCTCATCACATTATACTTCTCATAAAGATTGGTTTCATAGTTACAAAGTATGTGATGTTAGCAGTGTAACTTTGGGTGACAATTATACTTGCAAGGCGGTAGGGATTGGAACTATTAAAATTAAAATATTTGATGGCGTAATAGGAATATTAGAGAATGTCAAACACATTCCTAAATTGATGAAGAATCTGATTTCTTTGGGCCTATTAGAGAAGAAATTATATGGATTTTTAGCAGCTTCAGGTAGTGGAGTTCTTAACATGTCCATAGGAGCTATGACAGTGATAAAGGAAAAGTGAATAGGAAATAATTTGTATAGGCTAGAAGGTTGTAGAATTGTGAGCAACAATTCTACATGTTCATCAACAGAAGAAAGTTTAGATGCATCAAAGCTCTAGCATATGCGATTAGGACATATAAGTTAGTAAGGTTTTTAAGAACTTCACAAAAGGAAACTGTTGAATGGGATAACACGGTGTGAAGTCGAATTTTATGAGTTTTGTGTCTATGGTAAACAAAATAGAGTTCAATTCAAGACTTCTTCATAGAAAAGCAAGTAAGTATTAGAGTATATTCACTCGAATTTTTGGGGTCCAGCACAAGTTACAGCAAAAGGTGGAGCCAGGTATTTTGTAATATTCATTAATGAATTCTCCAAAAAAGTTTCGGTGTATTTCATGAAGGAGAAAGGTGAAGTATTCTTAAGGTTCAAGGAATGGAAAGCCAATGTTGAGAAATATATAGGAAAAAGTATGAATTGCTTAAGGTCTAATAATGACGGTGAGTACACATCTAAAGAGTTCATCGATTTTTGCAAGCAAGAATTCTAAGACATCTCAACAGAATGAGGTAGCAAAAAGGATGACAAGTAGGGTTACCCAAATAGTTTTAGGCAGAAGCAGTGAATGTTGATTGTTTCATCATAAATAAATAGGTCACCTTCGAGGAAGTTAGAGGGGAAGTCCACACAACAGGTTTGGACAAGTAAAGACATCGACTACTTTATAATCAAAGTATTTAGATGTCCAGCCTGCGATTAATCCCCAGTGATGAGAGATTGAAATTGGATTTAAAGTCAAGAAAATAAATCTTTGTCAGATATGGAAAAAAGGTAAAAGAATATAGATTTTGGGATCCCAGTAGCTATGGCCAAGGTTCACTTGAACCGTTGAACAAGCTGGAGGTTTTGGTTTTTTCCAATGAACCGAACCGTGAACCGTAATGTTCCAAAATATTTAAACCAGAATCAAATTGGCGATTCTGATTCAAATTGCTAAATTTAAATTTAAAAAAAAACACACAGCAGGCTTAGCCTGTTGTGTCTACAACACATGCCACATGCAGCAAGCCTTTTGGCCTGCTGCATGTCGCTAGCGGGTGGCCAGTGGCCGGCCACCTTCCAACCTCACTACTCACGGCAATGCGTCATTGAGTGTCAATAGCACAATCAACACACTGCCGTGAACATTGTGCCGTTGGCCTCTTTTTTTATTTAAATAATTTTTTTGTTTAATGTCTATTTTACCCTTACTAACAGAAAAAAAAAACTAAGGAGTATTTTATGATAATAAAAAAATTCAAAAAATATATCAATACACTATCTTTTTAATTCATTTTTTCACAATTACTCTCAATCATCATTCATTAAATTTTAATTCTCTAATTTAACTCTCAATTCTTCAACTTTCAATTCTCTAATTCTACTCTCTCAAATTATTATTATTATTATTATTATTATTATTATTATTATTATTAGTGGTATTTATTATTATTGTTATTATTATTATTAATTATTATTGTTAATAATATTTATTATTTATTATTAATAATTATTATTTTTTCATTGTCTTTTATTATTATTAGTAATATTTATTGTTTATTGTTTATTTTTTGTTAGCAATATTTATTGTTTGTTGTTAATTATTGTTTTATTATTATTATTATTTATTATTAGTAATTATTATTGTTATCATTATTAAAAATATTAATTATTATTATATTATTATCAATTTATATTAAAATGACAAGTTCTAGTTATTTTGATAATATAAGTGATAATGAGCAAATTCCACAATAACATATTGATATTTTGAATGATGATGAAGAAGTGAATTTCCAAGAGCAATACACATTTGATCAAAATCAATCTAATAAAATAAGAAAATTAAAATCTAATATTTTTCTTTTACATTTTCTAAACAGGTAAATGCGGAAGGTAAAAAAAGAGCACACTGCAATTATTGTTCCTCTTCATTTAAATTTGCAGACGGAGACGGTTATGGAATATCATGGAGACATCTCAACAAAAAAAATATCATGTTCAAGCGGGTGTGGATAGTACCCAAACATAATTGGCGGGTTTTGTACAATCGAGCTCATCAACTGAACCTACTAAAAAATATATATTGTCTTTTTTACTATGACAAGAATGTGGTCAAAGAAGAATTAGTCAGGTGCATTTGTATTGATGAATTAATTTTTAATTTTGTTGAGAAAATATGATTTACTACTTTTATTCAAAAATCTGTGAATCCTGCTTTTCAATGTATTCCCTGCTCAACTTTATCGTGCACATTGAGCAAGCTTTATGAAAAAGAAAAAAAAAGATTTATGCATATTAGTTTTAAATTGTCATTTTTGTCTTTCAATTTGTAGTGATATTTGGAGTGATCATTGGCAAACACATTCATATATGGGTCTTACATGTCATTGGGTTGGTGATCAATAGAATTTACAAAAAAGATTATTTGCATTTTGACTTTTTGATGATAGACATACTATCGATAATATATATAAAATAATAAAAAATATTTTGGAAGAATATAAATTAGTTCAAAGAATTTTTTTAATTTCTTTTGATAATGTTTCTGCAAATACTACTTCCATTAATAATTTAGAATAAATTTGTAGACCAAATTTAGGAGGCAAATTTCTTTTCATGTTAGATGCATATGTCACGTTATAAATTTGTGTGTTCAAAGTTGTTTGAGAACTTTAAATTTTTTATATGAACCAATTAAAACTGTATTAAACAATTTGTGGTCTCATCCTCAATTATATAAAAGTTGGGGTATGTTTTGTAAGTAATACGGTATGCCTTCTAAACGATTCAAATGAGATGTTTCAATCCGTTGGAATTCTACTTATGAATTACTTTTTGATTTATTTCTATATCATAAATTATTATGTAGATTTCTTGAACTTAATTCTGCACCTATTACATTTTATCCTACTCAATGGAGCTGTTGTAAAAAAATGATTGGTCTTTTAAAAGTTTTTAATGATGCTACTGGACATTTATCTTGTGTTTATTATTCTACATTTCATTTAGTAGTGTTTGAAGCTTTGAATATTACCATTATTTTTTATGAGTACAAAAATGATATTGAATTGAAAGAAATAGTTATTGCAACGAAAATTAAATAGCTTAATTATTTTAAAGCTTTTCCAGTTCCTAATCTTATTGCTTGTGTATTGAATCCTCCTGTGCGAATTGAAATTTTAATTGATTATTGCAATTATTATTTTCCCTTAGATTTAAAAGATGTTAATATTACTAGAATAATTGATGGGGTTAAAAGAAATATTTTGGACTTATATAAAGAATATGAATCAATATATGCATCAATGATCCCTGCATCACATAGGTGTTAAAATGAGGATATAGATTCAACATCTAGTGTAAGTAAAGCTGGTAGATTTTTAATGGAAAGACATAAGAGACCTAAAACTACTACCTTGAGTAATGTTGAACTTGATATATATTTATCATCTGCCTTTGAGTTTGATGGTATAATTGGAGACTAAAAGTTTCCTATTTTGCAATAATAGAGTCAACATGCAAGAAAATTTTCAGTGTTGTCTATTATGGCTAAAGAAATTTTTTGTTTTCCAGCCTTAACAGTGGCGGTGGAGCAAATATTTAACACTAGAGGTCATGTGTTAGATGAGTGCCTATCAAGACTAATACCCCATTCATTACAAGCTCAAATGTGCATCAATGATTGGCCCAAAGCATCAATGTGTGTACAAAATTTAAAGTATAATGATAATGATGACTAAGGTTTAAATTATAATGCAACGGACGAAAGTACAACTAGTGGTGGAAGTGAAAATGGTGAAAGCGACTAAGAGGGCACTACTAAATTTAAGGTAAGAGAACTACGTGTTGGCTTTGATTACTCTAAACCCCAGGGGGATACGTAGGCAGCTTAATTCTTTGTAATTAAGTTCAAGCCTTTTTTTCAATTATAAATTATAGTATTGAATATAGGAGAAAGAGTTAGTTTAGTGTGGTTAAGCTGGGACACCAAGAATGGCTTAGTCTTTTGTTTCATCAGCTATGATTTCCCGTCTTAGGCAAACTCTTATACCATTCTCTTTTACTTTTTACCGCTTTTTGCACTTCCTCATTCTACCACCAAGACTCCTTTAAGGGATGTCCACACCCTTTATATTCTCCAAGAATCTTTCTAGCTACTCCTTTAATTGTTGTAGATATGCCTATCCACATATCATTTGATGACATACTCACATCTTTCTCCCACCCTCCAGCTTTGACCAACTCATCCTTGAACAACAATTATTTTTCATCTTTTAAAGTCCACCACCTAATCTTAGGAATATTGTTCCTCATTGGCCTACTAGTTAACTTCTTAAACTTGATATCCAAAACCACTAACCTATGTTGAGTGGTCAAAGCCTCACTTGGAATAACCTTACAATCCTTGTATCGAGTTCGATTGGATTTTCTTGTGTGTATGAAGTCAATCTGACTTTTACTTTGACCACTTTTAAAGGTCACTAGATGTGATTCCCTTTTTATAAAATATGCATTTGCTAGAATCAAACCATAGGCTAAAGAAAAATTAAGGATACTCTTACCTTCTTCATTTCTAATTCCAAAACTATACCCTTCATGTACCTCCTCAAAACCTGCTCTGTCTTTTCCTACATGTCCATTTAAGTCTCCTTCTATAAAAAATATTTTCATCATTTGGAATCCCTCGCATAAGTTCATCCATATCATCCCAAAATATTTGTTTGCTCTCCCCATCCAATCCAACTTGAGGGGCATATGCACTAACTATGTTAATTGTCTCAGTTTGAAGCATAAGTTTAATTGAAATAATTCTATCGCTTACTCTTTTCACCGCTACAACCATCTCCTTTAGGTTTCAATCCAAAATTATACCTGCTACATTTTTACTTCTATCTGTACCTGTAAACCACACTTTATACCCAGTATTATCAACTTCTTTACTTTTTTCTCCAACCCATTTAGTCTCTTGAATACAAGCAATACTAATTTTCCTTCTCTCTATAGTATCAACAATGGTATTTTTCTTTTAAATATGATTTTTTTTCTTTTTAAAAAAATGATTTGAATTGGTGGTTCAAACCAAAATTGAAACTAAAACCGAATCAATTTTCAAGGGCTTAAACCTTAATAGAATCGGCTCTTGCTGGTTACGGTAAGGTTCACAAAAATTGAAACTAGCAGTTCTGAACTGGCAATTTTGGTTAACCGAATCATGGTCATAGTTAGATCTTAGGGCAAAGAAGGTGATAGTTAGTAGATATGTAGTTTTTGATGAGTGAGCTATAGTAAAAAAGCAAGAATCATATCAAAAAGCTGTAGGATCAACCTCCAAGGTGGATGTGGAGATTGGATTGGATAGTCCTTCAAAACCAATTCAACCTATAGTTGAATTTGAAAGAAATGATGATAATTCAGAGAGTAAAGAAGTGCAGTATCATCAACATTAGCACAGTATTGCTATAGATAGACCTAGAGGCATAATTAGACCTCCAGCTGGATATCATGAAGATGATGATTCAGCTTCCTTTGTTATACTAACAAGTGAAGAAGAACTAAGTTCTTTTTAGAAATCAATGTTAGTTCCAGAAAAGAAAAAATGGTTAGAAGTTATGGCTGAAGAAATAGAGTCACTGCACAAGAATCAAACTTGGGAGTTAGTAAAACTTTCTAAGGGAAAAAAGGCGGTTGGATGCAAGTACGTCTATAGGAAGAAAGAAGGAGCTTCAGAAAAATAAGGTACAAGATACAAGGTATGATTAGTTGCAAGGAGATACTCACAAAAGAAGGGGATTTACTACAATAAAGTGTTTTCACCAGTAGTTATATATACAACTATTAAAGTATGTTGGTATTAACATCTTAGTTAAACTTAGATTTGAGATATTAGATGTCAAGACAGTTGTCCTTCATGGTGAATTGAAGGAGCAAATTTACATGGAACAACTAGAAGGGTTTGAGGAGCAAGGTAATGAGTATATAGTATGCAAGCTTAAGAAATCCCTTTATGGGTTGAAGCAATCCCTAAGGCAATGGTACAAGTGGTTTGATTCTTATATGATAAGTATTGGCTTTACCCATTGCGAATTTGGTTATTAGCTATATCTTAAGTCTTTGAAAAGTGGATCCTTCATCTACTTATTGATTTATGTTGATGATATGTTAATTGCTGCAAGAGACATGAAAGATATGTGTAAGCTTAAATTATTATTAAGTAAAGAGAATGACATAAATGACTTAGGTGCTACGAATAAAATTCTTGGCATCAAGATTAATGTGGATAGGAAAAATAAGAAACTATGGCTCTCACAAAAGAATTACATTGAAAGAATATTAGAAAGATTCAGTATGGACAAGGCAAAACTAGTTACTACTCCTTTGGCTAATTACTTTAAATTGTCTAGCTATCAGTGTCTCGGAATAGAAGAAGAATTGCAGTATATGGAAAAGGCTCTGTATGCTAGTGAAATAGGGAGTTTGATGTATGCAATGGTATGAACAAGACCATAATTAGCGTAAGCAGTTAGTATGGTTTGTAGGTTTATGACTAATCCAGACAATGAATACTGGTAGAGTGTAAAGTGGATTCTATGATACTTGAGAGGTACATTTGATTATGAGATTTCTTATGGTGTGGTAAATGATTTGGTCTCTATTATTGGATATATTGATTTAAATTACGCTAGAGATGTGGATGATAGAAAGTCTGCTACATGCTACATTTTCACACTTATGAATGGTCTAATTAGTTAGAGGACAACCTTACAAAGTGTGATTGCTTTATCTACCATAGAGGCAAAATACATGGCAATAACAAAAGCATCTAAGGAAGCATTGTGGTTAAAAGGGCTTGTCTCAGAATTAGGCTTTAAGTAGTAGGCTTTTGGTATATATTGCAATAGTCAAAGTGTCATAGAGTTATCCAAGAATCAAGTATACCATGCTAGAACAAAGCATATTGATGTGAGATATAACAATTAGAAAGTTAATTTCTTCAAGTGAGATTCTATTAATAAAGGTACACACAAAGAAAAATGCAGCATATATATTGACAAAGATGCTATCTTTGGAGAAGCTCAAACATTGTTTGGACTTGCTCCAAGTCACAAACTAAGAATTTGTGAAGATATTAGAACTCCAGGTGGAGGTATTGATTTTTCAAGGTTGAGCAAATCTTCTAAAGGAGATGATTATCCGCCAAGGTAGAGATTGTTAAATAATGATTCATAGTCAAAATAAGTATTATTATTATCACTGGCAGCTAATTAGAGCACCTCGAACAGGTAAAAAATTCATGAGGTTAGTCCCATTTTTATCTTAGAAGTGGGATTAGCCTTGGGCTTACTCCACACTTAGTCCCAAATGGCTAAAGGTCTGCCATTAAAAAAAATTAAGCCAACAGTATAAAAAAATTTAACAAAGCCAATGGTATTTTTTAAATAAAAATAATTATTTTTTATTATTTTTTAATTATTTAATTCTTAAATTTTTACTTATAAATACCAACTATTTTCAAATCATTTCCATAAAAAAATCTACTTCTCTCTCACTCTACAAAAATTCTTTTACAATCAATTGCTCTATAATTTCACCAAAAAATTGATCCAAATCAATTTAATGTCAATTCTTTTTTTTAATTACTAGCAAAATTACAACTTTTCTCAAATTTTAAATTTCCAAAATTATTAACTCACAAATTCCATCTTGTCTCAAAACCTAAATTTTCCACAATCTTAATCTATAAATTCACACCTACCTCAAAATCCAAATTTTCTTAACAATCAAAATTCACAGGCATATCAATTTTCATTTTTTCCATAATTTCAAATCCAATCTAGTTGTGGAGGGTCGACCAGTATTATAGGTTATCTTAATGTTTTAAATCAAATAATGGTGAGGTACTTATAAATCAAAACATCCAATTCAATATGCCATTGAAGTGCATTAGCAAAACATTACATAAAAAACCATAACAAAGGGTTTAAAATAAAAACACAATTATCCTAACATACATCCAAAACAATATTAATGTTTTAGAACAAGCAATAACCATAAATAAAACAATATTAGTTTAGGACTCTTGATCTTATAAAGAAATTTCTTGTTGGGCGAGATCAAAGTCCATAGGGTCATCTTGATGCATGCTATCAACTTATTGGGTTTTTGCAGCTTAAAAGCTTGCTCCTCCTAAATGGGCATTATAATGCTTGGTTCTTTTCTAACCGAGCAGTTGAAACATTAACAAAATTTGTATTAGTAGAGTACCAACTTACAAGCCATAGAAATAATAATATTAAAAATATTAATTTACCCTCATGTAAATGTTCCTCGTATCAATGGAGAACCAAATCCCATATCCTTGCCTAGTTTGCCCCAATTCTTTCTCATGTATCTTCTTTTAAGTATTATTTCCATCAAATATATTAAGCGCAAATCTGCTCCTATTTAGAGTATTCTGCACCATTGTTGTATTGGGTTGAGATTCCTTCCTTGGCCTCCCTCGTTGTAGCCCCTTAATTTTAGCACTAGATAAATTCGATCCACTTGAAAAACTGTTTCGATTTGAAAGGCTCAAATTGAACTGTTACCAATTAAAGGCCCAATTAAAACACATAACCAAGTTCGATCTAATTTAAAAGAAGCCACATTATTGAAATAACGCAAAGTCATAATGAATTGGCCATGGCCATGGCCATTTTGCAATGAGCCTTAAGTATGGGATAATTCAATTTTTAGTATCCTAATTCTACTTAAACTCAGATGGATTCGGATAAGCAAGGGGCTTTCCTAATAAAATGGGGATTGTTTAACCAAAAGCCAGTCGAATTGTATTCATAATTTTGCTTATAAATACAAAGCAATTGGCAACCATTAAAGACGAAAATAATTAGCAATTAACAAGAAGCAATTAGGCAGTAGCAACTCAAAAAAATAAAGAGAGACAAAGAGTAATCAAACAAAAATAAACAATAGCCAAAGCTTGCAAACACAGTAGGTAGTCTCTATATTATTTAGCTCAGCCAAGACCTATTTCGATCCAAGAAAATCATAGCAACATCAAGTTCTAGCCCCTGTGAAGATATTGTGGTGCTTGGGGCAAGGTTTGGTTTAAGGAAATTATTTTGATGGAGCCAACAACGTAGGTATGTTCTTCATTAACTAAATCCATTTAATTCAATTAAGTATCACCATTATTTAACCTTGTAAGTAAACTGCATTTTGATTTGTTTCAAAATGTTATTTAAGAACTAACCTTTTGCTCTAAATCTTAAATGTGCATTCAAAATCCCTATCCCATCAATTTAAACCCTAATTTGATCACCAAAACCTTATTTTGAAGATAAAAACTCTAATTTTACATATTAAGCCCTAGTTTAGGATTAACTCTAATTTTTCATATTAAATCTTAGTTTTAAGATAAAAACCCTAATTTTAAAATTAAAACCCTAGTTTAGGATAAAAGCCCTAAATTTTCATATTAAATCCTAATTTTGTAAATTTGCATGTTAAAACCCTAGTTTTAAGATTAAAAGCCCTAATTTTGCATATTAAACCCTAATTTTATAATTTTGCATGTTAAAACCCTATTTTTAAGATTAAAATCCTAATTTGTATAAGAAGTCTAATTTTGCATGTTAAAACATCTATGATCAAAACCATAATTTGATAATTAAAACCCTAGTTTTAGATTTAAAACTCTAATTTGTAATCAAAACTCTAATTTTTCATGGTTAACGCTAATTTCAATTAATTAGATCTTAGACTTATGATCATTTGAATGATGATCAGTTATATGTCCTGATTATTTGCTTATCATGAATGGTGTAATTATGTTTGTTTTATTATTTGAATTTTAAAATACTTGTAAAGGCATGTTTCCATAGTTTATGGGTGCCTTGATTTATTTGGTCTTTTATTTAATTATTTTGGATTTTAATGGGTTGTAAAATGATATATTTTCACTCTTTAGTGGGTATCCTATTTTATCTTGTATTTTGGATTCAAACATTATAAAGGCATATTTTGATCTCATATGCCACTTTTATTGTTTGTTTATAATTTGATGGATTTTTATTTTAATTACTTGTAATATGAATAATATTGTAATAATCTAAAGTTTTAATAATATTTAGACCTAAAAGGGAGGCCGATTCCAATGAATTGAGCTTTATAGGGGTGTTGGGTCACTTCTCACCTTCCCTATGCATACCCAACTTTTGAACCTAATAGGGTTGAGGATTCCTTAGAAATTGAGTCATTCACCCCATTTATTTTCTTCTCATCCCATCCAAGTGGCGACTCCTATTCTCCGAGCTTAGGCTCATATTCTCTAAGGCCTAAAGCCTAACAGTGCCGAAGTCGCGAGAACCATTCCACTTGAAGTGCAAGCGAAAATCCCTACTCACAGTGTTGACTCCATTAGGGATAAGAGAAGTTGATTTCATTAGTATTTATATTATTTTTTATTATGATGATATTATTCATTGCATCATTTAGAAATGCATTATGTGTGTATGAGTTAGGATGCCCTGTGGAACTCGTGTTATATTCATGTAAGTGATACTATACTTTCATTCAAGGTATGGAGTTCAAGAATTACATAACCACTCATACCCTTGTACTTTTTGGTATATATTTGCTAGGGGAACCTAAGTCTTTTATCCTATTGATTAAAGCCCATGTAATTGGCCTAGTAACTTTCCTTGCTGAATGTCTAACTATGGTTAACAAGTTTTAGTTTTAGTTATGGCTCATTTTATTTGCCTTTTCCTAATATGACCTAATTATAGTATAAGCCCAAAGTCAAAATCATTTTAAAAAACTTTTCAAAGTAAGCTTAAAACCTTTTTAAAAGATCGATCTCTAGGCCTAAACTCAAAGCCTAAAATTAATCTTTGGAATAAACTTTTGCAACGGGCTTTGACATATTTTGAAGGAAGAGCCCAAAACCATTTTTACAAGTAGGGTCAAAATTTTTTAAATGGACTTTCAATTAGTTAGGTTAATTATGGAATATTAAAACCAATTGTGAGCCTTAATTTTACCATTACTTATTAGTTGTGGGCTTGTTTATGACATCGATCATTAATTACTTTTCTAAGTAAGAAGTCTATTTATAATAAACCTATTAATTTAGTTTTCATATAAAATATGGCAGAAATGTTGCTTAAAATTTTTAGTGGACCCAAAGGATTAAGGCTTAATTAATAGAATTATCATAGACTGATTTCTATATTTGAAAACACAATTAATGATCAATATATCTAAGAGATTCTTAAAAATAAAGTTTCCCCTTTTAATATCTTTGTTTACTATAACACCTAAGAAAAGCTACTCGCCACTCGTGCATGGAAAGTATAAGGTTGGAAGAAGTATTATAACTTTATTTGTATGCTACACATGTATACATGCATACATACATTGCATTGCAAAACATTGCATCAATTCTTTCAGTACAGCATCTCAAGAGCGTATCAAAACTTGACCTACATCAGTTATTCAAAATTCAGCAAAGGTTAAGTTAACTTCACACCAAAACCAATGGATTGAGCAACTCACCAAAACCAAAAATCATCACCTAGCCTCAAAAATGGAAGAGTTAAAGGGGACTCTGGTTGAGATTGTGAGAAGTTAGTTAGCTACACTATTGTAGGCTACTGTTGAGGCATCTGCTTGTACTACGAAGAAGAAGGATAAAGGAGAGACTAAGGTGGGAGAGGTAGCTTTTGATGAAGAAAAGGTGATAATTAATGACGATGATGACTAGGATGCATAACTCCAAGAATAATAGGAAAAAGAAAAAAAAAAAGAAAAGAAGGTTGAATCTGCTGATGTCGAAAAACTAATTGCCGATCTAGAAAAAAAGTTTGAGAATAAGCAAAATACAGAGGAAGTGTCGGAGGTGGACAAGCTATTTGAGGATGATGAAGGAATCCCTTACAAATTCATGATGTCTCCTTTTACTAAGTTTGATGGAACAGGGAATCCTCACTTGCATGTCAAGCAGTACATCACTATCATGAAGTCTGCTAGAGCTACTAAGGCTCAAACCCTGAGGTATTTTATGCTTTCTCTAGATCCTATTGTGAAAAACTAATTCAATACTTTAGAGAAAAACACCCGAAAAGATTGGGATCTGTTGTACAAGGCTTTCATCTAGCAGTATGGTTACAATGCTGAGTTGGAAATGACCTGATGGAAATAGAAACTATTAGACAAAAGCAGAATAAGAATTTTATCAATTGTGTGAAGAGGTGAAGAAGCAAGACTGCTCTTCTCAAAAAGAGGCCGGATGAATATGACCATATTAGAATGATAGTGAGAGGTATTTTACCTAACCTTCATGAATGGCTATCTCATACTCTTATTAGAGACTTCAAAGACCTTGTCCAAGCTGGCTTATAAATAGAAGAATGGAAATAGGAGAAGAATCACTTTTCTGGAAGAAGGAATGAAAGGGAAAATTATCAACCTGGTAGTCAAAGTACACAAAAAGTAGTGGAAGTTAATACAACTATTGGATAATAAAAAAGAAGGTAGTTTTCAGATGTGGAAAGATTTTTGTCCTGGGTTTTCAATAAGCTCCAGAAGAAAGGGTTGTTGAAGCCACTGGCTCCTCGACCGTTACCAAATCCACTGCCACCAAACTTTAATGCCAAAGCCTTCTATCAATTCCACTAAGCACATAGACATTAAACAGAAAAGTGCATTTGGTTAAGGCAAGAGATCCAAAATCTAATAGTTAATGGTAAGCTGCCCGAAGCTAACAAACCTAGCACGAAGGACAATCTTTTACCTAATTTTGGCATAGTACCTCGACTAGCAACTTTCATAATAGGTGGAAGGTTGAAGGAAAGTTTTTTTTATCCTCTTTCAGGATGTGGGAGCAAAAGATGTGAAGAAGGAAGAGATTCCATTCAATGAATTCAAGACAACTATGAGTGAAGAAGTTTTGACAATTTATGTCATAATTAAATTCTGGGACTCAAATTATAGTGATAATGAATTAGAGTCTAAGAAAGAAGAATGGGCTTGGTTTGAACCTGAAGTAGAAGAGGTACAGAATACCCTGTGAGTGGGGATTTTCACCCCCACTCCCATGTGGAATGGTTCTTGCGACTTTGGCACTATTAGACTCAGGGTCTTAGAGAACACGAGCCAAAATTCAGAGAAAATAGAGTCACCACCCGAACGGGCTAGGAAAAAAAGGGGTGAATGGCTCAATTCATAAAGAATTTTCAACCTCATATTGGGTTCGAAAAGTTGAGTACGTGTGGGTAAGGTGAGAATGACTTAACACCCCCACAACGCCCGATTCATTGGAACCGACCTCCTTTTCAAGTTTATATATTAGTAAATTCTTAAATATTATAGAATCATCCATACTACATGTGAACATTAAAATAAAGAATTATTATATCAAAATTAAGACAAGTCCGAACAATATAATAAATAGGCACACATCCATGAATGGAAACATGCCTTTACAATCATCCAATATCCAAAAGAAAACAAATAAAATAGGACACCCACTAATTGGAGGAAACATGTCCTTTACATTTATCCAAAACTTAAAATAAATTAAATTACATGAAACTTAACAAATGAGGTACCCACAATATGGAAACATACCTCTTACAATTTCTTGAAACTAAAATAAATCAATAAGCAAACATTTGACCATTCATCATGAAATCAAGTAAAAATAAATCATCCATTAATACATATAATTAACATGCATTAATAATCAATTCTATCATATTAATGAATGAATGTACAAACTAGAATTTTATTGATATGAATTAGGATTTAAGAAAATATGATTGATCTTTTTAGGGTTTTAGAAAAACTCGGTTAGGGTTTAGGATTTTAGAAAAATAGGATTGGGGTTACAAAGTTTAAAAACTGGTTTTATTAGTTTATAAATGTAGATTAAGGTTTTGGGATTTGAATTAGGGTTTTAGTTATTAAAATAAGGCAACTGTGATATTAAAATTTTGATTTAACAAGCTATTGGGCGAACCAAAATTGAATAAGTAAACTATTGCAAATTTTAAAGCCTACAATTATTGATCATGCTTTAATAAAAAATTTGAATTGAAATAAATGAATATCAAACTACTTGAACTTATTTAGACAATGAAGAAAAATAACCAGCATTTAAAGTTATCAACACAACATCATGAGTTGAATTTAAATGAGTTCAATGTAGTAAACATACCTTCATTTGTTGGTTCCACCACAATTAAATGTTGATCTTGTAACGATTTAAAACTCTGGCCGAACAAGACAAAGACTGTGTGATACTGCCTTTGTGATTTTATGGTTTCGTGATCTACTTGTCTTTATTATTGACTGTTAACTTTCTGTCAATATTGCTTAATGCGGCTAAGCTTTGGTTGTTTAATGTTTACTACCATATTGTTGCTGCTAGTTGCTCAATCCAAATTGTCGTCTGTGTTACTAATCCCCTTGTGTTAATTCAGATCTTCCTCCCCCTCCTATTACTTTTCCTCCTGTATTTATAGAATATTATATAAGGTTAAAACCTTTGTAATCAAGTCCTTAAGTTTCCTATTTAGAAAAGGTTTACTTGACATATCGAATTAGATTGTTTTTAATTCGAGACAAACTGTGTGCATGTCGGATTAAAACCAATTTATTTTGAGGTAAACTGAGGCTATATCGAAGTAAAACAATTTTAATCCAATAAAATATGGGTCCATATCGAATTGGGGAGGCCCCAATTCGATATAGGGCCTCCCCATGTTGAATTGGGGCATCCAATTCAACATGGGGTTTGTCCAATGTCGAATTGGTGTCTCAATTTGACATGGGGGACAACCCATGTTGAATTGGGGCATCCTAATCTGACATAGGTACACCCACATCTAATTTGAAGTGCAAATAATGTTCTACGTCGAATTAAACCCAATCAAAGCTTCAAAACAAACCTATTTAAGGTTTTAAAGGTTGAACTAGCTTATTTTAGGCCTTATGAAAATATACCAATCTAATCAAAAGTTTTAAAATAGGTTTAAGCCATTAAGAATGGACCAAACTTGACTAGGTCTTTTTAAATTAGGATCGGACTAGCTAGGGCCAAAATTAAGAATCTACAGTTTGCTCTCTGCATGAGCAATCTGGGACTTCAGCAAAAGAGAGCGAAAAGCAATATGACTTTGAGGTGATTTTGGATAAGGATTGGGTTCATGACCCATGAACTGAATTTGGTTTCTCAACCTGAGGCTGGATCTAGGTTCTCGACCTTAGCTAGGACTTTGGGTTCTCAACCTGATACTGAATTTGGGTTCTAGACCCTAAATTAGATTTGGGCACTAGACTTGAGATTGGATTTGGTTTGGGTACTAGACCCGAGACTAGATTTAGGTTTTTGACCTAAGATTGAATTTTGGGTTCTCAACCTGCATCTGAATTGGTTGGGTTTTGAACCAGAGGTTGGTTAGGTTTTGAACCGAAACTTGATTTGGGCAACTCTAATATCCCAATAAGTTCATCAGGGGACTCTAATATCCTGATGAAATGATGAATTGATAAAACCATTAAGCGACTCTAATAGCTCAATGAGTCAATGGGCAACTCTAATATCCCAATGGGTTCATCAAGTAACTCTAATATCCTGATCACCAAAAACTGTTGAGCGACTCTCATATCTCAATGGGTCATTGGGCAACTCTAATATCCCAATAGGTCTATCAAGCGAATCTAATATCTCGATGAAATCACTAAGTGATTCTAATATCTTAGTGAGTGAAAACAGCCATCGAGCGATTTTAATATGATGAAATCCACCAAGCGACTCTAATAACTTGGTAAATCAAAGCAATCATCGATCAAGTCAATATCCTGATGACAACCACCAAGCGAGTCTAATATCTCGGTAGGATAGTGAACGACTCTAATATGTCACTAAAAATAAAGCTATGCAGTCAGGATACTTTAACAAATCTAATATAGGCTGGGTAGTGGATGCTTCAACAAATCCATTTGAAAATGTCTGCCTTGACAGAGATGAATCTTCATCCTGATTCTCTATTATTGGGATGGGCCTTTGTCTTGCCTCAACTTTAGCTCTTCTAGCTTGATTGATCTAATCATTATTTTGGACTGTTGTCTTAATCTTTTATCTTTTGTATCTTCATTCATTTTGAGAGTTTCAATTTTCTTCTTGTTCTATTCTTTTTGTTCTTCCTTCTGCAAAAAATTCAGCTATTTTTTTAGCTAGTCCTCATATCCTCTTTTTTCCCCATGCGTGGAAAAATATTGAAAGTGAGTCTAAAAATATTTTGTATACGCATAAACTCAAAAATTGAAAGGAGAAGTTTTCCCCCTGTATAGGCTCAAACCAATGATTTTTTTCTATGCAGGCTCTGATTGATGTTTGCATTTTGTCTAGTTCCTTACACAAGCATACATCTTTTCCTTCTTTTGCAATGGCCCTTTCATGCCTCTTGATTCCATATTCGCTTGTGATTGTTTACTTCACTGCATCTGCAGTTCACTTTGATAAACAATAGGCAATGCAAGATAAAAATACAGTGTCATATGCTCATGTATGCATGATATGCATGGGTGATACTTACAATGGTTCTATTGACTCACAGGCCAAGCTAGTAAGCCAAAGCACTCTCATTGGTTCTTTCTAGATGCTCATTCAGGTCTTGCATTAAAACAACAAAAGTCTTCACATCTATGGCTTTATTTCTAGAATATTAGAAACATGAGTAGTGGCAGTCCAAGATGGTAGCCAAAGACATGGGAGATATCCATTTTAACACATTTTGATGGAATCTTCATGATATGACCTTACAGGTGATCTTTTTATTAGCCCACTTTTGCCAATATGTCTGTTGAGGTTCGACAATATAGCATACTTCCCTAAACTTAAAGGCTTTTTATGATAAAAATATTTTTTAATCTTAAAATCATATTTTGGCTTTGTCAAATTAGTGTCATTGTACCTCAGGACTATATTTTTTAAATTAACACATCTATAACATGACAACCCTAGTTACCATACTAAACTCAAGAATCATTTCCATTTGAGCAAAAACTGTTGCACTTCAGATAGGCACATACACATTACTTGGTCAAAGGTCTCATTGAGTTTAAATATTATCTATCTCATATGCTTGCTTATCTAAACTATCTCCACTAATAGGTTCCACCTACCTAGAGATATCAAAAGGTCTTTAATAGGCTTAAAATGGGGTCGATAAGGGATACGGGTTAAATAAAAGCCATCTTTGAGCTAGGACTGATGTGACACTACTGATAAATCTTCACACTTTAATCTTCTATTGGAGCCGTATGCAGCTGGGAGCAATCTTGCAAGACTTCTATTTCCTTTTATCTCCTTGGAAGAAATGTATATATGATTAAGATGATCTTCATCTTTTCCTTTTGATTTTGCACAAACTCAGAACCCATTTTTTCTTTCTCTTTTTTTTTCTTTCTTTTCTCTTTTTTGTTTTTGCTTTTTCATTTTTTTTTTGTATTTTTTTGTTTTTTTTGTTGGGTCCTAGCTCCAAAAGAATTATCTTATGTGCACCATTCTATTCTTCTGACTATGATTGAGTGAAGTGGCATAAATCTACTTCAGTCCTTACTTTATCTCAATAAGTCAGTGATATTAGATCTAATTCAGGTGTCCTTCAACTATTATTATAGTCTTAACCATATATCCTTATCTTTGATCTTCTTTCCCCTTAGTAATCCAGTGATCATCAGACTTATCATAAGAGTCGCAACAGCATAGGATAGGTTATTGAAATTACAAGCCAATAAAGAGCAAGCTAAAATCTCATAAAGACTCAAAGGGACAACTAGGGATTGATATTTAATTGGGTAGATTCTAGTTGTTGGCTTACTAAACAATGCCTAGATCATCTCTCTCTTAAATAAACAGAGTTTAATTTTCACCTTAAAAGTTCATCAAAGCATGTTCTAAGATATAGTAGGACCTAGACAAATGTCATTATGTAGAAGCCCTCTCTATGTAAGTATACACAACTCAATGCTATAGAACAATTCCCTCACCTAGTAAAGTTATTCAAATCATGATACATAGATATACTAATTTATGATTATCAAGCTAGACTCATCATTGGTTGAACACTATAATATCAAAAGCCAACAAAATTATATATTCAATAAAAGTAATTTATTCCAACAATTCTAATTTATAAAATACCAAAAAAAGCAAAATAAAATGAGTAGCACTCAAGTCAAGGGAAGTTTGTTAAGTCAAGCATCTTCTCTCTTCACGTATTCTACACTCTTATCTTGAAAGGAGGATAAGACAAGATCTTCCTCCAATCATCCTCCTACCATGAAGGTTGTTGTTGGAGGTGCTCTTCTAAATTTAGATAGAGAATTATTCTTGGTGTTGGGCATATCAGGCTCAGGCAGTTTTCCACTATCAATCAAATCTGGGATTTCATGCCTTAAGCGAACACATCTATCTGTCTCATACCCTTGCACTTGATGGAATTAACAAAAGGCCTTGGTATCAAAGCTTGATGGCAGAGTATTCAGTAAAGGTCGGGGAGCCAATAGTTGTAATAGCCCATTCTTCTGCAACTTATTGAAAACCCAAGATAGGGGTTTTCCCAAATCTGAAAATTATCTTTTATTCGTTGACTAGTTATTGTATTGACATCCACTTACTTCTGTGTACCCTGACCGCCAGACTTATAACTTTCCCTATCACTTCTTCTTCCAAAAAAAATGGTTCTTCTCCCTCACCTATTCTTTTATTTGCAAGCCAGATTGAAGGAGATCCTTAAAATCTCTAATAAGGGTATGGGACATCCTTTCATGAAGATGAGGTAGCATCCCCCTCACAATCATCCTAATCTAATCTGATTCATCGAGCCTTTTCTTGAGCAATACAGTTTTGTTTTTTCATCTCTTCGCATAATCAATGAAGTTCTCATTTTATTTTTGTCTGATTGATTCAACTTCCATCAAAGTAACCTCCAACTCATCATTATACCTATATTGTTGGATAAAGGCTTTATATAGTAAATTCTAACTCTTATGAGTACCATCCTCTAAGGTGTTGAACCAATTTTACACAACAGGGTCCAACAAAAGTATGAAGTACCTTAGAGTTTGAGCCTTAGTAGCTTGGGCAGACTGCATAGTAGTGATGTACTGCTTAACATGTAAGTGAAGATTTCCTATACCATTGTACTTAGCAAAAGAAGGCATCCTGAACTTGTAAGAAATTTCTTCATCTTGCTCAAATAGTTTGTCCACTTCTGACACCTCTTCAGCCTTCAGATTTTTTTCAAACTTCTTTTCTAAATCGACAATCATCTTCTCTACGTCTGAAGTTTCGGTCTTTTCCACAACCGTCAGCTTTTTTCTTCTTATCTTGAGGATCTTGAAAGTATTGACCCAGTCATCATCATCATCATGATCATCAATTACTTTGTCATCATCAAAGGCTACCTCACCTACCTTTGCCTTTCCCATGTCCTTCTGCTTCTTAGTACTAGCAGATGCTTCAACAGTGTTTCCTTCCAACAGTGCAGCTAGTTGATTTCTCACGGTCTCAGCTAGGACCCTCCTTAACTTTTTCATCTTGGAAGTAAGAGTTTCATTTATCAGATTCAGAACTTGATAAGGATCCATGGTTCTGGGAGTGAAATTAACTGTATCTTTACTGAACTCTAAGTCACTGACATATGTAAGGTTATCGTATGTCCTTGAACTATTGTACTCTAGGTCTCTGATCCAAAAAAGATTAATGCGAATATAATGCAAAACATGTATGCATGTATGTATGTATGTATGCACAAGTAATCAAACAATCAAAAGTAATAAAACATTTCCTCCAACCTTATAACTTCCACACATGAATGACGAGTTTCTTTTTCTAAGTATATGGTCAACAAAATATCAACATGGGATATTCTCCCCAGACGATTTTAACCAATAGTTATATTTTCAAACATGTAAGTCAGTCCATGATAATTTCCATTAATTAGGCTTTAATCCATTGAATCAACTGAAAATAGCTTTTATGCTATATTGGATTAAAATAAAATTAAAAGGTTTATCATAAATAGATTTTCCATTTGGAAAAATAATTAATGATTCATGCCAAAAATAAGCCCTTGATTAATGACTATCGATATAAATTAGGCCCACAATTAATTTTTGGTATTCCATAATTGACCTAAATAGTTTGTAAGCTCATTTAAAAAGTAAGCCCATTGTAAAAAAAATATTTGTTTAAAAATGAATGTCGGGTTTTGTATTTGGGTCATGAGGTAGAAAAGAAATTTTTTGACCTGTTTTAGAAAAGTTTTATGTCAAAAGATCATTTTGAAAATAGTTTTGGTTCTTTGGATTTTAAAGGAAAAATTATTTTGAGCTTACAATATAATTAGGTCACATTAGAAAAAGAACAAACCAAATAAGCTATGGTTCAAACCAAGACACATCAATCACAATCAAACAACAAGCATTTGAGTAAAAATCTAAGTAACTAGGCCAATTACATGAGCTTTAGCCTTTTGGGTTGAAAGGTTTAGGCTTCCATAGCAAGTATATACCAAAAGGTACAAAGCTATGAGTGATTATCCCATGCTCGTTCTCCATACCTTGAGTGAAAGTATGATATCCCTTGCATAACACAACACGGATAACACGGGCATCCTAACTCACACACAATGTAATCTATATGATACAATGGACAATATTATAATAAGAAAGAATAAAATAATATAAAGACCAACGAAATCAACTTCTCTTATCCCTAGTGGAGTCGCCACTGTGAGCGAAAATTTTCACCCCCATTCCCATGTGAAATAATTCTTGTGACTTCGACACTGTTAGACTTAGGGCCCTAGAACACGGGCCAAAATTCAGAGAAAATAGAGTCACTTTCTAGATGGGTAAAAAAAAGAAAAGGGTGGATGACTCAATTCCTAAGGAATCCCCAACCCCCTATTGGGTTCGAAAAGTTGGATATGCATGGGAAAGGTGAGAATGACCCAGTACCCCTATAGCACCCAATTTATTAGAACCGGCCTCCTTTTTAGGTCTATATATTATTAAATTCCTAAATATTATAAATCATGCATACTACATGCGAATATTAAAATAAAGAATTATTATATCAAAATCAAGATAAGTCCGAACAAAATAATAAATAGGCACCCATCTATGGATGGAAACATGCCTTTACAATCGTTCAATGTCCAAAAGAAAATAAATAAAATAGGACACCCACCAATTGGTGGAAACGTATCCTTTACATTTATCCAAAACTTAAAATAAATTAAATTATATAAAACTTAACAAATGGGGTACCCACAAGGTGGAAACATACCTCTCATAATTTCTTGAAACTAAAATAAATCAATAAGCAAACATTTGACCATTCATCATGAAATCAAGTAAAAATAAATTATCCATCAAGACATATAATAAACATGCATTAATAATCAATTCTATATCATATTAATCAATAAATGTACAAACTAGAATTTTATTAATATGAATTAGGATTTAAGAAAATATGATTGATATTTTTAGGGTTTTAGAAAAACTCGGTTAGGGTTTAGGGTTTTAGAGAAATAGGATTGGGGTTACAAAGTTTAAAAACTGATTTTATTGGCTTATAAATTTAGATTAAGGTTTTGGGATTTGAATTAGGGTTTTAGTTATTAAAACAAGGCTGTTGTGATATTAAAATCTTTTGATTTAACAAGCTACTTTAAGAAATAGAATTGAATAAGTAAACTATTGCAAATTTTAAAGCCTACAATTATTGATCATGCTTTAATAAATGAATGTGAATTGAAATAAATGAATATCAAACTACTGGAACTTATTTAGTCAATGAAGAAAAATAACCAGTGTTTAAAGTTATCAACACAGCATCCTAAGTAGAATTTAAATGAGTTAAATGTAGTAAACGTATCTTCGTTTGTTGGTTTCACCATAATTAAATGTTGATCTTGTAACTATTTGAAACTCTGGCCGAAAAAGACAAAGACTGTGTGATACTGACTTTGTGATTTTATGGTTTTGTGATCTGCTTGTCTTTGTTATTGACTGCTAACTTTCTATCAATATTGCTTAATACTGCTAAGCTTTGGTTGTTTCATGTTTACTGCCTTGTTGTTGGCTGCTAGTTACTCAATCCAAATTACCGTCTGTGTTGCTAATCCCCTTGTGCTAATTCAGATCTTCCTCCCCCTCTTGTTACTTTTCCTCCTGTATTTATAGAATAACATATCAGGTTAAAATCTTTCTAATCAAGTCCTTAAGTTTCCTATTTAGAAATGGTTTACTAAGGTATATTGAATTAGATTGTTTTTAATTCGAGACAAACCGTGAGTATGTCAAATTAAAATCAATTTATTTCGAGGAAAACTGAGACTATATCGAAGTAAAACAATTTTAATCCGATAAAATATGGGTCCATATCGAATTGGGGAGGCCCCCAATTCGATATGGGGCCTCCCCATGTCGGATTGGGATTGGGGCATCCCAATCCGACATGGGTACACCCACATCTAATTTAAAGTGCAAATAATGTACTACATCGAATTAAATCCAACCGAACCTTCAAAACAAACCTATTTTGGGTCTTAAAATTTGAACTAGCTTATTTTAGATCTCATGAAAATATACCAATCTAATCAAAAGTTTTAAAACATGTTTAAGTCATTAAGAATGGACCAAACTTGACTAAACCTTTTTTAATTAGGATCAGACTAGCTAGGGCCAAAATCAAAGGTCTACATACCCGCTTGGCAAACCTTATGGTAGGGCTCCTCCAAAGGAAGTAAAGGCTAACAAAGGGAAAGATTTTGAGATAAAAAGGAAAAAAAAAAAAGAAGATGATGATGATGTTCTTAAGCAATTGAAAAGGACCCAGGCCAGTATCAGCATTTAGGACCTACTGACTACATCTAAGAATCATCAAAAAACAATTGCCAGGGCTTTGGCAAGCATGCAGATTTCTACTTTTGCAACATCAAAAGAGCTAGTTAACTTCATAGGGGCAAAGAAAGCTGAGGAAAAGAAAGAAGGCAAAGGTAATCAGAAGGAAAGCAGAGTTGAAATCGGAATGGTATCCTTTTCCCATGCTAACCTGCCAAAAGAAGGAAGAGATCACATCCATCATCTTTTCATTAAGGTGGAGATCAAAGGAAAGAGAACCCTTTATGTTATGGTTGATGATGAATTTGCTACAAATGTGTGCCCTCTCAAAATCTTACCAAAACTAGCTATGTTTACTCGTGACCTGAGTCCATATGAGGTGACAATCCGAGTTTATGATAATACTAAGAGGCAAGCTGAAGGAAATTTCAAAGCCATGGTAAAGGTGGTTCCTATTGAATCTCTGGTAGAGTTTGTGGTTTTAGATATATCAGTTACCTTGCATTGTTGTTAGGGTGCCCATTTCACCCCATTGGTGAAATTTCTTCAACACTTCATCAAAAGATCAAGTTTCTAAATAAAGATAAGATGGTAGTGATTGAGGCAGAAAATAATAAAGTGGTTAATGCTCTTACGATAGAAAGGTCTCTCAATGGTTTTCAAGCGGTTAGTATCTCTGAAGATGCGATAGTAGGCTTTAAGGTTTTGACCATGATGAAGCAGATGAACTATCTACCAAGAATTGGGCTTAGGAAGGGAAAGACAGGAGTGACAAAGCTTCCATATTTCAAAACTTAGATATTTTGAAAGGGACTAAGCTATGAAGGAATAGATGGTGATATTTTGTTAAAAGGAGAATAGAAGATGGAATTCCCTCCACTTGAGAAGATATTTATTAAAGCTCTAGAATTGGGACCTCTACAAGGGAAGTTGGAGCCTGTCATTCATGAGAAAGATGATTCCAGGCTTTGAGATCATTGCTGATGTTACTAAGCTTGTTGATCAAGTGAAGAAGAAGATCATCTCACCAACTGGCCTGAGAATCTAGAGGACTCTTGAGGAGATTGTTGCTCTCATTGAAGAATAATTTGAAAATCTTGTAATTTGTGATCATGAGAACATTGATTTTGATTTTGATTTGTCTTCTCTTTATGAGGATGATGATATTTTCTTTTCTAAAATGAACATAATAAAGTCTGATTTTTCTTACCTATATGATTTTTTTCCTGATGGTTGCATTCATTCGTATGGTGATTACATGAGCTTTTTTAATATTAACTCTGTTGACACTCAATCATTAAATTTGGGAACACTGAAAGCCCTAAAAATATTAGCATAGCATCCGATCTTGATCCTGAAGAGAGAGAGAGATTTGAAATAATATTCAAAAAATAAAAAGAAGTTTTTGCCTAGTCCTATGATGATATGCTGGGAATTGATCGGGATATATCTGAACACATGATTCCAACCTACACTCACATGAAGCATGTCAAGCAAATGTTGAGGCACCTGAGGCTGGAATGGGCAGAATTGGTAAAGGAAGAGGTTACCAAACAAATACAAGTGAAATTTCTAGAGGTAATAGAATATCCTGACTGGTTGGCCAATATCGTTCATGTGCCAAAGAAGGATGGAAGGATTAGGGTTTGCGTGGACTACATGGATTTGAATAAAGCTTCCCCAAAAGATTATTTTCCCTTACCCCATATAGATTTCTTAATTAATAGAGCAGCCTCTAGCGTGCTACACTCATTTATAGATGAAATTTTCAGATACAATCAAGTGTTAATAGCTTAAGATGGTAAAGCCAAAAATGCTTTCATAACCGTATGGGGTATATTTTGTTACAGGGTGCCGTTTGGATTGAAGAATGCTAGAGTAACCTATCAGAGGATGGCCACCACTTTTTTTTTCATAATATGATGCATAAGAAAGTTGAGGTATATGTTTATGATATAATGGTAAAGTCAAAAATAAGAGAATAACATTTCCAGAACCTAGAGAACTTTGAAAGAGCAGTTAAATATAACTTTGGGTTGAACCCAAACAAAAGTGTGTTTGGGGTTACCTCAGGAAAGATGTTGAGGCATGTCATTAGTCCCAACAACATTAAGATTGACCCTGACAAGGTTAAAATAATCAGGGATATGCTGGTCCCTATGACGGAGAAGGAGATTAGGGGGGTTTATCGGAAGGTTACAATATATAAGTAGGTTCATTGCAAAACTTACAACAATATTTGAACCCATCTTTAAATTGTTGGAGAAGAACCAATCGATTGAATGGAATAGTAAATATCAGAAGGTTTTTTAGCACATAAAAGAATACTTGTTAAATTCACCAATTCTAAAACTGCCAAAACTTGGTAGACTGATGATACTATATTTAGCTCAGTAGGGATAATGTTGGCTTAGCCAGACAAAACAGGGCTTGAGCATGCAATTTATTACTTGAGTAGAAAATTTTTGCCCTATGAGATTAAGTATAGTAAAAATAACTATATTGTTGTGGTTTGATCATTAAAGAAATTGTGGCATTACTTCTAGTTCTATAGTGTTCAAGCAATTTCTAAGTTGGATCCAATTAAATACTCAAGAGAAACACCTTCGCTAATTGGGAAATATGGTCGGTAGTTGATAATCTTAAAAGAATTTGAGATCTCATACATAACCAGAAAAACCATTAAGGGAAGAGTAGTAACATAATTCCTAGATCAACACTACCCAAAAGTGAGGATGTAACCTTTGAATTCCCAGATGAACACTTGGAGGCCATAGAAATGCAAGAATGGAAGATGTACTTTGATGGAGAAGTGAATTGAAAGGGAGCTAGATTTGGGAGTTATATTAGAATCACCTGAAGGAGAACTCATCCCTTTAGCTAAAAAATTAAAATTCAAGGTAATCAATAATATAGTAGAATGTGAAGCATTCATCTTTGGCTTAGAAACCTTAATGATTATAGGAGTTGATAGAGTCCAAGTTTTTTGTGATTCATTACTGGTAATATCCCAAGAAAATGGAGAAAGAGAGTTGAAAGAGGAGAAGCTAAAATCGTACCATGAGTAGGCTGGAGAAGTTTCAAGGACTGTAGGTTCCTACACCTACCTAAAAAAGAAAACCATATAGCCAATGTCCTAGCCACACTGGCTTCGGTATGGGAGGATTCTGTCAATTTATTCATTAAATATCTGGTTTTGACTGGTTCATCAACTCCTTGCTATGAATATGAAATGATCATCGAGAGTGGTACAGAGCATGATGCGTGGTATAATAGCATTAAGTAGTTCCTGGAAAGTAGAGACTATCCCCCCGGGGCAACAAAAGAAGAAAGAAGAGTTATAAAGTGATGCTCTTTGCAATACATCACTTTTCAAAGGGAGTTGTATAGAAGATGGCCAGACGGGGTACATTTGAGATGTTTGACGATGTCTGAAATTGAAAAAATCATGTCAGAAGTACATACAGGTAATTATGGACCTCGTTTGAATGGTTTAGCTCTGATTAAGAAGATAATCAGACAGGGCTACTACTGATTGACCATGAAAAAAGATTGCATTTATTTTGTGTGAAAGTGCCAACAATGAAAGCTATATGAAAACTTGAATCATTTACCTCCTGAAGAATTGCATTCTATGTCTTTGCCCTGGCCGTTCTCGGCTTGGGGACAAAATATTATTGGGAGATTCATCCAACATATTAAATAGCCATCGATACATATTGGTAGTAGTTAACTACTTTTCGAAGTGGGTTGAAGTTGAATCTTTTAATAAGCTGAAAGTAAGGCAAATGACTCAATTTATTGAGAGAAGTCTTATATTTAGATATGGAGTTGCACATAGTGTAGTATTAGATAATTTAGTGTAAATCCAATGAGTTTTTAGGGATTTGTTTGCCAAGTATCAGATTAGTCATCATCGATCTTTCCTATACAGACCAAAAGTTAATGGTGCAGTAGAAGCAGCTAGCAAGACAATTAAGTAGATTCTTTCCAAGATGACCAAGACGTACATGGGCTTGTCAGAAATGCTCCCTTTCGCTTTATGGGGGTACAGGATAAGTTTTTATCCTTCGACTAGAATGATGTCATTTTCCTTAGTTTATGGGATGGAAGCGATGCTATCTATTGAGATTGAGATTAAATCCTTGAGGGTAGTCTTGGAAGTTAAGCTGCTAGAGACATAATGAGTATTAAGAAAATACACAGAGCTGGTTTTATTAGAAGAAAGCAGACTGAAGGCACTGTATCATCACCAATTATACCAAAAGATAATAACTTGGGCTTATAATAAAATAGTCCACATTTGAATACTTAAGGTTGGCGATCTAGTACTAAAATAGTGCAAGATAAAATGTCTATGATCCAAGAGGAAAGTTTAGATCAAGTTGGTAAGGGCCCTATATTGTGAAAGAGGTAATGAAGAAAGGCACGGTCAAATTGTTAAACACAGATGGGAACGAGCTTAGTGAACTAGTGACTATTGATAGGCTGAAGAAATTCAATGTTTAAAATAAAATATATATATATATAATAAAGAAGCTCACTAGGTTAAAAACTCAAAAGTGCAGCTTAGGCAAAAATTGGAGTAGTACGTTAGTTTTGAAAATCTAAAAGGGCAGGCTAAGCAACAATTAGAACTAAAAAATGAGAGAAAATTGCTAATTAGAAAATCCAAAGAGGCTAGTTGGTGACAAGAGTAATTTTGTGTATGCTTGCTATATGTTTATGGTTGTTCCCAATTTAATGAAATAGAGTTAATAATAAAATTATTCTATGTGCAACGTATTTGAATAAAGACCAAAAGGTTAAAATAAATTACATAATAGCAAAAAGTGGTGACAAATTAAATAAAAAAATATCTTTCATCCTAACATTATTTTATTTAAAGACTGATATTTGCAGAATTCATGGAAGCCGGTAAGTGTAACGTGTAGGCCAGCTCTGCCTCAAGGGATCTAAGAAAGCTTTAGTCATCAAAGGCATGTCAAGGTCTGCTGTAAAATTAAAATCCCGAGGTTGAGCTCAATACTAGCGACCAAGACGGTGAGGATCATAGCAAGTACCTTGGCCAAGAGCAGCAAGTGGAATGTACATCAAATATGTCCAGGTGGTAATAAAGTTAATTTTTCGCCAAGGCACTAACTAGCGAATATTAACAACAGCTCTTGAACTGATACACTCGACCTACTCAGACTCTTGAATTGATCCACTTAACCTGCTTAGCATATGAAGAAGTAGGCTGGAGAAGTTTTATTGCAGAATGGTGTCGTGGTAAGTATCTTGTATGATCTACAGCCAAGGTGTCAAGTAAGGAAAAGGGTTCCTGCGGCCAGATCTAAAGGAAAGAGGATGTAAAAAAAAGGCTCGCAAGAGCAGACTAGGTAAAAATTAAGACCAAAATAATAATACTAATAATAATAATAATAGTTGGCTAGTTTCGAAAACTTGTAAAGGCAGGTTAGGCAAAAATTAGACCAATAAATAAATAGTGACCTAAATTAAAAACCTTAATGGTTATGAAAGGGTTTAAATAGAAGAAATCTAGAAGGTGAATTGATGTTGGTTTGGGATTATGAATGAGAAATAGAAAAGCAAGTGGACCTCGTGGGGACCATGACAAATTCATCGTGATCCCATACATATGTTCATGATGAGATTTTCATTAAAAAAAAGTATTAAAAAAGCTAAAAAGTCAACAAAAAAAGTCAAAAGTAGAAAATTAATTAATCAAATAGCACAGTGATTTTATACAGCACATGTCAAATACAAGGTAATTAAATTACATGATCACTGGGAAGGGGAGGTAGTCCATAATCAAATAGTATTCAAAAAAATTATCGCCCGAAGGGAGAGGAGAAATCTTGCTATCATCAATCTGGGGTCCCCTTGACGAAGAAGCAGTACCATGATCTTTGTAGCCCTAGAATCGGTAGTCCCAGAATGCTTGCTCCAACTAATGGACCAAGTTCTCAAAATGAGCCGCATTCTAGTGAGCGACATTCAAATCTACCTACAGCTTCCTATTTCATTCTTCAGTCATTCTTTGTGATCCAGAAAAGGAAAAAGATAATTATATGCATTTTTCATGCATACATAAAGCATAAACAAATATGAAATAGGGTTATAGACTATGTAATTTAAATCGAAGCCCTGAGGATAAAACGATGCATCAGCATAAGGTGGTGGCACTTACGGTTGAACTGAAGTTGTATGGAATGGTTTGGCCTCATCATTAAAAGAACCAATAGCCTACAATGTTCATAAAGAGTTAGACAAATAAAGAGGAAGCAGTTGTAGACAATTTGTTTGCATCTACCTAAAATGCCTCAGCGCTAGTGTTACCATGGGAATGGGACCTGCCTCTCTCATCTACCCCCTCCTCTTCACCCTCTTCATACTCTTCCTCTTCATTACCAACACACCTCCCTCATCTTCTTCTCCCCCTTCTTCATCTTCTTCTTCTCCCTCTTTTACTTCCTCTTCTTCGTCCTCTTCTTCTCTTTCTTCATCTTCAAAAATCCCTCAGACATCAATAAGAGAGATATGGATATTCAAAAGCCGCTTCTTAATAAATCGAACATATGACTTAGTCAGTCAAAGCAGCAAAGCTTTTATGTCATAATCATTCTGAGCACGTATCCAAGAATTTTTTAGTGTGAACATACTATTTAATGTGTATTTCATAATGTCTATAAGTACCCTCCGCTGGTCAGGACCAAAGAACCATTTGTACACCCGCTCACCAAGGAACCATCCACTAGAAACTAGCCCAGTAATGATTTGAAGGGATTTTTGCAAGGACAGTGCCTCGTTCATGAATAGGGTCTAGTTGGCTTACTCGTTAGCCCTTCACTAAGTAATGTCCACCTGCAAAAATATAAAAGGAGTATGTTGACTTTTTATGATTTTTAATAATAATATTGATCTTCCTTTTACCTTATCTCAGGTCAAGCGGCTCAAGTAATAGTAGTGGGAATGCACATAATGAGTGTCAAGCACTGTTGTTCAACCCAATAGCCAGAAATTTAGCTTCGGATACCCGACACTCCATTTGGAAACACCAGGTACCCTCACGAGGCAATGCTCATATGCCCAAACCTGAAAAGATAATTAAAGTCGAGATCATGAAAGTCTATTCCTTGAATTAAAAGTATTAAGGTTTCATAATACCTCGGCAATGACCATGAAGACGATAAATGATATTCTATTCTGGCAAAGCTTGTTAAACCCATGGTAAAGGCAAGAAAGGCTAGCCTCCCCTAGCCATAGAGTGGTACAAGGTCTAGATCGGCCAAGGCTTACAGCACTAACAAATGAATGGTGGGCTCAATGTTGTATAAGATTATAGATCCCAATAAATATAATAAGAACTTTCAAGTGTATTGTTCGGCTTTTTCATCATGCACCGACTGTGTATAATTCATCCAATATTTCCAAACTGGTTCATATTTTGTCTTGAACGACTCCTTTAATACGGTTATCACTCCGATGAATTACTAAATTTCGCTACGCGTTAGGAGGTCATATGTAAAAGAGACTGGGATTTCATGACATCGAATGCCCATTATAATAGAAAATCAACCAGACTGATTATCATCTCCCTCGCCGGTAAGTAGAAAATGTGAGTGGAGTCCATCTACCACTCCACAAGTGCCTAAATCACACTTCTGTCAATCTAGAATTCTTCTCTCGGCAAGTGCATAACAAAATCTTCAAACTGGCACTCCCTGATCATCCGCTTAACTGGAGTAGGTGTTTAGTTATACCACTAACGGGTTTTGTAAATGCACCCCCTGCCACAGACAATGCAACTATCATGCTGTTACAAAGCAGGTAAGTCATTGGGAGATAAGTAAATAGGCCCCTAAAATTTTATTTTAATAATTATCTATAATTAAACTCTTTGTTGATAAATTTTAGTATTTTAGTTTAGATGTTTTAATTTTTCTCTTTTCCATAATCTAATATTTTATTTTTTTTTCTCATAAAATTGTGCTAGCTAGATTCTTTTTCTACTTATATTTTGGTACTTTATATTAGATTTTTTTTATTCAATCATATTTTTTTTTGCTAACAATAATAAATTTATATAGTTCTTTATTGAGTTTTTATACAAAATAAATAAATAGGTCCTATAAATTTATTTTATGGCATTTTAATTTTTTCTTTCATGTAGAATTTTTATGCATAGATATTTATTTATTTAACATTTATCAAATTTATCAATAAATTATGCTAATAAGTTTTGTACTATTAAGTAATTAAATTGTAGTAAAATAATACTTACTTGAGTCTTTTTTCCTTCACTGTGATGTAGCTAACTGGATTGTTTAAAATGAAGAAATTAAGCAACGAATTGAGATGTTCTGGATAAGAGTGAAACTATGACATAGAATAGCAATACACTGCTATTTAAATAGAGGAGAGGGATGGCTTGAGTGATGACAAAGCAAAAGTAAAGTAAAAGAAAAGAAAGAATAAAATAATAAGGAAAACAAAAAAAAGGAAAACAAAAAGAAATAAAAAAAGGTTATCAAATTCCTTTTGATCAATATTGTTCAGATGTTTTACATGCTTTTGACCATATATAAATTAATGACTCCAAAGAACAGTTGCATAAATCATGATAAGTTCAGATATTCATCAGAATTAGAGAGTCACATGGCAACAATAAATTGATATTTACTATTGGTCTAAATTTATGCAAGCCTAAAAATATTTTTACTCATAAAATATTTTTTCACACAGGGACAAGAGTATATAAGGAGACACCCGATATAGTAGACAACTAAAAAATAGCTAAATTTTTTATTGACTTTTGAAATTAATTTTTTACAGATATTGCAGGTTTATTTGAAGTACCCAACCCAGTTCAAGTTCATCGAAGCATCTAAAGAGCCTAGGATTATTTAAAGTACCTGAACTAATTCAGATTTATTAAAGCTTTCAGATTTTTCAAATCAGCTCTAGTTTGTTTAAAGCACCTGAACTAATTCGGATTTATTAAAGCATCCAAATTTTTGTGATCAGCTCAGGTTTATTTAAAGCTCCTAAACCAATTCAGATTTATTAAAGCATCCATTAGAAGATTTTGAATTTATTTAAAGCATCCAAACAAGCTCGGGCTCATTTAAAACACCCCGAACCAACCAGGATTTGTTGAAGTATCTGAGATCGATCTAAGCTTACCAGAAGCATGTTGCTTTTCACTCTCTGAATAAATTCAAGATTGTTCAAGCAGGGGGCAAGACTGTAGACCCCTAATTTTGGTCCTAAATAAATTCAGTCCAATTAAAAAAGCCTTATCAAACCTGATTTCAATTTAAAAGGCCTAAAATTGAACCAGTGCCAATTAAAAGCCCAATTAAAATATTAAACCAAGTCTAGTCTAATTTAAAGAAGCCAAATTATTGAAATGGCTCAAAAGTAATGATGAATTGGCCATGGCCAGTTCACCATAAGCCATGCTCATGGCAAATAGGCCATGGAATTGGTAAGGCCAGTTCACCATGAGCTTTAAGTCAGGGCTAATTTAATTTTTAGTGTTCTAATTCTACTAAAACTTAGATATATTCAGACAAGCAAAAAGCTTTTCTGATAGAATCGAGATTGTTTAACCAAAAGTCAGCCAGATTGTCACCCTAATTTTGCCTATAAATACAAAGTAATTGACAACAATTGAAAACGACAAGAATTAGCAATTAACAAGAAGTAATTAGGTAGTAGCAGCTTAGAAAAATAAAGAAAGATAGACAGTAGGTATGTTCTTCATTAACTAAATCCATTTAATTCAATTGAGAATCACCATTATTTAACCTTGTAAGTATATTGTGTTTTGATTTATTATTTTGATTTAGTTTAAAATGCAATCTAAGAACTAACCTTTTGCTCTAAATCCTGGTTGTGCATTCAAAATCCCAATCCCATCAATTTAAATCCTAATTTGATCACCAAAACCTTAGTTTTAGGATAAAAATCCTAATTTTACATATTAAGCCCTAGTTTTAGGATTAACCCTAATTTTACATATTAAACCTTAGTTTTAGGATAAAAATCCTAGTTTTAGTATTAAAACCCTGGTTTTAGGATAAAAGCCCTAATTTTGTAATTTTGTATGTTAAACCCTAGTTTTAAGATTAAAAGCCCTGATTTTGCATATTAAACCCTAATTTTGTAATTATGCATATTAAAAATCATAGTTTTAAGATTAAAACCCTAATTTGCATAAGAAACCCTAATTTTACATTTTAAAACCCTAGCTCTAGGATCAAAACCCTAATTTGATAATTAAAACACTAGTTTTAGATTTAAAAATATAATTTGTAATCAAAACTCTAATTTTTCATGGTTAACCCTAATTTCAATTAATTAAACCTTAGACTTATGGTCGTTTTAATGATGATTAGTTATATATCTTGATTATTTGCTTATCATGAATGGTTTAATTATATTTGTTTTATTATTTAAATTTTAAAGTACTTGTAAAAGGCATATTTTCATAGTTTGTGGGTGCCTTGATTTATTTGTTATTTTATTTAATTATTTTAGATTGTAATGGGTTGTAAAAGGACATATTTTCATTCTTTGGTGAGTATCCTATTTTATCTTGTATTTTGGATTTGGACATTGTAAGGGCATATTTCTATCTCATATGGTTGCCTATTTTATTATTTGTTTATAATTTGATGGATGTTTATTTTAATTGCTTGTAATATGAATAATTTTGTAATAATCTAAAAGTTTAATAATATTTATACCTGAAAAGGAGATATGTTTCAATGAATCGGACGTTATGGGGGTGCTGAGTTACTTCTTACCTCCTCCACACATACCTAACTTTTCGAACCCAGTAGGAATTGAGGATTCCTTTGGAATCGAGTCATCCACCCTTTCTTTTTTTCTTTTTGGTCCGTTCGGGTGGTGACTCTTATTTTTCGGGCTTATGCTCGTGTTCTCTAAGGCCTAGAGCCCAACAATGCCTAAGTCGCAAGAACCATTCCACCAAGAGTAGGCGAGAAAATCCTCACTCACACTCGCCTTCTCTGAAAGTTGGTTTTTAAGCATGAGAAATAGATATCAAAATAACATAACAAATACTAATTTAATATAAGTTACCTGCATAGTATTAGATCCATTCATCTTTCCCTTCACTTCACAGGTTTTTTTGTTATGTCTTGTCTGTTGGCACAAAGAGCATGTCATCTCAACCCCTTTTTTTCTCAAATTTCGTAGATTTTCTAGCTCTTCCTCAATAATTCTTCTCCTCTTCTTAAGAGGCTTGCCATCCATCTTCTTATAAGGAGGTGGTAACATTAAGTGATCCATTAATTGCTGGCCACATTATTTCACCATTTATAGGTTTAATACCTTCTTTGTACGTCTTTAAATAATTTGTTGTTGAATAATACTCGTCAATAAAATCATTCATATGTTTCTTCTAAAAATTTATGCATGCACGAGCATGTGTGTATAGTATGCCAGTTAAATCTCATTCCCTACAACTACAAATCTTTCTAATCAAATCCATGGTATATTGATCCTGATTCCAAGATACTTGGAATTTATCACTCATGGCTAGTTTAACAATACAAAATCTTGTATTTAAGAAAATCTCTTCAATCACTTCTCTTATCCTTAGGTAAATTATATAAGAACATCCTAATGCCATGGTCAATTTAGAATACATTCTTTCCAAAAGTGATGTCCTTATATCTTCGAGCAATTTAATTATTAGTTTTGTCCTAGACTTAACAATATAGCCACTGAAAGTCTCTTGCATATTGTTATCGATTATGTCACTTTTAGGCCAACATTGAATAAAAGACTTATAAAATGCTTTATGATATAGCTTCATGAAGTCTTCATGTGCAGCTGGATTTTCAATTTTCATCTCATCCTGTTTAGCATCCATTCTTGCCTCATATATGCTTTTGATGTCTCCTCAAAATATTCTCTTCACTATCTTATCGCCATTTTTCTTTTTACAGTTGGCGAATATATGTCTCGCACAGTTACTAAGTTTTGCTAGAGGTACCAACTCACCGACAACCTTTTTAAATCCCTGTAGTCACAAACGTATAAGAATAATTATATGTCACTTGAAGGCTCAATTTAATCCAAAAATCAATTTCAGTTACTTATATAAAAATACCTTTTGTTGGTCGCTAATGAATGTCTATCCAGAACCATTACCAATCATAAAAAATTCATACACATAGCATAAGAACCATCTTCAATTAAACTCATTCTCGGATTCAACTACTACCCAACATATAGGAAACATTTGATTGTTCCCATCCTTGTCGTATACTGATAATAGAGCTCTACCCAACACAATCCTCAAGAAACATCCGTTGAATCTAATTATAGGTTGTACCCATTCAAAACATAATTTTTCAATGCACTTATGTCCAAAAAAAATATCTGGAAGAACACCTTGCTGGGCTCTATATCCATATTCAAATCAAAGTCATAAATCTCATTAGGATCAACACTCATTAATTCTGCCTTGTATGATCTTAACTTCTTATAATGATCTTTAAGTGATTCTCTTAGCATATCTAAAGCCCTCCTTCTTGCACGATAACATGTGATCTTTCTAGCATTCAAACAATACTTATCTTTGACATCATTCTCTAATTCCTCTATGGCCTAATTAGGATTACGCCTAAACTTGTGCAAATAAGTCTTAGCTAACCATGTTGCATTTGCTTGTCTATTGATTTCTTTCCTAAAGCAGTTATACATATTCTTCAAACTTTTAATTACTACATTTGAAACTCTATGAATCTTACTTGCATATAATCTCCAAGGACATCTATCTTCACACACTACTTCAACCAATGATTTATATGACTTCTCGAACTTTATGTTAAAATCATTCACAATTACCTATTTTTGAATGGCATCTTTACATTAATGACCATTACCAAAAGTCATACCTATCACAAAAGCCATGTTTTGGTTATCATATCACGGATTATACTCAGTGTATACCCTTTTGTTATTTCTCGTCTTGCTAGTAGCTTCATCCTAATCTAACCCACTACTTTGTATTGATTTTCCATCCTCATCAGAATCATTATATTGACTTGCAAAACTATTATCACCACTGTCACCCCCTCTATTCTTTGAAAGATCATGTTGCCTCCCTTTTCCAATGAAAGAAGCATCCCCTTACTCTTGCCATGTAGTTACTCATCACGTTCAACCAACCCTTTATTCTTCTTGCATTTTCTAGCAGTCAAGTACTCTTCATCTTCTGTGAACAAGTCCTCATCTGATAGTCCATCATCGGTTTCACTTCCATCCATAGGAAGATAATCGAAATCATTAAACTCACTCTTATTTCCTTGTAAACCCTTACTTTTATCAATCACTACTCTCTCTGTATAAGCTTCGCTTTCCTTATTGGTATTACTAGCAGTCTTTCTAACATCCCCTTCATCATTATCACCCACGACCTCTCGAATCACATCCCCTTCAATATATATGTTAATTACCCCATTACATATATACTTAAGCATTTTCAGTACTTCTTTGTATAATTTTATCTCTTGTACACCATCTTCTAAGCTCAAGCCCTCAATCTTATAGAATTTCCTATTAACACTATAACCTATCCTCTTAAATTCATCACACAACTTAAAGAAACTAGTAGTATCGATATCACAATTATTAACTTCTTCTGTAATCCATCCCACGTATGTTAACTTAGACCCAAATGATTTCAACACACCACCACAATAGTATTTTGTGTTATAATAAGTTCTTATAGTGAAATATTAAACTGATTTCTTATAATGCATGAGAAAGCAACCAAAATCGAAGCGCACTACACACCCACAAGCTGACATCAGGGACCAGAGTTTGCTTTCTTCTCTTTCTTTGTCTGTAATTTTTTATTTCTTATCTTTTATGGATGCTAGGGTTAAGAAAGAGAAGAAAATGAAATATTTTCGGGACCACTTTTGTCCTTATAAGCTTTTGATTTTTAAAAAGTGATGGGTGTCACTATCGGGAGACACGATAGTGACACCAGTTACAAACAATCTGTTTTTCTTTTTTTTTCTCCATTATTATTAACGGACGTTACTTTTTCGGTTGGAAAAGTAATGCCAATAAAGAAATAAAAATAAATAAAAAATTAAATAATAATTGATATGTCATCATTCTGCCTGGCTCCCTTACTCCCATCCGATGAAAAGATATTAGAAAAAAAAGGCAAGTTTATACACGATTTTGTAAAAAAAAAATTGTGATATATTTGAAAAAAAATGTGAAGTTTAAGTTTTTTTTTTTTTCATTTTAGCCTTGTAATAAGCATATATTATCAATTAAAAACTCACAAAAATGAAAGTGTTATTCAAACTTATTATACCATATTGTGGACTTAAATTTTATATTTTGATTGGAATTAATTGAACTCTTTAATTTTCAAATTTGATCAATTAAATTATATAATTTGATTCTTAGTTTTTTTTACTTGAAAAAATAAATAATTGAATTAATTTTTATCTAAATTAAAAAATTAAATTGTTAATATTATAAATTATGTTCTAAAGTCATTTTTACTTTTTTTTATTCCTTCAAAACAATATGAAAATATTATTAAACCATTAGCATACCATTAAAAGATTATTTGAAAAACACTAACAATTATAGATTTAGCAATATTACATGAATTTTAAATAGTAAAAAATTTATTTTACTAGGGATTATTTTATATTCATTGCTAGAGTTTGGTTTGTACCGTTTGAACTATCTATTGCCTTCATTTGTTTTTGTTATCAGTGGAGAAAACAAGATTCAGCTTAGGAGGCATCAGACTTTTTAAGAAAAAAAAATTATATTCAATATAATTAAGTTCATTACAAACAAATTTAATATAAAAATTGAACAAAAGTAATTCTTTTAATATTACAATAGTACAATAATTAAGTTTTACTCTTGGTTTGACAACTATTGAGAGATGATAATTGTATTCTATAAGTCTCATCTAATTTTTGGTAGTTTATGTTCTGATTGGTCTATTAGTAAAATTTATATTAATTATTGTGAATATTAATTATTATGAGATTTGTCTATTCACTGTTCTCTATGTATATATATTCTTGTATATTATTTCTTTAAAAAAGATGACAAGTTAAATTATAATATTTATAATTTTACTATTAATATTTATACTTCATCTGCTTAATTACTCTATGCACCCCTAAACCTTAAAAACCATCTTCAATATATTTCAATTCCATTAATTTTTAATTTTTAACTCGGAAACAATCTTCACCATTCCATTTTAATTACTCCACTCATTGTTATATTGTTTAAAGCTATAATATTGGGGGGGAAATCAATTATGAGTCTATTGAAAATCTTAAGGTAATTATTTAATAGTTTAAAGTAATGTAAATATAATTAACTAATTTTATTATTGGACTAATTCGATCAAATGTGGCTAAACAATTAGATTATTCAACTGCATATTATTAAATATTTTGCATTGTTTATTAAATTGTGGCAGAATATAAATAAATAGTTAGCTCTAATTCAGTAAATTAAATTTAAATTTCAACTTTAGTTTATTGAATATATTTTATTGTTTAGTTGACAGTGATGAAATATCGATTATATGTAATTTTATCTCGCTAAACAAAAATTTTTTTTTATCACTATTCTAAAAAAAAAATTATATTTATTGAGCAAATGCCGAAAATTATATTGGATTCTCCATAAAGAATGTAAGCATCTTTAGTTGTTGACTTTTTGAAAGAAATAGGTTAATGAATGTGGTGTATAAATCAAAATTTGGTATAACAATATAAAGGATAGTGTGGTCTTTCAATGTAGTGTAATAATAAAAAAAATTAAATTTTACAATAGGGGCGTGCAAATAAATTAGTTTGTTAATATTTTTTGTCGGGTGCAAATATCTCCCCCCAGAAATAGCTAATTATTGTAATAATTAAGCACAAAAATATTTATTCTTTTTCATAGTTTTACACTTACAAAAATTCAAATTTGCAATTATTTTAAATAAACACTTGTCCAAACACACTGTAATAGGTACTTTATAATTCTAATTTAAGGCTTTTTGTTCAACATTAACGTTCAAAAAATCTTTCTTTCTTCATATAATAAGTTATTTTTTTTCCTCAATAAATATATTGATTTGTCACTCCCTCGTATTCTCTAGCTAAATTATACCAATTTGCAAAGACAACTAAAATTGGCAGCAGAATTATCAGAGAAAAAAAAAACAAATTGAAAATCAAAATCCAAACTAAAAAGTAAGCTCCAGTGGCCGATTTTGAGATGGATTTGGTATCCAAATAAGATAGAAAATTAAGAACTAATATATCTTATCATTGGCTACTCTTCCTTGTTATAAATAAATTTCTAGTCCCTTGTTTTCATACAATAGAGTTAAGAGTTAGTTAATGGTAAGTCTTGGATGCTTATTATTTCAGTGCAATTTGCCATTCATTTCTTACCTTGCTAATCATTATTGTTTGGCGTACACATCTATATTTTGCAATCAACAACAATCAAGCCAACTGACAAGAAAATCTGAAAATCAACCACATTATGTTTATCAACATTTTCTATCTCCAAAAATTATGGTAAAAAAAATTACTCTCTCCCTCCTATTTTTATAGTCCAATAATTATTTAAACATATATTAATTAAATATAATTAAGTTAGTTAAGAATTGATTTTTTTTAATATATCATCATTAAATATTATATATTTTGTTAATAATTTTTAATACTATTTGTAATTATTATGAGAAAATGAGGATATGATAATAAAATAATGATTTTATTTATGGCAAATAAACTATAATTTGAAACATCTAAAAATAGTATAATAGACTATAAAAATGAGACGGAGAGAGTAATTAATTTTTATACTATATATTTATTATTAATAAATTAATTATTTTAATAATTATCTATAAGTTAAAGATGATGATTTTATTGTATCGGATTTAATTATTAATTTTTGTCCCTTAATGTCTTAAAATTTTGACTTTATTAAATTACTATATGCAGGGAGGGAAAGTGAAGGGCCTAATGAAAGACTTCAAGCCAATGCCTCAGCATACACCAAGAATTCATTTAGGAAAGCAGAACTATAAATTTGGATTTCTCGAAAGGATGACCATGGTAACCTCTTAACGTGTGTATGTCTGCTATTGTTTCTCCACTAATTAAAATTTTCAATTTTTAGAAAGTATCATCACCATCCAAGGGTTTTTTTTTTTCAAATCAATATATATATTCCTATTAAATATGAATGAAAAATTATAGAGATTTCTTTAAAAGGATAAAAAAATTATTTAAAAAATCACTTTTTAACTTTTAATTTTAAAAATACATATTAAGAGATATACATCCATTTTTAGAGGTATATATTTAATATATTAAATATATATTAAAATAGTGAAGTATTCAAATGTTCTTTGATGTTTAACCTGGCTAACTGAGATTAATTAAAATTTTAAACATGTTCATTAATTATTTTATAGCATGGATTTGAAAGTTGATGCCTTTAAACGAGGCAAGAGTGCTCTGTTACAGGAAAAGATAGAGAAGTTGGTGGCAGAGCTATGATGTTCTTAATTTGTTCAAGGCAAGCATTTTCTTTAAAGTAGGCAAATAGAAATTTCACAAGCCACAAGAGAATATATTTTTTTTTCTTGCATCATGTTTAGAAATAAGATTCTAATATGATTGTGATACAAAAATGTAGCAAATGATGACATAAATATGTTGTCATGGGAAAACTTTGCTGTAACTTTTCCTGGGAAATGATTTGGAGAATAATTTAAAGCTATGCAAGATTCCAGTTTGAATGTGATTCGAATACAGCTGATAATAAAGTGGGTATATTGTCAAAGATTTTTATGCACCACTTAAAGGAAGAAACATATATTATCTTCTTCAGTAAATATGATATGAGGTATCAGCTTTCTAGTATAATACTAGCAAGATAAGTTTGTCGTCTTGATGAAATAGCTCTATGGACACCGGAAGGTTAGGCTAATGGACAGTTCGGTGTACAAATACTCTCGCAATGCACGAAATCTGAGAAAGAATTGGACTCATGAGATCTATTATATATAACCTTCCCCTGCATTTGTAAGACTGTTTTCGCGACTCAAACCTCCGATCTCAAATCACACAGCGACAACGTTTATCGTTGCATTAAGAATCCCTCTCATAACCCACAAAAAATAAATAGATAAAAATTGCAATTTTGGTTTCAATAGATGAAAAAGAAACTGTCATGATACAACTGCATGAGAGAAGAACAATGCAATTCCAAAACCTCAAAAGCAATTGACATTCAAGTAGCGGAATAGAGCAATCTTAGAAATGGAAGCGTTTTTTAAAATCTAATTACAAGCTATATCTCAATTACAACACAGGCAAATCGCAAGGTTAGCTGCTTTCTAGTGTGAGGTTTCACAGAAACTGATTTACCTTTTCCTCTTTTTTGTCTTTCTAGCTCAAGAAAATCCAAAAACACTCAAAAAGTTGTCACATAACCAATATACAAAGGTAGACATACCAACCAAACCTTTGTTTTGTTTCATAATTTTGAGCCAATCAAGGAGTCTGAATATTGTGATTATTCATCATCTACAACGCTGCTTGCTAGTAGTAGTCAATGGTGAATCCCTGAGGCTTTTGGATGAGGCATTTGTATGCTGGTGATGAGTTCCTTCAGATTTCTTCTTGCGCCTTGCTTGCTGAGACATATGAGAGTGGTAAGATAAGATTGCAAGATCATTTAAATCTTGCAATGGAGTGAGAACCTTCACCACTTCGTCCATTGTAGGGCGGGACTTCGGATCCCTACTAAGACAATTATAAGCTAATTGAGAAACTTTCTGAACCCCTTTAAGGGAGTAATTCAACTCCAACCTAGGATCCACCAGCTGGTATGACTTTCTCTTGTCAGCTAAATAAGGCCTTGCCCAAGAAACAAGATTCTGTTCGCCACTAGGGCGCTTCTTGTCCATTGATCTTCTACCTGTCAAAATCTCTAGCAGCACTACGCCAAAGCTATAGACATCACTCCTAGATGTCAAGTGTCCTGGATAAACGCAGCAAAAACACATAATTTGTTAGATCTACAACCAGCTAACCATGAAAAGCACTGAAAGTTTGTTTGGCATTAGTTTGAAATTGTTATTCACCATTTTAGGATGTTGAAGAAAACAGCATGACAAACACTGAAGGTTTGTTTGGCATAACAATCACTGAAAGTTTGAAATTCACCATTTTTCAACATGACAAGAACTGAAAGTTTGGCATTATGTTTGAAATTGCTTTTCACCATTTTAGATACCATTGAAAAAAAAGAAAAGAAAAGAAAAGAAAACCATTTTGAAGTGCTGTTTATCACTTATGTGCAAATATAAAAACTAGATTCATCAAAAGCAGGATCCATATGTGACATTTAAAAGGTTTCAAAGAGTCCAAAACCATGAATTACAACTTATATACCTGTCATCACATATTCTGGAGCAGCGTACCCATATGTTCCAACGACCCTAGTAGAAACATGAGTTTTATCACCTTGAGGACCAGCTTTTGCTAGACCAAAATCTGAAAGCTTAGCATTGTATTCCTGTTAAAGAACTCCTATATTTAGGATTCATTTAAAGAAAAGGATTCAAACACTATAACGTAACAAAATCAATCGCCGCCACGTACTGAATCAAGCAAAATGTTTGATGTCTTAAAATCTCTGTAAATAACTGGTTTTGGACCACCATGAAGAAATGCCAAGCCTTTTGCTGCCCCAAGTGCAATCTTAATCCTGTTGGACCATGGAAGAGGTATTGTCCCTTCAAAAGTTTGGAAACATCAGAATTTTCTTCAAAAGTTGTACAGGCAAGAGAATTAAAGAAAGTCATTGAAAGTGTTCAAAAGTATTGATTTCATCAGCTTCAAGAAAACGTCAAATAAAGAATAAAAAATATACCCATAGCTTATTAGGTACATCACAAAGTTTCACAAGAGTAATTACAATGCTGGACCAAAATTTGCAGAAATAGCATAACGTATTATCTTTGGACAAATCAGCAGGCATGTAAGAAAAACATATGGAAATGGAAATCTTTCCATGATAAGCACAAGATCTATTCAACACCATGGCATCGTTTGGCCAGAGTAATTAAGAAAGAAAACGGAAGAAAGTAGATAAGAAAGATCTATTCAGAGAAATATCAAACAGTAGAAAATAAGCATGCCTCCTGACCATTTTGATTAAGGATCCAGAAATAGATAACACATTTTAAGTGATCCAGCAGTTGGTAAAATTACTAAAACTCACTTCTAAAAAGATGATTTTCAAGACTTCCTCGCGTCATAAACTCATAAACAAGCAGCCTTTGATCATCCTCAATGCAATATCCAATAAGCTTAACAAGATTAGGATGGTGCAGTTGTCCAAGAAAATCCACTTCAGCCTACAAAAAAAGAGACAAAGGAAAATAATGCAATGATGTCAAGTCCCTCACTTATATTCATTTCACGCAACAATCTCCCTTTTATCATTGATCTACTGACCCAAGAAAGGCAGATAGTCTACTAACCACCCATTCTCTATGGCCTTGAAGACCATCTGGCTTTAAACTCTTCACTGCGACTGTGACTCCTGAACCTGGTTTTGCCGGTGCCGTCCCGTTCTCCTCTATCCATCCCTTGAAGACATATCCAAATCCACCCTCTCCAAGAATGCTATCAGGCCTAAAATTACCAGTTGCTGATTTTAGTTCTTGAAAGGTGAATTGGAGTAACTGGCATGGAGATTTGTTATTTGTTGGTGGTGGATCAGGATTATCAGAAGATAATTGTGCTTCATTTGGAGGGCATAACTCTCTATTGCTAGCATTAAGGTATCTTGTTTCAGTAGCTGCAAGAACAAAATTGAGTGTAAGACCCAAAATCGAGTGTAAGACCTCTTTCCGTACTTCATTGCCATTTTTTATTAGTTTAAGCTGTGAAAAAGAACATGCGAAAATGGGTCCACGGTTGAGATAAATATAAAGGAAAACAAGAGAAACTAAACATTTACAAAATTTGGGAATCTGAGTCACTATTAATTCTATCTTATGAATCGCAAAAGTATGGGATTTAGGCAAAGATTTCAACTTTGTTGATGTAGTGGGTCAAAAAAGAGAGAGAGAGAGAGAGAGAAAGTGCATTTCCCATTGCCTAAAACTCAAGAAGGTGATCTGTGTAGAAAAATCAGTTAAAACCCAGTTTGTGATCTGTCCCAGAATGCCAATTTTACCATAATTTCACACTACAAATAAAAGTTTTTGAGATTATATAAAGCTCAGATTGTTAAAAAAGAACTTACTAAAAGAAATAAACCTGAACTACTTCCTAAACAAATCAGATAATCCATATAGGAGCTAGTCAATGACAGAACAAAAACAATGTGACACAGAAAAAACAGACGAGACACCTATACCTAAAAAGAACGAGCATTTTGGGAGAAAAATTAGAATGGAAAATAAGAAAAAGAGAAGGGGAAAAGAAAGGATGATCGGAAATTAAATGGGCAATTATATATAATATATTACCTGCATCATAAACAAGACTAGTACGGGGGATAGTGTTAGCAGAGTCTCTAGAAGCAGAGGATTTGCAGGCACCGGTAATACCACGTTTTAGAAGAGCCCAACAGCCACACTTGTTATTCTCCATTAGAAACAAAAAAAATAATTAAAAAAAATAATTGTTTATTTTGGGTTGTGGCTCTATCTTTCTAAGATGGATTGTCACTATAATTGCATGGGATGTGATAGGGAAGTGAGCAGAGATTGGTCATGGTAATGGTAATGGTAATGGTAATCTGGTATGAGTAAAGAAAGAGAGAAAAACAGAGGAGAGAAAAGGAGAGAAGCATATAAGAAGCGGAGAGAGAGAAAGAAAGAGGAAAGAATTGAGTTGAAAAAATGTTGTTGAGAATTGGTGTTGGTGTTGTTGCTGTTAGAGATTGCAGGCATCATCATCACCATCATCGCAGTGTGTACAAAAAGAACTTTTTTTCGACCACCTTTTGTTGTGGGGAATGGACAATGGACAATGGACTGTGGAGAATGGATCCCTCTCTCTCTCTCTAATTTTTCCAAAATTACCAAGTCTCTACTACAAGATAGTTATTGCTAACTTGAGCAAGCCCACCAAAGATTTTTTTTTTTTTTTGCATATATACATGTTTTTTTTTTATCTATGCTTCCATTTTTTGAGTTAATTCTATATTTTTTGTTCTATGTAAATAATTTCAAGAGTATATTTTTAAAATAAGTAGTGTAGTGATATAATCCTCGGTAAAATTAAATTTATTATATATATATATATTCAACTAATAAAAATTAAATAAATATAGTTATTTTTTATTATTTCTTTTTCAGCAATTTATTATTGAATAGATGTATATTTAGTGAATTTAAAATAGAATTCTTCTATTAATTATAATATTGTTATATTATTATTAAGGTATTTCATATGTGATCTTTTGTAGTGTAATTTAAGAATTTTTTTTTTTGTTCGCAATAAAAAAATTCTAAGTTTGCAATCATATTCCTAGAATTTTAATTGATGAGATGAAAATTTATGACTAAATGTCTAATCAGAAAAGTTGTTTAAGTTAGAGTAATGAAATTAAACATTTAAAGGGGTAAATATGAAAAATACAAAATTTAGAGGATGAATATAAAAATAAAAATTTAAGTAGAAAATTTTTTAAAAACAAATATTGGAGGAAGGGGTTATGGGCCTCTACGCCCAGAAATCCGACGGCGTATATGCATTCACATCAATATTTGGCTGTGCAGAAAATATTTTTTTAAAACAAATTAATAAAATTAAGTAGAAAAATGACGAGATTGTAATGAAATATAATATAATTTTATTAAAATCTACAGATTTTTTTTTCATTCACTTTTAACTGTTTTAAATTATATTTTATCTGAAATAATCACTTTTAATCATTATTTTTTAAAAAATAATAATTTAAAATTTTCACCCCATTAAACCAAAATTTTTTAATTGCTATAAAGTGGTGGGACAACATTTGTTTTTAATGTCATGTTGTATCTTATATGAAAGCTCATTATGCTTTGAAGAAGCAGACAATTCTCATGCACCCTTCAATAATATAAGAACTCTTCGCTCTTATTATAATTATTAAATTCATAAAAATAAAACATTCACTTAAAGGACAATTATCTCTAATAATAAATATATAAAGCAAAAATTAACAATGAAAATAATGATTCTTTGATATGAGCATCTATATATATATATAATATTATGTAGAAAACTTCATATACACTCTCTTTATAGCATTTCTTGCCAATCAATTGTACGTAATTAAGTAGTATATATACCCTATATAATGAATTGAATTAATTATTGTATATTAATAAGAAAATAATATTTATTTTTTTCTCTTTTTTTTATGGAGGATTATAGATAAAAAGTTTCATGAACCAATCGAGATAACAATTTTTTTATATTTTTCATCATTAAATTTACCTATTGATAAATTTGATCTCAATTAGGCCTCCAACTAAAAACTTCTCAAATATTAAAAACTCTATATTTTAGTAAGAAAGTTATAATCAAGTTAAAAATTCATTATAAATTTATATTAAATTTTTTTCTTCATTTAATATAATTTGAATATATCTTATTTATATTTAATTTAAGTTCAATTCTATTTAAATTAGTAAAAAAAAAGTTTATAATATTCAAAAATTTTAACTAAAAAATTAACTAATATTATGAGGATCGAACTTGAAGTCCATAAATTTATCCAAATTTAACCTGAAATTCTTTATATATATATATATATATATATTATATTTAACGAATAATATGCATTTGCCTACAACTTAAAATAATAAAATATAAAGCAATAATCCATTTTATTTTCAGAGCACACTATAAAAGATAAGAATTTTCTTTTTAAGCCGTAAATCAAATAATTTCTCAAAATTTTAAATTTTTACACGTTTAAAAAGTCTAAAAATAATGTTAATAATTAAATTAAACCTGATGAATAATCTCATACATTTTAATTTCAAAAAAGCATAATATATGTATTGCGGGGGCATGCAGGACCAGACATATTTTAATCCATTCTTATGGGGGCTATTTGCAAGGACGAATCGAGAAACATTTTTTGGGGGGCCAAACAATTTTTATAAAATATATTTATTTTAATATTTAATTTTTTAGGGAATTTAATTTAATTTTTGTTATTTAACTGTCATTATAGTTTAAATTTATAAAGTTATAAGAGAATTAAATAATATTATGTCAAAACTTATTATTCAATTAGTAATTATTTTTAATTTAAAAATTCAAATACAATGAAGATAATGTTAGCATAATTTTTATCACATTCCATTAAAATAAAAAATAAAAATGCTAAATCTAAAAAATGTATAATATCAAAGATCATTTTTTTGTTGTTTAGTAGATATTTTTAATATTTTTGAGAGGGGATTTTAATTATTTAAATCTAATTTATGGAGGCAGGCCCCTTGAAACTCGTCCCTCGCTACTTAGATTGAGTAATATCAAGATGGTTGTCTCTTATATATGTATAAGAATGGGCTTTTGACATGATTGACAGAAAAAGCCATTATTTTTATAAATATACCATCCCCTAAAACTTATTTCCAAAATATCAGATATTTAATAAAATAATCTAAAATATAAAAAAAGGAACATTGGCTCCTCAATCACGCTAAAATGAAAACGATGATACTCCAACAACAGCTCCAGCAAATCAATATTACAAAATCAAACAAAAAATTTGAAATCACTCAAAGTTAAATCACACCAATAAAATCAAAATCCAGATAAATAACAATATACTATAACTCCATTCAATCAAAAATACAAAAATATATTCTGAAAATTTTATGAAATTTCTTCCTCTTCTCTAATAATTGTTTTTAAATTTCTTAAAATGTTATAATCAATTCCTATTTCATAATTAATTTTATACCAAATGAATTTGCATAATTTCATAATCTATATACGTTAAACAAATTAATTTTCCCAATTTTAAGCATCTGGGATTTCTTATATTTTACAAAATTAGATCAATTTCATTGCACATCTAATTTATTTAACATATATATTCTAACATTTTTTTATTAATTTGTTATTACAGTGATTAGATCTTCTTGAGTTGGTATCTCTAACTGTATAAAATTGCGAAAATAAATGGTTAATTTTGATTATAATCTAGCTTGAGATATGATGGAGAATATAAATGAATCTCATATCTGAAAAGTATAATAAAATACAATGACATATAAAGTGGTATAGATTGAGCCTTAACACAAGCCAATTAGTTTTGTGTTGAGATGAAGTTCCAAACTCATTTATATGGTCACTGTATATTTGGCTCAACACTCGCAGAGTCCGTGTAATTTCTACATGCTATCAAAGCTAACCAGGTAATAGACTAACCGCCAGATGATCCTGGACTCCGTTGTTAACCTAGGGCCTCAGTGAAAATAGGCCTAGGCAATTTGTTATGAACCTAAAAAAAAAAAAATAGATTGTCATCCATGTTTGGCAAGTGACAATTGGGCTAAGTCTAATTGCACTTGATGGAGAGTGTTGGAGAATATAAATGAATCTCACATCTAAAAAGTATAATAAAATACAATGACATATAAGGTGGTGTAGATTGGGCCTTAACACAAGCCAATTAGTTTTGTATTGAGATAAAGTTTTAAACTCATTTATATGGTTACTGTATATTTGGCCCAACACTTACAGAGCCCGTATAATTTATACAAGATATAAGCCAAGTACTCAAGTATTTATTTACACATAAATGTGTCTTTGTTAGTTTTGTATATGGTGAGGTATTGACAGCTTGCAGTATTGATTAATCAGTAAGAAATTATGTACTGTTGTATTTTATTTTTTAAACCACTATTCAAATATTGTACACTGTAAAAAAAGAGAGAGAGAGAGAGAGAGATAATAGACTATAGTTTCTTTGATTTTGCTTATTCTCTCTCGTGGTAAAAGCCAATTGATAAATAATTTTAACCCATATATTTTTTTTTGGTTTTCTACTTGTTCAATTGCTTTAGTTCCTCAAAATTCTGTTGATCATCTTTCAAAAATTAATTACAAAATAAATTTTAAATTTTATCAGTTTTAATAATTTCATTGCAATTTTTTATTTTGAAAATTTTAATATAATAATTTTAAAACTTTTTCCTTCTTCAATATTTTATTTTTAGTGTCAATCCAACTTTAAAATAATACTTATAATAAATTTATAAAAAGTTTATATTAAATTTTCATTCAATTTATAATAAGTTACATTGAGTTTATAATAAGTTTACATTGAACATAATACAAACATATTTCATTAAAAAGCTTTTGTATATGTATTTTTAGTGTCAATCCAACTTAAAAAATAAAAATACTTATAATAAGTTTACAAAAAATTTATATTAAATTTACATTCAGTTTATAATAAGTTATATTGAGTTTATAATAAATTTATATTGAAAAAAAAATTTACATTGAATATAATGTGCAAACATATTCCATTAAAAAACTTCTATATTTTATTTTTAGTGCCAATCCAACTTAAAAAAATAGAAAGTACTTATAATAAGTTTATAAAAAATTAATATTAAGTTTACATTCAAATTTATGATAAATTACATTGAATTATATTGAGTTTACATTGAACATAATATGCAAACATATTCCATTAAATAATTTACATGTATTATGTAAGCAATCAAGCCTACTCCTTAAAATTGTGATTTTTCCTTGGAATAACAGATGCATGAAACGAACTTTGTTCTGAAATCGTGCCGTTGATATCATCTACAATCAATCAAAAGAAGTCTTGAATTACCATTTATAAAACACTTTCTCAATTCTCAGCAATAAAAAAAAATAGAAATGGCTATGATCCTAAGGCCATCAAAATCTCTGGTTAAGTTTCTTTTCTTTGACAATTAATTTAGTGTGTTTATGAGCAATGAGTGTGGGTATTTATATGGTGATATTCTAATACAATAAGCAATAATCTAGTTGAAACCTTTTCTGGAAGCATGAAGTATGTGTGCCTTGTTGGCATTGTTTCATAGAAAAAAAAAGTTATTGCTCCGTACATGAAAAATCACACAGCAGTGAAAGAAAAACATTTAGTATGACTTAATTAGGCTAATACATTTTATTTTCAAGTTGTAATTTCTAATTTGTGGCTGGGCAATAACAAAGAAACTGAACAAAATAAGATGAAGAAGGAGATGGTAGGATGTAATAAAAAAATATTGTGGAAATATAGAGAAAATTAGATTAATAATGGTGAATCTTCTATCTATTATCAGATTATGTCCACTAAAAAATTTAAAATCAAAAAAATTAAAATCGAAAAGGGAAATCAGTAGCACTTTGCCTTTAACACCGAACATTCTCAACGTAAATCTCAAACTAATAAACAAGCTGTTTAACAGGAGCAAATTTATTAGCTTGAACAACACTAGCATCATCTCCTTTTATCGTCGTCGATGACGACACAAAAGAAGGTTCTCAAAGTGCCAGCGAGTATTGTTAAACTAGATTATCTTGGTGACTGTTGAAAAAAATAGTGTGGTGTTGCCATTGGAGGTGCCGGTGCCGGTGGTGGAAGCGATGATAGAATTTGCGGTGCTCATAATTTAGAGATTTGGATGGTTTAGATATTTTAGTTAGTTTTTTTAATAAAAGAAAGATAAAATATGTGAATTTTTAGGGCTTTTAAAATCTGGTAATTTTGAAAAAAAATATATAAAATATGATAAAATAGTAAAACAAATTATACATATGTAAAATGATAAAAATGTCTGGCAAAAAAGAAAGATTTTCAACAAAATTGGTAAGGAGTGTAATTTTTCCTATAAGAATAACATGGGGATAGGGGCCTAATGAAGAAGGGGTATTGGCAGCTGAGTTGATTAATAAATAAGCTAATAAAAGATTTTGGGATCTTTACAGAAAAAAAAAAGAAGAAAAAATAAAAAAAAATTAAATTTATTATATTTTTAAAAATATTTTTAATTTTTTAAAATTTTTAATTTTTTTTATAAAAATATTATATTTACATAATTTATTATGAGTGTTGCTAGAGTTTAGCATAAGATTTTAGTCTCCTAAGGTTTCCTAATTTAGAGTCAAAATCAAAATTAAGTTTTCATTCATTAATCAATATTAATTCTATTGCTTTGTTTTATAATATTGTTTGGTCAAAGCTAATAGTAAATTAAGATATTAGTCAAAGAGAATATTTGAGTGCTATCCCATCACTCTCTCTCTCTCTCTCTCTCTCTCTCTCTCTCTCTCTCTCTCTCTCTCTCTCTCTCTCTCTCTCTATATATATATATATATATATATGCGTGTATATTTATGTATAATTAGAGATAGCTTTCTACTTGGATGGAAAAATGAGACTACGAGGGTGTTTCTCAAAATTTAAAAGCTGGTCAAAATTGATTATAAGCAGTTTTTAGATTATAAGTTATTTATTTAAGTGTTTCTGAAAATTTAAATAGTAGATTATAATATGATTTTAATCAGTTTTTTTAAAGTTGGGTTTTGCTACTTTTTTTAAGCACTTATTTTTTAAGCAGTTTTGACCGAGTAAAAGATCATACTATCCCTACCTAACCTTCAATATTCCAAATTTGCCCACCCTATACACTTTAGTTCCCATCAAAATTCTTTTATTTTTAGGATTCTAATTAATATTTTTAGGATTCTAATTAATTTGATAATATTTATATGGTAGTTTTTTATTTGTATAATTTACTGATAACACCAATATTATTATTATTATTATTATTAAATAAATTTTATTATTATTATTATTGCAAAATAAATTTTGAATTGACATTTAAAAAATTATTTTTATACAATAAATAAACTCAGGGACAATTTGATCATTTTGACAGTTTTCGCAATTAAAAACTGATTATAAGCTGATTTTACAGAAACACTTAACTGATTATAAACTGATTATCGGCTGATTATTAAACTATTTTACAGAAACGCTTAACTGCTTATTTTTAATCTGATTATAATCTAAAAATCACTTATTCACAATAAGCTGAAAAGCTCTAATTTTAAAAAACACCCTCTATATAAACTTTATATGGGAATGGGAAGCTTACTGGTGGGCTTCTTTGATTTTTTTCCTTTTTTTTAAATATTGAAGATTCCAAACTATATATATTTAACATCAAATTGTATATGCTTGTATTTTTTTTATTTGTCTCTGAGATTAATTTTCAATTAAAACTTTTCAAGTCAAAAATGTATATATATTGAGTTTGATTTTTTTATTAATTACATATAAAAAAATTTAAAGTTTTAATTCGAGATCTAAACAGAAATAATATATATTTTTTGTTATTAAATTACATCTTAATAGTTTAATTTTAGGACTAAAATATTATATATTTAAAATTTTCATTAAAAATGAATTAATCAAATAAATAAATATAATAAAAAAGAGAGGAAAAGAAGGAGTGGGGATGGAGAGGGAGAGGGAGGGGAAAGGGTACCTGGTGAGAGGTTATTTCATGAACAATCATTAAACAAAATGGTATTCTATGATGCTTTTGTGTGAAGAAAAGCAATAGAGAGCGAGATACTATTTTTTTTTTTTCTTATACACTGTAAGCATTGCAACTTGACAAAGTCCTTGTTTGAAAGGAGATAGAGATAACCATTGCCCCCAATATGTGTGTGGGTCCTACTTAGAATAAGGGCCCCTCCACACCACACATATGATATGAGAGTAGTGGAAAGAGATTTAATTAAAACACAAACTAGTGTTAGCCCACTCAATATAAACAATCATAAGGCCGAACAAGATATCCTATTTTTGTAGCTAAACCCATATATATAATTGGACTTGAAGAAAGCTCCACAGAAAATATAAATAATAATTTTTTTTTTACTTTTAAAAAATAATAATAACAAGAGTTATTAAGATGAAGCATTTTCCTAAATGGGCAGATTTTATCCATCAAATAGGGCCCAAAAGATCAAAAACTCCAATACACAATCAATTTCATCCTATTACCATTACAAAAGCTTACAATTTTTTTGACTAGTAGTGATTGTTTGTCAGGAATTTATTTTTCCTTTCATTTTAAATTTAAATTATTTTATTACATGATGTACTCTAAACATTGAACCACTTGGGCAACATGGCTCTACATTTGGTATCATCATCATTATGTGCTTGAAACTATTTAACTTATAAGGAATATCCCATTAATAATACATAACTCAATATTAATTTTTGTTCAGATATTAAAATAAATATTATGACTTTAGATATCGCAAATATTAATCAATAAACATTATCATTTAGGCAGTCATTTAAAAAAAAATAAAGGAGTCATAATTCAAATTATATACCTTTCAACTTTCGGTGACCTATGTGTTTAGGGCTTGGTTACCAAAGTTGGTGGCTTAAACTTAAGTGAACTTTTGATCATTATAAAAAAAATGGACAATATGATTTGAAACAAATTCTCCAACTGAAATTTGGTTGGTAACAATAAAAAAAGGACTCTTTTGTCTCTCCCCACACACCCCCTTTTTATTTGTCCTCTTTGTTTATATTATATAATATAAATAAAATAATATGAACCCAACATGTCCCCTTCCACAATGAGGAGATCAATCAAAGGAAAACTTCTTTCTTTATTTCTATATAACTTTCTTTATTAGATTAGTGGAAATACACATATCATGGTTGAGACTTGGGCCAAAGGATTTTTATTTGATATGACAAATTGCTTAACATTCCTTTTAATTATTTTATTTCTTTCCAAAATGAAAATTAAGAAAAATGTAATTTCGAATACATTTTTCACATATATCCTTCATAGACCATGATAAGAAATCCAAAAATGTTTCATACTGTTTTTATATTAATTTTAATATCGAAATTCTCATTTCATTTGAAATATAATTTTAAGATTGTTATATGATGTAGGTTAGATTTGACTAGCCGTGAAAATGTGCCTTATATAGCTAATAAAATCGTTCGCATCAATGCTTTTGAAAATCAAATGAGTTAGTTTAAAAACTTAACAAGAAGATCTGGGACATACTTATCATCAAAAGTTCAATCATTGTCTTTTACAGGTTATCTTCTATGTAACGGAACTAATTAAGCAAAAGAAACAAAAAATGGTGCATGGTTAGATTAATCAACAAGTTATAATATATAGTGAAAATGGTAATAATATGGACTAGTTTCAAGCTAATTAACTATCAATTTTTAAATCTAAAATAATTAAGTAGTTAATTAATATGTTGAGATTTCAAGTGTAAATGAAATTACATATAAAAAAAGAAACGGGTTTATAAGTGACAAATATATAAATAGAAAGAATTTATAAATTTATTGTTTTAAGGTCTTGAATTAATTTATGGTGTGTATTCTCTCACTGGACCTATGAAAAAAATCTCACAAGGAATTAGGTTTCTCAAACATTGATAATTGATATCAATGTCATGATGATTTCATATAGAAAAATATGGAGATGGTGGTACTATATGGATTACCTAGATCCTTCTAATTTCACCAATTTGGAGCCATTAAGGTTTATCTTACTTTTCTACATTGAGGTGGCAACCAAGGAACCCAACCACCATCTCCACATAATTTTTTTAGATGGGTCGGCTCAATTACGCAAGTCAATAATTGGGCTCTTGGACAAATTTTTCTTAAAAAGAAAAATTGTTGAAGAATATAAATAAATAACACGTTGAAAAAGTATAAGAAATCATAGTGATATATAGAGTGATATAAATTAAATTTTAATACAAACCAATTAATTTTATATAACATGATAATTCAACCATATTCATAGAGTCAATGTACATTTGGCCTTCTGCATAGCAATAAAGCCGGCCAAATAATGAACTAAGAGTCAAATAATTCTAAATTAGAGTTACACCTAAGTATTTTATAATGGATTTTAAGAATAGGTTGTCATCCATATTTAACATAAGATAATTGGCCAAACACAATTACACTATGGGTAGAGTCGGAGAGAAAATTATATAAAATATTACTTTTTTTTCAAAATTTTATTTTTTACTTCATTTTTTAGCTCACAAACATAATATTTTTTTTAATTCTTTTACATTTTAGCGACATATACTAAAAATATATTCAACATATACTAAAATTATATTCAATATATACTAAAAATATATTTAACATGCATCAAAATATATTCAATATATACCGCAAATATGCCATATTTTATAAATTTTGGCTATATATACAATTACGGGTGGAATCAAGAGGAGTCTTAGGTGGTCCATGGGCCTCTTTGGTTCATACATATATATACATATATACATATATATATATATATATGCATGTATTACATACATATATTACATATAATATATCTAATATCTAATATATATATGTTGTGTATATATTTATTTTTTTATGTATATTGAAAATATGATATTAATTATTTTTAAAAAAAAATAAATAAAATAGAAAAAAAATAAAAAATCAATACTCGCCAAAGTAAAAAATGAAAAGAACTAAGAGAGGTATAAATTGAAACTTTTAGGCTTGGACACTTTATTTTGAAAAAAATAACATCTTCCACTATATTTTTATAAATTTTTATTTTTTTACCAGAGATATTTTAGTAATTTTATTATAAACTCATTATAAACTGTATAAAATTTATAAACTCATTGTAAAATTTATAAACTCATTGTAAATTAATAAAAATCTGGTATTTTGATAAATATTTTATAAATTTTGATATTTTGATAAATATTTTATAAATATGATAAATTTAAAATTATTTTTAATTTTTCTTATATTCTTTTTTTATCAAAAGCCCTTTATTTTGTGCTAGCAAAAGCTCGTCAATAAATAGAATCTGGGCTTAGCTCAATAATTTGTTAATAATTTGGAGTTTTTTTAAAAATACTCAAAAATATAAAAATATTTTTAAAAATATATTATGTTGATATATATTTAATATATTAAAAATATACTCTATTTTCAAAAGTATATATTAAATATATCAAATATATACTAAAAATATATGATATATTTTTAAAAAAATATTAAAAAATATGCTATAAAGTATAATTTTCTATAATAATTTTCACTCACATTTATAATGTGAAAATTATTCTAATAAGTTTTGGCTATTTAACTATTAGATATTACTCGTTCCTCATTTTCTCTCTCAAAACTTTCCTTTCATCATTTCGTTTTTTATAATTTTTATTTGTTTCAATAAATATAAATTTTTTCTTTACATAATAATAATATATACTTTTTTATTTTTGTTTTTTTATTGTCTTTTATGGAATTTGTTTGTTGTTCCTCTGTGGAAGTATTTATTCTCTAATTTTAAGAGTTTGAATTTATTATTATTATTATTATTATTATTATTATTATTATTATTATTATTATTATTATTATTATTTTCTACTTCATATCCTACTTTGTTGTCACTGGAAGAAGCTCTCTACATGCTAATCAACCCACAAGTATGATAAGAAATGCAAATTGGTAGTCTTATTAGGAGATTTGAAGACTTATTCACAGTTACGACTTGGGTCATATACTCGTATTAGTTGAAATTTTTAGGAATTATGGTTTTTTAGCATAAATTTTATTGTTTAAGAAAAAAGTTATAGTTTTGTAAATTTTTATTTACATAATATTTTTGTGATTTTTCTTTCTTAATTATTCTTGCAAATTTTTCTAAGAATAAATTTAGAAAGAATGACACGCTCAATCATATTTTTAAATTTTTTTATTTTTTACAAAGGGTATTTTAATTATTTTATTATAAATTCATAATAAACTCATTATAAAATGTGTGAAATTTATAAATTTATTATAAACTCGTTGTAAACTAATTATAAATCCATTGTAAACTCTTTGTAAATTAATAAAAATATAATATTTTAATAAATATTTTATAAATTTTGATATTTTGATAAATATTTTATAAATATGGTATATTTAAAATTATTTTTAATTTATTTTATATTTTTTTTATCAAAAATTCATAAATTTATGTGAAACAGGTCTGTTAATGATCTAATGAAAAAATAACATCCGTCACCATATTTTTAAAATTTTTATTTTTTTAACAGAAATATTTTAATTATTTTATTATAAACTCATAATAAACACGTTATGAACTGTGTAAAATTTATAAATTTATAATAAACTTACAATAAATTTATTATAAATTCATCATAAATTTTTTGTAAACTAATAAAAATTTAGTATTTTAATAAATATTTTATAAATTTTGATATTTTAATTAATATTTAAAAATAATTAATTTAAATTTTTTTTTAATTTTTGGCACATTTTTATCAAAAGTTCTAATCTAATCTCTTTAACATTGACAGTTCCATTTCTAACAGCGACTCGGAACTCAGCTGTCAGCCAGCACCACAGCTATTGAACAATGATGGTACACGTGGAAAATACCAAAATAAAATAAAGAAACTAAAACAAACCAAAAAATTAAAAAGTTCAAGAAACACACAGCCGTTACGTAAATCTGAAGAAAACCCAATTACATGTAGGCACGTAACACCGTAGATGGATAAACGAAAGAAAAAGCAGAGAAAAAGGAATAAAGTTCCACAAAATTCCTTCCGTATCATAATTTGTAAAGATGAAATTGGTAGAGAAGAGGAAAGCAGAGGAAAAAAACCCTCTCTCTCTCTTTCCATTTTATTGATCTCTTGAAAGCAAACGAAGAGAGGAAGGAAGAAAAAGAGAGCGCTATAAATAAATAAACAAATAAACAATTAAAAATTGAATAAATTGGGTACTTGGAAAAACCCTAATTAAGTTTGTGAAATTAGGTTGTTGAATTTGGGGATTTTGTGAAATTAGGGCTAGATCGGTCGATAATCGGTGCTGCATGAACAGGAAGAGGTGGTTGAAAGAGGAAATTAGGGTAGAGGATAGATAGCGGAGAGAGAGAGAGAGAGAGAGAGAGAGAGAGAGAAGAGAAAGAAGGAAGAGAAGAATAGAAACTATGTCTGCCATAGTGTGCGGGAAGAGATCTTTTTTCGAAGAATTGACAGTAACAAGCCCTCCCGTTTCCAAAAGAATCCGTTGCTCTTCTTCCTCTCCTGTTCGTTTCTCTCCTCCAAGGTCTAATAACGCTGTTTCTGTTTCTTGTCCTTCTTCTATCTACTGTTCTTCTTCGCCTTTGATTGACAAACTCCTCGCTCTTTTCCCTGATATGGACAAGCAGGTTTGGTCTTTTTTTTTATTTCGATTTATTTAATTTAATTTATTGGTTGGTTAATTGCTTGATTGTTCGATCGATTGATCATTTGAATTCTTAAAATTTCATTTGGAGGATTTGATAATTTTTGTTATTTCAGAAAGCAAATTTTTTTTTGTTCTATTTTTCAATTTAATATATATATTTTTAAATTGTGTTAAAGTATTTAATCATTTTTATTTGTTTTTATTTCATTTTGTGTTAAGAGGATTTTTGCTAGCAACTAAAGATTATTTTTTGGATTTTGGGTTTTGGAATTTTTAATGTATCTCATTTTATTATTAAGGCAGGTTGTTAACTGTTTGTATTATAGATCATTGAAAGAGCACTTGAAGAATGTGGCGATGATCTGGATTCAGCAATCAGAAGTTTGAATGAGCTTCGATTGGGTTGTGCTGATAACAACTTGGATTCTAATGTTGTTAGATCTGATGTTCTCCTTGAGGCTAATGTTCAACCACAAGGTATGTATAGGAAACTTTTTGCATCAGCTTATTGTTGGGCTGTGATCATGTGTTCATGTTTATCTAATGGATAAAATATATTTAGTCCGGTCTGAAAAAATTGATGAAGTCACTCCTGCTTGTTGAGAAAGTAATTAAATAATTGCTCGAGTTTCATTTGTCATATTATTTAGTCATTGAAAGTCTATATGAAGACTGTAATAACACTCATTTACATCTAAATTTTCCATCGCAAAATCAAATTTCTTTATCAAAATTGGTCTATTACTATTATTCCTAAAATCTATCACATTTGTTAATAAATTTGGTATATGCGGTCCCAGCATGGCAACTTACAAAAGTTTAAGAGATTATGTCTACCTTTTTTTTGTTAAATATTAGAGATAATAAAAAAAATATAAGACATTTGGAAATCAACGAGTGCCTGTTTACAGAGTTAGATTATAAAAAATATAAGACATTTGAAAATCAATGAGTTCCAGTTTACAGTGTTCTTAATTGGAACTCAATAAAAACAGCCCTGATCTCCTTTGCATTACAAAATAGCAATATTCATAAATGATTAATGACCAAACATAAGCTCTTCTCTAACAAAGAAAAATGTCAATCATACAAGAAAAGAAATAAAAAAAAATAAACGTCATAAAAATTGTTTGTTGAATTGTCCTGTAATTTTCATTAATTTTAGTTGGAAAAGCAGCTTGCATATGCCATCTGTCCTATGCTTGCATACCCATCAACCATAAATTAAAAGCCTCCCGTTCTTGATTGCCTCACCATGCAAAGATTTCACATATTTTATCATAAATGTAAAACATGAGATTTTTTTGCACTAGTACAACAATCACCATGACTGCATGCGGAGCTGTGATTGTTGAGTGCAAGTGACAATGCATTATTTGCACCAGTACAATGGTCACAGAGTCTGCATGTGTTCATCAGTTTAATCCAAAGAATAAGCAGAAAAATCAAAATTAGTCCCTACAAATGATTGAGTCCAAATTGTTGCAACAAGTATTGTCCATTAACTCAACTCAACTCAACAAAGCCTTAATCCCAAGTCAAGTATTGTCCATTAAAAAAAAATCTCATCTCTGCTCTAGACTCTCTATATAGTGATGGGCTGGCTCTACCTCAAATTGTCTACATCAAATCATAGCCACTGTTAAGAAGTTAACTGTTGGGGTCTGATTCATGGACCATCTAAGACATAGGCCTCGACTGATTGGACATGATGATAAGTTAATAGTTATTTGAGGGTTGCTTGGTTGGAATCAAGAGGGAGAGTGTCAGTATTATAAAGATGCAGAAGAGGATTTATGATTGAAATTGAGATTATTAGGTTGACAGACACAGATGAGTGTATTTTTGGTATAAAATATTAGTTTCTTTTTTAAGTTTTTAAAATTTCTAATGGAAAGAATTATAAAAAAAATGGAAGGATTAAATAATTTTTCTGCATGAAACCTGAGGGACCAGTTAATTACCTTCTCAAAAAGCAGGATGACTTTATTAATTTGGTTAAACCTCAGGGAATAAATAGTATTTTACCCTTATCTAATTGCATTTTTTGCTTGTGCATTTTGTAAATTTATAGTTTTGTCCAGTTTTCATGTGATTTATGTGTTAACATGTATCAACTTACATGTGCTGGAAACCTTTCTGGATTTTCAGATACTCTGAATTGGTTGTACCATATTTAGTTCATTTGCTATAGAAAAGATAACACTGCTTGTGGTATAGATATTCCATGTTCTAGCAGATGACTGATTTTGATGCATCCTGTGGTGTCTACACTATTGGGGAATTTAATATTGTTTTTATTGTTTCTCTTTTTCATCCAAATAATAAAGCTTATTTTCTTGTCAGTTATGCCAGAAGCTTTATATACTGTTGTATTTGAACACTTTTGCATCTATTTTGTTCTTCAGTCACATCCCCAAACACCCCCTTTCTTCTCTTTTAACACCTCTGGAAATTTTCTAATTTGGCATCCTCTACCTTTATGCCTTACTCATTAACATTTAATAATGTTGGAACCTTTCCTGGTCTATTTGTTTTTCTTCTTTACATGTTTGCTGATATATTCAAGCATGTTTGGGTTGCATCTTAGCTTCCCTTAAAAACCATCTTGTTTGATGATATCATAAAATTTAGGGGAGTTGTGCATTTACCCATTGATATGTGCCTTCACTTGAGATGTGTAAAATGATTGGGGCTTGAGTGCATTTTTTTGTTATTTTAGTTCTTGGTTGCTGTCAAATTTCTCTTGATTTTGCCCTAGATGAAATGTGCATAGTATGATTTTAACTGCCTGAGGTGGTCTAGACTCTATAGAATCTTTCTTTGTGTGTATGAGATCATATATGGGGCATGAATAGCAATGATGGAGGATTGTAGACTATTTTCTGAGTATATTGGTGTCCAATTAGATTAGAAATCTTATAGTACGGTAAACCTGTTGAGGTTAGTAATAGGTAATTGTTACTTGGATTAAGTAAGCTGCTGTCTTGTATAATGATTAAACTGAGACTCAAAGATTGCAAAGCCAACTCAAAAAAAAAAAAAAAGAATATTGCAAGACTAAATTTGCTCAGCTTTTATTGGTCCCTGAGACCTTGACTTAGTCCTCATGTTCTGCATGCTAGCTGGTTGTACATTGGATGGAGATCATTTACTGGATACAGAGGGTGTGGAATCCATAGAAGTCTGTTTTCACCTGAAGAAAGGATAGTAATTAATAGGGTAGTCGTAAAACTAGTTTGATCTCTTAACCATTCAAAGAATCAAACTACAACAAATTGCTTTGTTGAGAAGAGTTCTGAAGTAGTTTGTTTGAAAGAAAATTGGTGGTTGAAAGTTGTTGAGATTTTCTCTGAACTTATATAGGCATCCGCTTGAACCTCAAAGAACTTATGATCCATTTTATTCGTGTCACATTTTTATTGCAACTTTCCACATGACCAATTTTAATTTATATCCTTACATCCCTCACCCTATATTTTCTTTTCCGTTAGAAAATGAAAAGTTCATTTCTGCTTTGAGATCATATCTTTGATTTGGTTTTTTGCTCCTCAAGGACTTGGCAGTCATGCTTCTTGTTGTCATCTTAATCTACATTGACCTATAAATTTGGAGTAACACATAAATATCATTTGAGTGGGTATTGGATTATTCATTTTACTCTCTTCAACAGATGGTTCTGTTTTCAAATAATACCTCATTGATTATGGTCACTTGTGAATTTTATTTTATATGTATTTCCTTAATTTGGCTGCAAGTAACTGGATGATTAGAATAAATGTGTACGATGTCTCAAAAGGAAATTTATGACAGTTAATTTATATTAAGCATAAGTTGATTAGAATTTATAGAGAATGAATTCACTAGCTAAATTTTTTCAGACTCGGTGCATTTCAATTTCAAAAACTGTATATGGAAAATGACAGTTTTTTCCACTGTTGTTAGAGGCCCAAAGCGCACTAAGGTGAAAAGGGTGCTGGAGCTAGAGGCACAAGTGCAATGCTACGCGTGCACCTTGTGGATGCTAGGCATGCACCTAGTGGATACTAGGCCCTCATTGATATAAAAAAAGATAAATATATATATATATATATTTCCTAGTTGAATAATAAGGTATAAAATAAATCCAAGTTACATTCACATCCATAATTTGGTATAAAATAGATCCTAATTACATTAACTCGTACATGTAAAAATTATATTAGATTGAGTTTATTTTTTATTTTATTTTTTTTTCATATAAGGAACATCTAATAATACAAAAATGTTTCAACTTTCAATAAAAAAGGCAATTTCAAAAGCTTCATATTTTATTAGGATTTTGTTAGGTATATTCAATTTTTGAAAATCTGGACCAAAATATCTACTTGGAAAAAGTCATTTTGCATTATCAATTTCCTTTTATGTGTTTTTTGTTCGTAGTAAAAAATGGGAAGTCTTTTTTTATTTGGTTTCAAACTTTCAATAGATAAGGCAAGGTCAAATTCCTTTTCTTATGAGGATTCTATTAGGAATATTCAATTTTTAAATATAAATCAAAATACTTGTTATAAGCAGTGAAATTCTGCGAAAAAATAATAATAAATCCAGGCTCGCCTAAGCCCAAGGCTGCGCCTCCAGGCCTGGAGGTTCCAAGTGTGTGTGTGGGCAATACATGCATTGCCTGGGTGTATCCAAGCACATAGGCTGTGCCTGATTGTGCCTTGAGCCTTGGAGTGCCTTTAGCAACATTGATTTTTCCCTTTATGTTGAGGACAAATTTGTCTATCAGGAGTGAAGATAATGTGCTGACAGTCATCCTTCACGATAATGCTGCATTATCCTTGCATTGCAACAGTGTACAAATGCCCCTTTCTTCTTGTAATATGTATCTGTTGGATCGTGTAATAATTACATCCATTTCTGTAATGCCGAGGCTGTTGTCCTAAATCCCTGATACAAGTACCTTGCAATCTCTTTACTGCTTGTCCATTATGTCATTTGCAGTTCCAATCAATTAAAACATGATTATAGGAATCACAATTTGACCGCAAATCGGTATTTTGTTTATAGTTCATATTTGTTTCTCAGTTGGCTGAACAATAGTTTGTTTCAGGCATAGCCACAGCTAATGCAGAAGCTCCACCAGCTGATGATCCATCGGCTTCAGCACAGCTGCCAATGGATGGTGCAGAGTGGGTAGAGCTATTTGTTAGGGAAATGATGAGTGCTTCCAATGTGGATGATGCTAGAGCTCGTGCTTCAAGAGTGCTGGAAGTTCTGGAAAAGTCCATCTGTGCACGTGCTGGCACAGAGCCAGCTAAAAGCTTCCAACAGGTTATTCATTCTTTGTTTTTATGTATTTCCTTCATTTTTTAATTTTCTTTTTTATTGTTTAATTATTATTATTATTATTATTATTATTATTATTATTATTATTATTATTATTATTATTATTATTTTGGGGGGTGGAGGGTGGGGGAAGGGTTCACAGATGTGAAAAATTCTGTGGTTTGGAAGGTAATGGCATGCTTGTTTTTGCTCCTCATAGGAAAATATTATGTTGAAGGAACAAGTGCAAGTACTGATTCAGGAAAATGCCATTCTCAAGCGAGCTGTATCTATTCAGCATGAGCGTCAGAAAGAGTATGAAGATAGGAGCCAGGAGTTGCAGCATCTGAAGCAATTGGTATCCCAATACCAGGAACAACTGAGAGCCTTAGAGGTTGAACTCAAAATTCCAGAAATATGTGTACTCTTTGAGCGTCTTGGGTGGAAGCTTATCTGGTTTTTCTGTTCCATTTAATTGTATTTTAGTTGCAAGTAGCCCTTCTTTTTTCTGGACTCCGATGTAATGACCTATTTTATATGTGACGATCTACCAGGTGAACAACTATGCATTGACAGTGCACCTGAAGCAGGCTCAACAAAGCAACTCAATCCCAGGTCGTTTCCACCCAGATGTCTTCTAGCTCGAGTCACTCAAGATGGGTTCTACCTTATTGGTATTATAGTATATAGGATAGGATCCCATTTAAATTTATCTGGTTACAAAAATGTCATTTTATTTTCTCTTCCCTGTATGAACGGATGGCAGGCTGCAAAAACAGAGTCATAGTTATTATTTGGCTTTAGTTTGCAAATTGTGTTTGATGTTAAGAAACATTTGTAGGGTTCATACCCCACAGGTCAATAATTTATATGGGTTGATTTGTATAGATATGAAAGGAAAGAAGGGTACCTCTTGGGTGTCCAGTTTATTCAAATTCTCTATTTTTAATCAATTTTAATTTTTTTTTATTTTTATACCATGTTTATAACGAATTTAAATTATAAAATTTATTTATAAATAAATTTTATATTTGGTATGATGTAATTTAAAATAGGTAATTTAATTAAATTTTTTTATAATTTTATTTTGAATAAATTTTAAATTGAAAATTTATTTACTCTTTTTTTTAAATATATTCATATTATAATAATATTATGTTTAAAGTTTATTTAAAATAATTTTTTTTTAAATTTATTGATATAAATTAATAATAATGTATTTTTTGATTAGATAATTATTGTATATGAATATTTTATTTTTTAATATTAAAAAAAATATTTTTTAGTTTATATGAATTTTATTAATTGAAATTATTATATTTTATTTTTAATAATTTTTTTATTTAAAATAATGAATTATTTTTAATATAATTTTAGATGAAAATATTTAGATTTAAAAATTTTTATTTCATTAAATTTTTATTTATATTTTTTTATATTCAATTTCACAAAGGTTATATATATATATATAATGAGCAATTTTTAAAAATTTTAATTGATTATTAAAAATAAAAATTTAATAAAATATTAAGATAAAAATATAATTATTGATTAAGTTAAATGAGTTAGCTTTAAAAAAATTAAAAATCAATAACATAATTTTAATAAATATTAATTTTAAAATTTTAAAATAGAAAAATATAATAAATTTTATGAAATTAACATAGTGAAATAGAGAAAAAAAATAAAAGAACATAGTAGGAGAAGGGGGGTAAAAGTTTATTCTGGGTAATTTTGCAAAGAAAAAATAAGTTATTAATTTGTGAAATTCATTTGCAAATTTTATGTATTTTTGTAGAATTTAGTTTACACTAATTAAATTTTATATATTTCAATTCATAGAATTAGAATAAATAAAAGATTTCATTCCAAACAAGTAATTTTTAGAATTGATACATAAAATTTTATATAATTTATTTATTTCAAATGGGGTGTTAAACCTACAAAACCATTTTTTCCTTCTAATTGTGGATGATGTTTGTTGGCAATAGCTGAAAATGATATTCTCGATATAGATTGTCTATTTTGTCTGTTTGGATTCAACTTCTAAATATTTTGAATTATATTTTTAGTATTTTAATTGTTTTTTCAATAAAAATATTTTTTTTATTGCCAATATGAAGAAAACTATACAATATACCCTCTCCAAAACTCTGGCATCAGATCATCCACCTTACAACATGCTAGATCATTAGATTGCAAAATTCTATATACAATAGACAGCTAAATCAAAAACGTCACAAAGAACAAGCCTCAGCAAAACAAGCCAACTAACTCAAATCAGGGATCCGATCTACCAAACTCAAGCAAGAAGCCAACAAAAAAGCAGACCACTATACAGTGTAAGTTCAATTAATGATCCAAACACAACCAACATCAACTAGCCAATCAAGTAACCAACTGAACAGATCAAGCTACTGCACACCACAATCAACATCTTCAACACATTCTGCTTCTGCAAAATAAGTGCCAGTTGTGGAACCAAGAATTGGAGCTAGGTGTAAATTTTTCAAATAAAAAAAATTATAGGCGAGTTGAAGATAAAATTGAACATTTATTATTATTATAAAATTTAGATTTTGTTATAAATTACTATAAAAAAAACTTTTCTACTAAAATTTTATATTATTTATTAAATTTTAAAACTTTATTGAATTTTTTACGTCTTTTCATTTTAATTTTTATATCTATTAATTTATTTATATGATTTTATTATATTAAATTTTATACAACAAGAATAAACCCTTAATCATATGTCTTTTCATTTTAATTCTGAGATATATTAATTTATTTATAGAATTTTATTATATTAAATTTTATACAACAACAATAAAGTCTTAATTTCAAGTTAATTGTGGTCGGTTATATAAATTCTTTTTTTCAACTTAATTCGATTTAGAGCTACCTTTTCTGATAAATTTAAAACAGGAATATTATTTTGTATAATTTTTTTCCAAGTTAGTTTATGTCTACACCTATCTGTCATGGCTATTTCTACTTTAACTAGTTCAGTTTTTCTGATCGGTGCATTTCTAGGTCTGTGTTTCATATGACCAAACCATCTCAACCTATGTTCTCTTATTTTATCCTTGATAGGCGTTAGTCCCCATTTTTTCTCTAATATACTCATTCCGGATTCTATCCATTATAGTGTGTCTAGACATCCGTCTTATTATTCTCATCTCTGCAACATGCATTTTACTCATGTGTTGTCATTTCACAGCCCAATACTCACTATCATACATCATCGCATGCCTTATTATAGTGCAGTAGAATTTTCCTTTCAATTTAACTGGTATCTTTCAGTCATATAACACTCATATAGTACTCATCTACTTTATCCAACCAGTTTTAATTATGCGACTTACATCTTTTTCACAACCTCTATCCTCTAGAATAATAGAGCCAATATATTTAAAATGAGTACTATGAGGTACTGCTACTCTGTTTAAAATAACTTTGCCTCATTCTCTATTCGCATTATTAAATCTACAATGCATATACTCAGTTTTAGTTCTACTTAACTTAAAATCCTTTGATTCCAAAGTACTTATCCATAGTTTCAACTTTTAACTTACTTCAGCTAGGGTCTCATTTATAAAAATAATATTTTATATGACCAAACCATCTCAATCTATGTTTTCTTATTTTATCCTCGATAGGCGCTACCCCTTACTTTTTCTCTAATGTACTCATTCCAAATTCTATCCATTCTAGTGTGTTTAGACATCTATCTTATCATTCTCATCTCCATAACATGCATCTTACTCATGTGTTGTTCTTTTATAGACCAATACTCACTACCATATATCATTGCATGCCTTATTGCAATGCGGTAGAATTTTTCTTTTTTAATTTAACTGATATTTTTTGGTCACATAACACTCATGTAGCACTCCTTCACTTCATCCTACCAGCTTTAATCCTGTGGCTTACATCTTCTTCACAATCTCAATCCTCTTGAATAATATAGCAAATGTATTTAAAATGAGTACTATGAGGTACTTCTACTCCATCTAAAATAACTTTGCCTCATTTTCTATTCGTATTATTAAATCTACAATACATATACTCAGTCTTAGTTTTACTTAGCTTGAAACCCTTTGATTTCAAAGTACTTTTTTATAGTTCCAACTTTTAACTTACTCCTGCTAGGGTCTCATTTATAAAAATAATATTTCAAATGAGAACATTAATTTTATCTAATTAATAATTAACTTGTAAAATTCTAGCATTAATTTAAATATCTAACCACAAAATCTTAAATATGTACTAATTAAAAATAATAAAAAACGTATATGGTGCAAAAAAACCAATAATATATTTTCCCTTAGTTTTCCTTTCAAATCAACCAGCCTCTCTTCTTCATAGTAGATTAAACCAGTTAAATTTGCATTTCTGAAGTATGCGCACCCAAATATCTTTGCTGAACTGATAATAAAATATAGATGCTCAATATTTTGAGGATAGCTCCAGAAGGAATTGCATACATTATCTTTGATCATTTTCTGTTTGAAGAGTCTCTTTAACATATAAACTTCTTTTTAAAGCCAGCCATACAATAAAATTGTACCTCGTATTACTTTAACTACCTTATACATTACTAACTTGAACCAAGGAGCTGGGCGACCTTTTATTTTAAAGGCCTCCCATGCTCTCCCTTTTATATGTGTAGTTTTCAACTTTGGTCAATGACCATTTAATGCGATCTTTTTGATCTCCAATCATTATGTATAATCCCACCTCCTGCCAGGTCAATTTCATTTAAAGGATTAGGCAGGCACTAAGGCTCATTCTTCAATAAATTCTTGACTCTTGCATCTCTTAGAATATTTGTATTCTCTCAGTTGAGGTTTGAGAATTTTTCTGTTAGACTCACCCCCTAAGTTGTAGGTACATAGTGGCTTGAATTTCCCTTGACTTTTAACAAATGTTTCTAGGCTCAACTTGCGTGTAAGGCTTTGTGATGTCTCAAAAACTCATTTTATTCATCTTATTCTTAATCACCCAAGTTGTCCACAAAGACTACTTTACACAAACTGAATTCCATGGCCAATTATAGCCTCAATCTCTTTAATAACCAAACCACTTCATATTTTGGCTTGCACACCTCACTTCATAGGCATCCGCTTGAACCACAAAGATTTGATGATCCATTTTATTTATCTCACATTTTTATTACAACTTTCCACAATAGGATATATCTCCCTACATCCCTCCCCATATTTTTTCATTCCCAATAGAAATGAAAAGTCTATTTCTGCTCTGCAATCATATCTTTAATTTGGTATTTAGCTCCTTAAGTTCTAAAAGTAGCTTCTAAAAATATTTTAAACTGAACATTAAATATATGCTAAAGAAAACAAAGAAAAATCACAAAGCATTTACACATACTAGGAAAAACAATCAAAAGTCACTTTTAAATGATATGTATTTTTATGATGTGGTATTTGTATGAAATTAACATAGTATAGTATTGATTACAAATTCAATGTAAAATAAAACAAGTTAAATCCTATCCTTCAATTTTTCAGCTTTTCAAAGTGGATTTTGCTTTATCAAAGTATGACAGCCAATTTGTTAGGAAATCAAGGAGATCACTGCAAACAAAACACGCAGTGGAAAAAATTTTGATCTTTGATTTCCCATCAAGATCCATGCTGTTCGTTTAATTCGACAAAAGTGTTCAAAGAACTAACCTGTTGATGATTCGAAATTACAGTTTGGAAGAGATGCCTCGATCGTGAAACACCCTCTATCGCGTATCCACACGAATGCTACCGTCTGGAGTGCTAGCTCTCTGCAACGGCGAAGGCTGAAAAATGTTTTCTCTAAAACGTATTAGGGTTTCTTTTTCGTTATCTTTTCTATTTTCTAAAGTTACCTCTATCGAGACTTAACGTCTGGAGTGAATATAATCACTCCAGAATCCAATTCGAAATTGGATAAGGTAAGTCAAATTCAGAATCCAAATCTAATTAGGATTCTGAATATATTATCTAATAATATATATAATTGGATAAGGTAAGTCAAATTCAGAATCCAAATCTAATTAGGATTCTGAATATATTATCTAATAATATATATATATATAAACGAAAATAATAATAATAATAAATATTAATATCTAATATTAATATTATTAATATTATATCCAGCCCAAAACGCATTCTTGTGTGTGACCCGATAGGCCCATATTAATTGGCAGTCAATTTAATCTCTATTAAACCAACAAGTCATAATTGGCCTCTAGCAAGGCGTTACAACTACCCAATTAATATAAGGAATGTCCAATTTGCCTAATAATAGTACATGCATTAATCCCTTTGTCACACGATATCTAGCTTGAACATAAGTCATGGTCAACGTCATACTTATATTGTCCAAGCTTATGATTACTCGATCTCCAAGTAGACTGATAAAAACAAATGAAATTGATCACACTATCAATTCATTTGAGCATGGCCATGCATTTCACAGTCTCACTTATCGAGGGGCCCAAAAGATATCTCTCTCAAAGAGAGGGACAAATTCTATCTTGATTGTTCATTATCCTCTACATAATTTCTATCATTTATGATCATAACCTTTATTACTATCTAGTTACGGATAATGTTTGATCATGTCAAGATATAATAGTCCTTATATTGGAAACTATGACAATCTCAAGTCAAAGAATTAATACATAACTATCATGAGATTTACTTATGACACTAACCCATGTAGTAATCTCATGATGGGTCTATCCAATACATTGTTCTCTAACAAGTATCTATGAAATTGATTTGTATCACTATACACATAACCATCTGATGATTATCAAATCAATGTTCATACTGGTTAAGAATTATTTTTTATCTCTATAACAATAATAAACCAGGGACAAATATCAAAATTGTGTAACATGCAAACAAACAATAATGATAATAAAACCTCATTTATTAATAATGAATATATAACATAAAGATCCAAATAAATGGCCTAGGGCACATACACTAACACAATTAACTTCAAATCAACGTTGCAGCCATGTTCTTCAGGGTAACGATGAGATCCACAAAACATGTTTCCACAGCGATAGTTGAATCCCAATAATCCAAGCTTTTTGTTACAAGGTGAGCACCGATTCTTCTTTGTGCTCATCTTCGTCACGGATTCATTTTCATCAGCCAAGGAAAGGTGAGCCATTGAAGAAATCAATTGTGAATCACAAATAGTTTTTATGATTGCATTGCCTTTGATTATTGGCTTTTGCATTTGGTATTCACTAAAACACTTGGAGCACAAATTGAGATTTTGTGTTGTTCCATAGAAGCCGCAACCATTAGCACAGAGCAATTAATCCATGTTTTTCTTCTTCTGTGTTTGTCACTTCCTTTTTCTATTTCTTTTTGTTGCTTACGTAGGTTGTTAGAATTTCCAATAATGAAAAGAATTATGCTGGTTTGGTATATATATAGAGATCAACTTCTTTAACATTCTTTTAGCATTTAGATTATGTTTCCTTCTATGATTTGGAAATGTATATATATAAGGAAGCCTTTTGAACTAGTCTAGTTACATATTCTCCTATTTCCACTGAGATAATTTTAACTTGGAAGAAATCCTTCCCTGTTTAGTATTTGGATAAAAAAAAAGTCTAACATTCATCCAGATTTTATGGCATACGTATATAAGAGTCACAAAGTTTTCCTTTATGCTGAGGGCATGCATATAATATATATTAATCAGTTTGTATAGTATAACAAAAGAAGAAAGGAAGGGAAAATGAGAGAGAAAATGAAGAGGGAAGAAAATTTTGACTATGAAAAATAATCACAGCTACTTTTTTTTAATATATATATATATATAGGTTAGAGAACAATTTTAATTCTATTGGTAGTGTTTGATATTTTAAAAATAAATAAGTCATTATGGTGGACTCTCTTTGTATGAATAAATAAATAAATAAATAAAGACGTGCTACATACATTTTTTAGCAAAGTTCATTCTCTGTCTGATTCACTAATATCATTGAAATTTTCTCTCTTTTTTTTTTGGAATTTTTGACCCATTTTTTTAACACGTTTGTCTTCTTTTATTAATGTTTGATTTCGTGATGTAAAACTCAAAATTAATAAGATGGTAGACTGTTAATTTGACTATGATTTTTTTTTTGTTTTCTCTTCTGAAAAGAAAAAAAACTTCAAATCTTGAGTGTAATTAGCCTTGTAATGCATGTTTTTATATTCAAGAGGAGAAAAAGAAAATCTGATCATGTAATTTTTTTTTCATAGGATAGATGTATTTATGGTTTGTAATAAAAAAAAGCAACAAAAAAAATAAGAAACAAAATAAAATTAATTATTCAGCCTATTAAGGTCATGCATCAAGTTGAATGGCAGTGAGTTGAAACTCAATGTAATACGACCCTTTGGAGTGTTCCTTGACTAAAAAGTTTGGTTTCTTTCTCTCCAAAGACTTTCTGATTTTCAGCAATAAAGTGTTAAGACAAGAAAATCCCAACGTGGGCCCAAAAGAAATCTCAAGTATTTTGAGACGTGATTAAAGTCAAGTGTAGTGCAATAATTTTAAAGCTTCCTGAAGAATTGGACAAGAAGTTATATTTGAAGTTTTTCATTACGTAATAAATTGTGGCTTTTTTGTTGCCACTAGCCATTTTAGAACCTATAAGTTAGAAAAAGCCGTTAATTCCTTTTTGTATTTTAACATTGTTTATTCAATAAAAAGGCAAGCTTATTCATATCAAAATTTCAGTAGTTTATTCTAGCCCAAATTAGAATTCTACTAATTAAGAAATCTTGTTTTGATTGGGACCTAACAATGGTTTCAGAGCATGTCAACAAACAAAGAAAGAATCGAGAATATAGGAGCTAGTCTTCAAGGACTTCACGACAACTTGAGCAAGATGGAGTTGGGTGTTAACGATAAGCTACACCAACTAGAAGCTACCATCAACAAACTTTATGGTGTCTTGCTCACGAACACATTAGAAAGTTATGTTCAAGACCACTGTGGCTAGAACTCGAATGGGCGTAGTTGAGAGAACCCTACATCTGGTCGGCCCATGTTCTCCTTCAAATTCTCTGAGCTGGAATTTTCTAGGTATTTTGGCAATGACCCAACCAAATGGTTCACACATGTTGATTAATTCTTCGAATACCAGGGCACTCTAGATACACAAAAGGTGTGGTTCGCTTCCTTTCACTTAGAAGATGAAGCAAATTAGTGGCGGCGATGGTTACACATGACATATAAAGAGGAAGGGAAAGAAATTACATGGGACATCATTATGGAAGAGTTATGGTTTTAATTTTGTCCTACAGATTGCGAAGATTTTAATGAAGCTTTATCCAAAATTTGATAAACTAGGTCACTTATAGAATACCAGAAAGAATTTGAAAAATTGGGCAACCGCGTTCAAGGTTGGACTCAAAAGGCATTAGTGGGGACTTTTATGGGTGGTTTGAAGGCAGAAATTGCAGATGGAATACAAATTTTCAAACCAAAGACCTTTTTTGATAAGGTGGTTTTATTATTATAATTTAAATGGGGAAAAACATATTTAGGGGATGAAAACTACCCAAAGTATCCAAAAAGATCCGAAAAGCCCAACCTAGAACATCCCAAAAATATGTAAAAAAGTCCTAGAACAAAGTCTATCAAAGAAAATCAACAATAGAGTAGCTAAACACATAACATAATGTAGAATCACAAATCCAACCAAGCTTTAAGTTTTGAGTCTCTGGAGGTGCCGGATTTATCAAGTTGGTCAGCGACAAAATTAGCTTTGCAGAATGTGTGTTGGAATAAGGACACATTCATTTTTAACAGTATTGCATCAATCTCACATTTGATGTCTCTGAATTTCCAAGGAACACCATCAATAGAAGCATTGACCCAAGATAAAGCATTTATAGAATCTGACTTATTTATTAAGTTTTTGTTTCCAATATCCTCCCGAGTGTATGAGAATTTGAGAGCAGCCAGAATTACTCTAAATTCTACCTCATTTGAGTCCATCACCCTAACATAATGGAGAAAACTACTACAAATATACCAGAGGAGTTCCTTAGAACACCACCAACTCCTGTATGCCCAGGCTTGCCAAAAGCAGACCCATTAATATTCCATTTTAGGGAGTCAATATCTGAAGGAAACCAATTTGATAAAGCTCTAGGATATTTTTATAGTTTCCCAGTTCTTAACACAATTAGATGATAATAAAAATTGATTCACCGTGTAAGGGAACTGTGGGGAAGATGAAGACGTCCAAGAGGATAATCTAATTAGGATGGTGTCAAATAGTTTTTGAATGTCTAAGGTGTAGTTGTTGAAGACAATATTATTTTTTTCCAACCAAATAGACCAAATCATATCAAAAAAAGAGAACCATACCTTTTTTTGCAAATTTACCAGAAGCAAAGCATTCCCAATGTGTGAAGAGTGATGCAAGTGATTTTGGTGAGCACCAAGATTTCTCCCACCACGCAATTAATTTAGACCAGATGGTCCAAGATATGTGACATGTAAGCAGCAAATGATCAATGTCTTCTATGCCACTGCAACAGTGGGCAAACATTATAAGTTGGATCCAGAAGTCCAATATTAACCAGATTATTCCTCACATTTATTTTACCGTGTAAAGCTTGCCAAGTGAAAATTGCTACTTTTGGTGTTGCAAGTGATTGCCAAATGTCAGACCATGGAAATTGTTGAGTAGTGATATTAGATGAAGTCAACTGATCATGCATTGATTTAACAGTATATTTACCCAATTTATCCAAGCGCCAGATAGGTTGTCTTTAATAGAATGTTTGGGGTGGAAATGCTTGATTAGTTGTAGGAGAGAGATCAACAAATCAGCCTCCCATGCAAAAAGTTCTCTACGCCAATCTAATTTCCAGTTCCAAGTTCCTTCGACCCAAATTCTGGCCTCTATAACTTTGCAGTCTTGATGTCGAGCTAGGGCAAATAATCTTAGGTAAGCCTGTTGGAGGGTAAATTGTCCTACCCAGGAATCTTTCCAAAATCCGATAGAGGACCCCGTACCTAGCCAGTAGTAAAATCCTGCAGAAATGATTTCGCGATAGGGCGTGTGTCCCCATGTTGCTTTAATAATATCTCTTCAAAGGCCCATTGTTTTCTTGCAATCAGAAGGAGAATGAGGTAGGATCATACCAAATTTACCAACGATTACCTTAGTCCATAGAGAATCTTTCTGATCAATCAAATTCCACAGGCACTTAAAGAGGAGGGCCTTATTTTTTGCAAGAATAGAACCTATTCCCAATCCGCCTAGATGCTTTAACTTTTCAATTGTATCCTAACTTATGTAATGCAATTTTCACTTCCCATCCATCCCATTCCAAATGAAGTTTCTTTGAATCTTAGTGATTTCTTCTGTGACTGCTTTAGGCATTCTGAATAAAGAATGTAGTATAGGGGTAAGCTATTAAGTATCAATTTAATCATGGTCAGTTTCCCAGCAAAGGATAGGCATCATGCTTTCCATGAGGCTAACTTTTGCTTAAGTTTATGAATGATGGGTTGCCACGTAGCTTTGGAGCTCGGCTTTGCATCCAAGGGGAAACCCAGATAATTAATGGAGAGGCTAGCTTGCTTACAATTGAGGCATTTTGTTGCTGCTCGATCCCAGCTTTCATGCATATTAGGCCTACAATGACGCTCTTCTGAAAATTGATTTTGAGCCCAGAGATATATTGAAAGCAATGCATGAGAAATAAGGCATCGTAGTTCAGCAGGGCAAAAAATTACCATGTCATCGGCAAACTGTAAGAATGAAATGGGCTCAGCCACCCCATGTATAAGTATGCCGTGGAGTAGTCCCAAGTTGGCTGCTTTTTTTAGAATCATCCCAAGACCTTTAGCAGCTAAAGCAAATAGTAATGGCGACAACAGATCACCTTGGCAAATGCCTTTTTACATGTGAATAAACTGAGTAGTATAACCATTTACCAAGATTGACAATTGATTATCCATCATACACCCCTGCATCCATTTAATCCAACACTCTCCAAAACCCATGCAAGCCATAACATTTGAGAGATAGTCCCAAGAAACTAAATTAAAAGCTTTTTCAAAATATAGTTTGATGAGAGATCCACGAAGCTTTCTCTTTTTGCATTCGTCAATAACTTCATTAGCAACTAATATGCTATCAAGAATATTTCTGTCTTGAACAAAAGTGGATTGGCTACCACCAATAATCTTAGAGGCGACAGATTTAAGCCGAATGGCAAAAGCCATGGCTCGGATTTTATAGACACCATGTACAAGGCTAATGGGGCAAAATTGCTTTATAGATTCAGCACATTCAACCTTGGGTATTAATACTAGAAAAGCCTTTTTTATAATTTGAGGTAGCTTCCCCAACTCCTAAAAGTTATGCATAAGCTCCATTAAAAGATTGCTGCTCAAGTGCCAGAATTTTTGATAAAATAGCATATTAAAATCGTCGTGGCCAAGAACCTTGTTACCATCACAAGCAAATAAAGCCTTTCAGAACTCATCAATACCAAAAGGTTTCTCAAGACCAGCTGCTAATTCAGGATCCAAATGTTGGAACAACATGCCATTTAATTGTGGTCGCCAGGAGATATTTTCCTGAAACAAGGTAGAGAAATAGTTAGCGATTGCATATTTAATATCACTTACCTCAATAAGAACCTTGTTGTTCGCTCACAAGAAACTTATGGAGTTCTTTTTTTTTTCCTAATTGTTGCAGATAAATGAAAGAAATGGGTGTTTCTATCCCCTTCTTTCAGCCATTGGATTCTTGACATTTGCCTCCAATACAATTCACTTTGCTTATGTTTGATCCATAATTATGCCCAAAGAGTTCACCTTCTGTTGAGAAGGGACAAATCTTGAGGAGTTGATTCAAGTAGTAAATCAATATCCTCAGTCTGGTCTTCCAAGGCTAATATGCTATGATCTATGATACCAAAAATGCTGCGATTCCATTGAACAAGCTTCTTTTTGACAAACTCAAGCTTTGATAGCTGTGAAGTAAAAGGGGCTTGTGTCCGCCAATTTTCAATCAACTATATAAAATTTTGGTGTGTAGACAACAAGTAAGGAAGCGAAAAGGTTTAGGTCCCCAATTCTGATTATTGGATTCAATTAACAGAGGACAGTGATCGGATAGTGTTTGGATCATCTATGTGTTTATGTTTAGTGTGATTTTATTGGCTTTTGATTAATTTTTCTTTTAATTTGTGTTTAAAGTTTATTTAAAGTATTTGATCCAGGATGAAGAATAAAATGATGGAGCTTTAATTCAATTTGATGGATTATTAAGGTGGAAAAATATGAGATACGGCTAAGACACTTCATGGCTTGGTCGTGTCCCTCATCCAAGGAAAGAGGCAGAAAAATTTGACAGAGCTTGACACAAGCAAAAGACACGGCCAAGCCATTGGCCATGTCACATGACACAGCCAAGACCTTGGCCGTGTCCCACTAAAAGAGCAAAGCAAAGACAAAGTGAAGCAAAGGCAGAAGTGGACACACCCAAGAGATACGACCAAGCCGGCCTTGGCCGTGTCCCATATGAAGAGCAAAGCAAAGCTAGAAGAACAATGGAGAACATACTCAAAAAACATGGCCAAGCCACTGACCGTATCATATGACACGACCAAGGCCTTGGTCGTGTTCCACTTGGAAAATGAAGAAAGAAATGAGGCAGCCATAGACACGGTCACATGGCTTGGCCGTGTCCATAAGAAATTGAGTGACACGGCTAAGCCACTCATGACTTGGTCGTGTCTTGTGAGAATTCTTTTAATTATTTACATGAAATGGGGGACAAAGTGGGAGACAACAAGTGCTATCTTTTAAAAAGAAATATTAAAAGAAGAAAAAGATTGCCTAATTCATCGGATGAAGACTTAAATAATGAAAAAGTGGGAGACAAAGTGAAGTGTGTGAGTTGGAAAGCATGCTTTGTATCTTAAGAAATTAAAAAGAATGGAAGAGGGATATACATATATACACATTTTGGGGGCTTGAAGGGGGAGTTCTCTCTTGGTTCATCATCTTGTTATTGGTCTTGAGAGAGACCAAGAACATCACCTTCTCTTCATCTTCCATTTCTTCCATAAATAAGATCTTTGACATTTTTGGGATAAAATTGGGTGTGCAAGCTCTTGTGAAAGTTAGGGTTTGAAGAAAGCTTGATTGAGGAGTTGGGGTCTTGAGAAAGTGACCATTCCATCTTTCAAGAGGAGAGCCATTGATTGAAGAAGGCTTGTTAGTTCTTCATCTTATTCAAGGTGGAGCTAGGAGGAAGATTAGAAGTTCAACTCTTAGCATTTAAAAAGGGGTTTTTATATTCTCTCTTTTAATTCATTTCTAGATTGTTATTGTTTGTTAAGAACATTAATATTTCAATGGACAATTGTGATTTGATTTATCTTGAGATGAATATTCATTTTAAATTGATGATGATGAGCTAAATTACTCATGCCTAGGGTTTGTAGTATATTTGATTGAATGACTTGATTTGATATTTCCATTAATATACCTTGTTACTAGTTAATTGTATTGGATTGAATGCTATGTTGATAGATTAGCTACCTATTGATCTCTAGATATCGAATGAAGGACCGAGAGGTAAAATTTGATATTGGAATTATGCAATCAACTATCCTAAGAATGAATTAGAAATATAAGTTGTAGGGTTTTATTAATTTGTAATTTCAAAACAATTGGTTGTTGTTAATTCATGAATGTGAAAACTAATGAATTGGTAATTAATAATTAAACTCAAGGAACAAATTAAAATGCAAGGTCATGTTAATGGATAATTTAAGAATTAAGCTTTGATTAAATTGATCTACAACCATAGGCATCATTCTTATAATTGAAATAATCTTGTACAACCATTACGCACATTCCTTTTAATTTTAATTGCTTTTCACCACTACTTCAAACATCATACTCTTGCTTTTAAATTTCTTGCTAATTAAACTGTTACAAAATATTTTCTTCATTGTAAGATGACCTTGGGGTAATCACCGTTGCTACAATTACCTCATATACTTGCGAGTGTCACTTGTAGTAGTAATAAGTAGAGCGCAACAGATAGACCTTTTCTAAGACCCCAAAGCGTAAGATTGGAAAAAAAAATGAGATCCATTCTTGCTGAACTAGGATTCTATCAATTCTTCTAGCACCTCTACTATTTGACCAGGTAAATTTACATCCCAAGAGCAGAAGATCAATTAGCTCGTAGTCATTAAAAAATTCCACCAGGTGTGCAGTTCCTCCAGTAGAGTGCAAACCAAAACTTCTTTCTTCGCTTTTGGTTACTTCATTAAAGTCGCCTATAACTATCCATGGATCAATCAATGAAAGTTTCAAGTTTCTAATTTCATCCCAGAGTAAATTCTTTCCAGGTTCATTATTTGGCCCATAGATGATAATAATATCACAATGAAAGGAGGGCGAAACCCAAGCCCCTTGAAGTGCAATCCAATTGAACCCTTTGGAGTGAGAGTTGCATGCGAATGATGATTTACACCATGACACAAGTATACCACCAGCAACATTATCAATTGACACCCAATCCACTTCATGAAGCCCCCAGATGGACTTGCAAATAGTAGGATTTGTAATGTTAATCTTCATCTTTGCTATAGCTACCAATTCTAAACCTTTCTTACGTACCCAGTTCCTAATAGCAATTCTCTTTACCTTGGCGCCAAGGCCCCTAATATTCCAGAACATCATCTTCATATGTTGTTAGGATCCACAATTGTATTAAAATCATTGCCAATAATATCTCTCAAGTCATGAGTAATTTTGTCTTTATCCGAGATGTTGAATAATCCCAAGCATTCTCCCACTTTCCATGTTTTATCTATCTCCAATTCTAGGGCCCCAATGTGTGTGGAGGTACTATGGTCCCAGTTATTCGGATACTTAACTCCACTAAATATTTGTTTAGCAGTAGTACGGGTCTTCGTTGGTCTGCACGCCTTGCTCATAATTTTGGTGGTCGGTATGGATGTTGGGTTATCAAGATTGTTCTCAAGGGGTAAATTTGAAGGGATTGGGTTATGTTTGGAGGTGCGCTTTTTGGATGTGCAAAGGGCAGTGACCATTGACAGCTTATTGATAGTGGTGGATTTTTTATTCTTTTGTATTTTTTTGGGCCTAAGCAAGGAGCTAATAGTTCTGTCAAGTAATTCCACTTCATCATGCTCATGATCTGATTCATAAGATAGTGAGGAATGTGTGGAGTTATTATTATGAGTTTGGGCCAGAATATGAGGTCTAGTAAGGCAGGAATGAACATCAGGGGTGGGATAAAAAAGGTTGTTTGATGGCCCATTAAAGTCCAATCTATTGGTGATAGATGGCCCATTAGAGCCCAATCCATTGGTGAGAGAAGCAGAAATAGGTATATCCACCTCGCCTTGTCTTTTGCTTGCTATCTCAACAGATTTAGGTTGTAAAGACTCAAAGTTAGGTGATTGTGGCATAGTGATGGCAATCTATGGATGTGTAAGCAACAAAGGATGGTGGCGGGTGCTTGGGTCATTGGCAGTGGGGGATAATTATTTAGGGGAAGAGGTAGTGCAACCATGCTCCAATAAAATATTTGCCTCGGTAATAGGAGTCACATGCCAATTTGGTGGAGCAGTCTCGGTGATGATGTTGTGAAGCAACGACGACGAGGTTGCAGTAGTTGCTATAATCAATCATCTAAAAGGCTAATTGTGGCTGGGTGTTTGGGTTGATGGTGAATAATAGAACTCGAAGCAGGAAATATCAGATCTTCGATGGAGCAGGGCTCTTCAGTGAGGTCAATGATGAAGTTCTCTTGGTCGATTTTGACATGAATCAACTCATGGATGCTTTTTTTATCAGTACATATCAAAATTCCGGCGCTGTCAAGACATTTTCAGTTGATGGTGTCTGGGTCCAGTTTAATATAGGAGCCCTATCTCCTTGCGATAGATGAGAAGAAACTTTCATTCCAAACGTGTATTGGCACTTAATCCAGCCTAATCCAAGTTAATCTGTCACCAGGTATGAACTTCTTATCCCATATTTGAATAGTGCTAAATCGATCGAGAATCCAACCTTGGTCATGGCAAAGAAAATCTTCCAACTCTTTCATGTCATCAAAAGTTAATAGAACATATTTCCCTCCCATAGGCACAACTTTGCATTTTGTGTTGCAGTTGTCGTTGAAGAAAACCTGCAGATTCTATAAGTGTTCATAGGATATGACCTTCCCAATTGCAGATGCATAAAGCCATGAGTTATTAATATCAGTAGTTGAAAAGGAAAGAAGTGGTTCTGCTCTCATTGTGCCGTTAGCATCGCATCATTTGCTGGATTTAACGATATCAACAAAAGATCATGCAGGTTGGTATAAATGAGGTGAGCTATGTCCATTGTGAGTTGAGACTGCCAGAGGCGAATCGGCTAATTTTACCCAAATTTTATGATTTCTGAAGAGGATTCCATTAGTAGCAAGGATTGCTCTGTTAGCTTCATGGATGGGTTTGTATTTGACCAAACCATACTTCACATCTGAGTGTCTTCTCAGCTTTTTGGGAATTAACACATCATATACTTTTCCAAATTTACCAAAGAGGTGGAACAACATTAGCAGCAGTATCCAGAGGAAGTCCACGAAAAGAGAGATGAATCTCTTTCGCCATAAGGTTCCCAAGCTATTGTTAGGTCGCTTGCTAGTGTCAAAAAATGTAGGAGAGAGAGTTAAGGTTAGGATTGATGGGTTAAGAAATGGGAGGTTGATAAGGAATATGTCTAGTTGGTTTGGGAGGTGGGGTGGTGGTGGCCAGGGGTTAGAAGGATCATCACCATGGTTTTCTCCCATGGTGAGTTAGCAAGCAACTAACAGTCGACAGACACTAGTTCAAACCAAAGACCTTAAAGGAGGCAATCATTTTAGCTCAGATGTAAGATGATCAGATGACTCGATAATGAAAATTCACTCAGACAATTGAAGGCCCAAAGATTGAATCTGTTTCACCAACAAATTCAACAAAAATTAAAGCGAAGCCTCTAGTGAAAAGTCTCTCTTGGGACGAGATGCAAAAAATACGAACACTAGGCCTTTGCTTTTATTGTGATGAGAAGTTTACTCCTGGGCATCGCTGTCAGAGGCCATAATTGTTAGTGCTAGAAGGCAACAATAACACTGAGAACTCATATGAGGAAGAAGATAAATACGACTCTGGTTTTCATCCTGAGATATCATTACATGCATTTTCTGGCTGGTCAGCTTACAAGACCATGCCAGTAATAACAAGTATTGGGCAAGTTAAAGTAGTGTTATTAATTGACAGTGGTTTGACTCATAATTTCATTAGCGAAAAAGTGGCTAACTTGTTACAGCTGCCTATGGTTCCAACTAAGCCATTTGATGTCAAGTAGCCAATAGAGGTGTCAAGGAAGATTTGAGAAGGTTTCTGTTCAGCTCAAAGGTATTATTTTCTCCCTCACTCTTTATGCTTTACCACTCATTAGACTAGACTTGGTGTTCAGAGTACAATGGTTGGAACAACTGGGAATGATGATTTGCAACTGGAAACAACTGGCCATGAAGTTCAAATGGGATAATCAAATTCACAAACTACAAGGTATAATTCAATGGCTATTCATTCAATCACAACAGAGACAATTTCCAATGAAGCACATTGTGAAGGGTCGATGTTTGCTGTTTGTCTCCAAACTATTAAATAATTGAGTTCAAATGAAGGCCACCCTAAGATGCTGAAGTTTCTAGCTAAATTTAAGGATTTATTTAAAGAGCCCAAAATCCTACCTTCACTAAGGGAAATTGAGCATTATAGCACATTGAAGGAAGGAACTGAGCCAATCAATATTCCCCCATAGAGGTATGCCTATTTTGAAAAAGTTGAAATAGAAAAATAGGTTCATAACATGTTAAAATTGGGGCTAATAAGACCTAGTACTAGTCCATTTTCATCCCCAGTCTTATTGGTTAAGAAAAAATATGGGACATGGCATTTTTGTACTGATTACCGAGCCCTCAATGCTGAAACAATTAAAGATCGATTTCCAATACCTGCTATTGATGATATGCTTGATGAACTCCACGGGTTTCTTTACCAAACTTGACCTTTGTACAAGATTTCATTAGGTATGGGTTCATTCATCAAATACTCATAAAACTATTTTCAGAACTCATAACGGCCACTATGAATATTTAGTTATGCCCTTCAGCCTTTGTAATGCCCCATCCACTTTCCAAGCAATTATGAATGCCATATTTCATCCTTAATTGTGAAAATTTGTAATGGTCTTTTTTATGAAATTTTAATAATTGGACCATGCATCTTGAACATGTTCATGAGGCTTTTGAAATATTAAGGCATCATCAGTTCTTTGTTAAATATAGTAAATGTGCTTTTGGCTAACTAGAGTAGAGTATTTGGGCCATATTGTGACTCCTCAAGGGTTTTAGGTGGATAAAAAAAATTAAAATCATGCTTCAGTGGCCTCGGCCTACTAATATCTCTGAGTTACTCAAATTTTTAGGTCTTATAGGTTACTATCGGAAGTTTGTGTGTAACTATGGCATCATTACTCGACCTCTTGTCGGCCTTCTAAAGAAAGGACAGTTCTGGTGGTCCAATGAAGCTGAGAAATCCTTCCAAACTCTCAAAGAGGCTATGACAACAACTCCAACTTTGGCCATGCCAAACTTTAATAAGCCTTTCATTATTGAATCATATGCCTCTGGAGATGGCATTGGCACAGTTTTCACATAATGAGGGAGACTAGTTGCATTCATGAGTTGATCTTTGGGCACTGACAAACAATCTTAGTCAGTTTATGCCAAAGAAATGCTTGCCATCATCACACCAATTCAAACATGGAGGCCATACTTTCCAGGGCAAAAGTTCTTCGTTAAAACTGATTAGCGCAACCTAAAGTATTTATTGCAACAATGCATAGCAACACCGAAGCAACAAAAGTGGGTGGCTAAGTTGCTTGGCTATGATTATGAAATCATTTACGAACATGGACTAGTGAATAATGTAATAGATGCATTATCAAGAGTGGTTGGCAGCCAAAAGCTTGATGCTTTATGTGTCTCTCAAACTTCATTACGGGATACAATAAAAAAAAAGCTCGTGATCATCCATATATGCAGAAAATTAGTTAATTAGCACTAAAAATCATGGTTAAATAGGTTGGTTTATTACAAAAATAGAGTGGTGGTTCCTCCAAATTCTTGTGTTGTACATTAACTACTAAGGGAATTTCATGACTCACATGTAGGAGGTCATTCTAGTGTCTTACGAACATTTAAAAGATTGGATCAACAATTTTATTGGCCTTCTATGTTTCAAAAAATCAAAGAATATGCGGCTTCATGAGATGTTTACCAACGAGTTAAATCTGAAACCTTGTTACCAGCAAGATTGCTTCAACCACTTCCTATTCAGTGCCAAGTTTGGGATGATATCACTAGACTTCATAGATGGGCTTCCTCCTTCTGATAGAAAAAATACCATTTTAGTTGTGGTGGATAGATTAAGCAAATAAGCACATTTCTTGGCCTTGACTCATCCTTTTATAGAAAAAATGTTTGCCAAATAACTTATTAAAGGGGTTGTTAAGTTACATGGAATGCCGCGATCTACATTAGTGACCATGATATGATGTTCATTAGTAATTTCTAAGGGGAATTCTTTAAAATGCCAGGCACAACTAAAAATGAGTTCGGCATATCATCCTCAAATGGATGGTCAATCAAAAGTTGTTAATCGCTATATTGAATAATATCTTTGGTGCTTTTGTCATTAACAACATCGCAAATGGTATACCCGTCTACCTTGGGCAGAATTTTGGTATAATACAACTTACTATGCTTCTACAGGGATGTCTCCTTTTGAAGTTTTATATGGTAGGCCTCCACCACAAGTACCCTGATATTTACTGTGTATGAAGTAGACAACAACCTCTCGAGATAATTTGCTAAAGCAACTCAAGATCAACTTAAGTGCAGTAAACAATAGCATGAAACAACAGGCTCATTTCGAGCATTGAGATGTTGAATTTTAGGTTAGAGAGTTAGTTTTCCTCAATCTTTATCCTCATCACCAACGATCAGTGTTCAAATATGCATATCAAAAGCTCGCTAGCAGGTTTTATAGGCCTTATGTAATTGAGGAAAAATTTGGTAAGATGGATTATAAACTCAGACTTCTAACTGGTTCTCGAATTTATTTTCAGCTTTTATGTTTTTTACTTTATTTTTTCTTAAATTAGACCCTTAGAAGTAGGGGCAGACACAGAACTAAATATTAAGGCAACTAAAATTTATTACAAAATAATTTTAAAATATAATTAAACAACTAATTTTAATACATAAAAAAAATATATCATTCTTTTAAATCACAAAAATCTTCTACTAATTACAACTTTTGCAAATTATTAATGTTTGAAAAAAGACATTACAATTGAGTTTACAATACCAAAAAAAAATTGTAGTTAAATTTAGAAGTTATTTTTTAGAGTTACAATTTTAAGAAAATATTTCATGTATTTATATGTTAAAGAATAAAAAAATTGGAATAATAAAAAATATTTTTTCTAAAGTTTGTTGTTGTCACCTCATAAAAAGTAGAGAAAAATATTATTTTATTTTCCTCATTGAAGAAAGTATATTTTTTTAATATTGATTTAAAGTTATATGATTAAATAATTAGCAAAAATTAAACTACATATATTACTTTTTGAATTTTTTTCAAAAATACTCAATTATTTTGATATACTAAAGTATATTAAATATATGTTAAATATATACCTTTGAAAGTGAAATATACTTTTAATATACTAAAAATATATTAGATAAATACTTGTTAAAGAGTGTATTTTTGAAATTAAAAGTTTAAAAATAATTATATTTAAAAGAAAAAAAGAAAAGTTAATATTTAAAAATAGTTTTATTTTTTGAGTATTTTTGAAGAAATCTCAATAATTAATATTGTTGAGATTTTTTTTAATAATTATATAACTAAATATTTAATATTATTATACTTTTTATAATCACAATCATATAACTATACACTTAGTCAAATTTATAATATTTAAAACTTAAGGGGGCTAAAATTTATTTACATAAAAAATAATACATATATAATAAATATATTATAAAAGAAGTTAAAATTTTGAGGGGAATCTTATCAATGAATGGGCTTGCCACTACTTAGAAGTGTGAACCCTTAATTTCGTACATGTCCTATATAACTGGAAAAGGGAAAATTAAGAAAAATGTATAATTTTTATTATTATATAAATAATAATAATACTAATAAAATAAAAAAAATAATTTTGCGATTGTTAGATTGAGCCTTGAAGTATACATGCGGCCAGTCGATGCATAGCCAGCCGTGTTGCTTGCGGTTTGTGCGGCTAGTCCTCACTGCCCACTGCCTAATGTCAATTTTGGATGCCCTATAAATAAGGGTTTGTCCCACTTGATCAGGGATCGGGTTTTTTGACCCCGAAACTTTGCCGAAATATATTTGTGACGTAAATTAATTAAGATTCAAATATCTCTTAATTATTTTAGAATTTTTGAACCATAATTAATTTATTTTGTTCATTCTCCATACAAGTGGAGCTTCGAAGTGGCAAAAATCTTCAACCCATTGTCAAGTAAAGGCGCCTACCCAAGATAAGGTATGCTCTCTATTTTTTTTAATTTGATAATTAATCAACTCATAAAATTGGTTAATTCAAAGCCCTTTGCAATCAAAGAGCACAAATTGCTTACTACTGTGATTCTCATCCAAACGGGATAAGTAGACACACTCAGAATATCACTCCGAGTAGCGAGTCCCCACATTCACAACCAACTCCCTCTTTCATTTTAATTTTTCATCTAATGTTCTTAATTGTTATCTTCAATATTTTCATTATTTTCTCTATTTTGAGGCTCCATTTACAAGTTTGGTTAGTCTTGCAAATAGATGCTCTGATGATTGTGCTTATTTTTTTCTTTTTTCTTTTCTTTGAGTTTGTTCATTAGTTTTGAGATTTGTGCTCAACCTAGGACCCATAAGGACTAAAGTTGAAGCTCCCCTGAAATCATTATTTTAAAAGAGTTGTAATATTCTAATATTTTATACTGTATTTGTGGATGTCATCCATATTAAATGTGCATGCATTGTATATATTGTCATTTATATTTATCTATAGCACAACCCATCTAAATCAATTAAAAGGAGGACTAAATCAATCAAAGAGAGGTAAAAGAAATCATTTTCTTTTATTGGTATGAAAACTTTGCTCAGGACCCATCGCGATTGGTTTCAGACTAGTGACCTTTTTGAGTAAAAATTAATCGAATTTATTGGAGTCAATTAAATGGGTTTTTTTCTTAAATTTTCTTGATAGCTAAATAAAATTTAGATGGTGACTCTCCAACTTTTTCTTTTCAAAATAAAAGCCACCATCCTTTTTCAAAATAAAAGGAGAGTATTCTTTTCAAAATAAAAAAAATAAATCTTTTCAAAATAAAAGATAATTTTAAACTCGTGCTTACCAAACCGACTGGAGACCGTACTGTGAGAAGGGATTTTCGCCCCCACTCCCATGTGAAATAATTCTTGCAACTTCGAAACTGTTAGGTTCAGGGCCTTAGAGAACACAGGCCTAAACTCGATGAAAATAGAGTTGTAACCCGGACGGCTGGAAAAAAAGAGTGAATGACTTAATTCTTAAGGAATCCCCAACTCCCTATTAGGTTTGAAAAGTTAGGTACGCATGGAAAATGTGAGAAATGACCCAACACCCCCATAGCGCCCGGTTCATTGGAACTGACCTCCTTTTCAGGTATAAATATTATTGGATTCTTAAGTATTATAATATTATACATACTACATACAATTATTAATAAAATGAATTCATTCATTAAAATAAGATAAAAATAGTACATCACAAAATAACATGGGTACCTTTCCTTAGATGGAAATATACCCTTACAATCCTTAAATGTTTACAAAGAAAATAAATAAATAAATTAAGACACCCACCAAAAGGTGAAAATGTGTCCCTTACAATTGTCCCAAAGTCTTTAAATAAATTACAATCTAAACAAATAAGACACCCATATAGTGTGAAAATATGTCTTTTACATCCTTGGAATAAGAGTAATCAAATTTAAAATAATTATCCAAATAAATTAAACAATTCAAACATTCACAATAATTAAAAGCAAATCTTCCATTATAAACTAAATAAATAAATCATCCATGATAAGCACATAACAATGAACCAAATAATTAAATCAAGTTTTAATCTTAATTAAAGTATAAAATATACAAATTTAGGATTTGCATACTAAATTAGGGCTTATAAGGTTTTTAAACATGATCTTAGGATTTCTATGATTAAATTAGGGTTTTTGGGATAAAATTAGGGTTTAGGGTTTCTTAAAACAAACTATGGTTTATGGATAAAAATTAGGATTTTAGAATAAGAATTAGGGTTTTAGGGTTTCTTAAAACAAAACTAGGGTTTATAGATAAAAATTAGGATTTTAGGGCAAAAACTAGGATTTAGGATTTTGAAAACAAGATTATGGTTTTTTAGGTGAAAATTAGGATTTTATTCTTGAATTAGGGTTTTGGTGTTTTTGAAAAAAAAAAAACTAAGGTTTTTATGGTTTTAAAAATAGGTTTAGGGTTTTAGAAATAAGATTTAAGGTTTTGATGTTTTAGTTTATGTTCAAAGCTAATAATGGCATTACTATTGGATTACTTAACCATTTAATTAAAATTACAACATTTAAATCAAGTGATCAAAACATTTAAAGCCACTGGAATTAAGTTAACTACTAGACTAAAACAATTTCACAACCTTCAAATCTTTCAGTGATATTTTTAAAAGAAAACATATATATTGAATTTTAAATAATTTTAAATCAATGGATGAAGCTACTGTGAATTTAAATGAGTTAAATAATAAAGCTAAACCTTTGTTTGTTGGTTCATCCAAAATTGAGTGTATTGATCCAAACTTTCTGCCTTTTATTGCCTGCACCAGTTTTTAACTTTTTTGTTAGATGAAGCAATTGTTGGGCAATTGTTGTGTGTTGATTTTTGCTCTCAACTATTTTTGTTGCTTCATGTTAATTGTTGCTGCTTTTCTGTGCAACCTCTATGTCTCTTAATTATTGCTTTGTATTTATAATGTTCAATTAGGGTTAATTTAAGAAATAGTCCTTACATTACTTGGATACTTGGCCAGGGATTCGATTTTAGTGTGATTAGGAGATCAATGCAAGCTGGCCGAGCTTGGGATTGGTCCATATCGAATTGGTGGCCACTAATTTGACATGAACCCTCATATCAAATTGGTAGCCTGCCAATTCGATATGAGGCAAGCCCATATCGAATTGGCAACCACCAATTCTATATGAGGCAAAAACCCATATAAAATTGGCAAGGACCGAACCCATTCCTATTATATTGGTCCACTTTTAAATCAATTAAACCTAATCTAAAATTAAACTTGGTTTAACTTGGATTTTGTAATTAGAACCAAACTTGGTCTAATTTTTAAAATTGAATTTAGACTGGGCCAAAATTAAGGGTATACATGTATGCAGCGGTATCGTGCGAGACTAAGCCCAAATGAGTATTTCAGCTCCTTAATAGGCTAGGTTGGAGCTCAGTCGAGGTCTTACAATCGGTGACTCCACTGAGGACTACTTTAAGTTTTTCAAAATAAAATTTTAATGGGCTCTTTTCAAAAAAACCGTTTTACTCTCTTTGATTAGTTTCATCTTTCATCATGCATAAGTGTTCCTTATCCTTTAGTTTTAGGAAGCCCCCGGATAGCAAGTAGTATCAACCTGACAACCTTCATTAGATATGTTGGTAGAAAGTAAAAGCATTCAACCCACGATAAATTCTCAATCCTTTTGAGGTGTAAGGGATACGTACGTACTGCTGGACCCATGCCAGATTCATTATCTATCATGTAGTTAGATATATCGATGTCGTAGTGTGATGGGACCTTTAGACTAAACCATCCTTTTGCATATGAGGCCATAGACCTCACCCATAAGTGGTATGCACCATAATACCTTCATGAAATAGCTTTCATTCATGCACTCATGCATCATCTCATATCATAAGCAGTAACCTTCTACTAAAACCTATAATAACAGTTTATCCAAAATGATAAAATTTAGCCTATTCTGAGCCTCAGCCATACTAGTTTTTCTCATCTTAAATAAAATAAACAATTGCAATAGCCTAGTTACCCAGCAATCGGGGAGGCCCCATCGACCTAACTACTTCCTCAGAAAGAGAAATCGATCATACTCATCAAAACATGAGCCCTAGTTTTAGGACCCTTCTCTATTAATGGCTAAAATTTTCTAAAAGCAAATCTATGGGCTACGTATAATCCTTGGTTTTTCTTGCCTTATCCAAAAGTTATCACAGACATGTACACCTTGACCATAGCTCCAAAGCATGACAAAAAAAAAAAAACTCGTCATAGGATCATAAAATGCATAATCCTATTCCAAAACACTAACCACACTTTTTTTTATCTTCCCAAGGTATCCATGGATCCAACCAATGAATCCCATTAAATGCAAGCTTTTGTCGAAGCCATCCTTAAGAAGCAAGAGGAAATTTTTAGGAACATACTGGTTATCCAACAGATTGACTTTAACAAGACATTGATTGATTCATTAAGTGCACAACATAACTCCATCATGACTGAGGTATAAAACATGTTGCGTGGGAAACAACCTGATATTTGTTCATCTTCCAATCAGCCCCTACCAATGGTTGATCTCACTCAACAAGAGCCTATAATTAAGACACCAGAAGCTCCTCTACCTAAACCCCCTTCAAATCTTTTTCAAAAGGGGGAGCACCATGAGACCGGCATTCTCCTAGAGAAGTTAGAAGCAATGGAGAATTGAGAATTTTAAACACCAAGATGAAACCGTTAACCTTGATTCCTTAACCTTATATCTTAAGGCTTGCTTGCCATCTAAGTTCAAGATGCTTGAAATGGATAATTTTGATGGCACCACTTACCCTAAAACTTATCGCAAGATGTATGTAGGTTCCCTCAAGCAAATGGGACTTAATGATGAGCTCCTTGCTCAACTGTTCTAGAGGTCCCTCATAAGTGCAACTGTCAGATGGTTCATAGACCTTGACAAGAAGAAATACCGGACATGTGAGGATGTTTGCAATGCTTTCACTAAATAGTACCACTATAACATGGAAGTGGATGTTACAAGGCGAGACCTTAACGCTACCAAGAAGAACCAGAAAGAGTCATTCACCTCATTCCTTATGAGATATTAAGGAAAGACATCCCAAACGGTCAATCACCCTTCATAACAAGAACAAATTGACATTATAATCAAGGACTTCTTACCTATCTACCAGACTCACATGCAAACCCAATATATGCTCACTTTCAAAACTCTTATTGCTAAAACCACCAAAATCGAAGATCTAATGCACATTGGCCAAATTAAGGATGAAATAGCTTCCTCCTTAAGGATTAGAAAAAACCTAAACTTTAATATCCGACAGGCTACCAACCAACAGGTAAGCGAAGTGGAAAGTATTACCAACCATAACTCCATTTGGAAAGGAACCAACAACCATATACTCTCAGCTTAGTATATAAGAAAGCCTTGGAAGCTCATTTGATTCAGCCTCCTAATCTTAAGCCCGCTTCAAATCCTCTTCCCAAGAAATGGAATGTCAATGAATATTGTGAGTATCATCAAAGTACTAGCCATAAAACTAACGTGTGAGAGGGAATTTTTGCCCCCCACTCTCGGTGGAATGGTTCTTGCGACTTCGGTATTGTTAGGCTTTGGGCCTTAGAGAACATGGACCTAAATTCAGAGAATTTAGAGTTGCCACCCGGGCGGGCTGAAAAGATAAAAGGGGTGGATGATTCGATTCCTAAAGAATCCCCAACCCCTACTTGGGTTATGAAAGTTGGGTACGCATGAGGAAGGTGAGAAGTGACCCAACACCCCCATAATGCCCGGTTCATTAGAACCTGCCTCATTTTCAGGTTTAAATACTATTGAATTCTTAAATTACTATGACATTAACCGTATTACATGAAATAGTAAAAAATAAATAATCATATTATAAATTAAACAAACGAGCAAATAAATAAAATGGGCACCCTGTAGACTCTTAATTTTTGACCCAGTCCTGTCCAATATATTTTGTTTCGTCCAAAATAATTTTTGTGTTGTCTAATATATTTTAATTGGTCCAAAATAATTTTTGTTATCTTAATTAAATAATTTTTACTTTAGTATCTAATTTTTATTAATAAAAAACAAAAACAAACAAATAAAAATCAAAATAAAAATAAAAATCGGCGACGAAAAAATCGGCAACAAAAAAATCGTAGCCGAAAACCACCAGCGCGGGCTTGGCCGTGGGCCATTTCGCCGGCAGGATTTTTGTACAGGAAAAATGGCCCGTAGGCCGTTCCCCGCCCCCTTGCCGCAGACAACTGCGGTAAATTATTTTGCCAGCGAAATTTTTTCTACGGCAATTTTTTTGGCCAGCGCAATTTTTCTGCAAAAGTTTTTTTTTGCCAGCGAAATTTTTCGACGCAAAATTTCCGAAACCTAATACAATTAGGTTTCGGTTTCCTTTTCTTATTCTATAATGTATACCGTGAGCAACTAGGAAAAAAACCATAAAAACTTCTATAAATTAGGAGGCAGAGAGAGGGAAAAAGGGATCAGAAAGGAGGGAGGAAAATTGAAAGAGTTTGAAACCGAATCTATGAATGAAAACTTTAATCAAGCTGATTTTTCTTTTGAGGGAGCAGAAAAGCATTAACAAACGATCAAAGGTAGCAACTGCCTTTATTTTTGTTCATCCAAGAAAAATGATTTTTGGAGGAACCATCAAAAAGAGGTATGTATTAAATTCTTTTTGTTATATTTTTCACAGTAGCTTAATTCATGAAATTGTGTCTTTCAAAATAAAAAAAAACCTAGAACTTTAATTTAGTTTTTCTAAGGTTAGAAACACTAATTCATTACTTTATTTTCCAAAAAACTTAAAATTGTTATTTTTACTTCTTCAAAATCTTAAAACCCTAATTGAACATGTTTTTCAACAAAACCAAAGTTTGATTTTGTTTCTTTCAAAAAGCCCTAAAAACATCTTTTCTATTTATAAAAACTTTAATTCATTTGGTTTACTTTCATAAACTTCATGAAATTGTCAATTTTCTTTCCAAATCCTAAAAATAATCTCATTACCCAAAACCCTAATTCAAAAGACTTAAAACCCTAATTCAACTCCAAAACCTAAAATAGTCAACCCTAACCTCCTTAAAACCTTAAACCTTAAAATTTTTAAACCCTAATTCTTTAAAACTTTAAAAAATCCTATAAACACAAATATTTAATTTTACACAGTAAGCTTGAAACCATAATTTGATGAGTAACCGTAAATCACAAAAGTTAATGTTTTAAAGTGTTCAAACCCTAGTTTCATGATTTCATCATCCAAACCTTAATTTAGTCAATCAAAGAGTTTTATCAACCTTTTAAAAACATAAAACTTCAATCTATTTTAATTCCTTTAAAAAGTCACAGTAGCCTAATTCTATAAATTTCAAAACCCTAAACACATGAAATAAATAGCCCTAAATGGAAACAGTAGCTATAATTTGGATTTTTATTTGCCTTATTCAATTCTATATTTTATTATGCTTTGATTTATTTTATATGCTTTAATTTATTTAAGTTCAATACTTGGTTTATTTAATTTATCATGGATGAATGTTTACTTTCTATTTAATAAATTTGATGAATGATTTATTTATGATGAATGATTATTTACTTTTATCAATTCATTTAGATTTTTAAATGTTGTAAGAGGTATGTTTCCACTTGGTGGGTACCTCATTAGTTAAACATCATGTAATTTAAATTGCTTTTCTATTTTAGAACCAATGTAAAGGACATGTTTCTACCTTTCGGTGGGTGTCCTATTTAGGCATGGGATGTAAGGACATGTTTCCATCCTTGGATGGCTGTCCATTTATTTGCTTTGTTTTAACATTGTTTTTTATTTTTAATATATCGATGCTTTATTTTAATTATTGTGTGTAATATGGATAATGTTGTTATATTTAAGAATTTTATAATATTAAGACATGTAAAGGAGGCCGGTTCCAATGAACCGGGCTTTGTGGGGGTGATGGGCCATTTCTCACCTTCCCAACACATATCCAACTTTTCGAACCCATTAGGGGGTTGGGGATTCCTTAGGAATTGAGTCATCCACCCCTTTCTTTTTCCCGGCCCGTCCGGGTGGGGACTCCAGTTTCGCCGGACTTAGGTCCTTGTTCTCTAAGGCCCCGAGCCTAAACAATGCCAAAGTCGCAAGAACCATTCCATTGGGAGTGGGGGCAAAAATCCCCGCTCACAGTGGCGACTCCACTGGGGATTAGAGAAGTTGATTCCGTTGGTCTTTGTATTATTCTATTCTTTCTTATAATGATATTATCCATTGCATCATATTAGATTGCATCGTGTGCGTGAGTTAGGATGCCCGTGTTACCCGTGTTGTGTTATGTAAGGGATACCATACTTTCACTCAAGGTATGGAGATCGAGCATGGCATAACCACTCATAGCCTCGTACCATTTGGTATATACTTGCTATGGGAACCTAAGCATTTTAACCCAAAGACTAAGACTCATGTAATTGGCCTAGTTACTTTCCTTAGGTTTTACCCCAAATACATGTTGTTTGGCTATGGTTAATTTATCTTGGCTTAAATCGTAGCTTATTTGGTTTGTTCTTTTTCTAATATGATCTAAGTACATTGTAAGCTCAAACTAAATTTTTCTTTAGAAAATTCAAAAGACCAAAGCTATTTTTAAAATTTTTCAAGATGTTCTTTGGCTCATGGCCCAAATACTAAGCCCAAAATCCATTTTTCTAAAATCTTTTACAATGGGCTTAGAAACAAAACTATTTTCACCCAACCTTTTCTTACAAAGAGCTTGCAAAAAATATTTAGGTCAATTATGAAATACCAAAAATCAATTGTGGGCCTAGTTTACACTAAGAATGAATTAACCATGGGCTTGTTTTTGGCATGACCATTAGTTACTCTTTTCAAGTGAGAAATCTATCTATAATAAACCTCTTAATTTCGTTTTAATCCAATATAGCATGAAAGCTACTTTAGTTGGTTAGATGGATTAAAACCTAATTAATGGAAATTGTCATGGATGGATTTCCATTTTCGAAAATATAACTATTGGTTGAAATGTCCGAGAAAATTATTCGAAAGCATGGTACCCTATGGTATTTTGTTAACCATATACCTAGGGAAAGAGACTCGCCATTCGTGTGTGGATGTTATAAGGTTGGAAGGAACGTCCTATTCATCCTTGTTTGTCTATTGTTTATGCATACATTTGCATCTCATATCCTTTCTGGTTCACAGCCTTGGATTACGACAGTTCAAAAGCTTACAACAATCTGACCTACGCCGGAGATGAAGTATCTAGTAACGACTCAATCACTTGCTCACCAAAAATAATGGAGCCCGAACAAATTCAAAGGATGGTGGATGAGGCCCTCAACGCCAAGATGGAAGAAAAATAAAGAGGCCCTAGCTAAGACCATGAAGAACCAGTTGACTGCAATCTTAGAGAATCATGCCGAGGCATCTGCCAGCATTAAGAAACCAAAGGACAAAGGGAAGACTAAAGTTGGTGAAGTGGTTTTTGATGATGAAAAGTGATCATTGATGATGATGATGATTGGGCTCAATACTACCAAGATATTCAAGAGAAGAAGAAAGAACCGAAGGTTGTTGAGAAAGCAACTATTGAAAAGACTGAGACATCCGATGTTGAAAAGATGATTGTTGATTTAGAAAAGAAATTTGAGAAGAAGTTGAAAACCGAAGAGATGTCCGAGATTGATAAACTATTTGAACAAGATGAAGAAGTCCCGTACAAGTTCAAGATGCCATCCTTTGCAAAGTACAATGGCACCGAAAATCCTTATCTCCATGTAAAGTAGTATATCACTACCATGCAGTCTGCCCGAGCTACTAAGGCTCAAACGCTAAGGTACTTTATGCTCTCATTGGACCCTGTTGTCCAAAATTGGTTCAATACCTTAGATGATGGAATACAAAAGAGTTGGGATCTACTTTACAAAGCCTTCATCCAATAATAATGTTGAGTTAATTAGAAGTTACCTTAATGAAAGTGGAGTCCATTAGGCAAAGGCCGAATAAGAATTTTGTAGATTATGTCAAGAGATGGAGAAACAAGGCCGCTTTACTCAAGAAGAGGCCTGATGAATTCGATCAAATAAGGATGATTGTGAGAGGGGTGTTGCCTAATCTTCATGAGAGGATGTCTCATACACTCATCCGTGATTTCAAAGACCTTCTCTAAGCTGGTTTGCAAATTGAAGAGTGGGAAAGGGAGAAGACCCATTTTGCAACAAAAAGGAAAGAGAAAGGGAGCTATCAATCTGGTAGCCAAAGCATGCAAAAGGCCATCGTTGTTAATGCTACTAACCAAGGAACGAGGAGACAATTTTTGGAATTGGGAAAACCAATGTCTTGGGTTCTCAATAAGCTTCAAAGAAAGGGATTACTACAACCCTTAAATCCTCGTCCTTTGCCTAACCCTCTCCCACCTAATTTTGACACTAAAGCATTTTGTCAATTTCACCAAATGCAAGGGCATGACACAGATAGATGTATGAGGTTGCGACATGAGATCCAAAATCTAATTGATAATGGGAAGCTACCCGAGCCCAACAAGCCAAACACCAAAGATAACCCATTACCAAAGTTCAATAGGGTACTACCACCGACAACCTTCATGATTGGAGAAGGTTTGCATGAGGATTTTGTTATGTCTTCTTTTCAAGATGTGGGTGGAGAAGCAACCAAAGAAGAAGAGGTATTTGGTGAAATTAAACAAGCTATGATGGGTAGAGAGGCAATGATTTGTGGTGTCAACGGGTTTTGGGATTCAAGTGATAGTGATGATGATATTGTATCCAAGAAGGAGGAGTGGACTTGGTCTCAGCCTGAAGAAGATGAGGTGATGAACACTAGATCCAGTAAGCCTTATGCAAGGCCACCACCTAAGGAGGTAGAAACTAATAAGGGTAAGGAAGTTAAAGTAGAAGAAGATGACGTTGTGCTCAAGCAATTAAAAAGAACCCAAGCAAGTGTTAGCATTTGAGACTTATTAGCTACTTCTAAAAAGCACCGAGAAACTATGGCCAAAGCCTTAGCTAGCATGCCAATTTCTACCTCCACAACACCGGAGGAGTTGATAAACTTCATAAAAATTGGGGAAGTAATGAAATGTGAAGAGGTTCAAGAAAAGAGTGAAGTTAATATGGGAGCAGTTTCTTTTTCAGATGTGGACTTACCAGAGGAGGGGAGAGACCACATCCGCCCTCTCTTTATCAAAGTAGAAGTCAAGGGGAAGAAGACTCCATGTGTAATGATCGATGATTGGTCCACTATAAATGTTTGTCCACTTAAGATATTGCCAAAGCTAGCTATGTCAACAAGAGATCTAAACCCAACCGGAGTGACAATCCGGGCTTATGACAATACTAAGAGGCACGCTGAAGGGACTTTCAAAGCTGCTGTCAAGGTTGGTCCAATTGAATCTATTGTTGAGTTTGTTGTTTTAGATATACCGGTTACTTTCGCCTTACTCTTGGGACGACCATGGTTTCATCCTCTTGGAGGAGTTCCTTTCACCCTTCATCAAAAGATCAAGTTACCCAGCGGAGATGGGACAGTGATCATTGAAGCTGAAGATAATGAGATTGTTAACGCTTTAATGATTGAGAGGCCTCTCAATGGTTTCTAAGTAGTTGCAATTTTCGATGATGAAGTAGTGGACTCCAAAGTCTTGAATATGATGAAGAACATGAACTACCTTCCCGGAGCTGGTCTTGGAAAGGGTAAGGCCGGCTTGACAAAGTTGCCAGATTTTAGAACTCAAACTTCCAAGAAGGGATTGGAATATGATGAAGACAATGATGTTTGGCCAAACAAGAGTGAGAAGATGAGCTTCCCACCACTTGAAGAGATTTTTGTCAAAGCTCCAGATATGGGACCACTCTAAGGAAAGCCTGAGCCAATCATGTTCATGGGTAAGTTAATCCCAGGTTTTAAAATTTTTGCAGATGTTACCGAGCTAGTGGAGCAAGTGAAGAAAGAACTCACCCGGCCAACCAGCAAAGAATCCAATCCAAAAGAGAAGAATGAAGCTGTCATGAAAGTTGAGAAGACTCCGGAAGAGATTGCTGCCCTGGTCGAAGAAAAGTTTGAAGACATTCTGCTTTATAATTTTGAGAATAATGATTTTGATTTTAATTTGTCTGCTTTGTATGAGGATGATGATGTTTTCTTTTCCAAAATGAATGCAATAAAGTCCGATTTTACTTACTTGTGTGATGTTTCTCCTGATGGTTGCATACATTCAAATAGCAGTTACATGAGCATCTTTAATATTAATTCTGTTAACACACAATCATTAAATTTGGGAACAACTGAAAATCCTAAAAACATTAGCATAGCATCCGATCTTACTCTTGATGAGAGAGAGAGATTTGAAAAAATATTTAAAAAATATGAAGAAGTATTTGCCTGGTCTTATGAATATATGCCGGGGATAGATTGAGACATAGCCAAAAATCATATTCCTACTTACACTCACATAAAACCTGTCAAACAAAAGCTTAGGCAATTAAGACCTGAGTGGGCTGAATTGGTTAAAGAAGAGGTCACTAAGAAATACAAGTGAAGTTCCTTGAAGTGATAGAATACCCAGATTGGCTAGCCAACATAGTACCCGTGCCAAAGAAAGATGGGAGGATAAGGGTCTGCATGGACTATAGAGATTTAAACAAGGCTTCCCCTAAGGATGATTTTCCTTTACCTCATATATATGTTCTCATTGATAGTGCAGCCTCTAGCATGCTATACTCGTTTGTAGATGGATTTTCTGGATACAATCAAGTGTTAATGGCCCAAGAGGATAAAGCCAAAACTGCTTTCATTACTACATGGGGTATATTTTGTTATAGGGTGATGCCGTTCGGATTAAAGAATGCTGGAGCAACCTACCAAAGGATGGCCACCACACTATTTTATGACATGATGCACAAAGAAGTTGAAGTATATGTTGATGATATGATGGTCAAATCGGATACAAGGGAACAACACTTCCAAAACTTAGAATTATTCTTCGATAGAGCTTTGAAATATAAGCTAAGACTAAACCCAAAGAAGTGTGTATTCGATGTTACTTTAGGCAAATTATTAGGACATGTGATTGGTCCAAATGGTATTGAGATTGATCCTGACAAAGTTAAAGCAATCAGGGATATGCCATCCCCTAAGACGGAGAGAGAAGTTTGGGGATTTATCGGTAAATTACAATATATTAGCAGATTTATAGCAAAGCTCACAACAATCTGTGAGCCTATCTTCAAGTTGCTTAGAAAGAATCAGCCGGTCGTATGGAATGAAGAGTGTCAAAAGGCCTTTGAGCGAATAAAAGAGTATTTGCTGAATCCACCTGTTTTAAAACCACCTAAACCCGGCAAACCTCTACTACTATACTTAGCAGTAGAAGAAGAGTCAATAGGAGCCACGCTAGCCCAAGCAGATGAGTCAGGGATTGAGCATGTAGTTTACTATTTGAGTAGAAAGCTCCTACCTTATGAAATTAAGTATAGTATCATCGAAAAGACTTGTATAGCCGTGGTTTGGTCTTCTAAGAAGTTGCGGGATTACTTTTAATCGTATAGTATGCAAGCAATTTCCAGGTTGGACCCAATGAAGTACTTAAGGGAGACACCTTCTTTGATTGGAAAATATGGTCGATGGTTGATAATATTAGAAGAATTTGAGATTGAGTATGTAACTAGGAAAACGATCAAAGGCAGAGCGGTGGCAGAATTCCTGGCCCAACAACCATTATCAGATAGTGAAGAGGTAATCTTGGAATTTCCTGATGAACATTTGGAAGCAATTGAAGTACAAGGGTGGAAAATGTATTTTGATGGAGCAGTAAACAGGAAAGGAGCAGGTTTGGGAGTTATACTAGAATCGCCCGAAGGGGAGCTCATCCCTTTAGCCAAAAAATTGAAATTTAGGGCAACCAATAATATGGTGGAGTACGAAGCTTGCATTTTTGGTTTGAAAACCCTAATGATTATGAAGGTGGATAAGGTGGCAGTTTATGGTGATTCATTGCTAGTTGTATCCCAAGTAAATGGAGAATGGGAGTTGAAAGAAGAAAAATTGAAACCATACCACCATTACTTGACCATGATGAAGAAGAACTTCAAGGAGTGTAGGTTTATACACCTATCAAGGGAAGAAAATCAGATGGCTGTTACCCTAGCCACATTGGTTTCGGTATGGGAAAACCCTGTTAGCCTATTCCTTAAGCCTCTAATCTTGACCAATTCATCAACTCCTTGCTATGAATATGAGACAATTATGGAAGTTGATACAGACCATGATGCATGGTATGATACTATAAGATGATTTTTGGAGGACAGAGAATACCCGCCGGGGGCAACGAAGAAAGAGAGAAGAGCCATAAGGAGGCGGTCATTGCAATACATCACCTTCCATGGAGAGTTATATCAAAGATGGCTTGATGGAGTGCATTTAAGATGTTTAAGAAAACCTGAAGTGGAGCGTATCATGTCAGAAATACATGTGAGAAGTTGCGGTCCGCACATGAATGGTTTGGCCCTAGTTAAGAAGATTATTCGACAAGGTTACTACTGGTTGACCATGGAGAGAGATTGTATTGAGTTTGTTAAGAAGTGCCAACAATGTCAGATGTATGGTAACTTGAATCACATGCCTCCTGAAGAACTGCATTCAATGTCTTCGCCTTGGCATTTACCACCTGAGGTATCGACATTATAGGAGAGATACATCCGACTGCTTCAAATGGTCACCGATTCATTGTGGTAGCAGTAGATTATTTTTCAAAATGGGTCAAAGCCAAATCCTTCAATAAATAGGGTGCATGCCAAATGGCTAGGTTTATTGAAAAGAACCTCATCTGCAGATACAGGGTCCTGCATAGTGTGATATCAGACAATGGGGTACAGTTTCAAGGAGCAGTTAATGATTTATTCTCGAAGTACCAAATTCATCATCATAGATCCTCTCCTTATAGACCAAAAGCTAATGGCGCCGTGGAAGCAACAAACAAGACAATTAAGCAAATTTTGTCCAAGATGACCAAGACTTACAAGGATTGGTCAGAGATGCTTCCCTTTGCTTTATGGGATTTAGGACAATTGTGCGAACACCTACTGGAATGACACCGTTCTCTTTGCTTTATGGGATGGAAGCAGTATTGCCAATCAAAATAGAAATTAAGTCATTGAGAGTAGTCTTGGAAGCTGAACTGCCTGAAACGGAATGGGTAGCAAGCAGATACACACAATTAGCTCTATTAGAAGAGAGAAGATTAAAGGCACTATATCATCACCAACTGTATTAAAAGAAGATAGCTCGGACCTACAATAGAAGGGTTAACATAAAAAAATTTAGAGTTGGGGATTTGGTATTGAAGCAATGTAAGCCTAATGTATTTGATCCAAGAGGGAAGTTCAAACCTAGCTGGGAAGGGCCATATGTCATGAAACAAGTCATGAATAAAGGTGCAGTGAAGTTATCAGACATGGATGAGAATGAATTTAGTGAGCTAGTAAACATTGACAAGTTGAAGAAGTTTTATGTATGAAAAATAAAAAAAAGAAAGAGCTCGCTAGTTGAAAACCCAAAAGGGCAACCTAGGTAAAAGTTAGAGCAGTCCGCTAGTTCTGAAAACCCGAAAGGGCAGGCTAGGCAACAATTAGGGCTAAATGAGAGAAAATCATCAATTTGAAAACCCGAAAGGGCTAATTGGCAACAGGAGTAATCTTGTGTATGCTGGCTTTATGTTTGATTGTTCCCCAATTTAATAAAATAGAATTAATGTTAAAATTGTTCTATGTGCACTGTTATAAATATTTGACCAGATATGGATGAAATAAATAAACACAATAGCAAAAGGTGATGACAAATTATAAATGGAAAAGAAGCATCTTTTATTACTTTAATTATTTTTTCATCCTAATAATACACTTTCTGAATTGGCAAATGTAAAATCCATGGTAGTCGATAAGTTTAACGTGCAGGCCAACTTTGCCTCAGTCGATCCAAGTAGGCTTCAGTCAAGCAAGGCTTGTCTAATTCGGGAGCAAAGTCAGAATCACGAGGCTCAGCTCCATACTGATGCCCAAGTCGGCGAGGATCATAGCATGTACCTTGATGAAGAGCAGCAAGGGGAACGTACATCAAGTATGTCCGCATGGTGATACGAGAAATCTTCCACCAAGGTACCAACCAACAGATATTGACTTCGGAGAGTGAGTGGATCCGATCAACCCAGTCAGCATATGAAGAAGTAGGATGGAGTAGCTTCCTAGCAGAATGATGACGTGGTAGGTATCTGACAAAATCCATGGATGGAGTATCAAGCAAACAAAGATGCTCTTGAAGCCAAATCTATGAAGAAAGAATTAAATTAAAAAAGAAAAAAAGAGAAAGAGAAAAAAAAAGAGAGTCCGCTAAGTTGAAAACCCGCAAGGGCAACTTAGGCAAAATTAGGACAGCTTGCTAGTTCCGAAAACCTGCATGGGAGGACTAGGCAAAAGTTAGAGCAATAAAAAGAAAACCTAAATTGAAAACCCAAAAGGGTAGTTTAGGTAATTACCTGAAGTAGCAACGGACTCCCAGTCAGTCTCTTTGACAATCCTGATTTAAATCGGTCTAATCCAACTAAGGTCTCGGCTAAGATCACAGGTATCGGCGACAAGCCTCCTTCCATTTGGTCCATAATATCCAATACTCATGGATCAATATCACCGTCAGAAGAAACATGCAAGAATTGGCCGAGCAAGCAAAGACAAAGCATGCGTCCCCATGCCTTAGTAGGGGCCAAATGAGAGAAACAAAAGTCAATCAAAGGGGCAAGTAGAATTTTTTCACCTCTCATCAACCGAAGAACTTCAGGTTTTGGAATTTGAAATAACATCTGCATCTTCTATTGAGTCTTGGAAATCAATGTGGGTAATGCCATTTGTTGATTATTTGGATATCCAATGATGACCTCAAATTCTTCAATCAAGGGACATATTTCAAAGCCATGAATTTTAAATACCCTAGAATCCGTATTCCAAAAGGAAGCCATGGCATGTAAGAAGGAGTGGTCCAATTTGACATTTTGAAAACATTTTAAAACATCAAGTTTTGACCATGAAATTTGCTTCCAATGAATGGCATCCATATTCTTAAATAGAATTTTTATTCTCTTTAAATGATGCTCAGTCATGGTGAATGAATGAAGAAAAAAAATTAAAATTGTTAAAGGGAGCCTTCATGTTGAAAGAGAAAGAATTTTAGTTTATGTATTAAAATATGGCATGAAGGGTGATTTATATAGAAGAAAATAAACCTTTTCCTAAAGTGAAAAGGAAAAGGTGATGGGAAAGGGTAAGACCATATGGCATAAGGAAAGGAATTGGCAATGAATTTCCTTTACCACGTTAGATTTGGTTTAGCAAATGAAGTGGATGTAAATTATGGTGTATTGTAAAAAAAAAAAAAAGTTGTGCAGTAACATAAAAAAAAAAGGAGTTACAGTAAAGAGGAAAATTGTATTTTTTTCATTATTGTACAAGATTTTACAATTGCTACAATATTTACATATCACTAAGAGGGTGGTGGTAGGTCATCAAATAAAGCCTTGAAAAAGTCATCGCCTATTGGAGGAGGGGGCAAATCACTCGTCCCGAGTCTGTCTAAAGCGGGAGCACCAAAACTCGGCAAATTACTCATCCCGGGATCACCCGAAGCGGGAGCACCAAAATCTTTATTACCTTGAAGTTTCGATCCGTCATGGTCCTCATCAGAAGCAGATGAAAGGATCTCATGGTCGTCAGTCTGGAGGCCTCTTGATGAAGAGGCACCGAGATCCCTCATCCCCTGAAATCGAAAGTCTCGAAAATATTGTTCAGATTGATGATATAAACTTTCAAAATGAGAAGCCTGTTGATGACTTGCAGCCAACTCTTCTTGAAGTTTCTTATTTTGTTCTTCGAGCATCCGCTGTGAACCAAGAAGGAAAAAAGGTAAGAGCATACATAATCATGCATACATATAGCATAAACTACTATGAAATAAGAAACGTATCAGGTAATTCAAGTCAATGCTCTACAGATGAGATGACATATCTGGCGGGCTAGAATGAGCAAACGAAGGGGCAGTAAAAGAAGGTCCAGCCTCATGATCAAACGAGCCAACAACCTGCAGCAATCATTAAAGAATAAAAAAAAAGAAAGAAGCAGTTGTAAGGGAAAAGTGGTAAAAGTTTTATCTGAGAAGTACTAGCCTCGAAATGTGGAACAGACTCTCCTGCATCTCTGTGATGTTTCTCCTCATCTCTACCCTCATTTTTATCGAAAATCTCCCGCACACCGATAGGAGATACATCAAAGTTCAAGAGTCTTATTTGAATAAAACGGTCATAAAATGGACCCGGTGAATGGAGAAATGACTCGGCACCATAACCATACCGGGCTGAACACCATGCATCCTTCGACATCGACATAATATTTAAAGTATATTTCGGGATTTACATTAGAAACCTCCGCTGCTCTGGACCGAGAAACCATTAATAAACTCTCTCCTCGAGAAACCAGCCACTAGACACTGGGCCAGTAATAATTCGGCGAGATTGTTGGAAAGACAGTGCAACCCTCATCAAAGGAGACCAGTTTGCTCGCTCTTCTGGGCTTCACCAGGCCAAATTCACCTGCAAAATAACATAAGGCAAGTAAACTTTCACATAAAATTTAAAGAATACTAATGTTATCTTACCTGGTCCCAGGTTAAGCGGCTCAACACATAGCGGTGAGTATGCACATGATGAGAGCCGGGAACGTCCACACTATCAGACAACCAGAAATTTAATCTCGGATACCCGACTCTCTCTCGGAAAATACTGGGTACCCTCACGATGTTATGTTCATATGCCTATTCCTACAATAACAATAAAGATCACATTCATGCAAGAAAAGAGTGAAAATGACATTGGTAAAAGAAGAATACCTCGACAACCGCCATCAAACCGACAAAAGACTTCTTATTTCGGCAAAGTTTATCTAGACCATGATAAAGAGACATGAGACCAGCTTCACCCCAACCAGAAGATGGTACCATTCTGAGATAAGAAAGGGCACTCAACACTGACAATTGAATGGACGATTCAGTGCTGCCTAAGATGGTCGACCCGACCAGATATAATAAAAATCCTCGAGTGTACTATTCATCCAATAACTACGAATTGGCTCAATTTTTATCTTAAAAGGCCCTTTATATGATGGTTCCATACCATTTAATTCTTGCATTTCTTCAGATGTTAAAATATCGTTGGTCAGAGGAACCGGAAAACCATCATATCAAAGGCCTGTTATGGCAGTAAAATTGACCGGGCCAATTATCATCTCTCTAATGGGCAAGTGAAAAGTGTGGGTTGTATCCAACCATCGCTCTGCAAGAGCCTGGACTACGCTCCGGTCTATCTGATATTCCTCAGACGACAATTGTAAGATGAACTGTTCAAAGCCGCAATCTCGAATAATCCGCCTTATCCGAGAAGGCACTACATCATACCATTGTCAGACTTTGTAAATACATCCTCCAACCCGAACAATACAATGATCATGCTAACACAAACCCATGTAAGTTAATACCAGGTAAGTACATATTATTCTATCTGCTTAATTTAATTTATTTTCTAAAAATAATAATGCAAAATAAACATACAAAATAATAATAAAGGCAAACAAAATAATAATAATAAAAATCAAAAAATAAAAATCAAAAAATCAAAAAAATAAAAAAAATAAAAAATAAAAAATAATAAAAATATAAAAATATAAAAAATATATAAAAATCAAGAGAAATAAAAAAAGAAAAAAATAATTACCTCGCTCTTTTGATTAGAACTGCGATGGAGCGGCATCCCGGCCAGTATATCTAAATTTCCATCTTCATGATGCCGAATAAACTCCAATAACTCGGCATTAGAATGAGTCCCTAACCTCGAAGCATGCATTGTTTTTGAAAAATATGTGCTAAAATTGAAAGAAATTTGAGAGAATTATATAACTTAAGAAATCTTGCTGTGAAATGAAATGAAGAATCAGCTCTTTTTTATAGAGAAACGGCAAGCAAAAAATAAAATTCAAAACTTTTCATGAATAGTAAATTTCACTATTCATCAATAGTATTACTATTGATAAATAGTAAATTTTACTATTTATGAATAGTATTACTATTGATGAATAGTAAATTTCACTATTTATAAATAGTATTACTATTGATAAATAGTAAAAAGTACTATTTATAATAGTAAATATTATTTGATACTATTTGCGAATAGTAAATTTACTATTTATGAATAGTAAATAGTGTATGAATAGTGATTACACAGTAAATAAACAGTAAATTCATTTATTCATTTTAATCATTTAAATAATTGCGGGTATATAAATATTTTTATACCCAGGGGCAATAAGAAGACATATGCATAAAAATTAGCCAAACTTTTTGAAATAAAAATTATTAGCTCGGGTCCAGAACCCAAATTTCCCTTAGATCCAGAACCTAGAATTATCCTTGAGTCCAGAACTCGAACTGGGTCCAGAACCCAAATTTTCCTTAGAACCTAGAATCTTCCTTAGGTCCAGAACCTAGAATTTATTTCTAAGTCCAAGAATTAAGCTCGGGTCAGAAATTCAAATTTTTCTTAGGTCCAGAACCTAGAATCTTCCTTGAGTCCAGAACTCGAACCGGGTTCAGAACCCAAATTTTCTTTAGGTACAGAACTTAGAATTATTTCTAAGTACAGAACTTAGCTCGGGTCCAGAATCCAAATTTCCCTTAGGTCCATAACCTAGAATTATTCTTGAGTCTAGAACTTGAACCGGGTCCAGAACCCAAAACCTCCACCATCTCAAAAATTAAGTCTTATTGCTTTTCACTCTCTTTCACTAAAGTTTCAGATCATTCAAGTAGGGGGCAAACTGTAGACTCTTAATTTTTGACCCAGTCCGGTCCAATATATTTTGTTTGGTCCAAAATAAATTTTGTGTTGTCTAATATATTTTAATTGATCCAAAATAAATTTTGTTATCTTAATTAAATAATTTTTGCTTTAGTATCTAATTTTTATTAATAAAAAATAAAAATAAACAAATAAAAAATAAAAATAAAAATAAAAATTGGCGACGAAAAAATCGGTTTCGAAAACCACCAGGCCGAATCAATTTCCCTGCAGGCCGTTCCCCGCCCCCTGCCGCAGCCAACTGCGGCAAATTATTTCACTAACGCAATTTTTTCTACGGCAAATTTTTTTGTCAGCGCAATTTTTTCGCAACATTTTTTTTTCGCCAGCAAAATTTTCTGACGCAAATTTTCCGAAACCTAATGCAATTAGGTTTCGGTTTCCTTTTCTTATTCTATAATGTATGCCGTGAGCAACTAGGAAAAAAACCATAAAACTTCTATAAATAAGGAGGCAGAGAGAGGGAAAAAGGGATCAGAAAGGAGGGAGGAAAATTGAAAGAGTTTGAAACTGAATCTGTGAATGAAAACTTTAATCAAGCTGATTTTTCTTTTGAGGGAGCAGAAAAGCATTAACAAACGATCAAAGGCAGCAACTGCCTTTGTTTTTGTTCATCCAAGAAAAATGATTTTTGGAGGAACCATCAAAAAGAGGTATGTATTAAATTCTTTTTGTTATATTTTTCACAGTAGCTTAATTCATGAAATTGTGTCTTTCAAAATAAAAAAAAACCCTAGAACTTTAATTTAGTTTTTCTAAGGTTAGAAACACTAATTCGTTACTTTATTTTCCAAAAAACTTAAAATTGTTATTTTTACTTCTTCAAAATCTTAAAACCTTAATTGAACATGTTTTTCAACAAAACCAAAGTTTGATTCTATTTCTTTCAAAAAGCCCTAAAAACATCTTTTCTATTTATAAAAACTTTAATTTGTTTGGTTTACTTTCATAAACTTCATGAAATTATCAATTGTCTTTCCAAATCCTAAAAATAATCTCATTGCCTGAAACCCTAATTCAAAAGACTTAAAACCCTAATTCAACTCTAAAACCTAAAATAGTGAACCCTAACCTCCTTAAAACCTTAAACCTTAATTTTTTTTAAACCCTAATCCTTTAAAACATTAAAAAAATCATATAAACACAAATATTTAATTTTACACAGTAAGCTTGAAACCATAATTTGATGAGTAACCGTAAATCACAAAAGTTAATGTTTTAAAGTGTTCAAACCCTAGTTTCATGATTTCATCATCCAAACCTTAATTTAGTCAATCAAAGAGTTTTATCAACCTTTTAAAAACATAAATCTTCAATCTATTTTAATTCCTTTAAGAAGTCACAGTAGCCTAATTCTATAAATTCCAAAACCCTAAACACATGAAATAAATAGCCCTAAATGGAAACAGTAGCTATAATTTGGATTTTTATTTGCCTTATTCAATTCTATATTTTATTATTCTTTGATTTATTTTATATGCTTTAATTTATTTAAGTTCAATACTTGGTTTATTTAATTTATCATGGATGAATGTTTACTTTCTATTTAATATATTTGATGAATGATTTATTTATGATGAATGATTTACTTTTATCAATTCATTTAGATTTTTAAATGTTGTAAGAGGTATGTTTCCACTTGGTGGGTACCTCATTAGTTAAATACCATGTAATTTAAATTGCTTTTCTATTTTAGAACCAATGTAAAGGACATGTTTGTACCTTTTGGTGGGTGTCCTATTTAGGCATGGGATGTAAGGACATGTTTCCATCCTTGGATGGGTGTCCATTTATTTGCTTTGTTTGGACATTGTTTTGATTTTTAATATATCGATGCTTTATTTTAATTATTATGTGTAATATGGATAATGTTGTTATATTTAAGAATTTTATAATATTAAGACTTGTAAAGGAGGCCGGTTCCAATGAACCGGGCGTTGTGGGGGTGCTGGGCCATTTCTCACCTTCTCCACACGTACCCAACTTTCCGAACCCATTAGGGGGTTGGGAATTCCTTAGGAATCGAGTCATCCACCCCTTTCTTTTTCCTGGCCCGTCCGGGTGGCGACTCCATTTTCTCTGAACTTAGGTCCGTGTTCTCTAAGGCCCCGAGCCTAAACAGTGCCGAAGTCGCAAGAACCATTTCATCGGGAGTAAGGGCAAAAATCCCCGCTCACACACCCATACTAGATAAAAACATGCCCTTACAAACATCCAAAATCTATACAAACGAATGAAATAGGACACCCACCAAAAGGTGAAAATGTGTCCTTACAATTGTCCAAAGTCCATAATTAAATTATATAAACTTGATAATATAAGGCACCCACAAGTGGAAACATGCATTTTACATTATCCTTAAAATCCAAACAATAATAAATAATAAGAAATTATAATTCATAAATAATAATCCTTAAATAATAATCCTACACAGTCATTAAACAATCATAAAATTAGGGCTTAATTAAAAGAAAATTAAAATTACAATCCACTAGCACTTCTAAATATTAACCCATTAATAAAATATAGTGCGCGATGCATACGGTGATCCTGCTAGCCAGTTAGCGGGCGGAGGTCAAGAGGGCAGTGCCCTTGAAATATACAAGATTTACAAGATAGGGTTTTATTGTAGAATTAAGATTTGGTTGTGAAATTAGGGTTTGATTGTAGAATTAGGGTTTTATCACACAATTTAAGGTTTTAGTATGCAAACTAGGGTTTTACTCCTAGCAAGATTAGGGTTTTTATTATTCAAATTAGGGTTATATTGCAAAATTAGGCTTTGAGTAGGTCTTAATGCTAAATCTATGACTTACTGGATGGAATTCTAAAATCAAATTAATATTCTAAAAGAACAATGAATTCAATAACATAAAAGAATGAAGATGATCAAAAGAAATTAAATAGAATTAGTTAATAAGCCATACCTGTGTTGTTGGCTCCACTAAAACTATTTTCGTTGAACCAAACATTAGCCTCTAACACTGCAACTAATTCACCAAATGCTTGTATGTTGGTGCTACAGCTTGCTAGATTAAATTGGTCTTGGTTGAGTTAAACAATCCGAAGATTATTGAAACTACCTTTCTATCTCTCTTTGATTAATTGGTTTATATTTTTCCTTTGGTTTGATAATTGTGGCTCTTTTTGTTTCTGTGCTTTTTTGCTCTCTTTTTCTTTAATTATTGTCGATTTGACAATTGTAATTTTCTCTAAATGATTGTGGCTTCCTTCTTTCTCTGAATCTAGTCTTGTATTTATAAACCACAATTAGGGCAATCTTGGCTTGCTAATCCTCATTCAACTCAAACTCTTTCTTACTTATCCGACGCTTATTGGAATTTAAACACAATTAGGAATGAATTTGGACTAAATCAATGGCTTATATCATATTGGCTAAGCCAATTTGACATGAGCTAAGCTCATATTGAGTATATTGAATTGGTTATAGCCAATTCAATATGAGCTTGGTTCATATCGAATTGGTCAAGCCTAATTCGATATGAATACATCTCATTTGGCACATTCTAATTGAACAAGTCCATCTGTATTTATAACTTGGCTCAACTTCCACTGGAATGAACCAAATTCCAACATATTAAATCAAACTAAATTTAATTTGGGCCTTTCATTGAAACCAAACTTGATCCGGTCCCCTTTTCTAATTAAAAACAAATTTGAATTGAGCCAAAATTAAGGGTCTACATGATGTGTGCAGAAACCTCAAATATCAAATCTAGGATCTCATTGAGAATGGATTCATATGCTACTTAGATGACTTAACATCACCACTGACCCATTACCAACTCATTAAAGCATCAATACCATCGCCTCATTGGTTAATTATGAAATGGATCCCACATTTCTAATCCTTGATTATTGCTGCATGTTGCACTTGAATGATTTTATGGATGAGGTCAATGCCATGACCTAAAGTGGAAGGGTCACACAACCATCTCTAGACTTGTTATAATTAGTGCCATCACCACAAACAGTCATATCACCAAAGACAAACCCCACTTCTAAGCCAGATGAAGATCCTATACTAAAGCAACTAAAAAAAAAACTCAAGCTAGTCTTTCCATTTAGAGCCTCCTTCAATCCAGCTACCCTCATCGCTAAGCTCTTTGCAAGGTTTTGAGTAAAATTTAGATGCTAGTTGAAACTACTCCAGAGGCTTTGGTTGCATCTTTGACCAACTTAACTACCATCTCTTTTTTAGATAAGGATCTCCCAATCGAAAGTGGGCAAAATAATGCTCTCTATATTACTGTCTTAGCTCATGGGAAGACAGTGCCCATGGTGCTAATTGGCAATGGTTCAGCATCGAATGTTTGCCCACTCAAAGTGGCAAGTTTCCTGGGAATCAAAATGGCTGACCTAATACCTTCTGATAAGATTATAAGGGCATATGACAACACAAAAAGAGAAGTTTTAGGTGTGGCTAACATCAAAGTGATTATTGGCCTTGTGGAACAAGAAATCCCTTTCCAAGTTTTAAATGTACATGCTTGCTTTCACCTATTGCTTGGAAGACCATGGATTCATCAAGCTAAGGCCATCCCATCCTCTCTTCTTTAGAAACTCAGATTTCCATACAAGGATGGAGTAGTCACTATAAGAAGGGACCAGAATGGAAAGACAAAACTCCCATCTCAAGTGCCAATTTTGGAAAATCAAGCCAGCTTCAGCCATAATCCTGTATGGTTTCACCTTTACTTCAGTTTAGTTCACAAAAGAGGAGGCAAGTAAAGAACTAGATCCATTTGCCCATAAGGAAACCTAACGGTTGCTGACATCCTCAAACATATGAACTATTGTCCTAGGATGGGGTTGGGTAAAAACTAATCGAGAATACAACAACTCCCAGATTACCCTTCAATCTAACCACCATTTGGTTTGGGTTATAGACCAACCCTAGAGGATGTGGAAGAGATGAAAGGGACAGCCAAACAAAAATCCCAATTCAAAAAGGCTGGAGAGATATTTGACTGGCCTATGAGACCTTATTTTAGAACTTTGAATGTATATTTTGTTAAAGAGGAAACAGACTCCCTTTATTATGGATTTTATACACCATGGTTGAATCCTATTACTAAGGGCTAATCCCAAAATTTAAAATTTTCCTTGATGTTAGGCTTAACTTAGAAGATAATAGGCCTCCCTTGGAGATAGGAAAAGATTTTGAGGACAACATAGAGCCCAATCTGATCCGAGTAGCCGTGTTAGAGGAGGAAGCATAATCAAGTTTCAGCCACCTGATCCAACCAACTACAGAAGTACCTAACAATTGGTACTTTAAAAGAAATGGTGGTCCATCATCAAAGTCTATCTTACCCATAGTAGAACTAAAAGCCCACCATCAAGAGTCAAATCTTCAGTCAGACTCTTAGCTTGTGCCAGATACCAAGCCAAGAGTCCACTTCAAGTTCAAGGTGAAGTCTAGTTCCAAGTCAACTCCCAGTACTGAGTCTGAGTCTTCTAGTTCAGAGTCTGAGTTTATTACTTCTGAGTATGATTCCCTGGGGTCAACTAATTTCGAATATGTTTGTAAAGAAAACTCTTGTAACTGTTTCATCATCAATAAAAGTTCCAAGATTTCCTCTTAATAAGCATTATAGAATTTTCAATATTATTGAAATTAATGAAGATAAAGAGATAATAAATTTAGGAACGATAGAAGTGCAAAAAAAATACATTTATTGCATCCTCATTCATTCATAGATAGGAATTGGAGATGTTCCTTAAAGAGTTCCAAGATTGTTTTGAATAGGAAGTAAGTGATATGATAGGATTGGACCCCTCTATAGCAGTGTATAAGATTCCAACCGTTGACCACATGAAGCCTGTTAAGTAGAAACTCTAATGACTCAAGCCAGAATGGTCCTTAAAAATTAAGGAAGAAATGACTAAGCTATTGGAAAATCGATTCATAGAGCCCATCATGTATTCTCATTGGGTAGATAACATCATGCCAAATCCAAAAAAAGGATGGGAAGGTTCGAATGTATGTAGATTACAAAGTTCTCAATAAGGCATGTTCAAAGGATGACTTCTGGCGCACGCGAGCCGCGCTATAGCAATACCGCAAGTGCACGGGTTGCCCAAGTAATAAAGTAGTGAGTGAGTTATCGTTCCACTGGGGACAAGGCCAAGTACTAGTGCAAACCTTGACCGTTGTTTAGCAAATTAATAGTTGTGTGATGCTTTGAAATTAAAAACAACTAATTTAATACTAAAAGTAAAGGGAAATTAAAGGTTATGCAAAAAGGATTGATAATAACAAAACTATCCAGATATTGAATCCCCCTAGCCTCAATGATATTTATAAACAATCAATTCAATTGAATCATTCAATAGAGTTGAGTTGGTATTCCTCTAAATTAGACTAAAACCTCTCTCGAGTGGATTAATCCCTAATTACTAAGTAGAGTGCCAGAATCTCTTCTCAAACACAATTAAATAGATCATGCATTAAGAACAAGGAACTATAAACCAAAGAATCTTGTAGGTCTATCTCTATCACCCTAATCAATCCTCAACCCTTATGAGTATTCAATTCATATCAAGCTTTCTCAAGTCAATAATATGAAAATGACAACCAATCAATAAGCATGCTATTATCAATTGGAAATAAATCATTAAGCATCATAAGAATAAAACAACTCAATCAAATGATTCAACTAAATATAATTATTCAATTCATACAAATAAGCTAGGGTTCATCAATATCTAGATAGTGAAGGAATTAGTTTATGTTCAAAACCAGAAAAACAGAGCAAGATAAATGAGTAAAAGAAACCAAACAATTCATGGCGAATAATTTGTATTTCTTCACTTCAATCCTTGATTCTTGGTTTAGGGCTTGTACAAGATGTATCTCCTTCTTCAAACTCAGCTCAAAACCCTCCTCTTTGCTTCAGTTGTTGGCTCCTTCTCCCTTGTTCCAGCTCTCACGTTTCAAGCTCCAGAATCCCCTAAAAACTCCCTCTTCTTCTCTTTTTATTTCCCTCCAAAGCTCAAGCCATGCTTCCAACTCACTTCCAACTCACCTTGTCTCCCACATTCCCTTTGTTCAATCTTTCTTTTCCTCAAATTAGGCAAGCTTTTCTTTTGTCTAATATTACTTTTGACAAAAACTAGTCTTTGTTCCCCACTTGTCTGCAAAAGAATTTGAACATTTCAAAGTTGTCCTAGGTGACACGGCCAAGCTCCTGGCCGTGTCATGTGGGTGTGTCACTTTCTACTTCTAGCTTCGTCAACTTGCTTTCTTTGTTTCCAAGGGTGACACGGCCAAGCTTGTGGTGTGTTGGCTTCTGGTTCATTTCTTTCCTTTCTTGGTTCTTTGGCTTGGATGGGACATGGCCAAGCTTGTGGCCGTGTCACTTGCCAGTGTCTTCTTCTGCCAAATTTTCTTTCCTTTCTTGGTCTCTTTGATTTTTGCTCTTTGGGCGAGACACGGCTAGTGGCTTGGCCGTGTCTCTTGGGCGTGTCATCTACTGCCTTGAAGTAATTTTGAGGGACATGGCCAAGCTTGCTTTGGCTTGGCCATGTCTTGCTTGATTCATGCTCTTTCTTCATTGTTTTGATAATCCAAGGGAGTTTTTCCACTTTAACCTAAAACAAACACTTAAAACAAACTTTAAACCAAAATCAAATGAAACATTAACTAAAAACACATTAAAATCATACTAAAAACAAGTATCAAAACACTCTTATCAAATACCCCACACTTAATTCCTTGCTTGTCCCCAAGCAAGGCAAAAATCAAAACAAACTAAATACGAAAAATTTGTCAAGTTCAAGAGTTATAAAAATTGCATCAAGACTTCCCTATCCTTAAATTCGCAATCAATATCAAATCGAACAAAATCGATGCTAACGCAATTAAGTGGCTTTCCATGCATAACCTATGTTGTCACTCCCTCACCAACTCTTAAATTGTGTTTGATCAAGGTGGTGTTTACACTCATAACAATCAATGAAAGATTATCGCCATAGGCTTGCTTATCTATCAAATCTCCACCACTTAATTACAATTAAGCATCAATCAAAAGGTCTTTTATTGGATTGTAATGGGGCTAAGATAGAGGCATGACATTTAGGAAATGTGAGCTTAATCATTAAGTTCAAGAGCACTTCAAGAATGAAGTAACCGATCATATAAATATAACCCAATGATCCCAAAACACCTTTCTCTTATCTACCCCTTGACATTTAAAGAACTTTTCAAGGGAACTCACTTATTGTATCTTGTAACATATTCAAACCCTTTTAACAAGAACAACAATTATTCTTATTATTATTCTTCTTTTTATTTGATTTTTTTATTTTGTTTTGTAATCTCAACCCTACTAAATTTAACCCCACACTTAATTCAACATAACACTTGGTCATAAACGCTCTTAAAATGCTCTTGACCTAATGAAAGGGTATGAGTTAAAACAGCAAGGTTCAAGCTAATGATGTTGTGAAAAAGAAAGAAAAGGAAAAACAAAATTGGCTCAAAATTGGCTAACTAAGGTTAAAAATAGGGTTGGTCTCTTTAAGCCAAACTGGATTCACCTAATTGCCTTAATCATCTTGATGCCTAATTGAAATTTTTATGTAATCTTAAAATGTATGTCAAAACAAGTTCTAGCAAGTTATCAATCAAAGATGTCCACACACAAAAAGAATAATAAGTTGATGACTCAATTTCTCACTAGGTTAAAGGTAGTTCAAGGAAAAACCAACAAAATTGACAATAAGCACCAATTCTACTCAATTCTCGAGTTCATGCTTCAAAAATTCAAAGGTCATCAGTCAACAATTTATAACAATTGAACTTTCTAAAATTTATTTATTCAAGGAAAACATGAAAAATATTAACTAAACTAACACAAAAATAAATTAAAATTAAAAACACAAAATGCAATTAAAAATGAAAACACAAAACACAAAATGCACCCCACACTTAAAATTTCACATTGTCCTCAATTTGAGTATGCATAAACTAAAGGAGAGTTTAGATGAAACCCCAATTTCTTTTTTTTTTCACAAACCAAAAATACAAGAATTAAGACAAAATTTAAAGAACAAATAAAATGGTAGGTTGCCTCCCACCTAGTACTTCTTTAACGTCGTATTAGTTGGACGTTCAAGGTAGATGTTCCTAGTCTTGGAGGTGTAAAACCTCCTTTAGGTCCTGTATTTCCCCTCCAAAATAAAATTTGAGCCTATGCCCATTGACTTTAAAATCACCTTTTTTCGGGTGGGTTATTTCAACCACTCCGTAGGGGAAAACTTCTTTGACAGTAAAAGGATCAGACCATCGAGATTTCAACTTACCTGGAAAGAGTTGAAGCCTTGAATTGTATAGTAATACCTGATCTCCCGCTTGAAACTCTTTTCGTTCCTTAATGTGAGTATCATGCCATCTCTTGGTACGTTCCTTATATATTTTCGCATTGTCATAAGCTTGCAATCTCCACTCGTCTAACTCGTTTACCTGTAATTTTCACCTTTCACCTGCACAAGCTAGATCAAGGTTAATCTATTTTATGGCCCAATATGCATTATGCTCTATTTCAACAGGTAAATGGCAAGCTTTTCCATATACCAACCTAAATGGTGTAGTGCCCAAGGGAGTTTTGAATGTAGTCCTAAAAGCCCATAGGGCATTGTCTAATTTCTCGGACCAATCCTTTCGGGATCACTCTACAGTTTTTTCCAAAATTCTTTTAATCTCCCTATTCATGTTCTCAACTTGGCCACTAGTTTGGGGATGATAGGGAGTAGCAAACCTATGTGTAACTCCTAATCTTTTGAAAACTTTCGCAAGCTAAAAGTTACAAAAGTGAGTACCCCTATCACTTATAATTGCTTTTGATGTACCAAATCGAGAAAACAACTTCTTCAAAAATTTCACCACAACCCTAGCATCATTGGTTGCCATGGCTTGGGCTTCAGGCCATTTAGATACATAGTCTATTGCTACAAGAATATATTTGTGACCAAATGAATTTGGAAAAGGTCCCATAAAATCTATCCCCCATACATCAAAAATTTCACAAACTAAAATCCCATTTTGGGGCATTTCATCACGATAAGAAATATTTCCAGTTCTTTGGCAACGATCACAACGATTTACAAATTCATAGCTATCTCTAAATAGAGTGGGCCAATAAAATCCTGATTCTAGTACCTTTTGAGCAGTCCTATTGGCTCCCATATGACCACCAGCTGGTCCAGTATGGCATTGACTAAGAATGTTCATTGTTTCGGGCCATGCAACACATCGTCGGATCATGTGATCCTTACATAATCTAAACAAAAAGGGATCCTCCAAAAAATAATACTTTAAATTAGAAAAGAATTTCTTCTTTGCTTGATAGGTTAAATCCTTAGGAAGTTCCCTAATAGCTAAATAGTTAGCAAAATCTGCAAACCAAGATGTTTCAAAATTTAAGTTACTTACCTCACTTACCATGGCGTACTCCATGGTTGGATTCTCCAAGCGAGAAAGATGATCTGCTGCAAGATTTTCAGCTCCCTTCTTGTCTTGAATCGTCAAGTCAAATTCCTACAATAACAAAACCCAACGGATTAGCCTAGGCTTTGTGTCAATTTTTGCAAATAAATACCTTAAATCCGAATGGTCTGTATAAACAATCACTTTTGACAAGATTAGATATGATCTAAACTTGTCAAAAGCAAAAACCACAGCCAGCAGCTCTTTCTCTGTAGTTGTGTAATTAGCTTGAGCTGTGTTCAAGGTATTGCTTGCATAGTAGATAGGCTGGAAGTATTTCTCCTTGTCTTGACCCAAGACTACTCCTACTGCAAAGTCACTTGCATCGCACATTAGTTCAAACGGTAGACTCCAATTGGGAGCTACCATGATTGGAACATGGGTCAATTTCTCCTTAAGAGTTGTGAATGCTCTCAAACATTCCTCATCAAAAACAAAGTTCACATCTTTCTCAAGGAGTCTTGTTAATGGACGGGCTATCTTAGAAAAATCTCTAATGAACCTCCAATAAAAACCCGCATGTCCTAGAAAACTTTTGATGGCCTTCACAGATGTGGGTGGTGGTAACTTCTCAATTATATCTACCTTTGCCTGATCCATCTCAATGCCCTTGTTTGAAATTTTGTGTCCCAACACGATTCCGTCTTGAATCATGAAATGACACTTTTCCCAATTAAGCACTAGATTGGTTTCCTCACATCTCATCAAGACTCTTTCAAGGTTTTCCAAACATCTTTCAAATGAGCTGCCATAGACCGAGAAATCATCCATAAACACCTCCATAATATCCTCTATAAGCTCATCAAAGATTACTACCATGCACCTTTGGAAAGTTGCAGGTGCATTGCACAACCCGAATGGCATTCTTCGATATGCGAATGTCCCATATGGACAGGTGAATGTAGTTTTCTCTTGGTCTTCCAGTGCAATAGGAATTTGGAAATAGCCTGAAAGGCCATCCAAAAAGCAGCAGTACTCATGGCCGGATAACCTCTCCAACATCTGGTTAATGAAGGGTAAAGGAAAGTGATCCTTTCTAGTTGCATCATTCAATTTTCTGTAGTCAATGCAAACCCTCCAACCGGTAACTATTCTTGTTGGAATCAACTCATCATTTTCATTAGGGACCACTATCATCCCTCCTTTCTTTGGTACTACCTGAATTGGGCTCACCCAAGAGCTATCCGAGATCGGATAGATAATCCCTGCATCAAGTAGTTTTATCACTTTAGTCTTCACTACATCTTTCATCTTTGGGTTTAGTCTCTGTTGCGGTTGCACTACTGGTTTGAATTCATCTTCCATCAGTATCTTGTGAGTGCAATAGGATGGACTGATACCCTTTATGTCTGCTATCTTCCAAGCTATCACTTGCTTATGTTTCTGCAACAACTTAATAAGCTTCTCCTTCTGTTCAAAAGATAGATGGGAACTCAGAATTATTGGCAGTTTCTTTTTCTTCGCCAGAAACCCATACTCAAGGTGATCCGGAAGAGGTTTCAGTTCCAAGTTGGGTGGATCAATCATCGATGGTTTTGGCTTTTCTTCCTTTGGCATCTCAATAGTCTCATATGCCCTGCATTTGAATTATTTTCTTGCTTCAAGAAAAGCAAGCTGCTCCATTGCTTTTCAATCCTCAACATTTTCCTGCAATAAACACAACTCAAGGGGATCCTTGGAAACAATGTTAGTAACACAATTTATGGTCTCATGCTCAATAACATCATTGCATGATTCCGCCTCAACAAGTGAAAGTGAATGTTTTATGGCATCATGTATCCTAAAAATAACTTTTTCATCACCCACTCTCAAAGTTAATGTGCCATCATGTACATCGAAAAGGGCACGGGTTATATTTAAAAATGGCCTACCAAGAATAAGTGAAACATCCGCATCCTCATCAATATCAATGACAACAAAATCATTGGGGAAAATGAAATTCCCGACTTTTACCAACACATCTTCTATAATGCCATGAGGGTGGATTACTGACTTATCAGCAAGTTGGATGGTCATGAGTGTTGGTTTAGGTTTACCAATGCCTAACTCTTTAAACATTTTATAGGGCATAACACTTATGCTAGCCCCCAAATCAGCTAATGCACTTTTAACCTCAAGATTACCTATCAAACATGGAATGGTAAAACTACCTGGATCTTTTAACTTCTTAGGTAACCTTCTTTGCAAAATTGCCGAACTCTTTTCAGATAAATGCACTAAAGACACTTCCTCAAGTTTCCTTTTGTTAGAAAGGATATCTTTCAAAAATTTAGCATACTTAGGCATTTGTGACAAAGCTTCAGCAAATGGAATATTAATGTGCAATTGTTTAAAAAGTTCAAGAAACTTACCGAACTGAGCATCAATCTTGTCCTTGTTCAACCTTGCCGGATTGGGTACTCTAGGTCGGTATTCCTTCAAATTGGGGCTGCTTATCTTTCTCACTTTCTAGAGCAGCTTTCTCTTCTGGCGTGATAGTAAGATCGTCTTCTTTTTCTTGTACTTCAGCCCCTTTTTCTGCCACTTTTTCTCTTTTCTCAACCACATTGCCCTTGATCTCTTTTCCACTCCTTAGTGTAATTGCCTTGAGCTGCTCTTTAGGATTTGCCTCAGTGTTGCTAGGTAGACTTCCTTGTGGTCTCTCACTGAGCAACTTGGCAATTTGCCCCACTTGATTCTCCAAATTATGAATGGAGGCTTGCTGATTTCTTATGGTGGTTTTAGTTGATTGGAACCTAGTTTCAGAAGCTGCTATAAATTTCTCCATCATGTCCTCCAAATTACTCTTTCTTGGAGGGACAGCTTGTTGATGTTGGGGCTGCTGGAATCCAGGGGGAGGTCTTGGATTATTTTGATTATTCCATGAGAAATTTGGATGATTTCTCCACCCCCGGATTGTATGTGTTGCTGTAGGGGTTGTTCTGCTGTTGCCTTGGCATATTTCCAACATAATCTACTTGCTCTTACCTAGCAAACATTTTTCCACTTTGGCAATCTTGACTTTGATGTCCACCCCACACCATTCACAAGACATCACCTGCATTACTTTCCCAGAAGAAGAAGCCAAGGAATCAAATTTTTTATTCAATGCTTCCAATTGGACTATCAAAGCCACCACAGGATCTAATTAGTGTGAACCCATGACCTTTAACTTGCTCTCTTGGGGCTTGCCATTGATAATTGGTGATAGCCATCTCTTCAATTAAATCCCTTGCTTGTTCAGGTGTCTTGTTGTTTATGGTACCACTAGCTGCTGCTTTAATGGATTGCTTACTTAACCCATTGTAAAATGTTTGAATTTGAAGCCATAGTGGAAGTCCATGATGAGGACACCTTCTCAACAAATCTTTAAGTCTTTCCCAGGCATCATAAAGGGTCTCACCATCTTGCTGCAGAAAGGATGAGATATCATTCCTCCACTTAACAGTTTTGGATGGTGGGAAGTATTTCTCTAGGAATTTCTCTGCCAACTGACCCCATGTGGTAAAGGTCCCTGGAGGAAAAGATTTCAGCCACTTCTTTGGTCTATCTCTAAGGGAAAATGGGAACAACCTCAGCCTAATTGCATCATCTGAGACATTATTTATCTTGAAAGTGTCAGATATCTCCAGAAAATTCTCAATATGTGCATTAGGATCTTCATCAGGAAACCCATCGAACTGACAAGTCTGCTGCACCATTTGAATTACATTTGCTTTTACTTCGAAGTTGTTTGCAGCAACTGTCGACCTCCAGATACTAGATTTAGCCCCATTTAGATTGGGCTTAGCAAACTCCTGCATTGTTCTTAGTCCAGCTCCTTCCATCACTTCAAATACTTCTTCTTGCTCTGTTTCTGCGTCTTCCAGAACTGCCTCCCCTTCTCCCTTTCGCTTTCTCCTCAACGTTCTCTCTAGCTCTGGGTCTAACTCAAGCAGTTGGGATGAGCTAGCTCTGGTCATAAACAGTAAGAAACACCTAAAATGATAGTAAATAAGCAAGAACCAATATTAGAAACAAATGAAAATAAAACTAAATCAACAATATTAATTATATTACTAATATTGAAACCGTTGTCCTCGGCAGCGGCGCCAAAAACTTGGCATGCGCAAGCTGCGCTATAGCAATACCGCAAGTGCACGGGTCGCCCAAGTAATAAAGTAGTGAGTGAGTTATCATTCCACTGGGGACAAGGCCAAGTACTAGTGCAAACCTTAATCGTTGTTTAGCAAATTAATAGTTGTGTGATTCTTTGTAATTAAAAACAACTAATTTAATACTGAAAGTAAAGGGAAATTAAAGGTTATGCAAAAAGGATTGATAATAACAAAACTATCCAGATATTGAATCCCCCTAGCCTCAATGATATTTATGAGCAATTAATTCAATTGAATCATTCAATAGAGTTGAGTTGGTATTCCTCTAAATTAGACTAAAACCTCTCTCAAGTGGATTAATCCCTAATTACTAAGTAGAGTGCCGGAATCTCTTCTCAAACACAATTAAATAGATCTTGCATTAAGAACAAGGAACTATAAACAAAAGGATCTTGTAGGTCTATCTCTAGCACCCCAATCAATCCTCAATCCTTATGAGTATTCAATTCATATCAAGCTTTCTCAAGTCAATAATATGAAAATGACAACCAATCAATAAGCTTGTTATTATCAATTGGAAATAAATCATTAAGCATCATAAGAATAAAACAACTCAATCAAATGATTCAACTAAATATAATTATTCAATTCATACAAATAAGCTAGGGTTCATCAATATCTAGATAGTGAAGGAATTAGTTCATGTTCAAAACCAGAAAAATAGAGCAAGATAAATGAGTAAAAGAAACCAAACAATCCATGGTGAGTAATTTGTATTTCTTCACTTCAATCCTTGATTCTTGGTTTAGGGCTTGTACAAGATGTATCTCCTTCTTTAAACTCAGCTCAAAACCCTCCTCTTTGCTTCAGTTGTTGGCTCCTTCTCCCTTGTTTCATCTCTCACGTTTCAAGGTCCAGAATCCCCTAAAAACTCCCTCTTCTTCTCTTTTTATTTCCCTCCAAAGCTCAAGCCATGCTTCCAACTCACTTCCAACTCACCTTGTCTCGCACATTCCCTTTGTTCAATCTTTCTTTTCCTCAAATTAGGCAAGCTTTTCTTTTGTCTAATATTACTTTTGACAAAAACTAGTCTTTGTTCCCCACTTGTCTGCAAAAGAATTTGAACATTTCAAAGTTGTCCGAGGTGACACGGCCAAGCTTGCTGGCCGTGTCACCTTCTGCCCTTTCTTTCCTTGTTTTCTTCTAGGTGACATGGCTAAGCTCCTGGTCGTGTCATGTGACACAGCCAGTGGCTTGGCCGTGTCATATGGGTGTGTCACTTTCTGCTTCTAGCTTCGTCAACTTGCTTTCTTTGTTTCCAAGGGTGACACGGCCAAGCTTGTGGCCGTGTCATGTGACACGGCCACTGGCTTGGGCGTGTCACCTGGGTGTGTTGGCTTCTGGTTCATTTCTTTCCTTTCTTGGTTCTTTGGCTTGGATGTGACACGGCCAAGCTTGTGGCCGTGCACTTGCCAGTGTCTTCTTCTGCCAAATTTTCTTTCCTTTCTTGGTCTCTTTGATTTTTGCTCTTTGGGTGAAACACGGCCAGTGGCTTGGCCATGTCTCTTGGACGTGTCATCTACTGCCTTGAAGTAATTTTGAGGGACACGGCCAAGCTTGCTTTGGCTTGGCCATGTCTTGCTTGATTCATGCTCTTTCTTCATTGTTTTCATAATCCAAGGGAGTTTTTCCACTTTAACTTAAAACAAACACTTAAAACAAACTTTAAACCAAAATCAAATGAAACATTAACTAAAAACACAGTAAAATCATACTAAAAACAAGTATCAAAACACTCATATCAACTTCCCCTCTACCCTACATCGACCTCATGGTTGATAGACTAGCTACATCCGAGATAGTTTCATTAACTGACCTCTATGCAGGGTATAACCAAATCTTAGTCCATCCTCATGATAAAGAGAAGACATCTTTCATTGCAGAATAGGGATCGTACTACTATCATGTCATGCCTTTTGGTCTCAAGAATGCTGGGCAACCTATCAAAGAATGGCTACTATGCTCTTCCATGGCATGATGCACCAAGATGTAGAGGTCTACATGGATGATATGGTCATCAAGTTGAAGAGGGCTGAAATGCATGTGGAGGCCTTGAGACGGTTCTTCCTTAGACTTTGTTAATATAACTTAAAGCTCAATCCAACCAAATGTGTGTTTGGGGCAGCCTCAGGAATATTCATGGGCATATGGTTAGTTCTTGAGAAATCAAAGTGGATTCTGTTAAGTCTAAGGCAATCCTCGAAAAGCCTGCTCTTAAGGCAAAAAAGGAAATCAGGGGATTCTTAGGTTGCTTATAGTATATTAGTCAATTCATTTCTCAAATGGCTAATGTACATAGGCCCATCTTTAAATTGCTCAAGAAATACACCCCAACTAAGTGGAATGACAAATGTTAAGAAGCATTTAAAAATATCAAGCAATATTTGTTGTCGCCTCCTATACCGCAGCCTCCAAGGTTTGTTGATCCTCTGCTCCTTTATCTTTTAGTAACTGAAGAAGCAGGAGGAAGAATCAAGGAGGAAGTTTGCTATTTATTATCTCATCAAAAGGTTATTAGCTTATGAGCTCAAATATAATTAGATTGAAAAATTATAGTTTCCCTTAGTGTGGGTATGTCAAAAACTACGTCATTACATGGCTTCTTACACTATGCAAGTAATTAAGGACTAGGGCCCCTTGAAATTCCTTATGGAAAGGTCGATTCTGGATAGTAAGATGGCGCAATTGTTTGCAATATTGGCCATTTTTTATCTCAAGTTTGTGGAATGCAAAGTAATAAAGGGAAGTGTAGTGGCTGAGTAGTTAGTCACCGCTCTAATGCCATATATGGTTGAAGAGCCAAGTTTCCAGATGAGGATATCCTGGGTATTGATAAGGAAGTTTGGTTTATTTATTTTGATGGTGCATCTAACCACAAGGGTTATGGTGCGTGCATTATTCTTATTACCCTAGAAGAGAAGTGGATTCCTTTGGCAATTAAATTGGCCTTCGAAGTCACTAATAATGAGGCAAATTATGAAGCCTTCATAATTAGGTTGGAAATGGACTTGAAGGTCAAATTTAGATGCTTGAAGGTGTATAGGGATTTTGCTTTTACTATGTCTCAAGCACTGGGAAAGTAGAAAATCAATAAAGAGAGTGCTTCCTTAGCATCGACACTTGGAGGGCTTGGCACATCAATTCGAGGAGGTTTTATTTTATTACTTGCCTCGAATAAGGAATCAATTTGTTGATGCTTTGGTTACCTTGGTTTTAATGACCCATATGGGAGAAGAAATGATAGTTTGCCCAATTGTCATTGATGTGAAGACTCAGCCAGTGTGTTGTGCTATAGTTCAGGTGATAGAGAAAGGGTGAATACCCTAGTCTAGCCTTGAAAATAGACCAAAGGACTTGAGACAGTTAGCAAGCTAGTACATTTTAAATTTTGATAAATTGTACAAAAGATGCTGGAATAACATCCACCTCAGATGTGTGGATGAGTATGAAGTACAACAGATAATGGAGTGGGTTCACGGTGATGAATAAGGCCCTCACATGGCTGGAATTGCTCTGGCTAAAAAAATCATCAATTTTGGTTACTATTGGCTTATTATTAGAGAGGATTCTTCGTACTTTGTCAAGAAATGCCACAACTATCACATATATGCTAAGCTCTAGAAGCAGCCACCAGTCCCCTTACATCCTATTACAACCTTTTGGCTATTTGCAATATGGAAAATTGATGTGATACGGAGGATCACCCCTCAGTCCTCTAATAGGCATGAATACATGTTGGCAGCTATAGACTATTTCACCAAATGGGTAGAAGCAGCTTCTTATTCTATCCTCAATGCTAAAAAGGTGACCCAATTTATTCATGCTAGATAATTTCAGATAATGGATCATATTTTCAAAAGGAAGTGGTCCAGTTAATGGAAAAATATAAGATACAGTACCACTGGTCTTCCTCTTATATGCCTCAAACTAATAGGGTTGTCTAGGGAGCAAACAAAAGTGTAAAGAGTATCTTACAAAAGATGATGCAAGGTCACAAGAGCTAGCATAAACATCTGCCTTTTACTCTTTGGGGATACTGGACTTCAGTCAGACCACCAACTGGGGCAACTCCTTATTCTTTAGTATTCAGAATGGAGGAGGTTCTTTCAATAGAAGTAGAGGTTAGATCAAACCAAACACTTCGTGATAGCTAGATTAATGAAGTTGAATGGGTCAGGGCCTATCATGAATAACTAATGGCTATTTATGAGAAAATAATGGATGCTTTTTATAAGGTATTAGGTTATAAGCAAAAGATATAAAGGCATGATGATAAAAGGGTTAGAGATCAAGGATTGTGAGAGGAGCAGTTAGTTCTAAAATAAATCAGGGTCCCAATATATGACCCTAGAGGAAACTTCAAGCCCAACTGGGTTGGACCATACTTACTTAAAAAGATCTTGTCGGGAGGAGCAGCAAGACTTTTAGACTTGGATGACATTAAATTTTCAAGCCCATGCAACATGGATCAACTCAAAAGATATTGTTTGAACTCCTTTAACACATTTGTAACATAACTATGTGGACCTAATTCTAAAAAAAAAAAGAGCTCGGCAGTTGAAAATTCAAAAGGGTAGCTCGGGTGAAAATTAGAGCAATAAAAATAAAGAGATATGTAGGAAGCCCTTTTTAGGTTCGATCCAAATCATAACACGATATCCATCGCAAAAAAAGAGAGATTAGGAGATGTTTTATTCCATAATGCTCATAAAGGATTTCCATTGTAAACATAAATTTTTCTATCCAAAATTAAAGCCTAAGCCAAAATTTAGTGTCTTCCTAAATAGTCCATCAAAAGTAAACCCTAAAATCTAGGCAGATTAGTCAGTATTCTCCATCTCTATCTTGTTAATCAAAGCCAATCATCAAAATTTCTCTCTCATCCAAACCATGGTAATGAACTAACCCCTATACCCATCAATAATGTTTGTCGGTCTAGATGGACACACAACATGAATTCCTCAGTCCTAGCTATCCAAAATGGATTGAATAGAAGCAGAAGTGATGACCACAAGAGTATGAGATCTACCATCAGGTGGGACTCCTTGAGAATGAGCCATCTGTCTAAGAATCTGAGTCACAGGGTAGAATGTTGACATGGACAAACTTAGCAAATAGATAACCCTGTAACCAAATCTCATGGCCATAAAAGAGTGGATTTGATACCAAGGGTAATACCATAAAACTTCATTTAGACCAAGCTCCAATAACCAAGAGGTCCATACCCTCTCTGAATCATGACGAATGAAAATTTGCTTTCCGCGGTAAGCAAAAAGGGAGTAAGGAAGTCTAGATGTCATAGCCACAATAGGAAGATGATCTCTTAACCAAACCTGTAAATAGTAAAACATGTTAAAAAAAAAAGAATACCTGAAGAAGAATAGGACTCACAAACCAACTCCGCTGGACCCTATAAACCATGTCAAGGCTAATAATGGTCTCAACCAGTAAGAGTGCAGCAACAGAACGAGAATCCTACATCTGCAAAATCAGTGAAACCAAGTCAATTAAGCCCCAACTTGGCTATCATTTGAATAGAAAACTACTAGTTAGGTGGAATACCAAAGCCCTCATGCATAATTTTTATCTCAATCTGCCCTCAGTATCTTCCCAAAATTTAGTAATAAGTGCAGATAAATTCACCATGTCATCTCTCACCATATGTAAAGTCTCAGCATCACACAAGTTAAATAAATTCTAAAAGGCATGGAAATAACCAGTACAATGTTCAGGATTTGCCAGTTTAGATTCAGTATTACATCTTAGAATAGCCCTAAACGCCTTAAAAGTAGGACACATCTCCTCCATCATGGCCCCAAATTTAAATACGTAATCCATAGGGTCCCAAAGTTTCAGATAAGCCTGAATAAAATCATTGTCTAACTTCTCTCCTTTCAATGTGATGGTTGGTACAATACCATATCTACCAAGATTAATTTTGTCCACTGTCTAAATGGGTGGTCCATAGATGCAGAGAATTACTGAAAAAGGGCTCAATGATAGCACAGTCTGTTGGAAAATCGTAAAGAAGTCTAGAAAATCATGAAAAACTAGAAGAAAATGACCCAAATATAGGAGGAAATTCTTGTCTGCATGCCAGACGGATTATCCATGCTTCACACAACACACAACGTTCGCTCAGCCCGCTGTGGTTTGAATACTTCAGCAAATGCTTTGAGGTTTCACATGGATAGAAACTTAATTCTGAATACTTTACAAATCTATAAAAATGTCTGCCTTTGCAGAAATGGATCTTCATCTTAATTCTTTATTCTTAGGAATGGACTTTTGTCCTGCATTGACTTTAGCTCTTCTAGCTTGATTGACTTTTTGTCATTTTTATCTTCATTCATTTAAGAGTTTTGAATTTCTTCTAGCCTCTTGTTTCATTCTTTAACGGATTTTACTTTTGATTCTTTTATGAATTTTGGTGCAAACAATTCAACTATTTTTAGCCCTCATATACTTCCTTGCCCCCTGCATGGCAAAATATTGAAAAAGAGTCTAAAAATGTTTTATACATGCATAAACTCAAAATTTGAAATGGAGAAGTTTTCCCCCCTTGTTTAGGCTTAAACTAATGATTTTATTCTCGTGTAGGCTACAACTAATGTTTTTGTTTTATCTCATTTTTTGTGCAAGCATGTGTACCCATTTTTTTAAAAGTGATTGGATCTTTCTCAAGCAATGGGCATTTAATGCCCCCGATGCTATGTCTGCTTCTTACTATTTTCTTTATAGAGTATCCAGCTACCTTTAAATTCTAAAACGCACGTCCTCAGCATATCTTCCAAAACTTGAATCACTCTTTCCGACTGTCCGTCTATCTGGGGATGGAATGTTGTACTGTGGTACGTTCTAGTCCCAAGGGCTGTTTGGAACTTCTGCCAAAAATTTGACGTAAAGCGTGGATCTCGATATGATATGATTAAAGTTGGAACTCCGTGGAGACATACGATCTCTTTGATGTACAAGTCTGCCAACTTGTCTAGCGAGTAATCCACACTTACTGGTAAGAAATGAGCGAACTTAGTAAGCCGATCCAAGATTACCCAAATCATGTCATGTTTGTCCCTAGTCATAGGCAATCTTTCGACAAAATCCATAGTAATACGGTCCCATTTCCAGGTTGGAATCGTAATAGGTTGTAGTAGTCCTAAGGGTAGTTGATGTTCTGTTTTCACTTGCTGACAGGTCAGACACTTCATCACATGATCCACGATGTCTCTTTTCATTCCTGGCCACCAGTAATACTCCTTCAAGTCCCGATACATTTTCGTTGCTCCCGGATGCATTGTGTAAGGACTGTTATGAGCTTCTTGCAAAATCTATTTCTTCAGTTCCTCGGACTTAGGTACCACCATTCTCTTCTTGTAGTATAGGATATCATCTGGACAAATTTGATAATCTCCTGACGAATTCTCCTGCGCCTGTTGACTCCACTTCTTCACTTGTTCATCTTCCTTCTGAGCCTCACATATTTGTTGATGTAAGGTAGGTCGCACGTGCATTTCTGCAAAGATAGCTCCATCTTCTGTGGGCTCTAATTCTACCCTCATAGCACGTAGCGCTTGCATTGACTTCCTACTAAGTGCATCTGCTACGACATTCGCTTTGCCCGGGTGATAGTTAATCGTATAGTCGTAGTTGGCTAACAGTTGCATCCATTTTCGCTGTCGCAGGTTTAAATCTTTCTGTGTGGGTAGGTACTTCAGGCTTTGATGATCCGTATAAATGTAACACTTTTCCCCGTATAAGTAGTGCCTCCACGTCTTGAAAGCCAAAACAATCGCTGCTAGTTCTAAGTCATGCGTGGGATAATTTTTTTCATATGGCTTGAGCTGTCGAGAGACATACGCAATGACTTTTCCCTCCTGCATCAATACGCAACTTAACCCGATGTGGGATGCATCGCTATAGATCACAAAATCTTTTCCTGATTCGGGTTGTGTAAGAATGAGCGCTTCAGTAAGTTTTTGCTTCAGCCTTTCAAAGCTCCGTTGGCAAGCGTCGGTCCACTGGAATTTGGCATTCTTCTGAAGTAGCTTGGTCATAGTTGCGGCGATCATGGAAAACCCTTTGATGAATCTCCGATAATATCCTACTAACCCCAAGAAACTACGGACTTCCGTTACTGTCTTAGGTGGCTTCCATTCCAATACTGCTTCTATTTTCTTGGGATCCACCCTTATTCCTTCTGCCGATACAATATGTCCCAAGAAGGCTACTTCTTCCAACCAAAATTCGCATTTGCTAAATTTAGCGTATAACTGCTTCTCTCGCATGGTTTGCAAAACGATCCTAATGTGGCGATCATGGTCCTCTCGATTCTTTGAATACACCAATATGTCGTCAATGAATACAACCACGAACTGATCCAATTACGGGTGGAAGATTCTGTTCATCAGATCCATGAATACTGCAGGTGCGTTCGTTAATCCGAAAGGCATAACGATGAATTCATAATGTCCATAGCGAGTTCTGAATGCGGTTTTTGGTATGTCTTCGTCTTTGATCCCCAATTGATGATAACCCGATCGTAGATCAATTTTTGAAAAGACTCCAACACCTTTAAGTTGATCAAACAAATCTTCTATGCGAGGTAGCGGATACTTGTTCTTGATGGTCAGCTTATTGAGTTGACGGTTATCCACACACAACCTTAGGGATTCGTCTTTCTTTTTCACGAACAATACTGGCACTCCCCATGGTGACACGCTTGGCCTAATGAACCCCTTGTCTAAAAGTTCCTGTAGCTGTACCTTTAGTTCTTTTAGCTCCGTTGGCGCCATTCGGTAAGGTGCAATGGATACTGGTGCAGCTCCCGGGTACACGTCTATGGTGAATTCCACCTCTCATTTAGGTGGTAATCCGGGTAAGTCGTTAGGAAATACGTCAGGGAAATCGCAAACAATAGGTATATCTTGTAGCTTCGGTGCCTCTTCTTTCGCTTCTAACGCGCATAACAGGTATGCCTCGCAGCCTTTTTGCATTAACCTCTTAGCCGTCATAGCGGAAATGATGTTAGTTAGATAGTCCTTCCTCTTTCCTACTAAGGTCATTTCGTCACCGTCTGACGTATGCAGAGTAACTCTCTTCCGTTTACAGTCAACCAGTGCATCGTGTTTGGCCAACTAATCCATTCCAAGGATAGCATCGAATTCTTGAAATGGTAGTTCAAATAAGTCTTCCCAAAAGATACGTCCATGAATCTCCATGGGGAAATCTTTCACTACCTTTCTTGTAATCACCTTACTCCCTAATGGGCTAGTAACTAATATTCCCTCTTCCTCTAGTTCTACCTTTAGGTTCCCATGTTTTTCATTTTTCGTGCATATATATGAGTGTGAAGAACCTGGATTTATTAAAATGTAAAGCAGAACTCCAAACATAGACAACTGACCTGCAATCATGTCTAGCGCTTCTTCATCTTCTCGCCCCCTCATGGCATACATTATAGCAGGAGCCCTCGCTTCTGGTCGATCCACCGTCTCAGATTGCACGCGTGATGGATTTCTGCCCCTACCTCTGCCTCGGCCTCGCCCTGCTGCCGTTTGTGATCCCTTAGTCTCCCTAGTTATATTCTGCATTCGCTGGGGACACTCTCGCATAAGGTGGTCTAAAGATCCACATATGTAGCATGCAAATGTCCGACCCCAACATTCTCCCGTGTGGCGGCGTCCGCATTGATCACAACGTGGATTAGTATTTTCGCCTTCATTACCTCTCGGACCGGTAGAAAAGTTACCTTCGCTTTGGTTGAATCCTCTTCCTTGCCCTCTTCCGGATCGTCCGGTGCTAGCGACTGAGGTGACTTGACTTGGGCCAGCGCGATTCGATCCCTGACTTTAACCCCGGCATTGACCACCTCCCATGGAACCACTGCCTCGGAATCGCTTCCTTGATGATTGGTAGTTTCCCAAATAGTTTTGGGTATCTCTCTTCTATTTCATCTTTTATCTTCTATTCTGCTCATCAGATTGACACTGCTCCACTTCAATAGTTCGGGTGACTAACACAGAAAATTCCTTAATATGAGCAGCAATCAGCTGCACCTTAATCTCATTATTCAATCCGTCTAAGAATTGTTTACATCTATCTTCCTCGTCTTCTATCGCTTTCTTAGCATACCTGCTTAATCTGGTGAACTCCCTTTCGTACTCTGTCATTGTCATTCGCCCCTGCTTCAAGTGTAGAAACTCTTTCCTCCTGGCGTTGAGATATGCTTCAGAAATAAACTTTCTCTTAAATTCTCTCACAAAGAAGTCCCATGTCCTCTGCTCTAGTGGAACTCATTGTTGGATTGTGTCCCACCAGACATACGCTTCTTCCACTAACAAGGAAGTAGCGCACAGAACTCGCTCCTCTGGAGTACACTGTAAATGATCTAAGGCTCGTACCGTTCCTTCCAGCCAATACTCGGCTATAGAAGAATCATCGCCCCTTCGGGCCCTAAACTCCTTTGCCCCATACTTTCTTATCTTTTCGATCGGGGATTTTCTTTTCCCTCCCACAGCAGGTACTGGTACGGGTGCTGGCGCTGGTGGTGGTGCCGGGGCAGCGTCGGCTATCTACCGTAATATGGCAGCCATTTGTTGCAACATTTCGTTGGGGATAGGAGCATCAGCTGGTGGTTGCTCAGATGCAAGTGTCTCTGATACATGCATTTCTACAATTCGGCAAGCCTAAGACTCGACCTCCTCCTCTATATCACGCTGCGCTGCTTGCGACATCTAAAGAACAGAGCAAAACGTATACAATCCCATCATCAGTAATGACCTAGACCAACAGCATTATATTACCTTAGGTGGCATGTATATAAATATAAAATTCTTAAATAACACATATACAACACAACTTTTATTTATTTCCAAGCAAAAGTATTTACATTACTAGGAAGCCCTTATGTACATTCCAAAATTTAGGACTCCTTACTACTATATCATCCTGTCATACTACCATACAATATCTACACGATACCCCGATGTCACATATGTACATAACCAAAAGAACCTCCAAAAAGCAACACATCTTGAAGCTCAGTGAGTAGGTGCCCTAGGTGAGGTGGCACTTTCAGACAAATACTCTTCTATCTCAGGATCAAACTCTGGGTCATGCGATGCTTCACCAGGTAAGTGCTGGCCTAGCTCCTGGACCCTCTCCTGCAAAGCACGGATCTCTCTATGTGCTACCCCGAGACTCCTACAGGCACTATCAAACTCCACTCTATGACTAAGCCTGTCCTCCTTTAACATCAGCACGTCTCTCCTCAAGGAGATAATCATCTAATGTGCTAATCTCAGGACTTCACGATCCTGTAGACTTCGATCTGCCAGGATATCTACGGTATCATCTTGCTTCTGCACTATCTGCTTTAGCCTCTCTACTTCCATCCTCAGCTCCCTCATCTCATTGTTTCGATCATCCATAATTACTCCTGTTATAATTAGAATAACATAACTAACAATACTACACACATGTATAGTTACATATTTAGAACCCTAACCTAACCCTATGTGTCATACATTTAAGGTTTAGTTCAACTAACTACACAGGACCGGCTAAACCGGAGCTCTGATACCAAAAATTGTAACACCCCTTCCCAGCCTACGTGTGTAAGCCAAGTAGATGTGCCACACTAACCTAATGTTGCTACCAATTTTACTTAGTCAAATTTTAGTTCAAATTTTTATAGAAATTTGGCCAGAGGTTCGTCTAGAAATTGGGTCCCAAGTGTCGATAAAACTGGTTTTTCTGATTTTTGAAAACATTTTTACATAAACCAATGCGAACACAATCAGTCTCAATACACTCCCAATGAATCCCTCTTATAACCTCAACTACAAACTTGCAAGAAGAATTCACACTTCTAGTACAAAATAAAGTAGAGGTTTATTATTATGACATACTACTAACGTACAGTATAACATAGTAATTCTCAATCTTATATATATATACATGTCACAACTAGTTAACTCAAAATGGAAATTAAGAGATCTATCCTGAGATGCTGTGGGTCTGGTCGTCACTTCCCAAGAGTTAGCTACTGCTCCGAACCTACGAGTCAAGGAAAACTTAACTCGTTGAGCAATGTCGCTCAGTGGGTACTTTACCAATGGAAATAAAAGTAAAGAGTATTTGTACAAGCAAGGCAATAAAGTATATGAATGTTAAATACTATAAGCAATAAAATATAAAGATCACTTCAATGAAATAAAAATGTACTTCCCGAAAAATAATTTCAAGTTTTTCAAAAGATTTCAACTAAAATTGTAAAATATTCACAAATCAACTTATGTCATAAAATAGTAGTGTCATAGTTTGTAAATTTTTGCTCTACTGGTAAAAGCAAAACCACAGCGATAAGGCAGTGGCCCTCACCACTGTAACATAGGTGGCCCTCACCACCGATATCAATTCACAGGAATGGTCCTCACCATCCTGGTTATAACCAATGGCCCTCACCATTGGCCCCAATGGCCCTCACCATTGAGTTCAGATCATAACAATTCAATCACAATATCAAGCAGTACTGCATAAGTTAGTATAGTGCACTATACCCTTATCTACCAAGTTCAACCACCAAGTAGAGCATAAGGGTTTAAAATTCAAATCCAAGATTTCCACAAATTTTCAAATGATTTGCACATCCCTTTTCATTTTTACCAAGTCATGCCATTTCGCCGTGTACTAACTCTGTGGCTAAAGGCCGTTTCATTTCCAAGTGTTTACCACCATTCCCAATCATTTCCACACACTTCAAATCACATTAGAATAATTCCCAAAAATGACTAAAAGAATAGTAACACGGTGCGTAAAATCGGCTACGCAAATGGCATGACCATATGAATAGTAAAATCTAGTTTTCGTCTAAATTTCAGTCATGCATTTGACCAGGTAAATGATATTATTTTTGTCTGAAATTTTAGAGGAAACTTATTTCATATGTTGACTAATTGCATGTAAAATTTCGTCGAAAAATTCCATCGTTTGCTGCCTCAACCGGCTGCCCAAAGTTGGGTCCAGAATTGGCTCCCAAAGGGCACCAATTCGGCCCCCACTTGCATTTGGTGCAAAATTGTTTATTTTTTTTGTTCTAAACCCATTTCAAAGCTTCCCTAATAATGTAATGAAGACTTAGACATTTCCCTTTTAAAATAACTTGATTGTTTAAATCAATTTGGACTAAATGGAGTTCATAAACTCTTTTACCAAAATCATTGAAAATATTAGATTTCATTTGAATTTAAACAACCCAATCACCACATGGATTCAAAAATACCACTCAACAATTGAATTCAAAATCAAACAACACATTTAGGCATCCATAGCAAAAGTTCCATAGATAATTTTTGGCAAGAAAATGAAAAAAAAAATTAATTCTTCCAAGGTAAAGTACCAAACCTTGTATTTTAATTTCCTTTTGCTTTCCCTTCTCTTTCAAGCTCTTCCTTCTCCTTATTTCCACCCTTGCCTACAAAAATTTCACAATACAACCTCAACCATAAACCCTAGGAATTTAGAACATGCACTACCCTTCCATTTCTTTTCAAATTAAGTCCTAATCTAACCTTATTAAACCTTAGAAACCTTAATTCTTCCATTTAATTAATCAATACAATCACTACTTAAGTTTTCCCCAAATCCACCATAAGAACCCTAATTTTAATCTCTCAAATTACTCATTAAAACCTGAAATTAGGATTAGAAATGAACTTACCTTAGTTTAGGACCTTGGATTCCACCAAAACCTTTGATAATAAACCTTAAAACTTGAAAATCACCACCTTTCTTCCTTCTCGTATGGCTTGGACGACCCTCCTTCTCAAGAGGGAGTTTTTGCTTTCTTCTTTCATGTGTTTTTGGTCCAAATGGCTGCCCAATTTGGCTAATAATGTGTTAAGACAAATGCTTAATTCCAATTGGTCCACTTTAAGGCAAAATGTCCATTTTTCATTGGTACAATTGTCTCTCTCTTTTATTTATTTAAGGCCCAAGCCATTAGGCTTTCTTTTAATCATATTTTGGCCCTTCTTCTTCCCTTTGCTGTAATTTTATGATTTAGGATGTGAAAAGACCAAAATACCCTCCGGCGATTGATTGTCTGTAACTTTTAAACCGTGTGGTTCCACGAAGTGAACCACATATGGTTTTGACCCTCTCGACCTCTACTTTTCATTTTTAAGGTCTATTTTAGGTTTCCAAGTCGTTTTGAAAAATTACCAATAAGCACTCGACTTTTTAAAAAATTCCCTTTAGGTCCTTTCTTTGCTCGGGTTTGCCTGGGCTCCGTTTCTACTGACTATTGTTTCATATTCAACCCCTCGACGTCCTCTACGCACTCGTGTGTATATTTCCTACTTTGGATTCATGTATAAATTTTAATTAATAATGACCAAAATGCCCCTAGTCTACGTGTCTTCGTTACTCTCTAACGGGGCGTTTCCGAAGAAAGTCACAGTTCATAGTTTTTACCCAGTTTTTCTCTAGTTTCCATTTCATTACACTATCACATACATTATTAAGACTTCCTAGACTGGTCACCCATCGCCGTTAGTCACGCACGTTTAACCCCGGTCCTTTAATGAATTATAGCTTAACGGTCTAGGGTTAGCCGGATCTCTTTAGCATGCCTACTTTGTCAGCATGTGTGAATACTGTACACGTAATTACTGTACATACCTGATATGGCCGGTCGTGACAGTCAGTCTATGATAATTCTTATTAATTATGCCTTAATCCTTTGGGTCCACTAAAAAATTCAAGCATCATTTATGCTATATTTCGGATTAAAACTAAATTAATAGGTTTATTATAAATAAACTTCATATTTAGAAAAGCAACTATTGATTCATACCATAAACAAGCCCACAACTAATGAGTCTTGATACAAATTAGGCCCACGATTAATTTTAGTATTCCATAATTGACCCAATTAATTGAAATCCCATTGAAAGTTAGAAAAATGATTTTTGGGCCATAAATTGAATAATGGTTGTGGGCCCACCTCTAGAAAATAATGCTCATTGCAAAATAGTTTGTTAATTTTGGGTTTAAAAAGGTCTTATGTCCAAAGTTTGATAATAACTTTGATCTTTTTGGGCTATAGTGTCATTTTAGGAAAAGAAAATCAAATGGGCCATAACTCAAACCAAGATATGTCAATCATAGTCAATCAACAGGTAACTAGAGTAAACCTAAGGAAAGTTATTAGGTCAACTACATAAGCTTTAGTCTTTAGGATAAAAAGGCTTAGGTTCTCATAGTAAGTATGGTATCACTTACACACATATAACACAGGTTTCACATGACATCCTAACTCACACGCACTATATAATTCTAAATGATGCAATGAATAGTATCATAAAAATAAAAAATAATATAATATAAAGACAAATGGAATCAACTTCTCTTATCCCCAGTGGAGTCGCCACTGTAACGACCCTCCCCGACCAGGTCGGCTGCCCGGCCCACTAGTGGCTTACGGCTCGGCCTTTTCACCACCTGGGCACGGAGTCCGCAGGAGGCAAGCGATCGCTACAGTACTGGACAGCCCTCGCAGCCCACCCAGCAGGATTTGTTTATTTGGCCCCTCAGGCATTGTCACACTGAGAGGTCGCCTCCACGGATCGAACCCCTGACCTCCCACTTAAGAGAGCTAGCGAGAACCATCCAGTACCATTTCTGGCAGCCGACCTGGTCGGGGATGGTCGTTACAGTTAAAAAGGTGCCTTTTTAACTGTAACGACCCTCCCCGACCAGGTCGGCTGCCCGGCCCACTAGTGGCTTATGGCCCGGCCTTTTCACCACCTGGGCACGGAGTCCGCAGGAGGCAAACGATCGCTACAGTACTGGACAGCCCTCGCGGCCCACCCAGCAGGATTTGTTTATTTGGCCCCTCAGGCATTGTCACACTGAGAGGTCGCCTCCCCGGATCGAACCCCTGACCTCCCACTTAAGAGAGCCAGCGAGAACCATCCAGTACCATTTCTGCTGAGAATTGTAATATCCCAAGGTATATTCTAAAAGTTTTGGAGTTATTTGTGTATTTGGATTTAATGTATATGTATATATAGGAAATATAACTACTATATATAAGACATATACATATACATCACATATACATGGGATATAAATTGGAGTAGGAAAAGTGAGTTATATATATATATAATTGATTAATTATAATAATGATAATAAGGACAAAAAGAAAAAGAAGAAGAAAGTCAAAAGAAATTGTGTGTGGTGGAGATTTATTATTATTATTATTATTATATATGATAAGGATGAAAGAAAGAAGAAATTATTTCTTTCTTCTTCTTATTCTTATTGCACGAGAGAGAGAGGGAGAAAGAAAGAGAGAGAGAGAGAGAGGTGATTCCATCCATATGAACATCAAATTCAAAGGAATTTTGAGAGGATTGAAGATGATTATTGAAGGTTTGGCTTAATATCCAAGTAAGTATCCATTTTCTTGTTTTGATTCTTATTGTTTGAGTTTGGATTTGATGATGATGATGATGATGATAATGATGCTAATGAAAGATTGAAGTGTATATATGTGTGGAATTGATATTTTAGGTGATGATAATATGTTTAATTATGAGATAACATGGTTAATTGTGAGGATGATGATGAATTATTGAAATGGTTGAGTAAGGGTTTTATATGAATGAATTGAGGAATTTGAGTAGTTGTTATATGGTGGTGTGTATAATGATTTTTTATGATATATTGAAGTGATATAAGTGTTAAATTGATAGGTAATTGATGAATATAACCAAGATGTCGATTAAGGGTGATGAAATATGAGTTTTGAAGTGTTTGTGTTTTCATGGTTGGGTGTTCGAATTCTTGATTTCTGGTCTGACACGGTCAGTGACACGGCCGTGTGATTGGGCGTGTAATCGGTACTGAGTTGGACGGTTGTGACACGACCATTAACACGGCCATGTTATTGGGCGTGCTATAGCTACTGTGAGGAATGTAATTGACACGGCCATGAACACGCCCGTGTTGTTGGGCGTGTAAATGTTTCTGTGAGGCAGAATGAACAACACGTCCAGTGACACGCCCGTGTTACTGAGCGTATCAAAGCTTCCGTATGGTTGGTTTAGGGCACGATCAGGGACACGCACGTGTTGGTGAGCGTGTCATGTGTAGAGTTTGCCCTAGTTAATCATCATTCTTATTTTCTTATGTATGTAATTATCTTTGGATTAGGTTTTGAAGAGATTGTGTTGCATTAACCTAACTGTTGGGAACTCTTGGAAGAGGAAATGTATAGATTGATGGGAGTAGTTGTTGAGGTAAGTACAAAATTTATAAATGTATTAAGTAATCTATTATAATGTTGATGCATATGTATAATGTAAATTGCTAGAAATATATCGAGGAGGGAATATGAAATGTAAAAGATATGATGATTTAATGATATATATATATAAAATGTGAAAGCATTCAATATGTATGTGTTATGAAAGGTGAGAGATGTGAAGATATGATTAGTATGATGTGAATGATAGGATGGGTGCTCAAAATGTATAATAATGCAATTGATTATATATGTACTTGAATGATGAATGGTTATGTATATATATATATATATATATCGATGATGATATATGAAATGTATGTACAATGCAATTTGTTATGATAAATTGCTTTGATGTAAATGTTATGATTGAGGCATGTTTGCCTAAATAATATGCAATGCAATTGAAGCCATTGTGATTGGCTATGATGATTTAAATGAAATGATTAAAGCCATTGTGATTGGCTATGATGATTTAAATGAAATGTGAAGCCATTTTGATTGGCTATGATGAGAATTGAGAATGAAATTGATAATGAAATAATAAATGAATTGTGTGGCTAATGTGTTATTCCATTTTAAGAGTTTGTTGTTGGTGGCATGCCTATAGTAACATTCTCTTGAAGTTAGGTTGGGCTTGATCCTTGAAGCCAAGTTGGGTTGAAGTTTAACATGTTTTACTCCCCTTGAAGCTTGGTTGGGTCTAGTCCTTGAAGCCTAATTGAGATGTTACAACCCTTGAAGCTAGGTTGGATTGGTTCTTGAAGCCAAGTTGGGTTGATACTTAGCATGCTTTGTTCCCCTTGAAGCTTGGTTGAACCTAAATCCTTGAAGCCTAGTTGGGATAATGATAAATATGATAATTAAACCAAAGCATTAACTCTGAAAGTGGAATGGCATATTAGTGTCTTTTGGGCCCATGCTTGTCTTTGTTGTCAATGTGAATGATGAAGTGTGAAATGAATGAATAAAGAGATCTATGCTTGTTTTGTTGGGAGTGTGATTTATGAATAGGGAATGGTGAATAAAGAATTAATTGAATAATATAAGGACTTGGAATGTTATGAAGTATGACATGATTACAATATATAAATAAACTATTGAAGAGAAATATGATTTGAAATGCTAAGTTAAAAGATGAGATTCTGAAAATATTGTATGACATGTAATATGTGTATGGGTGTGGAGATTGTGAGTATTAGTTATGATTGTTCTTTTAAATTATGAAATTGTGGTTGCACTGATATATGTGTAAATGTATATAAGTTATGAGGTTAGTGGAAAAATATGAAGAATGCTTTGAAAAGAAGAAATCTACGTTAAGACAATAATAATATATGATGTTAAATTGTGAGGTATGTTTCTTCTATAACATATGTTTATTTTATTTTATTGTACTACTAAGCTTTTATGCTTAGCGCGGTTTTGTGAATCGCGCAGGTGAGTAGATGGTTAATTTGGAGTCAGACAGTTATGCCACGAGAAGGGTAAGTGTATATCGAGACCAACTAGAAGGTGATGCATACATGTCCAATTTGTTTATGTTATATTTTGATAAGAATATATATTCATATGTATAAATGAAGTTTTGGTAAATTTTGATGAGATTATTATATATATAACCATTGAAAACATAATGGTTTTGTAAACGTTCTTTGGATCAATGTAATATTGTTTGAACTTGGATAAAGTTTTTTTTTTAAATTAAAACTAAAAGTGACATTCTTATACTTTATATACGTATTGTATGTATACCAGGTATATGTATAGTACTTATATAGAGTATGGGGTGTTACAATTATTTTGGTATCAGAGCTTAGGTTCGAGATTATCGGCCTAAGTGAAAAAAAAAATATTTTGAAAAGTTTAAATAGAAGTAAAAAGGAAAAAAATTTGAAATAAAATTTGTAATACATGCATATGCATTAACACCTAGGTTGGTCTCGAACGTGGCATTATGTGATTTGTGATGTATCTGAACTACCTGAGATAGATGATAGTGCATAAATGAGGTTTTATATGAAATCAAATTTTGAAATGTTGATAATTGAAAAGTGATTGTGATACAAAGAAATGATAGGGAGTTTATAAGTAAAAAGTTTGATTATTGATATGTGTTTGACATATAAAGAAATGGCTAGAAGAATAAAGTTGTTTAGAAATTCAAACATAAAGTTTATTAGAAAGAGATTCAAATAGTAGAGAAAATATTGTTGGATGGGTAATGTGGAAAGAGATGTTATTTAAAAATATATATATATATTGGTTAATGTGAGGAAATAAAATGGTGTTGTTTGTATGGTTGTTTTAATGCAAACATTGTGAATTTAATATGATATGTTTTGATGTTATACTATGATATACATAAAAGTTTTAAAGTTGATATTTAGGAAATAAGATTTGTAAATCCAATTTTGATAAGGATTACTTGGATATCGAGAGTTTAATGCATAGTACGCATATGAATTATGTGAAATGAATATTATTGCATATTAAAAATGACTTACAAATATGTAATTAAGTTGGCAAGTGATAAAGTGATCATGATAAGGCTGATTACTTGGAATGTGATGTAATATGTTAATGATCAAGGATTGAGTTGATCACTTGAAAAATGTAAGGTACACATAGTATTGCATGTTTGTAACCTATATAATTACTTACCTATTAATGTTGAGAATGGTTACGCTTGCATTGACTAATTTGTGCAAAGCTAGGTTATGTGATAAGATTGATAGTAAGAATTGGATTGAGCAACGTTGGTTCAAGAAACTAAGATTTGTGATAACTAGACTTGGAAAGTGTATAGAGATTATTGGGCTCAATGTGTATATGATTGGATGTAATGTACATATGTATAAATATGTGAGTGATATATATATGTTGAATGGTAAACAAATGGATATAAAGATGGTATACTAAATGCATTTAAAAATAAATGTGAGAGAGATGTTACCTTAGTAATGTGACTAAGATTTTGTGAAATATTATCATGGTTAGAATGTATATATGTGTTGAGTTGATAAATAACTTAAGTCATGTCAAAAAGGGATAAGAATGATGTTGTTCAATGAAAAGTAATAAATTTTAAATTGTGTGGAAGATATGTAAAAGAGGAATTAAATATAATTGTATAATTATGTGTATACAGGTGTAGAAAATGTGGAATGAGCTTTTTGATGTGAACGTGATTGTAAAATGTAAGAAATGTGGAAAGTAAGTCACATTGTGAATGTGACCTATGAATGTGAATGTGATATAACTATTTGTCTAGTGATGTGAAGAATGATATGGCTTGTATTAGTGGACCTATGAGAGATTAGGTTTTAACCTATGCAGAGTTAGACTATGGGATGAAATGGAAAGTGAGAAAGAACGCGAGTAACACTAGACGATGAAATTGATATGATGATAACTGAACTAGACTATCATATAATGCTTCCTGGATCAAGGACTATGCTTGTAGAAATATTATATGTATATGTGTATAATAAAAAGGGAAGTATAGTGTATGAAAAGTTTTACAAGAGATAGATTAGAAGTGGAGAAAAAAAAATGAAATTTGCATATGATTGAATGTTGTGTATAAAAGTGTTATAAATAATATTGTTGATGTGAATTAGGCTCATGATAATCTTATGATCAAGAGCAAATTATTTTGGAGATGAAGTTGAAACGTGCTAACTCTTGGTGTAGTAAAAGTTGGAGAATGGATATGTAATCCCTGTGATATAACTTAGTAGTGTAATTGGAAAGTTTGAGAACAGAATAATCGAGGAATAGTATTGATTTATAAGTTATAAATGTGACCACTAATCTCTTATGGCCATATGATTTGTTTAGCGGATCTGGTCGGTTAGCTTTGTTATCCACAGATTTGGGAATGAGATAACATGATTGTAGTACAATTTTGATGAGATTGATAGCTATGTTTTTAGAAACATGGTTAAAAGTTATGATTGGTGAATTTCTATTTATAATTTCTATATTAGAATTTAATTATAATTATGAAAAGTAAAGTAAGAGAAAAGAATTGTGATAATGTTTTAAGCTATGAATTATGTGATGGAAAAATAATTATATAAATATAGTAATAATATGTGAGATGTAGAAATAATAAAAAGGGAATAAATTGCAAATGTGATTGAAACTTTTATTGAATATATTTACAGTGTAAAGTGAGTAAGTGAATGAATTTAAGATTTATGGGAATATGAATAATAAATATGGTGTGAGATAATTATGAGAATTTTGTGGAAATTGTACTAAGATAATAGAACAAAATATGAGCATATGAAAGGATGAATATGAATATGAAAAGTTTAGAATTTGAATATAGGTTTAACCTAATGGAATTAGGTTATATATATATATATATATTGTGAAATACAATGATAAATTTCGATAAGTTAATTGTTGGTTCGAATCAAATAAGATTGAAACGTTAATATATTGTGACAGATAGATCAATTGATTTAGATTTTGCTAAAATTTGCAAATTAATATTGAGATTTGGTATGTACAGTTGTACTGGAAGTATAAAATTTAAATGATAATGCATATGATGTAATATTTTAACCAATGAATGGACAATGATGAATTGAATTATATCAGTTGTAGATGGTGATAAAAGGAAAAAGTTGGTTATTTGTTACGTAAGTTTAAAGAGGCGGTATCAATATTAATGTTAAGTGAAAAACATGATAAAGAAGAACTTAAGTGTAAGCAAAATGAAAAGATTATTGTCAATCATGGTTTGATAAGTGGCATTTTCAAAGTGATTGTAATGACAAGATAAGCAATAGTACGATATAATTCAATAATTTCCAAGGTTAAAGTTAAGAGATTATATATAAAGAGATGAAGTAATAAATATCTTGAATGTGATAGATAAATGGTATATATAGATTATAAGATGATTTAATTATTGTATAAGATGAAAATTTGTTGGGAAGATAATGAGGTATCTTAGTTGCTTGTTGAGAAAATAATAAGATAAATATAGATATATAATGATGAGTTATGAATTGGGAGTAGATGATTGACTTAAAGGGGGAGAGTAAAAGTTATATGATTTGAGGAAATCATAATGTAAGATACGATTATCTTCATATGAAATTAAGATGGCAATTTGTTATAAATGGATTGTTATTGTGCTGGCTAATTTCGAGGATGAAATTATTTAAGGGGGAGAGAATTGTAATATCCCAAGGTATATTCTAAAAGTTTTGGAGTTATTTGTGTATTTGGATTTAATGTATATGTATATATAGGAAATATAACTACTATATATAAGACATATACATATACATCACATATACATGGGATATAAATTGGTGTAGGAAAAGTGAGCTATATATATATATAATTGATTAATTATAATAATGATAATAAGGACAAAAAGAAAAAGAAGAAGAAAGTCAAAAGAAATTGTGTGTGGTGGAGATTTATTATTATTATTATTATATATATATATATATATTTATATATATATATATGATAAGGATGAAAGAAAGAAGAAATTATTTCTCTCTTCTTCTTATTCTTATTGCACGAGAGAGAGAGGGAGAAAGAAAGAGAGAGAGAGAGAGAGAGAGAGGTGATTCCATCCATATGAACATCAAATTCAAAGGAATTTTGAGAGGATTGAAGATGATTATTGAAGGTTTGGCTTAATATCCAAGTAAGTATCCATTTTCTTGTTTTGATTCTTATTGTTTGAGTTTGGATTTGATGATGATGATGATGATGATAATGATGCTAATGAAAGATTGAAGTGTATATATGTGTGGAATTGATATTTTAGGTGATGATAATATGTTTAATTATGAGATAACATGGTTAATTGTGAGGATGATGATGAATTATTGAAATGGTTGAGTAAGGGTTTTATATGAATGAATTGAGGAATTTGAGTAGTTGTTATATGGTGGTGTGTATAATGATTGTTGTTATGATATATTGAAGTGATATAAGTGTTAAATTGATAGGTAATTGATGAATATAACCAAGATGTCGATTAAGGGTGATGAAATATGAGTTTTGAAGTGTTTGTGTTTTCATGGTTGGGTGTTCGAATTCTTGATTTCTGGTCTAACACGGCCGTGTGATTGGGCGTGTAATCGGTACTGAGTTGGACGGTTGTGACACGACCATTAACACGGCCATGTTATTGGGCGTGCTATAGCTACTGTGAGGAATGTAATTGACACGGCCATGAACACGCCCGTGTTGTTGGGCGTGTAAATGTTTCTGTGAGGCAGAATGAACAACACGTCCAGTGACACGCCCGTGTTACTGAGCGTATCAAAGCTTCCGTATGGTTGGTTTAGGGAACGATCAGGGACACGCACGTGTTGGTGAGCGTGTCATGTGTAGAGTTTGCCCTAGTTAATCATCATTCTTATTTTCTTATGTATGTAATTATCTTTGGATTAGGTTTTGAAGAGATTGTGTTGCATTAACCTAACTGTTGGGAACTCTTGGAAGAGGAAATGTATAGATTGATGGGAGTAGTTGTTGAGGTAAGTACAAAATTTATAAATGTATTAAGTAATCTATTATAATGTTGATGCATATGTATAATGTAAATTGCTAGAAATATATCGAGGAGGGAATATGAAATGTAAAAGATATGATGATTTAATGATATATATATATAAAATGTGAAAGCATTCAATATGTATGTGTTATGAAAGGTGAGAGATGTGAAGATATGATTAGTATGATGTGAATGATAGGATGGGTGCTCAAAATGTATGATAATGCAATTGATTATATATGTACTTGAATGATGAATGGTTATGTATATATATATATCGATGATGATATATGAAATGTATGTGCAATGCAATTTGTTATGATAAATTGCTTTGATGTAAATGTTATGATTGAGGCATGTTTGCCTAAATAATATGCAATGCAATTGAAGCCATTGTGATTGGCTATGATGATTTAAATGAAATGTGAAGCCATTTTGATTGGCTATTATGAGAATTGAGAATGAAATTGATAATGAAATAATAAATGAATTGTGTGGCTAATGTGTTATTCCATTTTCAGAGTTTGTTGTTGGTGGCATGCCTATAGTAACATTCTCTTGAAGTTAGGTTGGGCTTGATCCTTTAAGCCAAGTTGGGTTGAAGTTTAACATGTTTTACTCCCCTTGAAGCTTGGTTGGGTCTAGTCCTTGAAGCCTAATTGAGATGTTACAACCCTTGAAGCTAGGTTGGATTGGTTCTTGAAGCCAAGTTGGGTTGATACTTAGCATGCTTTGTTCCCCTTGAAGCTTGGTTGAACCTAAATCCTTGAAGCCTAGTTGGGATAATGATAAATGTGATAATTAAACCAAAGCATTAACTCTGAAAGTGGAATGGCATATTAGTGTCTTTTGGGCCCATGCTTGTCTTTGTTGTCAATGTGAATGATGAAGTGTGAAATGAATGAATAAAGAGATCTATGCTTGTTTTGTTGGGAGTGTGATTTATGAATAGGGAATGGTGAATAAAGAATTAATTGAATAATATAAGGACTTGGAATGTTATGAAGTATGACATGATTACAATATATAAATAAACTATTGAAGAGAAATATGATTTGAAATGCTAAGTTAAAAGATGAGATTCTGAAAATATTGTATGACATGTAATATGTGTATGGGTGTGGAGATTGTGAGTATTAGTTATGATTGTTCTTTTAAATTATGAAATTGTGGTTGCACTGATATATGTGTAAATGTATATAAGTTATGAGGTTAGTGGAAAAATATGAAGAATGCTTTGAAAAGAAGAAATCTACGTTAAGACAATAATAATATATGATGTTAAATTGTGAGGTATGTTTCTTCTGTAACATATGTTTATTTTATTTTATTGTACTACTAAGCTTTTATGCTTAGCGCGGTTTTGTGAATCGCGCAGGTGAGTAGATGGTTAATTTGGAGTCAGACAGTTATGCCACGAGAAGGGTAAGTGTATATCGAGACCAACTAGAAGGTGATGCATACATGTCCAATTTGTTTATGTTATATTTTGATAAGAATATATATTCATATGTATAAATGAAGTTTTGGTAAATTTTGATGAGATTATTATATATATAACCATTGAAAACATAATGGTTTTGTAAACGTTCTTTGGATCAATGTAATATTGTTTGAACTTGGATAAAGTTTTTTTTTAAATTAAAACTAAAAGTGACATTCTTATACTTTATATACGTATTGTATGTATACCAGGTATATGTATAGTACTTATATAGAGTATGGGGTGTTACAGCCACTATCAGCGAGGAGATTTGCCCCCACTCTTGGTAGAATGGTTCTTGCGACTTCAGCACTGTTAGGCCTTGGGCCTTAGAGAACATAGGCTTGAACACGGCGAATAAGAGTCACCACCTGAACAAGCCTAGAAGAAAATATAAGAGGTGGATGACTCAATTCCTAAAGAATTCCCAACTCCTACTGGGTTCAAAAAGTTGGGTACACATGGGGAAGGTGAGAAGTGACCCAGTACCCCCATAATGCCCGGTTCATTGGAATCGGCTTCCTTTTTAGTTTTAAATATTATAAAAATTTTAAATTATTACAATATTATTCATATTAAAATCAATTTAAAGTAAATAAAATAAAGGATAATCATGTCATAAATTCAAACAAACAAATATAATGGGCAGCCATAAAAGGATGGAAACATGCCCTTACAATGTCAACATATCCAAATAAAGTAAGATGTAACACCCATAAAAGAGTAGAAATGTGTCCCTTACATTAATTCCCAAATATAGTTAAATAAAAGAAGCGAATTAAATAAACAAAGTACCCATAAAGTGAAAACGTACCATTTACAATCTTAAAATCTAAATAATAAAAATTACAATCCACAAACATATAAATTATCATACAAATATTTATAGATCTAGGGCTTAATTAAAATAAAATTAAGATTAATCACAAAAATTGCAATCCACAAGAAAATCTTAATATTAACCCATTAATGAAATGTAGAGTGCAACGCACATGGTGGTCCCGCTAGCCGGTTAGTGGGTGGGGGGGTGGTGCCCCTTATTGGGGATTGGGGATAGCGCTCCCGAAAGGTAAACGATTTACCATACTCATTGAATGATTTACTGCCTCTAAAATATAAATTAGGGTTTTAAATCATAATTTAGAGTAATCCTAAAACTAGGGTTTAACATGCAAAGTTAGAGTTTTTGTTACAAAATTAGGATTTTAATCTTAAAACTAGGGTTTTAAATGAATGGGATTACAAAACTTAACTGATAATTCAAAAAGATAGTAAACTCTACAAGGTTAAACAATGATGATGATCAATTAAACTAAACGGAATTAATTAATGGAAACCATACCTATATTGTTAGCTACACCAAGATGATTTTGTTGAACCAAGCCTCTGAACAATCCTTCTAAGATTGATGTTGGATTCTGCCTTAAAGTTATATGGTTGGTTTGGATCAATAGGTTCTTAGTTGAGTTGAATAATCCAAAAATTACCTACGGTTTCTCGTAAGCTTAGCTACTGTTTGTTTTAATTTGATTGCTCTCTGTCTCTTTATTTGATTGCTCCATCTCTCTTTATTTTTTTACTAATTTTCACCGTCTTAATTTGCTCTCGGTTATTGTCCTCCCCCTTTTCTAATTGTGGTTGTCCCTTTTTATAGATGAAGGTTATGAATAAATTAGGATTAATCAAGTTGAAAAGTCATTGATTCTTATTAGGAAACCCTATGTTTATCTAAGATAAACCCAAGTTTAATTTGGATTAGTAAATTTAAAGAGCTCATAGAGAATTGACCATGAGATATGGCCAATCCATCATGATTTCATGGGGCCAATTCAATAATTTTAGCTTTTTAAATTAGACCAGACTCGATTTGAGCTTTTAAAATTAAACCAAACTTAATTCATACTTTTAAAATTGGATTGGATTTAATTTGGGCCTTTTAATTAGAATTAAGCTCATTTTGAGCCAAATTTAAGGGTCTACAATAACATTAAATAGTAGGTTCAAGATACTTAAACTAGAAAAGGAAATGGTCAGAGTACAATCACCCATAATACCACATGCATCATAGTGCATTGTTAAAGCATGAAAAAATAAATCATACATAAACAGAAAAATAGGTAAAAGAGAATAAATTTATCTTCTTCCATGACGACGTCTCCCTCCATGCTCCATAGTTAGCTGACTCAGAGTGGTTGATAGATAAGCCTCGTAACAACATGTCATCGTGTAGGTATGGTCAATTCATTCTACAGGCTACTGCAAAATGCAATGAAGAATGAGTCGGAAGGTGGAAATTAGAAAGTCACAAAAAGTAAAAAAGAATCAAGAAATCTTACCTCATGATGGTTTTCCAGCAATGGAGCGAAGGGGATTGGGGGTGTAATGTTTGAAATTTTCAAGTCATGAATTTCTGAAATATATAGATATTAGACAATGTATAATGGTGAGAGTGACTCGAATATTTGAAATAGATAGAAAAATATAGTTAGTTAAGCCTTAAAAGGTTAAAAGTTAAATCCAAATATGGACAAAATTGGTATTTTTAAAAAAGAATCTTTAAGTGGTAAAAATTATAAAAATGCCCCTGTGGCCCTAGAACTAAATTCTACTATAATTGAGATATGAAATATAGGTAATAGGGCTTTAAAATAATTTTAAAAATTTTACAAAATTAAAAGTCGAATTTAGAAATAATTAAGAAAGTGGGTGCAACAAAGTTACGGTGAGCATACCTTATATGATCAAAATTCTAATAAAATATATATAAATAAATAAAACTCATTTTTCTTCATCATCCTTCCATCAAAACCAACCTCCATCCATAGCCAAAAATCTTATTTTTCCTCCTTCCATCAAATTTAAGAGAAAATTTAAGAAAAATTCATATATAACTAAAAAATTTTAGTAGAATTCACTAAATTAGGTTAGATACACCAAATCACCACCAAAAATTCAAGAAAAATTGAGGGAAAGAGGAGAAGAATTACTTTGAAAAGAGTTTTGTGCTCGTTTATTAATAGTTTGCTATTATTTAATTTTCTTTTGATTTTTAATGCTTATGGAATATAGTTAAACCATATTAATGGAATTAATTGTGAAGTGGCTTTTGTCCAAATTGTTAGACTAACCTAGAAAGGTTTAAAAAATATGAAATTTTACTTGGGAGTTTATCTATGTGTTAGTAGATTGTGTATAAAATTTTATAATTTTTAAATATGATTTATATGAAAGAAAAATAGAAGAATACAAACTGCCATGACTATACCAGTAGAGCCAAAATTTTAGGGTTTATAAAACTCAATTGAAAACCATAGTAAAATAACCTAGAAATATCTGAAATTTTACATATACGATCATATATATGTCTGAGATATATGATTAAAATTGTATAAATTTTAATAAAGGTTTAATTATAAAAATAAAATCAAAAATTGAAACTGCCAGAATAGTGACTGTAAAACTAGAATCTGTAAGGTTAAGTAAACATAATTTAAAAATAAGGTAAATGAGCATATAAAATTCTATAATTTTAATTAAAATTTGATATATTTGCTTTTGTTATATGGTTAAAATTCCATGAATTTTATGTAGGTTTGTTGCCTAAATAAAATTGGAAAATGTGTATTGTCAGTAAAGTTATTGTAAAAACAGAATACATAGTTTTGGAAAAATAATTTTTAAACATAGTAAAGGACCATAGAAAATATGAAACTCTAAATATAAGTGTTGCGCTCGAATTAACTCTATCACAAAGCGTCACTCGCAAGTATACGAGGTAGTTGTAGCAAAGGTGATCGCCCCAAGGTCGTCTCACAAGGAAGCTAAAGTAGCTAATTGATTATCAGATTATAAATAACAAGTAATGAAGAAATTTAAATCACTAACAACTAATGAAGAAGATTGATTGAAGTTTAAAACAATAAAAGTAAATTGAGTTGATGTATTGATTCACTTAATAGAATGGTCTAGGGTTTGCACTTCTCTGCTACTTATATGTATGAATGGTTATTCCTCTTAACCAATTTAATTTCAAAGATTAAATCTCAAGCAACTTAATTAATTGAATAAAGGAAATAAGCTCTCGCATTCAAACCTCTTTCAAATAATCTTGTTCCAATTGAAATAATCTTTTCCTAGGTTATATCTCTAATTCACCTAAGTCTTTAATTGAATTGTTCCAGCATTAGACTTCATCTCTCAATCCATCATCTAATACCTAAAACACATAATTGGTGGCCAATCAATTATATATTAGCAATAATTCATTCAATAAAGGCTTAAAGAAATAATTGAGTTAAGAGTAATAACCAATTCATATAATCATAGCATATCCATACAAACCCTAGACTAGATCAAATTAGTTCATAATTCTATCAAACATAATCATCTCATTAATATTCAAAGAAATCAATTTAGACATGATAATATCCATAAATACAATTCCAATGAAAATAAAGAGATAAAGTTCAAGAACAAAACCAAGTTACAAACTCCTTGAAGCTTCTGAAGAATCTCTTGTTCAAATCTTGCAAGAAGGATGTATCAATGGCTAGAACAATCTAATCTAAGCTAGTTTCAATCCAAAGTGTAATCAAGAATCAAAGAAAATAAGATATCAAACCCTAACTCTCTTTGACTGCTCAAAACAAAACTCAAACTCGCAACCCCATATTTATACGAATCTCCGCTTTAAAAATTCGCTTGTTGGTGGTGAATTGGAGGGACACGGCCAACAAGCATGGCCGTGTCTCTTGCTTGTGTTCGCTTCTGTCTCAGAGTTTCTTCTTTTCTTCTTTGGTTGAGTGACACGGCCAGTGAGAGTTTCTTCTTCTTTGCTTTGGATTTAAGTGAGACACGGCCAAGCTTAAGCAACTTGGCCGTGTCGGAGCTTCTTTGGAGGGACACGGCCAGTGACTTTGCCGTGTCCCTTGAGTGTGTCCATCTCTATGTCTTGTGGCTTCCTTTTAGCTTAATATGGGACACGGCCACAAGCTTGGCCGTGTCCTCTGCCTGTGTCAGCTACTGTCCATTTTTCCTTCTTTTTGGTTCCTTGGCTTTTTAACCTAAAACAAAACTTGAAACAAACTTTAAACAAGAATTAAATGAACATTAACCAACAAAACATAAACACACACTAAAAACTAGGACGAAAATGACATAAACACTGAAATAAACTAAAACTACTAAAATTAATGAAAACACTAAATAAACATATTAAAACTAACAAAATACCTAAAGAAAACAATAATTATCATAATAAACAAGACACAAATCTATAACAAAAACTAATAAAACAATAAGTTTATGTATGTTCCTAAGACTTATGTTTTAATCTATTTAATTTTTTAACAGAGATTTAGTACTGAGAAAGAATTGGAAAAGAGAGACTGTTAGAGAAAGTAAGAATTTGACATATTTTAAAGAGTTGATAAATAAATTAAATTTTATATAGCAAATGGATAAAGTAAAATTTATTAAATTGAATTATTTTAATGTCAATTGGTTAATGAGGAAAGTGGTTATTATTTTAAAAGAATTGTTAAAAATATTATTATTATTATTGACTGTGAAATTGACTGAAAATGAGAAAATAAGTGAATTGCCAAATTATACTGATAATAAATCTAGTCTTTGGATTGAATGACCAGCTAGAGGGTGGACGTCCATAGTATTAGTGGACACTTTATTTCATCAGCGGGCATTTTTTGCCATTAGTGGACACGTTGTGTCAATAGTGACAGTGGGCACTTTGTGCCGTCAGTTGATACTTTGTGCCATTAGTGATAGTGGACATTCGTGCCATCAGTGGGCCATTGGCCATATTTTTAATAATGGCCATTTACTTATCATCAGGTTATCCGAATCTAGATTTTAAAATAAGTATATGTGCGGGCAAAAGAATTAAGTAAAATTTAATGGAAATGAGCAAATTGTAATGTAAGAGTTTATAAAAATTGTGTAAAAAAATGTTAATGTATTATGAAACTTTTATCTTAGTAGATAATATTTTAACAATTAACTACAAAGAAATTATTTTCTTTTAAATTTAATTTAAATTTTAGAGCTTGTTGCGAATTAAGTAATTTGAATACAATTGATTAAATTAGTTATTACTTTAATTTATGATCAAAGTGAAGATTTTATTTTCATTTGCTATTGTAATTACTTTCTTTATGTTATAATTTTAGCAAATTATAAGTATGCAAGCACCACTAGACATTGCTTAGCATGTTAGAATTGTTTCTGTCACATAAATCAGATGGACAGGCTAGATCCAGCTGAGTGAGTTCTAGTATTTCAAGATCAACTGCAAATCAGAAGGTGGTTAACGAAGAATTTTGTATTATGTATTTAATTTTGTTCACATAGAAGTATTGTACCTACAATGATAGTTGTATAAATATAAATAACCTAAAGTACTACATACTTTATAGCTATAGTCTGGGTTAAGCATTATATTAAAATATATTAGTTGTAGTAAATATTTAATGAACTAAAATATGAATAAAATCAAAGGTATTTGTTTTAAATTGTAGATGATAGATGATGAATTATAGAAATTGGAGTTGAGGTTGAATGAATGAAATATTGGAAGTGTTTTCTTCTACTAGTTGTGTTTTGATTGGAGACGATGTTGAAAATGTCAAATTTTAGGGGAGACCTGCCGAAATTTTTATTGATATTAGTGTTAGTGTATGTGCCCTAGGCCATTTGTTTGGATCTTTATGTTATACATTCATTATTAATAAATGAGGTTTTATTATCATTATTGTTGTTTGCATGTTACATAATTTTGATATTTGTCCCTGGTTTATTATTGTTATAGAGATAAAAAAAAATAAATAATTCTTAACCAGTATGAACATTGATTTGATGATCATCAGATGGTTATGTGTATAGTGATACAAATCAATTTCATAAATACTTGTTAGAGAACAATGTATTGGATAGACCCATCATGAGATTACTACATGGGTTAGTGTCATAAGTAAATCTCATGATAGTTATGTAATAATTCTTTGACTTGAGATTGTCATAGTTTCCAATATAAGGACTATTATATTTTGACATGATCAAACATTATCCGTAACTGGATAGTAATAAAGGTTATGTTCATATATGATAGAAATTATGTAGAGGATAATGAACAATCAAGATAGAATTTGTCCCTCTCTTTGAGAGAGATATCTTTTGGGCCCCTCGATAAGTGAGACTGTGAAATGCATGGCCGTGCTCAAATGAATTGATAATGTGATCAATTTCATTTGTTTTTATCAGTCTACTTGGAGATCGAGTAATCATAAGTTTGGACAATATAAGTATGACGTTGACCATGACTTATGTTCAAGCTAGATATCGTGTGACAAAGGGATTAATGCATATACTATTATTAGGCAAATTGGACATTCCTTATATTAATTGGGTAGTTGTAACGCCTTGCTAGAGGCCAATTATGACTTGTTGATTTAATAGAGATTAAATTGACTGCCAATTAATATGGGCCTATCGGGTCACACACAAGAATGTGTTTTGGGCTGGATATAATATTAATAATATTAATATTAGATATTAATATTTATTATTATTATTATTTTCGTTTTTATATATATATTATTAGATAATATATTCAGAATCCTAATTAGATTTGGATTCTGAATTTGACTTACCTTATCCAATTATATTTATTATTAGATAATGTATTCAGAATCCTAATTAGACTTGGATTCTGAATTTGACTTTCCGTATCCAATTTTGAATTGGATTCTGGAGTGATTATATTCACTCCAGACGTTAAGTCTTCTCAGAGGTAACAATAAAAACAAAGAGGAACGAAAAAGGTAACCCTAATACGTTTTTAGAGAAAACGTTTTTCCAGCCTTCGCTGTTGCAGAGAGCTAGCACTCCAAACGGTAGCATTCGTGTGGATACGCGATAGAGGGTGTTTCGCGATCGAGGCATCTCTTCAAAACTGTGATTTCGAATCATCAATAGGTTAGTTTTTGAACACTTTTGTCGAATTAAACGAACAGCATGGATCCTGGTGGGAAATTAGAGATCAAATATTTTTCCGCTGCGTGTTTTTGTTTGCAGTGATCTCCTTAATTTCCTAACAGTGGTATCAGAGCCACTTGTTGTTTTCGTTTAAGTCGAAAATGCCATGTTAATATGATTACATGAGATATATTGATTTCGTATGGCATGTTAACTATAAAACCTTAATTCGTTTTTCATATGATGAGAAAGGATTGGTTTTTGGTTTCGTTTCTGTAAAACCCTAATTCGTTTTTCATATGATGAGAAAGGATTGGTGTTTTTAATTTCGTTTTCATGAGATGATCACGTATATATGATTGGTTGATTAAAATGATTTTCATATGATGAAAACGATTAAGTTTATATGTGATATAAACATTTGGTAATGATTCTGTAATGGGTTGTACATATTCGAAATAAAACAGTAAGAAGGTTAATGAGATTAACGGTTCTGTTTTAGGGTTTCGCCAAAGAAAAATGTTAATGAGATTAACGTTTCTGTTTGGCTTCGAGGGGCGCTGCCCCTCGACCCCGCCCGCTGACCGGCCAGCGGGAGCCCCGCCCGCTAACCGGCTAGCGGGACCGCCGTATGTTCGCGCCCTATAGTTCGTTACCGCGACATTAAGAATGTCAATATATTTGTTTCTATTTAACATGTTGGTGATGAATATGTTATGTTTGTTTGATGTCTTGGCATGGTGCATAGCATGGCCTTATGACCTATGTGATTGGTTTATTCATATCTTTATTTTGGGTAAATAAGGCCTGCGTGTCGTTTATTTTGTTGTAATTTATTTTACTAGTAGTTAGATTTTCTTTTATTGTAATATATGAAGATTCAAGCTACAATGTTTGTGATGGAGATTCATACCAAGGAGAAGATGGTTCCATGGTGATGGAAGCACAAGCTCAAGTTTTGAAGATATGTAATATTGCAAGTGTTGTAATAGATAGGTTTTTCACCTAGGGTTGCCTTTATGATCTTCATTTGGTCTCTTGAAGATCATATTTAGTTTGGCCATGCTATGTCACGTTTACATATTTTGTCATTTGGTATATGATGCTTATGTGATAAATTATATATATGCATATAGGATGCTAAAATATAATGATATGTAATGCAAGACATGATAATAATTTAGTTGAACCCTCATTAATAATTTAAGTCTAAATGCCATCCACGTTTTGAACACCTATCAAAACTAAGATTGTATTAAAGTAGGTATTGCCAAAGCAATATGCTTTAAACATTCCTAGCTAAGTAGGATGAGTAATAGTGCTACTCATATGTTTTAAAATTGGTTAGACTTAATTAGGCTATCAAAATGGTTTTGGGCCTAAGGCATTAGATGGAATTCAACATGCTATGATATATGATGTCAATATTCCATAATTACTAAGAGTTACATGAGATGTAATTGGTAAAGATGTTACCTACCTAAATAACTTGATTTTAAGCGTCACGCCAAAGCTGAGTTTAGAATTAAGTGAAATACGGATCTTAGCCTACTAAAATATTTCTTTAGAGGGTTATATTTTTTAGTAGGAGTTTAAATAATTTTAACCTCATTATTAATTAAAATTTGACTTTGCATATTTATCAACAGATGGCTGCTAATAACAATTCCACCTTATCACTGCGATCTATCCTTGAGAAGGAAAAACTGAAAGAATGTGGGACTAATTTTGTTGACTGGTTTAGAAACCTGAGAATTGTTCTCAAACAAGAGAAAAAGTCCTACGTGCTTGATGAAGCTATCCCTGACCCACCTCCTGCCGATGCTTCTAATGCTGCTAAGAGTAAGCATAAGAAGCATGTAGATGATTCCAATGACATAGGATGTCTTATGTTGGCTACTATGTGTCCAGGACTTCAGAAGGATCTGGAACACTTAGAGGCTTATGAGATGAGTGTGCATCTCAAACAAGCTTTCCAACAACAGGCTAGGCAAGATAGGTTTAACACCGCTGTTGCATTATTTGACTGCAAAATGTCTGAAGGTGAATCTGTTAGTGCTCATGTTTTGAAGATGAAAGGCTATCTAGATCACCTTGCTAGACTTGGATATCCCCTGAGTTTAGAACTCTCCACGGATTTGATCTTACATTCATTGCCTAGCAGTTTCTCACAGTTTGTCATGAACTATAACATGAATGACATGGAGAAATCCATTCCTGAGCTACATGGTATGCTCAAAACTGCTGAGGGGAATATCAAAAAGCCTACCCAAATATTGAATGTCAATATTAAACAAATGAAAAAGAAAGCCAAAGATACTAAAGGCAAGGGTAAGGCAAAAGGTGCTAAAGGGTCCAAGGGACAAGCTAAACCAAAACCTGTACCTAAGGCTAAAGTTCCTAAGGAAGGGACTTGTTTCCATTGCAACAAGCCTGGGCATTGGAAGAGAAATTGTCAACTCTATTTGGATGAGTTAAAGAAGTTGAAGGGTAGTGCGACTACATCTTCAGGTATTTATGTTATAGAAATTAATTTATCTATTCCTTCTTCCTGGGTATTAGATACCGGATGTGGATCTCATATTTGTACAAATATGCAGGGACTCAAAAGGAGTAGGATGCTGAAGAAGGGCGAAGTGGACCTACGTGTTGGCAATAGAGCAAGAGTTGCTGCTATAGCTGTAGGAACTTATGAGCTTATTATGCCCAATGGGTTTTTGTTAATTTTGAACAATTGCTTTTATGTTCCTACTATGAGTAGGAATCTTATTTCAGTATCTGTTTTGGATGATGAAGGTTATTCATTTTTGATTAAGAATAAGAAATGTTCTATTTTTGATAAAAATGATCTGCTTTATGGTATTGCAAATTCTTATAATGGCCTTTATATCCTTAATCTTGATGATTCTAATGGTAATTATATCTATAACATAACTTCTAAGAGAACTAAGCCAAATGAGTTAAACCCTACTTATTTATGGCATTGTCGCCTTAGCCATATAAATGAGAAACGCATTTCTAAGCTCCATCAAGATGGATTATTAGATTCATTTGATTTTGAATCATTTGAAACATGTGAGTCTTGTTTGCTTGGTAAGATGACAAAGGATCCTTTTACTGGTCATAGTGAAAGGGCTAATGATTTATTAGGCTTGATACATACAGATGTATGTGGTCCTTTTAGCATTAGTGCCAGAGGAGGATTTCGATACTTCATTACTTTTACTGATGATTTTAGTAGGTATGGCTATGTCTACCTAATGAAACATAAGCATGAGTCTTTTGAAATGTTTAGAACTTTTCAAAATGAAGTACAAAATCAACTTGGTAAAACAATTAAACTACTTCGATCAGATCGAGGTGGTGAATATTTGAGCCAAGAGTTTGATGATCATCTAAGGGATTGTGGAATTGTTTCACAACTGACTCCTCCAGGAACTCCACAGTGGAATGGAGTTTCTGAAAGGAGAAATCGAACTCTATTAGATATGGTTCGATCAATGATGAGTCAAGCGGATCTTCCTTTATCTTTTTGGGGTTATGCCTTGGAGACAGCTGCATTCATTCTGAACCGTGTACCATCTAAGGCGGTTGAAAAGACACCATATGAGATATGGACAGGTAAGACACCTAGTTTGTCTTTTCTTAAGATTTGGGGTTGTGAAGCTTATGTGAAAAGACCAGTTTCAGATAAGTTAGCTCCAAAGTCTATCAAATGTAATTTTGTGGGGTATCCTAAGGAAACTAAAGGATACTATTTCTATACTCCTTCAGAGAACAAAGTGTTTGTTGCTCGAAATGGGATCTTTTTGGAAAAGGAATTTCTTTCTAAGAGAACTAGTGGGAGTATAGTAGAACTTGAGGAAACTCAAGTACCACAAGAAATCATTGAGCCGTCTATAGAGCCTATTTCAGAACCACAAATAGTTGTGGAGTCTGAAGATGTAACACAAATCCCTCGCAGGTCTGATAGGACACGTCGTCATCCAGAGAGATATGGATTTCTTGTGACTGATGATAGTGAAGTAATGCTCATAGATCAAGATGAGCCTACTACCTATCAAGAAGCTGTGTCAGGTCCAGATTCAGACAAATGGCTTGGAGCCATGAAATCTGAGATGCAATCTATGTTTGACAACCAGGTTTGGTCTTTAATTGATCCTCCAGAGGGTATTAAGACTATTGGTTGCAAATGGGTTTTCAAGAAGAAAACTGACATGGATGGGAATGTGCAGACCTATAAAGCAAGGCTTGTTGCAAAAGGTTTCAAGCAAACTCATGGTATAGACTATGATGAAACCTTTTCACCAGTTGCTATGCTTAAGTCTGTTAGAATTCTCATTGCCATTGCAGCATACTATGATTAGGAGATATGGCAAATGGATGTCAAAACCGCTTTCCTTAATGGAAACTTGCTTGAGGATGTGTATATGACACAACCTGAGGGTTTTGTAAATCCTGAGAATTCTACAAAGGTTTGCAAGCTTCAAAGATCCATTTATGGATTGAAGCAAGCATCTCGAAGCTGGAATCTTCGTTTTGATGAAACAGTTAGGAACTTTGGTTTCATCAAGAATGAAGATGAACCTTGTGTTTACAAGATGGTTAGTGGGAGTGCAGTAGTGTTTTTAGTCTTATATGTGGATGACATATTACTCATTGGGAATGATATCCCTACCTTGCAAAATGTTAAGACTTGGTTAGGGAAATCTTTCTCAATGAAAGACTTAGGTGAGGCTGCCTATATCCTTGGTATAAAGATCTATAGAGATAGATCTAGAAGGATAATTGGCCTGAGTCAAAGTACATACATAGATAAAGTGTTGAAGAGGTTCAACATGCAAGATTCCAAAAAGGGATTCTTGCCTATGTCTCATGGCATTCATCTCAGCAAGAGTCAATGTCCTATGACATCTGATGAGCGAGATCGAATGAATAAGATTCCTTATGCTTCTGCTATAGGATCTATTATGTATGCCATGTTATGTACTAGACCAGATGTCTCATATCCATTAAGCGCAACTAGTAGATTTCAAGCTGATCCTGGTGAAGGTCACTGGACAGCTGTCAAGAATATTCTTAAGTACCTTCGAAGGACTAAAGATGTATTCTTGGTTTATGGAGGTTTGGAAGATGAGCTAGTTGTAAATGGTTACACAGATGCTAGTTTCCAAACTGACATAGATGATTTTAGATCGCAGTCAGGTTTTGTATTCACATTGAATGGTGGAGCTGTTAGTTGGAAGAGTTCAAAACAAAGCACTGTGGCTGATTCTACAACAGAGGCTGAGTATATAGCAGCATCAGATGCAGCTAAGGAAGCAGTCTGGTTGAAGAAATTCATCACTGAGCTAGGAGTGGTGCCTAGCATTGCAAATCCTGTGGACATTTATTGTGACAACAATGGTGCCATAGCACAGGCAAAAGAGCCTAGATCTCATCAAAGATCTAAGCATATACTCAGGCGTTTTCACCTCATTCGAGACATTATCGATAGAGGAGATATCAAGATATGCAAAGTTGACACAAATGATAACATAGCAGATCCATTAACAAAGCCTCTCTCACGGGTCAAGCATGATCAGCACACTAGATCTATGGGTCTTAGAAATTTGTAGGCCTAGTGCAAGTGGGAGATTGTTAGTGTATGTGCCCTAGGCCATTTGTTTGGATCTTTATGTTATACATTCATTATTAATAAATGAGGTTTTATTATCATTATTGTTGTTTGCATGTTACACAATTTTGATATTTGTCCCTGGTTTATTATTGTTATAGAGATAAAAAAAAATAAATAATTCTTAACCAGTATGAACATTGATTTGATGATCATCAGATGGTTATGTGTATAGTGATACAAATCAATTTCATAAATACTTGTTAGAGAACAATGTATTGGATAGACCCATCATGAGATTACTACATGGGTTAGTGTCATAAGTAAATCTCATGATAGTTATGTAATAATTCTTTGACTTGAGATTGTCATAGTTTCCAATATAAGGACTATTATATTTTGACATGATCAAACATTATCCGTAACTGGATAGTAATAAAGGTTATGTTCATATATGATAGAAATTATGTAGAGGATAATGAACAATCAAGATAGAATTTGTCCCTCTCTTTGAGAGAGATATCTTTTGGGCCCCTCGATAAGTGAGACTGTGAAATGCATGGCCGTGCTCAAATGAATTGATAATGTGATCAATTTCATTTGTTTTTATCAGTCTACTTGGAGATCGAGTAATCATAAGTTTGGACAATATAAGTATGACGTTGACCATGACTTATGTTCAAGCTAGATATCGTGTGACAAAGGGATTAATGCATATACTATTATTAGGCAAATTGGACATTCCTTATATTAATTGGGTAGTTGTAACGCCTTGCTAGAGGCCAATTATGACTTGTTGATTTAATAGAGATTAAATTGACTGCCAATTAATATGGGCCTATCGGGTCACACACAAGAATGTGTTTTGGGCTGGATATAATATTAATAATATTAATATTAGATATTAATATTTATTATTATTATTATTTTCGTTTTTATATATATATTATTAGATAATATATTCAGAATCCTAATTAGATTTGGATTCTGAATTTGACTTACCTTATCCAATTATATTTATTATTAGATAATGTATTCAGAATCCTAATTAGACTTGGATTCTGAATTTGACTTTCCGTATCCAATTTTGAATTGGATTCTGGAGTGATTATATTCACTCCAGACGTTAAGTCTTCTCAGAGGTAACAATAAAAACAAAGAGGAACGAAAAAGGTAACCCTAATACGTTTTTAGAGAAAACGTTTTTCCAGCCTTCGCTGTTGCAGAGAGCTAGCACTCCAAACGGTAGCATTCGTGTGGATACGCGATAGAGGGTGTTTCGCGATCGAGGCATCTCTTCAAAACTGTGATTTCGAATCATCAACAGGTTAGTTTTTGAACACTTTTGTCGAATTAAACGAACAGCATGGATCCTGGTGGGAAATCAGAGATCAAATATTTTTTCCGCTGCGTGTTTTTGTTTGCAGTGATCTCCTTAATTTCCTAACAATTAGATTTAATGTTTATTTAAATTTAAATGAATAAGTGCAAAGGCATTGTTTGACATCCCTTGATAATTCTTAATATGATTATCTAGGGGTGTTACAGGGGGCACAAGGGCCCTCGTTTCAACCCAGTCGCCATCAACTACATATGAAATGACATTTTTTAACCGGTAATAACATGGAACGCCTTCGAAAGGCACAGAGTGGGTCCTGATAAACATGGACTATGACCCAATAGAAGGACCGCCTGGAAGGGGAGTGGTAAACTTGAAATCAAAACTTGTCAAGACACTAACCCTTCTTTAATGAGAAATGCCTTAGCTAGCCCCAGTTGTACTAGTCTCTGGTTGAGAAGCCTCGGAGGAAGGAAAAGCATGCTAAGACTTATTACTCAAGTTGATCTTAATGGAAGACATCGGAGAAGACCTGTAAAAGTTTTGTAGTCTAGCTTAAAGAAAGTAAAATTGATGGTAAGGAGGCCAGTATAATAGTGAGGTTGAATTGAAGCATTTCTCTTTAGCTTCATATCTGCGGGTGGAGCACAATGAACCAGTCTCTTTGTAATAACCCAAATTTGAAATTATTTTAAACTTTAAAAGTGTAAAAAAGAAAATAAAAATAAAAATTAATATATGTATGTATTTATAAGAGAAAGAGAAAAAATGGAAGGAAACAGAAAAAAAAAGAGGAAGAGAGAGAAAGAACAGAAAAGAGGAGAGAGAAAGTGAGAGGGAGAGAGGGGCAGATAGGTTTTTTTTTCGATCTACCGCCTTTCGACTATCATTTATCGACACCTCCCATACTATTGAAAATCCCATCGTCCGATGAGTCTAACGCCACCAAGATCGCCGCCATCCGATGCCAGATCATTGTTCACGCTCCTTCCGAAGCTCTCTGTGTAGTCCTACCGTCGATGACTTTGGCCGGAGTTTTTGCCCATTTTTCGACCTCTTTTCATGACGATTTAGGTATTTTTTTACCTTCAGCCTGTACTTTGAGAAGAGTTATCGGGTTTCATCTACTGTGAGTTATATAGAATAATATAATACCTCGCTCTCCTAATTTATGTTTATAATTGCATTTACATAATGCATCGACTGTTTGTGCAATATATATACAATTATTATTGTTATATGAATAATGTGTATTGTGTATGAGTTTGTTATGCTTAATGCATATAATATGTAATGCCAGATATAACTAGGATGATGTGGGACCACACATGATCGGGGATACAAGTTATGATATGAGGATATTATATGATGAGACTAGGATTGGCATGACGGCGGGGGTATTTTCATGCTCATCACTGCTTATCAGTCAGATAGCGCTGCTTGGCTATGACTGTGATGACGAACCCTATGTATTGGATTCTAAGAGAAATGTATGGACTAAGAGAGCCAGATAGGGGGGATAGACTCCCCAATTTGAGGTTTAGTATGGCCTCATTAACTTACTCATATTCTTGTTTGCTTATGTGATTTGTTGGTTGATTGGCATTTGTATGAGCACATTATGCATGGGATATTTGTATTATATTAATTACTATATAGCTCATTTAGTCAAACATTCATTCCTATTCACCATTTTTCCTAGGTTGAGCATATGAGTACTGCTTATTTAGGTCATCCTGACTTTTTATTTCTCGGCAGGAGTATTAATTGTATATGTTTTATTGTATAATTATGTTATAATTATGTTCTAGAACTCCGCATAGTATTTCTTTTCTTGTCTATCTTCTTATTCATTTAGTTCCATGGTTTAGTTAAATATATTTATTAATAAATGTCTGATAATAATGATGTGATATTATATTAAAGTATAATATTAGTAGACTAGTGGGCCCAGTTTGAGATAGTGACTACTGTCACCATCTATATTTATTAAAAAAAATGAGATGTCAGGCTTATTACGAGTTTTGAAAGCCACCTGCTTTTCCAGTTCCTTAGTGCCGATCACGTGCCCTCGGGTTAGGTCATGACAATATTGGTATCAGAGCAATAATTTTGCATCCTGTGCCATGTCTATGGTTGGAAGAGTTCTAGTTGGTCTAAGTTCTTATTTCAGGCAGAGTATAGGTTTCCTTTTCATCTTGATTGAGTTTCATTTACCTCAAATTTAGCATTATCCGTAGGTAGTAATTTAATTATTGTTATATATGTGTGTGAATGTTATTTGTATTTATTAATACGAGATATGAGTTATGCTGCTTTTGTGGCTTCAATGTGTGGATTGCATTAAAGATTATATATCATAACATTATATATTTTTCCTTGAACACGTAAAATGCTAAACTCTGAGTAGTTCTTTAAGCAGATATAGTAAGTTAAGAAATATGATAATTGATTCAGGATAATTTTAAATTCTTACTTGAACAATGATTGGATGAGAAAATAGAATCTAAGTGAAGGAAAACCAAATATAAAGTATAACACATGAGATAATTAGAGTATGAATGATGTGTAGAGCCTAAAGGGATGAGGATATGTATGGATAGTAATTTTGGACCTGTAAATCAATGATAGCATTTGGACTTGACGTTGAATAAAATGACGTATAATAATTATGAATTACAAAGACAAAGTAAACTTAAATTTTGATAATGGATAGTGTATGATGAGTTTGAATGTGAATATATTTGTGATATAGTACTATAAAATATTGGGAAATTAAATACTTTTAATGGATAATAAAGGTAAGTTATAATATTATTAAAGTTATATTCATGAATTTGAAAATGACATATAGTACATTGACGAGTTGAAGTGATAGAGAATGATTGAATACTGTTAGCTTTTAGGTTGAGCTAGACGAATATATATATATATATAATAATGATATCAATTCAATTAGGATCAATATGCTACATGGATATCATTAGTAGAAATGAGTAATTTCTATTCTAAGATTCAATTGAATAAATTAATAAATTAAGTTGGAGGTTTTAGAATGATTCGAGTATGTGAATTTGAAATGATTAATTGAAGTGTAACTAAATTGATATGTTAAATGTGAAAATTTAAAAGTGATAGGCATAAAGCATTATTTGAAATGAATCTATTAAAAGAGGCATTTAGATTAAGGTACCAGAATTGGAAGTATAGAGATAAATAATGACATTGCTATATTTGTGTTATCATTAAATATAATCTCATTTGGATTATAAAGTAGTGACATGATCAATTAGTAAATTGAGAGTTAGATTTAAAATGGCTAATCGAATGTTTTGAGGTTAATTGTAGATATAGCTAGGTAAGATTTTTGAGGTGGCATATTAGTTGAATTAAGAATGTAATATATCAGAGTGCACAAGGAAGCGTAGATAGTTTGACTTTTCACTTGAGAATTTTTCTTAGTTTGAAAATTCGAGGACGAATTTTTAAAATGGGGAAAGATTGTAATAACACAAATTTTAAATTATTTTAAAATTAAAAAATATAAAAATAAAAATAAATATATATATATGCATTTATAAGAGAAAGAGAAAAAAAGAAGGAAACAAAAAAAGAAGAAAAGAGGAGGAGAGAGAAAGAGCAGAAATGGGGAGAAAGAAAGAGAGAGGGAGTGTGGGCGGATCAATTTTCTTCGATCTACCACCATCCGACCATCATTTATCTACACCTCCCACACCAATGGAAATCCCATCATTCGACAAGTTCAACGTCACCAAGATCGTCGCCTTCCGGCACCGGATCATTGTTCACGCGCCGTCCAAAGCTCTCTGTGTAATCCCTCCACCGCTGACTTTGACCGGAGTGTTTGCCCATTTTTTTACCTCCTTTCATGATGATTTAGGTGTTCTTTCACCTTCGGTCTGTACTTCGAGGAGAGTTATCAGTTTTCATCTATTATGAGTTATATATAATAATATAATACCTCGTTCCCTAATTTATGTTTATAATTGCATTTACATAATGCATTGACTGTTTGTGCAATATATACATAGTTATTATTATTATTATAAGCATAATATGTGCTGAGTATGAGTTGATTATGCTTTATGCATATAATATGTGATACCTGATAGAATTAGAATGATATGGACCACACATGATTGGAGATATGGGTTATGATAGGAGGATATTATATGATGAGATTAGGACTAGCATGACGGCGAGGGCATTTTCATGCTCAGCGCTGCTTGTTAGTCAGGTAACGATGCTTGGCTATGGCTGTGATGGCGGGATTTTAAGAGAAATGTATGGACTAAGAGAGTCAGATAGGGGGATAGGCTCCCCAGTTTGAGGTTTAGTGTAACCCCATTGACTTACTCATATCCTTGCTTGCTTAAGTGATTTGTTGGTTGATTGGCTTTTGTATGAGCACGTTATGCATGGGATAGTTGTATTATATTAATTACTATATAGCTTATTGAGTCGAACTCTCATTCTTGTTCACCATTTTCCCAGATTGCAGGTTGAGCATAGGAGTACTGCTTATTCAGGTCATCCTGCCTTTTTATTTCTCGGTAGGAGTGTTAAGTGTATATGTTTTATTGTATAATTATATTATAATTGTTTTATAGAACTCCGCATGGTATTTATTTTCTTGTCTATCTTCTTATTCATTTAGTTTTGCGATTTAGATAAATATATTTGTTAATATATATCTAATGATGATGATGTGATATTATATTATATTAAAGTATAATATTAGTAGGCTAGTGGGTTTGGTTTGAGATAGTGACTACTATCACCATCTATATTTATCAGAAAATGAGTTGTCAGGCTTACTTTGGGTTCTGGAAGCCATGTGCTTTTCCCTTTTTCTAGTGCCGATCATGTGCCCTTGAGTTGGGTCGTTACACACCTCATGGATATTTAATGCATGAAATGCTTACCCAAATAATATTAGTATTGCTGGATCTTTGGTGAACATATTGCTGGGTCTTTTGTGAGCGAAAAACTACTCAACAGTCAAAGTAGAATATACCTTGTTATAGAAAACTGGGATTGGAGTGGATAAGCCTTTCATTAAAAGGGCACCATTTCACCTGTGAAAAAGCAAAATGAATTATTAAAAAAATCACTTACATTAATTGTTATCAGATTGTTGAAGACAGGTCGCAAACCTCAAAAATCCATTTTTCATGGTCGAGGCTTGTTGCTCGTGACCAACAATGGCCCATAGGAAAGATGTTTAATTGTGGACTTCCCAGGCTAGGCACCAAATCAGGTATATATACATAAGCCCATAGCTGCAAAAGTTGATAAAGATTAAAAAAAAAAAAGGAGTGAAGAATACAAACCTTCCAGAAAACATGGGTTCCTCCAATAGAGTGGATCTGCCCTCAAGACAATTGACTCATCTCCTCATATATAGTAGCTAGTATAGCAATGCCCCAATTGTTTTCGTAAAGATAGGTAGGATCTCTTAATCTCATCAGGATTGAATGATTAATGGTATGGTGTCGGATATACCAAAAGGTGCATCCTAGCAACAATAGAACTATACTGCGTGTAATATGTAGAGAGTGGTCTTCAAAATAACCTATTCCTCATATATTTGATGTGCTCTCTTAGCCAGGTCCGAGTAACTACGGGTTCACCAACATCAGGAATAGGCAGGATGGCACCAAGTAAAACAACAATCCGCTCTTCGGGTATGCCCCTCCAATCTGGGAACAATTTTAAAGGACATGTGCTAAATGGGTTGCCAGTTAATAAATATAAATCTTAAGGTATCACATTTAATTTTCCACAAGAAAAGTAAAAGGAATTAGTGGTGTCCCACCACCGTTCAACTAGTGCCTGTAGCAGGTCATGGTTGGCTAGCCCAGTACAGTCAAGAGATAGAAGGTCCATAAAGCCAGTGAGAAGTAGTAATTCCCTAGCATCATTGGGAAGGTTAAGGTTTCCCAGGTTGGAGCGCACACAAACCCCCCTCCCCCCTCTGCCGCCGACGGTAATTTTAACTGAGTATATTTCTAAAGGTAAAATAAATAACAAAATTATTTAATTTAAAATTCAAAAGGCAATGAGAAATGTATTTTATTCTTGCAGAAAAGAAGAAAGACATAGCACACTTGCATGACACCAGTTTGTGAGGCGTGGGTGTGAGAATCCACGAGTAAATCTCTAATAGCTGGAGCCTCAGTTGCTTCGGAAGGTGAAGCAAAATATTATGACATTTGGAGTAGATGTTGAAAGAGAGCAAGAGAAAGAGTAAGAAGGGAAGTAAGACCCTCCTCCCCCTATTTATAACCTTTTGGTCTAAAAGGAGCAGCGCCAAACATGCTCAAATGCATACTGAAAATTAAAGGATGATGTGGCAATCATGTTCATTCTATTAATTCTCCCCTGGTTCACACCATTGCATAAATTCTTACAGCAAAATTAATGCAATGGGAGGCCATCTATGAATCTTTAATTTCGCACATGGCCTATATAATTAGAAAAAGAAAAAATAAAGAAAAATGTATAATTTTTATTATTATAAAAAAAATAATAATGGAAACCTGGCCTGCGGGTAGTCCGCATTGCCCACGGCTCAATGTCGATTTTTAACTCCTATAAATAGGGGTCCGTCCCTCTTGACCAGGGATCATATTTTTTGACCCTGAAACTCTACCGAAATATATTTGTGATCCAAATTAATTAAGATTCAAATTTCTCTTAATTATTTTGGACTTTTTTTACCATAATTTATTGATTTTGTTCATTCTCTGTGCAAGTGGAGCTTCGAAGTAGCAAAACTCTTCAACCCATTATCAGGAAAAGGCGCCTACCCAAGGTAAGGTTTGCTCTCCAATTTTTTTTTTAATTCGATAATTAATCAATTCATAAAATTGATTAATTTAAAACATTTTTCAATCAAAGGGTACGAACTACTTACTGTTCTGATTTCCAACCAAACAGGATTAGTAGGCACACTCGGAATATCACTCTGAGTGGTGAGCCCCCATATTCACACCAACTCCCTCTTTCATTTTAATTTTTTTCATATATTGTTCTTAATTATTATTTTCATTATTTTCATTATTTTCTCTACTTTGAGGCTCCATTTGTAAGTTTGGTGAGTCTTGCAAATGGACTCCCTGATGATTTTGTTTATTTTCTTTCTTTAATTTTTTTATGAGTTTGTTCTTTAGTTTGAGGATTTGTGCTCAACATAGGACCATAGGGGGTTAGAGTTGAAGCTCTTATAGAATTATTATTTTGAAGGAGTTGTAATATTCTAATATTTCATACTGCATTTATGGATATCATCCTTATTAAATGTTCATACATTGTATATATTGTCATTCATATTTATCTGTGACACAATCCATAAAAAATCATATTTTTTTTACTAAATCAATTAAAAGGAGGACTAAATCAATCAAAGAAAGGTAAAAGAAATCATTTTCTTTTATTGGTAAGAAAACTTAGCCTAGGACCCATCATGATTGGTTTCAGACTAGTGACCTTTTTGATTAAAAATTAGAATTAATTAAATGAGTTTTTTTCTTAAATTTTCCTGATAACCAAATAAAATTTAGGTGACGACTCTCTAAATTTCTTTTTTCAAAATAAAAGCCACCATATATTTTCAAAATAAAAAGGAGAGTATTCTTTTCAAAATAAAATAAACAAAATCTTTTCAAAACAAAAGATAATTTTAAACCCGTGCTTACCGAGATTACTAAAAAATGTACGCGACGATATTGTGTGGGACTAAGCGCAAATGAGCATTTCAGCTCCTTAACGGGCCGGATCGATGCTCGAGCGAGGCCTTACAAGAAGGTCTTTTTTATTCTTCATCTGTCTATATGGTGGAAAATTTTAGTTTTGTACATCTAGTATTTAGGAAAGAAAGCCATCTTTCAACTCCACAAGATTTTCAAGATTTGGGCAGTTGGCGCCATTTATGGTCTTTGGCTCTTTACAGCCCCAATTAAGATAGATATGTTGTTCTCAGCAGTCGGAGAACCAAGAAAATATATGGGCTCCATTGTTTTGGTTCCTAGATTACTCCATCTCTATTTTTGACAACCTCCTTTGCCACACAATCAAGTAAAGTTCTCCCTTTGTACCTCCTCATGATGAATCGAAGGCACTCTTTCATCCTCCTCTGATTTATTGTTATTCTTTTGATGATTTTAATTTTCCATTTGTATTAGATCTTTAGTGAAAGATTTTATATCTAGTTATACTAGGTGTTAAAATTCACTTTTTAGGTTGCAACTTTTGTCTTATACAATGAAACTCTATTTCTGATTTTTTTTTTAAAAAAAACCCAATGGAAAAAAAAAACATTTTCTTTTAACTTAAAACTTGTAGAAGTTATTAAAACTTGATATAGTTGTTTATTTATTAAAGACTCAATTGGCTTGAATTGCACTTGCATCTATAGCAAATACAAAATGCCTATTATTAAAAAAATCAAAAATCTAAGGGCATGTTGGTTGTAAGGTTTTTGTTTTTTAAAATAAAAATTATTTTTATTTTTTTCTATATTTTTTTAAATTTTGTTTTATATTTTTAAAAATTATATCATAATTTTTCTACTATATATACACAAACATACATTTTATTCACCTATTAGAAAAATTATATTATTTATTCTAATTATATATCATAATATTTATTAAAATAAAACCAAATTATTAAAAATAAAGGAAAGTAAAAATTTATAATTAAAAAAAAAAAGACAAATCTCTCATTTTATAATTAGATTTAAAAAAAAAAACTAAAAAAGAACAAAAAATATATGCAACAAATTAAAAAAAATAGAGAGAAAAAAATTTTTACTGATATATATTTCACAAAAATAAAATTTTAAATATCATATTTTGTAGATTTCATATTTATTCAAAACCGTTTCTAATCTAATAAAAAATATCTAAAGTTTAGTGTATTCGGGATATTTTTTTATTTTTTTGGTTTTTTGAAAAAAAAAATATATTTAGTAATATCATTAAATTTTAGATTTTTCTAATTGAAAAAATTTTATTTTACTCTAAATACATAATTCATAAAATATAGTTTTAAAGATTTTGGTTGAGAAAAAAAATGTATATCAATAGAACTCTTTTTTTGATGTAAAAAATTTTATATTAATAAAACACTTTTTTTTTACTGTAAAAATTAGTTTTTGATGTTATCTTTTTAAATTTTTTTATTTCTTTATTTTTTAATAATGAAAATTTTAATAATTATAGTATATAGATTTTTAAAAATATAAAACAGATTTTTAAAAATATAAAATAAAAGATAAAAATAGTTTTTGGTTTTAAAAAAACAAAAACAAAAAATCTACAAACACTACTGAATGTGTTTTTGTTTTTTTTTTCTTTAAAAAGAATTAAAACCAAAAAACAAAAATGTCCAAAGTACACCCTAAATTTTAGGTCTTTTTCATCTCTACAATAAATCAATAAATGAATATTTTTGAAATACTATATAAAGTATATTATAAATACTTTTAATCTAAATAAATATATATAATATTATTTTTATCTTTAAATACGAAATATTTATTATTTAATTTTTCTTCTAAAATTAAATAGTTTAAAATAAAACTATGTATGCATTAATTAATAAAATAGAATAATATTGAATAACAAAAATTTATAATATTGTAATAATTTTAGTAAAAAGAAAAAACAAACAATTTATCCTGTACTATATCAATAAAATATTATCAATCAAAGCATTGATGAGGGAGATATTGGCTAGCTTGAATGATAATTGCACAAAACAAAATATCAGCTTTTCACCTATACACAAAATGAATAAAACATTTTTATGATTTATTTGTTTTTAAAATGTAATTAAAATAATTTTTAAATATAATAAGATGATTCTACACGTCTGAACTTTATTTCCTTAATTTTATAAAGGCTTAGTAGATAAATTTATCTCAACTGTTTTTCTATTATTTTTACAATTGTATCTTCTTCTATTTTTTCAATTATATTAATTTCAAAAGTTAGTGTCAATTATATTTTAAGTTAAAAATACAAGAAAAACTTTTATTATTTTATATTATTAATCAGAAGTCATAATAAAGTATGATTTTATTTTATTTTTTATGTGTTAAGAGATATTATAACAATACAATTCATGAAAAAAAAATTCCGAAAGTTGCATTTACAACTTCTAGCACCTCAAATTAAATTTATCCATGGAATATTTTTTATTTGGCAACAAGTGCAAAACCTAAATTTAATTCCCTACTCCATGTTAAAAAACATGTGGAACAGGGAATTTCTCTCCCCACAATGCAAAGGTTTTCTGTTTTCATTTTGTCCCATTGGCTCTGCAGCTTTCTTCATAATCAATGCCAGAATTTCATTTATTGAATACCAGATAATGTATGTAAACGTGTATGGTTCTCATGTAATTCATATTGCTAACGTTCTGATATTGTTGTTGTCTTTCAATTAATTAATTAATTAATGTCTCTTTCTCTTTTTTTCCTTTTTGGAAAATAATTAATCTCTTGTAATTCTTTTTATACAATGGAAATTTAAAGAAAAAAAGTAAAAAAGAAAATTGTCTCATTCTCGCTTAACCATAGGCTTCTTTTCTACTATTTTTTTATCCAATGGCTATCCAGTCTTTGTCTGATTAGATTCAAACTTTATGAATTTTCAAACAAGAGCACCAAAATCTTATATTCTTTTTAATTGAAAATTTCTTCAAAGAAAAGTCTTTGTTTTTTTTTAAGTATATAAAAGATCAATGTTGGATACAAGATCTTTTTTCTGGATCTAAAGAGAGAATATATATAGATTTTAAAGCCCCATTTCAACTTAAAATCTTAAAAGCATATTATATCATTTTTACTTAAATTTTTACTAAATTCATATCTTTCCCATGTAGGATTCCAATAATCTTTCTTTCTTTCTTTTATGTTTGAGTTTATGCATTAAATTTAGGCTCTATCTTATGCCAAAAATCTTTTCGGACGTAGTATACGATGTCACTGAGAGATCCCACCACCATTTTCATACCTCTTATTTGAGCCAAGCTCTAAACGAACATTGAGAGGAAGCATCATTACGAAGGGCAGACACGGTTTCATCCAATCTGAATATTTAAAAGTCTCAAAAACCGTTTCAAAAATCAAAGATTTTAAAAATGCAAGATTTAGAACCTTTCCATATACAAAAATCTCTGTATTGTATTATTCCATAATTTTCGGGACAATTCAATTCGGATTTTAGGTACTTTCGGTATTAAATTTTATAAATTAAAATATTTTTAAAACAAAATTTTTCTCAACTAATATTTTTATATAGTAATAGTATATTATTAAAGATAAAAATTTAATTCGTAGAATATTTAGATTTTCAAATATTTTTCAAATTAATAATAAAATTCATAAGTTTTCATAATAAAAAATACATAAGTTTACATGTAGTCAAACACTAATAAAAAAATATTATGATATAAATTGTAATACAAATTGAAAATTTTAATTTTAATTCTAACTTGTATAAGCTATATATATATATATACCCATATATATTTTTATATTTTTATCTTTATGCTTTGACTTTTAAGAATTAGGCCAAAATAAAAAATATGTTTAACAATAAATAAGTACTATCTTTATATTAATTAGGAAAAATACCAAAAAATATTTAAAATTTACAATTTTTTTCGCATCATAAACTTTTTTTTTGACAAGTTGGTTTGGCAACTTTAATTTTTTCACTTTTATCAATTTCACCAGTTGGAAATATGTTACCGGGTGAATCGATGATGTGTCAGTATAAAAAGTTTTTTTATATGAATTTAATTATTAACGCGCGTTAGTTTTTATCAGTGGAAAACTAAAGCCCATTAATACTAGATTCAAAAAAAAAGTATTTTAAATTTAACTGGCGTCGCTATTATATAGCTTGATAATGACACCCATTAATTTTTTAATTATACGATATATATCCGAACCCCAGAAATGAAATCTATTATTTTTGTTGAATACACTACCCAACATGAGCAATAACAGCATGAGCAATCACTCTATGCAATCAAATGCAACTTTATCTGGGGAAATTGTGCGATGCAAACATGGAAGGAGAGAACCCATGCAGAAGATGCCTCTTGTAGAAGGTAATTTTAGGTCAATTTTTTAATAGTACTTACATACAATTGTAAATGATGCTAACTTAAGTTTTGATATGCAAGGAAAATGTTTGTGAATTTTTTATTTGGATTGATCCTTAGCCAACTGCAAAAGAGATGGCCATTTTCAACAAGATATATAATGAGAAAAAACTAGTGGAAGAAAAATTGTTCTATGAATGTGAAAAAATAATTTTTTTATCCTAATAGATCAAAATACTTGAAGATCATTGTAACATCCCGAATTCCAGATTGGTAAGAAACAGACATAGAGGATATGATTTAGGCTTAGAACAAAGGAGTTTAGAACATGACCTATAACTTGAGCTCGAATTTCATTCAAGTTAATGAATGAATTAGAGAATCTCAAAGAAGACTTAATTGTTTATTTGTGTCTTAGCTAGATGTATAACTTGAAATTACTCAATTTGGAGTTGTACAGAATAAGATATGATGGATTTAGTAGACAATGTGCAAGCTGCCTCAGGACAGCATAGTAGGCTTGAATTCAAAGGACCGTCAAAAATCAGATATAGCTCAGATCGACCTAAAATTTTGACACAATATAGCCCCAGATGTCTAGTTTCAGTGGGAATAAGAATTACTTAAATTGGAGTTGTGAGTAAAAAGATATTAATAAAGAAACACAGCAAGGTCAGGAAGGGATATCAAAAAGACCTAAGTGGAAATTTCTCAAAAGTTAGGGGCAACTATGTAAACATAAAAATTAAGTGTCGGAAGTTCTTAATAGTGCCCATATCCTACCCCGGAAGAATATTCTCGAGATTAATCGGGTCATAACTGTGGGTTTCAATTTTTTTCGAAAACGCACGGTTTAAAAGTTAAAATCGATTAATCGTTGGAGGGTATTTTGATATTTTCACACCCTAGACTATAAAATTACAGCACAAGAAAGTTGAGGGGGTCAATATATGAATAAAAGGAAGCCTAAGGGCTTGCCAAATAAATAAGATAAAAGAAGGAGGCAAGTGGGCCAATCATAAGTAGCCATTTAGCATTTATTAAAAGAAGAAAAGAAAAAGAGATGGACAAATGGCCCTAAGGCATTCATCCACCCCAAAAGTGGATCATAATTAGCCATATAGCATTTATTAAAAGAAGAAGGCAAGTGGATCAATTAAAAGTGGCCATTTTTGCTATAAGGTGTACCAATTAGAAGAAGGCAAATGGACCAATTAAAAGTGGCCATTTTTGCTATAAGGTGTACCAATTAGAAGAAGGCAAATGGACCAATTAAAAGTAGCCATTTTTGCTATAAGGTGTACCAATTGGAAGAAGGCAAATGGACTAATTAAAAGTGGCCATTTTTTCTATAAGGTGTACCAATTGGAAGTCAACATCTATTCACCACTTATGGCTGCCATTTGGATCAAAATAAGCTAAGGAAATAAAGTATAAAAGACCCCTCTTGCATGGTGAATTCGTCCAAACCATAAGAGAAGGAAGAAGGAGGTGATTTTTCCTAAGTTTAAGGCTTTTGATTTAAAGAGTTTGGTGACAAACAAGATTATAAGGAAATCAAGGAGACAATGAAGGAAAGGAAGTAATATAGAATAAGGACTAAGGAAAAGCAAGGTTTGGTACTTTAACATAAAAGAAAATTTATTTTCTTACAAACTTTTGTTCATACGGTTTATTTATACGTGTATATGGTATATATGTGAATACATATGATACATATGTGAGTATATGTGGCATTTGTGTAAGTATATATTGTATATACATGGAGAATATGTGGTATATATATGAAGTGAATGGGTATATATGAAGTGTTATATATGCTCTACTCGGTAAATGGGTAAAATCGGTCTGGAATGGGGGTTATATGGTGTGAGGTCAAGATCATGGCAACGAGTCGTGTGAGACCAAGACCACACAGTTATATCGTGTGAGACCAAGACCACGCAATTATATCGTGTGAGGTCAAGATCATGGCAGCTAGTCGTGTGAGACCAAGACCACGCAATTATATCGTGTGAGGTTAAGATCATGGCAACTAGTCGTGTGAGACCAAGACCACGCAGTTATGTTGTATATTCCATATCATGTGAGACCAAGACCATGGCAATCAGTCGTGTGAGGTCAAGACCACGCGTAACTCTATACGAGGCCTCATTCCGAGATCGGTATATTCATAATTACCTTGTGGAGCGAACTGATAAAATGATAATAACTGAATATATGACATGTATGGATTGTGTTTTACTGTGACATTATTTTTCAATACGACTCATTGTTTTTAAAAGTGCATTATGCTTTATTATTTATTTTCCGTAATTAGTTAAAGTACCCACTAAGCAATGCTTAGCGAGTTTAGTTTCTTCTAAACTCGTAGGTTAGTAGCAAGGAGCCAGTAGCGAGTAGAAGAGTCATGCGATCCGCCGGTCATCAACAAACTTAAGTGGTGCTCTTTATTTTGTATTTTGGTATTAGAAACTGGCATGTACTTATTTGAACAATACAAAGAGATAACTTGATGTAGCATGTAAATCTAGTAATGTATAATAACTGTATGATTTTGAATTGAGTTGGGTTGTGAATATAGAAGTGTGAATTCTTCTTGCAGGATTGTAGTTGAGGTTATAAGGGTGGATTATTGGGAGGGTGCTTGTATTGAATTGTGAAACAAAATGTTTTTCATAAATAAGAAAAATTAGTTTTGTCGACACTTGGGACCACCAATTATAGGGGAAACTCTGGCAAAAAATTTTTAAAATCTGCACTTAAAATTGGCTAAGTAAAATATTAAGACACAACCACCATGAGATAACAGTCCATCTTGGTCTATAAACGTAGGCTAAGATGGGGTGTTACAATCATCTTCAGGAGGCATTGGAAAAAAAGGTAGTAATGGAGATAGACAAAGAGCATTTGATGAAGCACATTACTTTGGCGAATGGGGAAAGGAATTACACTTGCTTTTCTTCAACCTCTAGGTCAACTCTTGTATTAGATTTCGTATAACAATTGACATTATCATAATATATTTGGTGACTTGGGTTTGCTATGTAGGAATTGAGGGCAAGCCAAATGAGGGAGGATTAGTTTAAGTTTGTAAACTATGAATTATACTAGTATCATTCTATTGTACTCTACTATATTTTGTAATGTACTTTTATTGTAAATAGATGCTAATTTACGAAAATTGTTAATTTGCAAAAGTTCTCTGCAATGAGCGCGTGTTAGTCAATATAATGAGCGATTAAAACTATGTTAGCCAATATAAAGAGCGATTAAAACTATGTGTCTGAAATGCATTTCTATATAACGCCCATTAAATTTGTTAACGAGCATTAAAAATCACTCTATGTAAAATATGTTAAATTGTACTGCTCCTTAAATATTGTAGTGATGGCTAAAATTCCAACATTATGAGATGACTGAATTGTACCGCTCATTATATTTTTTAACAAGCGGTAAATCTCTTAACGTATGAAATTAAGTATTTTGTACCACTCATTTGTTTCAATGGAAAGCGTTAAAAAAAGTCTGTGAAAAGTGATGATAAACATATCGCTAATTAAACTTATTTTAATGCCCATTAAAAACCATTATGGTTTAAAAAGTATACAAAAACACAATTAACAAGAGCACAATATAGTTAAATCGTTGTAAAAGTGCAAGTATGAATACATACATATCCCATCAAAACATAAAAGTCATTTCATCTAATATAATAACTACATAATCAAATTAAACTAAGAAGTTTTCTCTGAATTGTTGTTGGGAGAGATGGTACCATCAGCAGCATCATCATCATCTTTCAACTAAGCATGTTGCATTTGCTTGTCTGTTGCTTGATTTTCTGAAACACTTATGAGTATTCCTTAACCTTTTAATTGCTATAGTCATTACTCCTTGAATTTTGCTAGCATATAATCTCTAGGGACATCCTTCTTCATAAACTACTTCAACCAGTGATTTAGATAACTTCTTGAACCTTTGTGAACCTCGGTCTCCACCTGAAAAGGATTTGGATGAACGTTCACGTGTTGTCGGGAGTCGCCACTCAGTTTATTTTGTTCGAAGGAAAAAACTAAGAAAACCCTTATTTGACTCCAATTAATGCATCCAATGTAAAGGTTTCTAATCTACGAACCCAAGGAGGATTCGGGGACTATGTCATGTATTTGATTAATTTGCCAAATAAGAATTGAATCTAAAAAAGAAAACAGAAAGGAAGAAGAACAGATTGTTAGTAAATTGTGGACTTGCTATTTGGGGTGAATCCCAAATATGCCTACATACTCTCGTTTTTATGAGAGATCAAAGCCATGTAGTTCGGAAAAGCCTATTTAAAGGCGATAAAGGTTATGCTTCATGCATGTGTGTGTGTATGCTCCGTGCATTTGTCAGGCTTTTTGCCAAAATTATAAGATTTAGCACTTAGTGCAACATTGTGAAATTTAGGTACTTTGTACCAAAAGAATGCAATTTAGGCTCCATTGCCAAAAGATTAATTCATTCGTGGCTTAATGCCGAGATGTTGGTTGATTAGTTAACTAGGCCTTAGACCTAAAAAGATTAGGCCTTTGACTAAAAGAAATTAAGAAGAAGGTGGGATGCTTAAGATATGCTCGAATTAACAAATAATGAATTAGGATATTACCTTGTTCACAATTTTCCCACTTCTAAGTTCCAGATCTTGTTTTCTTGGAATATGATCCTTGCTTCGTGTAACACAAGGTTAGAAGTTACAAATAAGAGTCAAATAAGAGTTCTTAAGCGTGTGAAAATAGAGAATTTGACAGCACGAGGCCCACCCGAGAAAAATCGAACCCTTTTTCTGAAAATTTAGCATCATTTTATAGACAAAAATCGGGCTAAACGGCGGTCGGACCGCCGGTCCGGCGGTTGGACCGCCGTGGTCAGCGGTCGGACCGCGTTGTCAACCGAAAAACCGGGAAAAAATCAACGCCGGCGGTTGAACCGCCAAGCTTGGCGGTTCAACCCTCAAAAAATCCCTCGATTTTCGTTCAAACTGATTTTCTGGGAGCTGTGGACCTCCAAAAATTATTCCGGGACCATATCCGTGATCCTCGCATCGCCCCGGACATTTCAAGTACCATATCGATATATTTCCGGTGAACTTTACCACGGACCTTCTGTCCGGCTCGGTTGTCTGCAGTCTGAGAAAATTGGCTTCCTGAGTCTCAAAATTCGAGTGTTCACAATTGCCCCCACTGGGGTCCATAAAAATGATTTATGGGGCCCAGTGGCCTTCTGAAGAGCGAATTTTGAGCGAGGGATAAAAGATCCGCCTTTTGGCATTTCTGGATTACTTGCAACACCTCTTGATTTTTCTCTGCACTTTTGTTAAGCATAAACAGTACATATGTATGCATGATGTCCTCTTTTATTTTCATAAAGGTATTCATTTGCTTCTTTATAACCATTGCATGCACAACTAGACCAAGAGTCTTCAAAAGGTGGAAAGGATCAATATGGGTAGATATGGTTGTTTTCTGTCACCACTATTACGGGGATATTGATGGATTGGGATTTTTATTTATTTCTAGTAAAGAACTTAGAAATAAATTCTAGGAATCTTTCCTTTACATGTACTTGAACTAGCTCTAGTAATGAACCAGAAGTAATACTAGGCTTCACTAAGCACTGCTATCAGTAATTATTTCTAGTAAAGAACTTAGAAATAATCCTTTAGGAAGTCACACACAGCTGGGGAAAGAACTCGAATTTTTCTGAAGTTACCCCCAAATTATTACCAGAGTTACTCGAGCTATTCTTCAAACTGGGTTAGGAATCATCAGGTGATCAGACCTTTTGCTCAGCCTTCCCTTGTCCAGCCTACTCCAGAGTACAGAGCTGAAGTTTGGCCAATTGAAAAGCCAAAGAGGCATGCATTGTTGTAGGAGCTGGAGGGAGAGGAGGTGATTCCTCTTAACGAGGAGAAGACAGATGCTGCAGAGAGTTCCGGAGCTAAGGAAGATACCGAAGACTCTGCCCCACGTAGGAGGCGTAGGATTTATGTAACACCCCCACATTCAATACATGCACACTACAACCACCACAATGTAGTATACATGCACTAAACATAGGGATGCTACGGATATTATTAACATTCAAAACATTTTAAATGATACCATAATCTTTCAATTGTATACATTATAGAAAAATAGGTAGTTACTTGTAATACAAAACAAAATAGATATATAGATACATTTAGTTAATACGCAGCGGAATTTATAAAATATTTACATATATGAAACATTTAAATCCATATTTACAAATGTGCATATATTTACATTATAAATATTACTTTACAAAATTAAAAAGAAGTAGTACATGATTGGCAAATCTCTTCTGATCTTTAAGTTCCCAAAATCAACTCTTCAAGGTCTACTCTCACTCGGTCTCGATGAACTCTCGGGTTCAACTCTATTACCTGCGCGATCAAACACTATCGCGCTAAGCCAACGGCTTAGTAAGACAATTCATGCTAATGTCATGCTTTAGTGCAATGCAATGTCAATTCTCAATCCATATTATACATGTAACATTATATATGCAAAGCTAAAAACATACCTTTACATTTCATAATTCAACATATGTAGACATAACACATTTCAACCATTTTTCATATACCTCATTAGTTACTCATTAAACCATTCATGAACAACACTAAACAAAGACAAGCATGGGCCCAAGACACACTAATATGCCATTCAATTTTCAGAGTTAATGCTTTGGTTTTATCATCACACTTATCAATATCATAAACCCAACTAGGCTTCAAGGATTAGGTTCAACCAAGCTTCAAGGGGAGCAAAGCATGCTAAGCATCAACCCAACTTGGCTTCAAGAACCAACCCAACCTAGCTTCAAGGGTGGTAACATCTCAATTAGGCTTCAAGGATTCAATCCAACCTAACTTCAAGAGATTGTTACACTTATTAGGCATGCCACCAACAACAAACTCTGAAAATGGAATAACACATTAGCCACACAAATCATTTATTATTTAATTATCATTTCCATTCTCAACTCTCACCATAGCCAATAACAATGGCCTCATATCACATATAAGTTACCATAGCCAATCACAATGGCATTATATTCCATCACATTTCAAATCACCTTACAATACTTCATCTTTCAAATACACAATCATATCCTCATCATATCCATCACATTATACATATAGCATTATTGATATAAACATAACAAAACACATTACTCATCACATGAGTCACAATACATGAAATATCACATTGTTCACATAGTATCATATACATTACCATTATCATCATATTTATGATCAATCTCAACATCATATGCAACAATGCAATAATACAAGATTTGTACTTACCTCACTAACAATTCATACAACTCCTAACACTTCCTTGTCCAAGATTCTTTAATCTCTTAGATCAATGATCAATCACTTTCTTCAAGACCTAAATCAAAAGTAATAGCATATACTTGCTTAGGAATACACAAGAGATAATCCAATTAAGAGTTAACTAGGGCAAACCCTAAACTTGACACACTCACCCACACGGGCGTGCTCCTGACCGTGCCCTAACTCCACAACACAAAAGCATTTACACGCTCAACAACACGGGCGTGTCACTGGGCGTGTAATATCTTCTGCCTCCCCCAAAATAACAACACGTCCAACATCATGAACGTGCTCCTGGCCGTGTAAATTCTCAAATCTCACAGTAGCTATGACACGTGCAATAACACGGGCGTGTTACTGGTCGTGTCAAACCTACTGCCTCCAACACAATTGACACGCCTAAAAACTGTGGATGTGCTCATGGGCGTGTCCGGCCACAATTTCAAAATCCGGCCAAAACAACCAAACACTCAACAACACACTTCTATTCACCAACATCCTCTTCAAACAATCTTCACAAAACATACCCAAAAACCATCTTAAACTTGCAACAACACCAAAAACAAACCAAAACACACATCAAACACAAAACACCAAATCATCTCAAAACCCTAAACACAACACAACATCATCTCCTCCAATCAACTTACTCTTTCCTTTAACTTATCCTTAAAATCCATTATCAAATCGACCAAACACTTCTAATCATCTCACAAACAAACAACTCACTCTTAAAATCATCTATCAAAACCAAATATCATTCAAATAAGCAAAGAGATCAAAAGAGTACTTACCAAAGTTGTTGAATTCCACAAATCTCCAACTTGATCACTTCAATCTTCCTTCAATTTGAGCTTAACTCTTCAAGATCTTCTCTTTGTCTCTTGCTTTCCTTTGTCTATGGAGGAGCCGGCCAAATGGAGAAAGAAGAAGAAATGAACCACAAGAAACAAAGTCAACTCTTCTTTTAATCTCCACCAAGTGTTTCAATTCAAGCAATTACCAAAACACCCTTCTTTCATATAATTAACCACTTGTCTCTTATATGCCCAATTAAGTAATTTCACCCATCACAAATGAAAATATCTTCTTGCATTGACCAACCCTTTTTGACTTAGGTATATGTTAATTATATCATCATATAAACAACATATAAACTTGTCTCTAAACCCTCTTTCTTTCCCAAAACACATACACATAAGCATTCTCTTCTCAATTTCTTTTCTTATCACCTAACAAATACATTCAATCACATTTTAAATCAACAACAACAACAACAACAACAACAACAACAAAATCAAAACTTCTAGAGCATACATGAGGATATTACAATTTAGGCCCTAGGGTTGACTCTTTTTTTTTTTTTTGAATGAATGAATGAATGACTCTTTTCGGAATGAATGACTCCTTTTGGAATGACTCTTTCATTTGCTTTCCAAGCATTATCTATTTAATTTACTTGCTCTAATTTTTGCCTAAGCCATCCTTTCAGATTTTCAACTTAGCGAGCTCTTACCCATTCTTGCCTAAGCCGCCCTTTGCGGATTTTCGACTTAGCGGGCCCCGCTATTGCCTAAGCCGCCCTTTGTGGGTTTTCGACTTAGCGGGATTTTCTTTCTTTTCTTTCTCTCTTTTTTTTTATGTTGGCAAAAGAAAAATGAACCAATGATTTTTATTAAAATTTAGACCGTGCTCAAAGAGAGCTGCCTACATATCTCGAATTAGTTTGCGAGAATCAGATCTAATGTAGTTCATTACAATGCATGATTATACATAATATTTCTTTAATTGATCCAGATTACATGGGTTTGTGAACTCCAGACCATCCAAATCAGACAAGATGACGGCTCCGCCAGAAAGTATTTTCTTTAAAATGTAGGGTCCCGCCCAAAGAGGACGAAACTTCCCACGAGGATCTGTAATAGGTGTTCTGATCTCTTTCAGAACCAAACAACCTTCTTCCAACTTTCGATCTTTGACCTTTTTGTTGAAATGTCTGGCCATTCGCCTCTGATACCCTTGAATCCGATGTAGAGCTTGAAGTCTTTTTTCATCCAAACCCAACAACTGATGATGATAATTGCTGATCCATTCAGCTTCATTTATCTGACTTTCTTGAATTATCCTCGCCGATTGAACTTCCAGTTTAATGGGGAGTACTGCTTCCATTCCGTACACCAGGGAGTACTAGGTTGCCCCAGTAGGAGTTCTAATTGATGTTCTATATCCCCACAAAGCCAGCGGTAACTTCTCATGCCAACGCCTATGTTCCTTGATCATTTTTTGTATGATCACCTTTATAGACTTGTTCGCTGCTCTACAGCTCCATTTGTTTGAGGTCTATAAGGAGAGGACTTATGATGCTGGACATTCTTATCCTTCAAGAGCTTAGCAAATTCTACTTGGAAATGAGTTCCATTATCAGTGATAATCTCAAATGGCATTCCGTACCGACAAAGGATGTTGGTTCGGACAAACTGTGCTGCCTTTTTGGCTTTTAATTCTGCATAGGAAGCTGCTTCAACCCACTTTGTGAAGTAATCCACTGCTACCAAGATAAACTGATGTCCAATTATATCTATTCCCCAAGTAGCGAAGGGCCATGGAGAAGTGATTGGATTCAAGGCAACGGGAGGTTGCTTCTGCATCTTAGCAAATATCTGACACTGATGGCATTCTTGCACAAATGCCACGCAGTCTGCATTCATGATGGACCAATAATATCCTAGATTGGCTATTTTTCGAGCCAAGGCGATCCCATACATGTGTGGCCCTGATTCGCCACCATGTACCATTTCCATTATTTGCTTAGCCTCTGCTTCATTCACGCACCTTAGGTGCATCCCATTCCAACTCCTCTTGTAGAGGATATCTCCATTAAGAATGTAACCTGTGGCTAGCTGCCTTATGGCCCTCTGATCAACCTTTGATGATCCCTCCGGATAACTTCCATCCTTGAGATAACTCTTGATATCCCAAAACCATGGTTTACCATCGGCCAAATGCATTATATGGGCGGGCTGTTTCTGAAGTTGAACTTTTAGTGGACGAACGACTTTCCCCTCCTTGATATTGATCATGGAAGCTAAAGTAGCCAAGGCATCAGCAAACTGATTCTTTGCTCTTGGGAGATATTCGAAGGAGAAATCATCGAATTGTTGTGCCAAATGATCGAGGCGTTGTAGGTAAGGAACCAAACGCTCTTCTCTTATTTTCCATTTCCTTAAGGCTTGTGATACTATTAAAATATAATCACCATAGACCTTTAGGTTCTTAGTCTCTAATTCCAGAGCGGTTTCAAGCCCATTGATACAAGCTTCATATTCTGCTTCATTGTTTGTGCAGCTAAAGTCAAGTTTAACTGAAAATGGAATGTATTCTCCACAAGGAGTTTTGAACACAATCCCAATTCCATTTCCATGATAATTGGATGCCCCATCAAAATACATCTCCCAAACACTTCTTTCCACATTCAAGAGGTCTTCGTCAGGGAAACCCATTTCTCGCATCTCGTCTTTTACGGGTAATTCTGCTAATTGGTCAGCTATTGCGCCACCTTTCACAGCTTTCCTTTGAATGAATTTTAAGTCAAAGGCTGCCAATGTTGACACCCACTTAGCCATTTTGCTGTCCAAAACAGGCCTCTCCATAAGGAATTTCAAGGGACTGTTCAGCGATGACATAAGTAGTGTAAGAAGACAAGTAGTGTTGTAACTTCGTACAAGTCCAATACAAAGCTAAACACAACTTCTCAATCTTGTTATACTTTAACTCGTAGTCGAGCATCCTTTTGCTGAGGTAGTAAATTGCATTTTCCACCTTCGTACTTTCGGCTTCTTGAGCTAGCATTGCACCCATGGCTTCATCTGTTATAGACAAATACAAGAGCAGAGGCTTTCCCATTCTGGGAGGTTGTAGAATTTGCGGACTTAACAAGTATTCTTTGATCTTGTCGAAGGCCTTTTGGCAGTCTTCATTCCATTCTTGTGAAGCACCTTTCCTTAGTAGCTTAAAGATTGGACCACAAGTCTCTGCCAATTGCGATATGAATCGACTGATATACTGTAATCTTCCTAGCAAACCTCGAATCTCTTTTTCTGTTCTTGGCGGAGGCATTTTCAGAATAGCCTTTGACTTTGCTGGATCAACTTCTATTCCTTTCTTGCTGACCAAATATCCCAAAAATAAGCCTGATGTTGCTCCAAATAGGCACTTTGCAGGATTAAGCTTTAAATTGTACTTGGGAAGTCTAAGGAAGAACTTCTCAAGTGCTTCAACGTGTTCTTCTGGAGATTTTGACTTAACAATCATATCATCAACATACACTTCTACTTCTTTGTGAATCATGTCATGAAAGACTGTTGTCGCCATCCTTTGGTAGGTAGCTCCTGCATTTATCAACCCAAAAGGCATAACCCTGTAGCAGAAAGTGCCCCATTCTGTAATGAAAGCTGTCTTCTCTTTGTCTGGTGGGTGCACTAGGATCTGATTGTACCCAACCGCGAGGTCAGTCATGGAAACCATCCTATGCCCAGCCATTCTGTCTATCAGCAAATCGATGTGTGGTAGTGGAAAATCGTCCTTGGGACAGACCTTATTTAAATCTCTATAGTCAACACACATTCTGACCTTTCCATCTTTCTTCGGGACTGGCACGATGTTCGCTAACCAGGAAGGGTAGGCAATTGGTTCTATGAACTTATTGTCCAGTTGCTTGGCAACCTCCTCTTTAATTTTCAAAGACCATTCAGGCTTCATTCTTCTCAATTTCTACTTAACCGGCTTCGCATCTGGGTATAGTGGAATCTTATGAACTGCTATGGCTGGGACTATTCCCGTGACATCACTTGCCTTCCACATGAAGCAGTCGACATATCTTCTGATGCACTCAACAACCTGTTCCTTATTCACACAATCATATGCAATGTATGTATATTCATTTTCTTTGCCAATCATTATTTTTTCATTTATTTCTTTTATTTCATCTATTTCATTTTTGCTAGATAATACTTGGAAAGCAAAAGACACAGGGTAACCAAGAACTTGAACAGTTTCATTAATAATGGCGGAATCATCCCCCAGAGTTACATCATTTTTTACATCAGGGTTTTCTATTCCTGAAGCTAAGGAAGACTCAGAACTGGACTCTGACTTGGTGTTTGACTCGAGATTTGACTCGGTACAAGACTCAGGTTCAGGGTATGATACAGGACTAGGTTTGACTATAGCAGCTTGTCCCTCCTCGGCATACCAGTTCATCAGTGGTCCATCTGTGGTCTTGATCAGCTTTGTGAAGTCCCTTTTGTCTTCAAAATTGGTTATCATAGCAACCTCATCAAAGAGACTAGGCCGCATGAAATCTTCCACTTGTGGGTCAGCTATAGGTTCTGGCTCTTCTTCCTTTATGGTCAAAACATCATCGAACATCTCAAAACCCGGTAGCTTCTTTCCAGTTGTAGGAGAATAGAATAGTTCCTGAAAACCACAGTAAGGAACTGCTTTTCCAGGTTTGCAGAAGTGACCATTCAGAGTTCTAAAATAAGGGCGCATTTTGAGGCTTCTTGCCCCCCAATTCTTCTTTTTCTTCCTTCCATGCTCAAACTCTTCTATCTCCTCATCTGTGGGTTTGTACCCCAGGCCAAAAGTTCCCTTATTCTCAGGTTCTTCCCATGGCCGAACTACGGGTGTTTTCCTCCCAGACTTTATCATTTCCATTCCGGGCAGCAGACCTACCCTTAGCATCATTCCCACCAAGCAATTGATTTGGACCTCTCCAAAATCATATAAGATAAATGGCCCTTTGGGTTTTTCTCCTTCAATGCATTGGACTGTATCATAATGGAAACCAGTCAGGGTCATGGCGGTTTCGCCAGGAACAACCTCAAAGAGAGACTGATCCATGGTTCTCTTGTTGATTTCACAGGTGTCACCTTTGATAGTGATGATTTTTCCTTCAAAAGGGAACTTAAGTTTTTGATGTAATGAAGAAGGGACAACATTATTCTGATGATTCCACGGCCTTCCAAGGAGGAGATTAAAGCTCGCGGGTACATCAATGACTTGGAAGGGCACTCTCATTTTCACCGGCCCAATAGCAATTTCCAGAGTGGCAACACCCAAAATTTCCCTTCGAGTATTATCATATGCTCTAACAATCTGATCAGAAGGTGTAAGATCTGCAGCCTCTAACCCCAGACAGCTTGCTACCTTCAAGGGACATACATTTAAGGCTGACCCGTTATCAATGAGAACCATGGGTACAGTCTTTCCCCCAGTTTGTATGGTGATGTATAGAGCATCATTGTGTTTACTGCCATCTTCTGGTAGGTCTGTATCAAAAAATCGGATACTCAATGCCTTGGTTGATTGAGTCAAAGTGGCCACCAAAGCTTCTGGGCTTGTGTCCACTGATGTATCAAGTTGACTTAAAGCTTCGCTGAGAGCCTGACGGTGTGGGAATGAGGAAGCAAGGAGCTCCCAAATTGACACCTTAGCTTGAGTTTGTTTAAGCTGAGTGAGGACAGGGTCTTCTTTTGGCTCTGGTGTCTTCTTATGGGGGGGATTTGAGGTTGTAGGGGCTTTTCCCAAGTCGAGTGGCTGATATTGCCTTCCGCTTCTTGTTAAAGCGTCGACCTCTTCAGCAAGGTCATTCAAATCCAACACACACACTTCATTCATTTCCAAGAGAAGTTTGAAAGGATCAAACAACTCTTCTTCCACAGTGATGGCGTGGATGGAATGATTAGGAAAAGGGTTAGTATTAATGTTCGGTTGACTCCTGAGATGAATGATGTCACCCCTATCCACCAAATCCTGGATGCGGTTTTTCAGAGTCCAACAAGCGTCTATTCTATGCCCTTTTCCTTGATGATATTCACAGTACTCATTGGCCTTATAACTGGAGGGTAATGGGTTTGGAGGTGGCCTTGGGTCCAAAGGCTTCAAATACTTCCCTTCCACGGCCTTTTTAAACACTAGATGAAGGGGCACCCCAAGGTCGGTATATTGCCTTCTTGGCTGATTTCTCTGCCCAAGATTGCCCACACGTAAAGGATTCGCAGGGGCAATATTGGCCACTTCATTGACCTTGCTTGAGGAAGTAGCTTGGCCTTGTTTCCTATACTTCGAAGTAGCTCCCTCATCTACTATTTTACCCAATTGTATCAAGTCTTCTACCTTAGTTGCAGTCGCAATGAGCGATTTGAAAGTAGGTAGGTATTGGGTTTGCAGTTGAGCTTGATATGTAGGCCTTAAATTCCTGATTATAATATCAATCTGCTCCTGTTCTGAAGGGCAATTGATCATTTGGGCGGCTTTTGCCCTCCACCTCATAAGGAACGAGGAGAAGGGTTCATTGTTGTTTTGTTTGGTAGTCTCAAGTTCCCTTCTAGTGACATCCACCTCAATATTGTAGTGGTATTGAGTGTTAAACGCATTGCAGATGTCTTCCCAGGTCTTAATCTTAGCACGGTCCAAGCTTACAAACCATTTTAAGGCAGCCCCAGTCAAGGATTGTTGAAAGAGTTGAGCAAAGAGCTCATCATTTAAACCCCAAGGGCTCAAGGCCCCCACATACATCTTCAAATGGGTTTTAGGGCAAGTGGTCCCATCAAATCTGTCCATTCCAGGCATCTTGAATTTTGGAGGCAATCTAGCTTGGGGAAACAAGGATAAGGAATCCATGTCTACCACCTCTTTATGAGTTTTCATGGCAGTTATTGACCTTTCAAGCAATTCAAGTTTCTTTTTCAGTTCATCAGTTTCATTCTTAGAGGGTGGATCCTCCAAATTGATGACAGGGGTATTGTTCTGAGCAGTCATGGGGGTACTAGTTTGCCCCACAATGGGTTCCTTTCCTAAATTTCCAGGAGTAGAGGTTGTCTTTGGTGCCCCTCCCAATTCAGCCAGGATGGCTACCCTTTGGGCAGCCAAAGCTTCATCAATTCTCTCTTGCATCCTAGCTTCAATTTCTTTAACCTGTCCATCTAGCAAGGCCTTAATCTATTCAATAGTAGCCATTTCAGTAATTGGAGCAGTTGGTGAAATTGGGGTAGCAGGACTTGTGGGTGATTGCACAGTTGGAGTTGGTGTAACTTGCGTGGGTGAAGGCACACGGATAGTAGATACCTGAAAGGGTTAAGGGCAAGAGATCAGGGTAGTGTGTAGGATAGGAAAAACTCTTGGTCCAGTTATATACATCAAAAGTTTTCCCCAAAAGATTTTCCCCCAAAATAATGTTGTCATGTTGCATGAATGCACCTCATCACATCATAATTCATTTTAATGGAATGTGGCACTATCATTGGGTACATACAACCTAAGGGAAGGTTCTATTGTTCATGAAAATAGAGAAATGGCTTATAGTAGGGACCCTTGAGTCTTGAGTAAGATATACCTAACCACATGTGAAACAAGGAGTTTCGCGTGGGTCCAACAGTACGATTACTCATGGGCCACTCCAAAAGGATTGGAATGGTTTGCGACAACAGGGAGGACGCTTTGGCTGTCTGCCAGCATAATCAAGGAGACCTGCCGGTCAGCGCTACTTGCTATCCAGACTCAGCATTTTGAACAGAAAGAGAAGAAATTCATTTGAAAATAATTTTTTATGCAATGGAGGAAAAGGATTCCCCCATATGATGCAAGAGAAAAAGATTCTCTGAATGACAAAAATAAATGCACAATTAATCAAATAAGGGGTCCATTAAAGGAAAAAGATTCTTTTTGTCAATTTTCAATCCAATATCCCCAAGGAGGGGATATATATTGCTAAGGGACCCTGCAAAATGAATAAAAGTACCCTAAAGAAGGGCAAATCAGTTAAATGAATAATAGTCTACTAGGATCCCATAAATTATTTTTATTATTATTTTTATTATTTTTATTATTTTTTTTTATGGTCCCCAGAAAGATTCTTTTAGTAAATTTTCAATTCTAATGTCCTTAAAGAAAGGACAACCATTGCTAAGGTACCCTACAAAATAAATAAAAATACCCTAAAGAAGGGCAAGTTAATCAAATAAACAATAGTAGTCTACTAGGATCCCATAAATCATTTTCATGGTCTCTAGTGTCAAATTAACCAAATAAGCAATAGTAGTCCACTAGAACCCCATAAATCATTTTTATGGTCTCCAGTGGAGTCGCCAAGCTGTGAACCTCGGTCTCCACCCGAAAAGGATTCGGATGAACGTTCACGTGTTGTCGGGAGTGTACACTCAGTTTATTTTGTTCAAAGGGAAAAACTAAGAAAACCCTTATTTGACTCCAATTAATGCATCCAATGTAAAGGTTTCTAATCTACGAACCCAAGGAGGATTCGGGGACTATGTCATGTATTTGATTAATTTGCCAAATAAGAATTGAATCTAAAAAAGAAAACAGAAAGGAAGAAGAACAGATTGTTAGTAAATTGTGGACTTGCTATTTGGGGTGAATCCCAAATATGCCTACATACTCTCGTTTTTATGAGAGATCAAAGCCCATGTAGTTCGGAAAAGCCTATTTAAAGGCGATAAAGGTTATGCTTCATGCATGTGTGTGTGTATGCTCCGTGCATTTGTCATGCTTTTTGCCAAAATTATAAGATTTAGCACTTAGTGCAACATTGTGAAATTTAGGTACTTTGTACCAAAAGAATGCAATTTAGGCTCCATTGCCAAAAGATTAATTCATTCGTGGCTTAATGCCGAGATGTTGGTTGATTAGTTAACTAGGCCTTAGACCTAAAAAGATTAGGCCTTTGACCAAAAGAAATTAAGAAGAAGGTGGAATGCTTAAGATATGCTCGAATTAACAAATAATGAATTAGGATATTACCTTGTTCACAATTTTCCCACTTCTAAGTTCCAGATCTTGTTTTCTTGGAATATGATCCTTGCTTCGTGTAACACAAGGTTAGAAGTTACAAATAAGAGTCAAATAAGAGTTCTTAAGCGTGTGAAAATAGAGAATTTGACAACACGAGGCCCATCCGAGAAAAACCGAACCCTTTTTCTGAAAATTTAGCATCATTTTATAGACAAAAATCGAGCTAAACGGCGGTCGGACCGCCGGTCCAGCGGTTGGACCGCCGTGGTCAGCGGTCGGACCGCGTTGTCAGCCAAAAAACCTGGAAAAAATCAACGTCGGCAGTCGGACCGCCGGTTCTGGCTGTTGGACCGCCGACTCCGGCGGTCGGACCGCCAAGCTTGGCAGTTCAGCCCTCAAAAAATCCCCCGATTTTCGTTCAAACTGATTTTCTGGGAGCTGTGGGCCTCCAAAAATTATTCCGGGACCATATCCGTGATCCTCGCGTCGCCCCGGACATTTCAAGTACCATATCGATATATTTCCGGTGAACTTTACCGCGGACCTTCGGTCCGGCTCGGTTGTCTGCAGTCTAAGAAAATTGGCTTCCCGAGCCTCAAAATTCGAGTGTTCACAACCTTATGTTTTACCCATTGACAATTTCCCATTTCTGAACAGCTTCTTTACATTCGTGACCATCATCAAAAGCCATACCTGTCACAAATACCAAATTTCGATGATCACAATTCGCATCATACTCAGTGTATGCCCTCTTGTTCTTTCTTTTCCTGCTGGTAGCTTCATTCAAATTTACCCTACTACTCTAGACTGATCTCCCATCATCATCAAAATCATGATATTTTGCTGCAAAGAAATTATCACCCTCGTCACCATCTCTATTATGTGGATGTGGTTATTCCTTTCCTTTTCCAATAAAAGAAGCAGCCCCACCCCCACTTGTCTCATTCTAGTGCTCATCAACTTCATCTAATCCTTTATTCTTCGCACTCTTGCGAGCAAATATATACTCCTCATCATCTATAAATAAATCCCCATCTGATAGTCCATCATTGGTGTCACTTACATCTAAAGGATAATAATCAAAATCATCAGACTCACTCTCTGCTCCGGCTACAAAAGCTTCATTTTCCCTCTCAGTATTACCTGCATTCCCTCTAATAGCACCTTCATCATTATCACCCTCAACCTCTTGAATCACATTTCCTTCAACGTATATGTTAATTACCCCATTACAAATGCACTTAAACAACTCCAACATTTTTTTATCTAATTTTATCTCACGTAGACCATCAACTAAGTTAAAACCATCAATATAACAAAACGTCCTTCCAACAATGTAACCTATTCCCTTCACATCATCACACAACCAAAAAAAAAACTAGTTTTATCACTATTACATTTGCGAATTTCTTCTATAATTCCTCCCACATACGTTAAACTATACACAACCTGTTTTCAATCTCCACCACAATGGTATTTAATGGTAAAATAAGTTTTTACAATGAAAATACTTAACTGACCTCTTAGAATGCACGTGAAAGCAACCAAAACCAAGGCACATGCAACCACAAGCCAACACAAGGGACCAGCTTGCCACTTCTTTTTGTTCATGTCCTTATCAATGATATGGTGAAGGAGGGGAGAGAAAATTTATCTTTATTTTTCATCGGAACCACTTAAGATTAGAAAAATTAATGGGCATCAATGTTAAGCCATATAATAATGATGCGCGTTAAATTTAAATTTTTTTTGATATTCGAATCTAGCATTAACTAGCATTATCTTTCCACTAATAAAAAATAACATTCGTTAATAATTAAATTCATATAAAAGAACATTTTCACACTGACATGTCATTGATCCACCTGGTTACTTATTCCCAACTGGTGAAATTGATAAAAGTGAAAAAAAATTAAAGTTGCCAAACCAATTTGACAAAATAAAGTTTATGATAAATGTGAAAAAAAGTTGTGAAGTTTAAGTATTTTTTGGTATTTTTATCTATTAATTATTAAATATGTAACAACTTTAATTATAAAAAAATTGATTTGGTTTGGTTTGAAAAAAAAGTCAAAAAGTTAACAGATCTTTCCATTCTGGATATTTTAGTTTGAATATTTGGATAGGTTTAGGTATCTCTAGGATTTGTGCTCAGCCCTTATTATCACTTAGCTATGCAGGATAATTATTCCAGATGTGATGGCTAGAAGGAATTGATCATTCATGTCTTGCTTGATTACCCTCATGCAAGATATGTTTGGAATGTCCTAGTTCCTCTAAAAGCAAGGCATCAATTATTTTCTATGGATTACCATGAATGAATTCTCTCTAATATTTTGAACAAGCTAAATATAGTTAGTGATGTTGATTGGGTGGTTATCTTTGGGATAATAGCTTAATGCCTCTAGAAATGGCAACATGAGGAGATCTTTAGGGGTTCTTCTGGTTGTCAGGGTATCAAAGTTGAGGAAGTTAAGAGGAAAGCATTTGAGATATCTAAAGTCAAGGCCTTGGAGAACAAATGTGTTGGAATTCTATATACCAAAATAGAAGTTTCAATTTTATGGAGAACTCCCCTTTAAGATCAATATAGATGACTCTTTTAAAAGAGGAACAAGTTGTGCATTACAGAAGGGGTGATAAGAGATTGAATGGGTAGTGGAGAGTGGGCTCATGGTGAATATTAGTGTTTATTCCATTATGTGAGCGAAATTATGCAAAATTCTTCAACGATTATTTCTGGCATGGGATATAGGGGTGCGATGTGTTATCATAGAATTTAATAGTTCTAGTGCACGTGATCTTGTTATGAATAGTAATCTATATGCCCATTCTCACTTAGCTCTTATAGTAGAAGGCTATTTCTAGAAGGTGTGAAGTGATCTTCAAGCATATTTTTAGAGAAACAAATTTCGCTGCTGATCACTTGGCAAAGATTGCCTAATATTTTTCGATAAGGAGTCATCGACTGGAGTCTTCTACGGTCATGGTGCATCCATGACCATTGCACTATTTACATGGTGCGGCATAAAATCGCAAAGTGAAAATGTACACTACAAGAAATTATATATTTTATGACAAATTTTCTAGTTACACATAAAAAAAATTGTAATAAAATATTGATTAATTATTACAATACTACAACATTGTCACTAATAAATTTATTTTGTGACAATATTTTTTTGTGTGGCTTTTAATAAATTTTTTGTCATCAAAGCACATCTTTTATGACAATAAAAATAATTTCGTAACAATTACATATGTAGGTAAAAGCTTTCACCAAAAATTTGGAGGAAAATATTTTTGTGTCGATATAGTATTAATTGATGATGATTTTTTATGTAATGAAAAATTTAATTTATGGTGATGATATCATTTATTGTTACTAATTTATTGATTAGAAAAATGACATTTTTTTTTACCACTAATAATTCTATATTGTAACAATATATAAATTCGTCACAATGCATTTGGAGGTAAATTTTTTTTTTTCAAAAAATGACAATATAATATTCTTTGGTTACAATTTATAATGTCACAGAATTGCAATTTACATTGATAATATCATCTATTGTCAATAATTCGTTGACTTGAAAAGTGAATATCATTTTGTCACTAATAATTATATATAATGACAATATTTAAATTTATCACTATTGCATTTGGAGGTAAAAAAATTTTCAAAAATAAATTAGTGGAAAATATTTAAATAATGATATAATATTTATTGGCTACTATTTTTTATGTCATGGAATTGCATGTTATAATGACAATATCATTTGCAGTAGCAAATTCATCGATTTGAAAAGTGATAATATTCTTTTGTCAATAAAAATCATATATCATGACAATATATAAATTCGTCACTATTGCATTTAGAGGTAAAAAAAAAATTTAAAAACATATTGGTGAAAAATATTTAAATGATGTATAATATTTATTACGATTTTTAATGTCACATAATTGTAATTTACTATGACAATATTATTAATCTTTACTAATTAGTTGAATAGAAAAATAACAATATTTTCTTATCACTAATATTTATATATCATGACAATACATAAATTTGTCACAATTATATTTGAAGATAAAAAGTTTCTTCCAAATATATATTATTGAGAAATATTTAAATGGTGATATAATATTCATTTGCTATAATTTTTAACGTCATAAAATTGAAATTTAAAATGACAATATCATATATCGTCACTAATTCATTAATTTAAAAATGACAATATAATTTTATCAATAATAATCATATATCGCGATGATACAAAATTTGATCATATTTTCATTTGGAGGTAAAAAATTTCTTTCAAAAACATATTGGCTATGATTTTTGATATTATAAAATTATAATTTACAGAGAGAATATTATTTACGGTCACTAACTTGTTATAATTTAAAAAGTGATAATATTATTTTATCACTAATACTCATATGTTGTGGCGATACATAAATGCTTCATCATTGCATTTTGATGTAAACAAATTCAATAACATATTAGTAAGAAATATTTAAACGGCGATACATAATACAAATTAGTTATGATTATTGATGTTATAAAATTATAATTTATAGTAACAATATCATTTAACACAACTAATTTAATTATTAGAAAAGTGACAATATCTTTTTATCACAACTAATCATATATCATGAAAATATAAAAATTCGCCATAATTGCAATTGGATGTATTCTGAGATATTTAAATGATGATATCATATATATTAGCTACAATTTTGAATATCATGAAATCACAATTTACAATAATAATATTATTTATTGTCATTAATTTATTGATTAAAAAATTACATGTTCATTGTGTTAATAAATTAATATTCGTCATGATTGCAATTGGAGGTATAAATTTGAGCCAAGTTTTATCGAATAGAAAAAATAACAAATTATTTTGTCACCAATAATCATCTTTCATAATGGTAATTAAAATTTTTTAATTTTTTAATATCATATATTTTATTTTATTAAAATAAAATTTGAAATTATTATTTTTACATTTTCATTTAATTAATTTCAAATTAAATAAGTTACATTTAAAAGTGGAAAAAAAAAATTCAATCCTCAAATGAATTTGGACTATTCCAATTTGAGTCATTTAGAAGATCATTATTAGAGATAGCAAAAACAAGTCGTGTTGGTGATTATAGTACAAACACACCTGCCCATCTTACTTTGAAAATAAATGGAGTTTCAAATTTATTTACTAACTAAAGAATGTTATTTTGTCTAAAAAATATATGTTGATAATACATAACATTATGTTATATCATCAATCTAAAAATTAATTTCTTCAAATTAACATGAAATTGAATAAATAAATAAATTATATTTATTTATTCAGTCAATAAAAATATCATCCAATCAACTACATACTTTATATGTACATTTTAAATGAGCCCCAAAATTATATCATAATCAATAAAGAAAGAAGCAAACTCAATTATCAATAAGGCTAATACTCTTTCTTTTTAATTTCTATTATATTCTCTTTAATTTTTTTCGTTAAAAAATTATCTATTTATAATTTAAAATTGATTTGAATAAAATGGCTAATAAATTAAAAATTAAAATTCAAGAATGCAATTCATCAAAATATAAATTCTTATCATTTGAATTTAAATTTAGGAACTCATAAAAAAAACCATTATATATATTACAACTCTCTCATTTTTATTTGAATTACTAAGGAAAAATTAAAAAGACTAAAATCATATTCTTAAAAGAATCATTATAAAAAATTGTTAAATATATTATTACTAGTGATTTGACATTGATAATTTGCACCTACTTTTATAGTTAAAATATATAAAATTGGTCAATCATCATATCTTATTTTTGATAAGCAAAACAAGAAAAATAAAAAAAAATAACAATTCTAGAATACTACATAAATGCAGTTATTGTAATACATACTATTGTCCCTCAATTGCGAAACAAAACAAAGAGAGAAAAAAAATAAGAAAAAAAAGGTTGTAATTTTATTATTAATATTATAATAAAGATATTTAATATAGCCAATTTATGCTCTTTCATATTATAAATTGATTTACTATTTTTTGCATAAAGCCAGTAAAGTAAAATATATAATTTAATTACAAATTTAAAAATATATAGTGTATATAAATTTAAAAAATATAGTACATACAAATTTGTACAAATACAAATTAAAATATATAAATTTAATACAAATAATGTATAAATGTATTTAAATTTAAAAAACTAAATTAAATTATAAAGTTAAAATAAAAAATAATAGAATAAAAATTAAATTATTAATAATTTATTTTTTTCTTATTTTGTATTGTATAAATTACCCTAATGAGTATATTTTTCTTCTCATCAAATTCTCAATTGAAAAGTGAAGGGCTTTAGCCAGGTTTTTTTAAAAGCATTCTCCCTCTGAATATTTCAAAGTTCTCTTCCTCGTCTCTCATAATTTTGAACTCAAATTCTCAAAAATTCTAACTCTAATTCATTATTCCATCGCTCCAATCATTGTTCCAATTCTATTTTAAGGGTTTCTTTATTCGATTGATTTAATTAGGTAAGATTTACTTATGTGGTCAAGAATTATTTTAATCTTTTTCTGTTGCTTTATTAAGAAATCAAAAGATTGATTTTGGCATTGAAATCATACTGAAATAAGTTTAATGGCCCTCAATTCTATGCTTCAAAAATTAATAGTATTATTTAAATTTTCTCATATATATATCATGCTTCATGTATGCACTTTTACACGCAACTCTCACATGTGTAGCTCCTTGAAAATTTCTCATTTGTCAATTTTATTAGTACTTTCTTATCTTATATGCAATGGCTGATTGAAAATTTTTTCAATAGACATGATCATAGGATTCTAGATATTAAAATGTATTTATTAGAAAAAAATAAAAATACTTATTACTCTATAGTTACTTATTGAGATATCTCTCTGTGAATATGCTTAGTTTGATACTCTAACTAAAATAGCAAAAAAATAGCCGGAAATATAATTGACCCTTTCTAAATAATTGGTTTCTTCAGGAATTAATTCCTATAACTACTGTAGATGAGTTGTTTATGGCCAATTTTTATGTTATAGAATAACTCAAGCTGCTTATAAAATTTTAAAGTATGAATGGATTGTAAAATTTTAAATCAATTGCTTTAGATGGTTAGTGTGGTTATAGATGTTAGTTATTTTTTGTTGAATGTTGCTAAAATAATGCACAAGCCATTGTTCCAAAGATACTAAGCAACTCCCTTCTCTTTAAACTAAAATTTGTCAAAAAACAAACAACATTTTAAATTTTACATAGGGATCTAAAAAAAGCTTTCCATTGCTCATTGGTTAGTGTAGTTATAGATATTACTTTGAGTGTTTTTTTAATCATAATGGATTATATATTCACAAGAGAGATAAAATGAGTATATTGTACTATCTTTAGTTTCTAAACAATAATTACAGTACATGTATATCTTTCAGCTTTGAAGTAATGAAAAAAGAAGGAGAAATTTTTATTGGTTAACATGCATAGGTACAATAGTTTTTTGTCTTATTAAGGCTGTTTAAGTTCAAATTTGAGTTTAGATATTCACAACTCACAACGTTAATAATAACACAACATAACTAGCTAGTCTTAGGCAAATAAATACGATTCATTATCCTTTGTATTCATATGCAATTATCCTACTAAATTTAGCATATATATAAATTAATTGTGTGAGCTTTCTGACATTCTTAAAAGATGTACTAAAATTTTTATATGCTATTGCCATAAATACATTATTTTTATTTATATTGTAGTTTTAACAATTTTGTGTTTACTAAGATTATTTGTTTAGTAGTGAGATCATTATTGATAATTTATTTTTTCACAAATAGTCCAAATAAGAATCTTCTCTAATCTATATTCAATTCTAGAATTAGATTAGCAATATTCATTTTTAATTAAATATCTTTCAAAATAGCACCTAGATTTATTTGTAAAAATCTAAAGAAAAATTGACCTTATTGAAATAAAAATGAAATAAGAAATAAAAATGAAATAAGGGTCTAGCATATATAATATAACTATGATGGCAAGAAACTTAAAAAGAGCAAAAGTAGAAAACAAAAAGAAAAAAACCTTTCACAAGAGTATATAAAAACATCATAAATAGCTTTTATATACGTGAGTTGATATATCTCAAATTTTGAGAACTCTGTTCTGTTCTGAGTATATTGTAAATAAATCTTTGTTGTCATTAATGCCACTTATTTCATTTCAATTAAATCTGTTTATGATTTTGCTTACACTTTGTTTTGTTAGTAATATAATAGTGATCGTAGTGAGCTCTCTAATTTGTTTAAGACATGCCATTTGAACTTTACATTCTTAAATCCTTTAAATTCTAAATGTGCATGTTGTATGTGTTCTCTTTCTTTTTTTTTTTTTTTTCAGAATGTTATAACTTGTTTAAGGTGATTAAGTTTGATCATGGGCATGTTTCAAAATTCAACCATTGACACTTTAACCAAAAACTAAAAACATGTTGCTATTATTTATCCATAATTTCGTTGAACATTATAGAACTGCAAAAATTTTGTTTCATTTTTGTTTATTTTTGCAAGATTTTCTCATTCCTAAGGTGCAGTGTTGTCATGACAATCTGAAGATTATTTGCACTCTAAGCTGATGTTTTTTATTGTGATGTCCGGGTTTGATAAAGAGCTTAACAAAGAAATTGCTATCAAAGTCATTAATTTGGAAGAATCGTAAGTTTATAGTGTTGCTCATTTTTGCCTTTCAAATTAGCTGATTACTTGGGCATGATTTAAAATATCTCTTTCTACCTGCATTTTTGCTCATTTTAATTGAAGCATCAATCATGCTAATCTAACTAAAGATCGAATAAAGGCCTATAGTTCAGTAGAACTTGTGTTTCCTGTGAACTTACTATTTTGATTTCTCATGTATCATAAGGGTGAATAATAGCAGCAATGTTCTTGTTTCAAAAAGTTCTATATATTTTCAATCATGTGCACAATCTAGTATTTGTGATTTGAACTATATTTTCATTTGTGCCTCGTTGCTTGCCATTCAGCATTTAAGAAATGTTTCTCCATGCAGTTTGGAATTATTGAATTTTTTTTATTTAATTCATTTCCTATTTGAAATTTATGAATGTAATAGAAAAGGTGTCAAGGCAAGAAACAAATTGAAATTTCAGAAGAAATGGTAAAATATGGACTTAAATGCACATCTTAGAAAGGGAAAAATATATATAATTTCCATGACAAGCTAGAAAACTATTGAAACTTTTTTTTTTCATGCAGCTTTGGCCTATTATAGATAATTTTCTTATAATTAATTTTTTTTATTAATTTTAGGTATCTCACATATTTTATTAGGATCCCTCTTTTAGTATCTTTATCATTATCTCATCAAAGTTTTTATGTTTTATATACATGCTTGTCGTGTGTTTTTTTCATTTGTTATATTAGCAACGTTTTGAATTTCTTCTCTCTAGTAGACTATTGTAACAATCCTAATTATATGGTAAGGGCCTTGAATCCTACATCGAAAATTCAAGAAAATATACTTTAGGTGGTAATAATTTTGTATATTGTTGATGCCAAAGTTAAGTTTGAAGTTTATCATTTTCAATGCCATGAATTTCAATAATGAAACAATATTTTATAATGTAATTTATCAATTATCATTTAAATTTTGCTATTTAGTCTTAGTATGTTGGAAGCTAGAGATCAATTGGTTCATAAAATATATCTCATATGTTTAAAATAGGATGTCTGCTTTGGTGATTCATTATTCAACCTATTCTTTTTAGTTGTTGCTAATGAAATATTCTTGTTCAATTATAAGTTTCGTGGATCATTGATAATTATTCATAATGTAAGTTCTTATAAAAACTTATATTTACAGAAGAATCTCAGTATATAGCTCTTTTTAAATTCTCTTAGTAAACTCTAAATTTTGGTTAGTGATAACTAATATTTAGTGAAGAATTACTATTTATTTTAGTTAATATATAACACATTAATTATTTTTTAATTGCTTTCGAATAATTTGTTATAATTACAATATTATTTTCTTCACTTTAAGTTAAAGAATTAGTGATGTTTTTATAATTTTGCCATGTTATGTTTTATGTTTTGTAACAAAATATACTATTTTATGACAAAATCAAACATTAACTATGACAATATATATGTCACTTATATTAGTCAAAAATCTAATGGCACTATAATTTTATAACTAAAAGAATTAGCTTTTATGACAAAATAAATTTATCGTTTGGAGTATCATATATAATGATAATTTATGATATTAAATGATAAATATTACATTACAATCATGACAATAGTTTTATCACTATATATTATTATATATTATGATATATATGAAATTTATTGATGACACAAATGATGTTATCATATTTAATCTCACTTGTAATGACGACATATAAAATTAAATGACAAATACTATAGTATAATTATAATGATAATTTTGTCACTATATGTTATTATATGTCATGGCATAAACATTGTTGTCACAAAAAAAATTATTGCCGACGCAAATGATACTGCCATATTTAATCTCACTTTTAATAATGATATATAATATTACATGATAAATATTACACTATAATCATGACGATAGTTTCGTCGCTATATATAATCATATATCATGACGTAAATATCATTATCACCAAATAAAAATTTATTGCCGACCACAAATGATATTGTATTTTGTCTCACTTTTAATGACGATATACAATATTAAATGACAAATTAATAACGCAAAATATGACAATACTAGCGTCACTAAAAGTAATATAATTTATGACAATAATATATTTTTGTCATTAAAAATTGAAGTTATAGTGACGAAAATAAATTTTGATATATATACAAAATATTACAACACTAAATTTTTATCATAAAAAATAATTTATGACAGAAATTTAATTTTATGTAACGATTTTAAATGTCATAATTTATCATTTTTCTTATAGTGGTAGACTCGGTTTATTTTCCCTCATTACCAAAAGAAAAAACAAGAAAAACAAAATCAAAAACTAAAACTAAACTAAACTAACAAAAAGAAATTCCAAGTCATTTATATAGATTTCACCTAAAATTTCTAAGCAACTCCCACAAAGAAAATAAATGAATAAAAAAATAATTTACATACTTTAAAGAGAGAGAGAGAGAGAGAAAAAAAAATAACATAATATATATTATATTATATATTATCCTCAAGGAATGAGATGAGATGATAAAATTTTTTTATTATTAACTAAAAGTCTCGAGTTTAATATTTAAATAAAAAATATATTTAAAAACTTGAGAGAAAATATTTTAATATCCTTAATAGTTCCATTTGATGCGAATTCATATTAGTGTGTAACTTTTGAGTTATAATAGTTGGATTATATGATACTTAATGGTTAGAACCAACGTACTATAAAAATATTAAATTTAGAGTAAGCAAGCAAATTAATTAGTTAAAAAGTTTCTAAATAAATAAGAAATAGACTTGATATTATAAATTAACTAAATTATCATGCCCATTTTAAAGAAACCACCAATATAATCTAAAAGAAAATGAAAAGTAGAAGTGATGATCTTTTTCTTTTAATTGTTGACCGGTGTTAGTTTTGATCCATTCTTTTTTTTTTCTGGTATTTTTTTTTTGCTTTTAATATATTTCACTTTTTTTTATTAATTACAAGTGGAAAAGAAAATATTCAAGACTTAAATTTAATATTTAGGCGAGGATAACATGTACTCTTAACCACTAATCTACATCTTGATATGGTTATATTTCATTTTTCTTAAACAAATAAATTCACATTTTCTATATTTATTGGCCAATAAAATTTTGAATTTTGAAATACAAAAGAGTATTAATATTTAAAATTTAAAATCCATCATATTTATGAAAGAAATATTTCACCTATAATCCATGAGGTTTTGTTAAATGAGTAGATAATAACTATACTATACATTGAGAAAAAAAAATTAATAGATCAGTAAATTAATTGATTAAAATTAATTTGAAAGATTTCAAATTCAAATTTTAATTGGAGCAAAATTTTTCTTTTGAAAGATAATTGGAGTAAAATTTAAAAGAGGAAAAAGAAAAGGAAAAAGAAAACTTCACTACAACTCTCAATTGCACAAAAGGGAACCAATCTGATGTAGAAGTAACAAGGCAAAATCATATATGGTAGGTTAAGCAAATGACTTATGACAATTTATTTGATTTTGTAATTAGAAACCCATAAAATGGGGAAGAAACCACCAAGTCATTAATAAAAAAAAAAAAAAACCGCCAACATAAATATATACATGTCAAATGAAAAAATCCAAACTATACTAGCAAGTACCCTAATATATTACATATATAAAACATCCTACTACAAAACTATATGTTACACACATCAAGCTTTACTTATAGTTTCTGTTGCATAATATTTAATAAAAATTTAGTAATTAATTAAAAGTTAGAGATCATAAAGAAATTAACCATATCCATGCATGCTTTGTCCATTGAAATTGAACTCGCTGCATCTGTTTGGTGAAATTGTCTGTGTGTGTGTATGTGTTCTTGTATGAATTTGTATATATAGAGAGAGATAGAAAAGACAAAAAAAAAGGAAGAAGAAGAAATTAAGGTTTTTAACTAAACACTTACAGAAATCATCGAAGAACCAGAGTTAATTTAGAAGACAGGAATAATTTTGCTATTTCCACTCCTCATCATCATTTTCTTAAATTCATCAAAATTAACCATTCCATCACCATCCATATCAACTTTTCTAATCATTTCTTTGCAATCTTCAACTCTGTTACCTTCTTTTAATCCCAAAGATGATAAAACTAATCCAAGTTCTTCCACTGAAATTAACCCATCTTTATCTCTATCAAACACATCAAAAGCATCTTTCAAATCAACTTCTCCTTCTTGATCTTCTTCTTCTACATTTGTTTTAATTTCTTTACCACCACGTAACGTACAGAACTCTTCAAAATCTATTAACCCATCTCCATTAGAATCCATTTTCACTACCATTTCTTCTATTTCTTTTTCTGTCATTAATATTCTTATATTCTTCAAAGATTCTCTTAATTCTTGCTTTGTTATGAATCCATCTCCATTCTTATCAAAGGTAGCAAATACACTCTTCAGCTCATCTTTCTTGTTCTTGTTATTATTGCTCTGTTTTTGAGGAGTGACTTTGTTAGTTGTTGAAGAAACAGAGTTCTTGAAAAGTAAACCTTGTAGTTTCTTGGAAGGTAAATAAAAGTAAAGATTGAGGAGGCCAGCCAAGAACAAGACTAACAGTAATAATACGGTTATCACCATTGTTTCTTGTTCTTGAGTCCTAATTTAAAGAGAAAGAAGAAGAAGAAGAAGAAGAAAACAGAGGTGCAACAAAGGACAAAGAGAAGTTGAAGTCTTTTTTAAGTTGTAAATAGTTGAATTAGTTCTGGAAAGAGCATTGAATAAGAAACGCGGTATTTGCTTTAATTATTTCCCCACAAACCGCGTCAATTTTTAATTTATTCCCTATTATTACATCTTTTTCAAGAACTTTGGTGATACTGAAATTTCATGTTGTTGGATCGTCTACTTGACATCTGTTGAAATTTTTTGAAAATGACTGACTAATTTTTTATTTTAGTAATATCGTAGCTATTTTTAAAAATATAAAATTTTCGGTTGCAGTATCACTTAAGCCTAGTATTTTAATGTAATAGTATTAATTTTAGAACAAACCTTAATGCTGCAGTTATTTTTATTTTTTTCAAATTATATAACAATTTTAAATAAATAATTATTTATTTATTGCAATAAATAAAAAAATAAAATTATTACATATATGGATTGATTTAAATAAATAATTTATATAATTATCAAATAACACAAAAATAAAATGTTGTTAAAAAATTAAAAAAAATTATAATCAAATAAAAAAATATTATACTCAAAATGCAATTGCAAATCGAGAAAACAAATAAAGACAATCAATATAGAACATGAATATAATTAAATAAATCAAGCAAAGTTAAACTAAGAAATCACAGCTTAAGAGATTTTGAGTCAATTTGAGAAATAAATAATTGATTTATCATTTTATTTAACATCATAAGTTCATCAAAATAAATAAATTAAAATTGACATAAATTACAAAATCCTAATAGAAAAGACAATAATAATATATAAAATTTTACCTTAAATATATAAATTCTTTATATTTAACAAAAATCAAGCAAAAAAATTGTTTAACTCAAAATGCAATTGCAAATCAAGAAATTGAAAAAGAGACAATAAACATATTAAAATTGAAATGAACATTAAGATAAATAATTAGATGAGTATTAATTAAGATTAAGATTTAATTTATTTTTGATTTTTTAATATTTACAAAAATTAAGATTTAATTTAAAACTTATCTATAAGATTTTCATTTATAATTTGAAATTTAAAAATTTATTTGAATATTTCAATTTAATATATGAATAGATTATTTTAAGAATAATTTGAATTTTTTCGTAAAAAAAAAAGAATAATTGAATGTTTTAAATTTAATAGTTAAAGAACTTCTTAATTTAAAAAAAAAAATGTAACGTGGCAATAACAATAGAAGAAAAATGGCAATTTGTGATGCTTATGACTATGAATTTAGTATAATTAGCATTTTTTATAACAGCATAATTAGTATTAGAATTCACATGATGAGTAGGGCAATATTAAAAAAAATTAATTTATAATAAAATAAAATTATATTGATATTTTTTTATATAATTTTATTTAAATGTATTTGAGCTTATTTAAAATATAATATGATTTAAAATGAATATAATTCATAATAATTTAATAAAAAAAATATATCTAATTATATCTCAACTTAAATTGCAAAAAACTTCTTTATACTCTACATTTGTAGTTTCATTTGTAATTTGTCCATCATCATTATAAATTAAAATCTTTAACTTTTTTTTTTTTACTTATTACTCTTGAAAGAGCAAAATAAAGTTATCTAAATATAAATACACGTCTCTTTAAAAATAACTCCATATGAGCATATGGTTGCCTTGATTTTTATTAATGGTCATGATAAAAATTAATATAATTGAAAATTATTTTCGCTGAAATTTAAAAGATATTTTTGTATTAAATAGAGTTAATATCATTCTTGAGATAAACACTTTTTCTTCGACCATAGTTTTAGATAAAGTATTTGCTTCAATAACTCAATTCTCGAGTCTTATGATCATCATAATAATATTTATGTATAACATAATTAATATAATTAATCATATGATTGTTCGTTATTCATTTGTATTGTATCAAACATCAAATATTGATTAAATATCTTTTAAATATATGCAGATTTTATTCAAAATATTAAATATTTTATTTAAGTTAATATTAAAATTTTTGAATTTCAGTTCTAATTCTAGCCTAGTTGTTGAGCCTATCTTTTTATCTAAAAATTTGAGTTTAAAATTAAAAAAAATCAATATTGAGTTTATATATACGAATTAAGTTTAATTTAAAAAAAATTCAAATAATTAAGGTTCAAATTTTAATTAATATTTTATATTATATCAACATTATTAATTTCTATTTCTAATTTAGTAATTACATAAGCAAATATATAAGTTTCATGTTTAATTTCTATTTTTAATTTAGTAATTATATGTCATAATTAGTTCTAACATAATATTTATGAATTTATGTATATACTATTTTTTTTAAATTTCATATTCTTTGTAGCCTATGTTCTTTTCTTTTTATTGTCAATTCCTTATTTGTTTGTATTTTTGGGCTCCAAAATGATGGATTTGCTAAAATATACCTAAACTATTAATTAATTGAAATTTATTCTTATCAAGAATTTACTATGCATTTTTGTTCAAAAGACCAAATATTTTATTTAAGTTAATATTAAAATTTTTGAATTTGAGTTCTAATTCTAACTTAGTTATTGAGCCTATCTTTTTATCTAAAAATTTATAGCTATTAAGTTTATATATACAAATCAAGTTTAATTAAAAAGAATCAAATAATTAAGGATCAAGTTTTAATCAATGTTTTATACTATACCAACACTATTAATTCATGTTTTTAATTTATTAATTACATAAGCAACTATATAAGTTTCATGTTTAATTTCTATTTTTAATTTAGTAATTACATATCATAATTAGATCTAATATAATATCTATGAATTTTATGTATATACTATTTCTTTACTCTCATGTTCTCTATAGCCTATTATGCTCTTTCCTTTTGGTTAACAGTTTCATATTTATTTGTATTTTTTGGCTCCAAAATGACAAATTTATTAAAATATACCTAAATTGTTAATTAATTAAAATTAATTCTTATCAAGAGTTTACTATACATCTTTGTTTTAGTACATGCACTTGTAGTTAGAATTATACATGTCGATGTTTTAAACTTTGTTAAATTTATTTTTGTTGCTAACTAAAATCAGTAAGCTAATAGAATATCAATTTTGATTTTATATTTTTTATCAACATTACAGTCTCTTTGTAGTATCTCTGCATTGCAGAAATTATGAGTTACATGCATATTCAAATTCTAGAACTAATGTATTATAAAATTTAAATAATAAGATAAAAAATATGAAATACAATTATCAAATATAAAACATAGTAATCCAAAAAAGAATTTAAATTAGAAAAAATTTAAACAATTTAATTAAAATGAAGATAATATTCAATTATTTTTCACTAAACCTCATAAAAATAGTTTTGCGCTCCAGATTATCTCCTAATTTACAGTTGTTTTAATATAAATGTAATGGTTGAGGCATTGTAATGGGTAATGGAGGTGGCTACTTGGCTAGAGTAACAATTACTTAAACTTCGATTTTTATAAATAGAGAGGGTAATAGAAAATTTTCATTCAATGTGTATCACAAACAATTTGCCGAAATTAGTCATTTGTATCTAAATGTAAGTTACTAAGACGGTGCTATCACTTATTAAATTTTTATTTATTCATTGACACATTTGCGTCACTTGAGTTGGTTTCGTGTTTGCTTTTTCTATAAGCAATAATAATAGTGCAAAATAATATAAAATTTAGTATTGCAGGTAATAGAAAATAAAATTATCACAAATAATTTAATTTAATTTTATATTCATGAAATAAATAAATTTAAACCTAACAAATCTAAATCAAACATATTTCAAGTAAACATATTTAAAAAAAAATTATCATATTAAAAAAATAAATTAATTATCTTAATAGAGTGCAGTAACGATGAGCAATAACGGCGGTATTAAAACAAAAGTCTAAGAACAACCGAAAAGTAATGAGATAATATGAAGTGCAAAAATATTTTTGTAAAGCTTAGTGAAAAACAACTGAATATTATCTTTATTTTTAATTAAATTCTTTTAAATTTTTTATAATTTAAATTTTTTTTGAATTATTACTTAATATATTTAATAACTGTATCTCATTATTATCTCTTTTTTATAATTATATCTTAAAATTTAAACATAAATTTCAGTTTGAATAATTTAAAAATTTTCAAGATTAAATAAACTAATCAATTAAATTAAAAATTAAAAGAAAATTGATCCTATTTTATATAATAATATTAGAAAATTACTATTTTTTATATAAAAAAAATTCTTAATATATATATATATATATGATTATTCAATTTTTGTATTTTATTTGTTTATATTTTTTTGAATGGAATAACAATTTGTTTGTCTCCGAAAATCTATTAAAATTGTGAAATAATATTTAAAATATTTTTATTAACTTATGTATTAATATTAGAAAATTACTATTTTTCAAATAAAGAATTCTTAACATATATATGGTTATTCAATTTTTGAATTTTATTTATTTTTATTGTTTTGAATGGAATAATAAATTGTTTGTCTTTCAAAAATATATTAAAATTGTGAAATAATATTTAAAATATTTTTATTAACTTATATATTAATATTAGAAAATTACTATTTTTCCATGTAAAAATTCTTAATATATATATGATTATTTAATTTTTATATTTTATTTATTTTTATTTTTTAATAGAATAACAACTTATTTGTCTTAAATCAATGTTAGTTTTGTCTTAAATTATGTCAAGGGACAATTCATTATTGTGACACTTAGCTTAATATTATGCAAAACTTTTCGTCTTATATATATAGATTAAACTTACAAGATTTTATATTCGAATTTTAATTATTATTGAAGTTTTTAGGATTTATAAGATTTAATTCAAATTTTAATTAAAGTTAACCTAAAAATTAAATAATATCTTATTCAATTAAAATTTACTATAATATTCTAAATTAAAATTTGATTTTTTAATAATGAAATAAGGTATGAGGGTATTTCTAATTTTGTAAATTCTGTAATTTTTTTATGTGTACATATGTTATTACCAAATTGTAAAATTAAAAAATAAATTTAATATAATATATTAAAATTGTTTGTTAGTATTTGCTTTTAGTTTTTAAATTAAAAAGAAAAATTGTTGCACATGTATATGTTCTTACCTCATGCATTACCCGTACTATTATTTTATTCCTTTTTTTTTCTTTTTCTTTGATTTCTGCAATGTATATTTTAATTCTATATTTTAGTTGACCAATTAAATATTCTTTCCTTTTTTTCCTTCTTGGTTGAACCTTTAGATATTTTAATTATTTAGTGTTTAAGGTTTTTTTTTTTAATGAAAAGAGTAGTAGTATTGATAAAAAAACAGAGTCCAAAAATACATCTAGGTCCATATGACTAGGAATCTTTTCTTTCAATATACATAGATCATTCAAAGAGACAGACCACTGTGCTAGTTTATGAGCAATGACATTAGCTTCTCTATGATTGTATTTGAAAGAAATCGAGTGTGCCTTTGTCTTTGAATCACCATCTCTGCATCTGACTCGAGTTGGAGATTGTCAAAACCGCATTCAACTGCTATTTGGAGTTCAAGTAGTATGGCCTTTATTTCTGCATAGAAAATCAAGGGGCAATTTGGCAATGGGCTGCCTACTGACACCAGTATGTGGCCTAACCAATTTTAGATGATGATACCACACCCAGCTGTGTCTTTCCTTACTGCTGCATCAACATTTATCTTATAGTAGTTTATCGGTTGAGGAAACCTCACGTTCTTTCTATCCTGTGGGAGCTTCTTTATGAGGGAAGCTTTGGGCAACAACATCAGTGCTTTTGTCAATAGCCAGTTGAGGCAATTTGTTTACTTTTAGGCCTTCTTTCCCATATTGTAGTTGGTTTCTATCAAACCAGATGTACCATAGAAGGATGACAAAAAGTTCAAAATCAGCTTTGGATAGCGACTTGGATATCTTTTTTCACTAGTCCCTTAAGTCAAAAGCAATCACTTTATCTACGTGCACAAGCCAACAGGCACCTTTCCAAACTTCTTTAACCCAAGAACATTTTTTGAAGATATGAATACTCGATTCCTCAAAGTAGCCACACTTTGAGCATGTTAAGTTAGTAACAATACTTCTTGTGTTCAAATTTGAAGCACACGGTAAGATATTTTTAACGAATCTCCAAAAAAAATATATTGTCTTAGGAGGGATTGTAAGGTCCCATACCATTTGCCACAATTCATTGTCGGTGGTAGAGGAAGTAGCTAAGCACAAGGAAGCTTTCCATTTCTTTTTCAGCCTCATAATAACCGCTTTTCATAGTATACATACCTAATTTAGAGTGCACCCAAAATAATTGGTCCTCAGGTAGTCTGAAGTTGATTAGAATGTTGAGAATTGTTTCTATTTCAGAAGGTAGGAAGCTTTGGTGAACCAGTTCTCTTTTCCAACTTCTAGATTCCGTATGAATCAAGCAACTAACTATTTGAGTTGGAGGGGAATCATTATAGGCCAAAGGCTTTAGGTATGTTTGACCATATAGTCAGTTGTGTCTCCAAATGTGAACTGAATGTCCATTGCCAGTACACTAGCAAAGTCCATCATCAAGTAAGGTCCTTGAACACCAAATACTTCTCCAAAAGTAGCTAGGTTGATAACCAACGGAAGATTCTAAAAAGTCACATCTTGGGTAATATTTGGCCTTGAGGACTTGAGCATAAAGAGATTTAGGATTAGAAATGAGTCTCCAAGCTTGTTTTGTAAGTAGGGTTTGGTTAAAAGATTGCAAGTTTCTAAAGCTCATTCCTCCTTGCCTTTTTGATGAACAAAGCGATTCCCATTTAATTCAGTGCACTTGTCTCCTACTAGTGTTGTTTCCCCACCAAAATCTGTAAATCATTTGTTCCAACTCAGCACAAAAGGTGTTTGATAATGCAAAGCAGCTCATAATATACTGGGGATGGCTTGGGTTACCGCCTTGATTAGAATTTTCCTACCAACAGAAGATAAAACTCTTTCTTTCCATCCTTTCAGCTTTTTCCATAGCCTTTCTTGAAGATAACCAATGATTTCCTTCTTTGATCGCCCTATCATGGTTGAAAGACCAAGGTACTTTGTATATTGCTCTACTTCATTCATTGTTATGCAACTTTTATTTCGGTCCCTTGTCTCTGGAACATTAGAGCTGAAAGATATATCAGATTTATCAAGGTTGATTCTCTGACCTTAATCAGCTTCATAAATGGCCAGGACATGTTTCAGCTGTTGGCATTCCGTTGTTGTAGCTCGGGCAAAGAGCATGTTGTCATTTGCAAAAGAATAGGTGAGAAATTAAAAGGCTTCATCTACTTACTTTAACTCCATGTATGTCACCATTGTGTTTGGCTTTCCTAATTAGAGCTGATAACCCTTCTGCACATAACAAAAATAAATAGGGTGAGAGAGGGTCCCCCTGGTGGAGGCCTCTATTTGGCTTAACATAACCTTTGAGTTGCCCATTAATTAGCTATGAATAGGAGACTGAATTAACACATGATATAACAAGTCGAGTAAAGTGTATAGGAAATCCCATTTTATGGATGATCTTCTCCAAAAACACCCATTTTACTCTATCGTATGCCTTACTTATATCAAGCTTTAAGGCAAAAGACCCTTTTTTCCCTTTTTGACATTTTTTCATGGAATGTAGAGTTTTAAAGGCAATTAGAACATTGTCAGTAATAAGATGGTTGGAGATGAACAGACTCTGGGTAGGGTGAATCAGACTCGGTAGGACAATTTTAAGACAATTAGCTATTACTTTGGCTGCTACTTTATATAGGACATTATAGAGACTAATAGAACGGAGGTCTTTCATGGTAGAGAGGGTTTTAACCTTAGGAATGAGGGCGACCCATGTGTGGTTAAGGCAATCAGGCATGACTGCTGACTAAAAAAAACTCAAGAGAAAAGAACTAACATCATTACTTATTAAATTCCAAAAATATGGAAAAAATAAGGCAGACATACTGTTTGGTCCAGGAGCTTTGTTGGGATGCATTTGTTTTAGTGCTTCATAGATCTCCATTTCTGTGAAAGGATAGGATAAAGCTTGGATAGACTTAGGAGAAAGACGACTATCAATTGCTTCAACAGTAGTTAAGGAAGAGCCTAGGTTTGTGCTAGTAAAAAGCTTAATATAATATTCAACCACAATACTTTCGATTTCAACTGCTCCCTCTCTCCATGTGTTGGTTTATCTTTTCATATAGCAAAAGAGTTTCTTTTCTTCCTGTTCGAAGCTTTTTCATGAAAGAACTTTGTATTTTGTCACCTGCTTCTAACCACAGGGCTTTGGAATGTTGTTTCCACATTATTTCTTCCTTAAGTAGCAGCTCCTTCACTTCGCCTTTTAACAATTTAATTTCAGCTCGAGTATCATTGGAAGGAGGTTTCATATTCAGCAGTTCAATCTCTTGCAGTTTTTCTTTGGCTTGTTTTCCAATATTGCCAAAGCATTCTCGGTTCCATCTTCAGAGTTCTTTAGCACACTGCTTGATTTTTGTCTGAACATTCACTGAGACTTGTGACCCTCCCCAAATAGATTGAATTAATTATTCACAGCTGAACATTCACAGCTGCACAGAGGCATTGAAACAAAAGTCTAAGAGCAACTGCAAAGTAATGAGATAATTTGAAGTGACAAAATTATTTTTTGTGAAGCTTGGTGAAGAAAATATTATCTTTATTTTTAATTAAATTCTTTTAAATTTTTTTAATTTAATTTTTTTTGGATTATTACTTTTTATATTTGATAATTGTATCTTATTATTATCTCTTTTTTTAAAAATTATATCTCAAAATTTTAAATTTAAATTTCAGTTTGAATAATTTAAAAATTTTCAAGATTAAATAAATTAATCAATTAAATTAAAAATTAAAAGAAAATTGATCCTATTTTATGTATTAATATTAGAAAATTACTATTTTTCATATAAAAAATTCTTAATATATATATGATTATTCAATTTTTGCATTTTATTTATTTTTATTTTCTTGAATGAAATAATTGTCTCCAAAAATCTATTAAAATTGTGAAATAATATTTAAAATATTTTTATTAACTTATGTATTAATATTAGAAAATTACTATTTTTTCATATAAAAATTCTTAACATATATATGATTATTCAATTTTTGCATTTTATTTTTTTTTATTTTTTGAATGGAATAATAACTCGTTTGTCTTTTGAAAATCTATTAAATTGTGAAATAATATTTAAAATATTTTTATTAACTTATATATTAATATTAGAAAATTACTATTTTTCCATGTAAAAAATTCTTAATATATATATATGATTATTCAATTTTTATATGTTATTTATTTATATTTTTTAATGAAATAATAACTTTTTTATCTTAAATAAATCTTAGTTTTGTCTTAAATTATGTCAAGTGGCAATTCATTATTGTGATACTTAGCTTAATATTATGCAAAACTTTTCTCTTTATATATATATTAAACTTGTAAGATTTTATATTCAAATTTTAATTATTATTGAGGTTTTTAGGATTTATGAGGTTTAATTCAAATTTTAATTAAAGTTAACCTACAAATTAAATAATATCTTATTCAATTAAATTTTGCTATAATATTCTTAATTAAAATTTGATTTTTTAATAATGAAATAAGGTATGAGGGCATTTCTAATTTTGTAAATCCTCTAATTTTTGGATGTGTACATATGTTATTACCAAATTGTAAAATTAAAAAATAAATCTAATATAATATATTAAAATTGTTTGTTAGTATTTGCTTTTAGTTTTTAAATTAAAAAGAAAAAATATTGCACATATATATGTTCCTACGTCATGCATTATCTGTACTATTATTTTATTCATTTTCTTTCTCTTTCTTTGATTTCTGCAATGTATATTTAAATTCTATATTTTAGTTGACTAATTAAATATTCTTTCCTTTTTTTTTTCCCTTCTTGGTTGAACCTTTAGACATTTTAATTATTTAGTGTTTAAGTTTCAAGTTATATTCTTTTAAGTTTTTTTTTTTAATTTTTTTTTAAAGATGTAATATTATTAATCAAACCGTTGAAGCATTAACAATTGAAGGAGATGGATTAGTAAATCATTCTCCATGTTTAGACTCTGAATGAGTAGCCAGAGCTAACAAGTAAGCTACTACATTGTCTGAACAATGAGCAAAAATAATTTCTATACTAGCTAAAGACTCAGCTAAGTGAAGACAGTCATCAATAACTAGACTTAAACAATTTCTTCGAAGTTTTTATAATAGAGAAGGATAACACATCTTTACAAAAAATTGTATTAGCTTTTACTTGAAAAAAAAAAATCTTTTTACAAGACATAGAGGAATAATGAGTTCACTATGAGAAATTCATCTCTAACCAAATGGTTACTAATTATAATCCATTTATTTTATGAGTGTCTTAAAATCACTATTTAAAAATAATTATTTCAGATAAAATCTAATTACAATAAAATTAAAGATAAAAAAATTTATTTATGTAATCACTCATTGTACTTTTAAATTTATTTATTTAATTTTTTTCAGAATTATTATATTTTAACTAATTTCTGTACACTCATTAAAAAGTAATTATAACAGCCAAAAGAAGCATGATAAAAAGTGGACAGAAAACATTATTGGTCAACCTTTGGCTTAATTATAAAGAAAGAGACAATAAAACATGTTTTTATGGTCTACAGAATTTTCCTTATGTTTTGCCCTTTGGCTTTGGAAATAAAACTCCCTTTGGAAATAAAAAGTTTTACTAAATATTTTCTCATCATTTTCTTACATTAATGTATTAAAAAGTGATTTTTTTTTCTTAAATATAGACACGACCACAATTTAATTTGAAATTAAAATCGAACCAATTAAAATCGAACTAAAACCTGTTAAAACCAAAATCGTAATTAAACCAAAATCTAAATCTTCATATTAGTTTTGATTCATATTTTTAATTTTTCAAAAACCATTAAGCCGATAATCTTTTATAGTTTGAACCGACAGTTCAAACTATGAGGTTGATGCAGCAGCCCATGCATTGGCATGGGCTACTATCTGCTGAGCTAGCTGGCTTGTTGTGCAAGCTAGCAAATGTAAATACTTAATGCAACGCCCATTGCACTTTATTTATTTATTTTTTTAATTTTAAAATTTTATTACCTTTAAAAATATCTTACATATTTTAAATTTTTTTTACATTTTTAAATTTCAATTTCTCTTATTCTTTCTTCATTCTTCAATCTACATTACATTATAAGTTTCAATATCTTCTATAATTTATATATATTTTTTAATTTAATCTCTAATATTTCTACAATTTACAATTTTTATTTTTTTTTAATATTCTTTATATTATAATTTTAATACTTTATTTTTATTTTATAAGTAAATTAGATTTTAACAATTAAATTAGATTTTTATAATTTCTATTTTATTTTTATAATTTTTAATTTTTCAATCTCATGCACTATTATTTTTTATTCGGATTTCATTACATTATTAAAAAAACAAATGGTCAATGTTCAAATTTTGAATCAATAAAGAGAACAATATAGTTAATAAATATTCTAGGTTAATTGATATAGAAAATATAATAGTAGAACTATGTGAACTTTAATTCTTCTTTGAAGCTTAAAAGGAAAAATAGATAATTTATTTTTTTTTTAAATTAAGTTGAAGTCCACTTTTTATTATTTTTTAATAAATAAATTTTCATATTTTTTTTACTAATTTTACTTTCAAATAATTTTTAAAATTTTTTTTTTATTAAAATCACACATAAATTATCTCATATATTACTCCAAACTGCCTTGAACGTCTTTTTAAACCGCCTATTTAAACTATCTACTTGAATCATTTCTCAAACAACTTTTAAATTGTAGTTCGAATCAAAAGTGACAGTTTTTAGAATTTTTTGAATCGAAATCGGTGGTTTAAAAATTAAAACTGATGGTTCATGAACTGTGGTCATGTCTACTTAAATGCTATAATATTAATTAATGTATATAACAAGTGATAATAAATTTTAAAAAAAATCAATTTTTATATACTTCAATCAAAAGATTTCATATGAAATATAATTAAAAATATAAAGTAATTTAACAGTGTTTGAATTTAACTATTAAATATTACATCTAAATTTCTTACATAAAATAAAGTAATTTTACACTTTAGTTTTATCATACTCTCATACTTTCCTATACGTCGCATTTATATTATCTATAAAAAAAATAGCATATGTCATACATAATTTTTTTTATTAAAAGTATAAAAAATCTAATATCAAATATAAATAATAACCATGACTTATTCCTTAATTTTTTATGGAATAAACTAAAATTTTAAATTAGAATATGTCTAAATTTGTCTCATAAACTTGTGATTATGTGAAAAATCATAAAATTAGGATATATGCGTTGGACCTTATCTTTAACTTGAGAAATCAATACCAATTCTTACTTCCAATTAAAGGCAAACCCAAAAAGAAAAAGACAATAGAACAATATTTTAAAAATCAGCCTTTTTCAATTTTCTAGTACAATATGGTAATTTTTTTTCTAAGGCCAATTAAAGATACAAAGACTATCGATATATATATAGTCATTTATTAAAGTGAAAATTACATTTATTTTTCCAATAATTATATTTAAAGTGAAAATTACATTTATTTTTCCAATAATTATATTAAAATTATCTCTAAAATTTTAAAATTTAAAATTTTAATTTAATGAGAAATATATTTATATATATTTTAAAAAAATATGTTTGTAGAATTAATTTGAGCAAATTATAGTAATTATGATTAATTTAGCAGGTGGCATGGACAATGGGGCACACACGTTTTGTCAGCATCGGATGCTTAGCTTTAGTTGCACACGTTTATTCCACAAATTTAAAGAAATTCTTTCTTTTTGGGATTCCCTCTTTGCCTATATTTTTTTAATATATTAACTCCAGAAATTGGACTATGCGACTACTGTGTAATGCGTGACATGTTTTGGACATCTTAATATGCAATGGATTGGGCTGGAGTTATATGTTGAATCCTTTATGACAAAATATGTTGGGTTGAATTTCAATTAAATTACTCTTATTTTGGTAATTGACTTTCTATTTGAAGTTAATTTTCTAATTTGATATTATTTAGAAATTTTTATTGGATAAAACTTTTAATTCTTTTATACCATGTAACCAGGGATCGTTTTTAAATAAAATATGTATTCTTTCTATTCAAGTCAGACAATCATATATGTAATGTTAAGTTGTAGTTTTTCTCTATAAGCTTAAAGATGTAACTATCTTGTGACTTTCTTTTAGACTTATAGTGTGATTTGTAATTTTGTAAAATTGCATGAGCCTTTTGGATGTAATTAGAGTTAAAGGTTTTGAGTGTTCCAATCTGTTCCTAGTACCTTTGCAAGTTTCTTAGTGAATTTTACTTTTTTTCGCTTGTGAATGTAGGCTTACGCCAAATCATATTAAATTTATACTTATTCTTTAATTTTTCGTTTGCCCTTTTATTTTTCTCAATTTATATTCTATTATTTATTCTATTCTTCGCATCAAGCCAGTTCATTTAAATATTTCTAAAGTCTTTTGTTCCTAAGAAGTAATGTCAAAGCCTAGTTCGTTGATTAAATATTTATTTTCGGTTAATTATAGAATGAAAAAAATTGAAATTGAGAAGTATGATTACAATATTAACCTTGTCCTAAGGCAAGTCAAGATAAAGATAATTTTGATGCAGAACCGGTTGCACAAAGTATTATTGAGCAAAAATAAATTGCTTAAAAAATTGATTGATGACCAAAAGTAAGATTTGTAGGAGAAGGTAGTGGTTGTTATTCAGTTATGCTTGTCTAATGGAGTTTTGTATGAAGTAATTTATAAAAAAATGGCCAAAGACTTATAAGAAAAATTGGATTCGTTGTATGTGAAGAAAAATCTCATTAGCAAGTTAGTTGTGAAACATTGAATGCATATATTTAACATAGCAGAATGTACATCTTTGAAATATCATATTAATGAATTTAATTCTATTCACTCGGATTCAAAAAAATTTAGATATTAGGTATTTTGATGAAAGCTAAATAATTTGGTAGATTTTATATATTACAAGGTTTTATCATTGTGGGTTAAGCTATATATTAGGTTTGTTTTCCACATCAAGTTTGAATTCTAGTTGCGTTGTGATTAGAGCATCTTCAACCCATGACACTAAAATAGTATAACTTTTATACTAAAATAATATAAAAGTTAAAATTTTTCTCCAACCTATTACACTATTTCCTACACTAAAATAACACATTCTTTAGAATATTCTTTTTATCTACTTTTTATATATTTCACAAATTATCTACATAACTTTTTATTTACCAATTACCCCACATAATTTTTTATTCTCATATTAATCTAGTAATATGTTTTAGTATTTAAATATTAAGTAGAAATTAATATATTAATAATTTTAAATTTATTAATTAATAAAATAATAAATAAAAACTAATATATTAATAGTTTTAATTTTATTAATTAATAAAAATAAAATATTGATATATTATTGGAATACAAAGTAAAAAATAAAAATAATTAAACATTGACGAAAAATATAAAAATAAATATTAATATTCATTTAATCATCTGAACTAGTATATTCCTCTCATAAATAATCAATTAATGCATTAGGAAACACAATATGAGTATTTTTATCCTTAATTTATATAAAATGGGTAATAAATTGATTAAATCTTATGCTTTCATCTACCACCCTTTTAACTTCTGGTGTAGGCATTTCTCTCGCATCGTGAATTGGTGCATCAAGATCACGTTTATTTTCGATTATCATTTTGTGCATAATAATACATGTAGTCATTATATCATGTAATATATTTCTTCTCCAACAACGTGCCGGTCCTGCAACGATTGCAAATCATGATTGGAGAACTCCGAAGGCACGTTCAACATTTTTTCTACATGCTTCTTGTTTCATGGAAAATATTTTTTCTTTCTACCTTGCGACTGGTGAATTGTTTGTACAATAGTAGACCATTTCGAATATATATTATCAGCTAAATAATAACCTATATTATACTCTTTTCCTTGAATAACATAATGAGCTGAAAGAGCAATACCTTGAGCGAGCATAGAAAAAAGATTAGATGACTCCAATACATTGATATTATTATTGGTTCAAACTCTTTTGCCTAATATGTTGATGATATTGAAGGATCTAGATTCGGTTTACCAGAATATTAAATTGAAGGTCTAACTTATTTAATATTCTCTATTATATATTATTTTATAATTTATTTTGTTATGCTAGGCTTTATGTTTTATTTAATATTTATTGTTATATGTTGTTTTTATAATTTCTTGTGTAATGTTTGTTTTTATGTTTTTAAATTTATATGTGATTTGTATCAAGTTAGTATGTAAGTTTAATTTATTTTTATGCTATTTTAATTAATCTTTATTATAAATTTTAATTTTGACGTTTTATATTGTAATTAATTTTTGGCATTGTTTATATATTAATTATACTTCATAAAAAATTAATAATAAAATATAATATAAAAATATAAAAATATTTGATTTTATTGAATTAACGAGAATTGAACTAAAAATTAAAAAAAAAATAAATACAAAGGCTAAAGTATAAAAATTTAAAAATCAGTCGACTTAAAAAAATAGTGTGTGAACAGTGCAACACCAAATTTGATATTGCACTGTTCACTTTCACTATTTTTAATGCCATTTTAGCACTGGATTAGAGAGAAAATCAAGCACCATTTTAATGTTTTACACCAAAATGGTGCTTGGTTGGAGATGCTCTTAAGCCTATTTTATTAAGTTTAAACCTTGTTTAGGCTTTATTTTTTTATGTGAAAATTAAGTTGATAGTTTGTTTTGAATAAGGTGGAGCAAATTTCTTATTTTGGTACAAAAGAATGCAAAGTCAATGTGGAGAATTATTAGAGTGACTTTGAATTATTTAAGAAATTTTGTTATTTCTAATTATTCTTATTTTGGAAGTTAGATTTCTTTATTGGAAATTGATTTTCTATTGGTTGATCTTCTTAATTTGATACTCCCTCCATTTTTATTTCAAGTGTTATATAAAATAATGACAATGCTATTTGGATAGAATTTGGCCAGATAGAGATGATTAATAATGACATTTCATGAATAAAATAAAATTTTAGGATAAGATTGCCTTTCAGTCACAATTATGGTATTAAATTTAAATTTCAAATTAGAATAAAAAAACCCCTCTCTCCTCAATTAATTGATAACTTTTTTTTTAAGATTTTTAGTTTCAAGAATGCATATTTCCAAATATTTGAATTATTTTTCCAATGAAAAATTATGGAGAGATTATTGTTAGATTTCAATTAAATTAAAAATGAAATTTACATACGAAACAAACCTTCACTTACCTTGCTTAAATAAAGAATAATCAATCTCGGCTCCATTCTCAAAGACACGAACTTGCCAAACGCGATCAATAACAATAATTTAAGAAGATGGCCATGATGTGAAATCGTTATATATTAGGAAAAATTATTAGAATTACTTATGGCAAATTGATTTAATTACACGATCAATTTGAATTATATACAAATAGAACATAAATCATGGCAAAACAAATTGTATAATATGATTTAGGCAACCAAATTATTTATATAATTTAGGGTTTAGGAATTATTAAAATTAGGAAAAATTCATTTGGGTAATATTTACTACATAATTTAGAAAATGACTTGTCAAACCTTAAATGAATTTAAATTATCATCAATTTAATTGTTATTAAATAACAAATAAATGTCCATGATTGAATAGTATACCATAAGGTTTGGTACTGCATAAAATATAAACACATTGCGTACAAGAATAATGATATATGTTTGGATCATCTATGTGTTTATGTTTAGTGTGATTTATTAGCTTTGGATTAATTTTTCTTTTAATTTGTGTTTAAAGTTTGTTTAAAGTATTTGATCTAGGATGAAAAATAAAACGATAGAGTTTTAAATCAATTTGATGGATTATTAAGGTGGAAAAATATGAGACGCGGCCAAGACATTTCATTGCTTAGCCGTGTCCCTCATCCAAGGAAAGAGGCAGGAAAATTTGGCAAAACTTGACACAAGCAAAAGACACGGCCAAGCTATTAGCCATGTCATATGACATGGCCAAGGCCTTAGTCGTGTCCCACCAAAAGAGCAAATTAAAGACAAAGTAAAGCAAAGGCAGAAGTGGACACACCCAAGAGACACGGCCAAGCCACTGGCCGTATCACATGACATGGCCAAGGCCTTGGTCGTGTCTCACCAAAAGACCAAAGCAAAGATACCAAATGCAATGGAGAACACACTCAGAAGACACGGCCAAGCCACTGGTCGTGTCACATGACACGGCCAAGGCCTTGGCCGTGTCCCACTTGGAAATTGAAGATGGAATTGAGGCAGCCATGGACACGGTCACATGGCTTGGCCGTATCCATAAGAAATTGAGTGACACAGCTTTAATTCAAGTTGTTAATTTGTTCCTTGAGTTTAATTAGTAATTACCAATTCATTAGTTTTCACATTCATGAATTAACAACAATCAATTATTTTGAAATTACAAATTTGGCCGTATCCATAAGAAAATTTGGTAGAACTTGACACAAGCAAGAGACACGGCCGTATCCATAAGAACTTGAAAAAACTCAAGGTTCTATTGATGGATAATTTAAGAATTAAGTCATTTAATCAAATCTACTACAAACCCTAGGCATGAGTAATTTAGCTCATCATCATCAATTTAAAACAAATATTTATCTCAATATAAATCAAATCACAATTATACATTGAAATATTAATGTTCTTAACAAACAATAATAATCTAGAAATGAATTAAAAGAGAGAATATAAAAATGCCTTTTTAGATGCTAAGAGTTGAACTTCTAGTCTTCCTCCTAGCTCCACCTTGAATATGATGAAGAACTAACAAGCCTTCTTCAATCAATGGCTCTCCTCTTGAAAGATAGAATGGTCACTTTCTCAAGCCTCCAACTCCTCAATCAAGCTTTCTTCAAACCCTAACCTTTACAAGAGCTTGCTCACCCAATTTTATCCCAAAAATGTCAAAGATCTTGTTTATGGAAGAAATGAAAGATAAAGATGGAGGTGATGTTCTTGCTCTCTCTCAAGACCAAGAACAAGATGATGAACCAAGAGAGAACTCCTCTTCAAGCCTCCAAAATGTGTATATGTATATCCCTTCCTTCCATTCTTTTTAATTTCTTAAGACACAAAGCATGCTTTCCAACTCACACACTCCACTTTATCTCCCACTTTCTCATTATTTAAGTCTTCATCCCATGAATTAGGTACCCTTTTTCTTCTTTTATTATTTCTTTTTAAAATATGGCACTTGTTGTCTCCTACTTTGTCCCCCATTTTATTTAAAATAATTGAAAGTATTCTCACAAGACACGGTCAAGTCATGAGTGACTTGGCCATGTCACTCAATTTTTTATGGACACGGCCAAGCCGTGTGACCGTGTCCATGGCTGCCTCAATTCCATCTTCAATTTTCAAGTGGGACACAGCCAAGGCCTTGGCCATGTCATGTGACACGGCCAGTGGCTTGGCTGTGTCTCCTGAGTGTGTTCTCCACTGTATTTGGTATCTTTGCTTTGGTCTTTTGGTGAGACACGGCCAAGGCCTTGGCTTTATCATGTGACACTGCCAGTGGCATGGCCGTGTCTCTTGGGTATGTCCACTTCTGCCTTTGCTTCACTTTGTCTTTGATTTGCTCTTTTGGTGGGACACGGCCAAGGCCTTGGCCGTGTCTCTTGCTTGTGTCAAGTTCTACCAAATTTTCCTGCATCTTTCCTTAGATGAGGGACACGGCCAAGCCATGAAGTGTCTTGGCCTTGTCTCGTGTTTTTTCACCTTAATAATCCATCAAATTGAATTAAAGCTCTATCATTTTGTTCTTCACCCTAGATCAAATACTTTAAACAAACTTTAAACACAATTTAAAAGAAAAATCAATCAAAAGAGAATAAAATCACACTATACATAAACATATAGATTATCTAAACAACTATCCCACACTCAATTCTTTGCTTGTCCCCAACCAAAGTCAAAATCAAAACAAACTAAACAAGATAAATTTAGACAAGTTCAAAAGTTATAAGGATGTATCAAGACTCTCATTTAATTAAATCCACAATCATTATCATATCAAGAATAATCAGTACTCAAGCAATATAATGGTCAATCCATGCATACCAAAAATTGTCACTCCCTCACAAAACCTCTTGAGTGTTTAATCAGGTAGTGTTTAAGTTCTCAACATCAAGAAATTTAAAAGAAATATGAGTGCGATATTTGAAGTAGTGGTGAAAAGCAATTAAAATTAAAAGTAACGTGTGTAATGGTTGAACAAGATTTTTTCAATTCTAGGAATGGTGCCTAGGGTTATGGATCAATTTAATCAAAGCTTAATTCTTAAATTATCCATTAACATGACCTTGTATTTTAATTTGTTCCATGAGTTTAATTAGTAATTACCAATTCATTAGTTTTAACATTCATGAATTAACAACAATCAATTTTTTTTGAAATTACAAATTAATAAACCTTAGAACTTATATTTCTAATTCATTCTTGGGGTAGTTGATTGCATAATTTCAATATCAAATTTTATCTCTCGATCCTTCATTAGATATCTAGAGATCAATAGGTAACTAATCTATCAACTTAACATTCAATACAATGCAATCAACCAACAACAAAGTATATTAATGGAAATATCAAATCAAGTCATTCAATCAAGTCTACTACAAACTCTAGGCATGAGTAATTTAGCTCATCGTCATCAATTTAAAACAAATATTTATCTTAATATAAATCAAATCACAATTGTACATTGAAATATTAATGTTCTTAACAAACAATAACAATCTATAAATGAATTAAAAGAGAGAATATAAAAATCCCTTTTTAGATGCTAAGAGTTGAACTTCTAGTCTTCCTCCTAGCTCCACCTTGAACTAGCAAGCCTTCAATGGCTCTCCTTTTGAAAGATGGAATGGTCACTTTCTCAAGCCTCCAACTCCTCAATCAAGCTTTCTTTAAACCCTAACCTTCACAAGAGCTTGCTCACCCAATTTTATCCCAAAAATGTCAAAGATCTTGTTTATGGAAGAAATGAAAGATGAAGATGGAGGTGATGTTCTTGGTCTCTCTCATGACAAAGAACAAGATGATGAACTAAGAGAGAACTCCTCTTCCAGCCTCCAAAATATGTATATGCATATCCCCTCCTTCCATTCTTTTTAATTTCTTAAGACATAAAGCATGTTTTCTAACTCACACACTGCACTTTGTCTCCCACTTTCTCATTATTTAAGTCTTCATCCCATGAATTAGGTACCCTTTTTCTTCTTTTATTATTTCTTTTTAAAAGATGGCACTTGTTGTCTCCTACTTTGTCCCCCATTTCATTTAAAATAATTGAAAGTATTCTCACAAAACACAGTCAAGTCATGAGTGACTTGGCCATGCCACTCAATTTCTTATGGACACGACCAAGCCATGTGACCGTGTCCATGGCTGCCTTAATTCCATCTTCAATTTCCAAGTGGGACACGGCCAAGACCTTGGCCATGTCATGTGACACGGCCAGTGGCTTGGTCGTGTCTCCTGAGTGTGTTCTCCACTGCATTTGATATCATTGCTTTGGTCTTTTGGTGGGACACGACCAAGGCCTTAGCCATGTCATGTGACACGGCCAGTGGCTTGGCCGTATCTCTTGGGTGTGTCCACTTCTGCCTTTGCTTCACTTTGTCTTTGATTTGCTCTTTTGGTGGGATAAGGCCAAGGCCTTGGCTATGCCAATGGCTTGGCCGTGTCTGTTGCTTGTGTCAAGCTCTGCCAAATTTTCCTGCCTCTTTCCTTAGATGAGGGACAAGGCCAAGCCATGAAGTGTCTTGGATGTGTCTCATGTTTTTCCACCTTAATAATCCATCAAATTGAATTAAAGCTCCATCATTTTGTTCTTCACCCTGGATCAAATACTTTAAACAAACTTTAAACACAAATTAAAAGAAAAATTAATCAAAAGCCAATAAAATCACACTAAACATAAACACATAGATGATCCAAACAACTACCCCACACTTAATTCTTTGCTTGTCCCCAACCAAAGTCAAAATCAAAATAAACTAAACAAGATAAATTTAGACAAGTTCAAAAGTTATAAGGATGTATCAAGACTCTCATTTAATTAAATCCACAATCATTATTAAATCAAGAATAATCAGTACTCAAGCAATTTAATGGTCAATCCATGCATACCAAAAATTGTCACTCCCTCACAAAACCTCTTGAGTGTTTAATCAGGTAGTGTTTAAGTTCTCAACATTCAATGAAAGATTATCTCTATAGGTTTACTTATCAATCAAATCTCCACCACCTATTTACAATTAAGCATCAATCATAAGGTCTTTCTTTAGGTTGTATTGGGGCTAAGGTAAAGGCATGCCATTTAGAAAATGTGAGCTTATTCATTAAGTTCAAGAGTACTTCAAGAATGAAGTAACCAATTATATGTATAATCTAACAACCCCAAAACACCTTCCACTCACATACCACTTGTCATTAAAGAGCTTTTCAAGGGAACTCACTTATTAAATCTTGCAATGATTATTCCCAAACTTATTCCAACCCTACGAAAAAGAACAACTTCTATTATTTTGATTTTTCTCTTTTTGATTTTTTTTATTTTTGTTTTTTTAAATAGGGTTTGCAACTAAAGAAGATAATAATTTATAATTTTGAACCCACTAAATTTAACACCACATTTTATTTAATACAACACTCAATCATAAACGCTCTTAAAATGCTCTTGACCTAATGCAAGGGTATAGTTAAAATAACAAAGTTCAAGCTAATGGTGTTGTGAAAGATAAAGGAAAGAAAAAATGAAATAAGCTCAAAATTAGCTAACTAATGTTGGATATAAGGTTAACCTTTTTAAGCCAAAATGGGTTCACCTAATTGCCTTAATCATATTGATGCCTTAATCATATTGAAATTTTTATGTTGTCTCAAAATGCATGTCAAAGCAAGTTCTAGCAATTCATCAATCAAAGATGTTTACACACAATAAAGAATAATAAGTTAATGGCTCAACTCCTCACTAGTTTAAAGGTGATGTAAAGAATAACCATTCAAATTGACAATAAGTACCAATTCTATTCAATTCTCAAATTCATGCTTAAAAAATTCAAAGGTCATCTATCAACAATCTTATAACAATTGAACTTTTCAAAATTCATTTATTCAAAGAAAAACATTAACTAGACTTAAACAAAGATAAATTAAAAAATTCATTTATTCAAAGAAAAACATTAACTAAACTTAAACAGAGATAAATTAAAAGTAAAAAAATTCATTTATTCAAAGAAAAATATTAAATAAACTTAAACAAAGATAAATTAAAAGTAAAAACTGCACCCCACACTTAAAGATTCACATTGTCCCTAATGTGAGCATGCATAAATTAAAAGACAAGAGTTCAGATGAAACCTAATTTTCATCATTTCCATGTGCGATATGAAGTGCTTCTTCCATCCTTAATGAAATTGTCGCCCATGTTTGAAAAAATGAATAGCATGCAACTTCGAAAGGTACCCAATGTATTGCAAAGCCAAAATAGCGTCCTTGGAAGAGCAAATGTCTAAAGGGAACATGTGAAGGCTGTCTTGTGGTGATCCTCCAATGCTATAGGAACTTGGTAAAAACCTTTTTCAGTCCGCAATATGGTTATATCCATTTTTTGATCCTCCTCATCACCGAGAGTGGAAGAGATGATCATTGGTTGTATATTGTTCTCCCTAACCAAAACATATGTCAAAAGTTTTAGGGTCTTTGTAGGTTCAACCAAGTTTAGTTGAATCTCTTTCTCATCCAATTTAGCAATTTGAAGTCCCTTCTCAACAACCTCATCATTTAAGATTAATTTGCACTCCTCAATTTCTGAATTGGAAATTGTAGGCTCTACTTCCAAGGTCATAGCCATCTTAAGCTCATCTTCACTATCTTTACTAACTTCTTTGGAGGGCATGTCGTAGAGTTCAGAGAGTTTCATACCTTGCTTCTCATCCTTCAATATACTTGGGAATGGAATTGGTGGCATATAAGGATTTGGAGGTTCATGTAATTTTGTTGAAGTTGATGCTTCCAAATTCTCCTCCTCCTTTGATTGACTTGGCTCCTCTTTGTTGGGTTGTATCTCCTCGTCATTTTCTTCTTGATTAGTACCTGCATCAAAGGAATCACAAACTTTGTTATGTATTACCTTTTCACTCCTCAAAATTGTGATTGCATTGGCTTGCTCTATTTTGCTAGGAAATTCCACTTTCAGGTGTGCTTAGAGTTGATTTGCCAGTTGCCCAACTTGAGTTTTCACCTTCTTCAATGATACCTCCAAAGAATCAAACCTCTTATTGCTTCCTTCCTGATTCTATGTGCTAATTTGAAGGAAAGCATTCAAATTATCTTTCACTGTGGATTTCTTGAATTGATCTTGATTCTGTGCACTAATTTGAATAAAGGCATTCATATTATCTTCCAAAGTGGGTTTCTTGAATTGATCATAGTTTTAAAATACTCCTTGAAAGTAAGAACTTCTTTGATAAGGTTGAAAAAATTATTAAGGTGGAATTTGTTGCTGGTTTTTCCAAGAAAAATTTGGATAGTTTCTCCAACTTGGATTATAAGGATTGGAATATGGGTCATTTCTACCCCTTGGCTGGAAACTTTCAAAGGCATATATTTCCTCTTGCCTCTCTTGGTATTGTTCAAAACTAAATGAACACATGTTTGCACTATGTCCTGCAATGCCATATGTTGGACATACTTCATGAGTAGGCATATGTGCTCTTCCTCTTGTATTTAGCATATTAAGTTGACTTGTTAATTCTGCTAATTGCCATGTCATTTTAGAATTAGCATTCTCATCATAAACTCCCTCGTGCCTTGAAAACTGCATCTTTATAATAAACACTTAGAAAAAAAATGAAACACTCAAAATAATTAAATAATTTAAATTAAAAAAATATCAAACTACTAAAAACAATTGTCTTCCCGGCAACGGTGCCAAAAACTTATTGCGCTCGACTAATTACTACTACAAGCGACTCTCGCAAGTATACCAAGTAATTGCAGCAAAGGTGATCGCCCCAAGATTGTCTCACAAGGAAGGAATTATTTTGTAATAGTTTGATCAGCAAGAAATTTAAAAGAAATATGAGTGCGATATTTGAAGTAGTGGTGAAAAGCAATTAAAATTAAAAGTAACGTGTGTAATGGTTGTACAAGATTATTTCAATTCTAGGAATGGTGCTTAGGGTTATGGATCAATTTAATCAAAGCTTAATTCTTAAATTATTCATTAACATGACCTTGTATTTTAATTTGTTCCTTGAGTTTAATTAGTAATTACCAATTCATTAGTTTTCACATTCATGAATTAACAATAATCAATTGTTTTGAAATTACAAATTAATAAACCCTAGAACTTATATTTCTAATTCATTCTTAGGGTAGTTGATTGCATAATTCTAATATCAAATTTTACCTCTCGGCCCTTCATTCGATATCTAGAGATCAATAGGTAACTAATCTATCAACCAACATTCAATCCAATGCAATCAACCAACAACAAGGTATATTAATGGAAATATCAAATCAAGTCATTCAATCAAATCTACTACAAACCCTAGGCATGAGTAATTTAGCTCATCATCATTAATTTTAAAAAAATATTCATCTCAATATAAATCAAATCCCAATTGTACATTGAAATATAATGTTCTTAACAAATAATAACAATCTAGAAATGAAATAAAAGAGAGAATATAAAAACCCCATTTTAGATGCTAAGAGTTGAACTTCTAGTCTTCCTCCTAGCTTCACCTTGAATATGATGAAGAACTAACAAGCCTTCTTCAATCAATGGCTCTCCTCTTGAAAGATGGAATGGTCACTTTTTCAAGCCCCCAACTCCTCAATCAAGCTTTCTTCAAACCATAACCTTCACAAGAGCTTGCTCACCCAATTTTATCCCAAAAATGTCAAAAATCTTGTTTATTGAAGAAATGGAAGATGAAGATGAACGTGATGTTCTTGGTCTCTCTCGAGACCAAGAACAAGATGATGAACCAAGAGAGAACTCCTCTTCAAGCTTCCAAAATGTGTATATGTATATCCCTTCCTTCCATTTTTTTTTAATTTCTTAAGATACAAAGCATGCTTTCCAACTTATACACTCCACTTTATCTCCCACTTTCTCATTATTTAAGTCTTTATCCCATGAATTAGGCACCCTTTTTCTTCTTTTAATATTTCTTTTTAAAAGGTGGCACTTGTTGTCTCCCACTTTGTCCCCCATTTCATGTAAAATAATTGAAAGTATTCTCACAAGACACGGCCAAGTCATGAGTGACTTGGCTGTGTCACTCAATTTCTTATGGATACGGCCAAGCCATGTGACCGTGTCCATGGCTGCCTCAATTCCATCTTCAATTTCCAAGTCATGTGACACGACCAGTGGCTTGGCCGTGTCTCCTGAGTGTGTTCTCCATTGCATTTGGTATCTTTGCTTTGGTCTTTTAGTGAGACACGACCAAGGCCTTGGCCATGTCATGTGACACGGCCAGTGGCTTGGCCGTGTGTCTTGGGTGTGTCCACTTCTGCCTTTGCTTTACTTTGTCTTTAATTTGCTCTTTTGGTGGGACACGACTTAGGCCTTGGCCATGTCATGTGACATGGCTAATAGCTTGGCCGTGTCTTTTGCTTATGTCAAGTTTTGCCAAATTTTCCTGCCTCTTTCCTTGGATGAGGGACACGGCTAAGCAATGAAATGTCTTGGCCGCGTCTCATATTTTTCCACCTTAATAATCCATCAAATTGATTTAAAACTCTATCGTTTTATTTTTCATCCTAGATCAAATACTTTAAACAATCTTTAAACACAAATTAAAAGAAAAATTAATCCAAAGCTAATAAATCACACTAAACATAAACACATAGATGATCCAAACATATATCATTATTCTTGTACGCAATGTGTTTATATTTTATGCAGTACCAAACCTTATGGTATACTATTCAATCATGGACATTTATTTGTTATTTAATAATAATTAAATTGATGATAATTTAAATTCATTTAAGGTTTGACAAGTCATTTTCTAAATTATGTAGTAAATATTACTCAAATGAATTTTTCCTAATTTTAATAATTCCTAAACCCTAAATTATATAAATAATTTGGTTGCCTAAATCATATTATACAATTTGTTTTGCCATGATTTATGTTCTATTTGTATATAATTCAAATTGATCGTGTAATTAAATCAATTTGCCATAAGTAATTCTAATAATTTTTCCTAATATATAACGATTTCACATCATGGCCATCTTCTTAAATTATTGTTATTGATCGTGTTTGGCAAGTTCGTGTCTTTGAGAATGGAGCCGAGATTGATTATTCTTTATTTAAGCAAAGTAAGTGAAGGTTTGTTTTGTATGTAAATTTCATTTTTAATTTAATTGAAATCTAACAATAATCTCTCCATAATTTTTCATTGGAAAAATAATTCAAATATTTGGAAATATGCATTCTTGAAACTAAAAATCTTAAAAAAAAAGTTATCAATTAATTTAGGAGAGAGGGGTTTTTTTATTCTAATTTGAAATTTAAATTTAAAACCATAATTGTGACTAAAAGGCAATCTTATCCTAAAATTTTATTTTATTCATGAAATGTCATTATTAATCCTCTCTATCTAGCCAAATTCTATCCAAATAGCATTGTCATTATTTTATATAACACTTGAAATAAAAATGGAGGGATTATCAAATTAGGAAGATCAACCAATAGAAAATCAATTTCCAATAAAGAAATCTAACTTCCAAAATAAGAATAATTAGAAATAAAAAAATTACTTAAATAATTCAAAGTCACTCTAATAATTCTCCACATTGACTTTGCATTCTTTTGTACCAAAAATAAGAAATTTGATCCACCTTATTCAAAACAAACTATCAACTTAATTTTCACATAAAAAAATAAAGCCTAAACAAGGTTTAAACTTACTTAATAAAACAGGCTTAAGAGCATCTCCAACCAAGTACCATTTTGGTGTAAAACATTAAAAATGGTGCTTGATTTTCTCTCTAATCCAGTGCTAAAATGGCATTAAAAATAGTGAAAGTGAACAGTGCAATATCAAATTTGGTGTTGCACTGTTCACACACTATTTTTTTAAGTCGACTGATTTTTAAATTTTTATACTTTAGCCTTTGTATTTATTTTCTTTTTAATTTTTAGTTCAATTCTCGTTAATTCAATAAAATCAAATATTTTTATATTAAAATATTATATTTTATTATTAATTTTTTATGAAGTATAATTAATATATAAATAATGCCAAAAATTAATTACAATATAAAACGTCAAAATTAAAATTTATAATAAAGATTAATTAAAATAGCATAAAAATAAATTAAACTTACATACTAACTTGATACAAATCACATATAAATTTAAAAACATAAAAACAAACATTACACAAGAAATTATAAAAACAACATTTAACAAAAAATATTAAATAAAACATAAAGCCTAGCATAACAAAATAAATTATAAAATAATATATAATAGAGAATATTAAATAAGTTAGACCTTCAATTTAATATTCTGGTAAACCGAATCTGGATCCTCCAATATCATCAACATATTGGGCAAAAGAGTTTGAACTAATAATAATATCAATGTATTGGAGTCATCTAATCTTTTTTCTATGCTCGCTCAAGGTATTGCTCCTTCAGCTCATTATGTTATTCATGGAAAAGAGTATAATATAGGTTATTATTTAGCTGATAATATATATTCGAAATGGTTTACTATTGTACAAACAATTCACCAGTCGCAAGGTAGAAAGAAAAAATATTTTCCATGAAACAAGAAGCATGTAGAAAAAATGTTGAACGTGCCTTCGGAGTTCTCCAATCATGATTCGCAATCGTTGCAGGACCGGCACGTTGTTGGAGAAGAAATATATTACATGATATAATGACTACATGTATTATTATGCATAAAATGATAATCGAAGATAAACGTGATCTTGATGCACCAATTCACGATGTGAGAGAAATGCCTACACCAGAAGTTAAAAGGGTGTAGATGAAAGCATAAGATTTAATCAATTTATTACCCATTTTATATAAATCAAGGATAAAAATACTCATATTGTGTTTCGTAATGCATTAATTGATTATTTATGAGAGGAATATACTAGTTCAGATGATTAACTGAATATTAATATTTATTTTTATATTTTTCGTCAATGTTTAATTATTTTTATTTTTACTTTGTATTCCAATAATATATTAATATTTTATTTTTATTAATTAAAAAAATTAAAACTATTAATATATTAGTTTTTATTTATTATTTTATTAATTAATAAATTTAAAATTATTAATACATTAATTTCTACTTAATTTTTAAATACAAAAACATATTACTAGATTAATATGAGAATAAAAAATTATGTGGCGTAATTGGTAAATAAAAAGTTATGTAGGTAATTTGTGAAATATATAAAAAGTAGATAAAAAAGAATATTCTAAAGAATATGTTATTTTAGTGTAGAAAATAGTGTAAAAGGTTGGAGAAAAATTTTAACTTTTATATTATTTTACTATAAAAGTTATACTATTTTAGTGTCATGGGTTGAAGATGCTCTAATCACAACGCAACTAGAATTCAAACTTGATGTGGAAAACAAACCTAATATATAGCTTAACCCACAATGATAGAACCTTGTAATATATAAAATCTACCAAATTATTTAGCTTTCATCAAAATACCTAATATCTAAATTTTTTGAATCCATGTGAATAGAATTGAATTCATTAATATGATATTTCAAAGATGTACATTCTGCATGTTAAATATATGCCTTCAATGTTTCACAACTAACTTGCTAATGAGATTTTTCTTCACATACAACGAATCCAATTTTTCTTATAAGTCTTTGGCGATTTTTTTATAAATGACTTCATACAAAACTCCATTAGACAAGCATAACTGAATAACAACCACTACCTTCTCCTACAAATCTTACTTTTGGTCATCAATCAATTTTTTAAGCAATTTATTTTTGCTCAATAATACTTTGTGCAACCGGTTCTGCATCAAAATTATCTTTATCTTGACTTGCCTTAGGACAAGGTTATATTGTAATCATACTTCTCAAATTCAATTTTTTTCATTCTATAATTAACCGAAAATAAATATTTAATCAACGAACTAGGCTTTGACATTACTTCTTAGGAACAAAAGACTTTAGAAATATTTAAATGAACTGGCTTGATGCGAAGAATAGAATAAATAATAGAATATAAATTGAGAAAAATAAAAGGGCAAACGAAAAATTAAAGAATAAGTATAAATTTAATATGATTTGGCGTAAGCCTACATTCACAAGCGAAAAAAAGTAAAATTCACTAAGAAACTTGCAAAGGTACTAGGAACAGATTGGAACACTCAAAACCTTTAACTCTAATTACATCCAAAAGGCTCATGCAATTTTACAAAATTACAAATCACACTATAAGTCTAAAAGAAAGTCACAAGATAGTTACATCTTTAAGCTTATAGAGAAAAACTACAACTTAACATTACATATATGATTGCCTGACTTGAATAGAAAGAATACATATTTTATTTAAAAACGATTCCTAATTACATGATATAAAAGAATTAAAAGTTTTATCCAACAAAAATTTCTAAATAACATCAAATTAGAAAATTAACTTCAAATAGAAAGTCAATTACCAAAATAAGAGTAATTTAATTCAAATTCAACCCAACATATTTTGTCATAAAGGATTCAACATATAACTCCAGCCCAATCCATTGCATATTAAGATGTCCAAAACATGTCACGCATTACACAGTAGTCGCATAGTCCAATTTCTGGAGTTAATATATTAAAAAGATACAGGCAAAGAGGGAATCCCAAAAAGAAAGAATTTCTTTAAATTTGTGGAATAAACGTGTGCAACTAAAGCTAAGCATCCGATGCTGACAAAACGTGTGTGCCCCATTGTCCATGCCACCTGCTAAATTAATCATAATTACTATAATTTGCTCAAATTAACTCTACAAACATATATTTTTAAAAAATATATAAATATATTTCTCATTAAATTAAAATTTTAAAATTTAAAATTTTAGAGATAATTTTAATATAATTATTGGAAAAATAAATGTAATTTTCACTTTAAACATAATTATTGGAAAAATAAATGTAATTTTCACTTTAATAAATGACTATATATATATCGATAGTCTTTGTATCTTTAATTGGCCTTAGAAAAAAAATTACCATATTGTACTAGAAAATTGAAAAGGCTAATTTTTAAAATATTGTTCTAATGTCTTTTTCTTTTTGGGTTTGCCTTTAATTGGAAGTAAGAATTGGTATTGATTTCTCAAGTTACAGATAAGGTCCAACGCATATATCCTAATTTTATGATTTTCAGATAATCACAAGTTTATGAGATAAATTTAGACATATTCTAATTTAAAATTTTAGTTTATTCCGTAAAAAATTAAGGAATAAGTCATGGTTATTATTTATATTTGATATTAGATTTTTTATACTTTTAATAAAAAAATTATGTATGACATATGCTATTTTTTTTATAGATAATATAAATGCGACATATAGGAAAGAGAGCAAGTAATTTAGCTCATCATCGTCAATTTAAAATAAATATTCATCTTAATATAAATCAAATCACAATTGTACATTGAAATATTAATGTTCTTAACAAACAATAACAATCTATAAATGAATTAAAAGAGAGAATATAAAAACCCCTTTTTAGATGCTAAGAGTTGAACTTCTAATCTTCCTCCTAGCTCCACCTTGAATATGATGAAGAACTAACAAGCCTTCTTCAATCAATGGCTCTCCTCTTGAAAGATGGAATGGTCGCTTTCTCAACCCCCGAACTCTTCAATCAAGCTTTCTTTAAACCCTAATCTTCACAAGAGCTTGCTCACCTAATTTTATCCCAAAAATATCAAAGATCTTGTTTATGGAAGAAATGGAAGATGAAGATGAAGGTGATGTTCTTGGTCTCTCTCAAGACCAAGAACGAGATGATGAAACAAGAGAGAACTCCTCTTCAAGCCTCCAAAATGTGTATATGTATAATCCCTCCTTCCATTCTTTTTAATTTCTTAAGACACAAAGCATGCTTTCCAACTCACACACTCCACTTTGTCTCCCACTTTCTCATTATTTAAATCTTCATCCCATGAATTAGGCACCTGTAGACCCTTAATTTTTGACCCAGTCCGGTCCAATATGTTTTATTTAGTCCAAAATAATTTTTGTGTTGCCTAATATATTTTTTTGGTCCAAAATAATTTTTGTTATCTTAATTAAATAATTTTTGCTTTAGTATTTAATTTTTATTAGTAAAAAATAAAAATAAACAAATAAAAGTAAAATAAAAATAAAAATAAAAATCGGCGTCGAAAAAATTGGTGACGAAAAAATCGTCGCGCGGGCCCGTTGGCATTTCGCCCGCAGAAGTTGCTTGCGGGCGCTCACAGGATTTTCCTACGAGTGAAATGGCACACGCCATTTCGCCTGCTCCTCGCCTACTGCTGCAGCAGATTTTTTTTGCCAGCGCATTTTTTCCTGCTGCAATTTTTTCGGCCGCGCAATTTTTCCGACGCAAATTTTTCAAAACCTAATTCAATTAGGTTTCAATTTCCTTTTTTTATCAATATTACTTGCCGTGATTAATTAGGAATAAACTATATGAAACCTCTATAAATAAGGACCAAAGGCAATCAAATAAGGGGAGGCTGAAAGGGGATAAAAAAGTGGACAGTGAGGAAAACGTTGAAATGAAATCAGTGAAGGAAAAGGAGCAATTCAATTTGATTTTTTTTTTCTGAAATAGTAGGGACACGATTTAAGCAATTCAAAAGGCAAAGAGACAGGGCTTTGAGCTAGTTCATCTAAGAAGAATTATTTTTTGGAGGAATCATCAAAAGGAGGTATTATTAAATACTTTTGTTATATTTTCACAGTAGCTAAAACTAGGAAATTATGTCTTTGAAAATCAAAAACTCTAGAACTTTAATTTAGTTTTTCTAAGGCTTAAAAACCCTATTTCGTTGCTTTATTCTTTAAAAAGTTTAAAATCATCAAATTATTTCTTCAAATCCCTAAAACCCTAATTTGTTTTTCTAAATTATCAAAACCATAATTGTGATTCTGTTTCCTTCCAAAAGCTTTAAAAATATCTTTTCTATTTTATATAAACTTTAAATCACTTTGTTTAAATTCATAAAACCTCATGAAATCATCAAATTATCTTTCTAATCCCTAATTTAAACTCATCACCCGAAACTTTAATCCAAGAATCCTAAAATCCTAATTCAATTCCAAAACTCAAAATTGTAAACCCAAACCCTTTAAAACTTTAAACCTTAATTTTTTCTAAACCCTAATCCTTTAAAATTTTAAAAAACCATAAAACCATAAATATTTTAAATTCACACAGTGAGCTTGAAACCATAAATCAAAAGTGTTTTAAAGTGTCAAACCCTAGTTTCATGATTTTACCATTCAAATATTAATTTAGTTAATCAAAGAGTCTTACCATCCTTTTAAAACATAAAATCTTAATCTATTTCAATTCCGTAAAAAAAGTCACAGTAGCTTAATTTTATGAATTCCAAAACCTTAACACATGAGATAAAGAACCCTAAATGGAAATAATAGCTATAATTTGGATTTTTATTTACCTTATTCAATTCCATATTTGATCATGCTTGGTATTATTTCTTATGCTTTAATTTATTTAAATTCAATACTTGGTTATTTTATTTATCATGGATGGATGTTTACTTTTTATTGATATTTGGTATCTTTGATGAATGATTTATTTATTATGAATGGTTATTTACTTTTGTCAATTTATTTAGATTTCTAAATGTTGTAAGAGGTATGTTTTCACTTGGTGGGTACCTCATTAGTTAAATATCATGTAATTTAATTTGCTTTTTCTATCTTAGAACTTATGCAAAGGGCATGTTTCTACCTTTCGGTGGGTGTCCTATCTAGGCATGTGATGTAAGGACATGTTTCCATCTTTGGTGGGTGTCCATTTCTTTGTTTGCTTGGACATTATTTCAATTTTTAATATATTAATGATTTCTTTTAATTATTGTGTGTAGTATGGATAATATTGTTATACTTAAGAACTTTATAATATTAAGACCTGTAAAGGAGGCTGGTTCCAATGAACCGGGTGTTGTGGGGGTGCTGGGCCATTTCTCACCTTCCCCACACGTACCCAACTTTTAGAACCCATTAGGGGGTGGCGAATCCTTAGGAATCAAGTCATCCACCCCTTTCTTTTTTTCGGCCCGTTCGGGTGGCGACTTAATTTTCTCCGGACTTAGGTCCGTGTTCTCTAAGGCCCCGAGCCTAAACAGTGCCGAAGTCGTAAGAACCATTCCACCGGGAGTGGGGGCAAAAATCCCCGCTCACAGCACCATTTTTCTTCTTTTAATATTTTTGTTTTAAAAGATGACACTTGTTGTCTCCCACTTTGCCCCCCATTTTATGTAAAATAATTAAAAATATTCTCACAAGTCATGAGTGACTTGGCTGTGTCACTCAATTTCTTATGGATACGGCCAAGCCATGTGACCGTGTCCATGGCTGCCTCAATTCTGTCTTCAATTTCCAAGTGAGACACGGCCAGTGGCTTGGCCGTGTCTCTTGAGTGTGTTCTCCACTGCATTTGGTATCTTTGCTTTGGTCTTTTGGTGGGACACGGCCAAGGCCTTGGCCATGTCATGTGACACGGCCAGTGGCTTGGCCGTGTCTCTTGCTTATGTCAAGTTCTGCCAAATTTTCCTACCTCTTTCCTTGGATGAGGGGCATGACCAAGCCATGAAGTGTCTTGACCATGTCTTATGTTTTTCCACCTTAATAATCCATCAAATTAAATTAAAGTTCCATCGTTTTGTTCTTCATCCTGGATCAAATACTTTAAACAAACTTTAAACACAAATTAAAAGAAAAATCAATCAAAAGCCAATAAAATTACACTAAGCATAAACACATAGATGATCCAAACAACTACCCCACACTTAATTCTTTGCTTGTCCCCAAGCAAAGTCAAAATCAAAACAAACTAAACAAGATAAATTTAGACAAGTTCAAGATTTATAAGGATGTATCAAGACTCCCATTTTATTAAATCCATAATCATTATCAAATCAAGAATAATCAGTACTCAAGCAATTTAATGGTCAATTCTATTTTATTAGTTTTTGTTATAGATTGGTGTCTTATTTATTATGATAATTATTGTTTTCTTTAGGTATTTTGTTAGTTTTAATATGTTTATTTAGTTTTTTCATTAATTTTGGTAGTTTTAGTTTATTTCAGTGTTTATGTCGTTTTTGTTCTAGTTTTTAGTGTGTGTTTATGTTTTGTTGGTTAATGTTCATTTAATTCCTGTTTAAAGTTTGTTTCAAGTTTTGTTTTAGGTTAAAAAGCCAAGGAACCAAGAAGAAGGAAAAATTGGCCAGTAGCTGACACATGTAGAGGACACGGCCAAGCCACTGGCCGTGTCCCATATCAAGCTAAAGAGAAGCCACAAGACACAGAAGGTGACACATGCAAGGGACACGGCCAAGCTTGTGGCCGTGTCCCTCCAAAATTATCCAACACGGCCGTGTCACTCAATCACACCAAAGAAGAAAAGAAGAAACTCTCACAGAAGTGAAAACAAGCAAGGGACACGGCCAGGCTTGTGGCCGTGTCCCTCCAAAGACCTCCAACACGGCCGTGTCTCATCCAACTTGGCCGTGTCTCTCATGGACCAAAAGCAACGTGGATTTTTTTAAAGCGGAGGTTTCGTATAAATGTAAAAATTAGGGTTTTCTGAAGGTTGTTGAGAGTTTGAGATTGGATCAGCCGTCAAAGAGAAGAACTTAGGGTTTCACATTTGTTTTCTTTGATTTTGATTACACTTTGATTAATCTAGCTTAGATTAGATTGTTTTAGCCATTGATACATCCTTCTTGCAAGATTTGAACAAGAGATTCTTCAGAAGCTTCAAGGAGTTTGTAATTTGGTTTTGTTCTTGAACTTTATCTCTTTATTTTCATTGGAATTGCATTTATGGATATTATCATGTCTAAATTGATTTCTTTGAATATTAATGAGATGAGTATGTTTGATAGCATTATGAACTAATTTGATCTAGTCTAGGGTTTGTATGGATCTGCTATGATTGTATGAATTGGTTATTACTCTTAACTTAATTATTTCTTTAAGCCTTTATTGAATGGAATATTGTTAATATATAATTGATTGGCCACCAATTATGTGTTTTAGGTATTAGATGATGGATTGAGAGATGAAGTCTAATGCTGGAACAATTCAATTAAGGACTTAGGTGAATTAGAGATATAACCTAGGAAAAGATTATTTCAATCGTAACAAGATTATTTGAGAGAGGTTTGAATGCGAAAGCTTATTTCCTTTATTCAATTAATTAAGTTGCTTGAGATTTAATCTTTGAAATTAATTTGGTTAAGAGGAATAACTGTTCATGCATATAAATAGTAGAGAAGTGCAAACCTTAGACCCTTCTATTAAGTGAATCAAAACATCAGCTCAATTTACTTTTATTGTTCTAAACTTCGATCAATCGGTCTTTATTAATTGTTAGCAATTTAAATTTATTCTTTACTTGTTATTTATAATCTGATAATCAATTAGCTACTTTAGCTTCCTTGTGAGACGACCTTGGGGCGATCACATTTGCTACAGCTACCTCGTATACTTGCGAGTGACGCTTTTTGGTAGAGTTAATTAGAGCGCAACAAGTTTTTGGCGCCGCTGCTGGCGAAGCTAATTGGCATAATTGTTTATTAGGCAAAAATACTTTAGATTATTTTTCATTGTTTACTTTTGATTTTATTTTGTCTTTTGCTTTTAATAATTCTTTTGTTCTAGAAATTTTGTTTATGCAAGGCAGGAGATCACTCGAAGGAGAGCTGTATCCATTTATTCTAGAAATTCAGAGAGTGAAAAGGAGCAGAGAAGAATTTGAACTTTATACCGGATTTGATACAGAGGAAGACACTTCTGATTTTGAGTCGGAATTTGCACAATCTGTTAAAATGGCAGAAGAAAGACAAAGGACTATGAGAGATTTTGCTAGACCTATAATTGGAACTTCCACCTCTTGCATAAGATTGACAGATGCAACAAGAAACTATGAGTTGAAGAACATTCATTACAATATGTTGCCATCATTCTATGGAGTTCCAAATGAAGATCCTTTGAACTTTATTCGGGATTTTTATTCTACCCTCAACACTTTTCCATTGGGAGGACTAACAGAAGATTAGTTGAGGATGAGATGTTTCCCGTATACATTGAAGGATAGAGCTAAGAGCTGGTTATTGATGTTGCCCGAAAATTCTTTAACAACTTGGGAGCAAGTTTATAATAAGTTCATGGGCAAATTTTACTCACATCAGAAGACAACTGAATTGAGAGGGAAGATTGCTACATTATCTCAATTTGAAGGAGAGCCATTTCATGAGGCTTGGGACAGATTTAAGGTGCTATTGATATAGTGTTCACATCATCACTACCCACTTCAACTTCTGAATCAATTTTTCTATGATGGTCTAACCCAGCAATTTCAGAACACTGTTGATAACGCAGCTGGGGGAGCTGTGGGAGAAAAGACAGTTGATGAAACTTATGATATCTTTGAGATGTTGGGAGCTAATTCTCAACAGAAAAGTGTAAGAGGAAGAAGTAAAGGGGTAAATCAATTGGAAGCCAATAGTGAGATGGTCAATCAGATAGCTGAATTGACAAGGCAAGTGCAGATGCTGAATATGAAAAATAACACTTCTTCATCCACTCAAGAAATTTGTGGAATTTGTGGAACTCTTGGGCATGGAGCAAATATTTGCCCCTCCGCATATGAGTCTTATGGGAATGAAGCTGAACAAGTCAATGCTATGGGGGGATTTCAACCAAGGGCCTGGAATAATCCTTACTCAAATTCATACAATCCTGGTTGGCGGAATCACCCTAATTTTTCCTGGGCAACAAATAATTCTCAACAGCCTTTCCATTTGCTCCAGAGATAGAACCAACAGCAGGGTTAATCCTCAAATCAAGGGCAGTCTAAGATAGAGAGTTTGGAGGAAAGTTTACAAGCTTTTATCCAAGTCAGTTCTAAAAATCAAGAGATGACCAACAAGAGGCTGGATTCATTAGAAGCATCTTTTAAGAAAGTGGAAACTCAAGTAGGGCAACTTGCACGACAGATGCAGATTCAACAAAAGGGGAAATTCCCAAGTCAACTTGAGCAGACACAATCAGTGACTGTTCTTAGAAGTGGTAAGATAATTAACAATAATGTTGAAAATAATTCTGTGAATGCAGGTGACCAAGAGAACAAGAAGGAAGGAGAACCAGAGAACAAAGGTGCTGGAGAAAGATCAACGGAGAAATCCTCTTCAAAAGATTTACATAAGGCAAGCAATCCATACCGGCCACCTATACCATTCCCCAGCAGGTTGAAGGATGACAAAAAAGATAGGCAATTTTCTAACATCTTCAACATGCTGTCCAAGTTAAGTGTTAACTTACCTCTACTTGAAGCAATAAAGAACATGCCGGCTTATGCCAAATTCTTCAAAGAGCTGATCACCAAGAAAAAGAGGTATGAGCCGAATGAAAAGGTGATAGTTTCAGAGGTAGCTAGTGCTGTTCTGCAACATAAACTACCTCCCAAGCTAAAGGATCCTGGTAGCTTTATAATTCAAATTACTGTGGGGAATGGAAAGGGGACTGATGGGATGTGCGATCTAGGAGCCAATGTAAATTTTATGCCTTATTCTGTGTATCAAGAATTAGAACTAGGGGAACTTAAACCAACCAAAATGGTGTTGCAATTAGCTGATAGATCTCTTAGATTCCCGAAAGGGGTTGTAGAAGATGTGTTAGTTAAGGTTGGAGGGTTGATAGTACCTGTGGATTTTATAGTTCTTGACATGGAAGGAAGTAACCCTACACCATCAGCACACACTATTTTGCTGGGTAGGCCTTTTATGGCTACTACCAACACTTTAATAGATGTTAAAAATGGTAAATTATCAATGATTGTCTTGGGACAAACTGTTGATTTTTCTATTTTTAACACTTCTCCCATTCCTACAACTGCTTTATATGAGGATTGTTCTTTAATTAATTGTGTAGACGTAGTTGTTTCAGATGTTTTCTTGCAGACAAGTTCCTCAGATAAATTGGAGCTGACACTGACCTTAGAAGAGGGGGCTAAACTATTGAGGGAGACCCAAAGGTGCCTTAACCCAAAGGCATATGAGAGCTCAAGGAATTATAAGGATCGCACTAAAGCACTTCATGACAGATTTATTGTGCGACAGACACTGAGTCCAGGTATGAAAGTTTTAGTTTTTAATTCTCGACTCCGTCTGTTTCCAGGTAAATTCAAATCTCGATGGAGTGGTCCTTTCGAGATAACTAAGGTATTTCCTTCTGGTGCCATTGAATTGCTTAACTCTCAAACCAATAAGACTTTTAAAGTAAATGGACAGAGAGTTAAACCATATAAAGAAGGATTTTGAGAAGTGAGGATCATTGACAGCACTTTGATCCACGATCCCTAGTCTTGCAGTGATGTCCAACTTTATGACATTAAAGAAGCGCTAAATGGGAGGCAACCCATCAGTTTGCATTTCTTTTTCATGGTTGTAATCTTTAATTTAGCAAATTTTGATTTTATGTTTGGTTTAAATAACTGGAATGGGTGCTTTGATCGGTTTTTATTTTTCTAATGTGTTTCAGGGTGGATCGAAGAAGAGTTTGCAATTTCTTTGAGATTTGGTGATATAGAATAAAAAAAAAAGTTAAAAGTGGCAGAAGGAGACATGGCCAAGGAGCTTGGCCATGTCCCTTGGCCGTGTCACATGGGACACGGCCAAGCCTCAACAAAAAATTGATTGCTTTTTATTTTTACGAATTGTTTTTCACAGTAGAGGACACGGCCAAGGAGCTTGGCCGTGTCCCTTGGCCGTGTCACATGGGACACGGCCAAGCTTCACCAATTTTTCTTTGTTTTTATTTTTGTAGCTTTTCTTCACAAAGACAAACACACCCATGGGACACGACCAAGTCACTGGCCGTGTCCCTCAAAACACACAAGACACGGCCGTGTTCACCCCAACTTGGCCGTGTCTCTCCACCTTTCCACTTTAAAAAACACGATTTTGCACAGTTTTTTCCATTCAATCCCTAATTTTCTTTCTGTTCTCTCTCTCGCTCTCTCATTTTATCTCTCTCGCAACCTCCATTACTTGTGCTTAAAAGCTCCAAAACCTCCATTAAAGCTCAATTTTCTTCACCAAAACTAGAATTAATCTGTTAAAACTTCTTTTTCTCTCGCAAAAGATCGATTTAATCAAGTTTTGGTGTTAAATTTTTCAGATTTCTCAAGATGCCAAGAACAAAGATAGTTTCACACCATAAGAAGAAGAGACCTACAACTGAAGGGGCTTCTTCATCTTCATCGATTTCATCTTTGAAGAGAGCAAATCTTTTGGCTCGGGGTTTCTTCCCGACGAGGTATGTTAATGATGAATCCCTTGATGCTCTGCAAATTAGGACTAATTTTTATCGTTATGTGCAAATTCTTGGGTGGGAGAACCTAGTCTCCTTGCGACCTTTGTAGTTTCAAGAGCTGACTTTGGAATTTTTGACATCTCTTAAGGTTGAGAGAGATGAACAAAAAATTTGCTCTAGGATGAGTTTTAAATTGCTTGGGAAATCATTTGTGATGAATATTGAACAATTGAATGCTATATATGGTTTCCATCAACATGGGGAAAGGTCGGTACCTAAAGAGTTTAAACAACAATTTGCTTGGGGAGCATTAGGCTCGGGGACTTATGTGGCCAAATCGGCCAAAGCATCTAAATTGAGCAATCCCGCTTTGAGGTATTTGCATTGTTTTATGTCCTACGGATTCTTTGCTAGGAAGGAGAGCCCGGGTGTAGTGGAATTGAGTGAGCTCTTTTTCTTGGATTGTGCATGTAATGCTGTGCCCATTAGTTCCAGCTATTGGTTAGCCGATGTTTTTGATAGTGTGGCCAATAAAAGGAGGGGGGCAATTTGTATTGGAGGGTTGATTACCACATTAGCAGTAGCCCTTCTTGAGGATTTTGACCCGAGTACCAGTCGCATGACTAGAATTTTGGGTAATGACTCATTGGATTTGGCCACATTAGAGAAGATGCATATGGTAGTGCACAGAAGAGGGGCTTATATGATGGCTTCAACTGAGCCAGAAGCACCGGGGGACAGGCAGAAGAGAGCACGAGTTCAAGAAGAGTCCGACTCGGATTCTCTTGATCTAGATGAGGATGCTCCGGTCTCGGCTAATCAAGAGGTACTCAATAGGATTGAGGCCCTAGAGGGAATGTTAGATCGTCTGGAGGGCAAGGTGGACCATAACCATGCTGAGGTCTTGCAGCAGTTGGAACAAATTAATAGCAACCTTGCAAAGATTTTGAGTCTCCACCCCTCGGCTGCATCATCTTCACACCCGCCTTCACTGTAGATTTTGAGTTCCTTGCTTTATTGTGTTTAGCTTATTTTTGTTATTATTTTTCATTTTTGTTTTTAATTTTAACATTTTATATTTTGGATATTTTATTTTATATATTGTATTTTGTTTGTTTTTGAACATTTGTGTTTGTGATGAAAAGTTAGGGTTTTGCCTCACCAGGGTATGATGGAAAATAGGTTGTACTTAACTCTTTCTCTTTATTATTCTTGTTTTCCATTGAGGACAATGTAAATTCTAAAGTGTGGGGTAATCTTTAAGCTTTTCTTTAATTTTTGTTTTGTTTGTCTTGGTGTGTTTTATTGTGTGTTGTGCATGGCATAATTGTTGAAAACTTATTGATCTTTTCTATGATTCTGGTATTATAGTTGAAACTTTAGTATCAGCATAGAAATTATCATTTGAATTCATTCAGGATCAATTTTCACATTCTGCAATTCATGACATATAAATTTTTGTGAACCCACCTTTGTGAGTTTTGAGCCTTATAGATTAAATATTATTATCAGTTGATTTTCTTTTCTTAAGTGTGCACCTTCATGATTTTGCATCTCTAGAGTTTGCTTTTGCATACTAATTGAACTCACATTATGATTTTATCTCAAGTTTTAAAATGGTGAAGGCAAATTAGGTTAGCCCTTTAGCTTAAAAAGACTTCCCTTAATATTGAATTCCTTAGTGAGCCAAGTTGAGCCTTTGACCTTTTTCTTGTTTGATCAACACAATTCTCAACTTAACATTCTCTTATTATCATCATACCTGCATTAAGGAATGGAGTTTTATGATATGACAATAGGGTGGTTTATTTCAAAGTGTGGGGTAAGCAAGTAAAAAAAATAAAATAAAATATAGTATTGCTATTTGGGGTTGAAATGCATACTTTGCACATTGTATTTGACTAAGAGTTGATTATTCTTTTCCTCTTCATTTTAAGCTAGATGTTTCATGCAAGTTTATATTTTGTATATATATATATAAAGAGAAATATATAAAAAATATATGAATAAAAAAAAGGTAAAGAAAATAAAAGAGAAAAAAAAATATATATACAAAATTCATATATGTTCTAGCATTGGTCATTAAAAGAGGAATGTTGACTCATTGCTTTTCTTTAAGTATGCAAGTATGTGAAAGTATCAAGGTTGGTGAGTATGCCATTTGAGGGAGTTATGAGTTTCTTAGCAAGGGTATTGTCTAATTTAGATACTCCATTTCTTGATGCTCCAGCTTAAATGTCTTTTCTCACACCTTTACCTTAGCCCCATTACATCCAAATAAAAGGCCTTCGGATTATTTCTTGAGAAAATCAGTGAGGGAGATTGGATAATTAAGCAAGTTTATGGTAGTATGCAGTCATGAGTGGTTTGAGTGAATTAACCTATGAAATCGAGTGAAACACTTAGATGAGAGATGAGATTTGTATGTCTGTGTAATATCCTCATATGTGGCTTAGAAGTTTTAATTATGTTGTTGTTGTTGTTGTTGTTATTGTTAAATTGGATTGAATGTATATGATGGGATAAGAAAAGAAATTGGAAAGTGAATGCTTGTGCATATGTGTTATGGAGGAAGAATTAGGGTTTAGAGCCAAATGTATATGTTGTGTATATGATGATATATATAACATATAAAGTGGTCAAATGAAGAGTCAAGGTGATGGTTAAGTGGAAGAAGATATTTTTGGTTGTTAATGAAATTACATATGAGGGCTCATATGAGACAAAAGTTGGCTAAATGATTGAGGGCATATTGGTATTTGCTTGGATAAGAATACTTGGTGGAGTTTAAAAGCAAAATTTGACTTTGTATCTTGATCATTGTCTTCTTTCTTCATGAAGTGGCCGGCTCTCCATTAGCAAAAGGAAAAGAGAAGTGTTCTTGAGGCAAGAAGCAAATTGATGAAGCAATCCAAGGTTTTGACAAAGGATTTGTGGAATTTCTTCTTTTCAAGTAAGTATTTTCTTGTTTTCTTTACTTATTTGGAAGTTGTATTGGAAGTGAATTAGGGTTTGGTGATTTTGTGATTTAGTGAATTTGAGATGTGTTGTGTTGTGTTTTCAAGTGTTAAATTAATTTTAAGTTATGAGTTTAATTGGAGGTTGTTGATTTGGATGGATGGAGAAGGATGTTGGTTTTAGGGTTTTGTGGTGATTATGTGTTTAATTGTGATATTAATGTGTGATGAAGTGGTTTTTGTGATGAATATGTGTTTAGAACATTGATTATGTTCATGTGAAATATGTTATATGATGAATATTGTGTTTGAGTGCAATTGAGAAAGTGTTGGTTTTAGTTAATGTTTTGTGATTTGGTGACACGGCCAAAAGCAATTTAGGGGAGTGGGCGTGTCAATTATTTGGATTGGCTACTGTCTCTTTTGGTTTTAGTGACACGGGCGTGTCCATCAAAGGTGCTGGGCGTGTCAATTATTCGAATTGGCTACTATTTTTTTTATTGTTAAAGACACGGGCGTGTTCCTCAACTAGGTTGGGCGTGTCCTTCAAGTGAGTTGGGCGTGTCCCACAAATGAATTGATTGTTGCTTGATTTATTTGTTCTTGTTTGCATAGTTTAGATTCTTCAAAGGTAGTTTGGCCTCTAAACCTAAACATAAACATACTTAAACCAAGGGATGAATTAAAAACACTTGTGAATGATCCTAAAGCTATGAATTATATATATATTGTTCTTGCATTGTTGAGATTGAGCCTTGTTATATTATGCATTGTGAGTGATAATGTGTTTCATGATTAATATGGAATGAAATGTTGATATTTATGAATGATGCTATGGAGATAAATATACACTTGAATAATGAAGTGTTATATTGTGAAATGAAATGAGAAGCCATTGTTATTGGCTAAGGTGATTCAATGGAGATAAATGAGGCATGTTTGCTTAAATGATAATGAGAATTGAGAATGAGAACTAAATGGATTGTGTGGCTAATGTGTTATTCCATTTTCAGAGTTTGTTGTTGGTGGCATGCCTAATGATAGTAACAATCTCTTGAAGTTAGGTTGGATTGAATCCTTGAAGCCTAATTGAGATGTTATAACCCTTGAAGCTAGGTTGGGTTAGTTCTTGAAGCCAAGTTGGGTTGATGCTTAGCATGCTTTGCTCCCCTTGAAGATTGGTTGAACTTAATCCTTGAAGCCTAGTTGGGTATATGATATTGATATTGATAAATGTGATAACAAAACCAAAGCATTAACTCTGAAAATTGAATGGCATATTAGTGTGTCTTGGGCCCATGCTTGTCTTTGCTTAGTGTTGTTCATGGATGATTAAATGATTAACTAATAAAGTATATGCAAGAATGTTGAAATGTGATATACATATATGTACGCTAGGTTATGAAATGTAAATGTATGTTGTTAGCTTTCCATCTATGTTGTTACATGTATGATATAAATTAAAATTGGCATTGTATAACATTTAAGCATGTCTATTGCATGTTTTATCTTACTAAGCCCTTGGCTTAGCGCGATAGTGTTTAATCGCGCAGGTGATAGAACTGATAGAATCGAACCCGAGAGCTCTTCGAGACCGAGTGAGAGTAGACATTGAAGAGTGGATTTTGGGAGCTTAAAGATCAGAGCTGACTTGCCAATCATGTATAAATCTTTTATATTGTGTAAAGTTTTGTTGATAATGTAAATATATGTATTCAAATGTTTTCATATATATACATATTTTATAACTTCCGCTGTGTAATATATAAATATATATATATATATATATAGATAACTAATATGTTTTGTTTTATAAGTAAATGATCTATTTTGTTAATAAGATATAATGATATGGATATGGTATCAAGTTTTAAAATGTTTTGAATGTTAAGGAAACCGTAGCATCCCTATGTTTGGTGCACTTATGCTACATTGTTGTGGTTGTAGTGTGTGTGCATTGGATATGGGGGTGTTACAGTCTGGATTAATGAATGAGTTAAGGAAATCCTGATTGAAGGAAGTTGTAATTATTTATGGCTGAGTCTTAAAGGAATTCATCTTTTATGCTGGAATTATAGTTAAGTTGTTTGAGTTTTTAATTTATGCCATGTGAATTTGCTTGAGGACAAGCAAAGTTTTAAGTGTGGGGTAGTTGTTTTATTAGTTTTTGTTATAGATTGGTGTCTTATTTATTATGATAATTATTGTTTTCTTTAGGTATTTTGTTAGTTTTAATATGTTTATTTAGTGTTTTCATTAATTTTGGTAGTTTTAGTTTATTTCAGTGTTTATGTCGTTTTTGTTCTAGTTTTTAGTGTGTGTTTATGTTTTGTTGGTTAATGTTCATTTAATTCCTGTTTAAAGTTTGTTTCAAGTTTTGTTTTAGGTTAAAAAGCCAAGGAACCAAGAAGAAGGAAAAATTGGCCAGTAGCTGACACATGCAAAGGACACGGCCAAGCCACTGGCCGTGTCCCATATCAAGCTAAAGAGAAGCCATAAGACACAGAAGGTGACACATGCAAGGGACACGGCCAAGCTTGTGGCCGTGTCCCTCCAAAATTGTCCAACACGGCCTAGAGACCTCCAACACGGCCGTGTCACTCAATCACACCAAAGAAGAAAAGAAGAAACTCTCACAGAAGCGAACACAAGCAAGGGACACTGCCATGCTTATGGCCGTGTCCCTCCAAAGACCTCCAACACGGCCGTGTCTCATCCAACTTGGCCGTGTCTCTCATGGACCAAAAGCAACGCGGATTTTTTTAAAGCGGAGGTTTCGTATAAATGTAAAAATTAGGGTTTTCTGAAGGTTGTTGAGAGTTTGAGATTGGATCAGCCGTCAAAGAGAAGAACTTAGGGTTTCACATTTGTTTTCTTTGATTTTGATTACACTTTGATTAATCTAGCTTAGATTAGATTGTTTTAGCCATTGATACATCCTTCTTGCAAGATTTGAACAAGAGATTCTTCAGAAGCTTCAAGGAGTTTGTAATTTGGTTTTGTTCTTGAACTTTATCTCTTTATTTTTATTGGAATTGCATTTATGGATATTATCATGTCTAAATTGATTTCTTTGAATATTAATGAGATGAGTATGTTTGATAGCATTATGAACTAATTTGATCTAGTCTAGGGTTTGTATGGATCTGCTATGATTGTATGAATTGGTTATTACTCTTAACTTAATTATTTCTTTAAGCCTTTATTGAATGGAATATTGTTAATATATAATTGATTGGCCACCAATTATGTGTTTTAGGTATTAGATGATGGATTGAGAGATGAAGTCTAATGCTGGAACAATTCAATTAAGGACTTAGGTGAATTAGAGATATAACCTAGGAAAAGATTATTTCAATCGTAACAAGATTATTTGAGAGAGGTTCGAATGTGAGAGCTTATTTCCTTTATTCAATTAATTAAGTTGCTTGAGATTTAATCTTTGAAATTAATTTGGTTAAGAGGAATAACCGTTCATGCATATAAATAGTAGAGAAGTGCAAACCCTAGACCCTTCTATTAAGTGAATCAAAACATCAGCTCAATTTACTTTTATTGTTCTAAACTTCGATCAATATGTCTTTATTAATTGTTAGCAATTTAAATTTATTCTTTACTTATTATTTATAATCTGATAATCAATTAGCTACTTTAGCTTCCTTGTGAGACGACCTTGGGGCGATCACCTTTGCTATAGCTACCTCGTATAATTGCGAGTGACGCTTTTTGGTAGAGTTAATTAGAGCGCAACAAATTCATGCATACCAAAAATTGTCACTCCCTCACAAAACCTCTTAAGTGTTTAATCAGGTAGTGTTTAAGCTCTCAACATTCAATGAAAGATGATCTCTATAGGCTTACTTATCAATCAAATCTCCACCACCTAATTACAATCAAGCATCAATCAAAAGGTCTTTCTTTGGGTTGTAATGGGGCTAAGGTAAAGGCATGACATTTAGGAAATGTGAGATTATTCATGGCCACCTTCTCAAATCATGGCCATGATGAATTCACATTCTAGAAATTTCATAGTTCCCAAAGCATATTGATCACGCTTTGGAATTATAATATTAACATAAATTACAAAACATTATTTCCAAAACATCAATTATATCTTAAAAATTCGAAAGATTTTTTTTTTGTGTATTATAAAAGGGAAGTCTTTCAATACATTGTTACTCATAAAGTAGATTAATCCACATAAAAAAAAATAACAATCATGTTAGAAGGAACTCCTTCTCAATCTACAAAGAAGAAGTTGGAATGGACTATGCCGCCATCACTAAACAACTTGCAATTGCTATATTTTGACACTAGAGAAAAACTAGATGATTTGAAGAAAGAAGTGAAGAAATTTATCAAGCGAATGATTATGGAATATCTCATCACCTATTACACAGCTTGGCTACCTTGAGTCCCTATAACTGGCTCATTCAGATCTATGTAATCTTGGAAGAAAAAATATCAAAATTTTAAAATTTAAAGTATAGTAAATTGTTTAACAATTACAATATAATATTACATACCTCGCGAACATTGTTGCGTGTAGTAGAATTTGCAGCCTTCTTCTTCTTACTTTTCTTTTGCCCTGTTCTTCTAAAACTTGATTTTGATACGATATTTTTTGGACTTTCACGACTACGAACAACACGTGGTTCCAGAATTTGGTTGGAGTAGTAGTAGTTTCATTTCCATTGTCAACTGATTGATTGACTGCGCTCCTTGCTATTCCATCATTCCAATTGATCAACTCATCTTTCAAAGCTTCCAAACATCTTTTAAAATACTCCATTTTGCCTAAGTCATCCATTCAAACGTCCATACATCTTTGAAGTGCAAGCTCCACTTCTTGAAATTTTTTGCACTCATCAGTCATATGTGAATAGCCTCCTGCAAAGAAAATCTTTCAATACCTTCTAAAAACATGTTTTCTCCACCTCCTCTAAATATATCTCATTGATTACCTTTATGTCATTCATTGACATGACCTTGAAAATATGGCAGCAAGGTATTCCTCTACTCTCAAATTTATTGCAATTACAATTAAAATATTGTCTATTTTCTCTATATTCAACAATGTATGTAAACTCCTTTTGAAACCTATTATTAATTATTCTTTTCTCCAATATTTTTATTTTCTCAATATCATCAACTCTACCACCATTCCTCTCTAAATCCTCTTTAGGAGGAATAAAATGATAGTACCAAACACGCTTTATATCAGTTTGAACTAACTTAAAGATTGAGTGTGTGCAAGCATGTTAGAATTGTCTTTCCCAATAAAAATTTGATATGCATTTCACCACCTTAGATTTTGAGTAAAAATCTATAGTAAACTATTTTTGTACCTTGTCAGTAATAGCTATCTCATATTGCTCAACAAATTATTTTAATGTACTCATAGGATTGATATAACCATAAAAAAAAGCATGCATTCCCTCACTCCTTTGAGTAGACAACATTCCTGCCCAAAAGTGGTTATTTAGAAAAATAAGTGCCCAACTTCCCCTCATACTATAGAGGTCCAACAGCCATTCATGATTCTCCAACCCATGCTTTGCTATAAATTCATTCCATTTTCCCACAAACATATCAATGCTCAAGCTATCATAAACTAGAGCTTTGAAATAAAAAATTATCTTGTCATAATCAAAAAGATTCTTAAAACTTTTGACGTAACTTACACATAATAAGCCACCAGCAGAACCTATGAATAGTATAGGCATCACTTCTCATATAGAAGCCTTAATGTTTTCACATTGATTTGTTAAATTGCATGAGGATGCACATTTCCATTGCTTTAAGCCTGTTCATAAAAAAAGCCATTTAAATGACCTTGCATCTTCACGTATAACTAAGGCGCAACCTAATAAAATAGATTGTCCATGGTGATTGACTCTAACAAATGTAACAAATTACATTTTGTATCTATTAACAAGGTAAATCGAATCAAAACTTACCATATCATGAAATTCTTCATATGCTGCTCTACTACGAGGATGAATCCACATCACATTCATAAGCCTACCATGATCATTTACATCCATCAAATGGAAAAATTCTTTATCTCTTTGTTGCATTTTGACAAATAGTTTCTTAATTGTCTCAACATCTCTTTCTTCCTAAACCATACAAAAATAGATAAAATAAAAGAATTAGTCGATTACAAGTCATGTTTGAAGAGAAGAAAATTTTGTGGAAATTAGATGCTTCTTTTTTTACTGTGTATTATCATACAAATATTTACATAAGGAAAGATCCTACAATTATGAAAATATAAATAATTAGAAAAACCAATAGGAAATGCTCTAGAATTATGACCTAGAAAATTTAATTTACATTAGGAAAGACCCTAGAATTATGTCATAGAAAAAAGAAATCTAACTAATTAGAAAAATATATCTACATTAGGAAATATCCTAGATTTATATCCATTAATGTAGAAATCATACTAATTAGGAAACATCCTAGAATTATGTCCTACAAAATAGAATTATATCTTCTTTTAAAATTTCATCCTATGCACTAAGAAAAATAGGGGTGGGCATCGGTCGGTTCAGTTAATTAACCGACTAAATCGGTCGGTTAACCGAATCGAAGTACTAGAAAATTACTAACCGAACCGACCGAAATATACATTCGGTTGATTTGGTTAATTAATCAAATCAAATCAGTCAGTTCTGCTAATTAACCAAACTAATCAAAATTTTTTTAAAAATTTAAAAATAAAATTATATTTATAAAAAATTAATATAATTAAATAACTAAATAAAATTTATTATAAAAATAAACAAAATATAACTTTATTTTGTAATAAAAATGTATATTTATAATAAAAAAATTTATATAATTAAAAAATTAAATAATAAATAACTATTTTTTAAAATGATTCGGTTAATCGATCGAACCAAATCGGTTAACCGTTAACCGAACTAAAAATTAAAATATTCTAAATTTTCAATCGAACCGACCAAATTATACTACCGGTAGGTTAACCGAACCAAAATTTTGATAGATTAACTGAAAATTCGGTCGGTTAACTAAATTTTGCCCACCCCTAAAGGAAAATAAAGAATTATTAATTAGGAAAGAATTTTTACACCTCACAATTGATAGACTTTCTATAGATTTACATTTGCATTCACAGAGTGAGTAAATTCAAAAAAATTTTCTACACGTTAATTGGTCATATTCTCCATATAATGATGTGTTGTCCCAAGATGGCAACCAAGAGGGGGGGGGGGGGGGGGGGGGTGAATTGGTTTCCTCAAGAAATAATGACAATTTAAAAAACTCAACAAACAAGAAATGCGGAATAGAGAGTTGGTTGAGTAATGGAGGAAAGAAAGAACACACAAGATTTATAGTGGTTCGGATTTACTTCAATCCTACATCCACTTCCTTAACAACTTGTTAAGGTTCCACTAGTCTTTGAAGTTTTTACAAGCTCACTTCCAACTTTACAAGTGTTTTTCTTAGGCTCACACTTACAACCCAAACAAGAGTTTTACAAGGCTTACTCTCACAACCTAACAAGAGTTTTACAAGGCTTACTCTCACAACCTAACAAGAGTTTTACAAGGCTTACTCTCACAACCCAAGTGTTTCCCAAGCTTACACTCAAACTTATACAATGGTGTTTTCAATGCTAACACCTAACATTCATAACAATTCAAATACAAGTTTAAGTAAAAGAAAATTTGTTGCTTGGCTATGAAAATCTTTTCTCAATGTTCTCTCTCTATTGTTTTTTCATAGAAACTTTGTATTTATAGCCAATGTGGTCTTACTAGCCGTTATTGATGTTGAGAATAATGTCTTGGCAGATTAGACCTTCTTTACTTAAACTATCCGAAGCACTTCGCGGTCGCCCTTCATACAAGGATGGTCGCGCTCATGCTTCACGCGGTTTTCCTTTTAACAAGGGACGGTCGCTACTTTTGAAAAACTTCAACGGTCGAATTTTAGTGCTCTGCAGCTGGAATCTTGCCCATGATGTGTTTGTCGGACCGTTTCTTGCCCATGCTGTGTTTGTTGGGACGGTCGCGCCAAGCAGAGGTGCGGTCGCCCTTTTTGAATATTGAAGTGGGTTTACAACGGTCATGTCACGTGTCACTTTCTGACAGAGCAAAAGAGATGTCCGCCACAATTTGAATCTTCGCGGTCGCCCTTGGTAGCTTTTCGCGGTCGAACTCACATTTTCGCGTCGAACTTCTGGACGCACCTGAGGACGCGAACACTACTGTCTCTTTGAGCAATTTCTTCTTGAATTGTTGGGCGGTCGCGACTCTGAATGGGGCGGTCGCTAAAGTGATAAGCGAGGTCGAGTTATTCACCGTTCTTGTCACCGTGAACCTTACTGTGATTGTAATGATTTAAGTTCCTTGAGTAGCGGTCGGGCAAGTATTTTGGACGGTCGCCATTCTGTAGGGGCGGTCGCGACTATGGTCGAACTTATGACCGCGAAACCTACTGTGACATGGTTTCATTCTGTAATTGCATGGAGCGGTCGTATTTAGGTGAGGTGCGACCGCTATAATTGTTCTGTTCACCTTTAATTGAAGCAACCTAATCCTGCAACAAGATTTCTCAAACACAAGTTAAATAGATCATCCATTTGAGTTGTCAAGGGTCAAAATTAAGATCATTTGTCTAACAATCTCCCCCATTTTGACTTTGACAATTCAAATGGAATGATGAGAAAAATAATAAGTCTAAAATGCTCCCCCTTAACATATGCAACAATCATGGTTAAGAGCATTGTTGATTATTGGTTTATCTTGGTGCAAATGTTATACATTTCTCCCCCATAAACATTTCTCCCCTATTGCAAATGTTCAACAAATTTCAACATGTATAATTTGTTTCTCCCATTATTGTTTTTATTCTTGTTTTCCCCATTATTTTTTCTTATTCTTGTTTTCCATTTTGGTATTTTCTCCCCCATTGTCATAGGCAAAATGAAACAAATGTTAAGCAAAACCATTTAACAAAACAATGAAAGGGAATATAAACATTATATATATTAAAGTGGAGGAAAGTACAAGACAGAAAGCAAAGCAGCAAACATATGAAAATGCAAAAAACAAACTAAAGCTAAGCTATTATGAGTCATCATCTACATCTAACTCTTCTTCAACTAAAGGAGCTTTCCCTTTATTTTGAGGTGCAACAGAGGCAGAGCTAGTACTAATGGACTCTTCTTCTTCAGCAATGCTTTGGGTGTAATCACTTATATCCCAATCTTCAAGGTTGCATTGAGGCAAGTCCAATTTGCCTTGCATGTCATAAAGATCATGGTGCATGTGGGATATAAGGTCTATTCTCTTGTTCAAGTGCTGGAATCTCTTGGAGACACTTTTCTTGAACTTAGAAAGGTTCCTGGAGAGAGTTTTGATAGCTTGGAGGATGAGTTGTGTGGAGGATGAAGCAGTTTCTTGAGCAGCTTTTGATGAAGTTGCTTTTGGGGGTAATTCCACAGCAACTTCTACAGAATCTCCCTCTCCCTCAATTGTATACCTTGGCCTTTTCTTTTGTTTGTCCATAACACCTTTCTTGCCAAAGGAGTATACATAAGATCCTTCAATCTTCCTTACACATCCAGCATGCTCTAAGTAATCTATTGTGATAGCACTAGAGGCTAGAGTGAAAGGGTTTCTCAAAGTGGCTAAGTTCAAATCATTCAGAAGGTTTAGGTGCCTAGCTATTTGAGTAACTTGAGAGGATAGGAAGAAGGTACCAGTTCTTGTAACAGCATGATGATAAAAGGTATCAATCAAGAACTTGGTGGTGTTTATTTTGATGTTGTGGGTGAAAGCATACAGAAAGATGAGGTCTCTTTTGGTGACTTTCTCATTCCCATCAGCTCTTTGGTGGATGGTGTAGGTGATGATCCTATGGAGCATCCAGTGGGTGAGAGATTTGATATGTCTGGCTTTAGATTCCTTTTCAAAAGAAGTTTCAATGGAAATTTCTCGCCAGAAATCAGAAAGGGTTTGGTTTGAGAAGATTTGGTCATTGTAAGAGGTTATACCTTCAGAAGGGAAGTTCCAAATGCTGCCAAAATCTTCTAGGGTTAAGGATTGATAATGATCAAAAAGCTTAAACCTTACCCCGTACCAACCTAGAGCAGAGTTTGCACTCTTTTCTATTTGAAGAGACATCAGAAATTCTTTGCTAAGACTGGAGTAGCCTACCTCTTCTGGAAAGACAAATTTTTCCCATCCAAGGACATCCAACAATCTCTCAATTTCGTCCTTGATGCCCAATGCAGAAAGCATCCCACCAAAAGGAGATTTGGTGCCTTCAACTTTCTTTTTCTTAAGCATTGCATACCTAATGTCTTCCTCAGAGGTTTGGTGGTGAGGTTTGTGAATTTTCTCACCTCTTCTAGACTGTGGAGGGGATGGAGGATCAACTACAGGTTCTCTAATGATAATTCCTGGAACTCTCTTGGCTTGACCCTTTATTTTGGAGGTGGTTTTTCTTTTGGGAGCCATTGAAAACAGAAGGAGTAGGAGTAATCTGAAAAACAGAGAGTGATTGAGAAACAGATGAGATTGAGAGGTTTTTAGGGTTTCAGAGGGAGGTTTGTGTGCTTTGATAGGCAAAATATCAGATAAACTGTTGTAACACACTCTTAAATAGATGGAATTAAGAAAATAGCCATTTATGACTGTTGAAAATGAAGAGTTGTGACCTGTCACACAACCAACGGTTATAAATTTTCGAGCAGAGTGTACAGGGTGCGGTCACAGATTTAACAAGGTGCGATCGCGACATGGGGTCTAGCGACCATTAGTAAGATAGGTACGCTCGCGAGTGAAGAAAACAATTGTAACGGTCGAAACTATTCAAATTGGTGCGGTCGCGCACAAATTTTCTCGACCGCGCACAAAGATTTTTATTGAATGAAACTGGCAGATGAGATAGCGATCGCGAAAGGACACTGGAGCGACCGCTACATTCTTAAAAAATGAAAGATTCAAGGAAAGATGGAAGATATTCTAAGTGTGTTAAGAAAAATTAATTTCATGCACATAGAAACTTTATTGTAAGGCACAAATTTGAATTAACTCAAAGTGATTCCATCAATCATTCCTAAATTGAGTTTGATGAAGTTAAGTCTATCTTCATTCAAGGGTTTTGTAAAGACATCAGCGAGTTGATTTTCTGTATCTATGAATTCTAGGATTATGTTCTGATTTTGTACATTTTCCCTCAAGAAATGATGTCTAATATCTATATGCTTGGATCTAGAATGTTGGATAGGATTTTTAGACAAATTGATAGCACTAGTGTTGTCACATTTAATGGAGATATTGTTAAACACTTTACCATAGTCAAGCAATTGTTGTTTCATCCATAATACTTGTGTGCAACAAAAACATGCTGCAACATATTCAGCTTCCGTTGTGGATAAGGCAACCGATGCTTGTTTCTTACTGTGCCAAGAAACTAGACAATTACCAAGAAAGTGACATGCTCCTGTTGTGCTTTTCCTATCTAAGATGCTACCAGCATAATCTGCATCTGAAAATCCTATAATATGAAATGATGTGTTTTTAGGATACCAAAGTCCTAAGTGTATTGTACCACTCAAATATTTCAAGATTCTCTTAGTGGCATTCAAGTGTGATTCTTTAGGACTAGTTTGAAATCTAGCACAAAGACATACACTACACATTATATCAGGCCTAGAAGCAGTTAAGTAAAGTAGTGATCCGATGATACCTCGATATTTCTTCTCATCTACTGCTTTACCATTATCATCTTTACCTAATTTCAATGATGTGCTCATAGGAGTTTTGCTAGTTTTGCAGCCATCCATTCCAAATTTCTTGATGAGTTCTTTTGTATATTTGGATTGGTTGATGAAGATCCCATCTTTACATTGCTTGACTTGCAGTCCAAGGAAAAACTTGAGTTCACCCATCATGCTCATTTCAAATTCCCTAGTCATACAAGAAGCAAATTCTTTGCACAAGGCTTCATTAGTAGCTCCAAATATTATGTCATCCACATAAATTTGTACAATCAAAATGTTGTGCTTATCCTTTTTAACAAAAAGAGTTGTGTCTACTTTTCCTTTTGAAAAACCATTTTCAACCAAATATGCACTAAGTTTATCATACCAGGCTCTAGGTGCTTGTTTCAATCCATATAAAGCTTTGGTAAGTTTGAAAACATGATCAGGAAATTTGTAGTTTTCAAAACCAGGAGGTTGTTCAACATAAACTTCTTCATTTATGAGTCCGTTTAGGAATGCACTTTTGACATCCATTTGATAAAGCTTAAAATTCATATGACATGCAAAAGCAAGTAATATTCTAATAGCTTCTAATCTGGCTACTGGGGCAAAGGTTTCATCATAGTCAATACCTTCTTCTTGATTATAACCTTTGGCTACCAATCTTGCTTTATTTCTAATGATGTGACCATTTTCATCAAGCTTATTCCTATAAATCCATTTGCATCATATTATAGAATGATCTATAGGTCTAGGAGTAAGTTGCCAAACATTATTTCTTTCAAATTGATTAAGTTCATCTTGCATTGCAGTTATCCAATTTTCATCATTTAAAGCTTCCTCAACAGTTTTTGGTTCAATTTGAGAAACAAAAGCAAAATTAACATCAACGTGATTAATTTTAGATCTAGTAGTTACTCCCTTTGATGTTTCTCCAATGATGAGTTCCTTTGGATGATCTTTCTTGTATTGCCAATCCTTAGATAGATCTTGAGTCTTTTCTTCAAGTTGATTGATCTTTGGAGCATCAATAGATTCAAGAGGTTCAAGAGTACCTGGAGGGTCATTGAAAGTAATACCTTTCTTTTGATCAAGTTTAGATGATTCATCAAATACAACATGCATTGATTCTTCTATAACTAGAGTTTTCATGTTAAATACTCTATATGCTTTGCTATATGATGAATATCCTAAGAATATGCCTTCATCTGATTTGGATGAGAATTTTCCAAGATTATCCTTGGTATTCAATATGAAGCATTTGCATCCAAATACTCTAAAATATCCAATTCTGGGTATTCTTCCATTCCATAGCTCATGAGAAGTTTTATTAGTTAAATGCCTTTTATAAACACGATTTGCAATGTAACAAGCTGTATTAACGGCTTCCGCCCAAAAATAAGATGGTAAATCATATTCATTGAGCATTGTCCTAGCCATTTCGATTAAAGTTCTATTTTTCCTTTCAACTACACCATTTTGCTGTGGAGTTCTAGGAGCAGAAAAATTGTGTGAAATGCCAAGTTTATTGCAAAAGTCTTCAAAGTTCTCATTTCCAAATTCTTTGCCATGATCACTTCTAATAGATGTGATCACATATCCTTTTTCGTTTTGAACTCTTTTTGCAAAAGTTTTGAAGTAATTAAAGGCTTCATTCTTTTGAGCTAAGAAATTAACCCATGTGAATCTAGAATAGTCATCAACAAGAACAAATGCATATGATTTGCCTCCTAAGCTTGTAACTCTATTTGGTCCAAACAAATCTAAATGAATGAGCTCTAAAGGTCTAGAGGTGCTTATAACACTCTTTGATTTAAATGAGCTTTTATGTTGCTTACCATGTTGACAAGGTTCACAGATCCTATCTTTATCATATTTTATCTTAGGTAAGCCATCAACTAAGTTCTCATTACAAATATATTTTAAATGATCCATACCAGCATGTCCAAGTCTTCTATGCCATAACCATGCATCATTATTAGTGGACATTAAACATGTATGATTTGAATGTATGCTGACATTGTAAGTGTTGTTTGTTCTAGTGCCCTTAAATATGATAACATCATTTGAATTTGTGATTTTGCATTCCTTAGAATCAAACTTGACAAAGTATGCTTTATCACAAAGTTGACTAACACTTAGCAAGTTATGTTTCAAACCATCAACAAGCCATACATCTTCAATTAAATCCTTACCAATAGAACCAATGGAGCCAACACCAAGAATTTTACCTTTAGCATTGTTTCCAAAAGTTACGTTACCTCCATGTTTATAGGTAATACTTGTAAAGAGCTTTGCATTTCCAGTCATATGCCTTGAGCATCCACTATCCACAAGCCATGTGCTTTCATTGGTAGTAGATTTTAGGCATACCTGCAAGACAATTGTGATCATCTTCTTTTAGGTACCCACATATAGTTGGGTCCTTGATGGTTAGTAGAAAGAGTGCCTTCTAAATTGAGATGAGCTTTTCTTATATAACAATAGAAATTTTTGTGACCAAATTTCATGCAATATGTGCATTGCCATGGTATCCTATGCTTCTGCATTTTTCTTTTTGCATTATTCATACAACTACAAGTATGTGATTTCTTTTGTACAAGTTTACTGAACAACAATGCATAATTATTTTTGGCTTTATCTCCTAGTGAACCATAAGAAGTTCTTTTAGACTTGGTGCAAGCATCTTTGATATGAACATCAGAAATTTTAGTTGTAGATGCTTTCACAAATGTTGGTTTGCTAGGTGCAATGTTGGTTGAGCCATTGAATCCTAATCCATATTTCAAGGAAGGTGATCTTTGATTATTAATTAATGTGTTCAATGCTTCCTTTCCTTTATGAAATCTAGAAATTGATTCTTTTAGTTCTTTTAGTTCATGCTTCAATGCCTCATTCTCTTTAATCACCTTTTCTAAGTCATGTGAGCTTTTATTTAATTCTCCTATTGTATTCATTAAGTGTTCATTTGAGGTTTTCAATTCTAAGGTAGAGTTCTTTAAGCATATAAAATCCTTTTCTAACTTAGAGTTTTTCTCTTTATAGAGCATCATTTTAGAGAAATATTTTTCTATTTTAGAATTCATGTGCTCAATCAAGTCACTACCATCTATATCATTTATATCATCATGTGCTACAAGATCAAAGGATTGAGTACTTACCTCATTGGAGTCATCTTCAATAGCCATGAGACAAAGATTTGCAATTCCTTCTTCTTCTTCTTCTTCACTTGAGGAAGAGTCATCCCATGTGGCTTTGAGAGACTTTTTCTTTTCTTTATCCCATTTCCTTTTGTTCTTTAATTTGTAGCAATCCGACTTGATGTGACCAGTTTTTCCACATTCATAGCACTTTACCTCATTTTTCTTTTCTTTATCTTTGAAGGAGAATTTAGGAGGTGTACCTTTGTTTGCTTGTAATCTTTTCTTCCTTTTCCATTCAATCATTCTTTTTGAGAACATAGCCATTTCATCTTCATCATCAGTATCTTCATTGCTTGAGCTCTCAGCTTCTTTGATTGCTTTGAGTGCAATTGGTTTTCTCTTTTCTTTCTCACCTTGATCTTCTTCTTTTTCACTGTGCAGCTCAAAAGTGAGTAATTTACCAACTAGCTCGTCGGTTCTTAATGTGCTGAGATCATGAGCTTCTTCTATGGATGATACTTTGGATTCAAAGTTCTTTCTAGCTCTTAGGGCTCTCAAGATTTTACTGTTTACATCACCTTGATCATATACCTTGCCATACTTCTTTAGTTCATTGACAATTGCAAGTAAGCGATTAGTCATGTCGGTGACATTTTCATTTGGTTTCATCTTGAATAGCTCATACTCATGAACATGCATTTGTTTCTTGGTAAATCTTACCTGAGTTGTACCTTCATGGTAGTTTTCAAGTGTTTTCCAAATGCAATGTGCACAAGTTAAATGTTGAACTCTTCCACCTTCTTCTCTTGAAATGGAGTTCATCAAGATGGAAGCAGCTCTATTGTTCTTGAATCGATCTCTGATATTGCTAGTTGACCATTGAGCTTTGGGAAGTGGAACTTGAATACCGTCAACTTCATGAGTGGGAGATTTCCACTCATTTTCCACGAAATCCCATAGTTCAATCCCTTCACTATCTAGAAACAAATACATTTTGTGTTTCCAGTATGAGTAATCCGTTCCATCAAAGTAGGGTCTAAGAATAGAGTTAAGATTTCCATGAGAGCTTGATGAAGAAGAAGTTGCCATTGTGGATCAGATTTCACAATTAAGTTCAAGAAATCTCAGGGCTCTGATACCAATTGTTGTCCCAAGATGGCAACCAAGAGGGGGGGGGGGTGAATTGGTTTCCTCAAGAAATAATGACAATTTAAAAAACTCAACAAACAAGAAATGCGGAATAGAGAGTTGGTTGAGTAATGGAGGAAAGAAAGAACACACAAGATTTATAGTGGTTCGGATTTACTTCAATCCTACATCCACTTCCTTAACAACTTGTTAAGGTTCCACTAGTCTTTGAAGTTTTTACAAGCTCACTTCCAACTTTACAAGTGTTTTTCTTAGGCTCACACTTACAACCCAAACAAGAGTTTTACAAGGCTTACTCTCACAACCTAACAAGAGTTTTACAAGGCTTACTCTCACAACCTAACAAGAGTTTTACAAGGCTTACTCTCACAACCCAAGTGTTTCCCAAGCTTACACTCAAACTTATACAATGGTGTTTTCAATGCTAACACCTAACATTCATAACAATTCAAATACAAGTTTAAGTAAAAGAAAATTTGTTGCTTGGCTATGAAAATCTTTTCTCAATGTTGTCTCTCTATTGTTTTTTCATAGAAACTTTGTATTTATAGCCAATGTGGTCTTATTAGCCGTTATTGATGTTGAGAATAATGTCTTGGCAGATTAGACCTTCTTTACTTAAACTATCCGAAGCACTTCGCGGTCGCCCTTCATACAAGGATGGTCGCGCTCATGCTTCACGCGGTCGTCCTTTTAACAAGGGACGGTCGCTACTTTTGAAAAACTTCAACGGTCGAATTTTAGTGCTCTGCAGCTGGAATCTTGCCCATGATGTGTTTGTCGGACCGTTTCTTGCCCATGCTGTGTTTGTCGGGACGGTCGCGCCAAGCAGAGGTGCGGTCGCCCTTTTTGAATATTGAAGTGGGTTTACAACGGTCATGTCACGTGTCACTTTCTGACAGAGCAAAAGAGATGTTCGCCATAATTTGAATCTTCGCGGTCGCCCTTGGTAGCTTTTCGCGGTCAAACTCACGTTTTCGCGTCGAACTTCTGGACGCACCTGAGGACGCGAACACTACTGTCTCTTTGAGCAATTTCTTCTTGAATTGTTGGGCGGTCGCGATTCTGAATGGGGCGGTCGCTAAAGTGATAAGCGAGGTCGAGTTATTCACCGTTCTTGTCACCGCGAACCTTACTGTGATTGTAATGATTTAAGTTCCTTGAGTAGCGGTCGGGCAAGTATTTTGGACGGTCGCCATTCTGTAGGGGCGGTCGCGACTATGGTCGAACTTATGACCGCGAAACCTACTGTGACAAGGTTTCATTCTGTAATTGCATGGAGCGGTCGTATTTAGGTGAGGTGCGACCGCTATAATTGTTCTGTTCACCTTTAATTGAAGCAACCTAATCCTGCAATAAGATTTCTCAAACACAAGTTAAATAGATCATCCATTTGAGTTGTCAAGGGTCAAAATTAAGATCATTTGTCTAACATGATGAAAAAAATAACATATTAGAAAAGGAAATTAATAAATCATGATAAATGATGAAATAAATTTTTTTTATTATTTTTGCACTACATATTAGGTTGTAGAAATTTCCTATTTTTATGCATTAGGAAAATTCCAACAATCTTTTGGCAAACATCCTAAGTTCTCTAGCCCACCAGATTGAACTTGTAGCATTCTAACACTTTTATAAGGCCTGATGTTCTGATAATTTGTATGTGTATTTTTAGGGTAATTTTATTAGTTTTTTTTTTATTTTTCCTAAAATATTTGTTTAAGTTTGCTTGAAGGTCTTGTGTTTTAGGTTAAGGCATGAACATTTGCAAAATGGAGCTAAAGTGACAAAATTCACTTGTTGAAGCTAATTTGGAAGAAAGAATATTGAACACGGCCAAGATGTCTTTAAGCTTGGTCGTGTTCTTCATCAAGGAAAGTGAAAATTTTGACAGAATGTGATACACCCACTAGACTTAACCGTGTCACTAGCCGTATCACATGACATGGCCAGGACAAACATGAAGCTTGGCCATGTCTTTCATAAGAAAGAACTTAAAGATACAGAACTGGACATAGGGAGAAGACTTGGCCGTGTCACACCACACGGCCAAGACAAGAGATGACTTTGTCGTGTTCCACCTCAAGAAAATAAGAACCAAGAACATGCAGTGTTAGACACACCTAGCCATCTTGGCCATGTCTGATGAGAAGTTTAAGAGACACGACCAAGATAATCCAATCTTGGCCGTGTCTATGAGAGATTACTTTTTATTTTTAAAACATGTGTGGGACAAAGACAAATGGAATTTTTTCTGAAGTTAAAATGTGAGATGCTTGTTTTTGAAAAGGAAAGTTTTAAAAATTTAAAAAGAAGAAACAAATGGAAGTGAAATGTGTTGGTGTAAGGATGGAGAGCATATTTTAATTCAAAAAAATTTTAATGGGGACTCTTAAGCATGGGCAGAAGGTGCTTATCGAAGGGACATGAGAGATATATAGGCATGAACTTTGAGGAGCTAAAGGGAGTTTTTGGAGAGAGGAAGAAATAGAGGAGTTTTTAGAGTATCAAAAAGAAAATTAGTTTTAGGCAGATTTTCATTCATGGTTTTTCTGCTCAAGATTTATTTTGCAAAGCTTTTGAAGGAGGTTTGAGGATTCTTCATCAAACTTAAGCAAAGGTGGAGGGAGAACAAGAGAAGATCAACTCTAGTTATCTTCACACCGAATTTGTCTATTCCTTAAATTAGTTCAATTTTCAGAATTTAATTGTTAAATACATTAATATTTCAATAATTTTTTGTAATTTGAATTCTATTGAAGTAATTTTCTATATTGTTATGATGAGTAACTAGTTTGTTTATGCCTATGATTTGCAATAGATCTAATTGGATGTTTTAATTCAATAGTTTCCATTAAATAGCCTTTATGAATTGATTGCATTAAATTGAATGGTAGGTTAATAGATTGGCCATCTATTGATCTCTAGACATTGAGTACAAACTGAGAGGTAAAACTTGATATTGGAACTATGCATTCAACAACCCTAAGAATAAATTAGAAATATAAGTTCTAGGGTTTACTTAATTTGCAAGATTTAAAATAATTGATTTTTATTAATTCATGAATGTGAGAGCTAAAAAAATTGATAATTGCTAATTAAATATTAGGAAATTAAATTACAAGGTTATGTTAATGGATATTTAAGAATTAAACTTGATTAGATCGATTTGTAAATCTTAGGTGTTTTCTTGAATGCTTTACATTAATTCTTACACAATCCATTGTTTTTAACTTATTTTCAATTTAAATTTCTTCAACAATCTTCAATATTACTAATTCACTCTTTAATTCCTTTTTCTTTCATTTTAATCAAAGTATTACAAATAAACAACTCCCTTGTGAGATGACCTTGGGGCAATCACCGTTACTACAATAACCTCGTATACTTGCGAGAGTCGCTTTGTAGTAGTGTTAAGTAAAGCACAACACCTGATGCATGCAATATCATTAGCTTCCAATTGCCTCTTCATGTGAACACTTAAATTTCTATCAGTAGCTATCAAACAAGACATATCAGGATAAATGTAACGACCCCACCTGCACGGTCTTACGATAGCTGGTCTATTGTGCCTTTTCTCCCGTAGGTGGACCGTAGTCCCAAAAATCAACCCGGCAGGCTGCCACAGTACTGGACAGCCCTCGCGAGCCCTCCAGCAGGATTTGTTTATTTGGCTTCCAAAGGAGTCACCTCCCCAGATCGAACACCTGACCTCTCCCTTAAGAGAGCCCGTGAGCACAATCTAGTACCATTTATACCAGTGGTAGAAATAGTACTGGATTGTGCTCGCTGGCTCTCTTAAGGGAGAGGTCAGGTGTTCAATCCGAGGAGGCAACTCCTTTTGGAGCCAAATAAACAAATCCTATTGGAGGGTAGTCCAGTACTGTGGTGGCTTGCTGGGTTGAGGGCTGGGACTACGGTCCATCTACGGGAGAAAAGGCCCAATAGACCAGCTGTCGTAAGACCATGCAGGTGGGGTCGTTACAGTTAAAAAGCAAATGTAACACCCTTATACCCTATATACGTACAATACATATTTCCAGTATATGTGTAGACCCTTAATTTTTGACCCAATCAGATCTAATATGTTTTATTTAGCCCAAAATGATTTTTGTTGTCTAATTGGCCCAAAATAATTTTAATTATGTAATTTTTACCTTAGTATCTAATTTTTATTAATAAAAAATAAAAATAAACAAATTAAAATTAAAAATAAAAATAAAAATAAAATCGGAGTCGGAAAAAAAATCGGCAGCGAAAAGCAGTCGTGCGGGCCCGTGAGCGTTTTGCCCGCAGGAATTTCCTGCGGGCGGCACACCCGTAGGCCCAGCACTTCACCTGCAGGCCTGCGGGCGTTTCACCTGCAGGAATTTCCTGCGGGCGAGTTATTTCGCCCGCAGGAAATTCCTGCGGGCGACACACCCACTGGCCCAAAATTGGCCCGCTGCCGCAGTTTTCGCCAGCGCAAAATTTTTCAACGCAATTTTTTTTTGAAAACTAATCCAATTAGGTTTTAATTTCTTTTTTTATTAATATTACTTACCTTAATTAATTAGGAATAAATAACCTTAAACCACTATAAATAAGGACCAAAGGCATTGAAAATAAGGGTGGCCGAGAGTGAACAAATCCAAGGGGAGTTTGGAAAGTTTGAAACCAAATCAAGGAAGGAAAAGAAGAAATTGAATTTAAATCTTTTCTGGAACAGCAGCATCACGGGGGGAGGGGATTTCAAAGGCTTGTCTTTGGAGCTAGTTCATCCAAGAAGAATTGTTTTTGGAGCAACTTACAAAAGAAGGTATGAAATTCTAAATTCTAATTTTTTACACAGTAGCTAAACTAGGGTTTTTGTGTTTTTCAAAAGTTAAAATCTTAGAACTTTAATTTAGTTTTCCAAAGTTAAAACACTAAAACATGATCTTCTTTTCTAAAAAGACTTAAAATTGTTATCTTTTCTTCTTAAAAATCTTAAAACTCTAATTGAACATATTTTTCAACAAAACCAAAACCAAATTATGTTTCTATTAAAATATTAAAGTAGGTTCTATTTCATTCAAAAAGCCTTAAAAAACATCTTTTCTACTTATAAAAACTTCAATCCGTTTGTTTAAATTCATAAAACTTCATAAAATTATCAAATTGATTTCTAAAACCCTAATTCAAATCTTTTACCCGTGACCTAAATTCTAAAACCCTAAAATTCAAAATTCAACTTTTAAACCTAAAATAATGAACCCTAATCCTTTTAAAACCTTAAACCATAATTTTTTATGAACCCTAATCCTTTTAAAACATTAAAAAACATAAAAACATAAAAACTCAAAAATTACACAGTAGCTTAAAGTTCAATAAACCAAAAATCACAAATTAAAGAATTTTAAAGTATTTAAAACTCTAGTTTCATGATTTCATCATTCAAACCTTAATTTGTTTAATCAAAGAGTCTTACCAATCTTTTAAAACATAAAACCCTAATTTATTTTAATTCCATAAAAAGTCACAGTAGCTTAATTTTAGAAATTTCCAAAACCTTAACACATGAGATAAAGAATCTTAAATGGAAATAGAAGCTAAAATTTGGACTTTTTATTTACTTTATTCAATTCTATATTTGATTATGTTTTAATTTATTTTATATGCTTTAATTTATTTAAGTTCAATACTTAGTTTATTTTATATATCATGGTTGGATGTTTACTTTTTATTTAAATACCTTTGATGAATGATTTATTTATTATGAATGGCTATTTACTTTTATCAATCAATTTAGGTTTCCAAAAGTTGTAAGAGGTATGTTTCCACTTGATGGGTACCTCACTAGTTAAACATCATGAAATTTAATTTTCTTTTCTATTTTAGAACCTATGTAAAGGGCATTTTTCTACTTTTGGTGGATGTCCTATTTAGGCATGTGATGTAAGGATATGTTTCCATCCTTGGATGGGTGTCCATTTATTTACTTTGTTTGGACATTGCTTTGATTTTAATATAATGATGCTTTCTTTTAATTATTGTGTGTAACATGGATAATGTTATTATACTTAAGAATTTTATAATATTAAGACCCGTAAAGGAGGCCGGTTCCAATGAACCGGGCGTTGTGGGGGTGCTGGGCTATTTCTCACCTTCCCCACACGTACCCAACTTTTCGAACCCATTAAAGGGTTGGGGATTCCTTAGGAATCGAGTCATCCACCCCTTTCTTTTTCTCGGCCCGTCTGGGTGGCTACTCCATTTTCTCCGGACTTAGGTCCGTGTTCTCTAAGGCCCCGAGCCTAAATAATGCAGAAGTCGCAAGAACTATTCCACCGGGAGTGGGGGCGAAAATCCCCGCTCACAGTGGTGACTCCACTGGGGATAAGAGAAGTTGATTCCATTGGTCTTTATATTATTCTATTCTTTCTTATAATGATATTATCAATTGCATCATATTAGTTTGCATCGTGTGCGTGAGTTAGGACGCCCGTGTTACCCGTGTTGTGTTATGTAAGGGATACCATACTTTCACTCAAGGTATGGAGATCGAGCATGGCATAACCACTCATAGCCTCGTACCATTTGGTATATACTTGATATGGGAACCTAAGCCTTTTAACCCAAAGACTAAAGCTCATGTAATTGGCCTAGTTACTTTCCTCAGGTTTTACCCCAAATGCATGTTGTTTGACTATGGTTGATTTATCTTGGCTTAAATCATGGCTTATTTGGTTTGTTCTTTTTCTAATATGACCTAAGTATATTGTAAGCTCAAAATAAATTTTTCTTTAAAATCCAAAAGACCAAAGCTATTTTTCAAAACTTTTCAAAATGGTCTTTGGACATAAGACTTTTCTAAAAACAAATCAAAAATTCTTTGGCCCATGGCCCAAATACTAAGCCCAAAATCCATTTTTCTAAAATCTTTTATAATGGGCTTAGAAACAAAACTATTTTCACCCAACATTTTCTTACAAAGAGCTTGCAAAAATATTTAAGTCAATTATGAAATACCAAAAATCAATTGCGGACCTAGTTTACACTAAGAATAAATTAACCATGGGCTTGTTTTTGGCATGAATCATTAGTTACCTTTTTCAAGTGAGAAATCTATTTATAATAAACCTCTTAATTTCGTTTTAATCCAGCATAGCATAAAACCTACTTTAGTTGGATAAATGGATTAAAACCTAATTAATGAGAATTATCATGGATTGATTTCCATTTTCGAAAATACAACTATTGGTTGAAACATCCGAGGGAATTATTCGAAAGCAAGATACCCCATGTTGGTATTTTGTTAACCATATAGCTAGGAAAAGAGACTCGCCATTCATGTATGGATGTTATAAGGTTGGAAGGAACGTCCTATTTTTATCTGTTGATTGTTTGTGCATACATGCATACATTTGCATCTCATATCATTGATCCTCTCTGGCTCACAGCCCTGGATTACGAAAGTTCAAAAGCTTATGACAATCCGACTTACGCTAGAGATTAAGTGTCTAGCAATGACTCAATCAATTGCTCACCAAAAACAATGGAACCTGAACAAATCCAAAGAATGGTGGATGAGGCCCTCAACGCCAAGATGGAAGAAATAAAAGTGGCCATGGTTGAGACCATAAAGAATCAACTAGCCGCAATTTTAGAAAACAATGTCGAAGCATCTGCTAGCACCAAGAAAGTCAAGGGGAAGGCTAAAATTGATGAAGTAGCTTTTAATGATGAAAGGGTAATCATTGATGATGATGATGATTGGGCTCAATACTACCAAGAGGTTCAAGAAAAGAAGAAAGAACCGAAGACTATTGAGAAGGGAACTATTGAAAAGACCGAGACATCCGATGTTGAAAAGATGATTGCTGATTTAGAAAAGAAATTTGAGAAGAAGCTGAAAACCGAAGAGAAGTCTGAGATCAACAAACTATTTGAACAAGATGAAGAGGTCCCTTATAAATTCAACATGCCATCCTTTGCTAAGTACAATGGCACCGGAAATCCTCATCTCCATGTGAAGTAGTATATCACTGCCATGCAGTCTGCTCGAGCTACTAAGGCTTAAACCCTAAGGTACTTCATGCTCTCATTGGACCCTATTGTCCAAAATTGGTTCAATACCTTAGATGATGGAACACAAAAGAGTTGGGATCTACTTTACAAAGCCTTCATCCAACAATACGGATATAATGTTGAGTTAGAAGTTACTTTAATAGAAGTGGAGTCTATTAGACAAAGGCCAAATGAGAATTTTGGTGACTATGTGAAGTGATGGAGAAACAAGGCCGCTTTACTCAAGAAGAGGCCCGATGAATCCGATCAAATAAGGATGATTGTGAGAGGGGTGTTACCTAATCTTCGTGAGAGATGTCCCATACACTCATCCGTGATTTCAAAGATCTTCTCCAAGCTGGTCTGCAAATTGAAGAGTGGGAAAGGGAGAAGAATCGCTTTTCAATAAGAAGGAATGAGAAAGGGAACAACCAGTCTAACAATCAAAGCACACAAAAAGAAGTTAATGTTAATGTAACCAGTCAAGCAAATAGAAGGCAGCTTTCAGATCTGGGGAAGCCTTTGTCTTAGGTCTTCGATAAGCTACAAAAGAAAGGGTTGTTACAACCATTGGCTCCTCGACCTTTACCTAGTCCATTACCCCCAAAATTTGATACTAAGGCTTTTTGTCAATTTCATCAGACTCAAGGACATGAGACTAATAGGTGTACCCGATTAAGGCATGAGATCCAAGATTTAATTGATAGTGGCAAGCTACCCAAGCCGGATAAGCCCAATACCAAAGACAACTCTTTGCCTAAATTTGGAAGAGTGTCGCCACCAGCAACCTTTATGGTGGGAAAAGGATTGGAAGAAGATTTTGTTTTATCCTCTTTTCAAGATGAGAATGTTGAAGATGTGAAAGGAAAAGAAGCCTAACTCAATGAACTTTCCTTAGCTTGAATGTTGCTTTTCAATCTTACTTTATTTAATATTTTGGAACTATTGTGTTTTTCAAATTTAAAGTTGTTTGAATAAATTACTTTCATCAAAATTTTTGTTGGTCTTTGTTAATTTTGGTGCTTGACCAATGAGGAATCTAGCTTGATAATTCATGAATTAATATATTTATGCATCATGACTTGAATGACTTTACTAGGTGAGGGAATGGCTCTATAGCATTGAGTTGTGTATGCTTACTTAGAGAGGGCTCCTGCATAATTACCTTTGTCTAGGTCCTAGTCAGTCTTAGAACATGCTTTGACAAACTTTTGAGGCGAAATTGAACTCTGCTTATTTAAGAGAGAAATGATCTAGGAATTGTTTGGTTAGCCAACAACTAGTATCCACCCAATTAAATATCAATCCCTAGTTGTTCCTTTGAGCCTTCATAAAATTTTAGCTTTCTTTTTATTGGCTTACAAACCCCAATAACCTACCCTGAGCTGTTGTGATACTTTTGACAAGTCTTATGATTACAAAGATGAATAGGCAAGAAGATCAAAGAAAGCAATGATTAGTCAAGATCATGAGGATAGTTGAAGTTTCAAGACCATGAAGATAGTTGAAGTTCTCAAGACCATGAAGATAGTTAAAGTTCTCAAGATCATAAGGATAGTTGATGTTCTCAAAACCATAAGGGTAGTTGAAGTTTTCCTAATATCTCTAAAATATCAACATCAACATCAGAGTAACAAATGATTTATCCCTATTAAAGAAGATTTATTTTACTCCACTTATCCATTATTGGAAGCCCAAGTTAGTACAAACCAAGACAACTCTTTTTAGAGTTAAAAAAAACAAAAAAAGAGAAAAAAGAAGAAAACAAAAGAAAAACAAAAGAAAAAAAAAAGAGAAAAGGAAGAAAGATAAAATCTAAAAAGGTGGTTCAAAAAGCCAACTGAGTTCTCTTTTACCTAAGACAACAAAAGGCTTCCATTTTATGGATTGACTTGAATTGGTCCCAACACAACCAAAGATTCAATCAAAATCAAAGAAAAAGGAGGAAGACCATCCAGTTCTTGAAAGTTCTGTACTTGATAGTCCTACAAGAAAGAAGGACAAAATGATAAAAGAAAGGGAAGAGTAAGGAAAGAGAAAGAAAAGGGAAGAGTAAGAAAAATAAAGAGGAAAAAAGGGAAAAGAAGAAAAGAAATAGATTTGGGTCTTAAACTTTTTTGCAAGGGCAAAAACTGTCCTAATCAAGATCCAGATTAATGCCAAGAAGATAGAAGTAATTTGGAGTCTATAAAGATTGCTCCCAACTGTCTAAAGTTCCAACAAGAAATTTGTAGTGTGAGGGTTTGTCCATTGTGTCACACCAGCTCCTATCTCAAAAAGGCCTTCACTTAAACCTGTGTTCCTTATAGACCCCATTTCAAGCCTATCAAAGACCTGTTGATCTCTCTTGGTAGGTAGAGTCTATTAGTAGAGATAGTTTGGATAAGCATGCATATGAGATAGACAATATTTAAACTCAAATGAGACCTTTGGCCAAGCAATGTGTATGTGCCTATCTGAAGTGCAACAGTTCTTGCTTAAATAGAAATGATTCCCGAGTTTAGTACGGTAACTAGGGTTGTCATGTTATAGATATATTAATTTGGAAAAATCAAGTTCTGAGGCACATTGACATCGATTTGGCAAAGCCAACATTTGATTTCAAAATCAAAATTCAAAAAAAAAATTAAAAAAAAGAGTGTTTTGTCATACAAAGCCTTCAAGTTAAGGGAAGTATGTTGAATTGATTATTGGCAAGGTCATGAAGAAAGTACCAACTGACAAGTTGAAACATAGTTTAAAATGGATACATCCCTGACTCTGCTGCTTAGGGTCTCCACCAATCATATTTTCAACATCTTGAAGATAAAAGCCAAATGCAAACCTTTTGATCATTTCAATGTGAGACTTGAATGAGCGTCAAAAAGGAACCAATGAGAACACTTCTGCTAATCACCTCGGTCTGTGAGTTGATAGAACGACTGTAAGTATTATTCATGCATATCATGCATACATGAGCATATTACATCGCACTTTCTTATCTTAATGAATAGCAAACACCCTACGAATTAAAGAATCAAAAGAAGATATTGAATCAAGGGGGCATGGAAAGCCTATTCGCTTATGGAAGCCCCAGTCACTTTGCAAAGAGAAGAAATGCGTGCTTATGCAAAGAACTAGACAAGAAAAACATCAATCAAAGCTTGCATGAAAGAAAAAAATCCTTGGGGAGGGGGGGCAAGGAGAGGATATAAGATCCAATCAAAATTGGAGAAAAAAGGAAAATAAGTTGCAAGGGAAAAGTGGTTAAAGTGCAAAAACTCCCTTGGAAGATCAAAATAAGGAAAACACGGATCAAGCAAGACATGGCCAAGCCAAATCAAGCTTGGCCGTATCACCTCAAAGGAAATCTTGGCAGAACATGACACGGGCAGGAGACACGGCCAAGCCACTGGTCGTGTCTCACCTAAAGGGCAAAGCCAAGAAAGACCAAGCAAAGAGAGAAGGGAAGTAGTAGGTGACACTGGCAGGTGACACGGCCAAGCCACTGGCTGTGTCACATGACACGGCAATAAGCTTGGCCGTGTCCCATCCTAAGCCAAGAATAAAGAAGAACCAAAGAAAAAACACAGAAGCTGACACACCCAGGGGACACGACCAAGCCACTGGCCGTGTCACTCCCATCTTTAAAGAACAAAGAAGACTCGATCTCAAAGGATGAAGATCCATTTTCAAGAGTGAAGACCCGATCTCAAAGGATGAAGATCCATTTTCAAGGGTAAAGACCCGATCTCAAAGGATGAAGATCCATTTTCAAGGATGAAGGCTCGATCTCAAAGGATGAAGATCCATCTTCAAGGGTGAAGACCCGATCTCAAAGGATGAAGATCCATTTTCAAGGGTGAAGACCCGATCTCAAAGGATGAAGATCAATTTTCAAGGGTGAAGACCTGATCTCAAAGGATGAAGATCTATTTTCAAGGGTGAAGACCCGATCTCAAAAGATGAAGATCCATTTTCAAGGGTGAAGACCCGATCTCAAAAGATGAAGATCCATTTTCAAGGGTGAAGACCCGATCTCAAAGGATGAAGATCCATTTTCAAGGGTGAAGACCCGATCTCAAAGGATGAAGATCCATTTTCAAGGGTGAAGACTCAATCTCAAAGGATGAAGATCCATTTTTAAGGGTGAAGACCCGATCTCAAAGGATGAAGATCCATTTTGATGGTGAAGAATCACAATGCATAAAACAGCCGGAGCAGTCAGACTTCTCAAAAGATAAAAGGTCAGTCAAACTCAATCTCGGGTCCAAGCACCCATTCTCGGGTCCAAGTACCCATTCTCGGGTCCAAGTACCCAAATCAAATCAATCTCAAGTTCAAGTATCCAATTTCGGGTCCAAGTACCCAAATTAAATCAATCTCGGGTTAAAGTACCCAAATCAAATCAATCTCGGGTCCAAGTACCCAATACTGGGTCTAAAACCCAAAGTTTCCTTAGGTTTAGAACCTAGAATTATTCTTGAGTCTAGAACTCGAACCGGGTCCAGAACCTAGATTTTCCTTAGGTCCAGAACCTAGAATTATCCTTGAGTCCAGAACTCGAACCGGGTCTAGAACCCAAATTTTCCTTACGTCCAGAACCTAGACTTTTTCTCGAGTCCAGAACCCAAATTTTTCTTAGGTCTAGAACCTAGAATTATTCTTGAGTCCATAACTCGAACCGGGTCCAGAACCCAAATTTTCCTTAGGTCCAGAACCTAGAATTATCCTTGAGTCCAGAACTCGAACTGGGTCCAGAACCCAAATTTTCCTTAGGTCCAGAACCTAGAATTTTTCCATGAGTCCAGAACTCAAATTGGGTCCAAGTACCCAAAACAAGTCGCCATCTCAAAAAATTAAGTCTTTTTGCTTTTCACTCTTTTTCACTAAGGTTTCAGATCATTCAAGCAGGGGGCAAATTGTAGACCCTTAATTTTTGACCCAATCCGATCTAATATGTTTTATTTAGCCCAAAATGATTTTTGTTGTCTAATTGGTTTGAAATAATTTTAATTAAGTAATTTTTACCTTAGTATCTAATTTTTATTAATAAAAAATGAAAATAAACAAATAAAAATTAAAAAATAAAAATAAAAATAAAATCGGAGTCGAAAAGAAATTAGCAAGGAAAAGCAGTCGTGCGGGCCAGTGGGCATTTTGCCCGCAGGAATTTCCTGCGGGCGGCATGCCCATAAGGCCAGCACTTCACCCGCAGGCCTGCGGGCGAGTTATTTCACCCGCAAGAAATTCCTGCAGGCGACACACCCACTGGCCCAAAATTGGCCCGCTGCCGCAGTTTTCGCCAGCGCAAAATTTTTCAACGCAAAATTTTTTTTGAAACCTAATCCAATTAGGTTTTAATTTCTTTTTTTATTAATATTACTTACATTAATTAATTAGGAATAAATAACCTTAAACCACTATAAATAAGGACCAAAGGCATTGAAAATAAGGGTGGCCGAGAGTGAACAAATCCAAGGGGAGTTTGGAAAGTTTGAAACCAAATCAAGGAAGGAAAAGAAGAAATTGAATTTAAATCGTTTCTGGAACAGCAGCATCACGGGGGGAGAGGATTTCAAAGGCTTGTCTTTGGAGCTAGTTCATCCAAGAAGAATTGTTTTTGGAGCAACTTACAAAAGAAGGTATGAAATTCTAAATTCTAATTTTTTACACAGTAGCTAAACTAGGGTTTTTGTGTTTTTCAAAAGTTAAAATCTTAGAACTTTAATTTAGTTTTCCAAAGTTAAAACACTAAAACGTGACCTTCTTTTCTAAAAAGACTTAAAATTGTTATCTTTTCTTCTTAAAAATCTTAAAACTCTAATTGAACATATTTTTCAACAAAACCAAAATCAAATTCTGTTTCTATTAAAATATTAAAGTAGGTTCTATTTCATTCAAAAAGCCTTAAAAAACATCTTTTCTACTTATAAAAACTTCAATCCGTTTGTTTAAATTCATAAAACTTCATAAAATTATCAAATTGATTTCTAAAACCCTAATTCAAATCTTTTACCTGTGACCTAAATTCTAAAACCCTAAAATTCAAAATTTAACTTTTAAACCTAAAATAATGAACCCTAATCCTTTTAAAACCTTAAACCATAATTTTTATGAACCCTAATCCTTTTAAAACATTAAAAAACATAAAAACATAAAAACTCAAAAATTACACAGTAGCTTAACTTTTGGTGGGTGTCCTATTTAGGCCTGTGATGTAAGGACATGTTTCCATCCTTGGATGGGTGTCCATTTATTTACTTTGTTTGGACATTGCTTTGATTTTAATATAATGATGCTTTCTTTTAATTATTGTGTGTAATATGGATAATGTTATTATACTTAAGAATTTTATAATATTAAGATCTGTAAAGGAGGCCGGTTCCAATGAACCGGGCGTTGTGGGGGTGCTGGGCCATTTCTCAGCTTCCCCACACGTACCCAACTTTCTGAACCCATTAAGGGGTTGGGGATTCCTTAGGAATCGAGTCATCCACCCCTTTCTTTTTCCAGGCCTGTCCGAGTGGTGATTCCATTTTTTTAGGACTTAGGTCCGTGTTCTCTAAGGCCCCGACCCTAAATAGTGCCAAAGTCGCAAGAACCATTCCACCGGGAGTGTGGGCGAAAATCCCTCTCACAATATGTAAAATACGCATATACGGTACAAGAATGTCACAGACCGGTTTAATAAAAATTTTTCACATTTCCAATTTAAAATTTTAAATTCTAAATATATAAAAATTAAATAGAATTTAAATATTCTTTACTATTTATAAGAACCCAAAATAAATAATATATATATATAAATCTCTAGCAGAAATTTGCCAGAGTTTTATCTGTAATTTGGATATCCGAAAATTTATCAAAACACAACCTGCAAAAAAAGAAAATACTCCCAAATAATTTCAAATCACTATCTCAACCATACTTCTCAATTTCACCAAGTTTCTCAAAACTTTATACATATAGATATTTATAATTTTAAACATACTTACTTTCCCATTTCAAATACATTGACCCAAACATTCTTTATAGTATACAATACGTAAAATCCAAAACATAATATATTATGCATAAAACTCAAAAATGTACAATGACATAAAAATATATACATGCTGCTGGCAGTGTTTCTGACCTCGATAGCAACTCAACAAGCTCAACTACAAGTCTAGACCCGACCTGGTCTAGAAGAACTCTCTGGCTCAGCTGGGTCTACCCTGTCACCTGCGCGATGGAAACAATCGCGCTAAGCCGAAGCCTAGTGGTACAAACTTTGATAATAACAATAAAACTCAATGCAATGCCAATGCATAATGCATATAGATGTGACACCAATCCACTTTCTTATATTTTTCAAATATTTCATAAGTCATAATTCACATTAAAACAAAGACAAGCATGGGCCCAAAAAGGATCTAATATGCTATTCAAATTTCAGAGTTACTGCTTTGGTCCATAATGACACCATGTGTCTAGCCCCGTAGGCAATATATATATCCATGGATAATGTAACAGCCCCAGTCTCTTGGACCTCAACCCGGCTAGACCCTTAGGCCCTAGTATCTTGGTCCTCAACCCGGCTAGGCTGCTACAGTTTTTGAGGCTTACGACCAGTCTTTTCACCCTAAAAACATAATATTTATCAGCTGGCCTGGCTTACGACCCAGTCTTTTCACCATTCCAGCATATAGCCCGTAGGCAATCATAGGCATGCCGCCAAACCCAGAACTCTGAAAATTGAATAACATATTAGGCACACAATTTATTTATATTTCTTATTATTAATCTCTTTCTCATTTTCACATATTCAATCTAGGCACATTGCCTTATTTTCACATTTTTTTCTCACTTTTCTCATTTTTCACATCTTTCTCATTTTTCTCACTTTTCTCATTTTTATCAAATATCAATTCATTTCATTATTACACATATCTCATTTTTGCATTCACAACACATTACCCAATTACTTTGGGTATTTTCACATAATATGCATATTTCACATGTTACGCAAATTAACCATTATCAATGGCTTTTCACAATGCATTTAATACATATATGACATTAAAAATGTCATAGCACATTATTCATACACAATCAATGAACCAAGTAGCTTAACACATTTTTCAACCAAAATGTGTTAAGTCCAAATGTTATGCAAATATAAACATTATATTCAAAGTTTGTACATACCTCCACTAGCAACCCAAAGCAAGCTAAAATCAACCTTTAATCCAATCTTTCTAACTTGCCCTTCACCACTTGGAAGAAGCAAATCAACCTCCCTCAATGCCTAAACCAAATGTGATAGCAAATAATCATTTAGTATCACATTTAATGGCATTTCCAACATTAAACCATAATTACACATCACTCCTACAAATTTCCAAAAATTTAGCCTTTCCTTACTTCAACATTAGAATTCCATTCAACTATAATTAAATTAGTGTTTTAAGTTTATTTATATTATTAAAAACATATTTTAATACATTTAAATCATTTACATTATAAAAATACACTCTTATACACAAAATCTCAAAAATGGCATAACCTTCCCCCATTGAAGGTTTTCCATTCCAACACAATCCATTACTCATTCCAAGCTTATTTCATCACTTTTAATACTAAACAACATGCTTAAACAAATAAAATCACATAATTCAACCACTTTGGAAAATCACTTTTCCAAAACCCTAAATCTCCACTTCCATTCTCAAACTCCAACCCAACACCACCAAATACAATATTTGACTTTAAAATACTTGTTTATGAATCAAAACAACTCATTTGGAATCAATTTGCACAATTAAAGTTCATGTTTTCAAAACTCTAAAAATCCATAACCCTAAATTCTCTCTCTTCGCCATTCTTTAACAAAACTCCATCATCTCTTCAATCTAACCTTATAATCATTGTTAACTACCCAAAATAAGATCATACACACCAATTCCAATAATTATAACATACTACATAAAAATCTCAAAACTCACATAATCTCATCTTCCATGGAATTCAAAGAAAAGAGATGGAAACTTACTATTTTTGGTGGAAATCACCAAAAATCCACTTGAAACTTGTTAATTCCTTCAATTTATGGAGTATGGAAGAAGCAAAATCCTTGGTCTTCAAACTCCCATGGAAGCCACGTTCTTGAAGAAGAAGAAGAAGAAAATGAAGACTTTTATATTCTTTTTCCTTTCATCTTTTTTTTAACCACATATATATATATATATTAAAATAATTTAATTATTTAATTATTTTTTTAATAAATTAAAAGTCCTAATTTCCCTCTTCTATTCAAAAATAATTTGTTTTTGAATTATTTTATTAATTTTGAATTTATAAGATTTAATTACCAAAATACCCTTTTCTTTTAAAAAGTGTTGACTTTTATATGTTATGTATATTTTGCATATATCACATATATATATATATATTCCATTTTTCATTTAAAATCCCTTTATTTTTCATTTAAAACCATTAATTTAATTTATCCTTTTAAATTATAATTTATTTTATCCAATTTTTCAAAAATTAGAAATTTTAAAAAATTTTAGGATGTTACAATTCTCTCCCCCTAAAACAAATTTCATCCTCGAAATTACCTATCCTCAAGTCCGGAACAAATGGAAAAACTAACTCTGCATCACCTGCTCACTTTCCCATGTTTCCTCCTCAGTGGCATGATTCCTTCAAAGGACTTTCACAAGTGGCACCCTCTTATTCCTCAATTCTTTAACCTCTCGTGTCAAAATCGCCACTGGTTCTTCCTCATAAGTCAGATCTGGACTCACCTCAATGGACTCCACTGACAAGATATGAGATGGGTCAAACCTATATCTCCGAAGCATCGAGACATGGAAAACATTATGTATTCGATCCAACTCAGGCGACAAAGCTAGTCTATAAGCCACTAGACCAACTCTCTCCAACACCTCATATGGTCCTATGAAATGAGGACTCAACTTTCCTTTGCGGCCAAATCTCAAAGTCTTCTTCCATGGAGACACCTTCAGAAACACTTTATCTCCCACACTGAACTCTATGTCTCTTCTCTTCAAATCTGAATAAGATTTATGTCGAACTGAAGCTACTTTCAAACGACCCCGAATCACCTTCACTTTCTCCTCTGTTTCCTTAATCAAATCGGTACCAACTAGTTTACCTTCTCCAACTTCATCCCAACACAAAGGTGTCCTGCATCTCCTACCATATAAAGCCTCATAAGGAGTCATCCCAATACTTGACTAATGACTATTATTATAAGCAAACTCAATTAATGGCAAAAATCTATCCCAATTCCCAGTAAAATAAATGATACAGCTCCTCAACATATCCTCCAGAATTTGTATCACTCTCTCTGACTGTCCATCTGTCTGAGGATGGAAAGCAGTACTAAAATGCAATCGAGAACCAAAAGCATCATGGAAACTCTTCAAAAACCTCGAAGTAAACTGGGGATCTCGATCCGACACCAAAGAAACTAGGACTCCATGCAACCTGACTATCTCGTTGATATACAGCTCAGCCAACCTCTCAAAATCCATCCGAACTGGAAGAAAATGAGCTGTCTTCATCATTCGATCAACTATCACCCAGATTGCATCATGCTTCTTCTGGGTCAAAGGCAGTCCAGTCACAAAATCCATTGTCATTCGCTCCCATTTCACTATGGCATTGATAGAGGTTGGAGCAACCCTGAAGGAACTTGGTGCTCAGCCTTCACTTTCTGGCAAGTGAGACATCTGGATACAAACTCTGCTATGTCCCTTTTCATACCTGACCACCAATAATGTCGCTTCAAGTCTTGATACATCTTAGTACTCCCAGGTTGCATAGCAAAAAATGACTGATGTGCTTTTTCTAATATCATTCTTTTCAATTCTGCATCATCAGCAATACACAATCTATCTCTATACCATAGACTGCCATCATCCCTCACATAAAAGTCCCGTCTCTCCCCCTTCTGACAAACCAGCACAATATTTTGAATTCTCTCATCTGCTAATTGAGCCTCCCTAATATGATCCAACAAGACTGGCCTCAACTGCAACTGAGCCATCAGAGCACCATCATCAGAAGATTCAAATCTAGCGTGCAACGCTCTCAACTCAACAAGCAATGAGAGTGAATAAGCAGTCAAACTTGCCAAAGATTTTCGACTCAAGGCATCAGCAACAACATTTGCCTTACCAGGATGATAATCAATCAAACAGTCATAGTCTTTAATAAACTCTAACCACCATCTCTGCCCAAGATTCAGCTCTCTTTGAACACCCAGGTATTTCAAACTTTTGTGATCTGTATAAATGAAACACTTCTCCCCATAAAGATAATGTCACCAAATCTTCAAAGCAAAAACTATGGCTGCCATCTCCAAATCATGCGTCGGATAATTCAGCTCATGCGGTTTCAACTGTCGAGAGGCATAAGCAATGACTCTACCCTCCTGCATCAGAACACAACCTAACCCACTATGTGAAGCATCACTGCATATCACATATGGTTTACCTTCCATAGGCAGGGTAAGGACAGTGTGAGTGGGGATTTTTGCCCCCACTCCTGGTGGAATGGTTCTTGTGACTTCGGCACTGTTTAGGCTTGGGGCCTTAGAGAACACGGACCTAAGTCCGAAGAAAATGGAGTCGCCACCCGGACAGGCCGAGAAAAAGAAAGGGGTGGATGACTCAATTCCTAAGGAATCCCCAACCCCCTTATGGGTTTAGAAAGTTGGGTACATGTGGGGAAGGTGAGAAATGGCCCAGCACCCCCACAACGCCCGGTTCATTGGAACCGACTTCCTTTACAGGTCTTAATATTATAAAATTCTTAAATATAACAACATTATCCATATTACACACAATAATTAAAAGAAAGCATTAATATATTAAAATCAAAGCAAGGTCCAAGTAAAACAAATAAATGGACACCCATCCAAGAATGGAAACATGTCCTTACATCACAAGCTTAAACAGGACACCCACTGAAAGGTAGAAACAAGTCCTTTACATAGGTTCTAAAATAGAAAAGCGAATTAAATTACATGATATTTAACTAATGAGGTACCCACCAAGTGAAAACATACCTCTTACAACATTTGAAAATCTAAATTAATTGATAAGAATAAATAATCATTCATAATAAATAAATCATTCATCAAAGGTACCAAATATCAACAAAAAGTAAACATCCATCCATGATAAATAAAATAATCCAAGCATTGAATTTAAAATAATTAAAGCATATAAAATAAATCAACACATAATCAAATATGGATTTGAATAAAGCAAATAAAAGTTCAATTATAGCTACTGTGACTTTTTATGGAATTAAAATAGATTAGGGTTTTAGGAATTAAAAGGTTGGTAAGACTCTTTGATTAACTAAATTAATATTTGAATGGTGAAATCATGAAACTAGGGTTTTAGAAACTTTAAAATACTTTTGATTCATGGTTTTAAATGATGATTTTAAGCTACTGTGTAAAATTTAAAGTATTTACGTTTTTATGGTTTTTAATGTTTTAAAGGATTAGGGTTTAAAAAAATTAGGGTTTAAAGTTTTTAAAGGAGTTAGAGTTTAATATTTTAGGTTTGGAAGTTGAATTAGGGTTTTAGGAGCTTTGAATTGGAGTTTCGGGCGATGAATTGGCTTTTGGAATTGGCAAATCAATTTGATAATTTTATGAAGTTTTATGAATTTAAACAAACGGATTAAAGTTTTGTAAATAGAAAAGATGTTTTTTTCTGGTTTTTTGAAAGAAACAGAGCCTAGTTTAAACTTTTGAAGAAAAAAGAATCAAATTTTATTTTTGTTGAAAAATATGTTTATTTAAGGTTTTAAGATTTTGAAGAGGAAAAAATAACAATTTTAAGTCTTTTTGGAAAATAAAGTAACGTATTAGTGTTTTTAACTTTGGAAAAACTAAATTAAAGTTCTAAGGTTTTTGATTTAAAAAATAAAATTTCATAGATTATGCTACTGTGAAAAAAAAAACAAAAAGAATTTAACATACCTCCTTTTGTTGATTCTCCAAAAATAATTTTTCTTGGATGAACAAGAAAAAGACAATTGCTGCCTTTGAATTGCTTAAATCATATCCCTGTTGCTTCTTTTCCTTCACTGATTTGGTTTCAAATTTTCAAGTCTCTGTTGGATTTTCGACCTCTCCAAATTTCATTGTCTTTGGTCCTTATTTATAGTGGTTTGATGTGGTTTATTCCAAATTAGTCACGGCAAGTAATATTAATAAAAAAAACCAAAACCTAATTGAATTAGGTTTTAAAAAAATTTGCGTCCGAAAAATTGCCCTGCCGAAAAAAATTGCAGCAGGAAAAAATGCGCTGGCGAAAAAAATCTGCCGCAGGAAATTGCGGCAGTAGGCAGGCTGCGGGCGTTGCCCGCAGGAAATTCCTGCTGGCGAAATGCCCAGGGGCCAGCGTGATGATTTTTTTGTCTCCGATTTTTCCGACTCCTATTTTTATTTTTATTTTTTGACTTTTATTTGTTTATTTTTATTTTTTATTAATAAAACTTAGATACTAAAGCAAAAAAATTATTTAACAAAAATTATTTTGGATCAATTAGACAACAAAAATTATTTTGGACTAAATAAAACATATTGGACAAGATTGGGTCAAAAATTAAGGGTCTAGAGTTTGCCCCCTGCTTGAATGATCTGAAACTTTAGTGAAAGAGAGTGAAAAACAATAAGACTTAATTTTTGAGATGGTTGATGTTTTGGGTTCTGGATTCGGTTTGAGTTCTGGACTCAAGGATAAATTCTAAGTTCTAGACCTAAGGAAAATTTGGGTTCTGGACCCGGTTGAAGTTTTGGACTCAAGGATAATTCTAGGTTCTCAACCTAAGGAAAATTTGGGTTCTGGACCCGGTTCGAGTTCTGGACTCAAGGATAATTCTAGGTTCTCGACCTAAGAAAAATTTGGGTTCTGGACCCAGTTCGAGTTTTGGACTCAAGGATGATTCTAGGTTCTAGACCTAAGGAAAATTTGGGTTCTGGACCCGAGAGATTCGGATACTCGATCCTAAACTAGACTCGGATACTCGATCCTAAATTAGCTTTGGATACTCGATCCTAAACTGAATTGGGATACTCGATCCTAACTGGATTTGGACACTCGATCCTAAATTGGCTTTGGATACTCGATCCTAAACTGGATTGGGATACTCGATCCTAAATTAGGTTTGGATACTCGATCCTAAACTTGATTGGGATACTCGATCCTAAATTAGATTTGATTTGGATACTTGGACCCCAGATTGAATTTGATTTGGGTACTTGGACCCAAGATTAGATTTGATTTGGGTACTTGAACCCAAAATTTATTTTATTTGGGTACTTGGACCCGAGATTGATTGAATTTGGATACTTGGACCTAGGATTGGGTACTTGGACCCGAAATTGATTTTATTTGGGTACTTGGACTCGAGATTGGGTACTTGGACCTGAGATTGGGCACTTGGACCCAAGATTGGATTTGATTTGGGTACTCGGACCCGAGATTGGGTACTTGGACCCGAGATTGGGCACTTGGACCCAAGATTGGATTTGATTTGGGTACTTGGACCCAAGATTGGGTGCTTGGACCCGAGATTGAGTTTGACTGACCTTTTATCATTTGAGAAATCTGACTGCTCCGGTTATTCTATGCATTGTGGTTTTTCACCCTCAAAATGGATCTTCATCCTTTGAGATCGGGTCTTCATCCTTGAAAATGAATCTTCATCTTTTGACATCGGGTCTTTACCCTTAAAAAAATGGATCTTCATTCTTTGTGATCGGGTCTTCACCCTTGCGAATGGATCTTCATCCTATGAGATCAGGTCTTCACCCTTGCAAATGGATCTTCATCCTTGGAGATTTGATCTTTACCCTTGAAAAATGGATCTTCATCCTTTGAGATCGGGTCTTCACCCTTGCAAATGGATCTTCATCCTTTGAGATTGGGTCTTTATCCTTGAAACATTAGTCTTTATCCATTGGAGGTCGGGTCTTTACCCTGGCTTTAGCTCTTTTAGCTGGATTGGTCTTTTGTCTTTTGCATCTTCATTCTTTTGAGAGTTCTAATGTTTCATTCTTTTGTTCTTCCTTTTTGCAAAAATTCAGCTATCTTTAATTGGACCTTGTATCCTCTCCTTGCCCCGCCCAAGGATTTTTTCATTCATGCCAGCTTTGATTGATGTTTTTCTTGTCTAGTTCTTTGCATAAGTACGCATTTCTTCTTTTGCAAAATGACTGGGGCTTCCACAAGCAAATAGGCTCTCCATGCCCCCTTGATTTGATATCTTCTTTTTGATTCTTTACTTCGTAGGGTATTGATTTGAATTACCTGGTACGTTCCTAATTTCATAATAATTTACGCTATATGTATGCATGATTATTTATGCTCTTACCTTTTTCCTTCTTAGCTCACAGCAGATGCTCGTAGAACAGAAAAGGAAACTTCAAGAAGAGTTGGCTGCAAGTCGTCAGCAAGCTTCTCATTTTGAAAGTTTATATCATCAATCCGAACAAAATTTTCATAACTTTCGATTTCGGGGGATGAGGGATCCCGACGCTTCTTCATCAAGAGGCCCCTAAACTGATGAACATGAGATCCTTTCGTCTGCTTCTGATGAAGACCATGACAAATCGAAATTCCAAGGCAATAGGGATTTTAGTGCTTCTGCTTCGGATGATCCCGGGATGAGTAATTTGCCCCCTCCAACAAGCGATGACTTTTTCAAGTCTTTATTTGGTGACCTACCACCACCCTCTTAGTGATATATTGTAGCAATTGTAAAACATTGTACAATAATGAAAAATATACAATTTTCCTCTTTATTGTAAACCTTCTTTTCTTTTCTTTTTTCTTTTTTTTCTTTTTCTTCTTCTTTTTTTTCGATTTTTTTTTCATTATTTTCATTACTACGAAATCTTTTTTTTATTATTATATTTTTTGTTACAGTACATTAATTTACATCCACTTCTTTTGTTAAACCAAATCCAACGTGGTAAAGGAAATTGTCACCAATTCCTTTCCTTATGCCATATGGTCTTATCCTTCCCCATCACTTTTCCTTATCACCTTTGGAAAAGGTTTATTTTCTTCTATATAAATCACCTTGCATGCCATATTTTAATTCATAAACCAAAAATTTCCCTCTTTCAACGTGATGACCCTTTTAACAATTTTGGTTCTCCTTTATTCATCAACCATGACCGAGCACCATTTAAAGAAAATAAAAATTCTATTTAAGAATATGGATGCCACCCATTGGAAGCAAAATTCATGGTCAAAGCTTGATGTTTTAAAATGTTTTCAAAATGTCAAATTGGACCACTCCTTTTTACATGCCGTGGCTTCCTTTTGGGATATGGATTCTAGGGTATTTAGGATTAATGGCTTTGAAATATGTCCCTTGATTGAAGAATTTGAGGCCATCCTTGGACATCCAAATAATCAACAAATGGCGTTACCCACATTGATTTCCAAAATTCAACAGAAGATGCAGATGTTATTTCAAATTTCAAAAGCCGAAGTTCTTCGGTTGATGAGAGGTAAAAAAATTCTACTTGCTCCTTTGATTGACTTTTGTTTCTCTCATTTGGCTCCTACCAAGGCATGGGGACGCATGCTTTGTCTTTGCTTGCTCGGCCAATTCTTGCTTGTTTCTTCTGACGGCGATATTGATCCATGAGTATTGGATATTATGGACCAAATGGAAGGAGGCTTGTAGCCGGTACCTGTGATCTTAGCAGAGACCTTAGTTGGATTAGACCGATTTAAATCAAGATCGTCAAAGAGATTTACTGGGAGTCCATTGCTGCTCCAGCTAATTACCTAAACTGCCCTTTCGGGTTTTCAATATAGGTTTTCTTTTTTCTTTTTATTGCTCTAACTTTTGCCTAGTCCGCCCATGCGGGTTTTCGAAACTAGCGAGCAGTCCTAATTTTTGCCTAAGATGCCCTTGCGGGTTTTCAACTTAGCGGATTCTTTTTTTTTTAATTTAATTCTTTCTTCATAGATTTTGCTTCAGGAGCGTCTTTGTTTGCTTGATACTCCCTCCATAGATTTTGCGAGATACCTGCCACATCATCATTCTGCTAGGAAGCTACTCCATCCTGCTTCTTCATATGCTGACTGGGTTGACTAGATCCACTCACGCTTTGAAGTCAATATCCGTTGGTTGGTACCTTGGTGGAAGATTTCTCATATCACCATGCAGACATACTTGATGTACGTTCCCCTTGCTGCTCTTCGTCAAGGTACATGCTATGATCCTCGCTGACTTGGGCATCAGTATGGAGTTAAGCCTCATGATTCTGACTTTGCTCCTGACGTAGACATGCCTTACGTGACTGAAGCCTATTTGGATCGGCTGAGGCAAAGTTGGCCTGCACGTTACACTTATCGACTGCCATAGATTTTACATTTGTCAATTCAGAAAGTGTATTGTTAGGATGAAAAAATAATTAGAGTAATAAAAGATGTTTCTTTTCCATTTATAATTTGTCATCACCTTTTGCAATTATGATTATTTATTTCATCCATGTCTGGTCAAATACTTATAACAGTGCATATAGAACAATTTTAACATTAATTTTGTTTTATTAAATTGGGGAACAACAAAACATAAAGCCAGCATACACAAGATCACTCTTGTTGCCAATTAGCCCTTTCGGGTTTTCTAATTGACAATTTTCTCTCATTTAGCCCTAATTGTTGCCTAGCCCGCCCTTTCGGCTTTTCAGAACTAGCAGACTGCTCTACCTTTTGCCTAGGCTGCCCTTTTTGGGTTTTCAACCTAGCGAGCTCCTTTTTCCCTTTTTCTATCATACATAAAACCTCTTCAACCTGTCAATGTTTACTGGCTCACTCAATTCATTCCCATCCATGTCTGATAACTTCACTGCACCTTTGCTCATGACTTGTTTCACGACATATGGCCCTTCCCAGCTAGGTCTGAACTTCCTTCTTGGATCAGATACATTAGGCTTACATTGCTTCAACACCAAATCCCCAATTCTAAATTTTCTAACCTTAACCCTTCTATTGTAGGCCCGAGCTATTTTCTTTTGATACAGTTGGTGATGATACAACGCCTTTAATCTCCTCTCTTCTAATAGAGCTAATTGTGTGTATCTGCTTGCTACCCATTATGTTTCAGGCAGTTCAGCTTCCAAGACTACTCTTAGTGACTTGATCTCAATTTCAATTAGCAATACCGATTCCATCCCACAAACCAAAGAGAACGGTGTCATCCCAGTAGGTGTTTGCACACTTGTCCTATATCCCCATAAAGAAAAGGGAAGCATTTCCAACCAGTCCCTGTAAGTCTTGGTCATCTTGGACAGAATTTGCTTAATTGTATTGTTCATTGCTTCTACTGCACTATTAGCCTTTGGTCTATAAGGAGAGGATCGATGATGATGGATTTGGTACTTGGAGAATAAATCCTTAACTGCTCCTTGAAACTGTACCCCATTGTCTGATATCACACTGTGCGGGACCTCATATCTGCAGATGAGGTTCTTTCAATAAACCTAGCCATTTGACTTGCGCCCAGCTTGTTGAAGGATTCAGCTTCGACCCATTTTGAAAAATAATCAACTGCTACTACAATGAAACGGTGACCGTTTGAGGCTGTCGGATGTATCTCTCTTATAATGTCGATACCCCAAGTGACAAATGGCCAAGGTGAAGACATTGAATGCAGTTCTTCAGGAGGCATATGATTCAAGTTACCATACATCTGACATTGCTGGCACTTCTTTACAAACTCAATACAATCTTTCTCCATGGTCAACCAATAGTAACCTTGTCGAATAATCTTCTTAACTAGGGCCAAGCCACTCATGTGCGGGCCGCAACTTCCCGCATGTATTTCTGACATGATGCGCTCCACTTCAAGCTTTCTTAAACATCTCAAATGCACTCCATCAGGCCATCTTCGATATAACTCTCCATGGAAGGTGATGTATTGCAATGACCACCTCCTTATGGCTCTTCTCTCTTTCTTTGTTGCTCCCGGCGGGTATTCTCTTTCCTCCAAAAATCACCTTATAGTATCATACCACGCATCATGGTCTGTATCAACTTCCATGATTATCTCATATTCATAGCAAGGAGTTGATGAACTGGTCAAGATTAGAGGCTTAAGGAATAGGCTGGTAGGATTTTCCCAAACCGAAGCCAATGTGGCCAGGGCATCAGCCATCTGATTTTTTTCTCTTGACAGGTGTATAAACCTACACTCCTTAATTCTTCTTCATCATGGTTAAGTAATGGTGGTATGGTTTCAATTTTTCTTCTTTCAACTCCCATTCTCCATTTACTTGGGATACTACTAGCAACGAATCACCATAAACTTCCACCTTATCAACCTTCATAATTATTAGGGTTTCCAAACCGAAAATACAAGCTTTGTACTCCACCATATTATTGGTTGCCCTAAATTTCAACTTTTTGGCTAAAGGGATAAGTTCCCCTTCAGGCGATTCTAGTATAACTCCCAAACCTGCTCATTTTCTATTTACTGCTCCATCAAAATATATTTTCCACCCTTGTACTTCAATTGCTTCTAGATGTTAATCTGGAAATTCCAAGATTACCTCTTCACTTTCTGGTAATGGTTGTTGAGCCAAGAATTCTGCCACTGCTCTACCTTTGATTGTTTTCCTGGTTACATACTCGATCTCAAATTCTTCTAATATTATCAACCATTGACCGTATTTTCCAATCAAAGAGGGTGTCTCCCTTAAGTACTTCATTGGATCCAACCTGAAAATTGCTTGCACACTATATGATTGAAAAGTAATGCCGCAACTTCTTAGAATACCAAACCACGGTGATACATGTCTTTTCAATGATACTATACTTAATTTCATAAGGTAAGAGCTTTTTACTCAAATAGTAAACGACATGCTCAATCCCCGACTCATCTGTTTGGGCTAGCATGGCTCCTATCGATTCTTCTTCTACTACTAAGTATAGTAATAGAGGTTTGAAGGTTTAGGTGGTTTCAAAACAAGTGGATTCAATAAATACTCCTTTATTTGATCAAAGGCCTTTTGACATTCTTCATTCCATACAACCGGCTGATTCTTTCTAAGCAATTTGAAGATAGGCTCACAAATTGTTGTGAGCTTTGCTATAAATCTGTTAATGTACTGTAGTTTACCAATGAATCTCCAAACTTCTCTCTCTGTCTTTGGGGCTGGCATATCCCTGATTGCTTTGACTTTGTCAAGATCAATCTCAATGCCATTCGGACCAATCACATGTCCCAACAATTTACTTGAGGTAACACCGAATACACACTTCTTTGGGTTTAATCTTAGCTTATACTTCAAAGCTCTATCGAAGAATAATTCTAAGTTTTGGAAGTGTTGCTCCCTTGTATTCGACTTAACCATCATATCATCAACATATACTTCAACTTCTTTGTGCATCATGTCATGAAATTGTGTGGTGGCCATCCTTTGTTAGGTTGCTCCAGCATTCTTTAAGCCGAAAGGCATCATCCTATAACAAAATATACCCCACGTAGTAATGAAGGCAGTTTTGGCTTTATCCTCTTAGGCCATTAACACTTGATTGTATTCGAAAAATCCATCTACAAACGAGTGTAGCACGCTAGAGGCTGCACTATCAATGAGAACATCTATATGAGGTAAAGGAAAATCATCCTTAGGGGAAGCCTTATTTAAATCTCTATAGTCCACGCAGACCCTTATCCTTCCATCTTTCTTTGGCACAGGTACTATGTTGGCTAGCCAATCTGGGTATTCTATCACTTTAAGGAACTTCACTTGTATTTGCTTAGTGACCTCTTCTTTAACCAATTTAGCCCACTCAAGTCTTAATCGCCTAAGCTTTTGTTTGATAGGTTTATTATGAGTGTAAGTAGGAATGTGATGCTCGGGTATGTCTCGATCTATCCCAAGCATATCCTTATAAGACCAAGCAAACAATTCTTCATATTTTTTGAATATTTTTTCAAATCTCTCTCTCTCATCAGGAGTAAGGTTGGATGCTATGCTAATGTTTTTAGGATTTTCAGTTGTTCCCAAATTTAATGATTGTGTGTTAACAGAATTAATATTAAAGATGCTCATGTAACTGCTATTTGAATGTATGCAACTATCAGGAGAAACATCACACAAGTAAGAAAAATCAGACTTTATTGCATTCGTTTTGGAAAAGAAAACATCATCATCCTCATACAAAGCAGACAAATTAAAATCAAAATCAAAATCATTGTTCTCAGAATCATAAAGCAGGATGTCTTCAAACTTTTCTTCAACCAGGGCAGCAATCTCTTCCGGAGTCTTCTCGGCTTTCAGGGCAGCTTCATTCTTCCCTTTTGGATTGGATTCTTTGTTGGTTGACAGGGTGAGCTCTTTCTTCACTTGCTCCACTAGCTCAGCAACATCTGCAAAAATTTCAAAACCTGGAATTAACTTACCCATGAACATGATCGGCTCGGGCTTTCCTTGGAGTGGTCCCATATATAGGGCTTTGACAAAAATCTCTTCAAGTGGGGGAAGCTCATCTTCTTACTCTTCTTTGGCTGGACATCGTTGTCTTCACCATATCCTAACCCCTTCTTGAAAGTTTGAGTTCTAAAATCTAGTAACTTTGTTAAACCGGCCTTACCCTTTCCAAGACCAGCTCCGGGAAGGTAGTTCATGTTCTTCATCATATTCAAAACTTTGGAGTCCACTACTTCATCATCAGAAATTGCAGCCACTTGAAAACCATTGAGAGGCCTCTCAACCATTAGAGCGTTAACAATCTCATTATCTTCAGCTTCAATGACCACTGTCTCATTTTCATTGGGGAATTTGATCTTTTGATGAAGGGTGGAAGGAACTCCACCAAGAGGATGAAACCATGGTGGTCCCAAGAGTAAGGCAAAGGTAACTGGTATGTCTAAAACAACAAACTCAACAATGGATTCAATTGGACAAACCTTGACAGCCGCTTTGAAAGTCCCTTCGGCATGCCTCTTAGTGTTGTCATAAGCACGAATTGTTACCTCGGTCGGGCTTAGATCTCTTATTGACATGGCTAGCTTTGGCAATATCTTAAGTGGACAAACATTTATGGCGGACCCATCATCAACCATTACACATGGAGTCCTCTTCCCCTTGACTTCTATTTTAATAAAGAGAGGGCGGATGCGGTCTCTCCCCTCCTCCGATAAATCCGCATCTGAAAAAGAAACTGCTTCCATACTAACTTCACTCTTTTCTTGGACCTCTTCACATTTCATTACTTCCCCAATTTTTATGAAGTTAATTAACTCCTCCAGTGTTGTGGAGGTAGAAATGGGCATGCTAGCTAAGGCTTTGGCCATAGTTTCTCGGTGCTTTTTAGAAGTAGCTAACAAGTCCCAAATGCTAACACTTGCTTGGGTTCTTTTCAATTGCTTGAGCACTGCATCATCTTCTTTTGTTTCGATTTCCTTCCCCTTATTAGTTTCTATCTCCTTAGGTGGTGGCCTTGTGTAAGGCTTACCGGATCTAGTATTCATCACATCATCTTCTTCAGGCTCGGACCAAGTCCACTCCTCCTTCTTGGGTATAATATGATCATCACTATCACTTGAATCCCAAAACCCGTTGACAACACAAATCGCTACTTCTCCACCCATCATAGCTTGTTCAACTTTGACAAATGCCTCTTCTTCTTTGGTTGCTTTTTCATCCACATCTTGAAAAGAAGACATGACAAAGTCCTCATGCAAACCTCCTCCAATCATGAAGGTTGCCGGTGGTGGTACCCTATTGAATTTTGGCAATGGGTTGTCTTTGGTGTTTGGCTTGTTGGGCTCGGGTAGCTTCCCATTATCAATTAGATTTTGAATCTCATGTCTCAACCTCACACATCTATCCATGTCATGTCCTTGCATTTGGTGAAATTGACAAAATGCTTTGTTGTCAAAGTTAGGTGGAAGAGGGTTAGGCAAAGGATGATGATTTAAGGGTTGTAGCAATCCTTTCCTTTGAAGCTTGTTAAGAACCCAAGACATCAATTTTCCCAATTCCAAAAATTGTCTCCTTGTTCCTTGGTTAGTAGCATTAACATCGACGGCCTTTTGCATGCTTTGGCTACCAGGTTGATAGTTCCCTTTCTCGTTCCTTTTTGTTGCAAAATGACTTTTCTCCCTTTCCCATTCTTCAATTTGACCAGCTTGGAGAAGATCTTTGAAATCACGGATGAGTGTATGAGACATCCTCTCACGAAGATTAGGCAACACCCCTCTCACAATCATCCTTATTTGATTGGATTCATCGGGCCTCTTCTTGAGTAAAGCGACCTTATTTCTCCACCTTTTCACATAGTCCACAAAATTTTCATTTGGCCTTTACCTAATGGACTCCACTTCCATTAAGGTAACTTCTAACTCAACATTATATCCATATTATTGGATGAAGGCTTTGTAAAGTAGATCCCAACTCTTTTGTGTTCCATCATCTAAGGTATTGAACCAATTTTGGACAACAGGGTCCAATGAAAGCATAAAGTACCTTAAGGTTTGAGCCTTAGTAGCTCGGGCAGACTGCATGGCAGTGATGTATTGCTTCACATGGAGATGAGGATTTTCGGTGCCATTATATTTTGTAAAGGATGGCATCTTGAACTTGTACGGGACTTCTTCATCTTGTTCAAATAGTTTGTCGATCTCAGACATCTCTTTGATTTTCAGCTTCTTCTCAAATTTCTTTTCTAAATCAGCAATCATCTTTTCAACATCGGATGTCTCGGTCTTTTCAATAATTGCCTTCTCAACAGCCTTCGGTTCTTTCTTCTTCTCTTGAACCTCTTGGTAGTATTGAGCCCAATCATCATCATCATCAATGATCACCTTTTCATCATCAAAAACCACTTCACTAACTTTGGTCTTCCCTTTGTCCTTTGGTTTCTTAGTGCTAGCAGATGCCTTAGCATGGTTTTCTAAGATTGCACTCAATTGGTTCTTCATGGTCTCAGTTAGGGCCTCTTTGATTTCTTCCATCTTGGCATTGAGGGCCTCATCCACCATCCTTTGAATTTGTTCGGGCTTCATTGTTTTAGGTGAGCAAGTGATTGAGTCGTTGCTAGATACTTTGTCTCCGGCGTAGGTCGGATTGTTGTAAGCTTTAGAACTATCGCAATCCAGGACTGTGAGCCAGAGGGGATCAATGATATGAGATGCAAATGTATGCATGTATTCACAAACAATCAACAAATAAGGACAAATAGGACGTTCCTTCCAACCTTATAACATCCACACACGAATGGCGAGTCTCTTTTCCTAGGTATATGGTTAACAAAATACCAACATGGGGTATCTTGCTTTCGAATAATTGCCTCAGACATTTCAACCAATAGTTATATTTTCAAAAATGAAAATCAATCCATGATAATTCCTATTAATTAGGTTTTAATCCATTCAACCAACTAAAGTAGCTTTTATGCTATGTTGGATTAAAACAAAATTAAGAGGTTTATTATAAATAGATTTCTCACTTGAAAAAGGTAACTAATGGTTCATGCCAAAAACAAGCCCATGGTTAATTTATTCTTAGTATAAACTAGGCCCACAATTGATTTTTGGTATTTCATAATTGACCTAAATATTTTGCAAGCTCTTTGTAAGAAAAGATTGGGTGAAAATAGTTTTGTTTCTAAGCCCATTGTAAAAGATTTTAGAAAAATGGATTTTGGGCTTAGTATTTGGGCCATGAGCCAAAGAATTTTTGATTTGTTTTTAGAAAAGTCTTATGTCCAAAGACCATCTTGAAAAATTTTGAAAATAGTTTTGGTCTTTTAAATTTTAAAGAAAAATTTATTTAGAGCTTACAATATACTTAGGTCACATTAGAAAAAAAAAAAAACAAACCAAATAAGCCATGATTTAAGCCGAGATAAGTTAACCATAGTCAAACAACATGCATTTGGGGTAAAAACCTAAGGAAAGTAACTAGGCCAATTACATGAGCTTTAGTCTTTTGGGTTAAAAGGCTTAGGTTCCCATAGCAAGTATATACCAAACGGTACGAGGCTATGAGTGGTTATGCCATGCTCGATCTCCATACATTGAGTGAAAGTATGGTATCCCTTACATAACATAACACGGGTAACATGGGCGTCCTAACTCACGCACACGATGCAAACTAATATGATGCAATGGATATTATCATTATAAGAAAGAATAGAATAAAATAAAGACCAACAGAATCAACTTCTCTTATCCCTAGTGGAGTCGCCACTGTGAGCGGAGATTTTTGCCCCCACTCCCGGTGGAATGGTTCTTACGACTTCGGCATTATTTAGGCTTGGGGCCTTAGAGAACATGGATCTAAGTCCGGAGAAAATGGAGTCGCCACCCGAACGGGCCGGGAAAAAGAAAGGGGTGGATGACTTGATTCCTAAGGAATCCCCGACCCCTTAATGGGTTCGGAAAGTTGGGTACGTGTGGGGAAGGTGAGAAATGGCCCAGCACCCCTACAACGCCCGGTTCATTGGAACCGGCTTCCTTTACAGGTCTTAATATTATAAAATTCTTAAATATAACAACATTATCCATATTACACAAAATAATTAAAAGAAAGCATCAATATATTAAAATCAAAGCAAGGTCCAAGTAAAACAAATAAATGGACACCCATCCAAGGATGGAAACATGTCCTTACATCACAAGCCTAAATAGGACACCCACCAAAAGGTAGAAACATGTCCTTTACATAGGTTCTAAAATAGAAAAGCGAATTAAATTACATGATATTTAACTAATGAGGTACCCACCAAGTGGAAACATACCTCTTACAACATTTGGAAATCTAAATTAATTGATAAGAATAAATAATCAATCATAATAAATAAATCATTCATCAAAGGTACCAAATATCAACAAAAAGTAAACATCCATCCATGATAAATAAAATAATCCAAGCATTGAATTTAAAATAATTAAAGCATATAAAATAAATCAAAACATAATCAAATATGGATTTGAATAAAGCAAATAAAAGTCCAATTATAGTTACTGTGACTTTTTATGGAATTAAAATAGATTAGGGTTTTAGGATTTAAAAGGTTGGTAAGACTCTTTGATTAACTAAATTAATATTTGAATGGTGAAATCATGAAAATAGGGTTTTAGACACTTTAAAATACTTTTGATTCATGGTTTTAAATGATGATTTTAAGCTACTGTGTAAAATTTAAAGTATTTACGTTTTTATGGTTTTTAATGTTTTAAAGGATTAGGGTTTAAAAAAATTAGGGTTTAAAGTTTTAAAGGAGTTAGAGTTTAATATTTTAGGTTTGGAAGTTGAATTAGGGTTTTAGGAGCTTTGAATTGGAGGTTCGGGTGATGAATTGGCTTTTGGAATTGGGAAATCAATTTGATAATTTTATGAAGTTTTATGAATTTAAACAAATAGATTAAAGTTTTGTAAATAGAAAAGATTTTTTTTTTATGGTTTTTTGGAAGAAACAGAACCTAGTTTAAACTTTTGAAGAAAAAAGAATCAAATTTTGTTTTTGTTGAAAAATACGTTTATTTAAGGTTTTAAGATTTTGAAGAGGTAAAAATAACAATTTTAAGTCTTTTTGGAAAATAAAGTAGCATATTAGTGTTTTTAACTTTGGAAAAACTAAATTAAAGTTCTAAGGTTTTTAATTTAAAAAATAAAATTTCATAGATTATGCTACTGTGAAAAAATAAAACAAAAAGAATTTAACATACCTCCTTCTGTTGATTCTCCAAAAATAATTCTTCTTGAATGAACAAGAACAAAGACAATTGCTGCCTTTGAATTGCTTAAATCGTGTCCCTGCTATTCCAGGAAAAAAAAAAGAAATTGAATTGCTCCTTTTCCTTCACTGATTTGGTTTCAAATTTTCAAGTCTCTGTTGGATTTTCGGCCTCTCCAAATTTCATTGCCTTTGGTCCTTATTTATAGTGGTTTGATGTGGTTTATTTCTAATTAGTCATGGCAAGTAATATTAATAAAAAAAAAACTGATACCTAATTGAATTAGGTTTAGAAAAATTTGCGTTGAAAAAATTGCGTTGCCAAAAAAAATTACCGTAAGAAAAAATGCGCTGGCGAAAAAAATCTGCCGCAGGAAATTGCAACAGTAGGAGGGCTGCGGGCGTCGCCTGCAGAAAATTCCTGCGGGTGACCATTTCGCCCGTAGGATTTTCCTGTGGGCAAAATGGCGTGACAATGACATAAGTGACACATAGTCTTTCTCCACATTGTTACAAGTGCAACAAAGGTATCATAGCTAGCTTTCAATTGGGAAATGTGTAAACTAAATTGGGAATAAGAGAATTAATTATGGGAATGTTGACCATAATTAAGAGATGGGAGAAAGAATAAAGAGGGAAAATGGAGTTAAAATCTGTCATTTTTTTTTCTCTTAAAATTATAAGGCTATTTTAGTAATTTCAATTTTAAGGACAACATTAAATTGCCCTAACATACCTTTGTATCTAGCTGGATAACTTTTTTGATAAATTTTTTTTTATTTCACTATAAGTGTCATTTTTAGAAATTCAAGAGAGTATTAATTAAAAAGTTCCAATATCGCCTTTATTAATTAATAAAAGAGAAAAAGCAGAGTGAAAAAAATGGAAAAGGATATTTAGTTAAATTATAATAAAATTTTAAAGAAATTTATAATAGATAATCATTTTCTTGGTATGTATGTACTGTTCTTACACGACACTTGAAATGAAATGAATGGATTATTATTTAAAAAGACTTGTTGGATAAGACTTCCAATTCTTTTGGACCAAGTAATTAGGAATCTTTCTTAAATAAGATTTGTATTATTCTCATTCAAGTCAAACACTCTTATATATAGTCTTAAGACATAGTTTTTTGGTGGTAGCATAAAGATGTAGCTATCTTGTAATTTTTCTTTACACTTACAGTGTGACTTATAATTTTGTGAGATTGTATAAGGCTGTGGATGCAATTGATGTTAATGGTTTTGAGTGTTTCCTTCTGTTTCTTGTACCTTTTCAAGTTTACAAGTGAAATTTGCTCTTCTTCGCCCATGTATATATGGGGCAATTGGTTCATGATGTTTGACTCGGCCCATATCCACTGTCCTTGTGACTTTTTCGTGTCGTGCCTTGCCAACCCAAAAAATTATTTGTATTGTGTTAGACCATCTCAAAATTTAAAAAGTAATGGCCCAACATGACCTATTGACTCATATATAATTGTGTCATGACGTACTGTGTTGTGTCGTATCATATCAATATATGGGCTGACCCAATTCTTTTTATATAAATTTTATAATTATTTTTTTAAACAAAATATATATATATATTTATATAAAAAAATACAATATGTCTAATAAAACAAATTAAACTATAATAACACAAATAAAACAAATTAAATTATAATAACACAAATAATAATTAAATTAAACACAAAAAATTGAAAAACATAATAATTATTATGGAACAGAGAAAAAATTATTATTGAGCAATTCTGTCTTGGCATATGGGAACATATAATATAATTTATTTAAATTTCAACTTAATTATAAATATGGATAAAAAGAATTAATTTTTTATTAGGAGAATTAATTTTTGATATATAAATTGTTTAATACTTAAAAAATTTTATTGATAAAATTTTTTATAATTAAAATTTTATTTAATATTTCAAATATTTTATTTTATAAAATTATGTTAGATGGTATATGTACTTAAATTGAAAAATTGTTCACATATCAATTCATAGTCTAGTGATAAGTGCACTTTCTCTTGGGAAAATAAACTCGGGATCGATTTTTCCTTATTTAAAATTACTCGGGCCATGCTAAGCCTCCTATTGTGTTGTGTTAGGCCAACCCAATGGGCCAAGTAACCTAGGCCCAGTCCGGCCTAGGGCACTTATATTGAGCTACAATATTAGACTGTGCCTAGCACTTGGCATGACCCAAATCGGATATGGCTAGCCCAACCCAATTGCCATATATATCCTATGGACATAGACTTATGCACAACCACGTTAAATTTTTATTTTTTGTTTACTATTTTATTTTTCTCAATTTATATTTTGTTATTGTGAGCGAAGATTTTTTCCTCCACTCCCATGTGAAATGGTTCTAGCGACTTCGGCAATGTTATGCTTAAGGCCTCACGAGCCTAAACCCAGATAGAATAGAGTTGTCACTGGGACGGGAAGGGAAGATAGAAATGGGTGGATGACTCGATTCCTAAGGAATCTCCAACCTCTTATTGGGTTCAGAAAGTTGGGTACGCATGAGGAATGTAAGAATGACCCAGCACCCCTATAGCACCCGGTTCATTGGAATCGACCTCCTTTTCAGGTCAAAATATTATTAAATTCTTTAACTTATTAAAATATCATCCATACTACATGCAATTTAAAATAAATAAATGTTCATTGTATTAGAATCAAAGAAGGTTCAAACAAATAAATAAAATAGGCACCCATACAAGATGAAAACATGTCCTTATAACCATGTCCAATGTCTAAAACTAACTAAAATATGACACCCACCATTTGGTGAAAATATATCCTTTAAATTAATCTCAAAAACTTAAAATAAATTAAATTATATTGAACTTAAGAAATGAGGTATTCACGAAGTGAAAATATACCTCTTACATTCTTGAAGTTAAAATAATTAACCAACTAAAATTAAGTAATTCAAACATTCACCCTAATCAAATAATCTATAATAAAAAAACAACAATAAATCATTTATCATAGACATAAAACAATCAAATCTAAATTTTAATCTTAAATAAAGCATCAAATATACAATTTAGGATTTTTAAGATTTTGGGATAGAACTTTAGAATTTTAAGGCGAAATTAGGGTTTTATACTTTGCAAAACATGATTAGGGTTTTTAAATAAAAACTAGGATTTTTTAAAAATAAAATTAGGGTTTTAATTTGGAAATAAGGGTTTTGATTTCAAAACTAGGGTTCTTAAGAAAATTTAGGGTTTAGGTTTAGAAATTAGGGTTTTTAAGGTTTCAATTATGAAATTAGGGTTTTAGTTTAGAAATTAGGGTTTATGGATGAAAATTGGGAATTTAGGGCAAAAACTAGGTTTTAGAGTTTTGAAAAAAAAATTAGGGCTTTTAGGTGAAAATTAGGGTTTTTGGGATGAGATTTAGGATTTTAGTATAAGGACTTGAATTTAGGGTTTTTAAAACAAAACTAGGGTTTTCATGGTTTTAAAAATAGGTTTAGGGTTTTAGAAATAAGACTTAAAGTTTTAATTTTTTAGTTTATGTTCGAAGCTAATAATGACATTGCTACTGGATTACTTGACTATTGAATTAAAATTATAACATTTAAATAAAGTGATCAAAACTTTTAAACCTACAAGAATTAAATTAACTAATGGACTAAAACAATTTCACAACCTTCAAATCTTTCAATGATATTTTAAAAAAAAAATACGTCTACTGGAATGTTTAAATAATTATAAATCAATGTATGAAGTTACTGTGAATTTAAATGAATTAAATGATAAAGCCAAACTTTCGTTTGTTGGTTCCACCAAGGTTGAACATATTGATATGAGCTTTTCTAACTTGCCTGCACCAATTTTAGTTTTAGCCGGAGATTGCCTTGTTTGTTTGGTTGTTGTGTCCATCTTGCTCTCTTGATAATGATTGTCTTTCATTGTGTTATTGCTTTGTATTAAAAAAAATCCCTTTCTCTTGATAATTAATTTCCTTTTTATAAGCAACATTAAGGCATCCTCTTTAACTTTAGAGAGGCCAATCCTACTTGACTTTGGAGAGGCCAATTGGTGAATCCGTGGACAATCAGGTTAATACCAGCCCATGTTGATTTGGCTCCTGCCAATTTGGCATGAGCAAATGCTCATGTCGAATTGACATGGGCAACAGTCAAATGGTCCGATTGCCTATTTTGAAACCCAACTAATTGGACCGATTCACATTTTAATCACATCAGCCACAATAAAACTGAATCAACACAATCCAAATATTAAATAATTCGATTTGATTTAATTTGGGCCTTGTTATTAGATTCAGACTTGATTTAGCCTTTAAATAAAAATTATATTTGGACCGATACCAAAATTAAGGGTCTAATGTCTTGCCCCCTGCTTGAATGATCTTGAATTTATTTACAGAGTAAAAAATAATTTAATTTGAAAAGATCGGGTTGGTTTAGGTTTCAGACCTAGAAATTGTCTCAGGTTCCGAACTCGAGGCCGAATTGGATTCTAGACCCGAGATTGGTTTGGGTTCTGGTAGGGGTGGGCAATTTTTGGTTATCCGCCTAAATATTTAGTTCAGTTAACCGATATTATTAAATTTCCTTTGGTTCGATTGAAGAATTTTAATTAATTTTATTTTTGGTTCGGTTAACAGTTAACCGGTTTGATTCTATCTGTTATCCATTAACCGAAATTATTTTTTAAAAAATAATTTTTATTTAGTTATTTATTAATTTTTTTATTTAATTCCTTAATTATATAAATTTTTTATAAATATATTTTTATTACAAAATAAAGTTATTTTTTATTTACTTCTTTAATAATTTTTTTATTATTCAATTATATTAATTTTTTATATTAAATATAATTTATTATTATAAAATAAAAAAATTTTGGTTGGTTCAATTAATTAATTAAATCGACTAATTTAATTTGGTTAATGAATCGAACAGACCAAAACTAAAAAATGGTCGGTTCGATTTAAAAAAATTAGCTTTTGGTTAATTCAGTTAAAAATCGGTTTGGTCGGTTGATTAACCTACCGACCGATTGCCCACCCCTAGGTTCTAGACCTGACGTTGGCTTGGATTCTAGACCCGGATTAAGTTCTAGACTAAAAAATAGATTTTAGATTTGAATTATTTTAGATTCTGGACCCGAATTAGGTTCTGAACTCGAAAATGATTTAGGTTATAGAACCGAATTGAGTTTTGGACTCGAAAAATTATTTGGGTTCTGGACCCGAGTTCTGAAGTTGAAAATAATTTGGGTTATGAACCCGAATTGAGTTCTGGAAAATAGTTTGAGTTCTGGACCTAAATTGGTTTGGGTTCTACACCCAAATTGAGTTTCGAACTAAAAAATGGTTTGGGTTATTGGCCCGGATTGAGTTCTGGACTAAAAAATGGTTTGAGTTCTGAACTGAATTGGTTTAGGTTCTAGGCCGGGATTGAGTTATGGACTCAAAAATAGTTTGGGTTCTAGACCCAAAATATCTGCAAAAAATTAATTTCAATTGTCAGTTTTGCAAAAAATTTGACTATTTTTTACTATACCTATGTACTCTTGCCCCCTGCGTGAAAAAAATATTTTTTAGACATGCAAAACAATATAACCACAATAATTATTAATTTATTGTGTGTACATGTGTTGTGTCTGAATAAAAATTAATTATAAAAATGGAAGGCAAAGAATGAATTACTGATCTGAGAAAGAAATGAATAATTGTGATGGAAAGCAAACAATGAATTATTGATTTGAGAAAGAAATGAATAATTGAGTAGTGCATGTGACTTTACTTTTTGTTTATATTTTTTTATACTTTGCTTAGTAGAGTGGATAAATATTAATCAATATATGAACATTTCTGCATTCAGAGCCTCGTTAAAACTATCTATCTTTCATCCTTCTTCTATTATTTTAAATTTGTAAAAAAAACATTATCCTTTATTATAATTGGTAGTTAATCAACATTCTTCTAGAGCAAGACCCCATTCAGATGTCGAACTGCTTAATTATATTTGGGTGCATGAGCATATAAGAGTATCATTATTAGTTGGTATGGAGTTACATCGTAGTTCAAATGAGAAAACTAAGGTAAATATATTTTTTATTATAAACTAGTTATTTAATTACACAAAAAAATAAGTGATGTGCTGTCAATTTATATTTAATATTATATATATTTTTAAATTTTTTGTGCCTTATTATTTTTTATTTTTATACTTTTATTTTCATTTATTGTATTATTATTTTTTTATATTAATTTATTAATTATTATTTGTTATATATAAGTAAAAGTGAAAAATATTTTAAAATTTTGGAGATTACATACCTGTTTTGTGGCAGTATGACGGTTGTGTTGTTCATGGCGATGGAAACATCCACAAAGCCCATCAATTATATAATCACGCTCCGTCTCGAGTTAAGTAGATGATTCGGCTGTGCAGCTTCAAGAACTTTATCATGCAATTGCTGTCGAAAGGATACTAGATAGATAGGAGCATAATCCAAAGGTGGATGGATACCACCCATACCTTCCACTTGCCAATGGGAGAAATGACTATTGGTCTAGTTGATTTTACTGCCATAACCGGTATCTCGTGCCTTGGAATCCACGTCCCCTTTACTGACAACATCTTAGCACATAATGAAATCTGACAGCTAATAGGCATGGAACCTTCCTTAAAAGAGCCATTCAAAATCAAGTATGAACCTATTCGGGAATATTGGATGAATTATACCCTATCGGTTCATGGAGAAATAGCTGAACATTATACTCGATGATTATTGCTCTATTTTCTAGGGATGACCATTTTATGTAGTACTGAGTCTGTCATCCACTTGTTAGTATTACGGGCTCTTGCTAATATTGATCTTGTATCATTATACAACTGGGGAGAGGCTAGCCTGGCCTGCTTGTATCACAATTTGACAAACTTTGTCGAAGGAAAAGATCATTTTTTGGCTTCATGGTGGTTGCCGAGGTATTAATTCTCACTATTTGTTAAGTCAATTAAAGGATTTGCATGAGTCTGACCTTCATTATTCATGTAGGTTTAGACATATGAGCATAATCTTGTACAGATACCAAACATTTCCAGACAATGAGTCGGGTATCCGAGACTGAGCCTTTAGTTAGCGGGCCGCACAATAATATTTGGTTCTCATCGTGTGCATTCTGTCACTAACTTTTGAGCCGGTTAACTTGGGATCAGGTAAAAAAGAATTAGTAACTATTAAAATTTGTGAAGAAATTAACTTACCTTCTCTTCTTGGCTCTGCAGGTAGATATCGCTTGGTGGGGGGATGGCGAGCGAGCCAATTGGACTCCTTTAATGAATGCCACTTTGCCTCTTCAAAATTTCCATTGTGTTATTATTGGTCCAGTATCTAGTAGGTGGTTCCTTAGCGAAAGAGTGCACAATTGGTTTCTTGGCCCCAAGGAATAGAGAGTTCCTAAGGATATCCTGGCATATACATTAGACATTACGTCTATGTCAAAAGACTTCTGGATTCATGCTCGGGATGGATATGATTTCTAACGGTATCTTCCCTCACCCGCTGAGTCATCCACTCAATTCATCCGAGAGTAGCTTTTGAATTTTAAATTTTCTCTTATTGGTGTTCGGGGACTTCCTAAAGGAGAAGAAGAAGAAGAGGAAGAAGGAGTAGAGGCAGGAAATGATGCTTGGGAGTCATCCGCCCTCCTCGTAGTGATTCTAATACTGGCACTTCTCAAGTAAATGCCATCATGCTTTCTGTCATAACTGTTCATTCGTAATTTTTTTGACTCTCTTTTTGATTATTGTAGGTTTTTGGTTCTTTTAGCCATGAAGCTGTCTCATCATTTGCTGCTCTGATACAACGGCAATTCTCTGCTTTTGCTCCTTCTTCCCAGCCAGATATGCCATCTTATCCTCAGGACTTCGATCTGGGTTATCTGGTCTATCATCTTGCTCCCATAATGATATATGTTGTATGTATGCATGAAAATGTATGAGCTTACCCTTTCCTTGTCTGGATCACAACGGATGCTTGAGAAACAAAATAAAAAGTTGTAGGAGGAATTAATTACCAGTCGTGAACATGCTGCACATTTTGAAGGATTATACTGTTAGTCAAAACGGGACTTTCGAGACTTCCAGTTTCAAGGCATGAGGGATCCTAACACTTCTTCTTCGAGGGGGCCTCGGACTGATGACCATGACATGCCTCCTTCTTTTTCAGGCAACGACTATTACAAAATCGACTTTCAGGGCAATAGGTACTCAGGTGCTTCTTCTTCAAGTGGATTATGGATGGATGATGTACCTCCTCCTCCATCAGGCGATGAGTTTCTGAGAGCTTTATTTGACTATAGACCGCCTTCTCCTTCTCAATGATCAACTTAAAAAGCTTACATTAAATGTATTATGTATGTTCATAATAACAATAACAACAACAACAACAACAACAACAACAACAACAATAATAATAATAATAATAATAATAATAATAATAATAATAATAACGTATAGTTTTCATGCTGTTTTGACTTTTTTTTTTACTTTTCTCTATTTTTTACTTTTCTAAATATGTATGAATGTCCATGATGAATTCACAATTTCAATTTTGTCATGAACTAGGATTAGGATCCATAAAACCACGATGGATTTGGCACATATTCCACGCACAAACCATTTTTCTTGTGTACTTCAGTTCCCAACCTTCTGTCTATTTAAATCAGCAACGATTCCTATTACATAACAATTCTAGCAATCTTCTCGTTACAATTCTCAATCTCAAGATAAGTAAATTCATCTCCCATTCCAACCACCACCTTTTCTCACAAATTTTGTCATAGGAACATAAATAAATTTTCCATAATCAACTCAAATAGTTTTGACTTTTCTCAAACCCTATCAATGACTGAGCTTAACTAAAAGAAAATCAAAGGTTTATTTAAGACCATTAAAGCCATAGATTGGGAACAAATATCTTGGTCTCAAATCAATGCTTTAAAGTGCTTTCAAAATGTCAAGTTGAATAATTCCTTTTTACATGCCATGGCCTCCTTTTGGAACGTGAAAACTATGACTTTCAAAATAAACAACTTTGAAATATGTCATATGATTGAAGAATTTGAAGCCATTCTAGGATATCCAAGTAATCATCCAATGGCATTACCCATACTAACTTCAAGGACTCATCAAAAGATGCAAATGTTGTTCTAAATCTCAAAATATGAAGTTTTGCAATTGACCAGAGGTGAGAAGATCTTGCTTGGTCCATTGATTGATTTTTACACTTCTCATTTGGCTTCTACTAAAGAGTGGGATCACATGTTTTGACTATGCTTGCTTGGTCAATTTTTGCTTATTTCTTCTGGCGGTGACATTGATCCATGAGCGCTGGATATTATGGGCCAAATGAAGGGAGGATTGTCACTAGTACTCATGATCTTGGCCGAAACCCTAGTTGGATTGGATCAATTCAAGATAAATTCTTTAAGGAGGTTGGCTGGAAGTCCCTTACTACTTTAGGTAATTACCTAAATTGCCTTTTTGGATTTTCAATTTAGGCCTTTATTTTTTTATTGCTCTAATTTTTGCCAACTCCGCCCTTGCGGATTTTCAACCTGTGGACTCTTTTTTTATATTGGTTCTAATTTTTACCTAGACCACCCTTGCGAGTTTCAGAGCTAGTGACCTGCCCTAATTTTTGCTTAGGCTACCCTTGCGGGTTTTCAACCTAACGGGCTCTCCCTTTTTTTTTAAATGAATTATTGTTTGTCTTCACAGATCTAGCTACAAGAGCGCTTTTGTTTGCCCGACATCCCATCTATAGACTTTACCACATATTTTTCTTAACATCATTTTACAAGAAAATTGCTTCATCCTGTAGCCTCATATGTCGAATGGGTTAATTGGATCCGCACACGAGCTATAGTTAACATACGTTGGTTGGTACCTTGGTAGAAAATTACCTATGTCACCATTCGGATGTATTTGATGTATATTCCTCTAGCTGCTCTTTGTCGAGGCACTTGTTATGATCCTCATTGACTTGATTGCCAGTATGGTGCCGGGCCTCAAGGTTATGAGTTTACTCCTGATTTGGATGTGCCCCATTTAACAGAAGCCTACTTGGATCAACTGAGGCAAAGCTGGCCTGCACGTTACACTTATCGTCTGCCATAAATTCTGCATTTGTCAATTCTGTATAAAATGATGTTAGGATGAATAATAATAATAAAAGATATTTTTTCCTTTTATAATTTGTCATCACTTTTTGCTATTGTGTGATTTATTTTACTATGTTTGGTCAGATATTTGAAACAGTGCATATAGAATAAATTTATTATTAACTCTATTTTATTAAATTGGGGAATAACCAAAAACATAAAGCCAGCATATACAAGATCACTCTTGTCACCAACTAGCCCTTTTAAGTTTTCTAATTGATAATTTTCTCTCATTTTATCTCTAATTATTGCCTAGCCCGCCCTTTTGGATTTTTGGAACTAGCGGATTGCTCTAACTTTTGCCTAGGACGCCCTTTTTGGGTTTTTAACCTAGCGAGCTCTTTTTTTTAAACATAGAATTTCTTCAACCTGTCTTTTTTTTAAACATAGAATTTCTTCAACCTGTCAATATTCATTGGCTCACTAAATTCATTCCAATCCATGTCTGATAACTTAACCACACCCTTGTTCATAACTTGCTTCACAATATATGACCCTTCCTAACCAGGTCAAAACTTCCCTCTTGGATCAGGGACATTGGGCTTACGCTGTTTTAACACCAAGTCACCAACTTTAAGCTTCCTAATCTTAACTCTCCTATTGTAGGCCCATGCTATTTTTCTTTGATACAGCTGATGATGATACAATGGCTTTAACCTTCTCTCTTCTAACAAGGCCAGTTGTATGTATCTACTTACTACCCATTTTGTCTCAGGCAATTCAGCTTCTAGGACCACCCTTAATGATTTGATCTCAATCTGAGTTGGCAAAACTTCTTCCATTCCAAAAACCAAAGAAAATGGCGTCATTCCAATCGGCGTTCGCACACTTATCCTTTACCTCCATAAAGCAAAATGAAGCATATATGATCAATCCCTATATGTCTTAGTCATCTTGGACAAAATTTGCATAAATGTCTTGTTCGTTGCTTCCACTACACCATTAGTCTTTGGTCTATAAGGGGAGGACCGGTGATGGCAGATCTAGTACTTTGAGAATAAGTCCTTGACTACTCCTTGAAACTGCACTTCATTATCCGATATTACACTATGTGGGACTTCATACCTACGGATGATATTTTTCTTAATAAATCGAGCCATAAATCAGTGATTGTTTGAAGCTGTCAGAGCCAAATTGCTCATGCTCATGCCAAATTGCTTTGCTCCTAACTTATTAAAAGATTCGGCTTCAACCCATTTTGAAAAATAATCCACTTCTACAATAATGAATCAGTGACTGTTTGAAGCCATCGGATGTATCTCTCCATAATATCAATCCCCCAAGTTGCAAAAGGCTAGGGTGAAAATTATAACATTTAAATCAAGTGATCAAAACTTTTAAAGCTACGGGAATTAAATTAACTAATGGACTATAACAATTTCACAACCTTCAAATCTTTCAATGATATTGTTAAAAGAAAACGCATCTACTATAATTTTTAAATAATTGTAAATCAATGTATGAAGTTAATGTGAATTTAAATGAATTAAATGATAAAGCTAAACCTCCATTTGTTGGTTCCACCAAAGTTGAATATATTGATCCAAGCTTTTCTAACTTGCCTGCACCAATTTTAGTTTTGGCTGGAGACTGCCTTCTTTGTTTGGTTGTTGTGTTTGTCTTGCTCTCTTGTTAATGGTCATCCTTTATTGTGTTGCTGCTTCATATTAAAAAAACTCCCTTTCTCTTGATAATCAATTGCCTTTTTATAGGCAACATTAAGGCATCCTCTTTGACTTCGGAGAGGCCAATACTACTTTACTTTGGAGAGGCCTAGCAGTGAATCTATGCACAATCAGCTTAATACCAGCCAACGTTAAATTGGCTCCAGCCAATTTGGCATGAGCAATTGCTCATGTTGAATTGTCAAGGGCCAATTTGACATGAGCTTACTTATGTCGAATTGATATGGGCCACAGTCAAATGGTCTGATTGCCTATTTTGAAACCCAATTTATTGGACCGAATCACATTTTAATCACATCAGCCACAATAAAATCGAATCAACACAATCCAAAATATTGAACTTGATTTAGTTTGGGTCTTGTTATTGGACTCACACTTGATCTAGCCTTTAAATGAAAATTATATTTCGACAGTTATCAAAATTAAGGGTCTACAGTTATTTATTTTGTTGCTTGCATCAAGCCAACCGATTTAAATATTTTTAAGGTCTTTTATTTCTAACAAAATATTAGAAGGGAAAATAAAAATATGTGAAATTTTAAAGAATTTTTACCAATAACAATAATTCAAATAGTAATAGTAGAATTAATAAAGTAAGATAAAGATGTAGTAAGCTTGGCCAATTTTATAATGATACAGAGTAATGAATTTCTCCTATGTCCAATCTCCCAAGGTCACCATTTAGGGTTCTATTGAACCAAATGCGATACTGCCCAACTAATATAGTAGTTTGTGAACCTCCAATTTTAAACCTAATTCTGAAAATTAGGAAAAGCATAATAAAAAAAATTAGAAAAATGCACATTCACATTTTTACATTAAAAAAAAAACTACCGCTCCTGGCATGGCCTTTGGCACAGATGGCCACGGGGAAGAAACTAAATGCGTTTGTGTGGATTATCCAATCCATGCACTACTTGAACAAAATTTTTGACTTTTATAAATAGAAGTCTTCTCTTCTTATTTCAAGACCGAAATTTGGGACCCTGAAACTCTGCCGAATTGTACACGTGATAAAATAAATTAAAATATTCAATTTTCTTTGATAATTATTGACTCTTTGCACCGCCATTAATTGATTTCATTTAATTTTTCCACGCAAGTGGAGATATGAAGCTGCAAGATCCTCCAACCTTTTATCAAGAAAAAGCATCTACCCAAGGTATTATGCTCTTTCCTATCTCAGTTTTTATTCGGTAATTAATTAACTAAAAATTAGTTAATTAAAAGTCCTTTGCTATCAAAGGCATGAACTATTTATAGTTTTGATTCTCATTCAAGCAGGATAAGTAGGCATACATGAAATATTACTCCAAGGAGCGAGCTCTCACCTAAATAACCAACCAATCCTTTTATTTTGATTCTTATTTTTTATTTATTATTTCCAATATTATTGTTCTTCTCCTTTTCTGGATATTTCGAGCTCCATTGCAAATTTAGTGTGTTTTGCAATGGGTGCTCTTATGACTATATCACCTTTTTCTTCTCTTTCTTTTTCTTAGAGTTAATTGATCAATTAGGGAATTGTGTTCAACTTAGAACCCATAAGGGATAGAGTTGAAGCTCCTTTGAAATTATTATTTTAGTGGATATGTAATGTTTTCTTTTTCTGCACTACATTTATGGATGTCATAATATTAAAATGTCCATGCATCATAATGATGTCATTCATAATTAATTGTGGCATAATCCACTAAAAGATTAAAATTAATCAAAGAGAGATAAATGATCATTTTTTATCAAATTGGTATGAAAGCTTCGCTCGGGACTGTAGACTCTTAATTTTGGCCTAGAATAGAATAAGACCCAATAAAAAAGCCTAAAAATAAAAATTACCGGGCTAACCTATGGCTCATGGATAATTCATTATGAGCCCACGGCCAATTCGCTATGAGTTGTCCAGTCCTCACCCTAATCTCTCCTAACCCTAATTTAACTCAGGGTTTATTGAGATAAGTATTGTATTTCCTAGCCAAATCAAAATTCTAAACACCTGATTAACCCTAATCTTCATTTATAAAAGGGTTAGCAATAAACAACAATAGGGAAGCAACCATAAATGAGAGAAAAAACTAAAAAGATATATAAAGTAAAAAGAGAAAGTAGCAAACAAAAAAATGAAAGAACACAGTGAGGAATCTTAGGATTACCAAAGCGTAATTTATCTAACCAACTATACCATTATTAAGCAAACTTCCATACCAGTTTCTATGAAAGAGTTGTGCTACTCAAACAAGGCTTGTTTCAATAATATTATTTAATAAATTATCATTCTTGTTTATTATATAACTTTATAGATTTCCTTTGTTTTGATTAATTTGATTTGATTAAACCCTAAATTTATGATTGTTTGTGTGATAATTAATTACATGTTTAGATTATATATTCTATTTTGAATGGTGGAATTATAATTACTTATTATTTGAATTTTAAAGTATTTGTAAAAGGAATGTTTCCACTTATGGGTGCCTTATTTATTTAAATTGTTCCTTTTATTATTTCATTTTATTTTGGATATTTATAAGGGTATGTTTCCACTTAATATGGGTACCCATTTTTATGAATTTTGGACATTATAAGGGTATATTTCTATCTTGTATGGGTGCCCATTTTATCATTTGGTTTATGATATGGTGATTATTTTTATTTTTTATTTACTTTAATTATTTATAATATGATTAATATTTTAATAATATAAAAATTTAATAATATTTCTACCTTAAAAGGAGGTCGGTTCCAATGAACTCGGTGTTATGGGAGTGTTGGGCCACTTCTCACATTCCCCATGCATACCAAACTTTTCAAACCCAGTAGGGGTTAGGAATTTCTTAGCAACTGAGTCATCCACCTCTTCTACTTTCTTCCTGGGCTTAGGCTCATATTCTCTAAGTTCCAGAGTCTAAAGTATCGAAGTCTCAAGAACCATTCTGCTAGGAGTGGGAGAAAAATCTCCGCAGGGACCCATCATGATTGATTTCAAATCAGTGTCCTTTTAGGTGTATATTAATTGGTTTCCCCTTAATTTTTCTCAAAATTAAGGTGGAAACTCTCAAATTTTCACTTTTCAAAAAAAAAGGAGATTTTTTTTAAAAAAAAGAAACAAATCTTTTTTAAAATAAAAGATAAATTTTAAACTCATGCTTACTGAATCGACCGAAGATCGTATGTGATGTTGTCGTGAGAGACTTAGCCCAAATAAGCATTTTTTACTCCTAATTCCCTAGTGGGCCGTAGTTAAAATTTGAGAATTCCATCCTTTTCACTAAGTAGACTCCATGAATTTTGATCTTAATTAGAATATGAGATTTCATCCTAACTTCATACTAACAAGTGTGTATAAACTTTGAGAGTTTATGTTTTCTCTAGTTTGTTACATAATAAAACCTCTAAGCTAATAAAATGAGCAACTCAAGCTTATATAAAAGATATCTTTAAAGAAATGAATGGATTTTCAATGAGGAGCATTGAAGTTGTAAGCTTAAAAATGATTTTTATGAATCCTAAAGATTGTTCAAGAGTACTCTCTAATTTTGTTTTTTGTTCTATTCTTTTGAAATTTTGAATTTTCCCATTTATATACTTCCTTAACCAGCTTCAGAAGATAAATTTTCTTACTCAACAAGAGTGTATAACTAATAGTTTTTTTTACTATTCCTTACCACATTAAGAGTGTTTTTTTTGTTCCATTGATGTAGAACTGATGTCCCCTTATCTTCTGCTTCAAAATTATCCTTTCTTTGTTAATGCAAAATGGGTATTCCTATTAAGAATAGGGTATTCCCATTTCTTCTGTCTAAAAAGAAAAATTCCATCACATTGATAGAATGGGTATTTCTGGAGAGAAATGGTTGTTTAAGATTCTTCAATCTAAACTTCAACTTTTGCAACTTCCGTGAGGAATTGACATTCCAAGTGAGGAGCATGTGTTCCATCTAAGATCTTATGTACAGAACAAGTGTTCTTGAATGGGATGTTCATTCGATACATTTTGTATGACTTTCATTTCCTATTTGAGGGCTGGAATGGTTGTTCTATAATTGGAAGGTTCGTTTCATATGCATTCAAGATTAGTAATGGGTGTTTCATCTCATGGAAAAGATGTTCCAAGCGAGGAACTAGTGCTCCTCTTCAAGAAGGGGTGTTCCACTTCTTTGCTCTATATGGATGGGTTTTCCTCTTCAGAAAGGAGTGTTCCACTTTTTTGTTGCTATTAATTCTCGAGTCTTCCTCTTTAGAAAAATAGTTTTGCTCTCCTTTTGTTATGAAAAAAAGAAAATGTCTTTTATTTTGAAAAGCAAGATTCAAAGATTCGCCACATTAATTTATTGATTTTAGAAAGTTTTAAGGAAAAATTATTTTATTTGACTCCATAAAATTTGGTTAATTTTTATCGAAAGAGGATACTGGTCCTAAACCATATTGTGTTGAGTCTCGGTCTAAATTTTCTAACTGATTAAAAATAATTTTTTCATATTTTATGAATTATATAATAATAATGCATGAACGTGATGACATTCTTAAAATATAGCACAAGAGAAATAAAGATTATAGCTCCATCAAAATAATGATTTTCAGGAGAGCTTCGACTCTAGCCCTTATGGGTTCTAGGTTGAGAACAAATCCCCAATTAATTAATAGAGGAAGCAAACAAATAATAACAATAACAATGAAATAAACAAATAACAACAATAATAACAACTATTGTAAAACTCATCAAATTTGCAATAGTTGTCCAAAATCCAATAAAAAAGGCAATAGAAAAGAATAATAGAAAAAATTAAAATAAAACGAAAAACACCATTTGAAATTATTTAAGTGAGGGTTTGCTGCTCGGAGTGATATTCCAAGCATGCTTACTTATCCTATTTGAATGAGAATCAGAGCCGTAAGTAGTTCGTGCTTTTGATTGTAAAAGGCCTTAATTAACCAATTTTAGTTAATTTATATTATTGAATTGATAAGAGAAAGGTGAGGAAATTTGTACCATATATAACTGTTTCTTTTGGATGTGTAATTGAAATAGCTCTGCTTGAGGAGCCTCAAAAAGGAAGATGCCAAAATGACTTTGAGTCTAAAAATTATAAAAGAATCGAATTTAATTTGATTAAATCAATCTAAGATGAATTTGTTATATTTTTGTGTCAGAAAAATTTTTGACAGAGTTTTGGTATGTAAAATTTTTTGGATTCCCATTTTAGAGAATAAAATCTCAATTTATAGTGAAAAGTAAAAAAAAAATATACCAAATGACCCCAGGCAGCGTATGTTAGACGATTTGCGAGCATCGCAGGCTGCCACATATGTCGTAGACCTTTTTTGCCTTTTCAAACCCGTTTGACCTCCGATTCATGTGATTCAAGTTGCATTGGATTTGTTATCATGTAGAATTTTATTTAAGGAAAAATTTGAGGATTTTTCCTCATGTCCAAAATTGAAGGTTTTTGGGGACCCTTTTGGGCCGGTCTGGGCCTGTTCGGGCCATCCGAATTTTGATTCGGGCGATTCCAATTTTATTAGAACTGTACTCATATTCAACTTAATTTAAGTGCAAAATTAGGGATTTACAGGTTCCAATAAGCTAGAGTTTGAGTAGTTTGTTTTTTAACCAAGCTATTTTTAAAGTTAGTTTGATGAAGTAGTGCTTTGATTAGTCCTAAATAACTTATTTTCAATGTTATTGTTGGGTTTCAATGATCATTAAATTATTAAATTTCCTATAAATTCTTAGAATTTTAGATATAAGTTTAAGGATTAGCTCAAATAATCATTATTATGAGTTTGGTAAATTATTAGCAGCTCCATGGTAAAATGGAAGTTTCAGAAAAACTATGGATAACTATTGAGTTATAAGGTGTTCATTAAAAAAATTACAAGATATTAAATTTTTGAGTGTATTTCGATTGAAAAATTATAATAGAGGCCCAAATAGTCAATTGAGTTGTTGGTTCTTGTAGCTATTTGGAAGTGTTTATTCTATTTTTTATTTTAGGGGAAAATATTCTAGTTGTAAGGAATACAGTCATTCAATAGAATCTTTATAGTCATTGATTCTATAACACTCCCTGTCAATCTTGTTAAGAAACTATCAATAGATACCACACAATACCTATACACCTTACATTCAATATTTAAAAACTCTAAAAATAATGTCAATAAAAATTTCAACAGAGTATCCCCTAAAATTTGTCACTGCCAGCATCTTCTTTAATCACACACAACCTGTAGAAGAAAGCACTTCTAACATTTTCACATTCAATCTCAACTCCAATCTCATCAATTTACCAACAATCACCCACAATTTAGTTCAAATATCTATACTTTTATCAACCTGTTTGCATGTGAAATATTTTTTCATAACTAATATAATTTATTATAAAGTTATAACTCAAGCTATATTTACAAAGTAAACAAATCTCTAAATTAACCATAATTATACAATTGTAATTAAAATTACAATATTGCTATGTGAACAACACTAGATACATAATATAAAACCCTTCATTTAACACCTTCTGATATGCAATTGATCTTGAATTCTAAATCTTACTCTGTTGCATCTATCATGCCCATTGATTTGCGCATCAAAAATAAATCTAACACTCTAAGCTATTGCTTAGTGACACATATATATTCATAATTTTCCAAAAATTATAGCATAAGAAAATAATTATTGACTACTATATAAAAAAAATAGAATCACCACTTTAAAAATATTAATATGACATGTCAATAATTTTATATGCAAGTTAACTTATCTTAACATTAATAAATTCAATATTCAATATAATTAAATAAAAAAAACACTTGTTACAATTCTCTTATCTCTATAAATTTCATTTGCTTTGCCCTCACACACTAAATTTTTAAATCCTAGGTTCAAAAAATGGGTTCAGTAGTGACAACTAAATGCCCAATAATATATTAGTCAGTATGGTCAATAGCCCAGCCAATGGCCCAGTAATGACAAATTGCCCAGTAACAATAGTCACACAAAGTGTCCAGTAACAGTAGTGACACAGAGTGTCCAGTAGCAATAGTGACATATAGTATCCAATAACAATAGAGATGTTCACCCTTTGGCTAGCTATTTAATCAGAAAGCTAAGTTTAATATTAGTATGGTTCGAGTAATTCAATTCTTTCTCATTTCCAGTCAATCTTACAATTATAATGTCATTTTGTTAAAAACAATATCAATTCTTTAAAAAGAAGACACTTTCCTTCTGTATTACTCAATTGTCTTCGCTTTAACCATACATATAAAGAAATATCTCCTAAATTAAAATCAAACTCATTTTATTTAAAACATATTTACCAAACATATTATAAACAAGCACTTAAATTCCAAAACTTTAAACATTCTCAAAATCCTAATTTTCACATAATCTTAAATTCAACACTTTATAAGTTCAAAAATTTCTTTAAGCTTAGTTTTTGTTTAAGTTTTACATAAATACACTTATTCTTTATCAATTATGAACTCATAATCAATTACTTCATGAATTATTTCCATATCTACTTCTAAATCCTAAATTTGCCAAAACCCTAAATTAATTCTTTTATGGATCAAAAATTATTTTAAACATAATTTTAAGCAAAAAGTTATTCAAACATATTTGAAATCATTCAAAATTGAACCTTTAATAAATTTCTCTTTCACTTAGTTCCATATTCAATTTCCTTCTTAAAAATTCAATTAATTAATTCCATCACAATAATTTAATTAAAATAAGTTTAGTAACTTCCATAAACAACAAAAATTAAAGGAAAATAAAGTAATAGCAAATTATCAATATAAAAGAAACCTCCTTTCAAGTAGCTCTTCTTCCCTCTTTCTCAATTTCCTTTGATTATTTGGTGATGATCTTAGTAATTCTCACATAAACTAACAAATTCTCTTAAAAATTTGAGTTATATGTAAAGTTTCTTTGATTTTCAAGTGTGGTGATGGAAGAAAGAAATATGATGATGCTAATGGAGGTGAGGTCAGTTTTGGGTTGAAGAAGAAGAAAGAAAATTCAACTTATAGATATATATTATTTAGGGTTTTATACTATGTAGTGCTCATACTAAAACTTCAGTATACCTATTTTTTTTAATTATATCTAAATCCAACTTTTAATTTAATAAATTCATAAAAATAATTACTTTAATTAACTTAAAGCTTTATTACTCATATCTCTCATCTCAATTTCAGTAAAATTCAATTCTAGGGTCATAAGAGCATTTTTGTAAAGTTTTTTCGCTTAAATATTCTTTTTTAAAAATACTGATTAAATCCATATCCGGATTTAACTTTTAATTTTTTAACCCCATTTTTTAATTTATTTCAAATACCTGGGTTACTCTCAATATTATACGTAGTCTAATATCTATATAATTCAGAAAATCACTGCTTAAAAATTTTAAACATTACAAATTCACCCTTATTCTAATAATTCTTGTCTATTATTAAAAAATGACATTTTTAGGCGTCTTCCCATTTTTGGTTAGGTGGTCCATGGAAAGCTATTCGATTTTTATTAAATCTATGAGTTATATAGCTTAGTATAATATCCAATTCCCCTAAATTATTTTATATTCTCATTTGCATGCCTATATCGATCTTATGTAAACTATATATGTATTTATATAATCATCATCATTGATATTAGGTTACATAAGCATATGAATATTGTTGTTTGAGTTTATTGCAAATGTTGCATGTAACACCCCCCATACTCTATATAAGTACTATACATATACCTGGTATACATACAATACGTATATAAAGTATAAGAATGTCACTTTTAGTTTCAATTTAAAAACCTTTATCCGAGTTCAAACAATATTACATTAATTTAAAGAACATTTACAAAATCATTATACTTTCAAGGTCTTATATATATATATATAATAATCTCTTTCTTATTTACCAAAACTTCATTTATACATATGAATATATATTCTTATAAAAAAAATACAACATAATTAAATCACACATGTATGCATCACCTTCTAGTTGGTCTCGAAACACTCATACCCTTCTCATGGCATAATAGTTTGACTTCCAGATCAACCGCATAATCACCTGCGCGATCACACAACCTCGCTAAGCCCGAGAGCTTAGTAATACAAATAATTCATGTAAACATATATTACAGAAAATCATATTTACTTGTTAACTTCATATGTCATTATTTTCTTATCATGTTTTCCCATTTTGAATACACCTTTCATATATATTTCTACTAATGTCTTAATTATATACATATACACATATATTATTAACACCAATCACAACTCCATGACTTATTAGAATATTCATAAAAATATTCTTAATGTCTACATTCACATCCATATTATACTTTCATGTTGTACTTTCATTTCTCACCATTCAATATAGTTCTTTTAATCTACATTCACTGTCAATAATTTACTTATGTATTATAACCATCACATAACATTATATCTCACTCCATAGATCATCTTAAAACAAAGGCAAACATATATCTCATTATTCATTTATTTCACTATTCAAGAATCACATATAAACAAGCACAAGCATGGGCCCAAAAGAAACTAATATGCCATTCTACTTTCAGAGTTAATGTTTTGGTTTAATTATCACATTTATCATTATCATTATCCCAACTAGGCTTCAAGGATTTAGGTTCAACCATGCTTCAAGGGGAACAAAGCATGCTAAGTATCAACCCAACTTGGCTTCAAGAACCAATCCAACCTAGCTTCAAGGGTTGTAACATCTCAATTAGGCTTCAAGGACTAGACCCAACCAAGCTTCAAGGGGAGTAAAACATGTTAACTTCAACCCAACTTGGCTTCAAGGATCAAGCCCAACCTAACTTCAAGAGATTGTTACTATTAGGCATGCCACCAACAACAAAACTCTGAAAATGAATAACATATTAGACACACAATTCATTTATTATTTCATTATCAATTTCATTCTCAAAGCTCATCATCATCTAGGCAAACATGGCCCACATATCTCATTTGAATCATCATAGCCAATAACAATGGCTTCACATCTTATTTGAATCATCATAGCCAATAACAATGGCTTCACATCTCATTTGTTTCAATTCACATTATAATACCTCATTATTGAAATATACATAATTAAACACATTAAACATCCATTAAGAATAATCATCATTGATATACACATATATAATTTACCTTATTCTTAGATTTCGAATCCTCAATATACATTTGTTTAGGTCATCCTTGTTTTAAGTATATTTAAAATGTAGATACAAAAAGACCTTTGGAGGATCCCACAATGCAAGAATAGAAAAAAAAATAAATACAGTAGCCAACACACTCAAGGGACACGGCCAAGCTTGTGGCCGTGTCTCTCAACAAAAAATCCAACACGGCCAAGACTCCCCTAGCTTGGCCGTGTCTCCCTTAAATCCAAAGAACAAAAACAAAAGAAGAAAGATGGAATCAGGCAGTAGCAGACACGGGCAAGGGACACGGCCAAGACAGTGGCCGTGTCTCTCCCAAAAATCATCCAACACGGCCAAGTTTCCCCTAACTTGGTCGTGTCTCCCATAACATGGCCGTGTCTCTCCTTAAATTTTGGCCGTGTCTCTTAATAACTTAAAAACCAAACACGGCCAAGCCTCCTTGATTGCATTAAATCACATTATACACAATATAGCATGATTCAAATGGATATAATCAATGTTCTAGGCACATATATTACATGCTTATCACAATATTCACACTATTAGTACACATCAACAATACATTAGATTCATTAACACATTTACAATTTAATGTAAGTTGTACTTACCTTAAGAATCACTCACACCAATCTATACACTTTACCTTCCAAGAACTCTTCACCACTTAAATTAGAGCAATCCACTTCCTTCACAACCTAATCCAAAAACAATGATAAGATACATGAATTCCAATACAAGTATTCACTTATGAAACTCATTCTAAAACTTTAGATCACAACTCACAAATCACATCTCTCTCTAGGATCCAAACTCATGTATTTTATGTTTTCAACTTCCTTAAACACAACATACATCAACCATATATCAATTACTCAATTCTCCAACTCCTTTATATTAAACCCTTATTAAACAATTTCAATAATCCATCATCACTCTCACAACTAACCATATCAAATCCAAACTTAAACAATAGAAATCCATACAAGGAAATGAATACTTACTTGGATATTATGCCAAATCTTCAATAACCATCCTCAATTCTCTCAAAATCCCTTTGGATTTGATATGTATATTGATGAAATCACCTCTCTCTCTCTCTCTCTCGTGCAAGAAGAAGAAGAAGAAGAAGGAAAGAAGATCTTCTCTTCTTTTCTCATACTTATCATATATATATATATAATAATAATAATATAATTAATTATTTCTAAAATAATCTCCACCACCACTTTCTTCCTTTGACTTTCCTTTCTTTCTTTTTTTATTATTATATTATTATTATTATTATTTAATTATATAACTTACTTTACCTACACCATTTTATACATCATGTATATGTGATGTATATGTGGGTATATGTATATTTTATATATATTGCATTTATATTTCCCATATCTTTCAAATACCATATATACATTTTATCCTTCATATCCATCTAGCTCTTATAATATTTTCTTTACATATTTTACTAACGTATCTTCTCACTACTACAATTCCACTGTACACCAAAATCAGATATTAAATTAAATCATTGCTCTTCTTTTAGCCTTTATTAATTTAACTTGTATATATTAGATACAAAATATACACTCTCTTCATTTCTTTTCTCTTTCCCTTCAATATACACATTAAATCCAATTGCAACAATAATTATTCCAAAACTTTTAGAGTGTATTTTGGGATATTACATTGCATATTACATATTTTTATAAGATCAAGTTAACCACTTAAAATCTAAGGTATAAGTTCTAATATGATGATTGAGATATGATAATGACTTATAAGTGGCATGACAATAGGGGCATGCTCATCACTCAGCAGTGCTTGCCAATATTGGGTTAGCGCTGCTCAAGCTGGGCTAAGATGACGAAACCCTATGCATTAAATTCTAAAACAAACATGTGGACTATAAAAGCCAAATAAGGGGATTGGTTCCTTATTTGGGTTTAATATAGCTTATACTGCCTAATTCTTATCCTTGTTTGATTATGTAAGTGTTTGTCTATTTGACATTTGCACGAGCATTGTTTGCATTGGTATGGTGTTTTATATTGATAACTATATTACTTAATGAGTTGAACACTCACTCATGTTCATCATTTTTCCTCTAAGTTATAGGTTGAGTGTGGGAGTAAAATATTTTAGTTACTCCTACCTTTTATCCCTCGGCAAAAGAGTTTTTTTTTTTTTACCTTGGTATGTAATTATTTAATATTGGCTTGTATTTTAGAATTTCACATTATATATCTTTTGCTATCTATAATTCTAATTAGTGTAGTTAGTCTTTATGACATTTTTTTATTGAGTAATATCTGACTATAGTGATGACATTTGAGATGGAAGTTATGATGTGATATATAAATTCTACTTAACAGGTGGACCCATAGCTTTAGATTTATAGTAGGGATAGTAATCATAATTCAGTTATATCTATTTTTTGAATTATTAGGTTGACTGTGAATTTTGAAAGTCACATGCTTTCACATTTCTTAGTGCCAATCACATGCTCTTGAATTTGGATTGTGATAGTTCAACTTCTTTGCTCTACACGGATTGGTGTTCCTCTTTAGGAAGGAGCATTCAACTTTTCTCTATGTTGTTTGCTCTTCATTTCATTTCAAGTTTAATTCTTACAGAAAGGGTGTTCCCATTGATGGAATAGGTGTTCTATGAGTATTCTCATCTAAAACTTAATCAAATACAATATACTAGATAGTTATGTGTTAATCAAATATGAAGCTTAACGGAGCTATAAAAAATGAGGTCATTTCCAAGAATTAGCCTAGTTCACCTAGAATTAGAATGCTCATTTAAATTCAATCTCACACGGAAAATAGTTGTTGCTTTTGTTTAGCTAATTTATTTTGTATTTTTGAGATCTAGTTTTTATTCGCCACCTTAATATTATTATGGTTGGCCTAAGTATGGATCAATTTCAATTTTAATCTTGATAATCAAATTAAAGTGATATAATCTTTCAATCAAGTATCTATATGATCAATTAAGAACTTGTAAGTTGTACTTTAAGAAAATCAAAGAAATCTATAAGTTGCCTAGTAAACTTTTTAAATGACAACCACACCAAGGAAGTCACCATTGTAATTTGGTTTGGCTCAAGAATACCTCATATAAAGTATTGATTGTGATGGAGGTTATGAGAAACACAAGAAGAAAATTGTGACCGGAACTAAGAAATCGTGACTATAAGACAGATTAGGCTGAGAACCTTAGTTAAAAATAGGGTTTATGTTGGAATGTGGCCAGCGCTATATTGACGATAAGGAGATCACAACTACAAGTATATTGCATTTGTGAACCTATCTACTCAAACACAAAAAAAGACACAATAGCGACCACGTTAAAAAGTGTGACCACAATTTTGGCCGTAAATAACTAATCATGACCATAATGAAGATGTAACGAATGCAACATTCATACAAAAATTGTAGGGGGTCCAATGGATACATATGGAACCAATGGAAGACTGCCATGTGTCACTAGCCATTAGGTACATATGAATATCACAAGCACTTTTCACCACTCTTGGCCACAAAATGGAGATTGCGACCGCAACCAAGATTTCACGACTACAACTCCTGTCTTACATAATATTAAATGCAGATTTTTTAACTTCTAGAGAAGGATTTGGGAAGATTCACTTTAGAAGCTACAAATACACATATAAGAAGCATTCATTTGTAATAAACAATATTTATTTATAACCAAATTATTGTGCTTTGATTTCTTGAGCCTTATTTATTTATTTCCTTATAATTTATTAGTTGAGAGCAATTGAATGTAATTGTAAGGTCTAAGTACTAGCCTTAAAAAACTTTGAATAGTTTGATGTGAGTTTGAAAAACTAGGTTGGAGAGTAAGCCTTTGGAAAACTCTTTGTAAGATTTAAATATTTGTCCTTGGAAGACACTTATAAGGGTTAGACAGTAGGCATAAGAAAACTTTTGTAAAAGTTTGGTGTAAGCTTGAAAATACAAAATTGAGAGTGAACTTGTAAAATTTCATAGTTATAAGATATCCAGTTTGATTATTAGGGAGTGGATTTAGGATTTTCTTTATTCGAATAACTATAAATTGTTTAGTGTATAAATTGTTTAGTTCTTTCTTCTCTATTCTTCTCTTTTTTAATTTACCTTTGTTCTCAATTTTCAATTTCTCACTAATTCAATCCCTTTTCGATGCTAAAAGACTAACATTTTTTTTAGAAAAAGTACAAGAAAAAAACCCTAAATGACCCCATTTATGCCTTTTGGAAAATTGCATTAGTCTTTTAAAACAAATAATGAATACTGGGGGCTAAGTTTTCAAATTTAAGTAAAATGAGCTTGACATTTAATTATGGCTTGACTTTTAAAATTGAGTTTCATTAAAATATAGTTATAAATGGAATGACAAATATATATAATATATGAACATGTGGTATGATATAATAATAATAAAGCAATAAAGCATAATATAAAGCTTTTATTATTATATCAAAAACCAAATGGAGGAGATACCAACTCTAACCCTTACAAGTTCTAGGTTGATCACACATTCCCAATAAAATGAACAAATGATAAAAATAAATAAATAGGTGGTTTTGTTAATTTTGGTTCCCTATTCAAAGTCATGACCTTAAATATACTTGCATATCCCTTTAAAAGGAAATCAAAACCATATTGTTCTATCCTTTTTGTAATGATTGATTTTGATATATTTTAGTTATCTTGTAATAATATTTTGAATGGTGATCTAATTATCTGATTGAAATAAATGTAACAAGATTAAGTGAAGAGATTCATATCTTCTCTTAATAAGACTTGGTAAGAGGTGAATTATGTAACGCTTTGGCACACCGCATTTCCAACTTAGAAAGGAGACTTTAATTTTGATGGTTGATCAAAATAAAAATGGCTCCACGTACCATGGATAAATAGCACTTTAGCTAATCAAAGAGACAAGCTCTCAATGGCTCAAACCAAAAAGACTGAACAATTTTTCTTCAGGAGCTCACTTAGGATTAAATATTGACAGAGGTCAAAATTGACCCACATCCGAGCCTTTTTGGAGCCACCACCTAGACACACTTGTATATATAAGTTAATATATAAAGATTTTGCAATGCAATTATTCCACTAGTAGCTTAATTATACTCTATCAATTAAGAGATTGCAAAAAAATTTGCAAATTAATTATTTGTAAATTTAAAAAAATTAGTTCTTATTTTCTTATCTTGAGAAGAACAATTATTTATGTTTTAATTTCTTAATTGCACAAACCTTTTTTAGTCATTCATGAATGTAATTAGACTAGTTCTTAGTTGCTATAAACATAATATCACTTCTCCTTTATTTTGTCTAATAATTATCAATACAAATTCAAATAAAGATATATTATTGCATTAATGAATTAAATAGAATATAATTTTAATTTCGTTATACAGTACAAAATCAACTACTAAAAGTATATTTGAGGCTAAAAAGGTTAGTTTGATATGAATAATATTCGATTCAAAAAAGAGAGTTTAACTAATATTACCAATAGAAGTTACTCATTTCAGCATTATTAAACCATTGCAATTGCTGGAAAAAAAAACATTGCGGTTGAATATAAAAATTGTTTTTTAAAGTTACAATTTTAAGAAAATCTATGGACTTATATTGCTAAAGAATAAGAAATTTAAATAATAAATAATACCCCTTTTTTAGAGTTAACTGTTTCTATTATGTAAAAATAGGGTAAAATTTTTATTTGCTTTCATTAAAGAGAAAATTTTTATTTTCTTTCATTAAAGAGAAGGGAAAGAGCATTTGCTTTCACTATTAATGTTATTAGTGCTTATGCTCCCCAAGTAAGTTTGGACGGAGCATCAAGGTTCAGTTTTGGGAAGATATGAATGAAATCATGCAAGGTATTCCGGATAATCAGCAAATTTTCATTGGTGGGGACCTTAACGGGCATGTTGGTAAGGACAGTAATGGTTATGACAGGGTCCATGGGGGTTATGGTTTTGGCAACGGGAATGAGGAGGGAAAGAGCATTTTGGATTTTGCGGTGGCTTATGATCTAGTGCTGGCAAATACCTGCTTTGAAAAGAGGGGGTCACACTTGATTACCTTTAAGAGTGGACGAACCCAAAGTCAACTAGACTTCATACTTACTCGAAGATGGGACAGAAGTAAGTGTAAGGATTGCAAGGTCATTCCGGGTGAAGCATTGACGGTGCAACATCGTATTATGGTTTTAGATGTTAAGAATAAAAGTAGCTGGAGGAATGATAAGAAAGTATTGGAACCAAGGATAAGATGGTGGAAATTGAAAGACCTAGCTCAAGGTACCTTTAAAGAGGAGTTACTAAAGGAAGACATTTGGAACCTTGAGGCTAGTGCTTGTGGACAAAAATGGAAGGTGGCATTAAGAAAGCAGGTAGTAAATTGCTTGAGATCTCTAAAGAGGCAGGGCCTCGAACGCACGATGCATGGTGGTGGGATGAGGAGGTTCAAAAGGCTATTAAGGCTAAGAGGGAATGGTATAAAAAGTTACCGAATGCGGTTAATAGCGAGGCCTTTGAGGAATATAAGAGGGCTAAGAAAGAGGCAAAGAAGGCTGTTAGTGTAGCTTGTGGCAGAGCCTTAGAAGGGATTTATCAAAAGTTAGGTACTAAAGAGGGAGAAATGGGCATTTATAAGATTGCAAGGATGAGAGAAAGGAAAAGCAGAGATTTAAGCCAAGTCAAATGTATAAAGGATGAAGATCAATGGGTGTTGACAGGAGATGTTGAGATTAAGGAGAGGTGGAAGGCTTATTTTGAGCAGTTATTCAACCCTGAACATGAACAAGATTTTCAAGGTCTTCATGCAATAAATGGTTATATCAGCTGGTCTAGGAGGATCTTGCATAGTGAAGTAAGAGAAGCCTTGAAGTATATGAAAGTTGGTAAAGCTTGTGGCCCGGATGGTATTCCTATAAAGGTTTGGAAGAACCTTGGAGAGGTAGGAGTTGCCTGGTTAGCTAAACTCTTTAATGCTATTGTGAAAGGATGTAAGATGCCAAATGCCTGGAGGAAGAGTATCCTGGTACCCATATATAAAAATAAGGGAGACATTCAATGCTGTACAAATTATCGGGGTATCAAACTTATGAGCCATACTATGAAATTATGGGAAAGGATTATTGAACACAGATTGAGGAAGCTTACAAGAGTTTCGGAGAATCAGTTTGGGTTTATGCCAGGGAGATCTACCATGGAGGCTATTTCTCTTCTAAGAAGACTAATGGAATTGTATCAAGAGAAGAAGAAAGATCTCCACATGGCATTTATTGACTTGGAGAAAGCCTATGATAGAGTACCAAGAGAAGTGTTTATGGTGGGTTTTGAAGAGGAAAGGAGTCAGCGGCAAATATATCAACATCATCAAGGACATGTATGAAAATGCATCCACTAGTGTGAAAACACCTGGTGGAGACACTGAGGCTTTCCCCATTACTACCGGATTGCATCAAGGTTCGGCCATGAGTCCATATTTATTTACCCTGGTTATGGACGAGCTAATCAGAAGCATACAAGACGATGTACCTTGGTGTATGTTGTTTGCTGATGACATTATTTTAATTGATGAGACTAGTGCTGGTGTAAACCGTAAGTTGGAAGTGTGGAGAAAAACCCTCGAGGACAAGGGTTTTAAGCTAAGTAGGAGTAAAACGGAATATATGCATTGTGAGTTCAGTCTAAGGAAGAAGCAGGAACATGAGGTTAAGTTGGATGGAGTTTTGGTTCCTAAAACCAAGCAGTTCAAATATTTGGGTTCGGTGTTCCAGAATGATGGCCGTATAGATGAAGATGTGGCTCACAGAATATCGGTAGGGTGGTTGAAGTGGAAGGGTGTGATAAGAAAATACCTCTGAAAGTGAAAGGTAAATTCTATAGGACGGTTGTTAGACCTGCGATGCTCTATGGTAGTGAGTGTTGGGCACCAACGGGACAACATTTGCATAAGATGAGTGTGGCAGAAATGAGGATGCTAAGATGGATGTGTGGACATACCAGACTGGACAAAATTAAGAATGTTCATATTCGACAAAAAGTCCAAGTAGCGGATGTCGGAGATAAGGTGAGGGAAGGAAGACTTAGATGGTATGGGCATGTTTTAAGAAGACCTCCTAATGCTGCGGTTCGTAAGTGTGAGAATTTGTTGATTGAGGGGGCTAGAGGTCGTGGAAGACCTAGAACTGTGTGGAAGGAGGTGATAGCAAGAGACTTACGTGCCTTAGATCTTGATGCGGATTTGATTAATGACAGACTTGAATGGAGACGTAAAATTCGTGTCTTGGAAGGGCCCTAAGGCTGGAGTATCTTTTTTGGTGTCTTTTGAGCTTATTTTGTTGAGGATCCATACAGCCGACCCCAACTTGTTTGGGACTAAGTCTTAGTTGTTGTTGTTGTATTAAAGAGAACATTTTATTATTGTTTTAAAGTCACATAGCTGAATAACCAATATTGTTGGATTTTTTTTTTCAATAGTCACATGACTAAATAAAAAGGACTTTTTACAAACTTGCCAAAAAGAACTATTAATGTTACAAATTATTAGCATGAAAAAACTACATCAAATATATATTCAAATAACATCAAATACCAAAAATTTTTAACAAGTTTATGTTGAGTATATATTCGATTTGTTATGCACCAAATGCAATATTGATTATTTTTTTCATTTTTATTTCTGTAATAATTCAATGATGTAAGTTTCAAATTTTATTATAAAATAAAATATTACTGAACAATAGTTCAATTACATTTTGTATTAGTAGTTCCATATAATATATGCAAAGTTTATTATTAGAATATTATAAGTTTATTATACACCAAATAAAATATTATTAGGTACAACAATTCTTATTTAGTAAATTTGTCGAACAATTTATGTTTTTCTTTTGCATAAGGCAAAGTAAAAAAAAACACATTAATCTTCAAAAAGTTCTTGTAAATACAAAATAACAAATATAAAAAATAAAAAAATCAAACATATACTATAAAATACTAATAATAAACCAATAATTTACTAAAAAATATATTGATAATATACCTATGATATATTCAAAGTACAATTTTACAACTAAATTTTTTAAATAGTAAAAAAGCAAAAAGATATTATAATATAAAAAAATTATATTGCCTCAAAGAAGTTGCAGATTAGTATATAAACAAATTATGCTTATCATATATTGAGTTTAATACACAAGGATTGCAAAAAGGTTGCAAGTTAGCTGATAAATGAGTTATGCTTAAGATACATAAGGTTTATTATACACAAATTGCAGAAACATTATATAAGATTTAAAGTAGTTAAAATTCTAATATCTTACAGGTGAAACCAACAAAAGACTACTAAAAATATTATATATTATTTAAAGTTGTTAAAATTCTAATATCTTACATTGGAAACCAACAAAAGACAACTTCTTTAATGTCCTTGAAAATAGAAAACAATATACAGTCAAATTAATTGAAAGAAAATCGATGAAATTCCATATATACATGCATCGACACTCAATTTTCTTGTCAATCCAAAATCACATACAAGAAATCTAGTTGATACATACATATACGTGTATATATATATATATAAAGGAATGAAAAGGCCATCCATCATAGAAAATATACAAAAAAACAATATCCAAAAAGGCTTAATCAAAATCGATCCCTTGATAATCAAAGCACTTTTGTCCTCCAACATACTAATTATCACACAATCTATAAAAAGCAAAAGCCACCATCATTACATTATTCTTTTCCTCTATTTAGGGCTATAAATGAGCTAAGCTACTAGAGTTCGGCTTAAGTATCGGCTTCATAAAAGCTCGTTCAGACTCGATCTCAAATTACTCATTTGTTGAATGAGTCAAGCTCAAACTAAAAAAATACTCGGCTCATTAGCTCTTGAGCTGTCTCATTTAAAAAGCTCGTGAGTTAAGCTCGCAAGTTAACTCGTTTAGTATATTGGATTAAAAATATATATAATTTAATTTATATAAATCAAACTACATGTGTGAATATATTAATTTTTTTACTAATTTAATTTAAATGATTTATTAATATATGGTATATGTGATAAATAAATTAAATAATATATAATACAAAATAACTTAGTAATGTATAGTAAAATATAAAATTATAGTAATATAATATTTTATTTTTGATAATATATAATCATATTGTTCATCTTTCATAAAAACATAAATTTTAATATATCTTTTATGAAAATGTAGAAAAGATGAATGAAAAATTAAAGGTGAAATAAGTTGATTAAGCTCATTAAACTTATTTAAATCAAGCTCGAATTCAAGATCGAGATGCATGATATATGAGCTTACCCGATATAAGATCGAGCTCAGCTCGAGCTCGATTCGAGTTCGAGTTCGAGTTCGAACTTGACTATTTATAACAAGCTGAGTTTAAGTTTTTCAAAGCTCGGCTCGGCTCAGCTCGATTACAGCCCTACCTCTATTCTAGATTATTGTAAAAGAAAATATTAGCATTTAGAATTTTAAAACCAAAGGGAAGAAAAAGAAAATTAAAAAAGAAACACATTTATCGAATTCAATAACAATAACTATGATAGTAAACAATACAGTCTTAAAAAAGCTTATCACCGAAAAGCAAAAGAGTCGAGTTTTCGAAAGAAAACTGAAGTTCATGGATCTCCAAAAATGAAACTAGGAATCATAAAACTCACAAGCTAAATATCACAGAAAAACTCAATCTAGTCAAAGATATTCTAAATTTTATCAAGAACAAGATCTAACAAAAAAAAGAGACTAGATATAGCCAAAAGGAAAACAAATAAAACACAAAACTAGATCTAGCCAAAAGGAAAACAAGTAACACTTAAAACTCATAGATCTGTATATTTACATAAATGAGAAACAATTTCAGAACTATGAATCACTTAACAATAGTATAAATCTATAGATTTGGCTTCAATAATGCCAAAAAGGCAACAGTTAAAATATAGAGAAGAAACTCGTTTAAAATATAGAGAAAAAGAACAAATACAGTAGAGAAGAAAGCATAAAAAACCACATCAATAGAGGAGCAAAATAACATGAAAACTATAATAAAAAGAAGAACAACAAAGAAGAAAACTCAAATATGATAGTAAAAAATATATTAATATTTACTAAAATTTGATAATATAATATTTGATTTGTATATCTTATTTCACTTCAAAAATATATTTATGTTCAAATATTTAATATTTTAAACATGATAATTATTTACTAAAAGTAATATAAAATATGCATTTAAAATTATTTAAATAATGACGCTTTTGAAATTTACTCGTGCTCGATATAAATAATATGCTTCCGAAGGTGCCTTTTAAGACGCCTCATATGACATTTTAATACAATGCACTGAACATATAATAGTGAAACATGCTTTCAAAAGTATCAATTAATTATCATTTTATGTAATTTTATAAAATATAAATTACAAAATCTAGTTTTTAATGAAGAAAGAAGAGAAGTTAATTATGTTCTACTATCATCTTTGGAGAGTTTTCGTTCTTTCCCTAGTGAAACTTTTTAATGTTGCTTACCGGCCATCAATCCTAGTGTTTATCAACTGATCTAAGCTTCAATCCAGTTAATCCTCTCTCTTATTAATAATTGGTTCTACCTCTTATTCATCCTCCCCACCTAAACTTTGTTCTATCTTTACTCACCATGCCTTTCCTACGTACCCATTGGATACAACAATTTTTAACCATGGATTTCTCAGCTAAAGACATTAATGAGATTATTAAAAAAAATAGATTACATAGCATGCTCTAGGCTAACTCTTGATTTAAAACCTAACTCTACCCCTTCTCCAACCCTTAGCAAGTTAGTAGTTGCGGGGAAGATTCTCTCTTTTAGGTCCTTTAGTGGTGGCGAGGTTAAATATGTTCTTATAAAAGCTAGGAATCTTTCTCAAAGCTTTGACATTGAGAAAAAAAAGGCCTTAACATGTTTGTTCTTCATTTCAAACAAGAAGCAGATGTGTTTTGGGTTACTAAGCGAGCACCATGGAATATTTCAAGCTCTTTACTCATCCTCAAATATTTGGAACCAAACATTACCCTTAGTAGCCTGGACCTCACCAAGTCACCATTCTAGATTCAGGTGCATAGCTTCCCTCCCAACCACATGACAATAGAAAATGCAGAGAAAGTTGGCAATATTTTTAGTAGGTTGTTAGAAATTAACAACCGACCTAGAAAGAATTCTTCAAGCTAAAGGTCTTACTCAATGTCAAAAACCCTCTCCTTACCAATTTCCACTATGTGGCAGCCGATGGTTCTCGACAATGGGCTCACCTGAAATATGAAAGGCCCTATGACTATTACTTCCTGATGTAGAGGTGGACTTCCAGACTAAAGGCTCGGCTCGGGCTCCCTAGCTCAATGCTCATGCCAAAGGACTTGCAAGACAAAGAGGGCTCGATCTCTAGTGAGGAGACTCCGATGCTTAAGTTAGTGCTCAGCGTTATGGTGAATATGGGTAATCAGAAGTTAGAAAAGAATAAGCATCCTTTACCTATGTGTTTGAGCTCCCTTTATACATGGGAGATGGTGGCGGACAAACTCTACCATAGTGGGGGACAGACTCAACTGAATGTGAGAGACAGACTCTGCTGGACGTGGGAGACTCTAGGTGGTGGGAGACAAACTCTGCAGATAGTGGAGTGTCAGGGAATATTGTGAGAAATGATGTGTTGGTCAACAAACTGAGCCTATATGATGAGCTTGGTTGACAAGAACTATCGGTCGTGTGTCAAGCTCGCTACAAGAAGCGCGGCTTATTCCGAGCTATGTGTGCCAAGCCAGATATAATGAGGTGGTCCAGCTCGATTGCTTATTGCCGATCTATAGGTATGCACCACGAGTCCCTCTTTGTTGTGCTGGCGTTTATGCCAGCCACTTGATGTGAAGATTGTGGGTGCGCTGGTCGTAGGGGGATTGACATGACAGCTTGAAAATGAAGGCAAAAGCGGGAGTTTCAATTTTTGAGTTTCCCATGCAAGGCATTGATTCGTTGGTTCAACTTTTGATGCTCCTTCTATATAAATGGCAGAGAGGATTGAAGGTAGCCACTAATCCTTTCAAGTAATAGCTTGGGTGCTCTGATAACTTGTACGAGTTCGCAGTAGCTGCACGGTGTGAAACAGTTAGCGAAGCTTCTTCAACTAAATCGGTGAGTGCTCCTTGTTCCTTTGTATTATGAGTTTGAGTAGTGTTATTTCCATAGATTCTAGGGAGTCGAGCTTTGGGGAGAGTGCTGAATCGCTTGAAGTTGTGCGAGTGAGTTAAATGAGCAAGCTCACTGTAGTACTGAGGGAGTTGTTAGTGGAAGTATTATTGTGGTCGAGCTAGTGGATTCACCAGAAACGGTTACTGTAGCTTAGCCAGGCCCTACTGAGAGAAGTGAAGATGATGAAGATCAGCCAGTGGCAGAAAAGGCTCGGGTTAGGAATATTCGATCTTATCTCAGCATCGCTGACATAGATAGCATCCGAGACAAGTATTAAATACCTCTCGAGTATAAGATGTATGTTCCTGGGGATCATACTATCGATGGATGACCCTCTAACCAATCATTTAATACTGTACGAAGAGGATCTAAGGTCTAGTGTAAGGCTACCACTTTGTCCGTTCATTCTAGAGTTCTTGGAGTTCCATAATCTGGCTTCAGGGCAACTGAGTCTGAACGCCTGGCTAATGGTAGTGGGATTTGAGATTTTATGCAGGTTGCTGGGGATCCCGCTCTTTGTCTGGGTGTTAGGTGCTTTCTCAATTCTGAAGCTACGATCCAAAGCAGACAAAGATTTTTTCTATCTGCGCCTAGATAAGGACTATTTTTTGGGAAACCAGACTCTATGAAGAATTGGAAGGACAAGTTTTTCATTGTTGAAAGAGAATGGGGTTTTGGGTGCCGAGCCTACTGGGTGTATTCCTGCAATAGTCGTGTTATAAACGTGAAAACCTCAGTCCTGAAGAGTGGGGGCACTTGGAGCAGATTAGGCAAGACAGTCTGAGAGAGAAGAGGAACATCCTTCACCTTGTTAGGGAGTATTTCCCCCTGTTCAGGGCAATGAGGGAGGCTCATTCCTCCAACTGGGCCGGTATACTTTTATCTTTGAGTTTCAAGTTCGTAATATTTAGGTTTATTTACTCAACTTATTTTTTGTTTGTGCAGAAATGGCAAAAGGATCTTCCTCGAAAGAGTTAAAGCAAATCACAGAGCAAGCCACTAAACGCAAGGCAAGGAAGAAGGCTTGCCATGATAAGGGGAAGGGTCGGGAGGCAGTGATCCCTTTTGGGAACAACGAAGGGGGAAAGAGCCTAAAACTGGGACCGTAGGTCCGGTCACCCCTTCGATCGAGATAGTGCATGGTCAATACAGTTCGATGAGACTAGCTACGACGTTGGTGGACAGGCTCAAAGGTCCTCACAAGTCTGAGTTTTCTATGAGGGATCCTTCTGTGCAGCGGGTTCTATCTGTCATTCTTGAGGGAATGGTCCAGGAGAGGTGAGAGCACCTTCAAATGGATGCAACTGCTCTAATATCTGAACTTCGGATTTCTGCTACTGCGGTAAGTATTCCAAATAAATTCCCAATTATAGTTGTGTTGATTTTTAATGATCCAGAATAATTCTTGGGTTTTCTTTTTGTAGCTTGCTCAGCTAAATGTGTCAACAAACTTCCATCATGCTCGTCAGGAGTCTGAGCAAGCATGTAAAAGGGCAAACGAGCTTGAGGATGCATTAAAGTCTGAGGGTGAGGCTCTCCAAGTAGCGCAAGAGTCTCTCAAGACCGCTCTCGAGTAGCTAGAGCTAGAAAGGTAAGCGAGCAATGTGCAGTATGCCCGGGGTGTGTGTCACTATAGCCAGGATGTATTTTTTTATATATTTTAGCTCAGTATAGAGCTTTTGTATGGCCTTCGGGCTATTTGTACATGTCTTCTTATAAATAAAATTGAGCTTAATTTCGAACAACAGAGTATTCCAGTTATAGTATTGATGACGTGTGGTAGGAATGTTTTTGTATAATTGGCGTGTTTTTATGAGGGCATGTTTGTGGTGCTAAGTTCATAGCTTGGTTTACCGCTAAGGGCAGTTGGATGGTCTATGATGCAGTTAGTTTGGATGGCTAGCTCATTTTTTCCTGAATATTTTTCTTTTACTAATTATATTTACAAGTACACGGTCTTTTACATAAGTAATGGCTATTGGAAAATACTTCTTCAAGTTATTGGCATTCCATGCTCTCGGTACTTTTTCCTGTTTGTAGTCTAAAGCTTGTAGGCTCTGCCCTTTAGTACCTTAGCTATTTTGTACGGGCCTTCCCAATTTGCCCCTAGTTTTCCCAGTCCTGCTACTCCATGTGTGGTAATAACCCTTCTGAGCACCAGATCGCCTTCGTCGAATTGCTTATGCCAGACTCTCTTATTGTGAAAACTTGCAATTCGAGCTTTATAGGCCTCGACTTTAATTGCAGTTTGCTCTCTTTTGAACTCCAGGATGTCCAGGTTGTATTTGATGTCCTAGTCTTGGTTTTCTGAATAGCTGAGGGTTCTCCTTAACAAAATTCGATCTCTCCGTGCCGTAGGCCAATGCGAACGGGAATTTGCATGTGGCCATCCTGGGTAAGGTGCAGTAAGCCTATAGTACATTGTAGAGCTCCTCCGTCCTTAACCCCTTGGCATCGTCGAGCCTCTTCTTTATTCCTTCGATGATAATGTAGTTCGTCACCTCTATTTGTCCATTTGATTGGGGTTGATATATCAATGTGAACCTGAGGTATATCTTCAGCTCGGCACAGTACTCCCTGAAAGGCCTGTTTGAGAGAAAGCTCCTTTTGAGAGCTTAATGAACTTGCAATCTTCAAGGCTCATCCTGATGCAAGCTCAACATCCTTCAGCATATCCCCGGGCTTTGCTCTAGGTTGTGAATCATCTGTGGAGGGAGTCAATAGGGAGCACCATATTGGCATTCTTAAAGAGCGCCACATAGGAGTCTCATGCAACCTGCTAGCTTCCCCTTAGGACTGCCACACCTGATTAGGTGGGAATTTTTAATAGCAAATGTTTCATAGAGATGCAAGCATCCACTCCTACAAGCAATGGTCGGCCAAAGATTGCATTATACGTAAAGTTCATATCCACAACCATGAAACAAAACCGACAGTTTTGAACAATCACATCATCACCCATCTGAACCTCCAGAGTCGCAGACCCTGCTACTGGTATCGCCTTCCCAAATAGGCCGACAAGGGGGAGCCAAGACCGGCTTTAGAATATTCAATGATAGACCGAGCTTCTTGTAGGCATCCAAAGTCAACAGGTTTACCGCACTTCCCATGTCTACTAGAATGTGTTGAACAAGATAGTCTTGAACCACAGCCTCTACCACTAAGGCATCAACATGGGGACCAGACACTTAGTTGGATTCTTCCACATGGAAAGTAATAGTGGTCCTTTCCCCTTTGTGACCTTCAGCTATAGAAAAGGCCTCCCTAGACCTGCGCTTTCTAGAGGTGTCTATCATGTCATAATACTCTCCTCTTGCAATAACATGTATTTCGAAGACGACTAAGAATCATTGTCTGATCTGCTGCAGTCTTCGGATCTTTCAATGAACTGTCGTAACTCCCCAGCTTGTATCAACCTCTCTATCTCCTTCTGTAACTTGGTACAGTCATTAGTTTTATGATCGGTGCCTCTGTGAAAACTGTAATATATGCTCTAATCTTGGTTAGGGTATTCTCTCATCGGCCTGAGCCATTTGACCTCTGAGTTGTCCTCAACCAGCATAGAATAGTGGTAGGGGTTAGCCTCTCCCAGGCCTCTACAATGTGATGAGCTTTTTGGGAGTGCTACTGGCCAGATGGTCGAATAATGCTTCAGTTGTGTTCTCTCCATAAGTTTCCTGGCTTTGAAGTCTTAGAGTAGTGTGATCTGTGAGTGCTTGACTTCAATGGCTAAATTGACGTCTTTGACGATTGGTCCTTTTTGGAGGCTCAAAGTTCTTCCCATATCCGATCATTTTCGTCCACGCGGATATACTTATATGCTCGGTCCATCAGGTCAACAAAATTCTCTAGAGGGTTCTTACTCAAGGAGTTGGAGAATTACTTACACTCAGTGTTCCGAATCATTGCCTCTAAGGCTAGCTCAAAGTTCACCTTAGGAATCTTGTTGACAGTCTGGTTAAACCTCTCAACATAATGTCAGAGTATTTCTTTAGGCTTTTGCACTATTTTGAGCAAATCCACCGAAGTTCGCCCATGGTCGATGGATGCCACAAACTTATTGATGAACAGGTCAGTAAGCTGCCTAAAATTGAATATGGAATTTGGTTATGAACTTTTATACCAGATCTGTGCATTACCGTTCAAGGTCTTAGAGAAGAGTTTGCACAAGGCCAAGTCAGAGGTGGTATATACTAGAGCGGTATTATAGAAGCTGTCGGCATATGCCCGAGGATCAGATGAGCCATCGTATTCTTTCATTTTTGGTATATGGAAGCTCCGGTAGGTGTCTATTAGGATCTCTTCAGACAGTGGGGATCGAAAGGTGGCTTCGTACTGTAGTATGATTTTTTTGCGCTTCTTCTTGATTCTTTCATCAACAAGGGCATTGAGATCACCCTCAGATACTTTTCTTTCTTATGCTTCTGCCCGATATGGTGTTGGGTAAGGTTGACCTCTGGCTCAAAATCAGTGTCTTCCAAAGAATAGAGTCTCCTTTTAACTTGGTTTTGTGGTCCAGGTCAGTCATCCCTTAGGGGTGCTGGTCGAATTCATTAGAGAGGGTTGGGGGTAGTAGGCTGGGGATAGTGCTCAAGGATGAATTGTCTGAGGTGAGGCTAGATTGGTAATTGGAAGTTCCTAGTCGGGATGAGGCTGCTCGGTTTGATGTCTTATGATAGAGATTAGATCTTGGATAGAGGCGGTCAGTTCTTGAGTCGTCCATTCTGTCAGGCCCTCTAGAAGCATTGTTATTTGGCTCATCTATACTACTGGAGAATGAGGCTGAAGCAGGTTTGTTGTAGAAGGTCAAGCTATAGGGGCCGAGATTATCAAGGGTCCAATGGCTTCTAGCTCTAGGTGATTCGAAGTATGATCTAACGAAGTTTTTTGGGGGACGTATTGGCATTGGGGGTGTAGGAAGACTGAATATGTTGGTTTTGTGGTGTGAGAGGATGGTTTGGTCTGGAATGAGTTGGGGTTTGGTTCCTATTGTCCATCTTCAGGGATTAGCCAGTCCACGCTCACCGCATTAGTGATGTAGAGGTGAACTTTTGGACTAAAGGCTCTGCTGATACTCCCTTCACGCCGAAGAACCTGCAAGACAAAAAGGAGGCTCGGGCTCCAATGAGGAGACTTCAATGCTTAAATCAGTGCTCAACCTTGTGGTGAATATGGGTAATCAGAAGTTAGAAAAGAATGAGCATCCCTTACCTGTGCATTTGAGCTCCCTTTATACATGGGAGATGGTGGCAAAAAAACTCTGCCTGTGATGAGAGAAAGACTCTGCCGGACGTAGGAGATATACTCTGCCGGATGTGGGAGACTCTAGGTGGTGGGAGAGAAACTCTGCAGATAGTGAAGTGTCAAGGAATATTGTGAGAAATAATGCATTGGTCGATAAACCGAGCCTATATTACGAGCTCGGTTGACAAGAACTATCGGTAGTGTGTTAAGCTTGCTATAAGAAGCGCAGCTTATTCTGAGCTATGTGCGCCAAGCCCGGTACAATGAGGTGGTCTGGCTAGATTTCTTATTGTCGATCTATAGGTATGCACCACTTCCTTTGTGGCAAATTGGTCACCTTAAGAAAGTGTGTTATGAAAGAAACCACAAGGGGAAAGCTTCAAATGAGAAAGGGTTTTTCATACCAAAGATGAGAGATTACTACGGTAATTGATTTCTAAATGTCCATAGTGAAGACCTAAAATCAAATTGGCACCTGGAACCTAAACATTCTCAAGTGTTGACTCTTCTAGCTTTGAAGATTCCTGCCGGCGATGAAAATACAAATTCAAGCAAGCCTTTTGTTGAAGGGACAATTAGCACCAATCAAGAGTCATTAGTTGACACCAGCAGTAGTAAGCCACCATAAGCATTTAATTGCTCTGAAAACTTAGGAATTCCCAAGGGATCTCAAGCTTCTAAACTGCAGTCGCGCCAGGAAGATTATAATCTTTGTTTAGAAAAGGCTTTTGGGTCACACTTTCAAACCTCTTCTCTTACCACTAAATCCACACATAGCCTTAAGCCCAACCACATCTGCACTCATTGGCCTAAAGCCTAATCAATATCTACCAACCCACTTTGACTTGATGTCGGGCTGCCACTTCAAAAGGCTCTTAGATTCTCGGGCTTTTGACAAAAAATATAAAATAATTAAAATAATATTAAATTTATCATATATAAAATATTTATCAAAATACCAAGATTTATAAAATATTTGCCAAAATATCATTTTTTTATTAGTTTACAATGAGTTTATAATGAGTTTATAAATTTTACACAGTTTATAATGAGTTTATTATGAGTTTATAATAAAATGGCAAAAATACTCCTGATAAAAAAGTAAAAATTTTTAAAAATATGATAGAAGGTGTCATTTTCCCTAGATTTTTCCCTCAGCCCAACAAAAAGGCCAAAATTGATGAAGATCTCTTAAAAGACCCTAGGCCTGACTCTTCTACACCTCTGGACCAAATGGCACTGGCCATTAGACATGACTACGATTCACAAACCGCCGGTTTCGATTTGAACCCCCTATTCGAAGGCCATTCGAGAGACAGTTTGAGGAAAGAGTTCGAAGGGGCAATTTAAAAGCTGTTGATGATAGTTCAAAGTGGTTTGGAACAATTTAGGAGACAATTTACATGCAATTTCAATTAGAAAAAAAATTAAATTTAAATTTATAAAAAAAATAAAAATATTGAGATTAATTTATTAAAAAATAATAAAAAGAATATATACGCAACTTAAAAAAAATAAGTTGCTTATGTATCGTTTTGGACTTTAAAAATAAATTAATGCTCAAATGTTTCTTTTACCTTATATTTATGCAATTGTTGAATATTATCATCATCATTTTAATTTCTTCAATTATATTTTCCATGTCAATTGGTCTAAAAAATTCATCAACTATATTATTCTCTTTTTTGATCCAAAATTTGAGCCTTTCTTATTTGTCATTTTTTAAAAAAATTATAATGTAATAAAATTTTGAAAAAAAAATGAATAGAAATAATAGAAATAAATTTTGAATATAAAATAAGATTATTATATAAAGATTTTTTTTTTGAAAAAGAAATTGAGAATGTAGATTGTAGAAAATATTAGAGAGTAAGTTAAAAAATAGAAAATCTAAAGAATATAAACATGTAACACCTAAGCAATTGTAACACCCTTATATCCTATACACGTACAATACATACACCCAACATATGTAATAAATAATATACTATACATGAATGCTACAACCCATTTTAATAAAATAAACCATTACTTTTTGAATCAGTATAAACTTAAACCATTTAAGTGATATAATGTAAATAATAGATAAAACATTACTTGTTAAAACTCATACATAACTTCATTATACATATATATACAAAATATTTTTGATAGTTTGCGATATATACATATATATATATATATCAAAATATAACATCATATACATGAAGTCAAAATATACAAAAGTATAAAATATGTACATGCTGGCAGTTTGTCTCTAATCTTGATGTCCAACAATCAACTCTGCACTCAAGATCTCAATTCTAGACTTGACTCAGTCTAGACGAACTCTCTGGCTCAACCGGATCTACCCTGTCACCTGCGCGATGAATCATAATCGCGCTAAGCCAAAAGCCTAGTAATACAAACTTTGATAACAATAAAGTTCAAATGCAATGCCAATGCATAAGAATATTATATCTCATAACATTATATCTTAATATATTGCTTAATTGTTCCACAATTCATAATTCACATAAAAACAAACACAAACATGGGCCCAAAAGGATCTAATATGTTGTTCAAATTCCAGAGTTACTGCTTTGGTCCAAGATGATACCATGTGTCTAGCCCCGAAGGCAAATCATAATCACAATGAGGATAACCTCATATGTAACATCCCAACTAGGCTTCAAGGACTAGGCCCAATCCAGCTTCAAGGGACTACTACATCATGTAACATCCCAACTAGGCTTTAAGGACCATGCCCATTCCAGCTTCAAGGGACTATTACGTTTTAGGCATGCCACCAAACACAAAACTTTGAAAATTGAATAACATACTAGGTACACAATTCTTTCATAATTTCATTATCAATATCTTTCTCATTTTCTCAAGATCAAGCTAGGCACAATGCCTCAATTATCTTATTTATATCAATATAGCCATCACCAATGGCTTTACATACCATCTTTAATGTATACATAACAAATTGTATTACCCATACGTTTTGGGTCATTATCATACTTTGCACATAGTTCACATTACATATAATGCATTTGTGACATTATACAAATCATAGCATATTACTCATGCATCAACAATGTAGTAAGTAACTTAACACATTTTCCAACCAAATATGTTAAGTCCAAATGTCATGCAAATATAAGCAATTATTCAAAGTTTGTACTTACATCTAAAAGTAACAAAACAAGCTCAAACACTACTTTCAACCTCCTCTTCCAAGATATCTCTCAACACTTGGATTAGGTAACTCAAGTCTCTTCAAAGCCTAAATCAAATGTGATTATAAATAATCACTTAGTAACACACTTATAGGAATATACAAAACCTCTCAGCACAAAGGATAAGAAACACAAAGAAAAATAAGGAAAATAACTATCTAGGGTAAAATCTACACATGACACGCTCAATAATAAATTAATCTCAATATTTTTATTTTTTTTAAATTAAAATTTATAAAAAAAATAAAAAATATTGAGATTAATTTATTAAAAAATAATAAAAAGAATATATACGCAACTTTAAAAAAATAAGTTGCTTATGTATCTTTTTGAACTTTAAAAATAAATTAACGTTCACATATTTCTTGTATCTTATATTTATGCAATTGTTGAATATTATCATCATCATTTTAATTTCTTCAATTATATTTTTCATGTTGATTGGTCTAAAAAATTCATCAACTATATTATTCTCTTTCTTAATAAAAAATTTGAGCCTTGATTATTTGTCATTTTTTTAGAAATTATAATGTAATAAAATTTTGAATAAAAAAATGAATAAAAATAATAGAAAAAAATTTTGAATATAAAATAAGATTATTATATAAAGATTTTGTAACGACCCCACCTGCACGGTCTTATGACAGCTGGTCCATTGGGCCTTTTCTCCCATAGATGGACCGTAGTCCCAGCCCTCAACCCGGCAGGCCGCCATAGTACTGGACTGCCCTCGTGGGCCCTCCCGCAGGATTTGTTTATTTGGCTCCCAAAGGAGTCGCCTCCCTGGATCGAACACCCAACCTCTCCCTTAAGAGAGCCAGCGAGCACAATCCAGTACCATTTATACCAGGTATAAATGGTACTGGATTGTGCTCGCTGGCTCTCTTAAGGGAGAGGTCGGGTGTTCGATCCGAGAAGGCGACTCCTTTGGGAGCCAAATAAACAAATCCTGCTGGAGGGCCCGCGAGGGCAGTCAAGTACTGTGGCGGCCTGCCGGGTTGAGGGCTGGGACTACGGTCCATCTACGGGAGGGCTGGGACTACTGTCCATCTACAGGAGAAAAGGCCCAATAGACCAGCTGTCGTAAGACCGTGCAGGTGGGCTCGTTACAGTTTTCTCCCGTAGGTGGACCGTAGTCCCAGCCCTCAACCCGGCAGGCCGCCACAGTACTGGACTGCCCTCGCGGGCCCTCAAACAGGATTTGTTTATTTGGCTCCCAAAGGAGTCGCCTCCCCAGATCGAACACCTGACCTCTCCCTTAAGAGAGCCAGCGAGCACAATCCAGTACCATTTCTACTAAATGTAACACCCTTATACCCTATATACGTATAATACATATTTTCAATATATTTAAAATACGCATATACGATATAAAAATGTCACAGACCGATTTAATAAAAATTTTCACATTTTTGTTTTAAGATTTCAAATACTAATATATAAAATAAATAGTATATAAATATTCTTTGTTTGTTATAGGAATCCAAAATAAATATTTTATATGAAAATCTCTGAAAAAAATTCGCTAGAGTTTTGTTTGTAATTTGAACGTTTCCAAAATTCAATAAAACACAACCTGCATAAAACAAACACTCCAAATAAAATCAATTCACCAATTCACCAATACTTCTCAATTTCTCCATATTTTCTCAAAATACTTATATATAGGTATATATATCAACATTATATATAAAATCCCATCTTAAACAAAATTATTCAAATCATTCTTTACAATTTACAATATATGCTTCAAAAACATATCATAACATACATAATATAAAAAATGTACATGCTGGCAACTGGCTCTGATCTTGATGTACCCAAAACAACTCTTCAAGCTCAATAAATACAAACCTAGACCTGACCAGGTCTAGTAAAACTCTCTGGCTCTACCAAAACGTCCATGACACCTGCGCGATGAATTACAATCGTGCTAAGCCGAAGCCTAGTGGTACAAACTTTGATAATAATAAAAATGTAAAGTAATGCCAATGCACAATGCATATAGAGGTCAAATCATTTCACTTTATTATATTTTTCAAATATTTCATACTCACAACTCATAACATTATATTGCTCAATTGTATCACAATTCATAATTCACATTAAAGTAAAGACAAGCATGGGCCTAAAAAGGATCTAATATGCTATTCAAATTTTAGAGTTACTGCTTTGTTCCATAATGACACCATGTGTCTAGCCCGTAGGCAATATATATATCCATGTATAATGTAATAGCCCCAGTTTCTTGGACCTCAACCCAGCTAGACCCTTAGGCCCCAGTATCTTGGTCCTCAACCTAGCTAGACTACTACAGTTTTTGAGGCTTATGACCCAGTCTTTTCAGCCCAAAAACATCATATTTATCATTTATTGGTTGGGCTCGACTTACGACCCGGTCTTTTCACCTGCCCAGCAATTCATAGGCATGCCGGCAAACCTAGAACTCTGAAAATTGAATAACATACTAGGCACACAATTAATTCATTTATCTCATTATCAAATACTTTCACAATTCATTTCTCATTTTATTTCTCATAATCAAACTAGGCTCATTGCCTTATTTTCACTTTTTTTTCTTATTTTTCTCATTTTTTACATCTTTCTCATTTTTCTCACTTTTCTCATTTTTTTTCTCATTTTTATCAATATCAATTCATTTCATTATTCCCCATATCTCATTTTTGCATTCACAACACATTATCCAATTACTTTGGGTATTTTCACATAATATGCATATTTCACACTTTACACAATTTAGCCATTATCAATGGCTTTTCACAATGCATTAACACATTTATGACATTACAAATGTCATAGCACATTATTCATACTTAATCAATGAACCAAGTAGCTTAACACATTTTTCAACCAAAATATGTTAAGTCCAAATGTCATGCAAATATAAACATTATACTCAAAGTTTGTACATACCTCTACTAGCAACCCAAAGCAAGCTTAATACAACCTCCAATCCTATCCTTCCAACTTGCCCTTCACCACTTGGATGAAGCAAATCAACCTCCCTTAATGCCTATACCAAATGTGATCATACATAATCATTTAATATCATATTCTAAGGTATTCTCAACATCAAACCATAATTAAACATCACTCTAAACCAAATTCCAAAATTAAGCTTCACCTCACTTTAACTTTGAAAAACCATATCAAGCCATTTAAATTAGTGTTTTAAGTTTATTAATATCATTAAAAACATAATTTAATACATTTAAATCATTTACATTATAACAATACACTCTTATACACAAAATCTCAAAAATGGCATAACCTTCCCCCATTGAAGGTTTTCCATTCCAACACAATCCATTACTCATTTCAAGCTTATATTCATCACTTTTAATACTAAACAACATGCTTAAACAAATAAAATCACACAATTCAACTACTTTGGAAAATCACTTTTCCAAAACCCTAAATCTCCACTTCCATTCTCAAACTCCAACCAAACACAACCAAATCCAATATTTGACTTTAAAATACTTGTTTATGTATCAAAACAACTCATTTGGAATCAATTTGCACAATTAAAAACCATGATTTCAAAACCCCAAAAATTACATGACCCTAAATTCTCTCTCTTCACCAATCTTACCCAAACTCAACCATTTCTTTAATCCAACCTTAAAATCATTAATAATCAATCAAAACAACTTCATTCATATCCAATTAAGCAATTAAATCATGCTACTATAGAATTTCAAAATTTACATAACACACTTTTCCATAGAATTTGAAAATTTGGTAAGAAAGCTTACCAATTGATGAAGAAACTTTTAAAACTCCACTTGAATCCTTAAAATCTTTTCAATTTTTGGAGTATGGAAGAAGCAAATCCCTTTTTTGAAGCCATGAAATTCGGCTTTGAAGGAAAGAAGAAGAAGAAGACTTTATTTTTTTTTATTTCTCTTTCCTTTCACCCTTTAATTTTAAACCATATATATATATATTAAAATAATTTAATAATTATTTATTTAATAAATTAAAAGTCCTAAATTCCCTCTTCCATTCAAAAATAATTTATTTTTGAATTATTTTATTAATTTTAAATTTCTAAAATTTAATTACCAAAATACCCTTTTACTTTGACTTTTCTTTTAAAAAGTGTTGACTTTTATATGTTATGTATATTTTACATATATATCACATATATTATCCACTTTTTTCTTTTAAAACCCCTTCATTTTTCATTTAAACCATTAATTTAATTTATCCATTTAAATTATAATTTATTTTATCAAATTTTCAAAAATTAGAACTTTTCAAAAATTTAGGATATTACACATATGCACAAGTAATGTGTATCTTATATACACATTAAATGTATCTTATATGTGTATTAAATATTAAGTATATAATGTATTAATCCAACATATACAATTAATATACCATATGTATATGTTATATATACTCTTGATATATATATATATATTGAGTATATACAATTTATATCTCCAAATAATTATTTAATTTCTCCAAAATCACGGATGTTACAGATTTTGTTTTGAAAAAATAAATTGAGAATGCAGATTTTAGAAAATATTAGAGAGTAAGTTAAAAAAAATAGAAAATCTAGAGAATATAAAAGTGTAACACCTAAACAAATGTAACACTTTTATACCCTATATACGTACAATACATACACCCAACATATGTAATATACAAATATATGATACAAGAATGTCACAATCCATTTTAATAAAATAAACCCTTACTTTTTGAATATCTATAAACTTAAACCATTTAAGTGATGTAATGTAAATAATATATAAAACATTACTTGCTAAAACTCATACATAACTTCATTACCAAATGATTATCCAAATATTTTTTATAGTTTGCGATATATACATATATATACATCAAAATATAACATCATATACATGAAGCCAAAATATACAAAAGTATAAAATATGTACATGCTGGTAGTTTGTCTCTGATCTTGATATCCAACAATCAACTTTACACTCAAAATCTCAAGCCTAGACTCGACTCGGTCTAGACGAACTCTCCGGTTTAACCGAATCTACCATGTCACCTGTGCGATGAATCACAATCGCTAAGGCAAAAGTCTAGTAATACAAACTTTGATAACAATAAAGTTCAAATGCAATACCAATGCATAATGCATAAGGATATTATATTTCATAACATTATATCTTAATATATTACTTAATTGAAGGACTAGGCCCAACCCAGCTTCAAGGGACTACTACATAATGTAACATCCCAACTAGGCTTCAAGGACCAAGCCCAACCCAGCTTCAAGGGACTGTTACGTCTTAGGCATGTCGCCAAATACAAAACTCTAAAAATTAAATAACATACTAGGCATACAATTCTTTCATAGTTTCATTATCATTATCTTTCTCATTTTCTCAAGATCAAGCTAGGTACAAAGCCTCAATTATCTCATTTATGTCAATACAGTCATTACCAATGGCTTTACATACCATCTTTAATGTATGCATAACAAATTGCATTACTCATACATTTTGGATCATTATCATACTTTGCACATAGTTCATATTGCATATAATGCATTTGTGACATTATACAAATCATAACATATTACTAATGCACCAACAATGTAGCAAGTAACTTAATACATTTTCCAACCAAATGTGTTAAGTCCAAATGTCATGCAAATATAAGCAATTATTCAAAGTTTGTACTTACCTCTAAAAGCAACAAAACAAGCTCAAACACCACTTTCAACCTCCTCTTCTAAGAAGTCCCTCAACACTTGGATTAGGTAGCTCAAGTCTCTTCAAAGCCTAAATCAAATGTGATTATAAATAATCACTTAGTAACACACTTATAGGAATATACAAAACCTCTCAACACAAGGATATGAAACACAAAGAAAATAAGGAAAAGAACTATCTGGGACAAAATCTACACATGACACGCTCAATAACATGGGCGTGTCAATGACCGTGCCCTAAAGCCACAACACAGAAGCTTTGACACGCTCAGTGACATGGACATGTCAAATAACTGTGTCCTAATCTCTGTATTACAGCAGATAAGACACGTCCAGAGGCATGGACATGTCTCTCCCGTGCCAAAACTCCTATAACACAGTAGCTATAACACGCTCAGTGACATGGGCGTGTCACTGCACGTGTCAATACTATAACATTACAGAAGCTATAACACACTCAGTGACATGGACGTGTCACTTCATATGTCACCAACATCGAAAACAGGACCATCAACACGCCCAAAGACATGGTCTTGTCACCGGGCGTGTCAGGCCAAAATTCTGATATCAACACTTAATTGTCACATCCAAAATTATCTTTCTTTACCCTTTTCAACTCTATACAAACTCAACCAAATCCATCATTATACCACTAAATATTTGAATATACATCACAACAACTCAATTAAAAGCAAAATACACAATTACAACCATGACTTCACAACTTAAAAGTTACACAACCCAAAACTCTTATTCTCTTCACCAAACTTAACCACATCTTCAATCTAACCCTAAATTCATAGTTAACAACTCAAAAGAACTCCATACATACCAATACCAACCATTAACACATACTACACCAAACATCCAATTCACACATATACAAACTTCCATAGAAAATCAAGAAAACAAGTTGAAAACTTACTAAATATAGAGAAAATCCTCAAAACTCCAACTTGAATACTTAAAATCCTTCAATTACTTGAGCTTACAAGAAGCAAATTTCTCCTTTCCTTTGATGGAGGTAGCCGGCCTTCAATGGAGAAAGAAGAAGAAGAAGATGATGATGATCCACTCAACTCAATCCAACTAATACCCTTATAAACTACACAAATTCTCACTTTCACTCTCCACCAAGTAAATATATATATATATATATATATTACTTAATTAATATATAAAAAAAAGTCATTTTCCACTAACCACTTAATTAATTCAAAATAACTTTTGACCATATTAAAATGTTGACTTCTATATATTATGTATATCTACATATATATATATATATCATTTACACATTTTTCACTTAATTATATATATATATAAATCATTTATTTAATTTTAAAAATTTTGAGATATTACAAAAAGATTATAATGTAAATATAGATTGAAGAATAAAGAGAAAAATAAGAGAAATTAAAATTTTGAAATATGAAAAATTTTGAAATATAAGTGATATTTATAGAGTTAGCAAAAAAATTTAAATTAAAGAATAAAAAATAAATAAAACAAAAACAATAACCTAAATAAAATGTATTAATTTAATGGTTTGAACTAACGGTTTTTAACTGTTTCAAATTGTAAAAAATGCCAGAATCTGAACCAAACCATAAATTAAGGTTCTGGTTCGGAGCAGTTTCGGTTTCGATTTTGACCGGTTTGATTCCGGTCCGATTTTGATTCTAAATCGAACCATGGCCATGTCTACTGGTCAATCCTAACCTCTTTGCCACCAAGCCTTTATCTAAGGAACAATTGGGAGTTCTGCCCTTAGCTCAGACCTTTACTTCAAAAAAAGCCCTGGCACGGTGCAGGTTTTTAGCTTGAAACAAAATGATGTTTATCTTTGTGATCTTCTTTCCTATAGGTTGGCCGAGATAAATTTTATGGAGGTTTTTGAAAAGGACGTTTGGTCTTTCTAATATGGTTTTTTGCCCCCTGGTATCTCATGGTTCTCGAACCTTTGTCTCTGGCTCATCTGGTTAGAAGTTGTTCAATGTTATTTTGCTATATTATTTTGATGTTGGTTTGGAGTCCTGCTGCGTCCAAGCTATATCGGTCCATTTTATGTTTATATTTGAGGCTTCAATGGCTCTGAGATAATATTAAGACTATAGCTATTGATGGAATGCTCAGTCCATCATTTTTCAGTCTTTCCTTAGCAATGGTTCAGAGGATTGTTATAGGCTATTTCGCTTGGCTGTCTAGCCGATACCCTTTGATTTTTAAGGTCTCCTTTAGGACTACTTGTTTTATGGCTGTGATTGTCAAGCTTCTCCCCTAGCAGATTGCTTTGATCCAACCCTGTATGGTCCCCCTCACTATTTCAGGGCTTATGTATTCTGGGTTTTATTTTTACTATTATTATTCTCTTTTACTTATCAAAACATTACAAAATCTAATATAAGAATTGGAAAATAAAAATTCTTATATCCAAACCGTCCGTCCTTTGAGCTGGTAAAGATAAAATGTCCAGTCAAATTTAATATTTTTAAAAAGTACATCTCAATTATAAAACTAAACCATATAAAATTTGATGCCATGCATGTTTTAATTTAAAATCAAATTCAAATAGGCGATCGTTTCAAATAGTCACGTATATTCCAAAATTTCATAATTTGAGAACTAATTAATAGCATAATTATATTTCCCTACGTAACATCACAGAGTTCTTACATTAATATGCAAAGGGAAATAAAGAAAAAATGACATCAAAAACATTTGGAAAAACAATTCCTGTAAAAGGCTATCTGACATGATGTCTCCTAATTTAATTTACTCGTTCTCGCAGTTTTGCCACCTCAAAACTTGCATAACTGCACGATTATAAAGCTCCCTATCCGAAACCTGCAATGAAATCGAACATCCAATTAATTTAAAAGCACAAGTAGGATTTCAATTACATCAAAACTCTATATAACTCATCTTAACGGGGTTGCCAGAAAATCAAATTGACAAATGTGAAAGTATCAGAAAATCAAATTGACAAATGTGAAAGTATCATCAACCGACATCAGAATAAACTGAACTGTACATACCACAGATAAACCATTCAATCCTCCTTCAGAGGTAAGTCTGGGATATCAAACCTATCTCATCAATCCTCCTCCATAGGTACGTCTGGAATATCAAACCTATCTTCATCAATCACTTTATTTATCACAGACACTGGAGATGGTAATGGAAAGTCAAGGAAACATCGTCTTAACCAATAACTGAATAAACAGTGTAGGAACAATAAAATGCAAACTACTCAATCATAATCATTCCTCAATGGCAACAATGAAGAAGCACAAGCATTATATTCATGTTTGATAGAAACCTTAAGAAATTTGAAATACAATAAATCAGAATATATGCAACACCAGCTTAATACAATCCATGAAAGAACGCCAAACAACTTAAATCAAAGGATCACTTTTATCACAGACACATCTGCCAATTCAAATTTTCTCACAGTATTAGTGTCCAAGAACTAATTTGTATTAAAACTTCTTAGATCAATGATGCAAAAAGCACTGACTATACTGAAATGAAGCTACATCAAGTGCATCACAAAAGAATAACAAGCAGGCTACAGAGTTTTCATAGGTTCAATAGCTGCACAGTTTTTTCTCTTTTTTCTTCATTTAAAATCAATAAAATAAAATAACCAGGAAAAAATTGATCTATCCATTCTTTTAGACAACAATAAATGTTATGCACAGAAGCAGGCAAACAAGAAACACACGTTCAATTTTCTAGCAAAGGATATTTATCGACATGGGATCATCCTTCTCACCACGATTGCGGCTATTATCTAGTTCTCGAATAATTTCAGGAGTTATCTATAGTCACAAGAGGCATAAAGATTAAATGGTGTCAGAAATAAAATCCAATAAATTTCCAGTTCATTCTTTGTCAACGAAAAAACTTGAATGATCTTACTAATTTATGCTTTTGCTTTCCCACTAGGAATCTAAGATTGTCTTTGTCTTCTTTCTGCAGTTCGTTCTTGTACCTGCAAGAATGTGATACACAGCTTCATCGTGCTTAATAATAGCCAATTTGGAAGGAAAAAAGAAAAGGAGAGAAAAAAAAAAAGGAAGAGGGAAGGACAGAACACAAGACTAATATGTGATTTGGTAGAATGAATTGAATGTAAATAAATGAGAATTTAACAGAACAAACTGAACTCTCATATTTTTTTCCTGTTCTCTTGGATGTTAACCTGCACTTTTCTTCTCAGAAGGGTGAGGAGGAGAATGATGTCGCTCTTCGGTGTCCTCAAAATCATCAACTTCTCTCATTAAACTCATCATCATCAATGTCCACATTAGCATTTGCAGGACCTAAAGCTACATATCTCCATCCTCTCTTTTCTACCAATCTCATTGCAAGAACCATTATCATGTCAATTGTTGTTTTTTCAGAAATTGGTGTAAGATGATCATAACGAATACCAATAAAATTCTCAATTTTAGTAATTAGGCCCCCAATGACTATCTTTCCCTTAGGTTTAACAACTTCTTCACACCATTTTCAAACCAATACCCGGCATTAAATGTTTCCCTTTCTAAGGCACACTAGAAAAAATGTAATTCCTTAGAATTAACATTTTCTTGACTTTCACCTCTACCAAAAATAGTATTAGCTAAGACAATATGAATATACTTATAGAGTGGATTGGTAAAATTAGAGGCCTTAGAACTCTTACTTTTAAATCGATTAAGCTCGCCTAACCTAATCCAAGTCTCTTATTCCTTAAACCCTTCAACAAATCCAAAAGTTCCACACAATCCTTCCATTCCTATGGCATCTCCAAGAATATTAATATCCCAATCATAATCAGTGTTGGCTAATTTAAAATTCACTTTGCCATTATGCCTATTCAACCTATCTGGAGGGGTGAACATAAAAGTTCTCAAAAACTCCAAAGTGATCTCAGCATAAGTAGGAAAATGCATAGTTACAAATGATAACCAATTCACAGCAGTAAATAGTGTCACTAAATCATTATTCCAAGATAATTTTTCAACAACATTTTCATCAACTATTTTTCCAGAATTAAGTTCATGGTACCTTTTACATTGCACTTCATCTCAGAATTGAATTTAAGGATACCTATTTGGAAGTTAAGGATGTAATATCCCAAACTATACCCTAAAATTTTTAGAATGCTTATTGTTGTATTTGGATTAAATGTTATAAGTGTATATATGTTTAAGTGGGAAGATAAGAAAGGATAGAGGAGTGTGTATATGTTGTATATATAGAGATATATGCAACATATACAAGTCAACATTTAATTAAGGTTAAAGGAGATATTTTGGTTATTTTAAATGAAAATTTAAAATAAGTGGAAGATGATATTTTGGTTGTTTATATTATTATATTATTAAAATTGCTTGGTGGATATCTAAAGAGAGGTTTTGTGGTTAAGAGAAGTTGACTTTATTTTTTTTTTCTATCATCATCTTCTTCTTCTTTCTTTGTTTTGGCGGGCTATCACCATAGCAAGAGAGGAAAGAGAGATTTTGCTCATCCAAACTCAAGATTGAAGGGTGTTTCAAGTGATCAAATTGGAAATCTAAGGGTCATCACTTTTGGTAAGTTTTCCACCTGAGTCTTTGGTTTTCTTTTGAGTTTGTGAATTGAGCTTGGTATATGGTTGTTGTTGATATGTGTATGTTTGATTGTGGTGTGTTTGACAGTGTTTGGTCTAATTGATTTTGATTTTGGGGTTGGTTTGAAAGAAAGGTTAAATTTGGTGAAAGAAAATAAGTGTTGTGGATTGTGTGGGTTGAGTTGTTATTATGGTTTTGATTAAATGCATGAAATTGAGTTGTTTTGATGTTATGCAAGTTTATTATGGTTTATTGATGTGTTTGGTTAAGTTTGTTTGGAGTGGAAGATGGTGAAAGTAAGAGGTTTGTTGGATGTGGTGTTGTTGGTGTCGGAATCAGAATTTTTGGCCTGACACGCCCATGAACATGACCAAGTCTTTTGGCGTGTCAATGGTTCTATTTTCTGGATGGATGACATGACCAGTGACACGCCCATGTCACTGAGCGTGTCACAGCTTCTGTGTTGGAGTAGTATTGACACGTCCAGTGACAGGCCCATGTCACTGAGCGTGTCATAACTACTGTGATGTTGGTGGATTGACATGGCCAGTGATACGCCCATGTCACTGAGCATGTCAAAGCTTCTATGTTGTGAGTTTAGGGCACGGTCAGGGACATGCCCGTGTTGTTGAGCGTCTCATGTGTAGAGTTTTCCCTAGTTGGTTCTTATCCTTATTATCTTATGTGTATCTCTAAGTGTGTATGGTCACTTTTGGATTAGGTTTTGAAGAGATTGAGTTGCCCTAATCCAAGTGTTGAAGGATTCTTAGAAGAGGAGTGGTTAGATTGGTGTGAGTTGCTCTTGAGGTAAGTACAAACTTTTCATGATTGCATATATTTATATGACTTTGGAGCTTAACACATTTGGTTGTAAATGTGTTAAGTAATCTATTACATTGTTGATATAATTGATTAATGCTATGATTTGCATAATGTGAAAGATAAAATGATCATTCAAAATGTATATACAATGTAATTGGTTATATATACCCTAATGATGAGATGTGAAGCCATTGTTGTTGGCTATAATGATGCAAATGAAATAATTGGGGCATGGTTGCCTAGATGATTATGAGAAAATGAGAACGGAATTGATAATGAAATAATAAAAGAATTGTGTGCTTAATGTGTTATTCAATTTTCAGAGTTTTGTTGTTGGTGGCATGCCTAAAAGTAACAATCCCTTGAAGCTGGGTTGGGCTTGGTCTTTGAAGCCAAGTTGGGTTGAAGTTTAGCATGCTTAACTCCCCTTGAAGCTTGGTTGGGCCTAGTCCTTGAAGCCTAGTTGGGATGTTACATATGAGATGTTCTCATTGTGATAATGAATCACCTAAGGGCTTGATAAATGTGATTGTTGAACCAAAACATTAACTCTGAAAGTTGAATGACATATTAGTTTCTTTTGAGCCCATGCTTATCTTTGTTTAAATGTGAATCATGAATGATAAAATATTTGATTAATATAATGTAATGTTATGAAATATGATATCCTTGTGTATTGTTTATAATGTTTGAATGTATGACATTGGCATTACATTAAAGCATATTGTTATTTGGTTTGTACCACTAAGCCGTTGGCTTAGCACGATTGTGATTCATCGTGCAGCTGATAGGGTAGATCCGGTTGAACCGGAGAGTTCAGCTAGACCGAGTCGAGTCTAGGCTTGTGAAGTGTTGATTGTGGACTTCAAGATCAGAGATGAACTGCTAAGCATGTATAATTATATATATATTTTTTGAAATTGTGGATTTTGATGTATATATATATGTGTATGTATATGCCGTTACATTTTTTGCTGCCTAATAAACAGATGTTTTATCTATTATGTTTTATAATAAGACTTGAATGTTTTCAGTTTTCTCATATTGCTAAATTGAAAGATTGGTTTGTTTAATATAAATCATGACACTCTTGTATCCGATATGCGTATATTACATATGTGGTTGTATGTAGTGTGCGTATATAGGGTATAGGGGTGTTATAAAGGAGGTGGTGATGAAGATGAAGATGAAGTTCATGAAGATTCCACTCGTCTCCTCCTTTTAGAGCTTTCTCCCTTTGATTTCTTTACTTAAGTCTTACTTCTTGGTATTTTTGTGTGGATTTGTAGATGAAATTTGATGAAAATTTAGTTGAAAAGGAGTGTTTGGGTGTGGTTTGAGAGTGCAAGGTTGTGGGATTTAAAAATGGGAGGTTAGGGTTTGCAAAAGTGAGAAGAGAGAAAATATGATGGTTTCATAGGAGCTGGGGTGCCACAGCCATGGCAAGGAGTGCCACGGCGTGGGGATGCTTTTGACTGGTCAATAGGCTCCTAAGACCTATCTCGGTAGATTTGTTTGTAAGGCCACGGTTGTGGCCTAGGGTAGCCACGGGCGTGGCATTGATTTTGCTACTACCATTTTTCTTCATGAAATTGTGCATCCATTTTGGCGGTTTCATTTTGGAGTTCACAGCCGTGGTCTTTATGAGCCACGGTCATGGCATTTGTTTTGCCACTGCCTTTTCAAATTTCTTTTTCTCTTAAATTTTCACAGCTTCAATCTGTATCCCACAGGTGTGGGGTTGGCATGCCATAATCGTGGCCTCTAGTTTCCTTCACTTTCTTGTGATTTTGATCTTCAAATTGTCTGGAAAACAAAATTTAAAGTATCATTAATTAAAATCATAGGAAAAACAAAATTAAAATTATTGAAAATAATAAAGAAACGTAAAAATTACTGGGTTGTCTCACAACAAGCACTAATTTTATAGTCATTAGCTTGACTATCTCTACCGTTGGACATGTTATTTGAAGTGACAGACACTTCCACTGTCTGTTGGATCACCGGTGTAATAGGACTTCAACCTTTGACCATTTACTTTAAAAGTTTCTCCTCCTTAATTTTGAATGTCAACTGCACCATAAGGATAAACTTTTATAACTTTAAATGGTCTCGACCATCGCGACTTTAATTTTTTCAGGAAAAAGCCTTAACCTTGAATTGTACAATAAAACTTATTGTCCTTCATGGAATTGCTTTGGTTGGATTGACTTATCATGCCATGCTTTTGTTCTTTCCTTGTAAATCTTGGCATTTTCATAAGTGTGAAATTGAATTTCATCCAACTCACTTAATTGCAGAAAGTCACTTTTGTCCTGCTACTTTCAAATCCATGTTCAATTGTTTGATGGCCCAATATGCTTTATGCTCTAACTCCACTGGTAGGTGACATGCTTTCCCAAAGACAAGACGATAATGAGACATACCATTTGGGGTTTTGAAAGCTGTTCTGTAAGCCTAAAGTGCATCATCCAATTTAAAAGACAAATCTTTTCTTGAAGTGCTAACTGTTTTCTCCAAAATCTGTTTGTGTTCCCTATTTGATATTTCCACTTATCCACTAGTCCGAGGGTGATAAGACGTTGCCACCTTGTGGTGTACTCCATATTTCTTTAGAAGAGTGTCAAAGCTCTCATTACAAAAATGAGTACTACCATCACTGATCATAGCTCTAGGAACTCTGAACCTTGTGAAAATATTTTTTTAATGAACTAAATTACCACTTTAGCATCATTTGTTGGACTTGCGATTGCTTCAACCCATTTGGATATATAATCAACTACCACTAGGATATACTGATTATTGAATGAAGGTGAAAAAGGTCCTATAAAATCAATTCCCTAAACGTCAAAAAGTTTAACTTTAAGGATTGAATTAGGTGGCATGTCTTGTCTTTTTGAAATATTTCCAGTTCATTGACAACAATCACAAGACTGAACAAAAACTCTTGTATCTTTATACATTGTTGGCCAGAAGAATCCAAATTTCCAAATTTTAGCAGTCGTTTTAAATGTGCTGGAGTGACCACCACATTCTTTGGAATAACAGAACTCCAAAATACTTTTAATCTCTTCTTCTGGTATGCATCTATGAATCATTCAATCCCCATAATGCTTAAATAGAAGAGGTTCTTCTCATATATAATGTTTAACGTTAGAAAGAAAAAAAAATTTCCTTTGAGCGTATGACAGTTCTAGTGGAAAAACATTATCTATCAAATAATTAACAAAATCAGCATACTAGGAAATATAATTTTTAATTGAAAAAATTGTTCATCAGGGAATGACTCAATAATGGGCAGTGCTTCTTTATTCATTTGGTTTTCCAATCTTGATAGGTGATCTGCCACTAAATTTTCACCTCCCTTTTTATCTTTTATTTCAAGATCAAATTGATGGAAAAGAAAAATCTACCTAATCAGTCTTGGTTTAGCTTCCTTTTGCTCATAAGAATTTGATTGCTGCATTGTCAGTATAAATAATAACTTTATAGCCTAAAAGGTAAGATCTAAATTTATCCAAAATAAAAACTATAGCAAGCATTTCCTTTTCTGTTGTAGCATAATTGATTTGAGTGTTGTCAAGGGTTCGGCTTGCATAATAGATTACATGACTTTTCTTATCATTTCTTTGACTCAAAACAATCCTAATTGCTTAATCACTGGCATCACACTTGAGGTCAAAGGGTAAAGACTAATCTGGTGGTGAGATAATAGGATTTGTTGTCAAAGCTACCTTCAAACTGTTAAAAGCAATTAAATATTCATTAAAAAAAATTAAAAACAACATCTTTATTTAATAATTCACATAAGGGTTCAGTAATTTTAAAAATCTTTAATAAAATGCCTATAAAACCCTACATGTCCTAAAAAACTTCAAACTTCTTTTACATTAGTTGGTGGTGGTAGCTTTTCAATTATTTTTTATTTTAGCTATGTCAACTTTAATTCCTTCTTTAGAAACCTTGTGTCGAAGTATAATCCTTTCTTCTACCATAAATGGCATTTTTCCCAATTGAGGATAAGGTTTGTTTCTTCACATCTTTTAAGTACCTGTTCCAAATGTTGTAAACAGTAATCAAAAGTGGAAGCATAAACTGTAAAATAATCCATAAAAATTTCAACAATTGATTCTACAATATCCAAAAATATATGCATCATGCATCATTGAAAAGTGGCTGGTGCATTGCATAGTCCAAAAGGCATTCTTCAAAAACCAAAAATTTCATATGGACATGTGAATGTAGTCTTCTCTTGATCTCCCGGTGCTATAGGAATTTGAAAATAACATGAATAATCATCCAATAAACAAAAATAAGCATTACCTATAAGTCTTTCAAGCATTTAATCGATAAATGGTAATGGAAAATGATCCTTTCGAGTGGCTTTATTCAACTTCCTATAATCTATGCAAACACGCCGTCCAATGACTATTCTTGAGGGGATTAATTCATTATTTTCATTTGTTATAACTATCATCCCTCCTTTTTTTAGAACTACATGTATAAGACTCTCCCAGGAACTATCAGAAATAGGATAAATTATTTCTACATCTAATAATTTTGTTACTTCTGCTTTTACCACTTCTTTTATATTTTGATGGTCTATTATAGGCTTAGAATTTTCTTCCAATAAAATCCTATGCATACATATTGAAGGGCTAATTCCTTTAATATCAGATATAGTCCAATCTATTGCCTTTTTATATTTTCTAATCAAGTTCAAGGTTTTACTCATTTGAATTTCTGACAAATTAACATTGACAATAATAGGCAAGGTATTATTGGGTCGAAGAAATGCATACCAAAGATGATTTGGAAGGAGTTTTAATTCCAATTCCAAAGCTTTTTCAATAGAAGGAGGAGGTAAGACCTTACCTTTGTCAAGTGCTTCAAATTTCTGAAAGTACATTAGTGGAGTTGTCTATAAAGCTGAAGCATAAACAACCACTTCTTTATTTTCATCTTATGACGTGTAACTTTGTGCAAGACAAGTTTCTAAAGAACTTTTAACATTTTTCCTACAAATTTGTTGCACACATTCATCGATAACATTAACCAAAAAATAATCATCAAGAAATGTAGGATGTCTGGCTGCTTTAGTTAAATTAAACTCCACTTTTTCTTTTTTGACTTGTAAAGTGAGTTTTCTTCCAAGAACATCAATCATAGCTCTAGCTGTAGCTAAAAATGGTCTTTCCAAAATAAGTGAAATTTCTACATCTTCATCCATTTCTAAATTCACAAAGTCTATTGGAATATAGAGCTTATCCACTTTCACTAGGACATCTTCCACTATTTCCACTGGATACTTTATTGAACAATATGCCAACTGAAGAGACATCCTTGTCGGTTGAAGTTGAGTGAAACCAAGTTTTCTGCAAATAGAACTAGGCATTAGATTGACACTAGCACCTAGATCACATAAAACTTTATTAAAATCCATTTCACAAATAGTAAAAGGAATAGAAAAACTCCTTGGGTCATTTAGTTTTGAAGGAAGTTTATTTTAAATAACCGCACTACATTCTTATGTAAGTGCCATCTTTGCATTTTCTTCTAAATTCCTTTTATTACATAGCAACTCCTTTAGAAACTTCACATAAGTAGGCATCTGAGCAAGCACTTCTGTAAAAGGAATATTTATGTGAAGTTGTTTAAATACTTCCAAAAATTTTTCATATTACTTATCTAATTTTTGCTTCCTTAGCCTTTGAGGAAAAGGAATTTGAGGCTCATATGTTTTAACAATTTTTTTTAGTGCTTCCTTCTCCTTGACTTCTTGTTTTTCTTTCTCCTTTACCAATTTTGGAGTTTGGGTTGGTAGAGAATCTTTAAGTTGCAAACCACTTCTTAAGGTCATAGCGTTGGATTAATTTCTGTTTGGCTAGGAAGAGCTCCTTGATTCCAATTATGGAGAGAACTTGCAATTTGACCTATTTGTGTCTCAAGATTCCTATTCCGAGTTGAGAGAAGTTCAATCTTTTGCTCAAGCTTTTCATGTTGCATTTCAATTCTATCAAATCTCTCTGATGTTGCTCCAATGAATTTCTCCAATGCAACTTCATATGATCCTTTTCTAGAGGATGGAAACCTTGATTTTAATTTTTCATGTATGGTGGCTGATAAGGTGCTTTTTGATTACTTTGATTTTCCCATAACAGGTTGGGATGATTTCTCCATGTTGGTTTGTATGTGTTTCCTTGAGGAAAAGTTGGACCTCTATTTTGATTGCCCATAAACTGGACATGCTCAATAACTCTTCGATCAGCTGTATCGTGGCTTCCTTCACATCTTTCACAAGTTAAAGATGAAGTAAGGTTGATATGCTCCAATTTTTTGGCTATTGTGTCTACCTTAGCTGCAAGTAAAGAAAAATTATCAATTTCATGTAAACCTGTAACTCTTTTATGAACATTACATTCTAAAGTCCAATGGTAGTTATTTGCTTCCATTTCTTTAATTAAATCAGTTACTTCAGAAGGAGCTTTGTTAATTATTGCACCATCGGCTGCTGCATTTATTGTGCCTTTGATATTTGGATGAAGGCCATTATAAAAAGTTTGAATCAAAAGCCATTCAGGGACTCCACGGTGAGGACATTTTCTTTGCAAATTTTTGAAACATTTCCAAGCTTCATATAAACCTTCCCCATCTTGATGAACAAAGCTTGTGATATCATTCCTCAATTTAGCCATTTTCGCAGATGGAAAATATTTTACTAGGAAAGCAACGGCTAATTGATCCCATGTAGTGAATGTACCTAGTGCTTTAGAAGTGAGCCAATCCTTTGCTTGATCTTTTAAAGAAACTGGAAAAAGTTGCAAACGAATAGCATCATCAGATACACCATTAATTTTAAAGGTATCACACATTTCTAAAAAATTAGAGACATGAGCATATGCATCCTCATGTGAAAAACCATGGAAAACTGATTGTTGAATCATATTGATAAGTGTTGGCTTAAGATTAAAAGTGTTGGCCTGTACTGGTGGTTTGACTATGCTAGACCTTGGTTGAGCTGAAGGCATAGCATATTGCTTTAGGGTCATGTTCTGTGGATCGCCCATGGTTGATTCTTCGTCAGATGAATCTGTAGGATTATCTATTTTATGAGTTTCTGCTGAAGTTCCTTCTACTTTTTGCTTTTCTTTTCTTTCCTTTACTTCATCCTACAAAACTGTTCAATTTCTGGGTTATATGGCTCGAGTTTTAAATTTGGATTTCTTCGTATATAAACCAAAATTAAAGAAATAATGTAGAAAAGTAAAAAATCAAAAGCAATAATAGTTTAATATTATCAATATTAGAATGATTGCCTCCTCGGCAACGGTGCCAAGGATAATATTAGGTCCTAGCCTAGCTATCTGCATGTGCACAGATCATTAACAAGTAATATAATGATAAGTAGAGTATCATTCTCACGAGGAGGATAATTCTAAGTACCAAACAATTAAACTGAATATTATTTAGATAATCAAATTTGATTTATGATTAAACAAATTGGAATGGGAATAAATTTCTAATAATTTAAGACTTAGGGTTTAGTCACCTTTATTGATTTATCATGGTTTTTCTAAGGTATTGATTTAATTTAGTTTTCCTTTGATTAATGGTTGGATTCTTTTAAGTTAAGTTCAAATCTCTCTTAAGTACTAGAATTATTATTGATTTCAATCATTATGTCTACTCTTGTGATCATAAGTAATTAAATCAATTAAGTAGGTTTTGTGAGAATCTTAAATCAACCTCTTAAGTGTTAACCTTATCTCTAAGTGAAAACTACTTAAAATTGTTATTTTTTTGGACTAATATTGTGCTTCCACTCTCTCTTCATCACACAACATCTCAATTCAATTAATTATTGGCCAGATAATTAAAGCATTAAGATTAAAGATAACAAAATAATTTAAGGATAAACTAAATTAAACCAACTAAACATTTATAATTCCATGATAAATTCACCCTAAAGAGGATTAGTTTTTCATTATTGAAATAAAAACATTGCACATATGAAAGAAAGTAATTAAAAATATAATTTAAAGAATAAGAAATATCAAACTCTGTTTCTTTGAAGAAGAACTTGATTTGGATCTTGAATTCCTTCTTGAACCAAAGTTTACTCTCCTTCTATAAGAAACTCTAAACTAAATTTGTTTCTTGGATGAATCTAATCTCATTCTTGTATATCTCTCTTGTGCTTGAAGCCTTGGAGGAAGGGTGTTTAAATATAGTGCTTGGAAACTTCTTTAGTGGAGAAAAAGTGGAAAAGGTTAAAGTAAAGCTTGGCTGGTGTGTGTCCATTTTTAACATTTCCAGCTAAAAAATCATTAAATACAGCCCATGGGCTTGGCTTTTGAGTGCCACGGGCATCGCATGTGTGAACACTGACTTGTTTTGTCAAATTTTTCAGCTGCCAGGGTCGGTCTAATGAGCCATGATCGTGGTGCTGGTTGGCCACGGGCATGACTTTTGAACTGAGGTGACAACTCTAACTTTTCCTCCTTTTCTTTCATTTCAACAGTGGAGTTTTGAATGCCATGGGCGTGGCAATGAATTGCCATGGGCTTGGCATCCAACTTAATTTTGGAACTTCCCTCTTTCTTCTTCTTTTGACAAGGCAGACTCAAGTTGAAACCTACGGTCGTGGCTTTGAAGAGCTATGAGCATGGCACTTGTATTTTTTTCATTTTTGCTTATTTTTCTTCAATTTTTGTACCATTAATCATTAATAACCTTGAATCTTACCTTTCCAAGCATAAATAATAATATTCTAACTCAAACAAATAAAATCCATTAAATTCAATTGAAAAATAATTAAAATCATGGTTAGAATTATATAAAATATTGATCATAATTTCACTCTATCAATATTCTTATTCTTTTAAATTTTTAACAAGTATATATTGTTATATATAATATATACCGACATATAACAAAATATATATCACTTTTATACTCTTATTCCTTTAAATTTTAAAAAGTACATGTGGTTATATGAAATATATATCGACATATAACTAAACATATGACACTTTTATTCTCTTATTTCTTTAAATTTTAATAAGTATATGTTATTATATGTAACATATACTGACATATAACTAAATATATATCATTTTTATACTTCTTATTCTTTTGAAATTTAACAAGTATATGTTGTTACATATAACATATACAAACATATAACTAGACGTGCATCACTTTTATACTTTTAATCATTTGAAATTTAACATGTATATTTTGATATATGTAACATGTATACTGATATATAACTACAAAATATTATTTTTATACTCTTATTCATTTGAAATTTAACACATATATATTGTTACATGTAACATATATCGATATATAACTAAACATGTATCATTTTTATACTCTTGTTCTTTTAAATTTTTAACACGTATATGTTGTTATATGTAACATATATTGACACATAACAAAATATATAATAGTTTGATACTCTTATTATTTTAAAGTTTAACATATATAGGTTGTTATATGTAATATACACCGACATATAACTAAATATATATCACTTTTATACTCTTATTCTTTTGAAATTTAATATGCATATATTATTATATTTGACATATACCGACACGTAATAAAACACATATCACTTTTATACTCTTATTCTATTTAAATTTTAACAAGTGTATATTGTGATGTGTAATATATACCGACAAATAACTAAATATATATCACTTTTATACTCTTATTCTTTTAATTTTAACAAATATATGTTATTATATGTAACATATATCGATATATAACTAAACATATATTACTTTTATACTAGGATGTTTTTGAAATTTAATATGTATATGTTGTTATATGTAATATATACCAATATATTATAAAACATATATCACTTTTATATTCCTATTCTTTTGAAATTTAATAAGTATATATTGTTATATGTAACATATATCGACATATAACGAAAAATATATCATTTTTATACTCTTATTCTTTTGAAATTTTTACAAGTATATGTTGTTATGTAGAATATATCGACATATAACTAAATATATATCACTTTTATACTCTTATTCTTTTAAATTATAACAACTATATATTTTTATATGCAATATATACCGACATATAACTAAACATATATTACTTTTATAATTTTATTCTTTTGAAATTTAACAAGTATATATTTTTATATATAATATATACTGACATATAACTAAATATATATCACTGGTATGCTATTATTCTTTTGAAATTTAAATCGTATATGCTGTTACACGTAATATATACCAGCAGATAACTATACATATATCACATTTATACTCTTATTCTTTTAGAATTTAACATACATATATTGTTATATGTAATATATACTAACATATAACGAAACTTACATTACTTTTATCTGCTTATTCTTTTGAAATTTTGTCAAGCATAAGTTGTTATATGTAACATATACTAATATATAACTAAACATAAATCAATTTTATATTCTTATTCTTTTAAATTTTAATAAGTATATGTTGTTATATGTAGCATGTACCGAAATATAACTAAACATATATTATTTTTACACTCTTATTCTTTTAAAATTTTAACATGTATAAATTGTTATATATAACATATACATATAACTAAATATATATAATTTTTATACTCTTATTCTATTATATTTTTAACACGTATATTTTGTTATATGTAACATATTCCGATATATAACTAAATATATAATAGTTTTAAACTTTTTTTTTTGAAATTTTAACATATACATGTTGTTATATGTAATATATAGAGACATATAACTAAATATATATCACATTTATACTTTTATTCTTTTGAAATAACATGTAAATATTGTCATATGTAACATATACCAACATATAATGAAATATATATTACTTTCATACACTTAATTTTTTTTTTTTGAAATTTTGATAAGTATATACTGTTATATGTAACATATATCGTCATATGACTAAGCATATATCACTTTTATTCTTTTGAATTGTAACATTTATATGTTGTTATATGAAATATATACCAATATATAACTAAATATATATTACTTTTTTTTATTCTTTTGAAATTTAACAAGTATATGTTGTTATATGTAACATATACCAATATAGAACTTAACATATATGTAATACCCTAGATGAAATACAAATCTAGTAGCTTAAATATTGTACAAATTAAATGAATAAAGTGAGTGATAATCTTGATTAAAATAAAATTTTAATGTGCAAAAGTAATATAAACAAAAACTCTAAAGTACTTGAACTGAAAACTCCACAACTCATAACGATTGTGAATCAAACCAACTAACTGTAAGGTGTAAAATAACAAATTATATTTGTATATAAAATATTAGAGAAACAAATTGAACTACTAGAGTGATGAAAGAGTCATTGATATATAGATAAAAAAATTAAAATTTACAAGTCACTAAAGTATTAAAAATAGAAATTTTAAAACACCTTAGCTACGACAACTCATATATATATATATAAATCTTAGGTATTATACTCAAAATATATTATAAATTAATTAATAAAACCTTAACATAATTATATGCATCACAACCATATAAAATAAAAAAAATTGAAAATTAGAAGTGAAAATAATTTAAAAAGAAATTATTACAAGTGTAGGTAGTAAATTAGTATTTGAAATGACTATAAGGGCATTCAAGTTAATAAATGAGTATAAAATATTTTGGGGGGAAAATAGATATTTCACTCATTTAATTCCCAGCTATATTGCTATCAAATCAAGAAGATGACTCACCTTCTTGAATAGGAGGAGGGCTTAGACATTATGATTAAAAATATGACAAAAAAAATGGTTCTTATCTTCTCTTATTTATCCTTTTTCCTTTCTATCAAAACCTCTCTCTTTCTACCATGATATTCTCTTTTTCTAGCAGCTAAAAACCATTATTAAGCTAATTTCTTATGTTTAGAAGTGATATAAAGTGAAAAATTAAATCAATAAAGTGATCTAAAGGAAAAGAAAGCAAAAGAAACTTCTAAAAACCTGAAAATTTTAAACCTTAATCTTTTAATTTTATTCCTCTAGCTTTAAATATGTTATTTGTTAAACCTGAGCTAAATATTATTATTTATACATGTTAAATAAATGTTTAGGATGTTGGAAGTTGATTTAGATTGAAAGATATTAAAAGGAATGAAGCTAGAAATCCTAATACTCAAATCTGTCTACATTGTACAGCTTGAACTATTAATAATTTAGCTACTGTATTTTATTTATTTCAATAAGAAAATGTGCTTTAAAATTTATAAAATTTACAAAAATATGTATTTTAATGTTGGGAAGATTGTGGTGAAAGGGCAAGTCAAAATGATGAGGGAAAATAAGTGAGTAAGCAAGTGAAGATAAGCTGCTCATTTTAATAGTCTAAATGAATACCACTGAACTTTGCTGCTGTGATTGAATTATTTGCATATATAAATGAACTCTATAATTTGTAAAAATTTATACAGAGGTCATATATGATGTTGTAAACATTTTGAAAAAATTTTAGGGCAAATGAATTTGAAAAAATTAATATACAATTAAACAAATACAAACTACTCAAATGCTGAAATTTAGGTGTTTTGTTGACTTAAGGCTGAATTGATCATAACAAAATATATTTAATCTAATTATAAATGTAAGCATATAATAGATGAACATAAAGTTAATGTTTCCAAAAGTCCAAATGCTAATTTAATGAATTAATAAATCAAATGAATTGAGGAAGCTAATACATTTATATAGGCATATGACACATATTTAGAACTTACATAATTGCATAGCCCTATTGTAATATAATTTTATGATATTTAAATCCATAATTATAAAATAAATCTTAGGATATATTAAGATGCTAAAATAGGGCATAAGTACCAAATAAATAATTAAAACAAGAATGACAAATAATAATTAAGAATAAATCTAAATGTGTGATTTATATTTGGATGTGAATGTAGGTCGAGTATTGCCACTAAACTAATCAATAATTCTCAATGACTTAGAGGAATCAAATTTACATATTCAAGGTGAGTTATAGTGTCCATCCCTTATTTTGTTACTTTGGAATTCTTTGATAAAATTTGAACCATTATTGATACTTGAGCATTTGATATCATCTTGTTGATTGTGTTCTTGTAATTATGAATTATGAAACTCAATATGGCCTCTAGGCCTATGTGATCATACCAAGCCATTTGATTAGCCAATATGACAGAATCCCAACTTGATGGGGGCTATACCATCAGACTATGTGCACATAGAAGTTTGTGATTTGTATGGTAAAAGCTATCCTTATATGAATGTGATGTGTGATAGCACTGAAATAATAATACGTTTTCTTTAGTGCTTTTGCTATGTGTTATCTTTCACATTATGTGATTTACTTTTATAATATTGGTCCAATTATTATGGACCTTTCTTATGGATTGAATTTTATTACTATACCTTTATTGGGATCCTATCTTATGTATTTATTATTCTTGAACCTTAAACTATCTTATTGTACATCCTACCTTTGTGATACTATAATCTCTCTGAGTTGATGACTCACCCCATCGTCTATGATTTCAGGTAGAGGTGACCCAAGGCCATCAGCTTCTTGATTTCTTCTTCCAGCAAGAAGCTTGAGAATAATATAATTAACAAATACTATCATATGTAATTAAATAATTACGTTTGTGCTATACTCTAGTTGCTCCATAGTACTATTATGAATATTTTAATAAAGTATGAAAGTAATCTATAATGTAAAAAAATGTATGTAATATACAATATCAAAATAAATGTGTAATAATATACCATAAAATTATGAGTAAATAATAAAATTTATTATATGAAATTTTAATTCACTAGTGCAATTAATAATAAGTATGAATACATAAATTAGTTGGATTCTACATGGTGTCTGGTGGCCTTAAGCCTAGCAGGACCCTAGGACCATCACACTTCTAAAAATGGGGCGTGACAATATATCATTGTTATACTATTATTCTTTTGAAATTTAATATGTATTTGTTATTATATGTAACATATACCAGCATATAACTAAATATATATCACATTTATACTCTTATTCTTTTGAAATTTAACATACATATATATTATTATGTATAACATATACCAACATATAACGAAACATATATTACCTTTATACACTTATTCTTTTGAAATTTTGACAAGTATAAGTTGTTATATGTAACATACACTGACGTATAACTAAGCATATATCACTTTATACTATTATTCTTTTAAATTTTAACAAGTATATGCTATTATATGTAACATATATCGATATATAACTAAAAATATATCATTTTTATACTCTTATTATTTTAAATTTTAATAAGTATATGTTGTTATATGTAATATATACCAGCATATAATTGAATAAATATCATTTTTATATTCTTATTCTTTTAAATTTTTAGCACGTATATATTGTTATATATAACATATACCAATATATAACTAAACATATATCATTTTTACACTCTTATTCTTTCATATTTTTAACACGTATGTATTGTTATATGTAACATATACCGACATATAACTAAATATATAATAGTTTTATATTCTTATTTTTTAAAGTTTATATGTATATGTTGTTATATGTAATATATACTAACATATAGCTAAATATATATCACATTTATACTCGTATTCTTTTAAAATTTAACATGCACATATTATTATATGTAACATATACCAACATATAATGAAACATATATAACTTTCATACACTTATTCTTTTAAAATTTTGACAACTATAAGTTGTTATATATAATATATATCGACATATAACTAAACATATATCACTTTTATACTCTTATTTTTTTAAAATTTTAACAAGTATATGTTGTTATAAATAATATATACCAATATATAACTAAACATATATTATTTTTATACTCTTATTCTTTTAAAATTTAACACGTATATGTTGTTATATACTGATATATACCTAAACATATACTACTTTTAAACTTTTATTCTTTTCAAATTTAATACGTATATATTGTTATATGTAGCATTTACTGTCATATAATTAAATATATGCTACTTTTATATTCTTTTTTTTTTAAATTTTAATAGGTATATTGTTATATATATTGTTACTTTTATTAATAAACGGGACATTAAAAAATGGATCAACATTTTACAAGGACTTAAAATTTAACATTGGCTCAAACTTAAAATTTGACTCTAACTTAGACTAGGAAATGAACTTAAAACAGTTAGACTTGGACTTTTGAAACTTGGATTGGACTAGAGTGGTTAAGTCTTCAGCGTTCTCATAGTACTAGTGGCTAACCAGGCTTTGGGTGGTTGATAAGAAAGGGGTGATTGGTGTTTTGGTGATTAGGTAATGGGTTTAAGCTTAGTGGGACGCTAAGAGGAATGATGGCTCCATTTTCTATAAGATCTTGGATTTTGTGTCTCGGATTCTTACATTCATTAGTTTTGTGCATGCTCCTTTAGTGGTCTGCATAATACTCATTGATCTTGTAGCTCTTAGGTAGAGGGAAAGGAGGTTGGCTCGATTCTAGAGGTATCACTAGATCGACCTATATGACTTTGTGTAGACCATACTTAATGACATTCTCAAATATGTAAATTCCCTCTTCTGCTTACTAACGGCCTTGGTGTCACTTTTACCTTTCTTGAAATACTTATCCATCTTAGGAAGATCTAGTACCATAGTGTCACGCTTTATAAGCCTTCTACCAAGATATTGATGGTTGGAGTTAGTGTTGGCCACGGTTCGATTTTAAATCAAAACCGGACCAAAATTGATCAAAACAGAAACTGTAATAAAATCGGAACCTAAACGTTAATATATAGTTTGGTTTAAGTTTTAATTTTTAATGAACCTCCGAACCAGTGGTTCAAAGTGGTTCAAACCGACGGTTGAAACCAACAGTTTGAACTGCTGGTTTGATTTTTTTGCGGCAGCCCATATTAGCCATCCCCATATGGGCTGCTGCTTCTTAGGAAGACCAGCCAACGATCATTTTGACCGTTGGCTGGCTTTTGGCCTTTGCATATTAATTTTTTTTATTTTAAAAATTTTATTTATTAAATTAACTATAAATTCTACCAATTTTAAATTTTTTTACACTTTCAAATTTTCTTCTTATTCTTCAAAATCTCAAATTTCAAATTTTTCTTCTTTTTTCAATAGGCATTCTCTATATTATATTATAAAATTTAATATTCAATTTACATTTACAATCTTCAATTTACAATACTATTACAATTTTCAATATTCTTTTTAATATTTTATTTTTATTTTATAAATAAATTTTATTTCTATTTTTTTATTATTTCCATTTCATTACAATAATATTACAATTTTATTTTTATTTTTTATATCATATATTATATTTTATTTCAAAGTTTATTACATTATATTTCTATTTGTATTATATTTTATTCCAAATTTTATTACACTATATTTCTAAAAAAAATATCAAGTGACCAAGGTTTAAAATTTGAATTAAACAAGGAGAAAAATATAGTTGATAATTATCCTAGACCCATTGACCTAGAAAATATAATGGATGAAATTTAAAATGATGATGATATTCAATAATTGCATCAATTTTCCACTTAAGAAAGTCAACAAGTTGATCAAGAAGAAAAGAAAAAATTACCAACTTTTGATATATTCAAGATTCATTTTATCAAAAAAGAAATATCTAAAAATTTATTTGACGTCATTTGCAATTATTGTGGATAGGCTTACAAATTTAAGATTGGAGGTGGATATGGCACATTCAAGAGGTATTTGGAGCAAAAACATCTTACTAAAATCAGACTCGACAAGACACAAATGTAAATTTTCGGATTTGCATATTCTAAACCTTTATTTCAATCATTATTTAATTATCTTGATAATAAAAAAATAAAGAAGAAATGGAAAAAGAATTTCAGTTGAGCATTTATCATTTAATTTTAGTCAAAAACTCAGTTTTGTTAGATATTGTCAAAATATCTTAAATCCTAGTGCAAAACGTGTTCCTAGAAGTATTTTAAAACGTTTACTTTTTTTCTTTATATAAAAAAGAAAGAAAAAAGATTTACAAAATTTATTTTTAAATATAAATGGACGTGTTTCTATTTGTAGTGATATTTTGAGTGATCATTGGCAAATGCATTCTTACATGGGCATAACATGTTATTGTATTGATGATGAATGGAAAATTCAAAAGAGATTAATTGCATTTCGAGTTTTTGATAATAGACATACTGTTTATAATATTTATATAATGATTAAAAATATTTTAGAACAATATTAATTAATTAATAAAATTTTTTCATTATCATTTGAGAATTCATCTGCAAATATTGCATCAATTAGTGAGCTTCAAAAATTTGTCAAACCAATCTTGGAGGTAATTTTTTTCATATTAGATGTGCATGTCACTTTTTAAATTTGTGTGTGCAAGATAGTTTGAGAACTCTGGATATTTTTATTTCTCCTATTAAAAAGGCAATTGGATTTTTATAGACACATTGTCAATTAATGAAAGAATGGGCTAAATTTTGTAAAATTAATAATAAAAGACTAAAAAAAATTTCCATGAGATGTTCCAACTCGTTGGAATTCAACGTATGAGTTACTAAAAGAGTCATATGAATATAAAATTTGTTGTGCACATTTATTAGAAATAATGTATCACAAGTAACATTATATCTACATACATAGGATATTTGTACAAAAGTTTTTAATGTTTTAAAAGTTTTTAATGATGCTACATATACTTTAGTGGTATTTATTGTCCTACAGCTTATTTATTTTTAGTTAAATGTTTAAATATTATTTGAGAAATAAAGGAATATGAAAGTGATATTGTTTTAAAAGATTTCATTTATGGTATGAAAAAATGGTAAAATTATTATAAAAATATTCAACCAATTTATCTTGTTTCTATTGTTTTTGATCCTAGATGTCAATTAGATGGTTTAAATGATTATTTGTCTCTTTATTAGTCATTTCTAAATCTTGATGATAGGGAAAAGGTTGATGTTTCTAAATAATTGTTGAGGTTCAAAAAATAATAGTAGATTTATATGCTGAATTTTGTGTTTTTCATGGTTACCAAGTAGTAGTTAGTCAATCTTCTCAATCTGATGCTCAAGCACAAAGAATAAGATAGGGTGATCATTTAATGACATAAAGACAAAAAAGACCTAGAGGATCCATTGGTGATAGTTCTGAATTTGATATATATATATATATCTAACATTTGTTTTTGAGTTTGGTGATAGTAATGAAGGTACTGATTTTTCTGTTCTTGAATGGTGAATCGGCATACAAATACTTTTCTAATATTCTCACTAATTTCTAAACAAATTTTAGCAACAAATCTAGAATGGCTCCTAAATCTTTAAAAACTTAAGCATGTGTAGCTGATTGCCAAGACAAGCTTAAGAGAACAAGATATTAATGAACCAAGTGATGAAGATTTATATGATGTAGGGATTGAAGGGACAACTAAAAGTGGAACATCCGGTGGTGGAAACGACTGAGGTAGGGGGTTGTACTTGTACAACATAAGGTAAGAGAACTACGAGGACTTTAATTCCTCTTTTAACTCTAAGAGGATACGTTAGTTCAAGTCCTTTTTTTAGTAAGTTAATTTCAATATTTTTATTTTTTATTGATCTTAAGTTTAAATATTTTTTTAATTTTTAATTAAAATCACATGTAAACTTTTTTTTTATGAACCATCTCAAACTTCCCCTTTGAACTATTTATTTGAACCATCTTTTAAATCATCTTTGAATTGGGGTTTGAACTGGAACCGACGGTTTTTGAACCGTCTTTAACACATCTTGTAGGCGGTTTGGTTCAGGTTCAAAAAATTATTGAACCTGAACATGCGGTTTACAAACTAAAATCGACAGTTCTTGAACTGTGGTTGTGTCTAGTTGGAGTTACTTTCTCTATCTTGGAAATGGTTCATAGAAGGAGGAAGGTTAATACTTGTTAGGGAAGCCTTTTGGGTGACCTTGCCTGTAACATCCATGATTTTGGAGATATAAAATTGTATATACTCAATATATATCTAGAGTATATATAATATATATATATGGTATATTAATTGTATATATTGGATTAATACATTACATACTTAATATTTAATATACATATAAGGTACATTTGATGTGTATATAAGATACACATTACTTGTGCATATGTGTAATATTCCAAATTTTTGAAAAGTCCTAATTTTTAGAAATTTGATAAAATAAATTATAATTTAAATGGATAAATTTAATTAATGGTTTTAAATGAAAAATGAAGTGGTTTTAAATGAAAAAGTGGAATATATATGTGATATATATGTAAAATATACATAGCATATAAAAGTCAACACTTTTTAAAAGAAAAGTCAAAGTAAAAGGGTATTTTGGTAATTAAATCTTAGAAATTTAAAATTAATAAAATAATTCAAAAATAAATTATTTTTGAATGGAAGAGAGAATTTATGACTTTTAATTTATTAATTAAATAATTAATTATTAAATTATTTTAATATATATATATATATATGGTTTAAAATAAAAGATGAAAAGAAAAAGAAAATTAAAAGTCTTTATCTTCTTTCTTCTTCTTCTCCAAGCCGAATTCTACATGGCCAAAGAGGGAGATTTTTAGTTTCTTCCATCATCAAATTCTTCAAACTTTCAAGGGAATAAGAGTAGTTTTGGTGATTTTCCAACAAGTAAGTTTTATTTCCAAAATTAAGAAGTTCTTTAAAGCTTATGAATATGTATGAATTGAGTTTCTGAAAGAGCATGTTATAATTGTTGGAATGGGTATGGAAGATATTCTTTTGATGAGTAAATAATGATTTTAAGGTTGGATTAAAGAAATGGTTGAGTTTGGGTAAGATTGGTTAAGAGAGAGAATTTAGGGTTATGGAACATTTGAGTTTTTGAAATCATGATTTTTAATTGTGAAAATTGATTCCAAATGAGTTGTTTCGATGCATAAACAAGTATTTTAAAGTCAAATGGATTTGGTTGTATTTGGTTAGAGTTTGAAGAGGGTAGTATTGATTTAGGATTTTGGAAAAGTAAATTTTCAAAGAATGATTAACTGTTTGATTTTAATACTTAAATCATGTTATTTAAGGATATAATTGGTGGAAATAAGATTGAAATGATAATTGGATTGAGTTGGAATAGAGATCCTTCAATGTTGAAGGTTATGTCATTTTAGAGTTTTGGACATAAGCATGTGGTTAATTAATGTAATTGGTTTAAACATGCTAAAATATGTTTCTAATGATATTAATAAACTTAAAACACTATTTTAAATGGCTTGATATGGTTTTTCAAAATTAAAGTGAGGTGAAGTTAATTTTGAAATTTAGTTTAGTTTGATGTTTAATTATGGTTTGATGTTGGAATACCTTAGAATGTGATATTAAATGATTATGTATGATCATATTTGGTATATGCATTGAGGGAGGTTGATTTGCTTCATCCAAGTGGTGAAGGGCAAGTTGGAAGGATATGATTGGAGGTTGTGTTAAGCTTGCTTTGGTTGCTAGTGGAGGTATGTATAAACTTTGAATATATTATTTATATTTGCATGACATTTGGGCTTAACACATTTTGGTTGGAAAATGTGTTAAGTTACTTGGTTCATTGATTGAGTATAAATAATGTGCTATGACATTTGTAATGTCATATATGTGTTAAATGTATTGTGAAAAGCCATTGATAATGGCTAAATTGTGTAGAATATGAAATATGTATATTATGTGAAAATTCCCAAAGTAATTGGGTAATGTGGTGTGAGTGTAAAAATGAGATATGTGGAATAATGAAATGAATTGGTATTGATAAAAATGAGAAAAGTGAGAAAAATGAGAAAGAAATGTGAAAATAAGGCAATGTGCCTAGATTGAATATGTGACAATGAGAAAGAGATTAATAATGAGAAAAATGAATAAATGAAAAAAAGTGATAAAAAGATGATATAATAAGGCCATGTGCCTAGTTTGATCATGAGAAAATGAGAATTGTTTTGATAAAGGAATTATGAAAGAATTTGATAATGAGAAATATAAATAAATTGTGTGTCTAGAATGTTATTCAATTTTCAGAGTTCTGAATTTGGCGGCATGCCTATGATTGCTAAACGCTGGAATGGTGAAAAGACTGGGTCGTAAGCTAGGCCAGCTGATAAATATGATGTTTTGGGGGTGAAAAGACCTGGTCGTAAGCCTCAAAAACTGTAGCAGTCTAGCCGGGTTGAGAACTAAGATACTGGGGCCTAAGGGTCTAGCCGGGTTGAGGTCCAAGAGACTGGGGCTGTTACATTATCCATAGATATATTGTCTATGGGGCTAGACACATGGTGTCATTATGGACCAAAGCAGTAACTCTGAAATTTAAATAGCATATTAGATTCTTTTTTGGCCCATGCTTGTCTTTGTTTTAATGTGAATTATGAATTGTAATACAATTGAGCAATATAATATTATGAGTTATGATTGTGAAATATTTAAAAAAATATAAGAAAGTAGAATGATGTGACATCTATATGCATTGTGCATTGGCATTGCATTGAGTTTTATTGTTATTATCAAAGTTTGTACTACTAGGTTTCGGCTTAGCGTGATTATAATTTGTTGTGCAGGTGCCATGGATGATTTGGTAGAGCCGGAGAATTCTACTAGACCTGGTCGGGTCTAGGTTTGTATTTATTCAGCTTGAAGAGTTATTTTTGGGTACATCAAGATTAGAGTCAGTTGCCAGCATGTAGATATTTGATATTACAATATATTTTAATATTATATATGTTATGATATGTTTTTTTTTGGAAGTATATAATGTAAATTATAAAGAATGTTTTGAATAATTTGTTTAAATGAGATTTTATATGTGTTGTTAATTTATATATCTATACATAAGTATTTTGAGAAAATATGGAGAAATTGAGAAGTATTGGTGAAATGGTGAATTGATTTTTTATTGGGAGTGTTCGCTTTATGCAGGTTGTGTTTTGCTAAATTTTGGGAACGTCCAAATTACAAACAAGACTTTAGTAAATTTTTTCCAGAGATTTTCATATAAAATATTTATTTTGGATTCCTATAACAAGCAAAGAATATTTATATACTATTTATTTTATATATAAGTATTTGAAATCTTTAAACAGAAATGTGAAAATTTTTATTAAATCGGTCTGTGATATTTTTATACCGTATATGCATATTTTATATATGCTGAAAATATGTATTGTACGTATATATGGTATAAGGGTGTTATATTTATTTTGGTATCAGAGCCTAGGTCTAAGGTTCTCGACCTAGGGGGTTGTTAGAGAGAGAAAATTAGAATTTTAAAAAAATAATTTTCAATCGTGATGCATGCATTGGCACTGGTAATTTATCTGATCCCTGTTGTAGCAATGCCCATTTGATATAATGGATATGAGTTGAGATGGTGTCTGGGTTGCATAGATCTGAGTGACGCAGTGGAAGCGTCATTATGGAGATTATGGATTAAGAATTTTTAAAATTTTTATTTGAAATTTAAAATTCATAACTGATTCAATTAATGAATAAGTGAAATTAAAAAAACAATCTAGGAAATGATTTAAGATATAAAAATAAAAAGTTTGAGAAATGAGCATGATAGTTACAGAAAATTCTATAGGTGTACTGCAAAGTGATATTGTCTGAATTTTTGGACAAATCTAAAAATATTGGATGAGTTTGAATATTTAGTAGAAAGTTTTTTTTTTCTATATGTTAGAATCCAATGTATAAAATTTTATAAATTTTAAAGATGGATCACTAATTAAGAAAAATAGAATGACACATATTGCTGGAGTAATTCCAGCAACTCAGAATCTGTAGAAATTGAGAAAAAATAAATTTAGAAACTATGATAAACCAACCCAGAAAAATCTAAAAATCTACACACAATATTATATGTATTCCTATAACATATGGTTAAAATTTCATGAATTTTTATTAAGGTTTGATACCTGAAACAAATAGACAACCGGGTACTGCCAGAGAAATTATTAAAGAGACAGATTCTCTAATTTTGGAAAATTTAATTTTTAAATATATTAAATCAGCTTGAAAAAATCTAAAACTTTAAATATAAGTCCATATATGTGTCAACTGCACATGGATATAATTTTACAAGCTTTTATAAAGAATTGGTAAAGAATATAAAAATTGAAAGTGAGATTAACATGAAACTGAGGAAGTCATGCAGTTTTGTGTAAGTAAGTAATAAATTAATTTTATGAGACAAATGAATGAAGAAAATTATAAAAATTTATATACATATGGGTATAAGTATAGAAGGAATATGGAGTTTTTAATAATTTGCAACAAAGAGTTCATAATTAAAATCAAAAAGTGAAATCATATATGATAGCGAATTATTTATTATGGAATAATGATGCATGATTTGGGGTTGAGTGTGTAAAATTAAAGTATCTAAATGGATGATGTTAATTAGTGTAATGAAATGAATTAGTGTTGTTTAAATGTAGATGTTATGATTTTAAGATTGAAAATGTGACATAGTTGAGATTTGGTGAGGTTCATGCTGTTGATTGTATTATGTGGAATTTGAATTTTTAAAATGGGTTTTCATAATTGTGAAAGTGATGTGTTTTGATGTTATATTAATATAAAAATAATGTTTATAAAGTTAGATATTGAAAATGAGATTAATAGAATGAAGTTTAAGTAAAGTAGTACGTTGGAAATTTAGAGTGGTAAGGGAATTTCGATGAAGATTGTTTAGATATTAATAGTTTAATGTTTAATAAGTATGAGAGTAATTTTGAATGAGTAATATTATTTATGAAAATATCATGTAACATGTAATGTGGTTGATAATATAGAAATTTGTTATGAAATAAAAGGGAAATTATTATGCAAGTAAAAATGAGTTACTTTAGGTAATTGAATCGGAAATGATGAAAAGGGATATGAATGGTATGATAAATGCATAAAAAAAATGTGAGAGAGATGTCACATTGGAAATGTGACTAAGATTTATGTGAGGTGTTAAAAGTATATATATATATATATATAAGAAACTTATTTAAGAGATGGACGATTAAATAAGGAAGATGTTAATTATATTGTGGTCAGAGTGTATATATATGTTGAATTGATGAATAACCTAAGTAATGTCAAAAGGATGAGAAATAATAATGTTCTCTGAAAGGTGATAAATGTTAACTTTATATAGGTTGTATGTAAAAGAGGAATTGAGTATAATTGTATGATGGGATTTTTTTTAATATGAACATAAATATGATAATTAAGAAAATGTGGAAAGTAAGTCACATTGTATTATGACTTACGAATTTGTATGTGGATGATTAAAATAAAATATTATCGAGTGTTTACTACCTTATACAAATACGTGTCTAGTGATATTCAGAATGATAATGCATGTATTAATAGACTTAAGAGAGATTAAGTCTTGACCTGCGTAGAGTTAGGTTATGTGATGAATTGAGATTGAGAATGGACCCAAACAGAGCTGGACGGTAAAATTGTTATTTTAACAACTAAACTTGATGATTGTATAGTGTTTTGGGCATAAAGTATATGCGTATAAATAATAGATTGTAAGGAAAAGGAAAGTATAATGAAGAAAGTATGGAAATGAAATATATATATATATATATATATGAATGAAAATTTTTATAAGAGATAGATTAGAAATGGAGTAATAAATGAAAATTGTGTAAAATTATCACATGAACGAACGTGTATATGTAAGAGATTTTAATGATAATATTGCTGAAACATGAGTTTGGTTAATGATGATCAAGTGATCAAGAGTAAATTGCTTTGAAACAGAGCTGAAACGTGTTAACTTTTTGTGTAGCAAAAGATTAGAAAATGAATATGTGATTTTTGCGATACGAACTTAATATTGTGATTGGAAATATTTGAAGAAGAATGATAAAAGGGCAATATTTATTTATAAGCCACAGACGTGACCATTATTATGGCATGACCGTTGGATAGTTTTGGTGAGATTGATAGTTATGTTTCAAGAAACATGGTCAAGACTTATGGTTTGCGTAGTTGGATCCTATAATTTTATGTTAGAAATTTGTTTATAATTATAGAAAGTGTGGAAACAGAAGAGAATTATGAAAATATGATGAGCTTTAAGTGATGTGTAAGAAAAGTGATTTGTGTAAATAGGGTAATTATAAAAAATGTGAGAAAATGGTAAATGAAAGGAATTATGAAATGTGAGTAAAGTTATAATGAATATGTTTGAAAGTGGTATAAAATGAACAAGTTGATAAAAATGATGTGTAAAGTAAACGAGATTAGGGGAAATGAATATTATCTGTAATGATGAATTCGGAGAGAATTAAAATTTGATAATAAATTTGACCTAATAGAATTAGGTCATGAATTGAAAACAGATTGATGAATTTAAAATAGACTAAAGGTTGGTCATAATAGAATAAGATTGTGATGGTCATATTGTGATAGTTAGATTAATTGATCCAAAATATAATAAGTTTACAAGTATTTATTGAAATTCGATGTGTGTAGTTGTATTAAGAATATGCAAGCTATATGATAATGTGCTTAATACAGCATTATGATATGTATATACATATCAAAGGAGCTAAGTTATATTAGTTTTAAATAATTATAAGAGAAAAATGTTAGTTATAGTATAATGGGAATTAATCTTATTAAGAAAATAAGATTTTGCTGTTGTATAATGGTGATGTCAAATTAATATGTGGTAATTGTATAAAGAGTAGAATCAAAGTGAAGATGTGTAAAATTATTGTGTTAAGATAAAAGTTATCAACATTTGATTTTAAGGTGATGGGAGTATATTTTTAAGATAATGAAGTGATCAAATATCTTGAGTGCAATAGATGTGTGGGTATATATATTAAAGAGATGAACTAATTTTTGTCCAATGACAATTCGATTGATGATATGATAATTTGTTGTGATTGTTCGAGTAAATAGATAGTATAATGATGTGTTAGGGAATAGTAAAAAGGAAATTAAGAATGAACCTAAGGGGGAGAATAAAAATTATTTAATTTGGTAAAATAATGATTTGGATGATTTATTAAAATGCTGGATAATTTCGAGGACGAAATTATTTAAGGGGAGAGAAAATTGTAACATCTTTGATTTTGGAGATATAAAATTGTATATACTCAATATATATCTAGAGTATATATAACATATATATATATATATAAATGCTATATTAATTGTATATGTTGGATTAATACATTACATACTTAATATTTAATACACATATAAAGTACATTTGATGTGTATATAAGATACACATTACTTGTGCATATGTGTAATATCCCAAATTTTTGAAAAGTTCTAATTTTTGGAAATTTGATAAAATAAATTATAATTTAAATGGATAAATTAAATTAATGATTTTAAATGAAAAATGAAGGGGTTTTAAATGAAAAAGTGAAATATATATGTGATATATATGTAAAATATACATAACATATAAAAGTCAGTACTTTTTAAAAGAAAAGTCAAAGTAAAAGGATATTTTGGTAATTAAATCTTAGAAATTCAAATTAATAAAATAATTCAAAAATAAATTATTTTTGAATGGAAGAGGAAATTTATGACTTTTAATTTATTAAAAAAATAAAAAAAAATTATTAAATAATTTTAATATATATATATATGGTTTAAAATGAAAGTTGAAAAGAAAATTAAAAGTCTTCATCTTCTTTCTTCTTCTTCTCCAAGCCGAATTCTCCATGTCCAAAGAGGGAGATTTTTAGCTTCTTCCATCATCAAATTCTTCAAGCTTTCAAGGGAATAAGAGTAGTTTTGGTGATTTTCCAACAAACAAGTAAAGCTTTATTTTCAAAATTATGAAGTTCTTTAAAGCTTATGAATATGTATGAATTGAGTTTTTGAAAGAGCATGTTATAATTGTTGGAATGGGTATGGAAGATGTTCTTTTGATGAGTAAATAATGATTTTAAGATTGGATTAAAGAAATGGTTGAGTTTGGGTAACATTGGTGAAGAGAGAGAATTTAAGGTTTTGGAACATTTGAGTTTTGAAATCATAATTTTTAATTGTGCACCAAATGAGTTGTTTTGATGCATAAACAAGTATTTTAAAGTCAAACATTGGATTTGGTTGTGTTTAGTTAGAGTTTGAAGAGGGTAGTATTGATTTAGGATTTTGGAAAAGTGAATTTTCAAAGAATGATTAATTGTTTGATTTTAATACTTAAATCATGTTATTTAAGGATATAAGTTGTGGAAATAAGATTGAAATGAAAATTGGATTGAGTTGGAATAGAGATCCTTCAATGGTGAAGGTTATGTCATTTTAGGATTTTGGACATAAGCATGTGGTTAATTAATGCAATTGGTTTAAACATGCTAAAATATGTTTCTAATGATATTAATAAACTTAAAACACTAATTTAAATGGCTGTTAAAGTGAGGTGAAGCTTAATTTTAGAATTTGGTTTAGAGTGATGTTTAATTATGGCTTGATGTTGAGAATACCTTAGAATGTGATATTAAATGATTATGTATGATCACATTTGGTATAGGCATTAAGGGAGGTTGATTTGCTTCATCCAAGTGGTGAAGGGTAAGTTGGAAGGATAGGATTGGAGGTTGTGTTAAGCTTGCTTTGGGTTGCTAGTGGAGGTATGTACAAACTTTGAATATATTGTTTATATTTGCATGACATTTGGGCTTAACACATTTTGGTTGGAAAATGTGTTAAGTTACTTGGTTCATTGATTGAGTATGAATAATGTGCTATGACATTTGTAATGTCATATATGTGTTAAATGCATTGTGAAAAGCCATTGATAATGGCTAAATTGTGTAGAATGTGAAATATGTATATTATGTGAAAATGCCCAAAGTAATTGGGCAATGTGGTGTGAGTGTAAAAAAGAGATATGTGGAATAATGAAATGAATTGATATTGATAAAAATGAGAAAAGTGAGAAAAATGAGAACGTAATGTGAAAATAAGGCAATGTGCATAGATTGAATATATGACAATGAGAAAGAGATTAATATTGAGAAAAATGAATAAATGAAAAAAAAAGTGAGAAAAAGATGATATAATAAGGCAATGTGCCTAGTTTGATCATGAGAAAATGAGAAAAGTTTTGATAAAGGAATTATGAAAGAATTTGATAATGAGAAATATGAATAAATTGTGTGCCTAGTATGTTATTCAATTTTCAGGGTTCTGGATTTGGCGGCATGCCTACGATTGCCTACGGGCTAAACGCTGAAATGGTGAAAAGACTGGGTCGTAAGACAGGCCAGCTGATAAATATGATATTTTAGGGGCGAAAAGACCGGGTCATAAGCCCCAAAAACTGTAGCAGTCTAGCCTGGTTGAGGACCAAGATACTGGAGCCTAAGGGTCTAGCCGGGTTGAGGTCCAAGAGACTAGGGCTGTTACATTATCCATGGATATATTACCTACGGGGCTAGACACATGGTGTCATTATGGATCAAAGCAGTAACTCTAAAATTTGAATAGCATATTAGATCCTTTTTGCGCCCATGCTTGTCTTTGTTTTAATGTGAATTATGAATTGTGATACAATTGAGCAATATAATGTTATGAGTTGTGATTATGAAATATTTGAAAAATATAAGAAAGTAGAATAATGTGACATCTATATGCATTGTGCATTGGCATTGCATTAAGTTTTATTGTTATTATCAAAGTTTTTACTACTAGGGTTCGGCTTAGCGCGATTATTATTCGTCGCGCAGGTGTCATGGATGATTTGGGAGAGCCGGAGAATTCTACTAGACCTGGTCGAGTCTAGATTTGTATTTATTGAGCTTGAAGAGTTGTTTTTGGGTACATCAAGATCAAAGTCAGTTGCCAGCATGTAGATATTTGATATTACAATGTAGTTTGATATTATATATGTTATGATATGTTTTTTTTGGAAGTATATAATGTAAATTGTAAAGAATGTTTTTTTTTGGATTTTATATGTGTTGTTAATTTATATATCTATACATAAGTATTTTGAGAAAATATGGAGAATTGAGAAGTATTGGTGAAATGGTGAATTGATTTTTTTATTGGGAGTGTTTGCTTTATGCAGATTATGTTTTGCTAAATTTTGGGAACGTCCAAATTACAAACAAAACTTTGGCGAATTTTTTCTAGAGATTTTCATATAAAATATTTATTTTGGATTCCTATAACAAGCAAAGAATATTTATATACTATTTATTTTATATATAAGTATTTGAAATCTTTAAACAGAAATGTGAAAATTTTTATTAAATCGGTCTGTGATATTTTTATACCGTATATGCGTATTTTACATATGCTGAAAATATGTATTGTACATATATAGGGTATAAGGGTGTTATATTGCCATTACTTATCGGGTTAGTGACCAGGACATTGGTTTGATCCAAATGGTAAGCATGGACATTTCTAAAATTAGCTAGCTGGAAGGTAGTAATGGCTTCAAAATGCTCCCCCAACTTCTTAAAGAGCTCAATAACATAATCTCGTTGAATGATGAGGGAATCCTAAAAATTCTCCTGTTGCTTCTTAAGGTGCTGAAGTGAGCTTGTTGGATAACAAGGGTTATATGAAAATTCTCTTTTTATTTCTTAAGGATGTGGGTAAAATGATCTTGCATAGTGAGGGCTATCTGCAAATCTTCCTCTTGCCTTTTGAGGAGGTTAGTAAGGTGAGTGCTCGGGTCATCCATTGGTAGTTCTAGAAAGACATCAAGCCAAAAGGTGAATATCTGCGTATAGTGTTGGGTAAGGCATGCATTGGGCTTTATGTTTAAGGAAGCTAATAGGCTAAAAGGCTTGGTGGCTTAAGGTATATGTGGCTAGTGGGTTAATATGGTCAAAGATTCATATTATATGACCAAGGGTCAGGTTCATGTGAGTTAAGGATAGGGCACATGGGTCATGTTCATGTGGCTATATGGTGAGGATACATGGGTCTGGTTCATATGGTTATATGGTAGGGGTACACGAGTCTGGTTCATATAGCTTAAAGATGGTAGATACATGGCTAAGGCCCATGGCTAAAGGTGCATGATATGGTCCGAGGCTAAGGGTGGAGAGCTCCTTAAAGCCTAGGTTTATGTCTAAAGGTTAAGCCCCTGTGGCTATGGTATTAAGGTTTTGCTCCTGTGGCTATGGTTCATATGATAGGTGTGATCCTAAAGGGGTTGAGCCTTGAGGCTTAGAGAGGTAAGGTAAGGTTCTAAGGTTCAAGCCATAAGGATAAATTATGGTTCAGAATAATCCTAAAAGAGTTAAGCCATGAGGCTAGGTGAGGTTGGAGATAAGGCTAAGGTTCATGCTTAAGGGTAAGACTTAGGGCTAAGGGACTAAACTTGAAGGGCTTTAGGATGAACTCTATGGAAAGGAAAAAAGTTGAAGTGGATTTTAGGTGGGGGAAGACTAGGTCTAACTTAGATGATGGGGTAAAGGTCCAAAAGTGTTTAGGCTTGTAGGGAAACAACTTTATAAGTTCAGGTCTATAGGTATGGACATTTTGGGAGAGAGACATGATGGAGGTATTGGGTGAACTATCTATGGAAAAGTCTAAGGCATAGGTTAAACTGAGTTATAGGATGATTTAGTCCATAAATGTATAGGCTTAAGTTTTATGGCTTATGTACATCACTTACAAGGTAGGATACTCTAAAGATTACTTTTCTACGAGGCTTAGGGTTTAAGTGTGATATGTATGTATGCATGGGAAAAAAGGTTTCATGAACTTATACACAAAGGGCTTTGATTATTATGGTACATACAACCTAAGGTTAGGATCTAAGATCTTTATATGAAAAGGGTAAAGAATGGCTTGGTTAAAATGGTCCCGTCATACTAAAGCATCGATATAAGTAACCATATGTCAAATAAAGAATTTGGCTTGGGTCCAGCAATACGAGCATGCTCGTTACATCGCTAAAAAAGATTTAGGAATATGCCATGGGTGGGATTACTTTGGCTATCTCCCAAAATATCCAAGGAAGGTTGTTAGGTTGATGCTATTCCCTATCCCAAGGTTTAATCTTAAATAAGCTAAGGCTTGAATGCAAGAGTGATGCATGAAAAAGCTCAAATTTAATTAAAGGTCAAACTAAGTTTTACTTTATAAAGGTTTAAGCCCAAAGACTGCTTAAAAGATTTTTCTTTTAGAAAAAATTTTATCCCCAGTGAAGTCATTAACTATAAGGCCTCGCCTGAATACCATGTCTAACTTGCCAAAGGATGGGAGCTGAAATGTTAAAATTGGGCTAAGTCTCACATGAAAGTGTTGAGATCACTCTGTCATCTTATGCTACACTTAGTTCAAGTAAAATTGGTTTTAACGAGTTGCCACTTAAATTTATTTGTTTTTGAAAAAAGGAAAAATTTAAGAAAAACCCATAAAGTTAACTCCAATTATATCCCAAGGACAAAATCACTAGCCTCGAAACAAAAGATAGATTTAAGGGATAGGTTGTGACTTATTTTAAATAAAAATAGTTTGGCCTTAAATTAAATAAGAACTTACAAAATACATTCATGGAATGACAATTATGATATGACAAAGTAAAATTCATCCATCCATTCATTCACAAAGCAAAAGTAAAGATAAAAGAACAAGAATTAAACTTTACAACTAAAAGCTCATAATATGGGATCCTAACTTTAGCTTTATTTATTCTAGGTTGAACACACCTTCCCCAAAAGAAAGCAAGAAAAATAAAATAAAGTTCAAATATGAAGTTTTAAAGAAAAAGTGGACTTAATACTTGGAGTGAAATTCCAAGTAAACCTGCTTATCTCTTTGAATAAGAATTAAAGCCCATGTAGTTCTAACTATTTTGTGACGATTGAATTTGACATAAAATTATTGTTTTCCTAGTCTAACCTAGTGTCTAAGTACAATTTTAGGTTTGCATATGTAAACCTAAGTCTAAGTTGGTTTTAGGCTTAAGTTTATAAACCTAATTTTAAGTTGATTTTAGGTTTAACTTGATAAACCTGAGGTTTGATCTAGTGGAGGACACCTTTGATATGATCTAGGCATGTAATGAGATATGGGTACCTTTAAATATAAGCTTTTGTTGATGGTAACCAAGAAGATGGCCCTAGATTTGAGGGATGGTAATTTGAAGATTTTGACACTTTGTCATGGGTTTTGTCTACTCGCTTGTTGATAATAAAGTAGTGAGGCTAGTAGTGTGGTTTTAGACTTTGATTGAGTATGTAAGGTTGATTGTAAGTTCAACTTGGTGAGTTTAAAATGCTATGGCCAAATTAAGATGTTATGGTCAAGTTGTGATTAGGCTTTTGGCTCTGAGTATGAGGGATTATTCAAGAAGGCCATGGTCGGGATAGGATTTAGGCTAATTTGTCATTGAGGACTTGGCTTTGGGTTTAACTTGTTGTGAAAGCTTTCATATGGTCAACTGTGGGATGAGTTATTTCATTACTTTGGCTTAGGTAAGCAAGTTGTGGCCTATTTGGCTATCTGTAGTTTGGGTTGGCTATGGTATACTCAGCTCATGTAGAATTGCTGTAATTTGCTTGGACAAGTGTTTTGATCATTTGTGTATGTATTTTTAGGGTAATTTCATTGGCTTTTGATTGATGTTTCTTTAAATTTGTGCTTAAGTTTGTTTGAAGTATTTGATCTAGGTTAAAGAACAAAACAATGGAGCTTTAATTCAATTTGATGAATTAATGAGGTGGAAAGCATGAAACACATCCAAGACACTTCATGGCTTGGTCGTGTCCCTTCATCCAAGACAATGAAGCATGACACACTAACAAAACACAGCCATGTCAAATTGGCTTGGCCGTATCCCTGAGAGAATTTGGGCAGAGACTAACACATTCAAAAGACATGACCAAGGTCTTGGTCGTGTCTCACTTGAAGAATAAAGCAAAGAGAAGAGCAAGAAAAGAGACAGAAGAGAACACATTCAAGAGACATGGCCAAGCCACTAGCCGTGTCACATGACACAGCCAAGGTCTTGGTCGTGTCTCACCAATTAAACAAAACAAGAAAAAGAGGAAGAAAATGGTCATCACATGATACGACCAGTGACTTGGCCATGTCACACCTAAAAAAGAAGAAGAAATATTGGGCACCTATGGACATGGCCTCAAGGCTTGGCCGTGTCCCAAGAGGAATGAGTGACACGGCCAAGTCACTCATGACTTGGCCGTGTCTCATGTGATAGCTTTGAATTATTTTGCACGAGTTAAGGGACAAGTGGGAGACAACATGCATTTTCTTTTGAAAAGAAATAATAAAAGATGTAATAGGTGACTTATTTTATGGAATGAAAGATTTAAAAAAGAAAAAAGGAGGGGACAAATGGGAGTGAGTTGAGTTGGAATTGGTAATTAAAAAAATACATGATTGGAAGAGAGAGTGATGGGGCACACGTTAGAAACATTAAAAGACCATTCATTCTCCATTTTTATCATCTTGTTCTTAGTTTTTGTTCTTGTTTTGGGAGAGAAGACAACATTCTCTCTTCATCTTAATTTCCATTCATCTTTCATTTCTTCCATAGACAAGACTTAATCAAGTTTGGAGATTAAATTGGGTGAACAGGCTCCTTAGAATATTAGGGTTTGAAAAACGCTTGATTGAAGTTGTAAGCTTGAGAGAGTTACCATTCCATCTTTTAAGAGGAGAGCCATTGATTGAAGAGGGCTTGAAAGTTCTTCATCATACATCAAGGTGGAAGCTAGGAGGAAGACATGTAGTTCAACTCTTGGCGTCTACAAGGGATTTTTCATATTCTCTCATTTAATTCAATTCTAGATTGTTGTTGTTTTATTATAAACATTAATATTACAATGTATACTTTTGATTTGGTTTATATTGAGATGAATATTTGTTTTAAATTGATGATGATGAGCTAAATTACTCATGCCTAGGGTTTGTAGTAGATTTGATTGAATGACTTGATTTGATATTTCCATTAATATACCTTGTTATTAGTTAATTGTATTGGATTGAATATTAGGTTGATAGATTAGCTACGTATTGATCTCTAGATATTGAATGAAGGACCGAGAGGTAAAATCTAATATTGGAATTATGCGCTCAACGACCCTAAGAATGAATTAGAGATATAAGTTCTAGGGTTCATTTAATTTGCAATTTCAAAACAATTGATTGTTGTTAATTTATGAATGTAAAAACTAATGAATTGGTAATTACTAATTAAACTCAAGGAATAAATTAACATATAAGGTTATATTAATGGACAATTTGAGAATTAAGCTTTGATTAAATTAATCTACAACCCTAGGCACCATTCCAAGAATTTAAATTAATCTTGTACAACCATTGCACACATTACTTTTAAATTTAAATTACTTTTCACCATTCCAACATATCACACTCTTGCTTTTCAATTTATTTGTTAATCAAACTATTGCAAAATAATTCCTTCCTTGTGAGACGACCTTGGGGCGATCACCATTGCTAGAATAACCTCGTATACTTGCGAGTGTCGCTTTATAGTAGTGTTAGTCGAGTGCAACAATAAGCTCCAATCGGGCCTTGGTCTGGGGCTAGTTGGATTTGGAAAGCATCAATTAGATTTTGCCTTAATTTAGTTTGGATCCTAGTTCATGAATTTCCCTTCAGGTATAGGCTATATTGTAATATCCCAAAGTATGCCCTAGAAGTTTTGGAATTATTGTTGTATTTGGATTTAATGTATATGTTTAATGGAAAGAGAAAAGAAGTTAAGAGAGAGAGTGTATATGTTGTATATATATAGAAATATACACAACATATACAAGTCAAGGTGATGAAAGTCAAAAGAAGATATTTATTTATTTTAATTAGTGAAATAAATTAATAAGGAAAATAAATGAATGGAAGAGAATATTTTAGATTATTTTATTATATAATTTCTTGGTGGAGGTTTAAAGAGAAGAGAAGTTTGACTTGGCTAATTTCTCTTTTTCTTCTTCTTTTCTTTTCCTTCTTGGTCGGCCATCCAAAGCAAGAGAGAAGAGAGTTTTTGATTATTTTCCAAGCTCAAAATTTAAGAAGATTTCAAGTGATCAAGTTGGAAATTTGAGAAATTTCATTAACTTGGGTAAGTTTCTTCTTGATTCTCTTGTTTCATTTTAAGTTGCAATTAAGTTTGATGATTGATTATGGATAGTATGAGTATGTTTGATTGTAGTGTGTTTGAGAATGTTGGATTTAATTGATTGTGATTTTGGAGTTGAATGGAAGAGTAAGAGTTGTGTTTATGTTATGATTTTGGATTTGGTAATTGATGTATGTTGTGAGTTTGATAAATTATTTTGGTATATCTTCAAGATGTTTGTGTTTAATGAAGTTGAAAGCATAGAATACATGAGTTTGGTCTGAAACAGAAGCATTTTGGATGCCACGCTTGTGGCCTTTGGATGCCATGACCGTGGGGTGTTGGACAAATTGGACAGATTCGTTTTCTAACCCACGACTGTGGTGGTTTGTGAGGCCACGACCGTGGGGATGTGAGGCCACGACTGTGGGCCCTAGTTAGGGGTTTTGGTTTGTAATTTGTGATCCATGGGTCTAGCATGAGACTAATAGGTGAACAATTGTATTGGAATTCATGTGTATGTTTATATAAGTGTGTATTATTCCTTTTGAATTAGGTTGTGAAGAGGTTGAGTTGCCCTAACCTAAGTGTGGAGAATTCTTGGAAGAAGAAGTGTATAGGTTGGTGTGAGTTGCTTTTGAGGTAAGTACAAACTTACATGGTTGCATTCATTTACATGATTTTGAGACTTAACACATTTAGTTATAAATGTGTTAAGTAATCTACTATATTGTCATTACTATTTGATTAATGTTATGATTTGTATAATGTGAAAGATATGATGATCATTCAAAAGGTATGTGCAATGCAATTGGTTATGATGAATACTTTAATGATGAATTGCTATAATGTGAATTGAGATATGGTGAGATATGATGCCATTGTGGTTGGCTACAATGATTCAAATGAAATAAGTGGGGCATGTTTGCCTAGATGATGATGAATTTAAAATATATGTCCAATGCAATTGATTATGTATACTCTCTTGATGAGATGTGAAGCCATTGTTGTTGGCTATAATGATGCAAATGAGATGATTGAGGCATGGATGCCTAAATGATGATAAGAAAATGAGAATGAAATTGATAATGAAATAATGAATGAATTGTGTGTCTAATGTGTTATTCCATTTTCAGAGTTTTGTTGTTGGTGGCATGCCTAATGGTAACAATCTCTTGAAGCTAGGTTGGATTTAGTCCTTGAAGCCTAGTTGAGACGTTACAACCCTTGAAGCTAGGTTGGGTTTGGTTCTTGAAGCCAAGTTGGGTTGATACTTAGCATGCTTTGTTCCCCTTGAAGCTTGGTTGAACCTAATCCTTGAAGCCTAGTTGGGAAAATGATAATGATAAATGTGATAATTGAACCAAAACATTAACTCTGAAAGTGGAATGGCATATTAGTGTCTTTTGGGCCCATGCTTGTCTTTGTTTCAATGTAATTCATAAATGATGAAACAAGTGAATAGAATAATGAAATGTAGTGTTATGAACAATATAAGGATATCAATTGTGAATATTGTCTTAATTGTTGAAATGTGTGACATTGGCATTGCATTAAAGCATGTTGTTATTGTAGTTTGTACCACTAAGCCATTGGCTTAGCGCGATTGTGGTTCATCGCGCAGGTGACAGGGTAGAGCCAGAGAGTTCATCTAGACCGAGTCGAGTCTAGACTTTGAGGTATTGATTGTGGGCGTAAAGATCAGAGACGAACTGCCAAACATGTATAAATGTTATGTTTTTGTAAAAATTGATTTGGATGTTTATGTATTTTGATGTATATAAAAATATGTAAATATAACTATATTTTCCGCTGCATATTGAATGAATGTTTTTATCTATTGTGTTATATTATAACTTAATTGTTTAAATTAGCTCATATTATTGTATAAAGGGAGGATTTGTTTATTTGAAAGAAAAACTATGGCATTCTTATATTCAGTATACGTATATTACGATCGTGGTAGCATGCAGTGTACGTATACGGGGTATAGGGGTGTTACAATTGTTTTGGTATCAGAGCCTAGGTTTGAGATTCTCAACCTAGGTAATTGTAAGAAAAAGAAAATTTTGATTTTTTTAAAATGTGATTTTTGAATAAGATACATGTTTTGGTATTGGCAGTCTCTGATCTTTAATGAGGTATATTCTGTTGTGTTTGCAGACATAGGTAGTGATGGCGTCTCAGTCACGTCAGTCCGTAGAAGGTAGTGCTGAGAGTGTAGCTCCTGAAGAGGGTAGAGATGGAGCTAGGGTTGAGAGACCTAGTGAGGCACCTGCTCTTGTGCTAGAGAGATTAGCTGCTGATGAGGTTCTGCCGATTTGGTTATGACATGTGGTAGAATTGTTGAGGCAAGCTCCAGTGCAGCCGCCACCGCCACCACAGCCATAGGTGCCGGTGAGACATTATGATAAATTGAGAAAATTTGGGGCTGAGGATTTTCTTGGTACTACAGATCCTGCAGTGGCTGAGCAGTGGTTGGATAGAGTGCAGAGGATATTTATTCAGTTGCAAGCCACTTCTGAAGAGAAATTTGATTATGCTAGATCTATACTGCAGAAAGATGCTTATGATTGGTGGAAGACGGTTCCTCATGCCATGGATGATCCACCAACGTTATCTTATAGTGATTTTCTGAGGGAGTTTGAGCATAAATATACTCCGAGGGAGTATAAGGATGTTAAGAAGATGGAATTTTTGAATTTGAGACAAGATAACCGGACTGTGACAGAGTATGAGGTAGAATTCATCCGGTTGAGTCACTATGCCGGTGGGATTATTTCTGATGAGATTAACCAGCGTAGGAGGTTTGAGGAGGGGTTGAGGCCCTCTATTATGTATATTGTTGCTGGTTCCCGGTACCAAGACTTTTCTCAATTGGTTGTAGCAGCCAGAAGTGTTGAGAGAGCACAAGCTTTTGCAGCAGCTGCTACTGAGGAGGAGACCAGAGTTAGGAGATCTCAGTTTGTGGCAGGGTCTTCATATATTAAGAGAGGTTGAGGAAGTTTTATTTCGAGACTTAGTAGGAGCCAGAGACAGTCAGGTAAGTCAGTTCAGTATCAGAGGCAGAGACCGAGACCTACAGTTTCTGTATTGAGTGCTCCGAATCCAGTGGTTCAGAGATCCATTCCACCTGTATGTGTTCATTGTGGTAGGACCCATGGGGTGCTTGTTGGAAGACTGGTGGATTAGGAGTATGCTTTAGATGTGGGTCACCAGCTCACTTTATCAAAGATTGCCCTGAGATGCAAGAGGATAGGCAGACTGATACTGCAGCTTCTCGACCTAGTTTTAGCAGAGGTGGTCGAGGGGGCAGAGGTTTCAGTAGAGGCGGTCGACCTGGGATCAGTCAGAGAGGAGGCTCTACATCTGAAGGCAGTAGGCCAGATGAGGCTGGATCTTCTCAGAGAGTGTATGTGATGCAGACGCAGCCGGATGCTTCAGCAGTTATTGCGGGTACATTTTCTTTATTTGGTATTTCAGTTCTTGCTTTGATTGATCCAGGATCTACTCACTCATACATAAGTGCATCTATCTTGCCTGTGTCTGAATTGCATTCAGAATCCTTAGGATTTGATGTGTTGGTGACAAATCCTTTAGGACATAGTGTGGTAGTTAGCAAGGTGCATCGGGATAGTGCAGTTGTAGTGCAAGGTGAGGAATTTTTGGGTTTTGATTGAAATGCCTTTTAAGGAATATGATTTGATATTAGGCATGGATTGGTTGTCTAAGCATGGAGCTGTGGTAGATTGTCAAAAGAAGTGTGTTACTTTGAGAACCGGTGATGGTAGAAGTGTTATAGTGTCTAGTGAGCAGAGACAACTTGTATCCTTGTTTGTTTCAGCTGTTGTAGCTAGGAAGTTGATTAGAAAAGGGTGTGATGCTTATCTTGCTCATGTTGTGGATACTAGAGTAATGGGTTCTCAACTTGATAGTATACCCACAGTTGCTGAATTTCCAGATGTGTTTCCTAAGGAGTTGCCAGGGTTACCCCCTAAGAGAGAGGTTGAGTTTGGTATCGATTTGTTACCTGGTACCACTCCCATCTCTATTACTCCCTATCGAATGGCACCTGCTGAGTTGAGAGAGTTGAAGGTGCAGTTGCAGGAGTTGTTGGATAAAGGGTTTATTCGCCCTAGTGTTTCTCCATGGGGAGCTCCTGTTTTTTTTTTTTGTGAAGAAGAAGGATGGCACTTTGAGGTTGTGCATCGATTATAGGCAATTGAATAAAGTGACTATAAAAAATAAGTATCCTTTGCCTAGGATTGATGATCTTTTTGATTAGTTGAAGGGGGCAGCAGTGTTTTCCAAGATTGATTTAAGATCAGGGTACTATCAACTGAAGGTTAGAGCTGAAGATGTTCCTAAGACAGCTTTCCGCAAAAGGTATGGGCATTATGAGTTTTTAGTAATGCCTTTTGGGTTGACGAATGCACCTGCAGCTTTCATGGATTTGATGAATAGGGTGTTTAGGCCCTATTTGGATCAGTTTGTGGTGGTTTTTATTGATGATATTTTGGTGTATTCGCGTAATAAAGAGGATCATGATAAACATTTGCGGATTGTGTTGCAGACTTTGAGAGAGAAGCAATTGTATGCTAAGTTGTCGAAGTGTGAGTTTTGGCTTTGTAATATCCCGGAATAGACCCTAAGAGTTTTGGAGTTATTGTTGTTGTATTTGGATTTAATGTATATGTGTATATGGGAAATATAAAGATAATATATATAAGACATATACATATACATCATATATACATGGGATATAAAATGGTGTAAGGAAAGTGAATTGTATATATATATTTGTATAATTAAGTAATAATAATAATGATAATAAAGACAAAAAGAAAAGAGAAGAAGAAAGTCAAAGAAAGAATATGTGGTGGAGATTTAAAGTATTATTATTATTATTATTATTATTGTTATTGTTATTGTTATTGTTATTATTATTATTATTATTATTATTATATATATATATATAAGATAAGAATGAAGGAAAGAAGTAGAACCTTCTTTCTTCTTCTGCTCCTTCTTCTTCGTCTTCTTCTTTTCTGCTTGGTCGAGAGAGAGAGAGAGAGAGAGAGAGAGAGAGAGAGAGAGAGAGAGAGAGAGATGATGATTTTGAGAGGATTGGAGATTTTTATTGAAGATTTGGCATATTAACCAAGTTGTGAAGGAAGTGGATTGCTCTAAGTTAAGTGGTGAAGAGTTCTTGGAAGGTAAAGTGAATAGATTGAGAATGGTTCTTAAGGTAAGTAAACTACCTAAATTCATCTATTAATAAGATATTGAAACTTAACACATATTCATTTGTAAATGTGTTAAGGAATTGAATGTTTGGTTGATGTGTTTTAGCAAGGTGAATAATGTGAGAAATATGTAAATTATGTGTTTAAGACATTGATTATGTTCATTTGTGTGGTGTCATATTATGTATGAAGTGTTTGAGTGCAACCAAAGGGGATTTATAAATGTTAGGGGCTTAAATTCATGTGTGACACGGCCAAAAACAAGGAGAGACACGGCCAAGTCAAGGGAATTGGTTTGATTTTGGAGAGACACAATCACAGTCTCAGCCGTGTTCTCTGCACGTGTTTGTCACTGCCAGATTTTTGTGGAGAGACACGGCCGTGTCCCTTGCCCGTGTCTATGACTGTATGATTTTTGTTGTGAGACACGGCCACTGGCTCAGCCGTGTCACTTGCCGTGTCATCTACTGCCTGAAATTGTGTTGAGAGACACGGCCGTGTTGCCTGGCCGTGTTCACTACTGCCAATTAGGGTTGAGAGACACGGCCACAAGCTTGGTCGTGTCCCTCAAATTGGTTAGTTAATGATTCTTATTCTTGATTATTCTTGTATTGTTGGATCCTCCAAGGGTTTTGTTGAATCTATACTTCAAATATATATAAAACAAATGTATGTTGAGGATTCCAAATCTAAGAATAAGGTAAATTATATATGTGTATATCAATGATGATCATTCTTGATGAATGTTAAATGTGTTTGATTATGAATATGTAAATAATGAAGTATTCTAATGTGAATTGAGACCAAATAAGATGTGATGTAATTGTGATTGATAATGATGTTATATGAAATGTGTAGTATTTGAGATAAATGATTGTGTATTTGAAAGATGAAAAGCTATGATATGAATTGAGATATGATGATTTAAATGATATGAGAAGCCATTGTGTTTGGCTATGATGATCTAAATGATATGAGAAGCCATTGTAATTGGCTATGATGATTTCAATTGAAAATGAAATTGATAATGAACTCGTAAATGAATTGTGTGTCTAATATGTTATTCATTTTCAGAGTTTTGTTGTTGGTGGCATGCCTAATAGTAACAATCTCTTGAAGTTAGGTTGGTTTGATCCTTGAAGCCAAGTTGGGTTGAAGTTTAACATGTTTTACTCCCCTTGAAGCTTGGTTGGGTCAAAACCTTGAAGCCTAATTGAGATGTTACCACCCTTGAAGCTAGGTTGGATTGGTTCTTGAAGCCAAGTTGGGTTGATACTTAGCATGCTTTGTTCCCCTTGAAGCTTGGTTGAACCTTAATCCTTGAAGCCTAGTTGGGATAATGATAAATGTGATAATTAAACCAAAACATTAACTCTGAAAGTGGAATGGCATATTAGTGTTCTTGGGCCCGTGTGTGTGTTTGTATATATATATATATGTGATTCCTGAATAATGAAAATGAATAATGAGATATATGTTTGTCCTTGTTTTAATGTGAACTATGGAAGGAAATTAATGTTGTGCGATATATAGTGATAACTATGGAATGAGATGCATACAATACATAAGTGAATTATTGAAGATGAGTATAGCTTGAGAAGCTATGTGAAATGATGAGTTTATGATGTGTAAATTGTATATGATGATATATGATGTGTGAAATGTATATGAATGTGGAAATAGTGGATATTGTTTCATGAAGACTTTGATAAGTCATTGGATTGTGAATTACTGAAATAAAATGTATGAATATGTATATTGGTAAAACATTAGTAGAAGTATATATATATGAAAAGTATAGCCAAAAAGGGAAAAACATGGTAAGAAAATAATGACATAATAAGTTAAAATGAAAATATGATTTTCTCTATTGTATATGTATATGATTTATTTGTATTACTAAGCTCTCGGGCTTAGCGCGGTTGTGTGATCGCGCAGGTGATTATGCGGTTGATCGGGAAATCAAGCAGTTATGCCACGAGAAGGGTAAGAGTGTTCTGAGACCAACTAGAAGGTGATGCATACATGTAAAGTTTAATTTTGTTATATTATTCAAAATCATATATTCATATGTATAATGATTTACTAAATGTTATTAAAATCTAAAGATAGTATTGTTTGAACTTGGATAAGATTTTTAAATTAAAACTAGAAGTGACATTCTTACACTCTATATACGTATTGTATGTATACTAGGTATATGTATAGTACCTATATAGAGTATGAGGGTGTTACAGGCTTGATCAAGTAACTTTTCTGGGTCATATAGTTTCAGCAGATGGTATAAGAGTTGATCCGAGTAAAGTTGAGGCTATTTTGAATTGGAATGCACAGAAGTCTGTAACTGAAGTTAGAAGTTTTTTGGGTTTGGCAGGCTATTATCGACGCTTTGTGAAAGGTTTTTCTTTGATAGCTACTCCACTCACCATATTACTTCGAAAGGGAGTTAGATTTGTGTGGACAGACTAGTGTCAAACTAGCTTTGAGCAGTTGAAGGAGATGTTGACTCAAGCGCCTGTTCTTACTTTACCCGTGGAAGATAAACCATATGTGATTTACAGTGATGCTTCACATAATGGTTTAGGATGTGTTTTGATGCAAGAGGGTAAAGTTTTAGCTTATGCTTCACGGCAGTTGAAACCGCATGAGCTTAATTATCTGACGCATGATTTGGAATTGGCAGCTATAGTGTTTGCTTTGAAGATTTGGCGACATTATTTGTATGGGGAGAAGTGTTTTATCTACACAGATCATAAGAGTTTGAAATTTTTGGGGGTTCAGAGAGAGCTAAATCTTCGGCAGAGGCGGTGGTTGGAATTGATCAAAGACTACGATTGTTTGATTGATTATCATCCTGGTAAGGCAAATGTTGTTGCTGATGCCTTGAGCCGGAAGTCTTTGGCAGGTTTAACTGTTTATTCGCTCTCATTGCTTGTTGAGTTGAGAACATTGCATGCGAGTTTTGAATCATGTGATGATGGTGCATTGTTAGCTCAGTTGCAGTTAAGACCGGTGTTGTTGGATCAAATTAAAGAGGCTCAATTGGCAGATGAGAAAATTCAGAAGATTGTTTCAAATTGCCATAATGGGGAGAACTGAGAATTTCATGTGAGAAGCGATGGTAGTCTTTGGTGCAAAGATAGATTGTGTGTTCCTGATGATGCTAGTTTGAGAAAAAGTATTTTAGAGGAAGCACACCAGTCAGTTTTTGCTATGCACCCTGGAAGTACAAAGATGTATCAGGATTTGAAGCAGCATTACTTGTGGTTAGGTATGAAGAGAGACATAGCGGAATTTGTATCCAAGTGTCTCACTTGTCAAAGAGTGAAAGCTGAGCATCAAGTTCCAACATGGTTGCTTCAACCTTTATCAGTGCCAGAATGGAAATGGGAACATGTGGCAATGGATTTTGTGTCTGGTTTGCCATTGACTCAGAAGAAGCATGATGCTATTTGGGTGATTGTTGATCGGTTGATGAAGACAGCTCATTTTCTTCTAGTTAGAATGGACTATTCTCTTGAAAAGTTGGCTGAGCTGTATATCAGTGAGATAGTGAAGTTACATGGAGTTCCAATTTCTTTAGTGTCTGATCGAGATCCCTGGTTTACTTCGAGATTTTGGAAGAGTTTACATGGAGCTTTGGGTTCTCGATTACACTTTAGCACTGCTTTTTATCCGCAGACAGATGGGCAGTCAGAGAGAGTGATACAAATTATTGAGGATATGTTGAGAAGCTGTGTCATTGATTTCTCTGGAAGTTGGGACAAATTTTTGCCACTTGTGGAATTTGCTTACAACAACAGTCATCAATCCAGTATTGAAATGGCACCATTTGAGGCATTGTATGGTAGAAGATGTAGGATGCCTCTGTGTTGGAATGAAGTTGGAGAAGGCAAGTTGGTTGGTCTTGATTTGATTAAAGAAACAGAAGAGAAAGTGAAGATAATTCGGGATCGGTTGAAAGCAACTTCAGATCGACAGAAATCTTATTCAGATTTGAAGAGGAGAGACATAGAGTTTGATGTTGGAGAAAAAGTATTTTTGAAAGTGTCTCCTTGGAAAAAGATTTTGAGATTTGGTTGAAAAGGGAAGCTAAGTCCTCGTTTTATTGGACCTTATGAGGTATTGGAGAGAGTTGGACCAGTTGCTTATCGACTTGCTTTGCCGCCTGAATTGGATAGAATTCATAATGTCTTCCAAGTTTCTATGCTGCGGAAGTACATATCAGATCCTTCTCATGTTTTACCAGTTGAATCTATTGAGGTGAGTTCGGATCTGACATTTGAAGAAGAACCAGTTGCTATTTTGGCACATGAAGTGAAAGAGTTGAGAAATAAGAAAGTGCCACTGGTGAAAGTTCTTTGGAAGAATCATGCAAAGGAAGAGGCAACTTGGGAGAGTGAGCAAGCGATGCGGGATCAGTATCCTCAGTTGTTTCAGACTTGATATCAGGTAATTTCGAGGACGAAATTTCTTTTTAGAGGGGGAGAATTGTAATATCCCAAAGTATGCCCTAGAAGTTTTGGAATTATTGTTGTATTTGGATTTAATGTATATGTTTAATGGAATGAGAAAAGAAGTTAAGAGAGAGAGTTTATATGTTGTATATATATTGAAATATATACAACATATACAAGTAAAGGTGATGAAAGTCAAAAGAAGATATTTATTTATTTTAATTAGTGAAATAAATTAATAAGGAAAATAAATGAATGGAAGAGAATATTTTAGATTATTTTATTATATAATTTCTTGGTGGAGGTTTAAAGAGAAGAGAAGTTTGACTTGGCTAATTTCTCTTTTTCTTCTTCTTTTCTTTTCCTTCTTGGCCGGCCATCCAAAGCAAGAGAGAAGAGAGTTTTTGATTATTTTCCAAGCTCAAAATTTAAGAAGATTTCAAGTGATCAAGTTGGAAATTTGAGAAATTTCATTAACTTGGGTAAGTTTCTTCTTGATTCTCTTGTTTCATTTTAAGTTGTAATTAAGTTTGATGATTGATTGTGGATAGTATGAGTATGTTTGATTGTAGTGTGTTTGAGAGTGTTGGATTTAATTGATTGTGATTTTGGAGTTGAATGGAAGAGTAAGAGTTGTGTTTATGCTATGATTTTGGATTTGGTAATTGATGTATGTTGTGAGTTTGATCAATTATTTTGGTATATCTTCAAGATGTTTGTGTTTAATGAAGTTGAAAGCATAGAATACATGAGTTTGGTCCGAAATAGAAGTATTTTGGATGCCACACCCGTGGCCTTTGGATGCCACGACCATCGGGTGTTGGACAAATTGGACAGATTCATTTTCTAACCCACGACCGTGGGGATTTGTGAGGCCACGACCGTGGGGATGTGAGACCACGACCGTGGGCCCTAGTTAGGGGTTTTGGTTTGTAATTTGTGATCCATGGGTCTAGTATGAGACTAATAGGTGAACAATTGTATTGGAATTCATGTGCATGTTTATATAAGTGTGTATTATTCCTTTTGAATTAGGTTGTGAAGAGGTTGAGTTGCCCTAACCTAAGTGTGGAGAATTTGTTTTATTAGTTTTTGTTGTAGATTGGTGTCTTATTTATTATGATAATTATTGTTTTCTTTAGGTATTTTGTTAGTTTTAATATGTTTATTTAGTGTTTTCATTAATTTTGGTAGTTTTAGTTTACTTCAATGTTTATGTCGTTTTTGTTCTAGTTTTTAGTGTGTGTTTATGTTTTGTTGGTTAATGTTCATTTAATTCCCGTTTTAAGTTTGTTTCAAGTTTTGTTTTAGGTTAAAAAGCCAAGGAACCAAGAAGAAGGAAAAATTGGACAGTAGCTGACACATGCAGAGGACACGGCCAAGCCACTGGCCGTGTCCCATATCAAGCTAAAGAGAAGCCACAAGACACAGAAGGTGACACATGCAAGGGACACGGCCAAGCTTGTGGCCGTGTCCCTCCAAAATTGTCCAACACGACCAAGGGAACTCCAAACTGGCCGTGTCACTCAATCACTCCAAAGAAGAAAAGAAGAAACTCTCACAGAAGTGAACACTCAAGGGACACGACCAAGCTTGTGGCCGTGTCCCTCCAAAGACATCCAACACAGCCGTGTCTCATCCAACTTGGCCGTATCTCACTCAAGTCCAAAGCAAAGAAAGAAAATCAAGCAGTAGAAGACACAAGCAAGGGACACGGCCAAGCTTGTGGCCGTGTCCCTCCAAAGACCTCCAACACGGCCGTGTCTCATCCAACTTGGCCGTGTCACTCATGGATTAATGAAGATGCGCGGAGGTTTCATATAAATAATAAAGTTAGGGTTTTGAGGAGGTTGTTGAGAGTTTGAGATTGGATCAACCGTCAAAGAGAAGAACTTAGGGTTTCACATTTGTTTTCTTTGATTTTGATTACACTTTGATTAATCTAGTTTAGATTAGATTGTTTTAGCCACTGATACATCCTTCTTGCAAGATTTGAACAAGAGATTCTTCAGAAGCTTCAAGGAGTTTGTAATTTGGTTTTGTTCTTGAACTTTATCTCTTTATTTTCATTGGAATTGCATTTATGGATATTATCATGTCTAAATTGATTTCTTTGAATATTAATGAGATGAGTATGTTTGATAGCATTATGAACTAATTTGATCTAGTCTAGGGTTTGTATGGATCTGCTATGATTGTATGAATTGGTTATTACTCTTAACTTAATTATTTCTTTAAGCCTTTATTGAATGGAATATTGTTAATATATAATTGATTGGCCACCAATTATGTGTTTTAGGTATTAGATTATGGATTGAGAGATGAAGTCTAATGCTGGAACAATTCAATTAAGGACTTAGGTGAATTAGAGATATAACCTAGGAAATGATTATTTCAATCGTAACAAGATTATTTGAGAGAGGTTTGAATGCGAGAGCTTATTTTCTTTATTCAACTAATTAAGTTGCTTGAGATTTAATCTTTGAAATTAATTTGGTTAAGAGGAATAACTGTTCATGCATATAAATAGTAGAGAAGTGCAAACCCTAGACCCTTCTATTAAGTGAATAAAAACATCAGCTCAATTTACTTTTATTGTTCTAAACTTCGATCAATCTGTCTTTATTAATTGTTAGCAATTTAAATTTATTCTTTACTTGTTATTTATAATATGATAATCAATTAGCTACTTTAGCTTCCTTGTTAGACGACCTTAGGGTGATCACCTTTGCTACAGCTACCTCGTATACTTGCGAGTGACGCTTTTTGGTAAAGTTAATTAGAGTGCAACAAGTTTTTGGTGCCATTGCCGGGGAAGCTAATTGGCATAATTGTTTATTAGGCAAAAATACTTTAGATTATTTTTTATTGTTTCCTTTTGATTTTATTTTGTCTTTTGCTTTTAATAATTCTTTTATTCTAGAAATTTTGTTTATGCAAGGCAGGAGATCACTCGAAGGAGAGCTGTATCCATTTATTCCAGAAATTCAGAGAGTGAAAAGGAGCAGAGAAGAATTTGAACTTTATACCAGATTTGATACCGAGATAGACACTTCTGATTTTGAGTCGGAATCTACACAATCTGTTAAAATGCCAGAAGAAAGACAAAGGACTATGAGAGATTTTGCTAGACCTATCATTGGAACTTCCACCTCTTGCATAAGATTGACAGATGCAGCAAGAAACTATGAGTTGAAGAACATTCATTACAATATGCTGCCATCATTCTATGGAGTTCCAAATGAAGATCCTTTGAACTTTATTCGGGATTTTTATTCTACCCTCAACACTTTTCCATTGGGAGGACTAACAGAAGATCAGTTGAGGATGAGATGTTTCCCATATAGATTGAAGGATATAGCTAAGAGCTGGTTAATGATATTGCCCAAAAATTCTTAAAAACTTGGGAGCAAGTTTATAATAAGTTCATGGGCAAATTTTACTCACATCAGAAGACAGCTGAATTGAGTGGGAAGATTGCTACATTCTCTCAATTTGAAGGAGAGCCATTTCATGAGGCTTGGGACAGATTTAAGATGCTATTGATCCAGTGTCCACATCATCACTACCCACTTCAACTTCTGAATCAGTTTTTCTATGATGGTCTAACCCAGCAATTTCAGAACACTGTTGATAATGCAGCTGGGGGAGCTATGGGAGAAAAGACAGCTGATGAAACTTATGATATCTTTGAGATGTTGGGAGCTAATTCTCAATAGAAAAGTGTAAGAGAAAGAAGTAAAGGGGTAAATCAATTGGAAGCCAATAGTGAGATGGTCAATCAGATAGCTGAATTGACAAGGCAAGTGCAGATGCTGAATATGAAAATTAACACTTCTTCATCCACTCAAGAAATTTGTGGAATTTGTGGAACTCTTGGGCATGGAGCAAATATTTGCCCCTCTGCATATGAGTCTTATGGGAATGAAGCTGAACAAGTCAATGCTATGGGGGGTTTCAACCAAGGGCCCGGAATGATCCTTAATCAAATTCATACAATCCTGGTTGGCGGAATCACCCTAATTTTTCCTGGGCAACAAATAATTCTCAACAGCCTTTCCATTTGCTCCAAAGACAGAACCAACAGCAGGGTCAATCCTCAAATCAAGGGCAGTCTAAGATAGAGAGTTTGGAGGAAAGTTTACAAGCTTTTATCCAAGTCAGTGCTAAAAATCAAGAGATGACCAACAAGAGGCTGGATTCATTAGAAGCATCTTTTAAGAAAGTGGAAACTCAAGTAGGGCAACTTGCACAATAGATGCAGATTCAACAAAAGAGGAAATTCCCAAGTCAACCTGAGCAGGCACAATCAGTGACTGTTCTTAGAAGTGGTAAGATAATTAACAATAATGTTGAAAATAATTCTGTGAATGCAGGTGACCAAGAGAACAAGAAGGAAGGAGAACCAGAGAACAAAGGTGCTGGAGAAAGATCAACGGAGAAATCTTTTTCAACAGATTTACATAAGGCAAGCAATCCATACCGGCCACCTATACCATTCCCCAGCAGGTTGAAGGATGACAAAAAAGATAAGCAATTTTCTAACATCTTCAACATGCTGTCCAAGTTAAGTATTAACTTACCTCTACTTGAAGCAATAAAGAACATGCTGGCTTATGCCAAATTCTTCAAAGAGCTGATCACCAAGAAAAAGAGGTATGAGCCGAATGAAAAGGTGATAGTTTCAGAGGTAGCTAGTGCTGTTCTGCAGCATAAACTACCTCCCAAGCTAAAGGATCCTGGTAGCTTTATAATTCAAATTACTGTGGGGAATGGAAAGGGGACTGATGGGATGTGCGATCTAAGAGCCAGTGTAAATTTGATGCCTTATTATGTGTATCAAGAATTAGAACTAGGGGAACTTAAACCAACCAAAATGGTGTTGCAATTAGCTGATAGATCTCTTAGATTCCCGAAAGGGGTTGTAGAAGATGTGTTAGTTAAGGTTGGAGGGTTGATAGTACCTGTGGATTTTATAGTTATTGACATGGAAGGAAGTAACCCTACACCATTAGCACACACTATTTTGCTGGGTAGGCCTTTTATGGCTACTACCAACACTTTAATAGATGTTAAAAATGGTAAATTATCAATGACTGTCTTGGGACAAACTGTTGATTTTTCTATTTTTAACACTTCTCCCATTCCTACAACTGCTTTATATGAGGATTATTCTTTAATTAATTATGTAGACGCAGTTGTTTCAGATGTTTTCTTGCAGAAAAGTTCCTAAGATAAATTAGAGCTGACACTGACCTTAGAAGAGGGGGCTAAACTAGTGAGGGAGACCCAAAGGTGCCTTAACCCAAAGGCATATGAGAGCTCGAGGAATTATAAGGATCATACTAAAGCACTTCATGACAGATTTATTGTGAGACAGACACTGAGTCCAGGTATGAAAGTTTTACTTTTTAATTCTCGACTCCGTCTGTTTCCAGGTAAACTCAAATCTCGATGGAGTGGTCCTTTCGAGATAACTAAGGTATTTCCTTCTAGTGCCATTGAATTGCTTAACTATCGAACCAATAAGACTTTTAAAGTAAATGGACAGAGAGTTACACCATATAAAAGAAGGATTTCGAGAAGTGAGGATCATTGACAGCACTTTGATCCACGATCCCTAGTCTTGCAGTGATGTCCAGCTTTATGACATTAAAGAAGTGCAAAATGGGAGGCAACCCATCGGTTTGCATTTCTTTTTCATAGTTGTAATCTTTAATTTAGCAAATTTTGATTTTATGTTTGGTTTAAATAACTGGAATGGGTGCTTTGATCGGTTTTTATTTTTCTAATGTGTTTCAGGGTGGATCGAAGAAGAGTTTGCAATTTCTTTGAGATTTGGTGATATAGAATAAAAAATAAATAAATAAATAAAAAGTTAATAGTGGCAGAAGGAGACACGGCCAAGGAGCTTGGCCGTGTCACATGGGACACGGCCAAGCCTCAACAAAAAATTGATTGCTTTTTGTTTTTACGAATTGTTTTTCACAGTAGAGGACACGACCAAGGAGCTTGGCCGTGTCCCTTAGCCGTGTCACATGAGACACGGCCAAGCTTCACCAATTTTATTTGTTTTTTTTGTAGCTTTTCTTCACAGAGACAAACACACCCATGGGACACGGCCAAGTCACTGGCTGTGTCCCTCAAAACACACAAGACACGGCCGCGTTCACCCCAACTTGGCTGTGTCTCTCCACCTTTCCACTTTAAAAAACACGATTTTGCACAGTTTTTTCCATTCAATCCCTAATTTTCTTTCTATTCTCTCTCTCGCTCTCTCATTTTCTCTCTCTCACAACCTCCATTACTTGTGCTTACAAGCTCCAAAACCTCCATTAAAGCTCAATTTTCTTCACCAAAACTAGAATTAATCTGTTAAAACTTCTTTTTCTCTCACAAAAGATCGATTTAATCAAGTTTTGGTGTTAAATTTTTCAGATTTCTCAAGATGCCAAGAACAAAGATAGTTTCACACCACAAGAAGAAGAGACCTACAACTGAAGGGGCTTCTTCATCTTCATCGGTTTCATCTTTGAAGAGAGCAAATCTTTTGGCTCGGGGTTTCTTCCCGACGAGGTATGTTAATGATGAATCCCTTGATGCTCTGCAAATTAGGACTAATTTTTATCGTTATGTGCAAATTCTTGGGTGGGAGAACCTAGTCTCCTTGCGACCTTTGCAGTTTCAAGAGCTGACTTTGGAATTTTTGACATCTCTTAAGGTTGAGAGAGATGAACAAAAAATTTGCTCTAGGATGAGTTTTAAATTGCTTGGGAAATCATTTGTGATGAATATTGAACAATTGAATGCTATATATGGTTTCCATCAACATGGGGAAAGGTCGGTATCTAAAGAGTTTAAACAACAATTTGCTTGAGGAGCATTAGGCTCGGGGACTTATGTGGCCAAATCGGCCAAAGCATCTAAATTGCGCAATCCCGCTTTGAGGTATTTGCATCATTTTATGTCCTGCGGATTCTTTGCTAGGAAGGAGAGCCCGAGTGTAGTGGAATTGAGTGAGCTCTTTTTCTTGGATTGTGTATGTAAAGCCGTGCCCATTAGTTCCGGCTATTGGTTAGCCAATGTTTTTGATAGTGTGGCCAATAAAAGGAGGGGGGCAATTTGTATTGGAGGGTTGATTACCACATTAGCAGTAACCCTTCTTGAGGATTTTGACCCGAGTACCAGTCGCATGACTAGAGTTTTGGGTAATGACTGATTGGATTTGGCCACATTAGAGAAGATGCATATGGTGGTGCACAGAAGAGGGGCTTATATGATGGCTTCAACTGAGCCAGAAGCACCGGGGGACAGGCAGAAGAGAGCACGGGTTCAAGAAGAGTCCGACTCGGATTCTCTTGATCTAGATGAGGATGCTCCGGTCTCGGCTAATCAAAAGGTACTTAATAGGATTGAGGCCCTGGAGGGAAAGGTAGATCGTCTGGAGGGCAAGGTGGACCATAACCATGCTGAGGTCTTGCAGCAGTTGGAATAGATTAATAGCAACCTTGCAAAGATTTTGAGTCTCCACCCCTCGGCTGCATCATCTTCACACCCGCCTTCATCATAGATTTTGAGTTTCTTGCTTTATTGTGTTTAGCTTATTTTTGTTATTATTTTTCATTTTTGTTTTTAATTTTAACATTTTATATTTTGGATATTTTATTTTATATATTGTATTTTGTTTGTTTTTGAACATTCGTGTTTGTGATGAAAAGTTAGGGTTTTGCCTCACCAGGGTACGATGGAAAACAGGTTGTACTTAACTCTTTCTCTTTATTATTCTTGTTTTCCATTGAGGACAATGTAAATTCTAAAGTGTGGGGTAATCTTTAAGCTTTTCTTTAATTTTTGTTTTGTTTGTCTTGGTGTGTTTTATTGTGTGTTGTGCATGGCATAATTGTTGAAAACTTATTGATCTTTTCTGTGATTCTGGTATTATAGTTGAGACTTTAGTATCAGCATAGAAATTATCATTTGAATTCATTCAGGATCAATTTTCACATTCTGCAATTCATGACATATAAATTTTTGTGAACCCACCTTTGTGAGTTTTGATCCTTATAGATTAAATATTATTATCAGTTGATTTTCTTTTCTTAAGTGTGCACCTTCATGATTTTGCATCTCTAGAGTTTGCTTTTGCATACTAATTGAACTCACATTATGATTTTATCTCAAGTTTTAAAATGATGAAGGCAAATTAGGTTAGCCCTTTAGCTTAAAAAGACTTCCCTTAATATTGAATTCTTTAGTGAGCCAAGTTGAGCCTTTGACCTTTTTCTTGTTTGATCAATACAATTCTCAACTTAACATTCTCTTATTATCATCACACCTTCATTAAGGAATGGAGTTTTATGTTATGACAATAGGGTGGTTTATTTCAAAGTGTGGGGTAAGCAAGTAAATATATATATATATATAGTATTGCTATTTGGGGTTGAAATGCATACTTTGCACATTGTATTTGACTAAGAGTTGATTATTCTTTTCCTCTTCATTTTAAGCTAGATGTTTCATGCAAGTTTATATTTTGTATATATATATATTAAAAAAATGATGATAAAAATAAAAGAAAAAGAAAAAGAGAAAATAAAAAAGATATATATATATATATATATATACAAAATTCATATATTTTCTAGCATTAGAGGAATGTCGACTCATGTATTTTTCTTTAAGTATGCAAGTATGTGAAAGTATCAAGGTTGGTGAGTATGCCATTTGAGGGAGTTATGAGTTTCTTAGCAAGGGTATTGTCTAATTTAGATACTCCATTTCTTGATGCTCCAGCTTAAATGTCTTTTCTCACACCTTTACCTTAGCCCCATTACATCCAAATGAAAGGCCTTCGGATTATTTCTTGAGAAAATCAGTGAGGGAGATTGGATAATTAAGCAAGTTTATGGTAGTATGCAGTCATGAGTGTTTTGAGTGAATTAACCTTTAAATCGAGTGAAACACTTAGAAGAAAGATGAGATTTGTATGTCTAGATTAATGAATGAGTTAAGAAAATCTTGATTGAAGGAAATTGCAAATATTTATGGTTGAGTCTTAAAGGATTTCATTTTATATACTGGAATTATAGTTAAGGTTGTTTGAGTTTTTAATTTATGCTATGTGAATTTGCTTGAGGACAAGCAAAGTTTTAAGTGTGGGGTAGTTATTTTATTAGTTTTTGTTATAGATTGGCGTCTTATTTATTATGATAATTATTGTTTTCTTTAGGTATTTTGTTAGTTTTAATATGTTTATTTAGTGTTTTCATTAATTTTGGTAGTTTTAGTTTATTCAGTGTTTATGTCGTTTTTGTTCTAGTTTTTAGTGTGTGTTTATGTTTTGTTGGTTAATGTTCATTTAATTCCTGTTTAAAGTTTGTTTCAAGTTTTGTTTTAGGTTTAATAGCCAAGGAACCAAGAAGAAGGAAAAATTGGACAGTAGCTGACACATGCAGAGGACACGGCCAAGCCACTGGTCGTGTCCCATATCAAGCTAAAGAGAAGCCACAAGACACAGAAGGTGACACATGCAAGGGACACGGCCAAGCTTGTGGCCGTGTCCCTCCAAAATTGTCCAACACGGCCAAGGGAACTCCAAACTGGCCGTGTCACTCAATCACTCCAAAGAAGAAAAGAAGAAACTCTCACAGAAGCGAACACACTCAAGGGACACGGCCAAGCTTGTGGCCGTGTCCCTCCAAAGACATCCAACGCGGCCGTGTCTCATCCAACTTGGCCGTGTCTCACTCAAGTCCAAAGCAAAGCAAAGAAAATCAAGCAGTAGAAGACACAAGCAAGGGACACAGCCAGGCTTGTGGCCATGTCCCTCCAAAGACCTCCAACATGGCCGTGTCTCATCCAACTTGGCCGTGTCACTCATGGATTAATGAAGATGCGCGGAGGTTTCATATAAATAATAAAGTTAGGGTTTTGAGGAGGTTGTTGAGAGTTTGAGATTGGATCAGTCGTCAAAGAGAAGAACTTAGGGTTTCACATTTGTTTTCTTTGATTTTGATTACACTTTGATTAATCTAGCTTAGATTTGATTGTTTTAGCCATTGATACATCCTTCTTGCAAGATTTGAACAAGAGATTCTTCAGAAGCTTCAAGGAGTTTGTAATTTGGTTTTGTTCTTGAACTTTATCTCTTTATTTTAATTGGAATTGCATTTATATTATCATGTCTAAATTGATTTCTTTGAATATTAATGAGATGAGTATGTTTGATAGCATTATGAACTAATTTGATCTAGTCTAGGGTTTGTATGGATCGACTATGATTGTATGAATTGGTTATTACTCTTAACTTAATTATTTCTTTAAGCCTTTATTGAATGGAATATTGTTAATATATAATTGATTGGCCACCAATTATGTGTTTGAGATATTAGATGATGGATTGAGAGATGAAGTCTAATGCTTGAACAATTCAATTAAGGACTTAGGTGAATTAGAGATATAACCTAGGAAAAGATTATTTCAATCGTAACAAGATTATTTGAGAGAGGTTTGAATGCGAGAGCTTATTTCCTTTATTCAATTAATTAAGTTGCTTGAGATTTAATCTTTGAAATTAATTTGGTTAAGAGGAATAACCATTCATGCATATAAATAGTAGATAAGTGCAAACCCTAGACCCTTCTATTAAGTGAATAAAAACATCAGCTCAATTTACTTTTATTGTTCTAAACTTCGATCAATATGTCTTTATTAATTGTTAGCAATTTAAATTTATTCTTTACTTGTTATTTATAATCTGATAATCAATTAGCTACTTTAGCTTCCTTGTGAGACGACCTTAGGGCGATCACCTTTGCTACAGCTACCTCGTATACTTGCGAGTGACGCTTTTTGGTAGAGTTAATTAGAGCGCAACAGAATTCTTGGAAGAAGAAGTGTATAGGTTGGTGTGAGTTGCTCTTGAGGTAAGTACAAACTTACATGGTTGCATTCATTTACATGATTTTGAGACTTAACACATTTAGTTATAAATGTGTTAAGTAATCTACTATATTGTCATTACTATTTGATTAATGTTATGATTTGTATAATGTGAAAGATATGAAGATCATTCAAAAGGTATGTGCAATGCAATTGGTTATGATGAATACTTTAATGATGAATTGCTATAATGTGAATTGAGATATGGTGAGATATGATGCCATTGTGGTTGGCTACAATGATTCAAATGAAATAAGTGGGGCATGTTTGCCTAGATGATAATGAATTTAAAATATATGTCCAATGCAATTGATTATGTATACTCTCTTGATGAGATATGAAGCCATTGTTGTTGGCTATAATGATGCAAATGAGATGATTGAGGCATGGATGCCTAAATGATGATAAGAAAATGAGAATGAAATTGATAATGAAATAATGAATGAATTGTGTGTCTAATGTGTTATTCCATTTTCAGAGTTTTGTTGTTGGTGGCATGCCTAATGGTAACAATCTCTTGAAGCTAGGTTGGATTTAGTCCTTGAAGCCTAGTTGAGATGTTACAACCCTTGAAGCTAGGTTGGGTTTGGTTCTTGAAGCAAAGTTGGGTTGATACTTAGCATGCTTTGTTCCCCTTGAAGCTTGGTTGAACCTAATCCTTGAAGCCTAGTTGGGAAAATGATAATGATAAATGTGATAATTGAACCAAAACATTAACTCTGAAAGTGAATGGCATATTAGTGTCTTTTGGGCCCATGCTTGTCTTTGTTTCAATGTAATTCATAAATGATGAAACAAGTGAATAGAATAATGAAATGTAGTGTTATGAACAATATAAGGATATCAATTGTGAATATTGTCTTAATTGTTGAAATGTGTGACATTGGCATTGCATTGAAGCATGTTGTTATTGTAGTTTGTACCACTAAGCCGTTGGCTTAGCGTGATTGTGGTTTATCGCGCAGGTGACAGGGTAGAGCCAGAGAGTTCATATAGATCGAGTTGAGTCTAGACTTTGAGGTGTTGATTGTGGGCGTAAAGATCAGAGACGAACTACCAAACATGTATAAATGTTATGTTTTTGTAAAAATTGATTTGGATGTTTATGTATTTTGATGTATATAAATATATGTAAATATAACTATATTTTCCACTGCGTATTGAATGAACGTTTTTATCTATTGTGTTATATTATAACTTAATTGTTTAAATTAGCTCATATTATTGTATAAAGGGAGGATTTGTTTATTTGAAAGAAAAACTGTGGCATTCCTATATTCAGTATACGTATATTACGATCGTGGTAGCATGCAGTGTACGTATACAGGATATAAAGGTGTTACATATATGGCCTTGAAAGAGTGTTTAGCATATGAAGATTGTAGGCTGGCTTTGGCTTTCCAAGAGCAACTCAGGTATTCTTCTCATGAGTGTTTGCTAAGCCTTTTTAGCCTTGTAAGGATGGTTTAGATAATTCCTTGTGAAGTTGTCTTTGTTTTTGGTTTCACCTTTAAGGAATTCAAACTGTAAAGGTGTCGAGGCTACTTAGGCTATCCAAGTATAGTTTGAGGCTGATGGTTTGGCAGGTTGATTTTGGTTTTGGTATGTAAAGATGGTTTGGCTACCTAGGTCATCCAAAGAAGGCCTGAATCTTATGGCTTTCAATCTCCATAGGAATTTAGCTTTGTCTTAATGATTTATGCCTTTAATGAGTATCTACTAGAGTAAAGAGCTCATTGTTCACCTTGGGTAAGCCATTATGTCTAAACTTTTGGACATTATTAGAAACATTGCATCAGGAAATAAGGTTAGGTCATGAGGATGATGAGGCAATCAAGTCATTCGTCGAATAAGCTTGCTTTTACTGTAGCACTTATCAAGGGCAAATAAATAATGGGGTTTGTTGATTCCTTTTAGTGACATCGTTTAGCAGATCTAGTAATTGGGTGGCTATAGGTGTTTGGTTCACATCCCTATGAGAAGGAGTGGCAACTAGCTTTGATAATTGAACTAGGGAAGACAATAGGGAGGAGACTACACATATACCTAAGACTTAAGTGATAGTTTGGGGGGTATGCCCCCTAGAGGTATGGCTTTGAGGTTTTGACTTTAGCTTACTGAGTTACTATTAGTGTATATGCCCTAGGCCATTGATTTGGACCTTAATGTTATTCATTTTTGTTATTAATAAAGAAGTTTTTATTATCATTGTTATGTTTGCATGTTATATATAATAATGATTATATCCCTGGTTTATTATTGTTATGGAGATAATAATAAATATAACTAGTATAATATTAATTTGATAATCATAAGATGATTATAGGTATGAAGATACAAATCAATATTATGGATACATGTTAGAGAACAGTGTATTGGATAGACCCACATAGATATCACTTCATGGTTTAAATGTCATAAGTGTATCTCATAATAGTTTTCATTTATCCTTTGACTTGAGATTGTCATAGTTTCCAACATAAGGAATATTATGTTTTGACATGATCAAACGTTATCTGTAACTAGATAATTATAAAGGTTATGCTTGAACATGATATAAATTATGTAGAGGAAAATGAACAATCAAGATGGAATTTGTCCCTCTCTATGAGAGAGATATCTTCTGGGCCCCTCGATAAGTGTAACTGAGAAATGCATGGCCGTGCTCAAATAAGTTTATATAAGATCAATCTTATTTGTTTATTAGTTAACTTGGAGATCGAGTAATCATAAGTTTGGACAATATAAGTATGACATTTACTATGACTTATGTTCAAACTAGATATCGTGTGACAAAGGGATTAATGCATGTACCATTTCAGGTTTTCATTTATAATGATTCTCATGATTAATTGGGTAGTCATAATGTCTTGCTAGAGGCCAATTATGATTTGTGCATTTCAATAGAGATTGAAATACACTACCAATTAATATGAGCCTATCGGGTCGCACACATAGAACGTAGGCTGTACTTAAAATAATAATAATTAAATTTTATTATTGTTGTTGGTATGATTATTATTATTAGATATTAATAATAATAATATTATAATAATTATTATTAGATAATAATAATTAAAGACGTGGGTCCATATAGGATATGGACAGTTAGGGTTTTATAAAATAAAAAAAAGGTCTTTTAAAATGGTTTTAAAAGGACTAGAGGCCTTGATGATATTGATTATCATTTTCGTTTTGAAAGAAAACGGTAGAAGAGGAAAAACCGAAAACCCTAGTTTCGTTTTTGCAAAAGAAGTTCAGCCACTGCCGTTGGTGAGCTAGCACTCAGAACGGCGTACGTTTGTGTGGACTTCGTTAGAGGGTGTTCGTCTTCAGAAGGCAACATCTGTTAATCGTTTTGAAGCTACGCAAAAAGGTTAGTTTCGAATCTCTTTTATCGAACTGAATGGATCACATGGATCCTGTGAGTAAATCGAAAGAAATTTTTTGTTTTCCGCTGCGGCAAGGGTTGCAGATTCTTCTCGATTTTCTAACAGTGGTATCAGAGCCCCTTGTTGATTCCATTTAATTCGAAATATGCCATGTTGATGTGTTGATGTGATCTATTGTTTTTCGAATGGCATGATTGGATTCGTTTTATCATTTGATGATGATTCGAATCTATTATATGAGATATAACCTAAATCATTGTTGATGTTGATTCCATTTAATTCGAAATATGCCATGTTGATGTGTTGATGTGATCTATTGTTTTTCGAATGGCATGATTGGATTCGTTTTATCATTTGATGATGATTTAAATCTGTTATATGAGATATAACCTAAATCGTTGTTGATATATGATGTCAAAGATGACCAATTGTATAAGATACAATTCTGTGAAGTCGAATTAGGGTTGGTATACAATCTGTTATGGTTTCGAATTTGGGTTAATATGATTAATTCAATTCGTTTATTCATATTGAATGTATACATAGATTTCGATTTTGATTAATATGATTATTGAGTAAATCGTTTTCTAAGGTTTCTTGTAATAGTTCTCTGTTAATATGATTAATAGATTGCTATTATATTCTGTTTAATATGATTGACAGAATAAGGGTTTTGACAGAAAATAATTAATTGGATTAATGATTATGTTTAGCTTCGAGGGGCGCTGCCCCTTCGGAACCCTGCCCGCTGACCGGCCAGCAGGAGCCCCGCCCGCTAACCGGCTAGCGGGACCGCCGTTTGTTCGCGCCCTATAGTTCGTTACCGCGACATTAAGAATGTCAATATATTTGTCTCTATTTAACATGTTGGTGATGAATATGTTATGTTTGTTTGATGTCTTGGCATGGTGCATAGCATGGCCTTATGACCTATGTGATTGGTTTATTCATATCTTAATTTTGGGTAAATACGGCCTGCGTGTCGTTTATTTTGTTGTAATTCATTTTACTAGTAGTTAGATTTTCTTTTATTGTAATAAATAAAGATTCAAGCTACAATGATTGCGATGGAGATTTATACCAAGGAGAAGATGGTTCCATGGTGATGGAAGCACAAGCTCAAGTTTTGAGATATGTACTATTGCAAATGTTGTAATAGATAGGTTTTCTTTTCACCTAGGGTTGCCTATATGATCTTCATTTGGTCTCATGAAGATCATATCTAGTTTGGCCATACTATGTCACGTTTATTTTTATCGAATATGTATGAGATGTCATGTTTGATAGTTTATATATGCATATAGGATGTGATATATAAATGTTAATTTTAACATGTTTTCAAAATTAAATGGAATGAACCCTCACTATTAATCTAAGTTTTAATGCCATCCATATCTTAAACACTTATCAAGGCTAAGATCACCTAAATGTAGATTTTGCCAAAGCAAAGTACTTTAGGTTATCCTAGTAAGATTTGATGAGTAATGGTGCTGCTCATGCGTTTAAAATTGGTTAGACTTAATTAGGCTATCAAAATGGTTTTGGGCCTAAGGCATTAGATGGGGTATAACATGCTATGACATATGATGTCATGATCCCATATTATCTAAGAGTTACATGTGATGTAATTGGTAAGGGGTTACCTACCATAATAGCTTGATTTTAAGTGTCATGCCAAAGCTGACTTAATATTAAGTAAAAATTGGATCTTAGCCCACTAAAATGTCATTGTGATGATTGAGGGTTATATTTTAGTGGGATTTTAATTACTTATCACTTTTTATTAATTAAAATTTGCATATTTTGTAGATTGAAATGGCTACCAACAATAACTCCACTTTATCACTGCGATCCATCCTTGAGAAGGAAAAACTGAAAGAGAATGGGACTAATTTTGTTGATTGGTTTAGGAACCTGAGAATTGTTCTCAAACAAGAAAAGAAGTCATATGTGCTTGATGAAGCTGTCCCTGAGCCACCTCCTGCTAATGCTTCTAATGCTGATAAGAACAAACATAAGAAGCATATGGATGATTCCAATGACATTGGATGTCTTATGCTTGCTACTATGTGTCCAGAACTTCAGAAGGATCTGGAACACTTGGAGGCTTATGAGATGAGTGTCCATCTCAAACAAGCTTTCCAACAGCAAGCTAGGCAGGATAGATTCGACACTGCTGTTGCATTATTTGACTGCAAGATGTCAGAGGGCGAATCGGTTAGCGCTCATGTTTTGAAAATGAAGGGCTACATTGATCACCTTGCCCGACTTGGATATCCCTTGAGTTTAGAACTCTCCACGGATTTGATCTTTCATTCTTTGCCCAGCAGTTTTTCACATTTTGTTATGAACTATAATATGAACAACATGGAAAAGTCCATTCCTGAGCTACATGGTATGCTCAAAACTGCTGAAGGGAATATCAAAAAGCCCACTAAGGCTACCCATGTATTGAATGTCAATAAGGGTAAGCCTATGAAGAAAAAAGGCAAGGCAAAGGGTAAAGCAACAGTTACTACAAAGCCTAAGGGACAGCCCAAGCCAAAAGAACGCAAGGCACCTGTTCCTAAAGAAGGAACTTGTCACCATTGCAAGGAGCCTGGGCATTGGAAAAGAAATTGCCCACTTTATTTGGCTGAATTGAAGAAATCGAAGGGTAGTGCGACTACGTCTTCAGGTATATATGTTATAGAAATTAACTTATCTGCTTCTACTTCATGGGTATTGGATACTGCATGTGGTTCTCACATTTGTACAAATGTGCAGGGACTCAAAAGGAGTAGATCACTGAAAAGGGGCGAAGTTGACCTACGAGTTGGGAATAAAGCAAGAGTTGCTGCACTAGCTGTAGGATCTTATGAACTTCATATGCCTAATGGCTTTTTGTTAAATTTGAACAATTGCTATTATGTTCCTACTCTGAGTAGGAATCTTATTTCAGTTTCAGTTTTGGATGATGAAGGTTTTTCATTTTTAATTAAAAATAAGACCTGTTCTATTTTTGATAAAGATGATTTGCTTTATGGTATTGCAAGATCTTTTAATGGCCTTTATGTCCTTGACTTAGATGATTCTAGGGAGAATCATATTTATAACATAAACTCTAAGAGAATTAAGCCAAATGACCTAAACCCTACATTTTTATGGCATTGTCGTCTTAGCCATATAAATGAGAAACGCATTTCTAAACTCCATCAAGATGGATTATTAGATTCATTTGATTTTGAATCATTTGATAAATGTGAATCTTGTTTACTTGGCAAAATGACAAAGAATCCTTTCATCGGACAAGGTGAAAGGGCTAATGACTTGCTAGGACTAGTACATACAGATGTATGTGGCCCGTTAAGCATTAGTGCCAGAGGAGGATATAATTACTTCATTACTTTTACTGATGATTTCAGTAGGTATGGCTATGTCTACCTAATGAAACATAAGCATGAGGCTTTTGAAATGTTCAAAACTTTTCAAAATGAAGTACAAAATCAACTTGGTAAAACTATTAAGGCACTTCGATCTGATCGAGGTGGTGAATTTTTGAGCCAAGAATTTGACGAACATCTAAGAAATTATGGAATTGTTTCACAATTAACTCCTCCAGGAACTCCACAATGGAATGGTGTTTCTGAAAGAAGAAATCGAACTTTATTAGATATGGTTCGATCTATGATGAGTCAAGCAGATCTTCCATTATCGTTTTGGGGTTATGCCTTAGAGACAGCTGCTTTTGTTTTAAACCGTGTACCATCTAAAGCGGTTGAAAAGACACCATATGAGATATGGACTGGCAAAACGCCTAGTTTGTCTTTTCTTAAGATTTGGGGTTGTGAGGCTTATGTGAAAAGACCAGTTTCAGATAAGTTAGCTCCAAAATTTGCTAAATATATTTTTGTGGGATATCCTAAGGAAACTAAAGGATATTATTTCTATATTCCAACTGAGAACAAAGTGTTTGTTGCTCGAAATGGAACCTTCTTGGAAAAGGAATTCATTTCTAAAAGAACTAGTGGGAGTACAATTCAATTAGATGAATTTATAGAACCACAAGAAGATATTGCACCGCCTGAAGAAACAGTTTCAGAACCACAAGTCATTGTGGAAACTGAAAATGTTACACAAGTTCTACGCAGATCTGATAGACCACGTCATCAGCCTGAGAGATATGGATTTCTCATGACTGAAAGTCGTGAAGTTTTGCTCATAGATCAAGATGAGCCAACTACCTATCTTGAAGCTGTGTCAGGTCCAGATTCAGAGAAATGGCTTGGAGCCATGAACTCTGAGATGCAGTCCATGTTTGACAACCAAGTTTGGGCCTTAATTGATCCTCCCGAAGGTATTAAGACTATTGGTTGCAAATGGGTTTTCAAGAAGAAAATTGACATGGATGGAAATGTGCAAACCTATAAAGCAAGGTTGGTTGCTAAAGGTTTCAAACAAACTCATGGTATAGACTATGATGAAACCTTTTCTCCAGTTGCTATGATTAAATCTATTAGGATTCTCCTTGCCATTGCTGCATACTATGATTATGTGATATGGCAAATGGATGTCAAAACTGCTTTCCTTAATGGAAATTTACTCGAGGATGTGTACATGACACAACCTGAGGGTTTTGTAAATCCTGAGAATTCTGGGAAGGTTTGCAAGCTTCAAAGGTCCATTTATGGATTGAAGCAAGCATCTCGAAGCTGGAATCTTTGTTTTGATGAAACAGTTAAGAACTTTGGTTTCATTCAAAATGAAGATGAACCATGTGTTTACAAGATGGTTAGTGGGAGTGCTATCGTGTTCTTAGTCCTATATGTAGATGACATATTGATCATTGGAAATGATGTCCCCACTTTACAAAAGGTTAAAGATTGGTTATGGAATTCTTTATCAATGAAGGACTTGGGTGAGGCTGCATATATCCTTGGTATAAGGATCTATAGAGATAGATCTAGAAGGATAATTGGCTTAAGTCAAAGTACATACATTGACAAAGTGTTGAAGAGATTCAGCATGCAAGATTCCAAGAAGGGATTTTTGCCTATGTCACATGGTATTCATCTTAGCAAGAATCAATGTCCTAAGACATCTGATGAGCGAGATAGAATGAATAAGATCCCTTATGCTTCTGCTATTGGATCTATTATGTATGCCATGCTATGTACTAGACCTGATGTCTCATATTCTTTGAGCACAACAAGTAGATATCAAGCTGATCCTGGTGAGGGTCACTGGACAACTGTTAAGAACATTCTTAAGTATCTAAGAAGAACTAAGGATGTTTTCTTAGTTTATGGAGGTTTGGAAGATGAGCTAGTTGTAAATGGTTACACAGATGCTAGTTTCCAAACTGATATAGATGATTACAAATCGCAGTCAGGTTTTGTATTCACATTGAATGGTGGAGCCATTTGTAATATCCCGATGCATGCCCCAGAAGTTTTGTATGTTGTTGTTGTTGTTGTTATTGTTGTTGGTTTAAATTGAGAAAAGAAAATATATGTATATGTGTTTTGGGGAAATTTAGGGTTTAGAGACAAGTTTATATGTTGTGTATATGGTGATATATATAACATATAAAATGGTCAAAGAGAAAGAGTCAATGCAAGAGGAGATATTTTTATATGGCATGTGGAATTACTTAATTGGGTTCATAAGAGACAAAAGCTAAGTTAAGTGATAAGGGGTATATGAGTAATTGCTTGAAATGAAATGCTTGGTGGAGGATTTTTGGTAATTAGTAATTATATTATTATTATTATTATTATTATTATTATTATATACATATATGTGGCTATCGTGGAAGAGGAAAAAGAAATGAAGATATTCTCTTCTTCTTCTTCTTCTCCTTTTGGTTCTTGCACGAGAGAGAGAGAGAGAGAGGTAGAGAGATGAGTTGATCTTCACCAAAACCTTAGGGTTTTAAGAGAATTGAAGGAAGAATCAAAGGATTAAGTGGAGATTTGGTGGAATTCATCAATTCAGGTAAGTACTTACTTGTTTTCCCTTGTTAATGTTTGAGATAGGTTGTGATGGATTGATTTGATGATTTAGTGTGTTATATATGTGTTTACAAGTATTGAAATTGATTACAAGCTAAAGGATTGGATTGGTGTTGGTTTTGTTGGAAAGATGGTAAGTATTCTCTTGTTTTCTTTACTTAATTGGAAGTTGTGTTGGAAGTGAAGTAAGGTTTGATGATTTTGTGATTTGGTGGATTTGAGATGTGTTGTGTTGTGTGTTCAAGTGTTAAATTGATTTTAAGTTATGAGTTTAATTAGTGGTTGTTGTTGGAAATGGTGGAGATGTTGATTTTAGGGTTTTGAGTTGAGATGTGTTTAATTGTTATATTAATGTGTTGTGAAGTAATTCTTGTGATGAATATGTGTTTAAAACATTGATTATATTCATTTGAAGCATGTTATATGATGAATATTGTGTTTGAGTGCAATTAGAAGAGAATTGGTTTTGGTTATGGGTGACACGGCCATAGGCATTGAAGAGACACGGGCGTGTCCATCAAAGGTGCTGGGCGTGTCAATTGTTTGAATTGGCTACTGCCTCTTTTGTTGTTAGTGACACGGGCGTGTTCCATCAAGTGGCTGGGCGTGTCCATCAAATGGGTTGGGCGTGTCCTACAAATGAATTACATATTGCTTTATACTTTGTTTCTTTTTACATTGTTTTGATTCTTCAAAGGTTCCATTGTTTCTAAACTTAAACATGAACATTATAAATATGTTTTAAACACAAGAATGATCTAATCAAAGGAATGTGGAAGATCATAAAGCTATGAATCATATCAATTGTGTTTTGCCCTAATTGCATTGTTGAGATTTAGCAATGTTATGTTATGCACTTTGAATGATATGTTTGCCTAGTTAATGTAATTGATGTTGTATATATATATACATCAATGAGGCTATATGTAAAATGTGAAAAAGAGGATGAAGTGATTGATTATGGATAGCTTGGTGGGAGTAACTCTTGAGGGTGAAAGAGATGAGGATCATCCAAAAAGGTATGTACAATGCAATTTATAATGATGTGAATGATATGTTTACCTAGTTAATGTAATTGATGTTGTATATATATATATATATCAATGATGGAATATGACATGTAAAGGATATGATGAGGTAAATGATTATGTATGTAAAAGATGAATTGCTATAATGTGGATTGAAATGTGATGTGAAGCCATTGTGATTGGCTATGTTAACTGAAATGTGATGTGAAGCCATTGTGATTGGCTATGTTAACTGAAATGTGATGTGAAGCCATTGTGATTGGCTATGTTAACTCAAATGTGATGTGAAGCCATTGTGATTGGCTATGATGATTCAATTGAAAGAAACAAGGCATGTTGCCTAGATGATGATGAGAATTGAAAATGATATTGATGATGAAATAATCAATGAATTGTGTAGCTAATGTGTTATTCTATTCTCAGAGTTTGTTGTTGGTGGCATGCCTAATATTAGTAACAATCTCTTGAAGTTAGGTTGGGCTTGATCCTTGAAGCCAAGTTGGGTTGAAGTTTAACATGTTTTACTCCCCTTGAAGCTTGGTTGGGTCTAGTTCTTGAAGCCTAATTGAGATGTTACAACCCTTGAAGCTAGGTTGGATTGGTTCTTGAAGCCAAGTTGGGTTGATACTTAGCATGCTTTGTTCCCCTTGAAGCTTGGTTGAACCTAATCCTTGAAGCCTAGTTGGGTCAATGATAATGATAAATGTGAAAACAAAACCAAAGCATTAACTCTGAAAATAGAATAGCATATTAGTGTCTGTTGGGCCCGAGTCTGTCTTTGATGTCCATGTGATATACAAATGTTGAATTAGATGAATAATGAGATCTATGATTGACTTTGTTGACAATGTGACTTATGATTGGTGAATTGTGAATTAAACAATGTTATGAGGTATGATATGTAATGTGTATGTATTGATATGTTGATTGTGAGTATTGGTGATGGATTGTGGTTGGTGTTAATGATTGCCTTGTTGGAAATGTTATTCATGATTGGTAAATGGTGAATAAAATAATGTTATGAAGTATGTTGTGGAATGTGGGTATTGAAATATGATTTAGTTGAGATATATGAAAGGTACAATCTAAAAGAAGAGATATGATAAGCTAAAGTTACATGGAATTGATATATCATTATATGCTAATATTTTTATAATGTATGTGTATATTATATATTTGTACTACTAAGCTCTCGGGCTTAGCGCGGTTGTTTGATCGCGCAGGTGACCAGATGAAAGATATAAAGTCTTGCGTCATGCCACGAGAAGAGTAAGAGTTTGTCGAGACCAACTAGAGGGTGATGCATACATGTATAATTTAATTATGATGTACTTTTATCAAGAATGTAATCATTTGTATAAATGATGTTTCGAGAAAGATAAGATTATTGTATATTTATAAGATCATTAAAAGTATATTGATTTTGTAAATGTTCTTTAAATTAATGTATTGTGGTTTGAGCTATGTTAAAGGTTTTTAAATTGTAACGAAATGTGACATCTTTATACTTTATATATTTACTGTACGTATACCAGGTATATGTGTAGTACTTATATGGAGTATCGGGGTGTTACAATTATTTTGGTATCAGAGCCTAGGTTCGAGATTCTCGTCCTAAGTGAAATTAAAAGAAAAAGTTTTGAAACGCATAAAATGAATCAAAAAGAAGAGTTTTGAAATGCAATTGGTAATACATGCATATGCATTGACACCTAGGTTGGTCTCGGATGTGGCATTATATGAATTGTAGAATATTTGTGTTATATGAGATGTTTAACATAATTAATGATATATGTGTATACCATTTTGATGTGATGAGAAACCATGATTGTTGGCAATAATGTTGGAAATGAATTATAATTGAGGCATAGTGCCTAATTGATTATGAGAAACTAATTGTGAAATGTAATGTGATATATGTATATTGATGATGCATATGGAAATGTCATGTTGTGTGCAATATGGAGTGTAATGTTGATGTTTATGAGTAATATGATGTGGGACATAATAAGAATTCAAACATAAAGAGAATAGAGTTGAAAATGAGTTGAAAACAAATTAAGATAAGAGTATGTACTCTTTCTTCTACACTTTGAACCTCTTTATATTAAGGTTTATGTTGGGGTTAATAGACAAAGGAAATATTGCTGGATTGTTATTATTGAAAGATATGTTACAAAAATGAGGAAAGAATGGTGGGATATTGAATGAGTTGGTTATTATAGACAAAGTGTGACTATCTAAAGTTTGAAGTATGTACATATATATAAAGTTAAGGTTTTGTTTAAAGGAAAAGAGATGAGATTGGTTAAGTAAGAATAAGTTGATATTGTTATTTTAATGTAAACATTGTGAATGCAACGTTAGAAATGTGAGATGCTTGGATATTGTGAAAGCTCATAGTAATGATGGTAATATGTGATATTTGAGATTTCTGAGATGAGCTTAATAATTGGAGAAATTATATGTTTTGACTTTGCTTTGTGATATATATACATAAGATGTTTCTAAAGTGATATTAAGAAAAGATGAGTTTGGCAAATTGAAGTTTAAGCAAAGTAGTAAATTGGAAAGTTAAAGTCTTAGTGGAAAGTGATAAACATTAAATTTGTATTGAATGTGTGAAAAAGAAACATAAAATAAGAATATTTAAGTAAGGGTATACATGTATATGATATGTGAATTGATTTTCAATATGAATGAAATTATGATATATAAACAAATGTGTGAATCACATTATGAAGGTGACCTATGAATATGTATGTGGTATAATTATGGAATAAGTGATATGGAAATGATGCAATATGTATTAGTGGACCTAAGAGATATTAGGTTTTGAACTGTGTAAAGCGGAATGGATTATGAGATGGAAGTGAGTATAGAATGGACTTGAATAATATTGGACAGTGAAAATTGTTATAGTGAGCATTGAATTTGATGATCATATGATATTTAGAGTTCTAAAGTGCTCACATATGGAAATTCCATGTAATTATATATTATAAGAGATTGTAAATGGATTCGAAATGAAGTGACGAAAAGAAATTTTATAGAAATTACATATGGTTAAATATGTATATAGTAATATTGTTGAAACGTGAATTAAGTTGAGATAGACATTATAATCGAGTGCAAAGTGGTTTGAAATGGAGTTGGAATGTATTAACTTTTGTTATAGCAATAATGTAAAGAAGAAATATGTAATTCTTGAGATACACCTTAGTCTTGTATTTGTAAATTGAGAATAAAATTGTGAAAGAACAGAATTGATTTGAGAGTTCCAGGCTTGAATATTAACCTCTTAAGCCATGTGTTTTGTTCGGTATATTTGATTGATTAATTTGTTATCCATGGATTTGGGTCTTAGATATAATGATTGTAATATAGATTTGATGAGATTGAAATTATGATGAAAAGTATAGTTAAACGTTATGATGGATAAAGTTGTATCTTATCAATTTGATGTTAAGCATTTGGTTATATTTATGATAGTTAAGAGAGAAAAGGAAATTATGGAAATGTCTCGAGTTATGAATATTATGGCAAAGAGGTAATCAAAATAAGTATAACAAGGAAATGAAATGTGAGGAGATGTTAAAAAGGGAGAAAATACAAATGTGATTGAAAGTTATACTAAACATGTTTATGATATGTGATGAATAAATGAATAAATTTGAGGTTTAAGTGAATGAGCTATAGATAGTAAATATGGTATAAAATTTTTATGAGAGTTGGTTGGAAATTATATTAAGATAATTTGAAGTGATTGGTTATCATGATAATTTGATTGAATATAGATCGGAAGAGATCAGGAATTGAATGTAAGTTTACCCTAATGGAATTAAGTTATATAAATACATATATGAATATTGTGAAATTTTATGATAAGTTTGAATAAATAAATTGTTGGTTGGAATTGAGAAGATTGGAACGTGGATATATTGTGATAAATAGATCAATGGATCTGAATTGGCTAAGATTATGAATCATTATTGAGATTTGACATGTATAGTTGTACTAAGAGTAATTACAAAGAAGTGAAGGAATAGAATATATTGAATATAAAGATTGGATGAAGTATAAGTGTATTATATAATGATCTAATTCTTGTGTAAAGACATTGATAAAAGATGTAATGAGTTCTTTTGAATGTTTGATCAAGAAAGTAATAAGATATCTAATCATATAGAATGATGAGTTATGAAATTTAAAGAAGGCGGTTGATTTGAAAGGGAAGAGTTAAAATTATATGATTTGATGACACTATGACTTGAGCATATAATTAACTTCATATGAAAGTTGAGATAGTATTTTGTTAAGAATGAATCGTTACGGTACTGATAATTTCGAGGACGAAATTATTTAAGGGGGAGAGAATTGTAATATCCCGATGCATGCCCCAGAAGTTTTGTATGTTGTTGTTGTTGTTGTTATTGTTGTTGGTTTAAATTGAGAAAAGAAAATATATGTATATGTGTTTTGGGGAAATTTAGGGTTTAGAGACAAGTTTATATGTTGTGTATATGGTGATATATATAACATATAAAATGGTCAAAGAGAAAGAGTCAATGCAAGAGGAGATATTTTTATATGGCATGTGGAATTACTTAATTGGGTTCATAAGAGACAAAAGCTAAGTTAAGTGATAAGGGGTATATGAGTAATTGCTTGAAATGAAATGCTTGGTGGAGGATTTTTGGTAATTAGTAATTATATTATTATTATTATTATTATTATTATTATATACATATATGTGGCTATCGTGGAAGAGGAAAAAGAAATGAAGATATTCTCTTCTTCTTCTTCTTCTCCTTTTGGTTCTTGCACGAGAGAGAGAGAGAGAGAGGTAGAGAGATGAGTTGATCTTCACCAAAACCTTAGGGTTTTAAGAGAATTGAAGGAAGAATCAAAGGATTAAGTGGAGATTTGGTGGAATTCATCAATTGAGGTAAGTACTTACTTGTTTTCCCTTGTTAATGTTTGAGATAGGTTGTGATGGATTGATTTCATGATTTAGTGTGTTATATATGTGTTTACAAGTATTGAAATTGATTACAAGCTAAAGGATTGGATTGGTGTTGGTTTTGTTGGAAAGATGGTAAGTATTCTCTTGTTTTCTTTACTTAATTGGAAGTTGTGTTGGAAGTGAAGTAAGGTTTGATGATTTTGTGATTTGGTGGATTTGAGATGTGTTGTGTTGTGTGTTCAAGTGTTAAATTGATTTTAAGTTATGAGTTTAATTAGTGGTTGTTGTTGGAAATGGTGGAGATGTTGATTTTAGGGTTTTGAGTTGAGATGTGTTTAATTGTTATATTAATGTGTTGTGAAGTAATTCTTGTGATGAATATGTGTTTAAAACATTGATTATATTCATTTGAAGCATGTTATATGATGAATATTGTGTTTGAGTGCAATTAGAAGAGAATTGGTTTTGGTTATGGGTGACACGGCCATAGGCATTGAAGAGACACGGGCGTGTTCATCAATTGAGGTGGGCGTGTCAATTGTTTGAATTGGCTACTGCCTCTTTTGTTGTTAGTGACACGGGCGTGTCCATCAAAGGTGCTGGGCGTGTCAATTGTTTGAATTGGCTACTGCCTCTTTTGTTGTTAGTGACACGGGCGTGTTCCATCAAGTGGCTGGGCGTGTCCATCAAATGGGTTGGGCGTGTCCTACAAATGAATTACATATTGCTTTATACTTTGTTTCTTTTTACATTGTTTTGATTCTTCAAAGGTTCCATTGTTTCTAAACTTAAACATGAACATTATAAATATGTTTTAAACACAAGAATGATCTAATCAAAGGAATGTGGAAGATCATAAAGCTATGAATCATATCAATTGTGTTTTGCCCTAATTGCATTGTTGAGATTTAGCAATGTTATGTTATGCACTTTGAATGATATGTTTGCCTAGTTAATGTAATTGATGTTGTATATATATATACATCAATGAGGCTATATGTAAAATGTGAAAAAGAGGATGAAGTGATTGATTATGGATAGCTTGGTGGGAGTAACTCTTGAGGGTGAAAGAGATGAGGATCATCCAAAAAGGTATGTACAATGCAATTTATAATGATGTGAATGATATGTTTACCTAGTTAATGTAATTGATGTTGTATATATATATATATATATCAATGATGGAATATGACATGTAAAGGATATGATGAGGTAAATGATTATGTATGTAAAAGATGAATTGCTATAATGTGGATTGAAATGTGATGTGAAGCCATTGTGATTGGCTATGTTAACTGAAATGTGATGTGAAGCCATTGTGATTGGCTATGTTAACTGAAATGTGATGTGAAGCCATTGTGATTGGCTATGTTAACTCAAATGTGATGTGAAGCCATTGTGATTGGCTATGATGATTCAATTGAAAGAAACAAGGCATGTTGCCTAGATGATGATGAGAATTGAAAATGATATTGATGATGAAATAATCAATGAATTGTGTAGCTAATGTGTTATTCTATTCTCAGAGTTTGTTGTTGGTGGCATGCCTAATATTAGTAACAATCTCTTGAAGTTAGGTTGGGCTTGATCCTTGAAGCCAAGTTGGGTTGAAGTTTAACATGTTTTACTCCCCTTGAAGCTTGGTTGGGTCTAGTTCTTGAAGCCTAATTGAGATGTTACAACCCTTGAAGCTAGGTTGGATTGGTTCTTGAAGCCAAGTTGGGTTGATACTTAGCATGCTTTGTTCCCCTTGAAGCTTGGTTGAACCTAATCCTTGAAGCCTAGTTGGGTCAATGATAATGATAAATGTGAAAACAAAACCAAAGCATTAACTCTGAAAATAGAATAGCATATTAGTGTCTGTTGGGCCAGAGTCTGTCTTTGATGTCCATGTGATATACAAATGTTGAATTAGATGAATAATGAGATCTATGATTGACTTTGTTGACAATGTGACTTATGATTGGTGAATTGTGAATTAAACAATGTTATGAGGTATGATATGTAATGTGTATGTATTGATATGTTGATTGTGAGTATTGGTGATGGATTGTGGTTGGTGTTAATGATTGCCTTGTTGGAAATGTTATTCATGATTGGTAAATGGTGAATAAAATAATGTTATGAAGTATGTTGTGGAATGTGGGTATTGAAATATGATTTAGTTGAGATATATGAAAGGTACAATCTAAAAGAAGAGATATGATAAGCTAAAGTTACATGGAATTGATATATCATTATATGCTAATATTTTTATAATGTATGTGTATATTATATATTTGTACTACTAAGCTCTCGGGCTTAGCGCGGTTGTTTGATCGCGCAGGTGACCAGATGAAAGATATAAAGTCTTGCGTCATGCCACGAGAAGAGTAAGAGTTTGTCGAGAACAACTAGAGGGTGATGCATACATGTATAATTTAATTATGATGTACTTTTATCAAGAATGTAATCATTTGTATAAATGATGTTTCGAGAAAGATAAGATTATTGTATATTTATAAGATCATTAAAAGTATATCGATTTTGTAAATGTTCTTTAAATTAATGTATTGTGGTTTGAGCTATGTTAAAGGTTTTTAAATTGTAACGAAATGTGACATCTTTATACTTTATATATTTACTGTACGTATACCAGGTATATGTGTAGTACTTATATGGAGTATCGGGGTGTTACACCATTACTTGGAAAAGTTCCAAGCAAAGCACAGTAGCAGATTCTACAACAGAAGCTGAGTATATAGCAGCATCAGATGCAGCTAAGGAATGGCAACAACTTCCTATTACTCATATTAGCGAAGACCCTTATAAGCTTAAATCGAGTTAGCCAACACTACTTAGAGAATCTAGTTTGAAGCCTACTACTTCTTCAAGTAATCCTCTTTACCAAAACACATTTTGAATCTTTTTCTTCTTTGCTTCACCTTTTATTTTTCTCATGTTATTGATGAGAAAAGCTAATGATCATGACTTCCCTTTAAAACTTTATACCTATAAGCCATGAGATTTTAGGCATCGCCCTCTTGCTTACCACTTTAATAATATTGGGCGATGGATAAACTTCATGACTGACAAACTTGATGAGGCAATTCAGTTCACATGCCCTTGGTAGAGATTAGAGAATGTGTCTTATATAAGTTGGTATTCTCTTGTATGATATCTTCGTTAATATGGACTTACATCGATGTCACCCTGTGTGCATTCAATGAACTACCCTATATGCATGGGGGTGCTTGGAGCTCTCGTTTTTTACAACACTTAGAGACTATTTGGTTGGGTCGACCTATCCATTAGCAAATGAACTTGAAGTCAACATGCAAAGTAATGAAAGATACAAGAAGCATGCCAGAGAACTAGAAGATACATGAAAGATACAAGAAGCATTCCAAAGAATTGAAAGAAGAATCATGAGCAAGACACAAAAATTGTTGATTTCTTTCCTTTCTTTTGTTTTTTTCTCTTTTCATATCTTTTTCTTTTCTTTTCTAAGCAATAAAATGGAGCACAATTTAGCCACTAATAAGTTAAGAGAAAGAACTAATTTCATTTACTTGTTTTAATGTTCACCTTTTAGGAACTAAACAAGCAATGAATAAAATATGAGACATTATTAAACATTAATTTACATTACAGCTTATGAATTCAATCTTTAAATTAAAACTCATACCAAACATATTGCATGTTTGTAAATTAAAATAAAAAAAATTATGTTTTGGTAACTTTCTAAATCGAATTGTAATTTTGTAAATTTTTTAGCTTTTATGTTGTATCTGTAATTTTCTAAAAAATTAATATAAAATCTATCTAGATTTGTAGTAAAAAAAATTGTTATTTATGTTTTTTTTTTGCTTCATAACTCTTATAATTAAATTATATTGGTGAGTTGATATAATAAACTAAGTTTTTTTTTATTAAGAATAACAAGAATAAAAATAAAAATTAGAGGAATTTACACTATTTAGTAATTTTCAACTTTTCTTTTTAATTTTTATTGATAGTATTTTTTTCATTTTTCATTTTTAACTTTTAAATTTTTTAGTTTTATGTTTTTTTTCTTTTTTCTTTTTCAAAAGTATGATATTCTTTTTCTTTTTTTTTCTTCTTCCTCTTCCTTTCTATTTAATTTTTTACACATTTCTTTTTCTTGCTTCACCAATGCACCCACATACTCCACCGTTGCCATCGCTTCTCTTCCATTAGTGCATGTTCTCCTCATCATCTATGATCTATATATCTATTTCTTTTGTTTTTGTTTTTTTATTTGTTTGTTGTTTTGTCAAATTGAAGATTGAAATATGAACGTATTGTAGCTTTTGATATTTATTTTGATTTTATGTTCGTAAATCTTTTAATTTATTATTTTGATTATTTTTAGGTTTCAACTATAATGATTGGGTTTCTTTTTTTTATTCTTAAATTATAACGCACTTTATATGTTCGATAAAATGCTTTAAGAAAGAGTTTTTTTTTTTCATTTTTTTAGTTTTTCATTATATTAACATATTATATGCAATGTATGTAACATGTAATAGATTATATGTAATATATATAACATGTAAACATTATATTTAACATATGACAAATTATATGTAATAAATATAAATACATATATGCAAAATATATTTATATATGTTGCATATTTTATCAATATTTATCAATAAATATGTTTTTTAATATATGATTTGTCATATTTATTTTAAATTATATGCAATATATAAAATATATATAAGGACATATATGCAACATATATGTCATATATATATGGTCATATAATAGTTTTGCATTTTTTTTAAATTTGCAATCCATCATATTTATCAATTTATATGTAACATATATAATATAAAATGTTCATATAATATATCTATATGTTTCTTCATATATAAATGTAACACCTCCTACATAGTCTATACACATAACTACATAGGCGACGTCCCTTAAATACTCATACTTGTCTATATATGTATTATAGAAATACAACATTACTTCTATGTATTAATGCAGTTATTAAATTTTCAAAAGAACTACTATGTTTTATGCCTATATTACAAATATATATCTGTTAATTTATAAAAAAAACTCCTATTGTTAACTTACATTATTATAATTCTCAAACTACTCACAAACTTATACAATTGTCATACAAAATTATAAAGTATTGCCACGTGAACTATACAGAATACAATATTTACAATATTGTTCTTTGAATCTTTGTGATGCAGTTGACTAAGAACGTGTATCTCTCACTCTGCAGTCTCAACTCTTCTTGTTTGATCTGTGTGTCAGAAAATAATTCTAACAATAATTCTAACACGCTAAGCAAAGCCTAGTGGTGCTTATGTTTTTACAATAAAATTTCAAGGAAAGAGAACTATACGTAAAATGATTTAGAAACAATGAAAATTATTACTTTTAGAATGTTAAATAAAGAAATTAATAAATTCATTGAACTTGAAATACTAAACACAATTAAATTCAGAATTGATTATTTTAATAATAACCATATAATACTATTTTTGATGTAGATAACTTCTTTTATTATGCCTAGATTTAATGCTCACTTAGTAATGCTCAATAGATTTAATGCCTAGATTTATGCCCAGATTCTAGATTTGGATAACGGGTCACCGTTGTCAATTTAATGCTTACTGTATAAAATTTGGCCAATGACCTACTATGGCATGAATGTCCACTGAATATGGTGACAAAGAGTTTCCATTGATGGCACAGAGTGCCCACTATCACTTTGGATATTCTCTCTTTGGCTAGCCATTCAATCCCAAGCTAGATCTAAAATCAGTATAATTTGGGCAATTATTTAGTTTTTAATTAATATTAAATTATGTATAGCACTTCAATGGAATAATTCTTTGATCAGCACTTGGTATCACACATATTTATCATATATTCAAAATAAATTTATTACACTACTTGTTAGGGTTGATTTCAAAAATTCTTTATACTTTGAGGCCTTATAATCTATTAGGTTGAAATTACAGATGAAAGATAAAGAAAAGAGTTATTTTGGGTAATTTCTTCAAGTGACATGCCCAATGACATGGGCATGTCAATGACCATGTCATTTGCCCATTCTTACAAAAGCTTTGACACACCCAACGACATGGGCATATCACTGGCCGTGTCATTTAACTTGCATAACAGTAGCTATGACACGCTCAGAGACATGACCGTGTCATTTATCTTTCATTACAGTAGCTATGACACGCCCAATGACACGGGGGTATACTAGTCGTGTTATCAATGTTGAAACACAGTATCATTGACATGCCTAGTGACATGGCTGTGTCACTGGCTGTGTCAGGCAAAATTCTGTGTTTCGTACACTCAACCACTTAAACATAATATATCCAAATTTATGATAAAAATGAATCAAAAAATAGTTTCTTTGACATAAAAAAAGGTCTAGATCAAATACTTTTTAATAATAACTCATTAAAGATAACTCAATCAACCAATTCAAATAATAAAATTCATAGAAATTCAAATAGTTACAAATTAAAATACATAAGCACATACCTCTTTCAAAATCCCTTTTCTTCTTTAATCACTTGTTGATAATCTCAAATTTTCTAGATATTTCTCTTAAAAATCTATAACTAGATGTGATTTCCTCTTAAATTTTGGCTAAATTTTTGAAAAGAAGGAAGAAAGGAGTTTTGGTGGTGAAAGTGATGATAGGCGTGGAAAGAAGAAGAGAGAAGAAGAAAGAAACTTCTACTTATACACACACCTGGCGACATATATATATAGTTTAATATAGTGTGGCCAATCTCATTTTAACTACGGTGTACCCTCACTATTTACCTTTGATTCTAATTCAATTTTTGTCCCGTAAAAATGTAAAAATAATTTCTTCAATAAATTTTAAGATTCACTATTTGCATCACTTATACATGCCAGTTTTATCACTATTTACTATCAATTGTCAATATTAAATTAAAAGTTTAGTATTTAAAATTTTAAAAATTAAAATTCTCAAAATTCTCCCCCACTAAAAAAAATTTCATCCTCGAAATTTACCTGTTATAGATGCTTGAAATAATTAAGGGTATTGCTATCTCATTGTCTCTTCACTTTCCCAAGTGGCTTCCTCTATCCAATGATTTCTCCATAGCACTTTTACTAAAGGAATGCACTTATTATACAACTCCTTTATTTCACGAGCTAAGGTAGCCATTGGTTCTTCTTCACAATTCAAATTTGGCTGAATTTCAATGGACTCTATTTGAATCTAATGTGAAGGATCTGATCTATATCGTCTAAGTATCGACATATGGAATACATTCTGAAACTTAGCCAGTTATGGAGGCAAAGCTAGTCGATAAGCTACTGGACCTATACGTTCAAGTATTTCATATGGTCCAATAAACCTAGGATTTAGTTTACCTTTCTCTCCAAAGCAAAGAACCTTCTTCCACGGTGATACTTTCAAAAGTACCTTATCTCCCACACTATATTCAATATCACACTGTAGACCCTTAATTTTTGACCCAGTCAGGTCCAATATATTTTAATTAGTCCAAAATAATTTTTGTGTTGTCTAATAGATTTTAATTAGTCCAAAATAATTTTTGTTATCTTAATTAAATAATATTTGCTTTAGTATCTAATTTTTATTAATAAAAAATAAAAAATAATAATAATAAACAAAAAATAAAAATAAAATAAAAATCAAAGAGGGGGGCAGCGAAATGGCCAAAGCCATTTTGCCCACCCCAGCTGCGGCAACTTTTTTGCCAGTGCAATTTTTTCGCAGCAGTTTTTTTTTTCGCTAGCGCAATTTTTCTGTAGCAGTTTTTTTTCGCCAGCAAAATTTTTTCGACGCAAATTTTTCCGAAACCAAATACAATTCGGTTTCGGTTTCCTTTTCTTAATTAATGTTAGATTCTGTGAATAAATAAGATTAATCATAAAAATCTTCTATAAATAAGGACCAAAAAAACACAGAAAAGGGAGGTAAAATTTGGGATTGAAATTCAGGAGAAAAAAAAGGACAATCGAGTGAATTGAAAAACTTTGAATCAATCGGACTTTTTGAGAGAAGCAAACAAGCAAATTTAATCCATCAAAGGCAACCATCTTGCCTTTGTTCTTATTCATCCAAGAAACAATTTTTGGTGGAACCAACAAATGAAGGTATGAATTTCTTTATTTATTTTTCTTTACAGTAGCTTCATCACTCAAGATTAAAAATTGTTGTTTCTGTTTCTTTAAAATCTTAAAACCCTAATCTACTTTCTAGCTTTTCAAAACCTTAAATCGCTTCAAGATTTACCAAAATCCTAATTTGCTTTTCAGTTTTCAAAACCCTAAATTGAATCGGTTTCTTTCCAAAAATCCTAAATTGAATCTGTTTCTTTCCAAAACCCTAAAAAATATCTTTTTTCTTTCTATAAACCTTAAATCATTTTGTTTATTTTCATAAAACTTCATAAAACTATAAATTATTTTTTCCAAATTCTAAAATAAAATATATTCTCCGAAAACACTAAAAACCCTAATTCAACTTTAGAATCTTTTTCTTTAGCATGCTTTTCACTTAACTTACATATTAATACATTATCTTTCAACTTATTTTATAAATAACCAATCTTTTTCTCTTCTTATCATGATTAACAACTACTATACTCCACTCATTCATGTCCAATCATACTTTAAAATTTACATCATATACATTATCATGTAAATACCTATTTTCTTAATACAACTATACACATTAAATTTTATTAATGATCCATAATCTTAGCCAAATCCAGATCAATTAATCTATTTGTCACAATATACCCACGTTCCAATCTTGTTCAATTCCAACCAACGATTAAGTAATCTAACTTATCATGAAATTTCACAATTTTCATATAAGTATAAATATAACTTAATTCCATAAGAGCAAACTTATATTCAATTTCTGCTCTCTTTCAATCTATTTTCAGTCAAATCATCATGATAACAAATCACTTCTAATATCTTTTAATATACACATAGTTTATTCTTTATTATCTTAGTATAATTTCCACCAATTCTCATAAAAATGTTATATCATACTTAATGTCTATAATTCATTCACTCAAACTTTGAGTTCATTTCCTTAAACCTCAAGTTACATACCATAAACATATTCAGTATAACTTTCATTCATATAATATAATTTCTCCCTTTTACTAACTCTTCACATTTCCTATCATTGGTATATTTATTTTGATTACCTTTTTGTCATATTATCCATAACTCAACACATTTCAAAATTTTTTAATTTTTTTTTTCACAGTTATAACCAAATTCTTAACATAAAAAAAAATAATAAGGTACAACTTTAACCATCATAATTTTTAACTATACTTCTCAAATAAAATTGTCAATCTCACCAAATCCGTATTACAATCATTATATCTAAGATCCAAATCCATGGATAACAAATTAACCGATCCAAAATACTGAACAAAACACATGACTTTAAGAGATTAATATTCAAACCTAGAACTTTCAATTCAATACTGTTCTTATACAATTTCTATTCATCACTTCATTTCTAATCCATCTACAATCTCTTATAATATAATTACATAGAACTTTTCATATGTGAATCCTTTGAAACTCTAAATATAATATAATCATCAAGTTCAATACTCATTATAACAATTTCCACTGTCCAATATTACTCAAGTTCTTTCCATTCTCACTTCCATCACATAATCCATCTAGCTTTACACAGTTCAAGACCTAATCTCTCTTAGGTCCACTAATACATATAACATTGTTTTTCCATATCACTAATTCTATAATTATACCACATATATCTTCATAAGCCATCCTCATAATGTGATTCACAAATGTGTTTATATATCATAATTTCATTCATATTGGAAAACTCAATTCACATATCATATACATGTATACACTTAATTATATGCTCTTATAGTATTTTCCTTTTTCATACATTCAATACAAATTTAGTGTTTATCATTTTCTTTTAAACACTATCCTTCTCATTCTTCCAATATGATATAAAGTATTTATTCACACTACAAACATATATATATTCCGACTATAGTAACACTTCATATTCATCTCAGTCACATTCCCAATGTGACATCTCTTTCACTTTCATCTTTAAAAATATTTAATACACTCCCATATTCATTCTTACCCTGTTCAGTAAAATGACTAAAAATAACTCATTTCTATTTACTTATCCACTTCCTTGATTATTTCAAAACAAATTCTCATACTATCAATCACATTACTCAATTCATAATACTTCCATATGCAATACTAGTCATTTCACTTAGCTCATGCATTGCATATACAGTTAACTATCAATATCCCAATAATCTTTATCAAATTCCACTAAAACTTTAACTTCTCAATTTACTACTTCATTTAAGCTTCAATTTGCCAAACTCATCTTTTCTATCATCACTTTAAAAACATCTTACAAATATATATCACAAAGCAATATTAAAACATATAATTTCCACAATCATAAAGCTCACTTCAAAAATCTCAAATATCACATATTATCACCATTACCATGAGCTTTCACAATATCCAAGCATCTCACATTTCTAACATTGAATTTACCATGTTCGCATTAAAATAACAATATCAACTTATTTTCTTACTTAACCAATATCATCTCTTTTTCCTTTAAACAAAACCTTAATTTTATATACATATATCCCAACTTTAAATAATCACACTTTGTCTATACTAACTAACTCATTCACTATTCCACCATTCTTTCCTCATTTTAGTAACATATCTTTCAATAATAACAATCCAGCAATATTTTCTCTGTCTAACAACCTCAACATAAACATTATTATAAAGAGGTTCAAAGTATAAAGGAAAGAATACATATTTTAATCTTGATTTTGATTGCTACTTATTTTCAACTTTATTCTCCTTTTTATTTCTTTATGTTTCAATTCACATTATGCCCTACATAATATTGCTCATAAATATCAACATTACATTTCATGTTGCACACAACATGACATTTTTCATATGCATCATTAATATACAAATATCACATTACATTTTACAATGCGTTTCTCATAATCAATTAGGCACTATGCCTCAATTATAATTCATTTCCAACATCATTGTCAACAATCATAATTTCTCATCACATCAAAATAGTATACACATATATCATCAACTATATTGAACATCTCATATAACACAAATATTCTACAATTTATATTATGCCACATCCGAGACCAACCTAGATGTCAATGCATATGCACGTATTACAAATTTCATTTCAAAACTTTTTCTTTTTATTTCTATTTAAACTTTTCAAAAAAAATTTTTTTTAATCTCACTTAGGCCGAGAATCTCGAACCTAAGCTCTGATACCAAAACAATTGTAACACCCCGATACCCTATATAAGTACTATGCGTATACCTAGTATACATACAGTAAATATATAAAGTATAAGGATGTCACTTTTCGTTACCTTTTAAAAACCTGTAACAGAGTTCAAACCATAATACATTAATTTAAATAACATTTACAAAATCATTATCTTTATTAAAACTTCATTTATACATATAAATACTCTCTCGTCAGAAATACATCATAATTAAAATTTATACATGTATGCATTACACTACAAAAAAACACGCTATCTGCGACGGACAGAATCCGTCGCAGATCCGTCGCAGATCCGTCGCAAATCAAGTCTTGCGACCGATCTGCGATCGATCTGCGACGGATACGATCCGTTAATAAAAAAGGCGTCGCAATTTTCAATTCGTCACAGATTCCGTCGCAGATTGTGACGAAAGGGCAGCCGTCGCAGATTCCGTCGCAGATTCCGTCGCAGATTTCCATCGCAGATTTCGTCACAGATTTCCGTCGCAGATTCCGTCACAGATTTCCGTCGCAGATTCGTCACAGATTCCGTCGCAGATTGCCGTCACAGATTCCGTCGCAGATTGTCGTCGCAGTATCTGTCGCAGATTCCGTCATAGATTTCAAATATCTGTCGCAGATTCGTAGCAAATCCGTAGTAATTTAATATTGATTTTTATTGGAACTATTTATATTATTAATTAATTTTATGAGAACTTTATAAATACATTTGGAACATTTAAACACAATTTAAAAAAACACTAATTACATTGATAAAAATAATTCTTTTATTAATCTTCAATAGAATAAAATATTTTACAATTTAACTATACAAGTGTTAAGAACACTACTATAAATAATCTATCTTGAAAATAACAATATAGATCTTCAATTATCATTTTCCACTGAATCATGACTTGCATCACCATTATTAACCTGCAAATAATATTAAAAAGAGTAAATGAAAAGAATAATATGATACACGTTAACAAAGTAATATTAACCGTGGTGTGTAGGCTTTTTAATTCAACTCGTGTAGCTACTCAGGAATTTTGTATATACACAAGCTGTTTGTCGTCGGGTGCAGGTTTTCCAGCTCTCTTTGCATTGACTTTGCTGATTCATTCACATCAACTATTGTCTGAACCGCTGGCGCCGTTGCCTGCAACCAGAAGAAATAGAAATTTTATTTTATTAGAACATATCAATAATTTTGTTTATGCTTCTCATCACATACGAACTAATTGCTACTCGAATAGCTCAATGCAACAACTAAAAGTCTTAAAAGATAATAATTAGTGATAATCAATAGGTATTCTAACAATATTTGATTATTTAAATGATGATTTTTTATAAAAAGAATAAGAAAGTTGAGCTAATTTACATAAATTAACTAAAATTACCTTGGTGCAGCTTTTGCTCCTCAATGACTTGTCTGCCTCTTTTACATGATTAGCTCAACTTCCATGCATTCCATACATGATTAGCTCAATTAAAAAAATTAAATTACTATTTCCACTTTTATTTTAACTGAGCATAAGCTCGAACAAAACAAAGGAAAAGAGCAACCACGAAACCACTAATACTGAATTGGCAGAAGCAAATTCAACAATACAAACAATAGGTTGTCATTTTCAACTGGTGGGCAATACAAGGTGAATAGAAATGCAATTAATTGAACAACTTGCAACTTTAATTTGAACCGCAAGAAGCCATATTTTGTTAATTTATTGATCATTTTGTTAATGATACAAGTAATCAACACATAAAAACTATAATTAACATTTCCATATGTGAAGGGACTAATTCCTTCACAAATTATTGTGGAGTACATGCATCTCATTAATAAAGTTCAACAATCAATACAATATGATCTTGTGTAAAAATTGCCACAAAAATACAAGCATTGTTCATAAGAACAACATTTACAAATCAGTAATTCAAAAATAATGAAAAAGAAAACAGCACCTGTAAAACATCATTTACAAAGCAGTAAATCAAAAATAATGAAAAAGAAAACAGTACCTGTAAACTACTATTATCCTATCAAATGTAGGTTCTTGGATTGTAGTACTGCTTAGCAAATTCCTAAAACTGAAGAACAAAGAGCAAAAATAGGAATGTCATCAAGTAGCAATCATATCAGAAATTTAATTGATTCTTTGTCTAGTCATGAAACAAAGTTTTTACTTTTAGTTATCCCAACAAAACTCAATTAGTATATAATAGGAAAAACACAAGTATCCAGTGTGAGATTTTAAAGCATCTAAAATTTGCAAGCTAAATTCCAGCTGCTGATAAATAATATTTTAAACTCTCAACCTTTATCTGAACACAGGAGACTCTAGTGGCTTTAAGAGCAATATACCTTACATAACCAAGCTACTCTTTGTGAAAACAACAAAGTGACTGATATTCAACCCAATGAAACTGTTTAAAATCTTGATTAAAAAAAGCCTCAGCCAATAGTCCTGATCATCTATTCCTATTTTTTCCCCCAAATTAGGGCATGTATGTGATATTGTTGGCAGGTATACGAGTTCAAGAGAGAAAGCGAGAGTAGCTTTTAGCTGCAGCGACCACGATTAGTGACAGATTCAAGATCAAGATATAGAACAGCTATTCAGCTACTCCAAAAACAAAACTAAGAGTCCAAAAAATGATGTGGCCATAATAAGAAAACACAAAAAACTGCAAAAGAAATCTGTTATTTAAATTTTTTTTATGATACTTCTGATGATTTAAGATTCACTTGTAAAGGTTAACAAGTTCATTTTAATTATCTAAAAATATATTAGAATATTTCACGCACAACATCAAAAGCAACAGCACACATACAGCTCATTCACATTTGTACAAGCATAATGCCTTAGACAACCTTAATTCCATATTTTCCAAACGAATTCGTTCAACACATAATATATATTTATATAGATATATATTAACGGTTTCCATCGCAAAAGCACAATGTTCTATTACAAAAATGAAAAAGAGCGTACTTCAGGAACATTAATAGAAAATAATCGAGATTCCACATAATGAAAAGAAATAGAAAGCATTTCACAGCTTCCTACTGAAGAAATTCACTTACAGTGATTATAAAGAGGTCTTGGATTTTTGTTGCTAATGAACCACTTGATTAATAACAGAATTTGTTTCTTTCTCTTCTTCTTTTATCCCAATCCCGTGATCAGTAGATCCATCATCATTTCTAGTATCCAATGGTGACCTAAAAGGCCTCGATTTCCCCTGTTATTAAAACTCAAGATTAATCCCTTATCCTCAAAAAACCCAAATTATAAATTAAATTCCACTTCCAATAAGAGCAGAATACGAACATTTCAAATTAAATTATTTTTGTTTATGTTGCAAATTAAAACCTCCACTGAAATCGACCAAATACCACAACTATGTTTGATTCACCAAATTAGAAATATATTAACGATGCAAAACGACTTTCAAGTCTCATTTTATTCCATATTTCGTCTAATTTCTTTTCAAAGAAACGAAAAATCGCAAAAGGAAATGAGAGAAAAATGTTAAAGAACTTGTCAGAATAGATGAAAGTATATAAATAAAAGTTAAAGAAAAACAATTACCTCAGATAGCTCAGTGCTGACATCCTGTAAAGACAGGTAAACACCAGAATATGTAACCCGATGGTGTAGAAAAATGCAAAAGTTCGCGCATACCTGCAATAAAGTAATAGTTCACAGGAATCCCACAATTGGAAAAAACATGCTTGAACGAGGAAAACAAGAAAAAGAGTGCAAGAAAAGAGGTAAGGGAAACCCTGTTGAGCTGCCAAGCCTTGATGCACATAAGAAGGAATCAACCATGGGGATGAATAACAAATAAAAAAAAGATTGTGCTTTAAAATTTGCATATAACTACATGCTGTGAAATAAGAAAAGTTCCATTGGAATGAGAACGAATCATACCTGTTGCCCAGAAGGAATTGTCCACTACTAAGAGTTATTCTGTCCCTGAAACCCAACTCCTTGTATCTTTGATCTCGTTCCTAACTACAAAAATATTCGGCATTTGCGACGGAAATCTGCGACGGACATGTTTCCGTCGCAAATTTGCTACGGATTTGCGACGGATTTGCGACGTAACATTTTCCGCAAAAATTCTCGGCGGGAGTAATCCCGCCAACTTTTACGACGATTATTTGCGACGCACTGATTTTCGTCGCAGATCTGCGACGGATTTGCAACGGATTTGCGATCAATTTCTCAAAATTCCTCTGACTCGTCCTTCCGTCGCAAATCCGTCGCAGATCCGTAGCAAATTTGCGACGGAAAACATGTCCGTCGCAGATCCGTAGCAAATTTGCGACGGAAAACATGTCCGTCGCAGATTTCCGTCGCAAAATTCCGAATATTTTTATAGTGAAATTTGCGACGGCAATAGATGGTAGCAGATCTCCGTTGCAAATTGGTTTTTTTAGTGTTTTCTCTCTCGCGTCAAGTTTCCGCGCCAACTTTTGCGACGATTATTTGCGACGGAATGATTTTCGTCGCAGATCTGCGACGGATTTGCAACGGATTTGCGACCAATTTCTCAAAATTCCTCTGACTTGTCCTTCCGTCGCAAATCTGTCGCAGATCCGTAGCAAATTTGCGACGAAAACATGTCCGTCGCAGATTTCCGTCGCAAAATTCCGAATATTTTTATAGTGAAATTTGCGACGGCAATAGACGGTAGCAGATCTCCGTTGCAAATTGGTTTTTTTAGTGTTTTCTCTCGCGCCAAGTTTCCGCGCCAACTTTTGCGACGATTATTTGCGACGGAATGATTTTCGTCGCAGATCTGCGACGGATTTGCAACGGATTTGCGACCAATTTCTCAAAATTCCTCTGACTTGTCCTTCCGTCGCAAATCCGTCGCAGATCCGTAGCAAATTTGCGACGGAAACATGTCCGTCGCAGATTTCCGTCGCAAATGCCGAATATTTTTGTAGTGTTACCCTCTAGTTGGTCTCGACAAACTTTACTCTTCTTGTGGCATAACAAAGACTTCATATCTTCCATCTATATACCTGCTCGAATAAACACCCGCGCTAAGCCCGAGAGCTTAGTAGTCCAAATATAAAATATAAACATATAGTATAGAAGTATTGATATATAATGATACATCGATTCAATATATAATTAGTTCTTATCATATCTTCTTTTCTTTTTAATTTTATCTTTAATATATCCTAGCTAATTTCATATATGATGTATATATATACATAATATTATCACCAACCCCAATGCATCACCAATACTCAAAACCAATATATTAATACCCCTACATTATATATATACCACACCAACCATTATTGCAATACACACTTTACATATCGTACCAATTATTATTGCAATACACACATTACATATCATACACTCATTATTGCAATACACACATTACACATCATATCACTCATTATTGCAATACACAATTTACATATCATATAAATCATAAATCATATTTCCAATAAAGACAACCTTTATCATCAACCACAATTCATTTACATATTACACTTAATAACATTATATTATTCACAATTCACCAAGCATAATTCATTATTAATACTCACAATCAGTATTTCAATACTTGCATTTCACATTGACAATAAAGACAGACTCGGGCCCAAAACACTAATATGTTATTCAAAGTTCAGAGTTACTGCTTTGGTTCATAGTCACAATCATCACGCCCGTAGGCAATGTATATACATGTATCTCTATCCATGGATAGTGTAACAGACCCAGTCTCTTGGACCATCAACTCAACACATATGAGGAGATCCTCAACCCGGCAAGACTGTTACAAATCATATATCTCATATTCACAATTCTCATAGTGTAACAGACCCAGTCTCTTGGACCATCAACTCAACACATATGAGGAGATCCTCAACCCGGCAAGACTGTTACCTTTCATCATTTCTTAGGCATGCCACCCAAATCCAGAACTCTGAAACTGAATAACATATTAAACAAACAATTCATTTATTATTTCATTATCAATCTCATCATCAATTAGGCCAACATGCCTTATCTCTTTCAATTGAATTATCATAGCCAATCACAATGGCTTCATATCATATCATATCTCAATCCATATGATACATATAGCATCATTGATATCACATTTCAAAGTATATTATTCATATAATACATTGCCATACATAAGATTCACAATGCATATAACATAACATTTTCTCACTTCTCAAAACACATTAACATCATTCATTACTAGAGCATTTATCATAACAAATTGCACATACCTTAAGAATGATCCTCATTTCTTCCTACCTTTCCCATTTCATATTTCATCCTCTATATATATTCTTCATTTACATTCACAATATAATAGCTTATTTAACACTTTCATCCCAATGTGTTAATGTTCAAAGACATATAAGGATATACAATCAAATAGGGTTTATGCTTACCTTGTTAATGATCTTCACATCCTTCACATCATTCAATCATCACCTTAGTCCAATTATGTTAACAATATAATAGATCACTTAACACATTTGCAAACAAATGTGTTAAGCCTCAAATTATGTAATTAAATACAATCATATGTATTGGTACTTACCTCAAGAACTAGTCCCATCAATCTATACATTTCTTTTCTTTCCAAGAATTCTCCACATTTAGGTTAATGCAACCCAATCTCTTCAAAACCTTTGAGGGACACGGGCAGCACCACTTGAGGGACACGGTTAGGGCAATTCAACCTCTTCACAATCTAATCCAAAAGGAATATTAGCAAAATGACCATATGAATAGTACATTCTGGTTTAAGACTCCATTTTATCCTTATTTTGAAAAATTGTATAAAATAATCTACTTGACTAAAAATTCTAAAATTTTTACAGAATTTAGTTTTGTATCTTAAAATCATTCCTTTAAAATTTCAGATCAAACTGAACACAAAATCTTGGTCAAATAGTTCACCTAACCAGACTGCCCCAATTGCCCTGCATCCTGGTAGCAGTTCTGAACTTTGTGAATTCCATAAATCAAATTCAATCAACGTGGTTCCAAATTATTTTTCTAAAATACTAGACTCACTAAGCAACAACATATCCAAAATTCAATTGGATATGATTTTTCTACATTTTATTAAAAATCCCGAAATATAGCTGTCTCAGTTAAGGTACCTGCTGGAACAGGTCTAATAAAAATAATCTTTCTAAACTCATAACCATTCCAAAATCGAATCAACATATTTTTCAGTCATTCTAGACTCATAGAGGCACAACATATCAAAAATTCACTTCAAGAACATTTTTCTATAATTAATTAAAAATCATACAAGTCACAGCCTTTACTAATTGTAAAACAGAAAAAAATTCACTAAACACAACTCTTACTCTTCCATCACCAACACCAACCTAGCTTCTTATCTTTAATTCCATTTCAACACTTTTACACACACCATACACAAACACACTCCATCAAACTCAAACAAAATTCCAAATAGAACAAGAGAAATCAAGAGAAAACTTACCTTAAATGAAGAAATTCCACAAATCTCTAACCAAAACCCTTGATTCCTTCTTCAATTTGATTATAGAACTTCAAACACCTCCCTAGCTCTTTCTCTTCTTCAATGGCCGGCCTCTTCAAAAAAGAAAGAAGAAAATACCAACAAGTCAACCACTTTTCTTCTTTTAATCTCCACCATGCAACTTAACCAAAGAAAATTACCTCCATGCCCTTCATCCATTTAATTAATCTTTTGTCTCATATATACCCATATATATAATTTCACATGCCACAAATAAATATCATCTTGTATTGACCAACCCTTTTGACCAATGTATATGTTAGTTATACAACCATATAAACAACATATACACTTCTCTCTACACCCTCTTTTCTTCTCAAAACACAAATACCTATACATTCTTTTCCCAACTTCTTTTCTCTTGTAATTTAACACATATATTCAATCCAATATATAACAATAACATAATCAAAACTTTTAAGGTATACATGAGGATATTACAATTCCAATGAACCGGGCATTGTGGGGGTGCTGGGCCATTTCTCAACTTCCCCACACGTACCCAACTTTCCGAACCCATTAGGGGGTTAAGGATTCCTTAGGAATTGAGTCATCCACCCCTTTCTTTTTCTCGGCCAGTCCGGGTGGCGACTCCATTTTCTCCGAACTTAGGTTCGTGTTCTCTAAGGCCCCGAGCCTAAACAGTGCAGAAGTCATAAGAATCATTCCACCGAGAGTGGGGACAAAAATCCCCGCTCATAGTGGCAACTACACTGGGGAACGCAATGGTACATACAATGGTATTGGAAATCCTCATCTCCATGTGAAGCAGTATATCACTACCATGCAGTCTGCCCGAGCTACTAAGCTCAAACTCTAAGGTACTTCATGCTATTTTATTAGTTTTTTTTTATAGATTTGTGTCTTGTTTATTATGATAATTATTGTTTTATTTAGGTATTTTGTTAGTTTTTATCGGTTTGTTTTGTGTTTTTATTAATTTTGGTATTTTAGTTTATTTCAGTGTTTATGTTATTTTTGATCTAGTTTTTAGTATGTGTTTGTGTTTTGTTGGTTATTGTCTATTTATTTCTTGTTTAAAGTTTGTTTTGAGTTTGGTGTTAGGTTAAAACAGGCAAGGAAACAAATTGAAGGAGAAAGGGGCAGTGGCTGACACAGGCAGAGGACACGGCCAAGTCACTGGCCATGTCCCATACCAAGCTAAAAAGGAAGAGTAGGTCACAGTAGACGACACAAGCAACGGACACGGCCAAGTCAGTGGCCGTGTCCTCCAATGAAGCCCAGACACGGCCAAGTCACATCCACTTGGCCGTGTCTCACTTGGTTCCAAAGGAAAAGAGAACCAAATCTTCACAGAAGCAGACACAGGCAAGGGACACGGCCAAGTCACTGGCCGTGTCCCTCCAAAATAGCCCAACACGGCCAAGTCAAGCTTCAGCTGGCCGTCTCACTCAACAAAGAAGAAAAGAAGAAAAGGCAAGCAGTAGGTGACACATGCAAGGGACACGCCCAAGTCAGTGGCCGTGTCCCTCCAAAGAGCACTCACAAGGCCAAGTCACTTCTGACCTGGCCGTGTCCCTCATGAACCAAACACGCAGCGGATTTTAAACGGTCGATTCATATAAAAGGAAAAAGAAGCTAGGGTTTGGGGGACTGTTGACGACTTTGAAGAGATTTGAGCCGTCCAAGAGTGAAGTTAGGGTTTTAACTTTGATTTCTTTGATTTTGATTACACTTTTGATTACTTTAGCTTAGATTAGATTGTTCTAGCAATTGAGACATCCTTCTTGCAAGATTTGATCAAGAGATTCTTCAGAGCTTCAAGGAGTTTGTAATTTGATTTTGTTCTCGATCTTATTCTCTTTATTTTCATTGAAAATTGTATTAATGGATATTATCGTGTCTATTTTGATTTCTTTGAACATTAATGAGATGAATATGTTTGATTGCATCATGAACTAATTTGATCTAATCTAGGGTTTGTATGGATCTGCTATGATTGTATGAATTGGTTATTCTCTTAGCTAATAATTTCTTTAGCCTTGATTGAATGAAATATTTTAATATATAATTGATTGGCCACCAATTATGTGTTTTAGGTCTTAGATGATGGATTGAGAGATGAAGTCTAATGCTGGATCAATTCAATTAGGGACTTAGGTGAATTAGAGATATAACCTATTAAAAAGATTGTTTCAATTATAACGAGATTAGTTGTAAGAGGTTTGAATGCGAGAGCTTATTTCCTTGACTCAATATTAATTAAGTTGTTTAAGATTTAATCTTTGAAATTGAATTAGTTAAGAGGAATAACCGTTCATACATATCAGTAGTAGAGAAGTGCAAACCCTAGACCTTTTATCAAGTGAATCAAACATCAGTTCTAGTTTACTTTTATTCATTTTAAACTTTAATCAAACTTCTTCATTATTTAGCAATTTAAATTTCAGTATTACTTTTTATTTATAATCTGATAATCAATTAGCTACTTTAGCTTCCTTGTGAGACGACCTTGGGCGATCACCTTTGCTACAGCTACCTCGTATACTTGCGAGTGACGCTTTGTGGTAGAGTTAATTCGAGAGCAACAAGTTTTTGGCGCCGTTGCCGGGGAGGCTAATTGGCGTAATTGTTTATTAAAAAATATTTTAGATTATTCTCACTAATTTCATTTTATTTTATTTTGTCTTTTGCTTTTAATTTTTTCTTTTTCTAGAAAATTTCTGTTTATGCAAGGCAGGAGATCACTCGAAGGAGAGCTACATCCATTCATTCCAGAAATTCAGAGAGTGAAATGGAGTAGAGAAGAGTTTGAGCTCTACACCGGATTTGATACAGAGGAGGACAGTTCTGAATTTGAGTCAGATTCTGCGCAATCAGTTAAAATGGCTGAAGAAAGACAAAGAACCATGAGAGATTTTGCTAGACCTATCATTGGGACTTCCACATCTTATATAAGGTTGACAGATGCAGCAAGGAACTATGAGTTGAAGAACATTCATTACAGCATGCTGCCATCATTCTATGGAGTTCCAAATGAAGATCCTTTGAACTTTATTAGGGATTTCTACTCCACCCTCAACACTTTTCCTTTGGGAGGACTAACAGAAGATCAGTTAAGGATGAGATGTTTCCCTTATACTTTGAAGGATAGGGCAAAGAGCTGGCTCATGATGTTGCCTGAAAATTCACTGACAACTTGGGAGCAAGTTTATAACAAGTTCATGGGCAAGTTCTATTCACACCAAAAGACAGCTGAGTTGAGAGGGAATATTGCTACATTCTCTCAATTTGAAGGAGAGCCATTTCATGAGGCTTGGGACAGAATTTAGATGCTATTGATCCAGAGTCCGTATCATCACTACCCACTTCAACTCCTTATTCAGTTTTTCTATGATGGTCTAACGCAGCAATTTTAGAACACTGTTGATAATGCAGCTGGGGGAGCCATGGGAGAAAAGACAGCTGATGAGACTTATGAGATCTTTGAGATGTTGGGAGCTAATTCTCAACAAAAGAGTGTAAGGGGAAGAAGTAAAGGGGTGAATCAACTGGAGGCCAATAGTGAAATGGTCAGTCAAATAGCTGAGTTGACAAGGGCAGGTTCAAATGCTGAACATGAAGAACAATATTTCTTCATCTACTCAAGAAGTGTGTGAATCTGTGGGACATTTGGGCATGGAGCAAATATATGCCCCTCTGCATATGAGTCTTTTTGGGAATGAAGCTGAGCAAGTTAATGCTATGGGGGGATTTCAACCAAGAGCCAGGAATGATCCTTACTCCAACACTTACAATCCTGGTTGGAGGAGTCACCCCAATTTTTCCTGGACAACAAATAATGCTCAACAGCCTTTCCATTTGCTCCAGAGACAGAACCAACAGCAGGCCAATTCTCAAATCAAGGTCAGCCTAAGAGAGAGAGAGTTTAGAAGAAAGTTTGCAAGCTTTTATCAGGTTAGTGCTAAAAATTAGGAGATGAACAACAAGAGGCTAGATTCCTTAGAAGCATCTTTTAAGAAGGTGGAGACCCAAGTAGGCAACTTGCTCAATAGATGCAGATTCAACAAAAGGGGAAGTTCCCAAGTCAACCTGAGCAAGCACAATCAGTGACTGTTCTTAGGAGTGCAAGGTAATTAATAACAATGTTGAAAATAATTCTGTGAATGCAGGTGAGCAAGAGAATAAAAAGGAAGGAGAACTAGAGAACAAAGGTGCTGAAGAAAGATCAATGGAGAAGTCCCCTACAACAGATTTGCACAAGGCAAGTAATCCATATCGGCCACCTATACCATTCCCCAGCAGGTTGAAGGATGATAAAAAAGATAAGCAATTTTCAGATATCTTCAACATGCTGTCTAAGGTAAGTATCAACTTACCCTTACTTGAAGCAATTAAGAACATGCCAGCTTATGCTAAATTCTTCGAAGAACTGAATACCAAGAAAAAGAGGTATGAGCCAAATGAAAAGGTGATAGTTTCTGAGGTAGCTAGTGCTGTTTTGCAGCATAAACTACCTCCTAAGCTAAAGGATCCTGGAAGTTTTATTATTCAAATTACTATGGGAAATGGAAAAGTACTGATGGCATGTGTGATTTAGGAGCTAGTGTGAATTTAATGCCTTATTCTGTTTATCTTGATTTGGAACTAGGGGAACTTAAACCAACAAAAATGGTGTTGCAATTAGCTGATAGATCTCTTAGATTCCTGAAAGGGGTTATAGAAGATGTTTTAGTTAAAGTTGGTGGTTTGATAGTACCTGTGGATTTCATTGTTCTTGATATGGAAATAAGTAATTCTTCACCATCTGCACACACCATTCTGCTGGGTAGGCCTTTTATGGCGACTACCAACACTTTGATAGATGTTAAAAATGGTAAATTATCAATGACTGTTTTGGGACAAACTGTGGAATTTTCTATTTTTAACACCTCTCCTATTCCTACAACTGCTTTCTATGAGGATTATTCTTTCATTGATTGTGTTGATGCAGTTGTTTCAGATGTTTTCTTGCAGACAGGATCCTTTGATAAAATGGAGCTGGCATTCACCTTAGATAGTGATTTGGAAATTTTGATGCAGAAATAGCCAGTTGTCTTGAGACCTTAGAAAGTGCTGAAATAGAGGAACTTAAGGAGGACCTAGTTTGTGAGCTTCCCTCCATTCAAAAAGAAGAGAAGAACCCCTCACTAGAGTTAGAGCTGAAAGAGTTACCTAAGAACCTGAAATATGTGTTTTTAGGAGATCACAACACTTTACCTGTGATAATATCTAGTGAACTTAGTGAATGGGAGGAGATGAGGTTGGTGAGTGAGCTTAAAAGATTAAAGAGAGCAATAGGATGGGGATTGAGTGACATCAAGGGTATTAGCCCTTCATGCATAGAATCACTTTAGAAGAAGGAGCTAAACCTGTGAGGAGACTCAAAGGCGCCTTAACCCAAATATGAGTGAAGTGGTTAAGAAGGAAGTGCTCAAATTGCTAGATGAAGGAGTAATTTATCCAATTGCTAATAGTGAGTGGGTGAGCCCAGTACATGTAGTTCCTAAGAAATTTGGAATCACTATGGTAAGAAATGAGAATAATGAATTGGTTCCTACTAGGACTACTACTGGGTGGAGAATGTGCATCGATTATAGGAAGTTGAACAATGCTACAAAGAAAGATCATTTCCCTCTTCCTTTTATTGATCAGATGTTAGATAAACTTTCTGGGCACTCACATTATTGTTTTCTAGATGGCCTTTCAGGTTACTATCAGGTGCTAATAGCTTCAGAGGATCAGTCCAAGACAACCTTTACTTGCCCTTTTGGGACTTATGCATTTCGACGTATGCCCTTTGGCTTGTGCAATGCACCTGCAACTTTTCAGAGATGCATGATGTTTGTCTTCTCTGACATGATAGATGATTTTATTGAGGTATTTATGGATGATTTTTCTATTTTTGGTAATTCTTTTGATAATTGCCTCAATAAACTTGTTCGTGTGCTTGAGAGATGCATTGAATGTAACCTTACTTTAAGTTGGGAAAAGAGTCATTTTATGGTTACCCAGGGCATTGTTTTAGGTCATGTGGTGTCAAGTAAAGGGATTGAGGTGGATAAGGCTAAAGTTGAATTGATTGCTAAATTACCCCCACCTACCTCTGTTAAGGGAATAAGAAGTTTCCTAGGGCATGCAGGATTTTACAGGAGGTTTATTAAGGATTTTTCCAAAATAAGCCAACCATTGTGCCATTTGTTGGGGAAAGATGTTCCATTTGAATTTACAGCACAATGCATGCAAGCTTTTAATTCCCTTAAAGAAAAGTTGACTAGTGCACCAGTGATTGTAGCTCCTGTTTGGACTTTACCTTTTGAAATCATGTGTGATGCTTCTAATCATGCAGTAGGAGCTGTTCTTGGGCAAAGGGTTGATAAATACTTGAGAGTAATATATTATGCCAGTTTGACCCTGAATAGTGCACAGATGAACTACACCACAACTGAAAAGGAAATGTTAGCTGTTGTTTTTGCTTTAGACAAATTTAGAGCATATTTAATTGGGTCAAAAATTATTGTGCATTCTGATCATGCAGCTCTTAAATATTTGTTAACAAAACAACATGCTAAACCGCGCTTAATTAGATGGGTGTTGTTAATGCAAGAGTTTGATTTCCAAATCAAGGATACTAAGGGTAGTGAGAATGTTGTTGCTGATCATTTATCCAGATTACCCTTCTTTAGTGAAAATCTTGCATCTGATAGCATTCATAAAAATTTAGAAGAAATTCCTGATGAGCATTTGTTTGTGGTAATTAATGCACCTTGGTTTGCAGATATTGCTAACTATCTTGCTTGTGGTATTTTGCGATCTAACATGTCCTTTCAGGAAAAGAAAAGGTTTCTACACTTGAGTAAGTTTTATTTTTGGGATGAACCTTATCTATTCCGGATATGCAAAGATGAGATAGTTCGCAGGTGTGTATCTGAGGAAGAACAACTGAGTGTTCTTCAATTTTGTCATGATCTTCATTGTGGGGGTCATTTTGGAGGAAAAAAGACTGCAGAAAAGGTGCTACAAAGTGGTTTTTACTGGCCTACTTTATTTAAAGATGCTCAAGAGTATTGTAAGCACTGTGATCGTTGCCAAAGAGTAGGTAACATTGGGAGGAGGAATGAAATGCCCCTTCAATCATATATTGTTGTTGAACTGTTTGATGTGTGGGGAATAGACTTCATGGGTCCTTTCCCCAAGTCTTTTGGATATGAGTATATTTTAGTTGCTGTTGATTATGTTTCCAAATGGGTGGAGGCAATCCCCACCCGTACTAATGATGCTAATGTAGTTGTTAAATTTGTGAAGGAAAATATTCTTAGCAGATTTGGTACGCCAAGGGTGATAGTCAGTGATGGGGGGAGCCATTTTTGCAACAGGCTTTTTGAGAAGTTAATGCACAAATCTGGTGTTAAGCACAAAGTGGCAACCCCATATCATCCACAGACTTCTGGACAAGTGGAAACATCCAACAAGCAGATTAAGGGAATTTTGGAGAAAACAGTTAACACATCAAGGAAGGATTGGGCAAACAGATTGCATGATGCACTATGGGCTTATCGGACTGCTTTCAAGACTCCTGTTGGTATGAGTCCATACCAATTGGTGTTTGGAAAAGCTTGTCACTTACCAGTGGAGTTGGAGCACAGAGCATATTGGGCAATCAAGACTCTGAATTTGGACTTGGACAAAGCGAAGAGAGAAAGATTTATGCAAATTTCAAAGTTAGATGAGTTGAGAAATGAGGCCTATGAGAGCTCAAGAATTTACAAGGATCGCACTAAAACACTTCATGATAGAATTATAGTGCGAAAGACATTGAGTCCAGGTATGAAGGTTTTACTTTTAACTCACGGCTCCGTCTTTTTCCAGGTAAATTCAAGTGTCGATGGAGTGGTCCTTTCGAGATAACTCAGGTGTATCCTTCTGGTGCCATTGAATTACTTAACTCTCAAACAAGTGAGACTTTCAAAGTGAATGGACAGAGAGTTAAGCCATACAATGAAGGATTTCAGGAAGTGAAGGTCATTGACAACACTTTGATTCATGATCCCTAGGCCTTGCATGATGTCCAGCTGTATGACATTAAAGAAGCGCTAAATGGGAGGCAACCCATCAGTTTGCATTTATTTTTGATAGTTTAATTTTAAATTTAGCAAGTTTTGATTTTATGTTTAGTCTAAATAAATGGAATTGGTGCTTTGATCGGTTTTTCTTTATTTTGTGTTTCAGGGTGTTTGAAGAAGAAGGTTTGCAAAATCTTTAAGAATTGAATAAAAAAAGAGTTAAAAGTTAATAAAAGGCAGTAGGTGACATGGCTAAAGGACTTGGCCGTGTCCCTTGGCCGTGTCACACACTGGACACGGCCACGCTTCATCAAATTTCTTTCATTTTTGCAAATTTTTATACAGAAGAGGACACACCCATGGGACATGGCCAAGTCACTGGCCGTGTCCCTCCAAGAGCATCAGACATGGCCATGTCATCTTGAATTGGCCGTGTCTCTTCACTTTCACACACCAGACACGGCCAAGTCCACCCCAACACGGCCGTGTCCCTTATTTTTACACTTTTAAAAACCCAATTTTGCCCAGTTTCTTTTCATTAGATCCCCAATTTCTTGCTCTTCGTCTCTCTCGCTCTCTCGCTCTCTGTATCGCAAAATTCATAGCTTGTGATTCAAAACTCCAAATCTTCCTTTAAACATCAAATTTCTTCACCAAAACTAGAGATAATCACTTAAAACTTCTTCTTTGCTCATATAATTTTGATTTAATCAAGTTTTGGGTTTGAATTTTCAAATTTCTAAGGATGCCGAGAACTAAGACTGTTTCACACCGCAAGACGAAGAAGTCTACAACCGAAGGAGCTTCTTCCTCTTCATCAACTTTATCTTCGAAGAGAGCAAGTCTTTTGGCTCGGGGTTTTTTCCCGACAAGGTATGTTAACGATGAATCTCTTGATGCCTTGCAAATTAGGACTAATTTTGATCGATATGTGCAATTTCTTGGATGGGAAACTCTAGTCACCTTGAGACCTTTGCAGTTTGAGGAACTTACTTTAGAATTTTTGACATCTCTCAAGGTTGAAAGAAATGATAAGAAAATCTGCACTAGACTGATGTTTAAATTGCTGGGTAAATCTTATGTGCTTAATATTGACCAGTTAAATGATATATATGGTTTTCATCAGCATGGGGAAAGGTCAGTACCCAAAGAATTTAAACAACAATTTGCTTGGGGAGCTTTAGGCTCAGGTACTTATGTGGCCAAATCGACCAAAGCATCTAAATTAAGAAATTTCGCTTTGAGGTATTTGCATAGGTTTATGGCTTGAGGATTCTTTGCTCGGAAGGAGAGCCCGGGTGTGGTTGAAGTGAGTGAATTATTTTTCCTGGATTGTGCTTTTAATGCAATGCATGTTAGTGCCAGCTATTGGTTAGCCGATATTTTTTATTCTGTGGCTAACAAAAGAAAGGGGGGCAATTTGTGTTGGGGGGTTGGTTACCACATTAGCAGTAGCCCTTGTTGAGGATTTTGACCCGAGTACTAGTCGCATGACTAGAATTTCAGGTAATGACTCTTTGGATTTAGCTACACTTGAGAAGATGCACATGGTGGTGCATAGGAAAGGGACTTATGTGATGCCTTCAGCTGAGCCTGCAGCACCGGGGGACAGGCAGAAGAGAGCACGGGTCCAAGAGGAGTCCGACTCAGATTCTCTTGACCTAGATGAGGATGCTCTGATTCCGGAAAGTCAAGAGGTACTTCTGAGGATTGAGGCCCTGGAGGGCAAAGTGGATCGACTGGATGGCAAGGTGGACCATAACCATGCTGAGGTTTTGCAGCAGTTGGAACAGATTAATAGCAACCTTGCGAAGATCTTGAGTCTCCATCCCTCAGCTGCATCATCTTCACGCCAGCCTTTTCCATAGATTTTGAGTTACTTGTTTTATTTTGTTTAGTGTATTTTTGTTTTTATTTTTTGTTTTTGTTTTCATGTTAACGTTTTTATATTTGGATATTTTATTTATATATATATTGTACTTTTGTTTTTGAACTTTTGTGTTTGTGATGGAAAGCTAGGGTTTTGCCTCACCAGGTACAATGGAAGACAGGTTGTCCTTTAACTCTTTTTATTTATTATTCTTGTTTCACATTGAGGACAATGTAAATTTTAAGTGTGGGGTACTCTTTAAGCTTTCCTTTAATTTTTGTTTTGTTTTGCTTATTGTGTCTGTTGTGCATGGCATAATTGTTGAAATCTTATTGATCTTTTCTTTGATTCTAGCATTATAGTTGAGACTTTAGTTTCGGCATAGAAATGAGCATTTGAATCCATTCAGGATCAATTTTCACATTCTGCAATTCATGACATATAAATCTTTGTGAACCCACCTGTGTGAGTTTTGAGCCTCATAAATTTGATATTATTGTCAATTTATTTTCTTTTCTTAAGTGTGCACCTTCATGATTTGGCATCTCTAGAGTTAGCTTTTGCATACTAATTGAACTCACATTATGATTTAATCTCAAGTTTTAAAATGATGAAGGCAAATTAGGTTAGCCCCTTTAGCTTAAAAAGACTTCCCTTAATATTGATTTCCTTAGTGAGCCAAGTTGAGCCATTGACCGTTTCTTGTTTGATCAACACAATTCTCAACTTAACATGTTCTTATTATCATCATACCTATGCATTAAGGAATGGAGTTTTATGATTTGACAATAGGGTAGTTTATTTCAAAGTGTGGGGTAAGTAAAAAAAAATAAAAGAAAAAAAAATGGTATTGCTATTTGGGGTTGAAATGCATACTTTGCACATTGTATTTGATTAAGAGTCATTATTTTTTTCCTCTACATTTTAAGCTAGATGTTCCATGCAATTCTTAATTTTGTATATATATATATATATTAATAAAAAAAAGAGAAAGAAAATAAAAGAAAAGTTATATATATATATGCAAAATTCATATATGCTCTAGCATTGATTATCAAAAGAGGAATGTTGACTCATGTATTTATGCAAGTATGTGAAGTATTAATGGATTGGTGAGTATGCCATTTGAGGGAGTTGTGAGTTTCTTAAGCAAGAGTAGTGTCTAATTTAAATACTCCATATCTTGATGCTCCAGCCTAAATGTCTTTTCTCACACCTTTACCTTAGCCCCATTACATCCAAATGAAAGACCTTTGGATTATTTCTTGAGAAAATCAGTGAGGGAGATTGGATAATTAAGCAAGTTTATGATAGTATGCAATCATGAGTGGTTTGAGTGATTAACTTTTGAAATCGAGTGAAACACTTAGATGAGAGATAAGATTTGTATGTCTGGATTAATGAATGAGTTAAGAAAATCTTGATTGAAGGAAATTGCAATTATTTATGTCTGATGTCTTGAAGTATTTCATCTATATGCTGGAATTATAGTTAAGGTTGTTTGAGTTTTTAATTTATGCCATGTGAATTTGCTTAAGGACAAGCAGAGTTTTAAGTGTGGGGTAGTTGTTTTATTAGTTTTTGTTATAGATTTGTGTCTTGTTTATTATGATAATTATTGTTTTATTTAGGTATTTTGTTAGTTTTTATCGGTTTGTTTTGTGTTTTTATTAATTTTGGTATTTTAGTTTATTTCAGTGTTTATGTTATTTTTGATCTAGTTTTTAGTATGTGTTTATGTTTTGTTGGTTATTGTCTATTTATTTCTTGTTTAAAGTTTGTTTTGAGTTTGGTGTTAGGTTAAAACAGGCAAGGAAACAAATTGAAGGAGAAAGGGGTAGTGGCTAACACAGGCAGAGGACACGGCCAAGTCACTGACCGTGTCCCATACCAAGCTAAAAAGAAAGAGCAGGTCACAGTAGACGACACAAGCAAGGGACACGGCCAAGTCAGTAGCCGTGTCCCTCCAATGAAGTCCAGACACGGCCAAGTCACACCCAGTTGGCCGTGTCTCACTTGGTTCCAAAGGAAAAGAGAAGCAAATCTTCACAGAAGCAGACACAGGCAAGGGACACGGCCAAGTCACTGGCCATGTCCCTCCAAAATAGCCCAACACGGCCAAGTCAAGCTTCAGCTGGCTGTGTCACTCAACAAAGAAGAAAAGAAGAAAAGGCAAGCAGTAGGTGACACATGCAAGGGACACGGCCAAGTCAGTGGCCGTGACCCTCCAAAGAGCACTCTCAAGGCCAAGTCACTTCTGACCTGGCTGTGTCCCTCATGAACCAAACACGCAGCGGATTTTAAACAGATGATTCATATAAAAGGAAAAAGAAGCTAGGGTTTGGGGGACTGTTGACGATTTTGAGAGAGATTTGAGCCGTCCAAGAGTGAAGTTAGGGTTTTAACTTTGATTTCTTTGATTTTGATTACTTTAGCTTAGATTAGATTGTTCTAGCAATTGAGACATCCTTCTTGCAAGATTTGATCAAGAGATTCTTCAGAGCTTCAAGGAGTTTGTAATTTGGTTTTGTTCTCGAACTTATTCTCTTTATTTTGATTGAAAATTGTATTAATGGATATTATCGTGTCTATTTTGATTTCTTTGAACATTAATGAGATGAATATGTTTGATTTCATCATGAACTAATTTGATCTAATCTAGGGTTTGTATGGATCTGCTATGATTGTATGAATTGGTTATTCTCTTAGCTAATAATTTCTTTAGCCTTGATTGAATGAAATATTTTAATATATAATTGATTGGCCACCAATTATGTGTTTTAGGTATTAGATGATGGATTGAGAGATGAAGTCTAATGCTGGATCAATTCAATTAGGGACTTAGGTGAATTAGAGATATAACCTATTAAAAAGATTGTTTCAATTATAACGAGATTAGTTATAAGAGGTTTGAATGCGAGAGCTTATTTCCTTGACTCAATTAATTAAGTTGTTTAAGATTTAATCTTTGAAATTGAATTAGTTAAGAGGAATAACCATTCATACATATCAGTAGTAGAGAAGTGCAAACCCTAGACCTTTTTATCAAGTGAATCAAAACATCAGTTCTAGTTTACTTTTATTCATTTTAAACTTTAATCAAACTTCTTCATTATTTATCAATTTAAATTTCTTTATTACTTTTTATTTATAATTTGATAATCAATTAGCTACTTTAGCTTCCTTGTGAGATGACCTTGGGGCGATCACCTTTGCTACAGCTACCTCGTATACTTGCGAGTGACGCTTTGTGGTAGAGTTAATTCGAGAGCAACAGCTCTCATTGGACCCTGTTGTCCAAAATTGGTTCAATACCTTAGATAATGGAATGCAAAAGAGTTGGGATATGCTATACAAGGTCTTCATCCAACAATATGGATATAATGTCGAGATGGAAGTTACCTTAATGGAAGTGGAGTCCATTAGGAAAAGGCCAAATGAGAATTTTGTGGATTATGTGAAGAGATGGATAAACAAGGCTGCTTTACTCAAGAAGAGGCCTGATGAATCCAATCAAATAAGGATGATTGTGAGAGGGGTGTTGCCTAGTCTCCATGAAAGGATGTCTCACACACTTATAAGGGATTTCAAAGATCTTCTCCAAGCTGGTCTACAAATTGAAGAGTGGGAAAGGGAGAAAAATAACTTTTCAATAAGAAGGCATGAGAAAGGGAATTACCAGTTTGGAAATCAAAGCACGAAAAAAGAAGTTGATGTCAATACAACTGGTCAAGCAAATAGAAGGCAGTTTTTAGATCTGGGGAAGCCTTTGTCTTGGGTCTTCAACAAGCTACAAAAGAAGGGACTATTACAGCCATTAGTTCCTCGACCACTACATAATCCACTACCACCAAACTTCAATGCCGAGGCCTTCTATCAATTTCATCAAATGCAAGGGCATGAAACAGATAAATGTGCTCGTCTAAGGCATGAGATCCAAGATTTAATTTACAGTGGTAAGCTACTCGAGCCGGATAACCCCAATACCAAGAACAATCCTTTGCCTAAGTTTGGAAGAGTACCTCCACTGGCAACCTTCATGGTGAAAAAAGGATTGGAAGAAGATTTTGTTTTATCCTCTTTTCAAGAAGGGAATGTTGAAGATGTGAAAGGAGAAGAAGCTTAACTCAACAAACTTTCCTTAGCTTGAATGTTGCTTTTCAATTTTGCTTTCTTTAATATTTAATTTGAACAATTATATTTTCACTACAAAAATATTCGGCATCTGCGACGGACATGTTTCCGTCGCAAATTTGCTACGGATCTGCGACGGAGTTGCGACGGAAGGATAAGTCAGAGGAATTTTGGGAAACTGGTCACAAATCCGTTGCAAATCCGTCGCAGATCTGCGACGAAAATCATTCCGTCGTAAATAATCGTCGTAAAAGTTGGCGCGGAAACTTGGCGCGAGAGAGAAAACACTAAAAAAAGCAATTTGCAACGGAGATCTACTCTTGTCAATTGCCGTCGCAAATTTCACTATAAAAATATTCTGCATTTGCGACGAAAATCTGCGACAGACATGTTTTCGTCGCAAATTTGCTACGAATCTGCGATGGATTTGCGACGGAAGAATGAGTCAGAGGAATTTTGAGAAATTGGTCGCAAATCTGTTGCAAATCCGTCGCAGATCTGTGACAAAAATCATTCCGTCGTAAATAATCGTAGCAAAAGTTGGCGCGAGAGAGACCCGGGTATATTTTTTCGCAAAATTTTTTTTCGTCGCAGATTGGTTGTAGAAAACACTAAAAAAAGCAATTTGCAACGGATATCTGCTACCGTCTATTGCCGTCGCAAATTTCACTATAAAAATATTCGGCATTTGCGACGGAAATCTGCAACGAAAAATTTCCGTCGCAAATGTGCGACGGATCTGCAACGCATTTGCGACAGAATAATAAGTTGTAGGAATTTTGAGAAAGCCATCGCAAATCGGTTGCAAATCCATAATAAATCTATGACGGATTTTTGTTCGTCACAAATTTCCACTACAAAAATATTCGGCATTTGCGACGGATATCTGCGACAGACTTGTTTCCGTCGCAAATTTGCTACGGATCTGCGATGGATTTGCGACGGAAGGACAAGTTAGAGGAATTTTGAGAAATTGGTCGCAAATCGGTTGCAAATCCGTAGTAAATCTGCGACGAAACTCATTCCGTCGCAAATAATCCGTTGCAGATTTGTAGCAATAATAATAATAATAATAATAATATAAAAAACGGCAACATTTTTGCTCCCTTCCTTCTGATTATTTTTTTTTTCATTTCCCTTATTTTTCCCTGCCTCACTCCCCTTCTTCATTTTTAGTTCCTTCACCAGTTCACTACAAACCCTAATCCCGTTATTCCACGCAGCCGCACATATCTCCTTCTTCCCTTCCCTATTGTCCATTTCCAAAGAAGACAAAAACAAAAAAAGCAAAAGACAAAACACCATCAGCTCGTTGCTCCAGGGCTCCCTCTGCTTGCTTCCACCATTTGCCGTCCACACACAGGTGCTCTGTTTAGGGAAGCAAAGTGGAACAAAATTAGCTGCTCCTTGCATCGCATTCCAACTCCTCTGCTTCACGAGTCGTTCTTCGTTTCAATTTTGATTTGGCGATGAGTTAGATCTCCCAACTCCTCTGTCATTCTGGTGTTTGTTTTTTGTTTGATTTCAGTTTTTCCTCGAAAGTTTATTGGTAATGTATTTTTTTTTTGTTTCTTTTTCCTATTTTGGAAGCAAGAGAAGCACTTCAGAAGTGTAGTTAATGAAGAAATTGGTGCTTAATAGGAGAAATTAGGAGTCATCTGTTAATTTGGAGATAACAGCACTGTTTTTTCTCTCGGCAATTGCATGCAAGTTTACGAGTATGGTGTTTATTTTTTTTAATGGCAGCTTCATTGTCTCCTTTTCAAACAATGCTCCTGATCCAGAAAGGGACAGTGCTCTAGTACAGGATTTCCTTGCCAATATGGAGGCGGCATTCAGGGCTCATCCGCTTTGGTCTGGTTGCTCTGATGAGGAGCTGGAGAGTGCTGGTGAAGTGAGTTACTGCCTTACTGGATCTTTACCTTCTATAAAATATTTCATTGTAAAATTATGGTGATTTTTTTGTTTGGTGGAACTCCGCTAAGACATTGCAACATAATTTTTGTTGAAGTACCATACCAAGACTAAGCAAGACTTTAGATCTCTCCACAAAATTCTAAAACTTTAAAAAAATGAGTTTGCGTTTTTTGTCTCTGGCAAGTTGCATGTTCTAGAAATTTGAAATTGAAAATTTCCAGGGCTCAAACTGTTACTCTTATTTCTGCCTGATCCAGTTGCTAATCTTGTTGTTGAGGGTATCTAAACTTGGTGGTAACCTGCTGCCTGTGTCATTAGCGCTACATTCTCCGCATCTATTTTTTTTTTTCTAATTATTTGGCAATTTGGATGTATATTTATTTATTGGAGATAGCATATGGTAGGTTAAGAACTTTGAAGATGTAGCGAGTACTTTGTTACTCATTGATAAATTGATAGGGTCACTACTTTTAAGTAGTAAAATATGTGCAATTTGCTCACATGTGGTAGAATGAAAACCATGCTGGCTACGAGTATTGTGGTGGTTCAAACAAGGTTTCTTGAGGGGGCATTTATCTTCAGTCCTTGTAGTGTAACATCTGATGGTGCCACAAGTAAAATAGTTTGATTACATTGTTAATTCTATTATTTGTGTTATACTGTAATATCCTCATTTATGGTCTAGAAGTTTTTATTATGTTATTGTTATTGTTGTTGTTGTTATATTGGATTGAATATATGTGTTAAATTGCAAGAGAAAAGATTTTGGAAAGTGAATGCTTGTGTATATGTGTTTTGGGGAAAAGAATTAGGGTTTAGAGAGAATGGTATATGTTGTGTATATGATGATATATATAACACATAAATTGGTCAAATGAAGAGTCAAGGGGGTAGAGATATTTTATGTGGAATGTGCAATTACATATAAGGGCTTATATGAGACAAAGTTAGTTATATGATTGAGGGTATTTTGGTAATTGCTTGGATAAGATCACTTGGTGGAGATTAAAAGCAAAATTTGACTTTGCTTCTTGATATTTTTCTTCTTCTTTTCCATTGTGGCCGGCTCCTCCTTAAACAAAAGGAAGCAAGAGGCAAAGAGAAGATCTTGTTGAGTGAAGCTCAAATTGAAGAAAGATTAAGTGATCAAGTTGGTGATTCAAGAAGTTTTGTAACTTTGGTAAGTTCTTTTGTGATTTTTGTGCTTATTTGAAATGATATTTGGGTTTGATAGATTTTTAAGAGTGTGTTGGTTGATTTTGAGATGTGAGAAGTGTTTGAGTGAGTTGATAATGGATTTTGAGTATGAATGGAAGAAAAGAGTAAGTGGTTGGAAGAGATGATGTTGTATATGTGGTAAGGGTTTTGAGATGATTTTGTGTTTGGTGTTTGATGTGTGTTTTGGTTTGTTTTGGGTGTATTGCAAGTTTGAGATGAGTTTTCAGTATATTTTGTTAAGATTATTTGAAGAGGATGCTAATGTATAGAAGTGTGTTGTTGAGTGTTTGGTTGTTTTGGTCGGAATCTTGATTTGTGGCCGGACACGCCCATGAGCACGTCCAGGGTTTTTAGGCATGTCAATTGTGTTGGAGGCAGTAGGTTTGACACGACCAGTAGCACGCCCGTGTTATTGAGCGTGTCATAGCTACTGTGAGATTTGAGAATTTACATGCCCAGGAACACGCCTATGTTGTTGAGCGTGTAAATACTTCTGTGTTGGGGAGTTAGGGCACGGTCATGGACACGCCCGTGTGGGTGAGCGTGTCAGGGTTAGGGTTTGCCCTAATTAATTCCTAATTGGATTATCTCTTGTGTATCCCTAAACAAGTATATGCTATTACTTTTGATTTAAGTCTTGAAGATAGTGATTGATCATTGATCTAAGAGGTTAAAGGATCTTGAACAAGGAAGTGTTAAGAGTGGTGTGATTTGTTTTTGAGGTAAGTACAAAACCTATATGATTGTGTGTAAGTTTAAATGTGGCATTATTACATTGTTAATTTATTTGAACAATGTGTATTGTTATGTTTATATCACTGATTATATATATATATATCTGAATAATGAGAATGACATGATGATGCAAATGAATGTGTTTATTAAAGATTGAAATGTTATGTTGTGAATTGAGATGAAATGGAATATAGAGCCATTGTGATTGGCTATGATAATATAATTGAATGATGTATGGCATGTTTGCCTAATTAATGAGAAAGATTGAGAAAGAGTTTGATAAAGAGAATAATGAAATAAGTGTATGCTTAATATGATATTCAATTTCAGAGTTCTGGTTTTTGGAGGCATGCCTATTTAATGAAAGGTAATAGTCTTGCCGGGTTGAGGATCTCTTCAAATTGAGTTGAATTGAGGTCCAAGAGACTGGGTCTGTTACACTATGATAATTGATATTATGAGATATTTGATTTGTAACAGTCTTGCCGGGTTGAGGATATCCTCGAGTTAGATGAGTTGATGATCCAAGAGACCGGGTCTGTTACGCTATCCATGGATAGAGATATATATATGTATATGTTGCCTACGGGCTTGATGATGGTGTTTATGAACCAAAGCAGTAACTCTGAATTCTGAATATCGTATTAAGTACTTGATGGGCCCATAGGTGTCTAGGTTTTATGTATAACATAAATGTTGTTCTAATGTAATGAAATGTTAATATTACTTATATAATGAAACGGACTATTCACGGAATATTGTTTGTTGAGTATGATCTTTACTAATTGTGTGTGTATCATTGATGTTGATTTATTAATACAAATGTGAAACATTGCATTGCACTAAAGCATAACATTAGCATGAATTGTCTTACTAAGCCCTTGGCTTAGCGCGATAGTGTTTGATCGCGCAGGTAATAGAGTTGAACCCGAGAGCTCTTCGAGACCGAGTGAGAGTAGACAGTGAAGAGTTGATTTTGGGAACTTAAAGATCAGAGGAGAGTTGCCAATCATGTATAACTCTTTTATATTTTGTAAATATGGGTTATAATGTAAATATATGTATAATTGTAAATACGTATTCAAATGCTTTCATATATGTAAATGTTTTCTATATTCTGCTGCGTAATATTTAAATGTATGTATATATATATATATATATCTAATATGTTTTGTTTATAAGTAAATGATTTACTTTTCTATAATATATAACGATAAGAGTATTGTATCAAGTTTAAAATGTTTTGGAATGTTAAGAAAATCCGTAGCATTCCTATATTCGATACATGTATACTACATTGTGGTGTATGTAGTATGTATGTATTGGGTGTGGGGGTGTTACAATTGTTTTGGTATCAGAGCCTAGGTTTGAGATTCTCAACCTAGGTAAAATGTAAGAAAAAGACTATTTTGATTTTAAAAAGTGGTTTTTGAATAACATATATGTTTGGGATTGGCAATCTCTGATCTTTAATAAGAAGTATTCTACTGTGTTTGCAGTGTTAGGTTGTGATGGATTCTCACTCACGTCAGTCGACTGAGGGTAGTGTCGAGAGTATTGCTCCTGCTGAGGGAGCTAGAGTTGATAGTGTTGAGGAGGCACCTACTTCGGTGTCAGGTAGACCAGCTGGAGAGGAGGTTCCGCCAGCCTGGTTTAGACATATGATGGAAGTTATGAGGCAAGCACCAGTGCAACCAGTGCCATCACCCCCTCAGCCTGTGGTACCAGTGAGGCACTATGACAAACTAAGGAAGTATGGAGCGGAGGATTTCCTTGGTACTACTGATCCAGCTGTAGCAGAACAGTGGCTTGACAAAGTACAGAGGATCTTTATTCAGTTGCAAGCCACCTCGGAGGAAAAGTTTGATTATGCAAGATCTTTGCTACAGAAGGATGCATATGATTGGTGGAGGACAGTGCCCCATTCTATGGATGATCCATCAACCTTGTCATATGCGGATTTTCTGAGAGAGTTTGAGTTGAAGTATACTCCTAGGGAGTATAAAGACATGAAGAAGATGGAGTTCTTAAGCTTGAAACAAGATAGCAAGACTGTAACTGAGTATGAGGTTGAGTTTATTCTATTGAGCCAGTATGCTGGGGGCATTATAGCTGATGAGATAGATAGATGCAGGAGATTTGAGGAGGGATTGAGGCCCTCTATCATGTGTTTAGTGGCTGGATCTAGATATCACGATTTCTCCCAGCTTGTGGCAGCAGCTCGAAGTGTGGAGCGAGCTCAGAGTATTGCAGCTGCTTCAGAGGAAGAGGTTAGGGTTAGGAGGCCCCAGTTTGAGGCAGGGTCTTCTTCTGTTAAGAGAGGAAAAGGAAGCTTTGTTCCTAGAGTTAGTAGGAGTCAGAGGTCAGCTGGTAGGTCAGTTCAGTTCCAGAGGCAGAGATTTAGACCTACAGCTTCAGTGGCGAGTGCTCCGACCCCAGTGACTCAGAGATCCGCTCTACCAGTGTGTGCTCAGTGTGGTGGATCACATAGGGGTGCTTGTTGGAGATATAGTGGGTCAGCTGTGTGCTTTAGATGTGGATCTCCTGAGCATTTTATTAGAGATTGTCCAGAGAGACAGGAGCGGATGTCAGTTGATACTGCAGCTTCTCGACCTAGTGTGAGGGGAGGTCGAGCAGGCAGAGGTAGCAGCCGGGGAGGCAGATCTGGGTTCAGTGCTAGAGGAGGTGCTACATCTAGAGAGAGTAGACCAGAGGAGGTTGGGTCTTCCCAGAGGATATATGTTATGCAGAGACAACCAGATGCATCGGCAGTCATAGCTGGTACTTTTTCTTTATTTGATACTTCAGTGCTTGCTTTGATTGATCCGGGTTCCACACATTCTTATATTAGTGCATCTGTTTTGCCTGTGTCTGAGATGCATGCTGAGTCCCTAGGATTTGATGTGTTGGTGACAAATCCGTTAGGGCATAGTGTGATTGTGAGTAAGGTGCACTGAGATAGTGCAGTGAGGGTGCAAGGTGAGGAGTTCCTTGGAGATTTGATTGAGATGCCATTTAAGGAATATGATGTGATTCTAGGTATGGACTGGCTATCTAGACATGGAGCTGTGGTAGACTGTAAAAGGAAAATTGTTTCTTTGAGAATTGCTGATGGTAGAGAAGTGATAGTATCTAATTAGCAGGAACAGCTAGCCTCCTTATTTGTTTCAGCTGTTGCAGCTAGGAGGTTGGTTAGAAAGGGGTGTGAAGCTTATCTTGCTCATGTGATAGATACTAGAGTGAAGGGTTCCCCTATTGATAGCATTGCCACAGTTGCAGAGTTCTCAGATGTGTTCCCAGAGGAGTTGCCAGGATTGCCTCCTGAGAGAGAGGTGGAGTTCGGTATTGAATTGTTGCCTGGTACTACTCCTATATCTATTACTCCTTATAGAATGGCACCAGCAGAATTGAAGGAATTGAAAGTGCAATTACAGGAGTTGTTGGACAAAGGATTTATTCGCCCCAGTGTTTCTCCTTGGGGGAGCTCCTGTGCTATTTGTGAAAAAGAAAGATGGTACTATGAGGTTGTGTATCGATTATAGGCAATTGAACAAGGTGACTATTAAAAATAAATATCCTTTGCCTAGAATCGATGATCTCTTTGATCAATTGAAGGGTGCAGCTGTGTTTTCTAAAATTGATTTGAGATCTGGGTACCATCAGCTGAGAGTCAAGGCTGAAGATGTTCCAAAGACCGCCTTTCGGACCAGGTATGGGCATTATGAGTTTTTAGTTATGCCTTTTGGTCTAACGAATGCACCTGCAGCTTTTATGGATTTGATGAATAGGGTGTTCAGGCCCTATCTGGATCAGTTTGTAGTGGTCTTCATCGATGACATTCTGGTGTATTCGCGGAATGAAGAGGAACATGATATGCATCTGCGGATTGTGTTGCAGATTTTGAGAGAGAAGCAGTTGTTTGCCAAATTATCGAAATGTGAGTTCTGGTTGGATCAAGTCATTTTTCTCGGACATATTGTTTCAGCAGAAGGCATTAGAGTTTATCGGAGCAAAGTTGAAGCTATTTTGAATTGGAGTCCACCCAAGTCAGTGACAGAGGTTAGAAGTTTTCTGGGTTTGGAAGGCTATTACCGACGGTTTGTGAAAGGGTTTTCTTTGATAGCTACTCCACTCACCAGATTGCTTCGTAAGGGAGTGAGATTTGTGTGGACAGATCAGTGTCAGACTAGCTTTGAGCAGTTGAGAGAAATGTTGACTCTAGCGCCTGTTCTTACTTTACCTGTAGAAGGCAAACCATATGTAATCTACAGTGATGCTTCACATAATGGTTTGGGTTGTGTACTGATGCAAGAAGGTAGAGTGATAGCTTATGCTTCTCGACAGTTGAAACCGCATGAGTTTAATTATCCGACCCATGATTTAGAGCTAGCAGCCATTGTGTTTGCATTGAAGATTTGGCGACACTATCTGTTTGGGGAGAAATGTTTTATCTACACCGATCACAAAAGTTTGAAATATTTGGGTGTTCAAAAAGAGCTTAATCTTCGACAGAGGAGATGGTTGGAATTGATTAAAGACTACGACTGTTTGATTGATTATCATCCAGGTAAAGCAAATGTTGTTGCTGATGCCTTGAGTCGGAAGTCTTTAGCTGGTTTAACTGTTTACTCGCTCTCGTTGCTTGTTGAGTTGAGAGCTTTGCATGCCAGTTTTGTACCTTGTGATGATGGTGCATTGTTGGCACAGTTGCTTTTGAAACCAGTTTTGTTAGATCAGATCAAAGAGGCTCAGTTGATCGATATGAAGATTCAGAAGATTTTTTCAGATTGCAAGAATGGGAAGACTAGAGATTTTGTTGTGAAAGGTGATGGGAGTCTCTGGTTTAAGAATCGATTGTGTGTACCCGATGATGCTAATTTGAAAAGAGTCATTTTAGAAGAAGCACATCAGTCAGTGTTTGCTATGCATCCGGGTAATACAAAGATGTATCATGATTTGAGACAGCATTACCGGTGGATTGGTTTAAAGAGAGATATTGCAGATTCTGTGTCGAAATGTCTCACCTGTCAGAAGGTTAAAGCAGAGCATCAAGTTCCAACTGGATTGCTTCAACCATTATCAGTACCAGAATGGAAGTGGGATAGAGTGACGATGGATTTTGTGTCTGGTTTGCCATTAACACAAAAGAAGCATGATGCTATATGGGTGATTGTGGATAGATTGACTAAGACAGCTCATTTCCTTCCGGTTTGGATGGATTACTCTTTGGAGAGATTGGCTGAGCTGTATATCCATGAGATTATGAAGTTGCATGGTGTTCCAACTTCTTTAGTGTCTGATCGAGATCCCATGTTTACTTCAAGATTTTGGAAGAGTTTGCATAGTGCTTTGGGTTCTCGATTACACTTCAGTACTGCTTTTCATCCACAGACGGATGGACAGTCAGAGAGGGTGATATAGATTATTGAGGACATGTTGAGAAGCTGTGTCATCGATTTCTCTGGAAGTTGGGATAGGTTTTTACCTCTTGTGGAGTTTGCTTACAACAACAGTCACCAATCCAGCATTGGTATGGCACCGTTTGAAGCATTGTATGGCAGACGGTGTAGGACACCTCTTTGTTGGAATGAGCTTGGAGATAATAAGTTGGTTGGTCCTGATTTGATTCAAGAAATTGAAGAAAAAGTAAAGTTGATTAGAGGCAGGTTAAAAGCAGCTTCAGACCGAAAAAAGTCTTATGCAGATCTGAAAAGGAGAGACATAGAGTTTGATGTTGGAGATAAGGTATTTCTGAAAGTGTCTCCTTGGAAGAAGATTTTAAGGTTCGGTCGAAAAGGGAAATTGAGTCCTCGTTTCATTGGACCGTATGAAGTTTTGGAAAGAGTTGGGCCAGTTGCGTATCTACTTGCTTTGCCACTTGAGTTGGATCGTATTCATAATGTGTTTCATGTTTCTATGTTGAGGAGGTACAGATCGGATCCATCTCATGTGTTGCCTTTTGAATCTATCGAAGTGAGCCCAGACTTGACTTTTGAGGAAGAACCAGTTGCTATCTTGGCACGTGATGTGAAAGAGCTGAGAAACAAGAGAGTGCCATTGGTGAAGGTTCTATGGAAGAATCATGCAAAGGAAGAAGCAACTTGGGAAAGTGAACAATCCATTCGAGAGCAATATCCTCAGTTGTTTCAGCTTTGATATCAGGTAATTTCGAGGATGAAATTTTCTTTTTAGAGGGGGAGAATTGTAATATCCTCATTTATGGTCTAGAAGTTTTTATTATGTTATTGTTATTGTTGTTGTTGTTATATTGGATTGAATATATGTGTTAAATTGCAAGAGAAAAGATTTTGGAAAGTGAATGCTTGTGTATATGTGTTTTGGGGAAAAGAATTAGGGTTTAGAGAGAATGGTATATGTTGTGTATATGATGATATATATAACACATAAATTGGTCAAATGAAGAGTCAAGGGGGTAGAGATATTTTATGTGGAATGTGCAATTACATATAAGGGCTTATATGAGACAAAGTTAGTTATATGATTGAGGGTATTTTGGTAATTGCTTGGATAAGATCACTTGGTGGAGATTAAAAGCAAAATTTGACTTTGCTTCTTGATATTTTTCTTCTTCTTTTCCATTGTGGCCGGCTCCTCCTTAAACAAAAGGAAGCAAGAGGCAAAGAGAAGATCTTGTTGAGTGAAGCTCAAATTGAAGAAAGATTAAGTGATCAAGTTGGTGATTCAAGAAGTTTTGTAACTTTGGTAAGTTCTTTTGTGATTTTTGTGCTTATTTGAAATGATATTTGGGTTTGATAGATTTTTAAGAGTGTGTTGGTTGATTTTGAGATGTGAGAAGTGTTTGAGTGAGTTGATAATGGATTTTGAGTATGAATGGAAGAAAAGAGTAAGTGGTTGGAAGAGATGATGTTGTATATGTGGTAAGGGTTTTGAGATGATTTTGTGTTTGGTGTTTGATGTGTGTTTTGGTTTGTTTTGGGTGTATTGCAAGTTTGAGATGAGTTTTGAGTATATTTTGTTAAGATTATTTGAAGAGGATGTTAATGTATAGAAGTGTGTTGTTGAGTGTTTGGTTGTTTTGGTCGGAATCTTGATTTGTGGCCGGACACGCCCATGAGCACGTCCAGGGTTTTTAGGCGTGTCAATTGTGTTGGAGGCAGTAGGTTTGACATGACCAGTAGCACGCCAGTGTTATTGAGCGTGTCATAGCTACTGTTAGATTTGAGAATTTACACGCCCAGGAACACGCCTATGTTGTTGAGCGTGTAAATACTTCTGTGTTGTGGAGTTAGGGCACGGTCATGGACACGCCTGTGTGGGTGAGCGTGTCAGGGTTAGGGTTTGCCCTAATTAATTCCTAATTGGATTATCTCTTGTGTATCCCTAAACAAGTATATGCTATTAATTTTGATTTAAGTCTTGAAGATAGTGATTGATCATTGATCTAAGAGGTTAAAGGATCTTGAACAAGGAAGTGTTAAGAGTGGTGTGATTTGTTTTTGAGGTAAGTACAAAACCTATATGATTGTGTGTAAGTTTAAATGTGGCATTATTACATTGTTAATTTATTTGAACAATGTGTATTGTTATGTTTATATCACTGATTATATATATATATATATCTGAATAATGAGAATGACATGATGATGCAAATGAATGTGTTTATTAAAGATTGAAATGTTATGTTGTGAATTGAGATGAAATGGAATATAGAGCCATTGTGATTGGCTATGATAATATAATTGAATGATGTATGGCATGTTTGCCTAATTAATGAGAAAGATTGAGAAAGAGTTTGATAAAGAGAATAATGAAATAAGTGTATGCTTAATATGATATTCAATTTCAGAGTTCTGGTTTTTGGAGGCATGCCTATTTAATGAAAGGTAATAGTCTTGCCGGGTTGAGGATCTCTTCAAATTGAGTTGAATTGAGGTCCAAGAGACTGGGTCTGTTACACTATGATAATTGATATTATGAGATATTTGATTTGTAACAGTCTTGCCGGGTTGAGGATATCCTCGAGTTAGATGAGTTGATGATCCAAGAGACCGGGTCTGTTACGCTATCCATGGATAGAGATATATATATGTATATGTTGCCTACGGGCTTGATGATGGTGTTTATGAACCAAAGCAGTAACTCTGAATTCTGAATATCGTATTAAGTACTTGATGGGCCCATAGGTGTCTAGGTTTTATGTATAACATAAATGTTGTTCTAATGTAATGAAATGTTAATATTACTTATATAATGAAACGGACTATTCACGGAATATTGTTTGTTGAGTATGATCTTTACTAATTGTGTGTGTATCATTGATGTTGATTTATTAATACAAATGTGAAACATTGCATTGCACTAAAGCATAACATTAGCATGAATTGTCTTACTAAGCCCTTGGCTTAGCGCGATAGTGTTTGATCGCGCAGGTAATAGAGTTGAACCCGAGAGCTCTTCGAGACCGAGTGAGAGTAGACAGTGAAGAGTTGATTTTGGGAACTTAAAGATTAGAGGAGACTTGCCAATCATGTATAACTCTTTTATATTTTGTAAATATGGGTTATAATGTAAATATATGTATAATTGTAAATACGTATTCAAATGCTTTCATATATGTAAATGTTTTCTATATTCCGCTGCGTAATATTTAAATGTATGTATATATATATATATCTAATATGTTTTGTTTATAAGTAAATGATTTACTTTTCTATAATATATAACGATAAGAGTATTGTATCAAGTTTAAAATGTTTTGGAATGTTAAGAAAATCCGTAGCATTCCTATATTCGATACATGTATACTACATTGTGGTGTATGTAGTGTGTATGTATTGGGTGTGGGGGTGTTACATATACAGGTTAGCTGCCTTTGAATAATCTTGACACAAGTTAATGTTTTTTGTTTGACCAGATTATTTTTGAAGGAGTTTATGCTCTGCACCCAGAAATTCGGAAATCACTTGACTTGTGGATTGCAGTTGTAAGATAACTTTGCTCTTTACTTTCTACTGTGTGTATATATACATTTCTGTACTTATATGTATTAACAATTTCATTTGTTTATGAGAAAAAGAGTAGCTTAACACTGTTTTTGGCAAAACCAGGTTGGTGGTGTTCATTCACATCTGATTTCTCGGGTTCAAAGGGACAAAAGCAAAGTGAGGTGCTTTATGTCCCAAAATGAGATCATGATGATAGTGTTTCCGATGTTTCAGCGACATATTGAACCACACCTTGTTCATGCCCATGTTAGTTGACATCTCCTGATCCTTATATTGTTTTCTCTTGATGCCCCATGTTAGTTGACAACTCCTGATTGTTATATTTTTTTTTCCTCTTGAATAGTATAAAATGTAACAATATTGCCTTGGTTTTCATTTTGGTCTCATCAACAAATTGACTCCAAACAAACAGGCATGCTAATTACACATATCAAGCCTTCTTTCTTGTATATAGATCAGCCTCCTGAGAAGTCTTTGTCCTATGTATAACAGTTAATACAAATTATTAAGATCCCTTTAGTGATGGAATAGAAAGATAAGGGAGTCTTTTTGGTTGTACATGATTTGAATTGCATATATCATATTTTATTGATACCACTCAACAAGAGAAGAATGAAAAATGGACTGATTTCATCATGATGGACACTCTGAAATACCCTTATTTCAGGCCTTTCATGATGATGGCTATTTGCACTTTAGGTATCATATTCTATCTCTGTGTATGTGTGTATGCTTGCATTTGTGTGTGTGAATTTATTATTTATGAAGTCACAAAGATCATAGCATTCTTCAGTTTAATACTAATTTCCTATATGGTGCACTCCTGAAGGTTTGCACTTTCATGATTAACCTTTTTTCTTGCAACATTTGCATGTTTTTGCAGCTGAAAATTCGGAATGACTTTGACCCTGTGCTTTCCCCTGAGAGTTCATTATTTGTTTTGAAGAGTAACAAGCAAGTAAGTGTATTACTTGCTTCAGTCCTAGTCTTGTGTGCGTGGTTTTCATCTAATAGGCTTGTATTTATTGTTAATGAAGGTGCCTTATCAAGATATTTTAAAGATCCTTGATCCTGCGAAGTATTGCAGAGCTGCTCAGAATTTCACTGATATATACTTAAGGCTCCCTGGAATTCATGGTAATGGACAATTGACAGAAAATGACTGCATACGTGTCAGAATTTGTGAGGGTAGATTTGCGTTGTTAATACGTGAGGTTTGTGCATACTTTATTGAAGCTTATTTTAGATATTCATCCTTGTTACCATGTGTTTTCTTTGATAAAATAGCAAAGCGTTAACTTTTATTTTCTAATGAATTTGTGTTAGCCTATAAGAGAAGGGAATTTCATCATTCAACCTAAAGTGGATTTTGATATTAGCATAAGTACTGTTGCCGGTCTTCTTAACCTTGGGTAAGCTGTTTACGTAGAGTAATCATTGCCTGGAATTTTTCATCGTTGATTGAGGAGACAAACTGTTAATATTTGTTTGAGCTTATTTTGCATAAGTGTTTAGGCATAACTAATTATACAAATGTGGCTGTCTATATAACAAGCAACACAATTTCTCTTCTCTTCTAACCTCCATTTCCTTGCTCTCTCTTTTTTAACTGTGAGTCTGTTTAATTCATTTGTCACAATTATACTCAAAACATTTTCTATTTTTGAACTTTACATGTTTTTCCATGCATGGTACAGAATGCGAAATGATGAGCTTAATCTGATTTTAATTGCAGATTTAAGTGTTGCAAATATAAAATATCTAATGAAGTGGTTTCCAGTTGTAAAAGTTTCATAAAAAAGTAAACTATACACTTACATGTGTCCTTATGACTTTATTAAGAGAGCTGAAGAGCTGATATGACCAAAATTTCTTTACCATGTTAGTTTTTAAAGGTCTGCCCTCTGTTTATCATCATAGCCTTTGAGAGAAATCTTCCATGTTTGGTATTTAAGTGGAGGACAACATTTAGTGGCTTCCAGTATATTTATTGGACTATTACAAATTTTGAAAGGACAAATTCCTAGGTTCTTTTTTATGCTTTACTGCCGATACATCTATTTGTAGGCCATTGAGGTGTTGTGGTTTATTTTTTATGATGTTAGGTATCAAGCTGTAGCTTACATTGAAGCTTCTGCATTTATCCACCAAGATGGGAAGGTAATAATATGTGGAAATTTTTACTTTACGAACTTTCTTGTTGAAAAGGAATATATACTTCTGTTTTGCGGTTATCCTCTTCTGATTTGTAAGAAAAGTATTAAATTTTTGTACTTTGATTTCTCTGTGAGTTTTCTGGCATTGTACAATCTCTTCATGCAGCTGAATTTTGGTTTGTGAAATGTAATATAGGATTTTAAATTAACAAGTGATCCAATATTTATCTAACATTCTCTATTCATTAACTTAGATATCATTATTTTACACTTCAAATTAACAAGTAATCTGATACTGACCATCTTGGCCACCATATTTTTTATTTTTTATTTCATGGTTTTAATTTTGTGATAGTTGATATATTCTTGTCAGAATAAGCTGTTGCTGTTATTGATATTTACTTATTGGGTTATATATAGTTACCAGTTTTCAGTGAGATATATGGCGGTGCAATTATGAGCTCATTTTATGATGCTGCTTTTATGCAATTAGGCTTTTCTTCTCATGTAACTTGTTATCCATATGACCTGGATATTTATATTTGTTTTGATGTTTTAGATTCTGATTGAGGTTGATCATCTCCAAGATACCCCAAGTCCTTATTTACAGATAAAAGGGGTTAACAAGGAGACTGTGGCAGCTGCTGGTTCAACACTTAAACTAGATGGCTCATATACAACCAAGGTGTTTTGCCTTCAGAGCTTTTATTTGCTGTGTCATTGTATACTTTTTCCTTTTAACAGCATCTTCAACAATCGAGTAACTTGGACTGGACTCAGTTTTTTATTTTTAATATACTATCAGAGTTATCTGCAAATCATTTTAGAGAGGTCACCGGCAACAGAAAGAAGTTCAAGTGGGATTCACACTCAGCAAACTGCAAGATTGCAGGAACTTGTTGAATTTATACAATGTCAGGTACTTTATGATGGTTAGATATGATAATATTCATATAAAGGATGTCCGTAGTGCTAAAGGCTCCCCACTTTCAAGGGCCATCTACCATACAGATCCTTTCCCTTGCGTTTTCAGCAATGTGACTGCTGTTTTATTGACTAACATTACCATTGTGCCAAAGCTCACCCATGGGATGATGAAAATAAGCTTGTGAAAATTTATTCTGAGTAACAAAAATGGATATAAGATGGATCTTTTTTGAGTCTGATAGGCTGGACTAGACCTTGTGTAATGTCAGGGCTGAGATCTCACCATGCTCAATGTGAAGGCTGTAACCACATTCTTCCCATGATCATCATTTCATGCAAAGTGTCTTTGAGTAAACATGCATGTTTTGCATGTGCCCAAGTTTTTTATTGTGATATACGAGACCTTCTCGGCACAAATACATCATTCAAATTTAGTTTTATGTGTGTGGGTATAATTATTAAATCTAGCTGAGAACATTATGTTCACAGTAGTGAGGCTAAAAGGTTTGCAGATTTTAAGCCTGTAGAATCAAATACTAGCAATTGAGAACGGCTCCACTAGCCATGTTGTTGTGCCTGTTGCATGACTGTAGAATATGTCCCAAGTTCCTTACCTTTCACTTATAGATATTATAGATTCAAATTCAATATGTGTTGTGTGCTGTTTATGTTCTTTGATATAGAATTCTTGAGTCATCTTAAGATTTGCCTTCTGTTTTGCTACAAATTACATGATATTGGTCATATTGCAGCTTATTAATGCAAATGTTTGTTCAGGTTCTCTTAAGAGGTTCAAAGAATGCCCGTGAAGCTGTGAAACACTTTGGCCCAGCTCCTGGTGTGCCACACAGCCATACTAAACCCTATGTGCGATCAAAGGGAAGGAAGTTTGAGAGAGCTAGAGGAAGGAGGAACAGCAGAGGATTTAGAGTTTGATTTGTTTTGAGTTCTATATTGTGAGACACTTGTGTTACTTTTTCCCAAATATTGTTATTTTCAAGATAGATTATTTGTAGTAGTGTTCTTAACACATGCATAATTAAATTGTAAAATATTTTATTATATTGAAGATTAATAAAAGAATTATTTTTATTAATGTAATTAGTGTCTTTTTTTAGATTGTGTTTAAATGTTCCAAATGTATTTATAAAGTTCTCATAAAATTAATTGATAATACAAATAGTTCCAATAAAAATCAATATTAAATTGTTACGGATTTGCTACGAATCTGTGATGGATATCTGAAATCTATGACGGAATCTGCAACGAATTTGCGACGAAATCTGCGACGACTGCCCTTTACCCGCGAAATTTTAAGCGCGAGATTTGCAATAGCCGAGTGGTTGCAAATCCGTCGCAATCTGCGACGGCCTATCACAAAATTGAAAATTGCGATGCCTTTTTTATTAACGGATCGTATCCGTCGCAGATCGATCGCAGCTCGGTCGCAAGCCTTGATTTGCGACTGATTTGCGACGGATCTGCGATGGATTTTGTCCGTTGCAAATAGCGTGTTTTTTTGTAGTGTTTTTCAAATTTAGATTTGTTTGAATAAATTACTTTTATCAAAAATTTTGTTGGTCTTTGTTCATTTTGGTGCTCAACCAATGAGGAATCTAGCTTTATAATTCATGAATTAATATATTTATGCTTCATGACTTGAATGACTTTACTAGGTGAGGGAATTGCTCTATAGCATTGAGTTATGTATGCTTACTTAGAGAGGGCTCCTGCATATTTACCTTTGTCTAGGTCCTAGTCAGTCTTAGAACATGCTTTGACAAACTTTCGAGGCGAAATTGAACTCTGCTTATTTAAGAGAGAAATGATCTAGGCATTGTTTGGATTAGCCAACAATTAGTATCCACCCTATTAAATATCAATCCCTGGTTGTCCCTTTGAGCCTTCATAAAATTTTAGCTTTCTTTTCATTGGCTTACAAACCTCAATAACCTACCCTGAGTTGTTGTGATACTTTTGACAAGTCTTATGATCACTAAGATGAAGAGGTAAGAAGATCAAATAAAGAAATGAATAGTCAAGACCATGAAGACAATTGAAGTTCTCAAGACCATAAGGGTAGTTGAAGTTCTCCAGACCATAAGGGTAGTTGATGTTTTCAAGACCATAAGGATAGTTGATGTTCTCAAAATCATAAGGGTAGTTGAAGTTCACTTACTATCTCCAATATATCAAGACAACATCAACATCAGAGTAACTAATGATTTATCCTTATTAAAGAAGATTTATGTTACTCTACTCATCCATTATTGGAAGCCTAAGTCAGTACAAACAAGACAACTCTCTTAGAGCTAGAACCAAACAAAAAAAAACAAAAAAAAAGAAGGAGAACAGAAGAGAAAAAAAAAGAAAAAGAAAAAGAAAAGAAAAAGAACAAAAGAAAAAAGAAAAAAGGACAAAAGGAAAAAAGGAAAAGAGAAAAGGAAAAAAAGATAAAACCTAAAAAGGCGATTCTGAAAGCCAACTGAGTACTCTTTTACCTAAAGCAACAAAAGGCTTCAATTTGGTTCATAAGGACATTTTGACTTGAATTGGTCCCAACCCAACCAAAGATTCAATCAAAATCAAAGAAAAAGGAGAAAGACCATTCAGTTCTTGAAAGTTCTGTACTTGACAGTCCTACAAGGAAGAAGGATAAAATTATAAAATGCTCAAAGAAAGGAAAGAGTAAGAAAAATAAAAAGAAAGAAAAGGGAGGAGAAGAAAAGAAACAAATTTGGGTAACAAACTTTTTGCAAGGGCAAAAACTGTCCTAATCAAGATCCAGATTAATGCCAACAAGATAGAAGGAATTTGGAGTCTAGCAAGATTGCCTCCAAGCTGCCTAAAATTCAAACAAGAAATTTATAGTGTGAGGGTTTGTCCATTGTGTCACATCAGCTCCAATCTCAAAATGGCCTTCATTTAAATCCGTGTCCCTTATAGACCCCATTTCAAGCCTATTAAAGACCTGTTGATCTCTCTTGGTAAGTAGAGTCTATTAGTGGAGATAGTTTGGATGAGCATGCATATGAGATAGACAATATTTAAACTTAAATGAGACCTTTGGCCAAGTAATATGTATGTGCCTATCTGAAGTGCAACAGTTCTTGCTTAAAAAGAAATAATTCTCGAGTTTAGTATGGTAACTAAGGTTGTCATGTTATAGATATGTTAATTTGGAAAAATCAAGTCCTGAGGTACATTGACATTAATTTGGCAAAGCCAACATTTGACTTCAAAATCAAAATTAAAAAAAAAGTGTTTATTCATACAAAGCCTTCAAGTTAAGGGAAGTATGTTGAACCTCCAAAGGACACATTGGGCAAAGGAAATGATTATTGGCAAGGTCATGAAGAAGCTATCAACTGACATGCTGAGACATAGTTTGAAATAGATGAATCCTTGACTCTGCTGCTTGGTGTCTCCACCACTCATGTTTTCAACATCTTGAAGATAAAAGCCACAAATGCAAAGCATTCAATCATTCCAATGCAAGACTTTAACAAGCATCAAAAAGGAACCAATGAGAACACTTCTGCTGATCACCTCGGTCTGTGAGTCGATGGAACGACTGTAAGTATTATTCATGCATATCATGCATACATGAGCATATCACATCGCACTTTCTTGTCTAGTATTGTCTATTCCTTGTCGAAATGAACAGCAAACACCCTGCGAAGTAAAGAATCAAAAGAAGATATTGAATCAAGGGGGCATGGAAAGCCTATTCAATTGTGGAAGCTCCAGTCATTTTGCAAAGAGAAGAAATACGTGCTTGTGAGAAGAACTAGACGGTAAAAACATCAATCAAAGCTTGCATGGAAAAAATCTTTGGTTTGAGCCTCCACAGGGGGGCAAAGTTTCTTCTTTTTCAATTTTTTGAGTTTATATACTGAATATTTTCAAACTCACTTGTATTTTGACAGGCTGGGGGCAAGGAGAAGATATGAGGGCCAACTAAAAATAGCTGAATTTTTGCAAATGGAAGAACAAAAGAATGGAACAACAAGTTAAGCCAGAATCCTCAACTAATAAAAGGTCAATCAAATCGAATTCAAATCTCGAGTCAAAGTATCCAAGCCCAATTTAGGATCGAGTATCCAAATCTAGTTAGGATCGAGTATCCAAATCCAGTTAGGATCCAGTATCCAAACCCAGCTAGGATCGAGTATCCCAATCCATTTTAGGATCAAGTATCCTAACCCAATTTAGGATTGAGTATCCCAATCCAATTTAGGATCGAATATCCAAATCCAATTAGGATCGAGTATCCAAATCCAGTTTAGGATCGAGTATCCGAATCCAGTTAGGATCGAGTATCCAAACCCACTTTAGGATCGAGTATCCAAATCCAGTTAGGATCGAGTATCAAAATCTAGTTAGGATTGAGTATCCCAATCCAGTTTAGGATCGAGTATCCGAATCCAGTTTAGGATCGAGTATCCAAATCCAATTACAATCGAGTATCCAAATCCAGTTAGGATCGAGTATCTAAATGCAGTTAGGATCGAGTATCCCAATCCAATTTAGAATCGAGTATCCAAATCCAGTTAGGATCTAGTATCCCAATCCAATTTAGGATCGAGTATCCAAATCCAGTTAGGATCGAGTATCCAAATCCAGTTAGGATCGAGTATCCAAATTCAGTTTAGGATCGAGTATCCGAATCCAGTTAGGATCGAGTATCCAAGACTAGTTTAGGATCGAGTATCCAAATCTCTCGGGTCCAGAACCCAAAACCTCAGCCATTTCAAAAATTAAGTCTTATTACTTTTTACTCTCTTTTACTAAAGTCTCAGATTGTTCAAGCAGGGGGCAAACTGCAGACCCTCAATTTTTTACCCAATCTGGTCCAATATATTTTAATTAGTCCAAAATAATTTTTGTTATCTTAATTAAATAATATTTGCTTTAGTATCTAATTTTTATTAATAAATAATAATAATAATAATAATAATAAATGAATAAAAATAAAAATCGGCGACGGAAAATTTCGTTGCCAAAGAGGGGGGCGGCGAAATGGCCTTGGGCCATTTCACTAGCAGGATTTTCCTGAGGGAGAAATGGCCCGCAGAAAATTTCGCCTGCCCTAGCTGCGGCAACTTTTTCTCCAGCGCAATTCTTCTGCAGCAGTTTTTTTCACCAGCGTAATTTTTTCGCAGCAGTTTTTTTTCGCCAGCGAAACTTTTCCGACGCAAATTTTTTCGAAACCAAATACAATTTGGTTTCGGTTTCCTTTTCTTAATTAATGTTAGATTCCATGAATAACTAAGATTAATCATAAAAATCTTCTATAAATAAGGACTAAAACAACACAGAAAAGGGAGGTGAAATTTGGGATCGAAATTCAGGAGAAAAAAAGGACAATCGAGTGAATTGAATAACTTTGAATCAATCGGACTTTTTGAGAGAAGCAAACAAGAAAATTTAATCCATCAAAGGCAACCATCTTTCCTTTGTTCTTATTCATCCAAGAAACAATTTTTGGTGGAACCAACAAATGAAGGTATGAATTTCTTTATTTATTTTTCTTTACAGTAGCTTCATCACTTAAGATTAAAAATTGTTTTTTCTGTTTATTCAAAATCTTAAAACCCTAATCTACTTTCTAGCTTTTCAAAACCTTAAATCGCTTCAAGATTTACCAAAACCCTAATTTGCTTTTCAGTTTTTCAAAACCCTAAATTGAATCTGTTTCTTTCTAAAAATCCTAAATTCAATCTGTTTCTTTCCAAAACCCTAAAAAATATCTTTTTTGTTTCTATAAACCTTAAATCATTTTATTTATTTTCATAAAACTTCATAAAATTATAAATTGTTTTTTCAAATTCTAAAATAAAATATATTCTCCGAAAACACTAAAAACCCTAATTCAACTTTAGAATCAAGACAGTAACCTCAAACCAATTATTCTAAACCCTAGTTTTCTTAAACCCTAATTCCCTGAAAACCTTAAACCCTAATTTTTCTATCTTAAAACCTTATAAATTTAAATATTAAAAATATGTTAAATACAAAATAATGATCCAGTAACTGTAAATCATAAATCTAAATGTTTTAAAGTGTCCAAACCCTAATTTCATGATTTCACTCTTCAAACACTAATTTGGTTAATTAAAGAATCTTATCAATCCTTTAAATCATAAAACTTTGCTCCATTTCAATTTTTTTAAAAAATTTACAGTAGCTCAAACCCATGAATTCCAAAACCCTAAACACATTAAATAAAGAATCTTAAATAGAAACAGTAGCCCTAATTTGAATCTTTACTAGCTTTTATATTTGATTATGAAGTCTATTTAATGCTTGAATTTATTTTCAATGCTTTGTTGGTTTATTTAATTTCAATGATTAAGTTATTTAATTTATCATGGATGAATGTTTATATTTTGATTGATGTTTAATGTCTTTGGTGAATGATTTATTTATGATGAATGGTTATTTACTTTATCGATTTATTTTGATTTTCAAATGTTGTAAGAGGTATGTTTCCACTTGGTGGGTACCTCATTAGTTAAATATCATGTAATTTAAATTGCTTTTCTATTTTAGAACCAATGTAAAGGAAATGTTTCCATCCACCTCCTCTGCCTTAAGTTTAGTTCTTCTTGTATTGGCAAGTATTTCAAACTTTTATGGTCAGTGAAAATATAGCACCTTTCACCATACAAGTAATGTTGCCAGATCATAAGAGTAAATACAATAGCAGCTAACTCCAAATCATATGTAGGGTAATTCAAATCATGAGATTTTAATTGCCTAGAAGCATAAGCAATTACCTTATCCTCTTGCGTCAATACACAATCGAGTCTTTGATTATAAGCATCATTATAAATCACATAGTCTATACCTAGAGTCACTTGTGTCAATACAGGCACTTCAGTCAACATAGCCTTCAATTATTCAAAACTAGCTTGACACTGGGTATTCCACTCAAATTTAGTTTCTTTTCTAAGGAGCTTAGTTAAAGGAAGTGCTATCTTTGAAAACCCTTGTACAAATCTTCTATAGTAACCAGCTAACCCAAGGAAACTCCAGACTTCTGTTATATTCTTTGGTGGATGCCAATTCAAAATAGTCTCAATTTTACTAGGATACACAAGAATACCATTAGCTGATATTACATGACCCAAAAATGCCACTTGCGTCAACCAAAAATCACATTTCGATAGTTTAGCATACAATTAATTCTCCCTTAGTGTTTGTAGTATAATCCTCAAAAGCTTATCATGCTCCTCTTTATTTATGGAATAAACCAATATGACATCAATGAAAACAACTACAAACTAGTCTAAATTGGGTTTAAAGACTCGATTCATCAAGTCCATAAAACCTGCTAGAGCATTAGCTAAACTGAAGGGCTTAACCAAAAATTCATAATGTCCATATCGAGTTCTAAAATTTGTCTTTGGAATATCTATTTCTTTAATTTTCATATGATAATAACCCAATTTAAGATCAATCTTAGAGAAAACACCCGCTCCCCTCAATTGATAAAACAAGTCATCAATCCTACACTACAAAAATATTCGGCATTTGCGACGGAAATCTGCGACGGACATGTTTTCGTCGCAAATTTGCTACGGATCTGCGACAGATTTGCGACGGAAGGACAAGTCAGAGGAATTTTGAGAAATTGGTCACAAATCCGTTGCAAATCCGTCGCAGATCTGCGACGAAAATCATTCCGTCGCAAATAATCGTCGCAAAAGTTGGCGCGGAAACTTGGCGCGAGAGAGAAAACACTAAAAAAAACCAATTTGCAACGGAGATCTGCTACCATCTATTGCCGTCGCAAATTTCACTATAAAAATATTCGGAATTTTGCGACGAAAATCTGCGACGGACATGTTTTCCGTCGCAAATTTGCTACGGATCTGCGACAGATTTGCGACGGAAGGACGAGTCAGAGGAATTTTGAGAAATTGATCGCAAATCCGTTGCAAATCCGTCACAGATCTGCAACGAAAATCAGTGCGTCGCAAATAATCGTCGCAAAAGTTGGCGGGATTACTCCCGCCGAGAATTTTTGCTGAAAATGTTACGTCGCAAATCCGTCGCAAATCCGTAGCAAATTTGCGACGGAAACATGTCCGTCGCAGATTTCCGTCGCAAATGCCGAATATTTTTGTAGTGGAAATTGCTGAATTTGATTTGCTTTACTGAGGAAATATCTTTTTGAATAACCTTTGTGTATTTTTGGCAAGGATTTAGATTAGGAGTCTGAGAACGGCCTACAGAAAGATATTCATGCCTGTCAATGCTAGTCCTGTGGGTCTTGAAGATCGTCTTGCTGAATTGGTATTACATCTCTTTCTTGTATGCACAGCCATTATATGTTTTACATCTCTGAATATTCACCAATAATACTAAATTAACTTTACAGGAGCAAGATACAGAATTAAGTAAGGTTCCTGTTGTATGCTCCATGGTGCAGTCTCTACGTGATTCTTTTACAGGAAATCGCCGTGGAACATGCAAGTTTAGACATTGAGTGGTTCTTAAAGACATTTTGTTGTGAGTTTCTGCTTCTCTTCCTTCTATTGAAAAGAAACTCCCACTCGGGAAATAATTATCATTTTGGTCCTGTAAATAGTCACAACTGATTCAAAGGACTCTTGGTATTCGAGTACCATAACTGTATAATTTTTTTTTATTTATTTGTTTATTTTTTTAATTCATAGCATAATTCAAGCTTCCGGAAATTTTTTGATGGTTTTTGAATTCTTCATTTGCAAATAAACTATTGTATTTTCAAGCTGCTCTAGACTAGATTTCATCAAGACTTAAGAGAAACTCAGAAAATACAAAAAAGAAACAGATTTATTCAACTCAGTTAAATTCTGTGAAATAGAGAAGCTACAGTTGAAGAATATTTGTGTGAAAAGAACAGAATATCTATGATATATTATTCAAAGAAAAGGTGTTTAGGTAAATTCCTTCATATCAAAAGTATTCTAAATTCATCATTAGTTGATAAGTTTTGTTTGTAACGATAATTTCTTTTTGACTTCCAAAGCATGCACCCCCTGAAGAAGGTTTGATTGAATCTCCTGATTTTTTTATGATCTCTCTCTTTTTAACCTCTCTGTTTTTCCTAATTTACATAATTGCATGGTCAAAACTCATTTAAAAGAAAAAAAATATATAAATAAATGTGTCAATATGCATTCATTAGTTATTATCACTTCTACCAAATCACCTCATCACCTACCATAGTTCTTGTAGCAGCCTACATTAGTTATTATCACTTATATTGCCACTCAATTTCCTCAAAAGGCCATTTCACTTTCAATCATTTTTGTTATGAAAATCAAAATAATACTATCCAAATGCAAAGACTCCATCTTCCACTATCATTTCCTTTATTGTTAATGCCTCACTGTCTCCTCATAATTTGCCCATTTTTAAAAAAGAAATTATAGATTTTTTTTATTTATATGATTGGATCTTTTAAAAAAATACATTTTCTTTGTTAAGAAGCAAGATGCTATATATATATATATATTGCATGAGATGATATGTCGAAATTCACAAACCGAAATATATTGTGGTCTTTTACCTACTAACACTAAATAAATAAGAACCTGTTATAAATAAATAAGAACCTGTTGTCCCATCCCCCATATAACCCCTTGAAATAAAATTAATTAATTAGTCAAATTAACAATAATAATTATCATTATCATTATTAGTATTAGCCTTGCCTTTGTGGCAAGATGAGTGAGTTGTTATTAAAATAAAGATGCAAAATGCAATTGCTTATTATGCGATTAATCTTACATGTTTGTGCTTCTCCATAAAAAAAAAGATCTTACCATTGCTTGGACACTTTTTCTTTCTCAAACACACACATGCATATAATTTTCTTGTTGAAATGAGCAGATCCTTTAGCAAATATAATTATTCTTTGATTTCCCTTGGTAACTTTTTGTCATGCCTTTCTAGTTTAGGATTTTGGAACAATCATCCATGAAAAAATTTTTTTTGATAGCCAGTGTACTTGCCATACTCTTTATGTGGCATTTGTTCAGTTGGATCTACTGGAGATCAAACTAAAAGATCTTGTTATTACTTATGGCTTGATAATTTACTGCATTATCTTCTTATGCAGGCTTACATTGAAAAAGAGGACAGTAAAAAGTTAAAACAGAAGCAACGTGAACGTATGCAGCCAAAGATGGGAAAAATGGATATCGACTATCAGGTTAATAATGATGATGCAAGTCATGATTCAATGGAAAATGATAATTGAAGATCTATATTGTTATTTTCAAAATAGATTATTTATAGTAGTGTTCTTAACACTTGTATAGTTAAATTGTAAAATATTTTATTCTATTGAAGATTAATAAAAGAATTATTTTTATCAATGTAATTAGTATTTTTTTAGATTGTGTTTAAATGTTCCAAATGTATTTATAAAGTTCTCATAAAATTAATTGATAATACAAATAGTTCCAATAAAAATCAATATTAAATTACTACGGATTTGTTACGAATCTGCGACGGATATTTGAAATCTATGACGGAATCTGCGACAGATACTGCGACGACAATCTGCGACAAAATCTGTGACGGCAATCTGCGACGGAATCTGTGACGAATTTGCGACGGAAATCTGTGACGGAATCTGCGACGGAAATCTGCGACGGCCTGTCACAAATTGAAAATTGCGACGCCTTTTTTTATTAACGGATCGTATCCATCGCAGATCGGTCGCAAGACTTGATTTGCGACGGATCTGCGACGGATCTGCGACGGATTCTGTCCGTCGCAGATAGCGTGTTTTTTTGTAGTGCTAGGTAACGGGTACTTATTCTTAATAGTCACTTTATTCAACAGTTGATAATCTATACATAATCTTAAGGTATCATCATTCTTTTTCACAAATAAAATTGGTGCACCTCAGGGTGATATACTAGGTTTAATAAAGCCCTTATCAAGTAATTCCTGAAGTTGCACTTTTAATTCTTTTAATTCTAGAGGTGCCATTCTATAAGGTGGAATAGAAATTGGTGTCGTAAGTGAAATTACATCAATTACAAATTCTACCTCTCTCTCTCGTGGTATTCTAGGTAATTCTTTTGAAAAAATATTTGGAAACTCACCCACTGTAGGTATGTCTCCCAAAGTCTTACTTGAATGTCGTGTATCATTAACATAAGCAAGGTAAGCTTCACACCTCTTCCTAATCAACCTTCTAGCTTTAGCTACAAAAATTAAACTAGAAGGATAAAAATATTTTTCTCTTTGAACTACAATTTCACCATAATCCGGAATCTTAAAAGACACAACTTTACTACCGCAGTCCATAACTGCTTGATGTTGGGATAACCATAAAATTACATCAAAGTCATGGAATGGAAGTTCAATCAAATCAGTAGGAATTTCTATCTCATGAACTCTAAGTGGACAATTTTGATATACTTTGTTTACCTTCACATTATGGCCTAAGGGATTAGTAACTTCTATCTCATAATCAAGTTTATCAACACACATTCCCTTCCTTGAAGCTATAGTTGTACAAATATAAGAATGTGTAGAATCGGGATCTAATAATGCATACACATCAAGACCAAGTAAAGAAAATTTACCAATTATAACATTAGGAGCATCCTGGTTCTCCACAGCTTTCATGACATAAGCCCTTACCGGAACACTACCTCGAGTATGAGATCTATCCACTGTTTTAGATCCTCTCTGCTGACTAACATTGGGTCGACCACCTCTGCCTGTCCTACAGCCTGACTGAGACCTCTATACTGGACTTGTCCTTCAACAACTTCTAGTTCTTTTATTATTGGATAATCTCTAATTTTATGCTTCAAAGAACAATATTCCAATCAAGCTCCTTTTTAATACTAACAATCTTCACTTGCATGACCCTTACTACAATGTTGACAAGGTGTAGTAATAGCCCTTGAAGATGAGCCTGTAGCAACTTCAAACCTACCACCTTTAGACCTTTGAAAAATAGCTCCACTTCCTCTACCAAACCCTTGAGTTTGGGCTTGAATATTTCTCTGTCTTTCTAGCCTTCTTATTGTTGTTCAATAGAAAATCCCTTCTTTGATTGTTGTTTTCTTCCCTGCTCTTGTTTAATTTGATTTTCTATGGCAACTGTTTCATTAACAAAAGTGGAAAACTCTTTAATCCTCGTTGTTACTAAATACATCCAGATCTGACTGTTTAAACTCTGTTCAAACCGTTTGCACTTCTCTTCCTCAGATGCAACCAACTCTGGAAAATATTTGCTGAGGCAAACAAACTTTCTCTTATATTCAGACACAAATGACTGCCTTTGCTTAAGATACAAAAACTCCAGACTCTTCTCCTCTAAATAAACCTCACTAATATATTTCTTTTTAAATTCTTCTTGGAAAAATACCCAAGTGAGTCTACCTACGGGTACACCTTTTTGCTTTGTATCCTACCAAGCATAAGCTTGTTCCTAAAACAAGGAAACTACACACTCCAATCTTTCCTCATGAGTACAATGCAAAATATTAAAAACTCTCACTCCTCTCCATGCAATACTCCGCTACTGAAGACTCATCAATATCATGAGCTTTAAAATTTTCTGCTCCCAATTTCCTAATTCTCTCCAATGGAGATCTTTGAAGCATTGGCGGTGGAGGTTGTGAAAGAGGTGCAACTCCTAAAATTTGCCTGAGAACTTCCCCCATATTTCTCACAAATTAGGGATCTAAGGAAATTTATTCTTTAGAAGGTTCCGATGGCTATTGATTCCCCACACTAGCTTGACTGTATGAGGACACACCTTGTCCTCTGCACCTCGATGGGATTCAGAGGCCATCTTATACCTTTAAACATTAAAAATCAACTGCATCAAAATTCATTCAATTATATAGTTCACATTGCAATGACAGTTGTATTTTCTTTTCTTTTAACCTACAAACTTAGGACTGCCTAAACCATGCTCTGATACCACTAAATGTAACACCTCCTACATAGTCTATACATATAACTGCATAGGTGATGTCACTTAAATACTCACACTTGTCTATATATGTATTATAAAAATAAAACCAAAATACTTCTATGTATTAATGCAATTATTAAACTTTCAAAAGAACTACTATTTTCATGCCATATTACAAACATATATCTGTTAATATACAAAAAAACTCCTACTGTTAACTTACATTATTATAATTCTCAAACTACTCTCAAACTTATATAACTGTTATACAAAATTATAAAGTATTGTCATGTGAACTATACAGAATATAATATTTACAATATTGTTCTTTGAACCTTTGTAATGCAGTTGACTAAGAACGTGTATCTCTCACTCCGTAGTCTCAACTCATCTTATTTGATTTGCGCGTCAAAAAATAATTTTAACATGCTAAGCAAAGCCTAGTGGTGCTTATGTATTTACAATAAAATTTAAAGGAAAGAGAACTATACGTAAAATGATTTAGAAACAATGAAAATTATTACTTTTAGAACATTAAATAAAGAAATTAACAAATTCATTGAAACTTGAAATACTAAACACAATTAAATTCAGAATCGGTTAATATAATAATAACCATATAACACACTATTTTTAATGTAGATAACTTCTTTAATTATGCCCATACACACTGAACTCAAATCCTAGATTTGGATAACGGGTCACTATTTGCAATTTAATGCTCACTGTATAAAATTTGGCCAATGGCCCACTATGGCACGAATGCCCACTGAATATGGTGACACAAAGTTTCCATTGATGGCACAGAGTGCCCACTATCACTTTGGGTATCCTTCCTTTGGCTAGCCATTCAATCCTAAGCTAGATCTAAAATTAGTATGATTTGGGCAATTCATTAGTTTTTAATTAACATTAAATTTTGTATAGCACTTCAATGGAATAATTCTTTGACCGACACTTGGTATTACACATATTTATCATATATTCAAAATAAATTTATTACACTATTTGTTAGGGTTGATTTCAAAAATACTTTACACTTTGAGGCCTTATAATCTTTTAGGTTGGAATTACAGATGAAAGACAAAGAAAAAAAGTTATTTTGGGAAATTTCTTCAAGTGACATGCCCAATGACATGGGTGTGTCAATGACCATGTCATTTGCCCATTCTTATAGAAGCTTTGACACACCCAATAACATGGGCGTGTCACTGGCCGTGTCATTTAACTTGCATTACAGTGGCTATGACAACCCAGAGACTGGCCGTGTCATTTATCTTTCATCACAATAGCTATGACATGCCCAATGACACGGGCTTATTACTGGTCATGTTATCAATGTTGAAACACAATATCATTGACATGGCCAATGACATGGCTGTGTCAGGCAAAATTTTGTGTTTCGTACATTCAACCACTTAAACACAATATATCCAAATTTATGATAAAAATAAGTTAAAAACTAGTTTCTTTGACATTGAAAGAGTCTATATCAAATACTTTTCAATAATAACTCATTAAAGAGAACCCAATCAACCAATTCGAACAATAAAATTCATAGAAATTTAAATAGTTGCAAATTAAAATACATAAGCACATACCTCTTTCAAAATTCCTTTTCTTCTTTAATCACTTATTGATAATCTCAAATTTTCTCGATAATTCTCTTAAAAATCTATAAACTAGATGTGATTTCCTCTTAAATTTTAGCTAAATTTTTGAAAAGAAGGAAGAAAGGAGTTTTGGTGGTGAAAGTGATGATAGGTGTGGAAAGAAGAAGAGAGAAGAAGAAAGAAACTTCTAATTATACACACACCTGGCGACATATATATATAGTTTAATCTAGTGTGGCCAATCTCATTTTAACTACGGTGTACCCTCACTATTTACCTTTGATTCTAATTCAATTTTAGTCCCGTAAAAATATAAAAATAATTTCTTCAATAAATTTTAAGATTCACTATTTACATCACTTATCCATGCCACTTTTATCACTATTTACTATCAATTATCAATATTAAATTAAAAGTTTATTATTTCAAATTTTAAACATTGCAATTCTCCTCCACTAAAAAAATTTCATCCTCAAAATTTATCTGTTATAGACACTTGAAATAATTGAGGGTATTACTGTCTCATTGTCTCTTCTCTTTTCCAAGTGACTTCCTCTATCGAATGATTTATCCATAACACTTTTACTAAAGGAATGCGATTATTACGCAACTCCTTTATTTCACAAGCTAAGATAGCCATTGGTTCTTCTTCATAATTCAAATTTTGCTGAATTTCAATGGACTCTATTTGAACCACATGTGAAGGATCTGATCTATATCGTCTAAGCATCGACATATGGAATACATTATAAATCTTAGCCAGTTTTGGAGGCAAAGCTAGTCGATAAGCTATTAGACCTATACGTTCAAGTATTTCATATAGTCCAATAAACCTAGGACTTAGTTTACCTTTCTTTCCAAAGCAAAGAACCTTCTTCCATGGTGATACTTTCAAAAGTACCTTATCTCCCACACTATATTCAATATCATGCCGTTTCAAATCTGCATAAGATTTTTGTCTATCCATTGTAATTTGTAATCGATCCTTTATAAGCTTCACTTTTTCTTCAGTTTATCTTATGAGATTAGGTCCCACAAGTTTTCTCTCATTCAATTCCACCCAACACAATGGAGTTCTACACTTCCTTCCATAGAGTGCTTCGTATGGTGTGCTATCCCAATACTCGTTTGATAACTATTGTTATAGGCAAATTCTACTAAAGGCAAATATCTATCCCAACTACCTTCAAAATCGATTATACAACTTCTAAGCATATCTTCAAGTACTTGTATCACCCTTTTCGATTGACCATCAATTTATTGATGAAAAGCAGTACTAAAATGGAGTCGAGTACCTAATGCTTTCTGAAAACTTGTTGATAATCTCAATTTTTCTAGATAATTCTCTTAAAAATCTATAACTAGATGTGATTTCCTCTTAAAGTTTGGCTAAATTTTTCAAAAGAAGGAAAAAAGGAGGAGTTTTGTGGTGAAGATGATGGTAAGCGTGGAAAGAAGAAGAGAGAAGAAGAAAGAAACTTCTACATACACACACACACACACCTGTCCACACACACACACATATATAGTTTAATCTAGTGTGGTCAATCTCATTGTAACTACAATGCACCCTCACTCTTTACCTTTGATTCTAATTCAATTTTAGTCTCATAAAATTGTAAAAATAAAATTTCGGTAAATTTTAAGATTCACTATTTACATCACTTATCCATGCCACTTTTATCACTATTTACTATCAATTATCAATATTAAATTAAAAGTTTAGTATTTAAAATTTTAAACATTACATAATACTAGAAAAAATCCTGTGCGATGCTATAGAAATTCATTTTTTTTAATGTTATGATAATTTTAGATAAATAATTATTCGCACACAACTATAAATAAAGAAAATAGAATTAATAAATATATCGATAAATCTAAGTAAATAATTTGTAAATATCAAATTACAAAATATAGAGAGATTTGCAACTCTATGATGTTATCATAATAGTTCATATAAATAACAAAAATTATATGTTAATGTAACACCTGTATTTTTAGTAAATATAATTAAATAATAATATGGAATGATTAATTAATGGGTTGGAAGGAGAATATGACTAATATATATTTAGTGTACATGTAAGATATACACAAGATATATAAAAAGTATAAATTTCATTAAAAAAATCAAAAAGTAAAAGTCAAAAGTTAAAAAATAAAAAGTTAAAAAATTAAAATTAAAATATTTTTGAGTGGAAGATGATAAATATTAATTATTAATTAATTATATATATATATATATGTGGTTATGAAGAAAGAAGAGATAAAATCAAAATTTCATTTTCTTCTTCTTCTTCTTCTTCTTCTTCCACCTCTTGGCTGATTTTCCATAGCTATAGAAGGGGAGCATTTCATCATCTTCCACCCTAAATTTTACAGGAATTTCAAAGAATTTAAAGTAATTTGGAAGTTTTATCAAGACTACATAAGATATCTTTCCAATTTAAGGTTTTTTCTTTAAATTCATGCTTATGTGAATTTTAAGTTTTGATGGAGGGATTTATAATTATTTTAATTAGTTATTTTGAAGCTATTTTGATGTGGATGATATGATTTAAGGTTGGTTGATTGAACTAATTGAGTTTTGTTGAAATATTTTTTGAAATATTATATACATTATATTTTTTGAAATATTATTTTCAATTGAATATCACAAACCAATTTAAACAAAAAAAAACATTCAAACAATTCATTCAAGTAAAAAATAATCTTAAACTAATCATGAAACGTATTCACACAAATGTATTTAAAATAAAAAACAAAAATATAATAAAAATATTTTATATTCACATCTAATTTAATCACTTTTTAGTTTGATAATTAAGATGATTAGAGAAACTTTAATAAATATTTTAATTTTTGATAAGATGGCCATCGAAGCAAATCTTTTAGAAGTAATTAATAATTTTAAACTAATTGATTAATGTTCAATCTAAGAGTTTCTTTCAAAATGGAAAGTGATGTAGTTTTTGAAAAAAAGTAGTTTTTTGTAAGTTGTTTTTAATTTTTAAGTTTATTTAAAATTAAAAATATTAATGATAAAAATATTTATTATTAGTAAGGGATTATTTATTTCAAAAATAAATTTATACATCGAATAAAAGTAAAATATGAAAGATTTAATTACATAGTTTATTACAATACAATGGCTTTAATATGTATCTATACCATTTTTCTTCACATTTACATGTATATAAAAATATAAAAATAGATTCTAAAATGGATTTCTTTAAAAATACCCTAAAATAAAAATATTTTATAAAAATACCTTTTTTATTTTTTGAATATTTATTTTTTAAATGAAAAACCATTTCTTTGGCTTTATTGGCTTGCTTTTTCTTTTTATTCTCCATGATTTCTGTAAAGGAATTTACGAGTCAAGAAATTAGGTATACTGTTATTTTCTCCTTTAATATATTATATATCAAAATAAAAAAATACTTAAAATAGTTTGTCATATTGTAAAAATTTATTTTGAGTTAAGATTTTTAACATCTTTTTGTAAAACTTCTTTAGCATATTTACAATCAATACCAAGTAAATTTTTTTTTAATAAATCAGATTGAAATTTAGAAATATAAATTACAATGCTTAAAAATTCTTTTTTAATGGTAGAATAATTTACTTAGATTAGATCACGATGTCCTGAGGTAAATTGAACTATTGTTTATCTACCTTCTTTAATTTGCTTTAATATCCCACCATATTATATATCCCAAGCATTAGTTTCTAAAATCTTAGGGGATTTTCATTTAAAAATAACCTACTTTTAAAATATATATTTAATATATCAAAAATATGTCTCATTTTTATATTTTTACATTTAGTATATTGAAAATATATAAAAATTATAACATATTTTAAAACATAAAAAATGACATATAATATACTTTTTTTCATTTTAAAATACATATAAACAATATGTTAAATTGCCATATAAGTTTAATAGTTGATTATCTATTTTTTAAATATTATGTAAAAGTTAAGAATTGAAAATCCATATCTTTAATTTTTTTTGAAAGATTTTTAATGAACTAAATTATATATAAAATTTCTGTATTTACCAATTTCAAACTAATATGTATAGTATAATTGGGATAGCAATTAAAGTGGCATAGATTAAAAATAAAATAATTAAAATATTTATTTCTTGATAGAAGACTAAATTTATAAGAGTTTCATGAGGAATAAAAATAAATAATTTTAATGTATATTTCCAAAAAGATTAATTTTAATAATATTTTATATTACTTATAATAATATGCGAAAATTTATTTTTTATTTATTTATTCTTGATTTTTTAAATTCAATTTTATGATAAAATACTTCAAATTGTAAGTAGGGCTGATAAAAAAACTAATTAAATAAAAAATTAAATTGAAATTGATCAAACTAAACCAAAAATTATAATTAACTAAATCTAAAATTTAGATTTTTAATTTTTAACATTTTTAGTTTTCAATTTCAATTTTTGTTGATAAAAACAATTTCATTCATTTAATCAAATTGAACTATTTTTATATGATATGAAAATATGTATTTTGCAAATTATATAGAATTATTATAAATTATATATATATTAAATTATTTTAATATGATTATATTTAGATTTAAAATATGTATTTTATATTTTAATTGTGTCAATGGTAAAATTTATTATTGTAATGAGTCATATTTAAAATTTTTTGTTATATATATATATATGAAATTTATTTAACTTTCATATATTTTTTTTATTTACATAATGAAATAGTAAAAAATTGAGAATTTTAGTTAACTATTTATTTTATACTATTAACAGATAATTAGTTAACTTTTTATTTATAATTTAATTTCGAATTGAAATTTTTTAATGAAAACTAATAATTCAAATTTTTTAACCTAATCAAATTATAAGAGGCAATAATAAGGTGAAACAATGGATGAAACAAAAATGGATCCAAATTTTTTGCATCCTGAGTTACATTTATAATATTTTAATTATTTATAACTCAACCATTATATATATATATATTAAAATTAATCACATTAACATAATTAATAGTATACGGTGATGATGAAAACTTTCTTATAGCATTATCACCACCACCATCATCATCTTAGGAGTGTCAGAGGTAAGCCTAACAAGCCCTAGATCTTAGGCAACTCACCTTGGGGCAATAAAAAATTGTTATAATGTGTGTGTGTGTGTGTATATATATATATATATATATTTGGCTACGTATTTATTATTTGTTGATTTTCTATATGGGAAGTGCTAAATGTGCAAAAAATATTTTATAGAAAATGGGCAGAAAAAGCAAATTACATGAAGGCCCTTAATATTGATTTTCCCTCCTAAACCACCGTCATTAATCCTTAATCAATTCCAATGCATTTGGGCAGTGGACTCTTCCAATTTTCAATGTATTTTTTACCCGTTAAATTATCTTCAACATGTTGTTAATAACTGAGGAGAAAACAAAATATGGATATACAAATTTAAAATATATTTTACTTTAGAGATTGCATCACGTAAAGAAGATATGAGCATGAATTCTGGTCTAAAACAAATATTAAATGATGTGTTGGGACTTTCAAAGGAAGATAGTTTGTTTAGCAAAGATAGAAAAATGATAGTTATTCAGATGGTGATTACTATTCGAATCTAGATGCTGAGGGGGGCTGGTGAGATGCATGAAAATAATTTGTCTGATGAAGAACTTGGAATGGAAGATTTCAATGAAGAGACCTCAGAATTAGGACCTCATTCTGGAATATTATTTTCTTCTCTTAAATTTCTATTAAAGTTTTACAGAGAACATGCAAAAAGGAAAGAATTTTATTTGCAGAAAAGATCTTTAAAAAACATAGGTGATCGTAAGTATGTGATGTATAGTTGTGACAAGTTTAGAAAACCAAGTTGTAAGAAGTTTAGCAAGAGGACTAATTGTTGAACTAGGTTGAATGCTATATTTGAAGAAGATGGATTTGGCGTGCTACTAAGAGAAATCTAGAAGCTAATGATAGGGCATGTTTAAGAGTAAGCAAGAATGTTAGACTAATAAAGGTTCAACGTGGGTGTCCTGAATATATTGGATGTACTATAAGGGATTGTAGAAACTTCATTAATAAATGTAACAGGCTTGCATTCGAAGACGGTGATGCAGAAGCAATGAGAATTTTTTTTTTGTGATATCCAAATAAAACATAGGGATTTTTTCCATTTGATAGATGTTGACAATGTTGGTAGGTGCAAAATGTGTTATGGATTCATCCATAAAGAAAAGCTGCACATGAGGAATTTAGTGACATTATATGTTTTGATAGTACATACCTTGTGAACAGGTATAGGATGCCTTTCGCATCTTTTGTGGGTGCACCATTACCAATCTACACTTTTGGGATGTGCTTTAGCTTCAAATGAAGATGTCAATACTTTTAAGTGATTATTCTCTACTTAGATTTATGCTATGGGTGATATTCATCCAAATTCCATTCTATCTTATCAATGTGAAAGCATTAAGGTAGCAATAAGTGTAGTTATGCCAACAACTATTCACAAGTTCTGTATTTGTCACATATTTATGAAACTGCATGTTAAGCTCAAGGGTGTTGAGGGTTATTCAAGTGCGAAAAAGAAGTTTAAAGCTACAATCCTTGACAACCTAACAATAGAAGATTTTGACAGAAGGTAGAATACTTTTGTATCTAAACACAAATTGGAAAATAATGAATAGATCCATAAGTTATTTTTTGAAAGGCAAAGTTGGGTTCATATATTCCTAGATTACTTCTTTTGGGCAGGAATGTTATCAACACAAAGAAGTGAGGGAATGCATGCTTTTTTTTAATGGATATGTTAACGGTAGAAGTGCATTGAAGCAATTTGTTGAGCAATATGAGTTAGCTATGAGGGCAAGGTACAAGAAAGAATTGACAGCTGAATATAAGTCCAAAGACTATGAAGTAAAATGTGTTTCTTGATTCTTGTGGGAAAAATAGATGCAAGTCTGTAATATCCCAAGGTACACCCTAAAAGTTTTGGAATAATTATTGTGGTATTTGGATTTAAGGAGTATGTTTAATGGAAGGAGAAAAGAAATGAAGGTATATATAACATATATAAGTTAAACTAATGAAAGTCAAAAGAAGATAAATGAATTAATTCAATACCCGATTTTGGTGTACATTGGAATGGTAGTTGTGAGAAGATATGTTGGTAAAATATGTAAGGAAAATATTATAAGAAATAGGTGTATATGAGGGATGATATATATTTATGTGGTATTTGAAAAATATGGAAAATATAAAGGAAATATAAAAGAGATATACATATACCAACATATATATTACATATACATAATGTATAAAGTGGTGTAGGAAAAGTAAGTTTATATAATTAATTAATTAATTAATAATAATAATAATAATAATAAAAGAAAAAGAAGATATTTATTTTGGTTATGTATGAAATTACTAAAAAGGGCAAGTAAGTGAAAGGGAGTTTAATTGTATAAAAGAGGGTATTTTGGTAATTTTCTTTTTAAATTGCTTGGTGGAGGTTTAAAGAGAGGGGAAATTTGACTTTGTTTCTTTTGTCTCTTTCATTTTTCTTCTTTTCTTTTGGGGTAGCCGGGTATCACTTAGTCAAGAGAGCAAGAAGTTGTTTTGAGTTCCAAGTTTCAAATTGAAGGAAGATTTCAAGGAAACAAGTTAGAAATTCAAGAAGTTTATCATTTTTGGTAAGTTTTCTCTTGATTTATCTTGTTCTATTTGGAATTTTGTTTGAGTTTGATGGAGTGTGTTTTTGTATAGTGTGTGTAAAAGTGTTGAAATGGAATTAAAGATAAGAAGTTAGGTTGGTGTTGGTGATGGAAGAGTAAGAGTTGTGTTTAGTGAAATTTTTTCTGTTTTACAATTAGTAAAGGTTGTGACTTGTATGATTTTTAATTAATTATAGAAAAATGTTCTTGAAGTGAATTTTTGATATGTTGTGCCTCTATGAGTCTAGAATGACCGAAAAATATGTTGATTCGATTTTGAAATGGTTATGATTTTGGAAAGATTATTTTTATTAGACCTGTTCCAGCAGGTACCTTAACTGAGACAGCTATCTTTCGGGATTTTTAATAAAATGTAGAAAAATCATATCCAAATGAATTTGGATATGTTGTTGCTTAATGAGTCTAGTATTTGATAAAAATAATTTGGAACCACGTTGATTGAATTTGATTTATGGAATTCACAAAGTTCAGAACTGCTGCCAGGATGCAGGGCAATTGGGGCAGTCTGGTTAGGTGAACTATTTGACCAAGATTTTGTGTTCAGTTTGATATGAAATTTGAAAGGAATGATTTTAAGATGTAAAACTAAATTCTGTAAAAATTTTAGAATTTTTAGTCAAGTATATTATTTTATACAATTTTTCAAAATAAGGATAAAATGGAGTCTAAAACCAGAATGTACTATTCATATGGTCATTTTGCTAATATTCCTTTTGAATTAGGTTGTGAAAAGGTTGAATTGCCCTAACCTAAGTGTTGAGGATTCTTTGAAGAGTAAGTGTATAGATTGGTGTGAGTTGGTTTTAAGGTAAGTACAAACTACATTATTGCATACATTCATATGATATTGAGATTTGACACACATTTGATTGTAAATGTGATAAGGAATCTAATGCATTGTTGATGTATATTAATAATATCATATTTGGTTATAATGTGAATGTTGTGATGAGCATGTAAAATATGTGTTAATGCCATTGATTATATCCATTTGAATAATGAATTGATTAATGTGATTTGAAATATAACGAAATGTGAAATGTGCAAGATGTGATGATGAAATGTAATGTGAAAGATATGATGTTATGAAGAGTTGCTTCATTGTGATTTGAGATCATATGAGATATGAGGCCATGATTGTTGGCTATGATGATGCACATGAGATGATTGAGACATGGTTGCTTAATTTGCTTATGAAATATAAAATGAATTGAGAAAGAGATTATGAAGAGATGAATGAAATAATTGTGTGCTTGATATGTTATTCAATTTTCAGAGTTCTGGGTTTGGCGGCATGCCTATGAAATATGAATGTGAAATATATGAAAAATAGTAACAGTCTTGCCGGGTTGAGGATCTCCTCGAGATTAGTCGGGTTGAGGTCCAAGAGACTGGGTCTGTTACACTTGTTTTGGTAACAGTCTTGCCGGGTTGAGGATCTCCTTGAGTCTAGCCAAGTAGAGGTCCAAGAGACTGGGTCTGTTACCCTATCCATGGATAGATATATATATATGTGTATATCGCCTACGGGCTTGATGATTATGATTATGGACCAAAGCAGTAACTCTGAACTTTGAATAACATATTAGTGTCTTTTGGGCCCATGCTTGTCTTTGTTTAAATGTGATTCATGAAATGAGAAATGAATGAATAATGAGACCAATGATTATTTTTGTTTAAATGTGAATTATGGAATAAGATGTAATGATATGAGATATATGATGATAATTATGAAATGAGATGATTAGAATGTATAAGTAAATTATTGAAGGTGAATGTAGATTGAAAAACTATGTTGAATGATGAAATCTGAAGGTACTACATGAAAATACAATATGATGTATAATATGGATTTGTGGGTTGTATTAATGAAATACGTTCATATGTATATAATTATGAGATTAGTAGAAATATAAATAAGGTGTAATTGAAATGTGAAAATATGATAAAAAAATAATAATATATGAAGTTAATATAAGTATGATTGTCTGTTATGTATTTTTAAAATATTTATTTGTACTACTAAGCTTTCGGGCTTAGCGCGGTTGTATATATCGCGCAGGTGAGTAGGTGGTTGATCTGGAAGTCAAACTGTTATGCCACGAGTAGGGTAAGAGTATTTCGAGACCAACTAGAAGGTGATGCATACATGTATAATTTCATTATGTTGTATTTCTGACAAGAATGTATTCATATGTATAAATGAAATTTTTGTAAAGACAAGATTATCATATATATATATATAAGATTATTGAAAGTATGTGATAATAATAAACCTGTACTTATTTTGTACTAGAAGTGTAAATCCTTTTTGCAGGTTGTAGTTGAGGTTATAAGGGGGATTTATTGGGAGTGTACTGAAAATGATTTTGTTGCATTGGTTTGTGTAAAATGTTTTTTTTTAATCAGAAAAAAAACCAGTTTTGTCGACACTTGGGACTCAATTTTTAGGCGAAACTATGGCAAAATTTCTGTAAAACCGGAACTAAAATTTGAATTAAGTAAAATTGGTAGCAGCATTAGGATAGTGTGGCGCCTCTACTCGGCTTACACATGTAGGCTGGGAAGGGGTGTTACAATTTTTGGTATCAGAGCTTAGGTTTGAGATTCTTGGCCTAAATAAAATTAAAAAGAGAAAGTTTTGAAAAGCTTAAAGAGAATTAAAAAGAAAAGTTTTGAAATGAAATTTGTAATACATGCATATGCATTAACACCTAGGTTGGTCTCGGATGTGGCATTATGTGAATTGTAATGTATTTGAATTAGATGAGATGGATGATAGTGTGTGGATGAAGTTCTACATGAAAAAAAATGATATGGAAATATTCATATGAGTTTAATTGATAAATTAAAGAATGGAAATTTATCCAAGTAAAGTAAATTGTTAAATTTTTGATTTTTGAAATGTGTTTTAAATATAAAGAAATGAATAAGAGAATAAAGTTGAAAATGAGCTAAAAACAAAATCAAGATTTAAGTAGGTACTCTTTCCTCTGTAATTTGAATCTCTTTCTAATAAAGCTTATGATTGGATTATTAGAGAAAAAAAATATTATTCGGATGTTAAAATGAATAAATATGTTATTAACTTGAAGGAAATATGGTGGAACATTGAGTGAGTTGATTGGTATAGACAAAATGTGATCATTTAAGGTTTGGGTGTATAAAGTTAAAGTTTTGTTTAAAAGAAAAAGAGATGATGTTGGTTAAGTAAAAAGATATACTGGTATTGTTTGTATTGTTATTTTAATGCAACATTGTGATTTCAATGTTAGAAATATGATATGTTTGAATATTGTGAAAACTATATGTTTGGATGTTGCTTTGTGGTATATATATAAGATGTTTTTAAAGTTGATATTAAGAAAAGATGAGAATTGTAAGTTGAAGTTTAGGTGAAATAGTGATTTGAGAATTTAGAATTTTAATGGAATGTTGAAAAAGATTATTTAGATATTAAACATATGAGCTATTTGCAATGAATATTCTTGCATATGAGAATACTACGAATTGGGTAATGAGATTGATAGTATGAGAATTTGTTTTGAAATAAAAGAAAGTGATTGAGCGAGTGAAAATGAGTTACTTTAAGTCATTTGACTGGAAAGGGTGAAAATGGATATGAAGGTACATTAAATGCTTTAAATATATATATATATATAATGAGATAGATGTCACATTAGAAATGTGACTTGAATATATATTTGAAGTGTTATTATGGTTAGAATGTATATATTTGTTGTGTTGATGAATAATTTAAATCATGTCAAAAGAATGAGTATGATAATATTCAAAGAAAAATGATAAACATTAAATTTGTACAGATTGTATGCAAAAGAGAAATTAAATAAAATTACATGCTTAAGTGTATACATGTATAGGATATGTGAGATGAGTTTTTCGATATGAATGTAATTGTATTATGTAAGAAATGTGGGAAGTGAGTCACATTATGGATGTGACCTATGAATATGTAGGTGGTATAATTACTGGTATAATGATATTAAGAATGATATTGCATGTATTAATGGACCTAAGAGAGATTAGGTCTTGAACTGTGCAAAGCTAGATGGATTATGTAACGAAATTAAGAGTGAGAATGGACGAGTAATATTGGATGGTGAAATTGTTATGGTAAACACTGAACCTGATGATCATATAATATTTTGAGTATCAAAGTATCCACATGTGGGAAGGTTTTATGTATATGTGTATAATAAGAGATTGTAAATGGATTAGAAGTAGATTCGAAATGGAATAACAAAAGGGAAATTGTGTAAGAATTGCATATGATTGAATATGTATACATAAGAGATGATAATAATAATAATATTGTTGAGCAGGAGTTAGGCTAATGATGAACATAATCGAGTGCAAATTGTTTTGAGATAGAGTTGAAATGTGTTAACTCTTGGTGTAGCAAAAGTTTAGGGAATGAATATGTAATTCTTGTGATATAATTTAGCATTGTAATTAAAAAGGTTGGAAGTTGAATAATAAAGGAAAAATATGGATTTATAAGCTTCAGGCATGACCATTAATCTCTTATGATTTGTTTAGTATATTTTGGTCGATTAATTTTGTTATCCACAGATTTGGAACTGAGATAACATGACTGTAGTGCAGTTTTGGTGAGATTGATAATTATGTTTCTAGAAACATGGTCAAGAATTATGACTGGTAAAGTTATACTTTATCATTTTATGTTAGAAATTTGGTTATAATTATGAAAAGTAAGGAAACAAAAGAGAAATGTAAAATGTTTTGAGTTATGGCTAATGTGATAAAAAGCTGATTATGTAAAGATCGTAATGGTATGAAATGTGAGGAGATATTAAAAAGGGGAAATTACAAAATGTGACTGAAAGTTATACTAAATATGTTTATGGTATAAAGTGAATAAATGAATGGACTTAAGATTTATGTGAGTGAACTATGGATAGAAAGTATGGTATGAGATTATCATGAGAATTGGTAGAAATTATACTAAGATAGTAGGAAATAAACTATGTGTATATTGAAAGATAATTTAAAGTGATTTGTAATCATGATAATTTTACTGAATATGGATCTGAAGAAATCAGGATTTGAATATAAGTTTGCTTTAATTGAATTAGGTTATATATATATATATTGTGAATTTCATGATAGTTTAAATAAATTAATTGTTGATTTGATTTAAACAAGATTGAAACGTGGGTATATTGTGACAGATAGATCAATTGATCTAGATTCTATGAAGACTATGAATCATTATTGAAATTTAATGTGTACAGTTGTACTAGGAGCATAAGATTTAAATGATAATGTATGTGATGTAATATTCTGACAAATGTATGGACGTGAATGTATTGAGTTAAATCAGTTGTAAATGAAGATAAAAGGGAAAAAAATTAATTACCTGTAAAGTAAGTTGAAAGGCATTGTACTAATATTTATGTTAAGTGATAAGCATGCTAAAAAAAAAAAATTTAAGTGTAGGAAAAATAAGGATATTGTTATCAATTAAGGTGTGATAAATGTCTATTCTGGAAGTGATTTTAATGATGGGATAATCAATGATTTTTTTTTTAGGTTGAAGTTAAGAGAGTAATTATAAAGAGATGAAGTAATAAAATATCTTGAATGTAATAATTAGACAAAGTACATGTATAAAATAAGATGATCTGATTCTTGCATCAAGGTAAATTAATTGGGAATGTAATGAGATATTTTGAATGTTTGGATAAGAAAGTAATAAGATATATAAATGGATCTAATGATGAGTTATGAAATTTAGAGAAAATGATTGACTCTAATAAGGGAGAGAGTAAAAGTTATATGATGTGATGACATAATAACTTAAAAATATAATTAACTTCATATGAAAGTTAAGATGGTATTATGTTAAGAGTGGATTGCTATTATACTAGATAATTTCGAGGACGAAATTATTTAAGGGGGAGAGAATTGTAATATCCCAAGGTACACCCTAAAAGTTTTGGAATAATTATTGTGGTATTTGGATTTAAGGAGTATGTTTAATGGAAGGAGAAAAGAAATGAAGGTATATATAACATATATAAGTTAAACTAATGAAAGTCAAAAGAAGATAAATGAATTAATTCAATACCCGATTTTGGTGTACATTGGAATGGTAGTTGTGAGAAGATATGTTGGTAAAATATGTAAGGAAAATATTATAAGAAATAGGTGTATATGAGGGATGATATATATTTATGTGGTATTTGAAAAATATGGAAAATATAAAGGAAATATAAAAGAGATATACATATACCAACATATATATTACATATACATAATGTATAAAGTGGTGTAGGAAAAGTAAGTTTATATAATTAATTAATTAATTAATAATAATAATAATAATAATAAAAGAAAAAGAAGATATTTATTTTGGTTATGTATGAAATTACTAAAAAGGGCAAGTAAGTGAAAGGGAGTTTAATTGTATAAAAGAGGGTATTTTGGTAATTTTCTTTTTAAATTGCTTGGTGGAGGTTTAAAGAGAGGGGAAATTTGACTTTGTTTCTTTTGTCTCTTTCATTTTTCTTCTTTTCTTTTGGGGTAGCCGGGTATCACTTAGTCAAGAGAGCAAGAAGTTGTTTTGAGTTCCAAGTTTCAAATTGAAGGAAGATTTCAAGGAAACAAGTTAGAAATTCAAGAAGTTTATCATTTTTGGTAAGTTTTCTCTTGATTTCTCTTGTTCTATTTGGAATTTTGTTTGAGTTTGATGGAGTGTGTTTGTGTATGGTGTGTGTAAAAGTGTTGAAATGGAATTAAAGATAAGAAGTTAGGTTGGTGTTGGTGATGGAAGAGTAAGAGTTGTGTTTAGTGAAATTTTTTCTGTTTTATAATTAGTAAAGGCTGTGACTTGTATGATTTTTAATTAATTATAGAAAAATGTTATTGAAGTGAATTTTTGATATGTTGTGCCTTTATGAGTCTAGATTGACCGAAAAATATGTTGATTCGATTTTGAAATGGTTATGATTTTGGAAAGATTATTTTTATTAGACCTGTTTCAGCAGGTACCTTAACTGAGACAACTATCTTTCGGGATTTTTAATAAAATGTAGAAAAATCATATCCAATTGAATTTTGGATATGTTGTTTCTTAGTGAGTCTAGTATTTGAGAAAAATAATTTGGAACCACGTTGATTGAATTTGATTTATGGAATTCACAAAGTTCAGAACTGCTGCCAGGATGCAGGGCAATTGGGGCAGTCTGGTTAGGTGAACTATTTGACCAAGATTTTGTGTTCAGTTTGATATGAAATTTGAAAGGAATGATTTTAAGATGTAAAACTAAATTCTGTAAAAATTTTAGAATTTTTAGTCAAGTATATTATTTTATACAATTTTTCAAAATAAGGATAAAATGGAGTCTAAAACCAGAATGTACTATTCATATGGTCATTTTGCTAATATTCCTTTTGAATTAGGTTGTGAAAAGGTTGAATTGCCCTAACCTAAGTGTTGAGGATTCTTTGAAGAGTAAGTGTATAGATTGGTGTGAGTTGGTTTTAAGGTAAGTACAAACTACATTATTGCATACATTCATATGATATTGAGATTTGACACACATTTGATTGTAAATGTGATAAGGAATCTAATGCATTGTTGATGTATATTAATAATATCATATTTGGTTATAATGTGAATGTTGTGATAAGCATGTAAAATATGTGTTAATGCCATTGATTATATCCATTTGAATAATGAATTGATTAATGTGATTTGAAATATAACGAAATGTGAAATGTGCAAGATGTGATGATGAAATGTAATGTGAAAGATATGATGTTATGAAGAGTTGCTTCATTGTGACTTGAGATCATATGAGATATGAGGCCATGATTGTTGGCTATGATGATGCACATGAGATGATTGAGACATGGTTGCTTAATTTGCTTATGAAATATAAAATGAATTGAGAAAGAGATTATGAAGAGATGAGTGAAATAATTGTGTGCTTGATATGTTATTCAATTTTCAGAGTTCTGGGTTTGGCGGCATGCCTGTGAAATATGAATGTGAAATATATGAAAAATAGTAACAGTCTTGCCGGGTTGAGGATCTCCTCGAGATTAGTCGGGTTGAGGTCCAAGAGACTGGGTCTGTTACACTTGTTTTGGTAACAGTCTTGCCGGGTTGAGGATCTCCTTGAGTCTAGCCAAGTAGAGGTCCAAGAGACTGGGTCTGTTACCCTATCCATGGATAGATATATATATATATATATGTGTATATTGCCTACGGGCTTGATGATTATGATTATGGACCAAAGCAGTAACTCTGAACTTTGAATAACATATTAGTGTCTTTTGGGCCCATGCTTGTCTTTGTTTAAATGTGATTCATGAAATGAGAAATGAATGAATAATGAGACCAATGATTATTTTTGTTTAAATGTGAATTATGGAATAAGATGTAATGATATGAGATATATGATGATAATTATGAAATGAGATGATTAGAATGTATAAGTAAATTATTGAAGGTGAATGTAGATTGAAAAACTATGTTGAATGATGAAATCTGAAGGTACTACATGAAAATACAATATGATGTATAATATGGATTTGTGGGTTGTATTAATGAAATACGTTCATATGTATATAATTATGAGATTAGTAGAAATATAAATAAGGTGTAATTGAAATGTGAAAATATGATAAAAAAATAATAATATATGAAGTTAATATAAGTATGATTGTCTGTTATGTATTTTTAAAATATTTATTTGTACTACTAAGCTTTCGGGCTTAGCGCGGTTGTATATATCGCGCAGGTGAGTAGGTGGTTGATCTGGAAGTCAAACTGTTATGCCACGAGTAGGGTAAGAGTATTTCGAGACCAACTAGAAGGTGATGCATACATGTATAATTTCATTATGTTGTATTTCTGACAAGAATGTATTCATATGTATAAATGAAATTTTGGTAAAGACAAGATTATCATATATATATATATATAAGATTATTGAAAGTATGTGATAATAATAAACCTGTACTTATTTTGTACTAGAAGTGTAAATCCTTTTTGCAGGTTGTAGTTGAGGTTATAAGGGGGATTTATTGGGAGTGTACTGAAAATGATTTTGTTGCATTGGTTTGTGTAAAATGTTTTTTTTTAAATCAGAAAAAAACCAGTTTTGTCGACACTTGGGACTCAATTTTTAGGCGAAACTATGGCAAAATTTCTGTAAAACCGGAACTAAAATTTGAATTAAGTAAAATTGGTAGCAACATTAGGATAGTGTGGCGCCTCTACTCGGCTTACACATGTAGGCTGGGAAGGGGTGTTACAAAGTCGATCATTTGTACACGTACAATATTTGCAATGTTTAAATATGAATTAATGACATTGTACCATTGTAAAATGAGGACCCCAGACAATGATGATAAAAGGAATGAAGACAGAATTGATGGAGTAGAGAAATATATGATAACAGATGGATCAATTAATAATGTTTTTTATAGAAATCAATTTGTCTTCAAAGTTGAGTATAGGCCAAGTGGTTAATACTTCGAGTGTAATTGCAAATTATTTGAATCAAGAGACATTATCTGTTGCCACATACTTAAGGTGATGGCATATAACAGAATTGATTATTTTCATGAAAGATACATACTTAGAAGATGGAGAAGAGATTTATTTTGACCACACTTGAAAAGATTCCTTTTTGCAGGATATCCTAGCATGACAAATGAGTTCAAGAAATATAAGGAGTTATTGAGGTTTTGAGGTTTTTTTAGTAAGTCATAGATGTTGGAATGGATAGCAATATAAAAATGCAAAATGTGAAGTCAAAATTATTTGAGATGAAGGAAGTTTTATTGAATTGGGATGATAGAATAGATGTGCAAAATAATGTGGTTGTAGGAGATGAAAATGGTATATTGGATCCTATATTGGGTCATTCCCAAGGAAGGCCACTGTTAACTCGGCATAGGTTTGGATGTGAATCAAGAGCTAGGAATAGCACCAGGGGTGGAAGAGGGCATGGTAGCGGAGGGAGCAAACTTGGTTGGGGGTGGAGGACATGGTACAGGTCGGATTGGTACTGGCAAAGGTGGCAACGGAGTGTATTAAAATGCAATATCTGATAATGAAGTGTCATTACTCGTAAAAATTAAGACTATTGTAGTACTAAAATTTTGTTATTGATTAATTTTTTAATATGAGAAACATTGATAATCATTGTAAAGAAATTCAAACAGTATATAATCTATTTTTAATTCACATTTGAATTAGTAACAATTATATCTACACTATATATACATAAGGATTGAAGAATTAGAAGTGCTATATGGTTGCCACAACATCATTTTTAAAAAATAATTTTATTATATATTAAAATTAATAAAATACATTCCATGGTTTAATCTTGAAAAATAAAGGAAAATATATACCAATAGTGTCTGAACTTTTTTATTTTTGCTATTTTAGTGTATGAATTTTTTTTATTCACTTTGGTGTCTAAACTTTTATTATTAGAAATAATTTGGTTGTTCCAACCGATCAACAAATAGTAAATCGATAAAAAAAAATCAGTCAGAACAATCAAGTAAAAATGTCTTTATGAACCTTTGATTGGATTGGACCAATTCAAGTAAAAATGTCTTTATGAACCAAATGGAAGCCTTTTGCTGCTTTAGGTAAAAGAGAACTCAGTTGGTTTTCTGCCTTTTTGAGTTTTATTTTTCTTTTTTCCTTTTTGTTTTCTTCTTTTGTTTTCTTCTTTTTTCTTCTTTTTTCTTCTTTTTTCTTCTTTTTCTCTTTTTTTTCCCTCTTTTTTCTTTTCTTTTCTTTTCTTTTGTCCTTTTTCTTATCTTCTTCTTCTTTTTTCTCTTCTCTTCATTTTTTTTTCTTGTTTGGTTCTAGCTCTAAAAGAGTTGTCTTGTTTGTACTAACTTGGGCTTCCAATAATGGATGAGTGGAGTAACATAAATCTTCTTTAACATGGATAAATCATTTGTTACTCTGATGTTGTCTTGATATCTTGGAGATATTAGAAAAACCTCAACTACCCTTATGGTACACTTATGGTCTTGAGAACTTCAACTATCTTTATGGTCTTGAGAAATTCAACAATTCTCATGATCTTGACTAATCATTGCTTTCTTTGATCTTCTTGCCTCTTCATCTTAGTGATCATAAGACTTGTCAAAAGTATCACAACAGCTTAGGGTAGGTTGTTGGGGTTATATGCCAATGAAAATAAAGCTAAAATTTTATGAAGGCTCAAAGGGACAACTAGGGATTGATATTTAATAGGGTGGATACTAGTTATTGGCTAACCAAATAATGCCTAGATCATCTCTCCCTTAAATAAGCAGAGTTCAATTTTGCCTCAAAAGTATGTCAAAGCCTGTTCTAAGACTGACTAGGACCTAGACAAAGGTAATTATGTAGGAGCCCTCTCTAAGTAAGCATACACAACTCAATGCTATAGAGCAATTCCCTCACCTAGTAAAGTCATTCGAGTCATGATGCATAAATATATTAATTCATGAATTATCAAGCTAGATTCCTCATTGGTTGAGCATCAAAATGAACAAAGACCAACAAAAATTTTGATGAAAGTAATTTATTTCAAGCAACTTTAAATTTGAAAAACAAGATTGCTCCAATTTAATATTAAAGAAAGTAAAATTGAAAAGCAACATTCAAGTTAAGGAAAGTTTGTTGAGTTTAAGCTTCTTTTCCCTTCACATCTTCAATATTTCCATCTTGAAAAGAGGATAAGACAAAATCTTCTTCCAATCCTTTTCCCACCATGAAGGTTGCCGGTAGAGGTACTCTATTGAACTTGGGTAATGGATTGTCTTTGGTGTTCGGCTCGTTGGTCTCGGGCAGCTTTCCACTATCAATTAAATTTTGGATCTCATGTCTCAACCTCACACATCTATCCGTGTTGTGAGCGGGGATTTTCGCCCCCACTCACAGTGGAATGGTTCTTGCTTCTTCGGCACTGTTTAGGCTCGGGGCCTTAGAGAACACGGACCTAAGTCTGGAGAAAATGGAGTCGCCACTCGGACGGGCCTGGAAAAAGAAAGGGGTGGATGACTCGATTCCTAAGGAATCCCCAACCCCTTAATGGGTTCAGAAAGTTGGGTACGTGTGGGGAAGGTGAGAAATGACCCAGCACCCCCACAACGCCCGGTTCATTAGAACCGGCCTCCTTTACTGGTCTTAATATTATAAAATTCTTAAGTATAATAACATTATCCATATTACACACAATAATTAAAAGAAAGCATCATTATATTAAAATCAAAGCAATGTCCAAACAAAGTAAAGGAAGCACATACTTTTGACATCGGGTCTTCACCATTGCAAATGGATCTTCATCCTTTGAGATTGGGTCTTTACTCTTAAAACATGGGTCTCTATCCATTGGAGGTCGGGTCTTTACCCTGGCTTCAGATTTTTTAGCTGGATTGGTCTTTTGTCTTTTGCATCTTCATTTTTTGAGAGTTCTAATGTTCCATTCTTTTGTTCTTCCTTTTTGCAAAGATTTAGCTATTTTTAATTGGACCTCATATCCTCTCCTTGCCCCCCAATGATTTTTTTATGCGGACTCTGATTGACATTGTTGTTGTCTAGTTCTTCGCACAAGCACATACTTCTTCTCTTTGCAAAATTACTGGAGCTTTCTCAAGCAATGGGCTTTTCATGCCCCCCTGATTTGACATCTTCTTTTGATTCTTTACTTCGTAGGGTGTTTGCTATTCATTTTGACAAGGAATAGACAACACAAGACAAGAAAGTGCGATGTGATATGCTCATGTATGCATGATATGCATGAATAATACTTACAGTTGTTCCATCGACTCACAGACCAAGGTGATCAGCAAAAGTGTTCTCATTGGTTTTGTTTTGACGCTTGTTCAAGTCTTACATTGGAATGATCGAAAGCTTTGCATTTGTGGCTTTTATCTTCTATATGTTGAGAACATGAGTGGTAGAGACCCCTAATGGTAGAGTCAGGGATGCATCCATTTTGAATTATGTTTCAGCATGTCAATTGGCAGCTTGCCAATAATCATTTCCTTTGCCCAATATGTCCTTTGGAGGTTCAACATACTTCCCTTAACTTGAAGGCTTTGTATGACAAAACATTTTTTTTTGAATTTTGATTTTGAAATCAAATGTTGGCTTTGCCAAATTAATGTCAATGTACCTCAGGACTTGATTTTTCCAAATTAACATATCTATAACAAGGCAACCCTAGTTACCGTACTAAACTCGGGAATCATTTCTATTTAAGCAAGAACTGTTGCACTTCAGATAGGCACATACACATTACTTGGCCAAAGGTCTCATTTGAGTTTAAATATTGTCTATCTCATACGCATGCTTGTCCAAACTATCTCCACTAATAGACTCTACCTACCAATAGAGATCAACAAGTCTTTGATAGGCTTGAAATGGGGTCTATAAGGGACACAGGTTTAAGTGAAGGCCATTTTGAGATTGGAGCTGGTGTGGCACAATGGACAAACCCTCACACTACAAATTTCTTATTGAAACTTTAGACAGTTGGGAACAATCTTTCTAGACTCCAAATTCCTTCTATCTGCTAGGCATTAATCCAGATCTTGATTAGGACAGTCTTTGCCCTTGCAAAAAGTTTGGTACTCAAATTCATTTCCTTTCTTCTTCTCCCTTTTCTTTCTTTTTATTTTTCTTACTCTTCCCTTTCTTTGAGAATTTTATCATTTTGTCCTTCTTCCTTGTAGGACTGTCAAGTATAGAACTTTCAAGAATTGAATGGTCTTTCTCCAATTTTGGATTGAATCTTTAGTTGGGTTGAACCAATTCAAGTCAAACCGTCCTTATAAACCAAATGGAAGCCTTTTGTTGTCTTAGGTAAAAGAGAACTCAGTTGGCTTTCTGAACCATTTTGGGCTTTCTTTTCTTTTTCTTCTTCTTTTTTTTTTCTTTTTTTCTTTCCTTTTTTGGTTCTAGCTCAAACAGGGTTGTCTTGTTTGTACCAACTTTGGCTTCCAATAACGGATGAGTGGATTAACATAAATCTTTTTTAACATGGATAAATTATTTGTTACTATGATGTTGTCTTGATATATTGGAGATATTAGAAAAACTTCAACTACCCTTATGGTCTTAAAAACATCTACTACCCTTATGGTCTTGAGAACTTCAACTATCTTTATAGTCTTGAGAACTTCAACTATCCTCATAATCTTGACTAATCATTGTTTTCTTTGATCTTCTTGCCTCTTCATCTTAGTGATCATAAGACTTGTCAAAAGTATCACAACAACTCAAGGTAGGTTATTGGGGTTTGTAAGCCAATGAAAAGAAAGCTAAAATTTTATGAAGGCTCAAAGGGACAACTAGGGATTGATATTTAATTGGGTGGATACTAGTTGTTGGCTAACCAAACAATGCCTAGATCATTTCTCTCTTAAATAAGTAGAGTTCAATTTCACCTCGAAAGTTTTGTCAAAGCATGTTCTAAGACTGACTAGGACCTAGACAAAGGTAATTATGCAGGAGCCCTCTCTAAGTAAGCATACATAACTCAATGCTATAGAGCAATTCCCTCACCTAGTAAAGTCATTTGAGTCATGATGCATAAATATATTAATTCATGAATTATCAAGCTAGATTCCTCATTGGTTGAGCACCAAAATGAACAAAGACCAACAAAAATTTTGATAAAAATAATTTAAATTTGAAAAACACAATAGTTCTAAAATATTAAAGAAAGTAAGATTGAAAAGAAACATTCAAGCTAAGGAAAGTTCATTGAGTTAGGCTTCTTTTCCTTTGACATCTTCAATATTTCCATCTTAAATAAAACAAAGTCTTCTTCCAATCCTTTTCCCACCATGAAGGTTGCTGGTGATGGCACTCTGTTGAACCTTGGAAATGGATTATCTTTGGTGTTGGGCTTGTTCGGCTCGGGCAACCTGCCATTATCAATTAAATTCTGGATCTCATGCCTCAACTTCATGCAATTGTCCGTTTCGTGTCCAGGCCTTTGATGGAATTGTCAAAATGCTTTAGTATCAAAGTTAGGTGGAAGAGGATTAGGCAAAGGATGAGGAGTCAAGGGTTGTAACAATCCCTTCTTTTGTAGCTTATTGAGAACCTAAGACAGTGGCTTCCCCAGATTTGAAAACTGCCTTCTATTTGCTTGACCGGTTACATTAACATCAACTTCTTTTTGTGTGCTTTGATTGTTAGGCTGGTTGTTCTCTTTCTCATTCCTTCTTATTGAAAAGCGATTCTTCTCCCTTTCCCACTCTTTAATTTGTAGACCAGCTTGGAGAAGATCTTTGAAATCACGGATTAGTGTATGAGACATCCTCTCACAAAGATTAGGTAACACCCCTCTCACAATCATCCTTATTTGATCAGATTCATCGGGCCTCTTCTTGAGTAAAGCGGCCATAGTCCACAAAATTCTCATTTGGCCTTTGTCTAATGGACTCCACCTCCATTAAAGTAACCTCTAACTCAACATTATATCCGTATTGTTGGATGAAGGCTTTGTAAAGTAGATCCCAACTCTTTTGTGTTCCATCATCTAAGGTATTGAACCAATTTTGGACAATAGGGTCCAATGAGAGCATGAAGTACTTTAGGGTTTGAGCCTTAGTAGCTCGAGCAGACTGCATGGCAGTGATATACTGCTTCACATGGAGATGAGGATTTTCGGTGCCATTGTACTTAGTAAAGGAAGGCATCTTGAATTTATAAGGGACCTCTTCATCTTGTTCAAATAGTTTGTCAATCTCAGACTTTTCTTCGGTTTTCAGCTTCTTCTCAAATTTATTTTCTAAATCAGCAATCATCTTTTCAACATCGGATGTCTCGGTCTTTTCAATAGTTGCCTTCTCAATAGCCTTCGGTTCTTTCTTCTTTTCTTGAACCTCTTGGTAGTATTGAGCCCAATCATCATCATCATCAATGATTACCCTTTCATCATTAAAAGCTACTTCATCAATTTTAGCCTTCCCCTTGACTTTCTTGGTGCTAGCAAATGCTTCGACATTGTTTCCTAAAATTACGGCTAGTTGATTCTTTATGGTCTCAGCCATGGCCTCTTTTATTTCTTTCATCTTGGCGTTGAGGGCCTCATCCACTATTCTTTGGATTTATTCGGGTTCCATTATTTTTGATGAGCAATTGATTGAGTCGTTGCTAGACACTTCGTCTCTGGTGTAAGTTGAATTGTCGTAAGCTTTTGAACTTTCGTAATCCAGGGCTGTGAGCCAGAGAGTATCAATGATATGAGATGCAAATGTATGCATGTATGCACAAACAATCAACAGATAAAAATAGGACGTTCCTTCCAACCTTATAACATCCATACACGAATGGCGAGTCTCTTTTCCTAGGTATATGGTTAACAAAATACCAACATGGGGTATCTTGCTTTCGAATAATTTCCTCGGACGTTTCAACCAATAGTTGTATTTTCGAAAATGGAAATCAATCCATGATAATTCCCATTAATTAGGTTTTAATCCATTTATCCAACTAAAGTAGCTTTTATGCTATGCTGGATTAAAACAAAATTAAGAGGTTTATTATAAATAGATTTCTCACTTGAAAAAGGTAACTAATGATTTATGCCAAAAACAAGCCCATGGTTAATTTATTCTTAGTGTAAACTAGGCTCACAATTGATTTTTGGTATTTCATAATTGACCTAAATATTTTTGCAAGCTCTTTGTAAGAAAATGTTGGGTGAAAATAGTTTTGTTTCTAAGCCCATTGTAAAAGATTTTAGAAAAATGGATTTTGGGCTTAGTATTTGGGCCATGGGCCAAAGAATTTTTTATTTGCTTTTAGAAAAGTCTTATGTCCAAAGACCATTTTAAAAAGTTTTGAAAAATAGCTTTGGTCTTTTGGATTTTAAAGAAAAATTTATCTTGAGCTTACAATATACTTAGGTCATATTAGAAAAAGAACAAACCAAATAAGCCATGATTTAAGCCAAGATAAATCAACCATAGTCAAACAACATGCATTTGGGGTAAAACCTAAGGAAAGTAACTAGGCCAATTACATGAGCTTTAGTCTTTGGGTTAAAAAGGCTTAGGTTCCCATAGCAAGTATATACCAAACGGTACGAGGCTATGAGTGGTTATGCCATGCTCGATCTCCATACCTTGAGTGAAAGTATGGTATCCCTTACATAACACAACACGGGTAACACGGGCGTCCTAACTCACGCACACGATGCAAACTAAATGATGCAATGGATAAAATCATTATAAGAAAGAATAGAATAATATAAAGACCAACGGAATCAACGTCTCTTATCCCCAGTGGAGTCGCCACTATGAGCGGGGATTTTTGCCCCCACTCCCGGTGGAATGGTTCTTGCGACTTCGGCGCTATTTAGGCTCGGGGCCTTAGAGAACACGGACCTAAGTCTGGAGAAAATGGAGTTGCCACCTGGACGGGCCGGGAAAAAGAAAGGGGTGGATGACTCGATTCCTAAGGAATCCCCAACCCCTTAATGGGTTCGGAAAGTTGGGTACGTGTGGGGAAGGTGATAAATGGCCCAGCACCCTCACAACGCCCGGTTCATTGGAACTGACCTCCTTTACAGGTATTAATATTATAAAATTCTTAAGTATAATAACATTATCCATATTACACACAATAATTAAAAGAAAGCATCATTATATTAAAATCAAAGCAATGTCCAAACAAAGTAAATAAATGGACACCCATCCAAGGATGGAAACATGTCCTTACATCACATGCCTAGATAGGACACCCACCAAAAGTTAGAAACATGCCCTTTACATAAGTTCTAAAATAGAAAAGCAAATTAAATTACATGATGTTTAAATAATGAGGTACCCACCAAATGGAAACATACCTCTTACAACTTTTGGAAATCTAAATTGATTGATAAAAGTAAATAATCATTCATCATAAATAAATCATTCATCAAAAGTATTTAAATAAAATAAACATCCATCCATGATAAATTAAATAAATCAAGTATTGAAATTAAATAGATTAAATCATAAGAGATAAATCAAGGTATAAATAAATATGGAATTGAATAAAGCAAATAAAAGTTCAATTATAGCTACTGTGACTTTTTATGGAATTAAAATAGATTAGGGTTTTATGTTTTAAAAGGTTGGTAAGACACTTTGATTAACCAAATTGAGATTTGAATGATGAAATCATGAAACTAGGGTTTTAGACATTTTAAAATAATTTTTATTTGTAGTTTTAAATGATGATTTTAAGCTAATGTGTAATTTTAGCATATTTGTGTTTTTATGGTTTTTTATGTTTTAAAGGATTAAAGTTTAGAAAAAGTTAGGGTTTAATGTTTTAAAAGGTTTAGGGTTTACTATTTTAGGTTTAAAATTTGAATTAGGGTTTTATGCTTTAAAATTAGGGTTCTCGGGTGATTTGTTGAATTAGGGTTTAAAAAGACAATTTGATGATTTCATGAGGTTTTATGAATTTAAACACACGGATTGAAGTTTTTATAAGTAGAAAAGATGTTTTTGAAGACTTTTTGAATGAAATAGAACTTATTTTAAAAATTTGAAAGAAACAGAATCAAGTTTTGGTTTTGTTAAAGAATTTGTTCAATTAGGGTTTTGAGTCTTTTGAAGAAGCAAAAAATAATAATTTTAAATCTTTTTGGAAAATAAAGTAATGTATTAGTGTTTTAATCTTGGAAAAATTAAATTACAGCTCTAAGATTTTTGATTAAAAAAAACCCTAATTTCATAGGTTTGCTACTGTGAAAACATAAATCAAAAAGAATTTAACATACCTTCTTTGGTTGATTCCTCCAAAAACAATTCTTCTTGGATGAACTAGCTCCAAAGACAAGCCTTTGTTGCCTTTTGAATTCCTTAATTCGTGCTACTGCTGCTTTAAAGATCAATTGAATTGAGTTTCCCTTTTCCTTCACTGATTTGGTTTCAAAAAATCAAGCTACTGCCTCTTTTTTTCTTCCCTCAATTTGGTTCTATTGGTCCTTATTTATAATGGTTTTAGGTTGTTTATTCCTAATTACACATGGCAAGTAATAATAATAAAAAAAAAGAAATTAAAACCTAATTGGATTAGGTTTCGAAAAATTTTGCGTTTGCAAAAACTGCGGCAGTCGGGCCCGTGGCTGGGGCCAGTGGGCGTGCCAGCCAGCAGGAAATTCCTGCGGGAAGTTATTTCGCCCGCAGGCCTACGGGTGAAGTGCTGGGCCTACAGGCGTGCCGCCCGCAGGAAATTCCTGCGGGCAAAATGCCCACGGGCCCGCACGACTGCATTTCGCTGCCGATTTTTTTTCCGACTCCGATTTTATTTTTATTTTTATTTTTTATTTTTATTTGTTTACTTTTATTTTTTATTAATAAAAATTAGATACTAAAGCAAAAATTATTTAACAAAAATTATTTTGGACCAATTAGACAACAAAAATCATTTTGGACTAAATAAAACATATTGGACCAGATTGGGTCAAAAATTAAGGGTCTACACGTGTCATGCCCTTGCATTTGATGAAATTGACAAAATGCTTTAGTGTCAAAATTAGGCGGGAGAGGGTTAGGCAAAGGGTGTTGCGCTCTAATTAACTCTACTACAAAGCGTCACTCGCAAGTATACGACGTAGCTGTAGCAAAGGTGATCACCCCAAGGTCGTCTCTCAAGGAAGCTAGATAAGCTAATTGATTATTAGGTTGCAAATAACAGATTAGAATAAATTTAAATTGCTAACAACTAATAAAAATAGATCGATTGGAGTTTAAAACAATAAAAGTAAATTGAGCTGATATATTGATTCACTTAATAGAAAGGTCTAGGGTTTGCACTTCTCTACTAACTTATATGTATGAACGGTTATTCCTCTTAACCAGTTTAATTTCAAAGATTAAATCTCAAGCAACTTAATTAATTGAATCAAGGAAATAAGCTCTCACATTCAAACCTCTCTCAAATAATCTTGTCACAATTGAAATAATCCTTTTCTTAGGTTATATCTCTAATTCACCTAAGTCCCTAATTAAATTGTTCCAGCATTAGACTTCATCTCTCAATCCTTCATCTAATACCTTAAACACATAATTGGTGGCCAATCAATTATATATTAACAATAATTCCATTCAATCAAGGCTAAAGAAATAATTTAGTTAAGAGCAATAACCAATTCATACAATCATAGTAGTTCCATACAAACCCCAGACTAGATCAAATTAGTTCATAATGATATCAAACATATTCATATCATTAAAATTCAAAGAAATCAGTTTAGACATAATAGAATTCATGAATACAATTCCCAAGAAATTTAAGAGATAATGTTTGAGAACAAAACCAAATTACAAACTCTCTTTAAGCTTCTGAAGAATCTCTTGATCAGAACTTGCTCGAGGAATGTGGCAATGGCATAAACAAATTCAATCTAGAATGTTTTGCATCCAAGTGTAATCAAAATCTCAAAGAAAATAAAATATGAAACCCTAAGTTCTTTGACAGCTGAAAAACTCTCTGAAAAACAGCTCTCTATTTTGAAAACCCTAATTCCTTTATTTATATGAAACCTCCGCTCCAAAAATCGGCATTTTCTTTAGTCCATGAGTGACACGGCCAAGCTCAAGTGAACTTGGCCGTGTTTGAGGTGCTTGGAGGGACACGGCCACAAGCTTGGTCGTGTCCCCTGAGGGTGTCCTCTTCTGCCTTCATATATGTTTCTTTGGAAGCTTGGCCGTGTTTGACAAGTTTGGAGGGACACGGCCACAAGCTTGGCCGTGTCCCCTGAAGGTGTCTGCTTCTGTTTGATTTTCATCTCTTCTTCCTTTGGACTTGAATGTGACACGGCCAAGCTTAGACAACTTGGCCGTGTTTGTCATGTTTGGAGGGACAAGGCCGCAAGCTTGGCCGTGTCCCTTGAGTGTGTCTCCTTCTGAGCTTTTGGTCTTCTTCCTTAGCTTGGTATGGGACACGGCCACAAGCTTGGCCGTGTCTCCTGAGTGTGTCAGTCACTGCCCAACTTTTCCTTTCTCTTGACTCCTTGATTTTTTCTTCCTCTCTTGGTTCCTTGCATATTAACCTAAACCAACACTTAAACAAACTTTAACCAAAAATCAAATAAACATTAACCAACAACACACAAACACCACACTAAAAACTAGAACAAAAACGACATAAACACTGGAATAAACTAAAACTACCAAAATTGATGAAAACACTAAATAAACATATTAAAACTAACAAAATACCTAAAGAAAACAATAATTATCATAATAAATAAGACACAATTCTATTACAAAAACTAATAAAACAACTACCCCGCACTTAAAACTTTGCTTGTCCTCAAGCAAATTCACATGGCATAAATTAAAAACTCAAACAACCTTAACTATAATTCTAGCATATAAAATGAAATCCTTTAAGACTCAGCCATAAATAATTGCAATTTCCTTCAATCAAGATTTTCTTAACTCATTCATTAATCCAGACATACAAATCTCATCTCTCATCTAAGTGTTTCACTCGATTTCATAGGTTAATTCACTCAAACCACTCATGACTGCATACTACCATAAATTTGCTTAATTATCCAATCTCCCTCACTGATTTTCTCAAGAAATAATCCGAAGGTCTTTTATTTAGATGTAATGGGGCTAAGGTGCAGGTGTGAGAAAAGACATTTAAGCTGGAGCATCAAGAAATGGAGTATCTAAATAAGACAATACTCTTGCTCAGAAACTCATAACTCCTCAAATGGCATATTCACCATCCCTTGATAATCTTACATACTTGCATACTAAAAGAAAAGTACATGAGTCGACATTCCTCTTTGATGACTAATGCTAGAAAATATATGAATTTTGTATATATATATATATATCTTTTCTTTATTTTCTTTTCTCTTTTTTTTTATATTTATTTTTTTAATATATATATATATAAAATATAAAATTGCATAAAACATCTAGCTTAAAATGTAGAGGAAAAGAATAATCGACTCTTAGCAAATACAATGTGCAAAGTATGCATTTCAGCCCTACATCTTACTAAAGCAATACTATATTTGTTTTTTTTCTTTCTTTTAAATTGCTTACCCCACACTTATGAATTAAACCACCCTATTGCCATATCATAAGAAACTCCATTCCTTAATGCAGGTATGATGATAATAAGAATAAGTTGAGTTATGAATTGTGTTGATCAATCAAGAAAAAGGTCAAAGGCTCAACTTGGCTCACTAAGGAATTCATAATTAAGGGAGGTCTTTTTCAGCTAAAGGGCTAACCTAATTTGCCTTCATCATTTTAAAACTTGAGATTAAATCATAATGTGAGTTCAATTAGTATGCAAAAGCAAACTCTAGAGATGCAAAATCATGAAGGTGCACACTTAAGAAAAGAAAATAAATTGACACTAACATTCAATCTATGAGGCTAAAAACTCACAAAGGTGGGTTCTCAAAGATTTATATGTCATGAATTGCAGAATGTGAAAATTGATCCTGAATGAATTCAAATGCTAATCTCTATGCTGATACTAAAGTCTCAACTATAATACCAGAATCACAGAAAAATCAATAAGTTTTCAACAATTATGCCATGCACAACGCACAATATAAACAAAAATGACAAACAAAACAAGAATTAACTACAAACAAAACAAGAATTAAAGGAAAGTTAAAAGATTACCCCACACTTATAAATGACATTGTCCTCAATGGAAACAAGGATAATAAAGATAAAGAGTTAAGGTGCAACTTGTTTTCCAACGTACCCTGGTGAGGCAAAACCTAAATTTCCATCACAAACAACAAATGTTCAAAAACAAAATACAATATATAAAATAAAATATCCAAAATATAAAATGTTAACATTAAAAACAAAAACGAAAAATAACAAACACAAATATGCTAAACACAAGAAAGTAAGGAATTGTCTCGAAAGATCTACGGTGAAGGAGGATATGATGATGAAGCAGCCGAGGGATGAAGACTCAGAATCTTGGTAAGGTTGCTATTGATTTGGTCTAACTGTTGCAAGACTGCAGCATGGTTACGATCTACCTTGCCCTCCAGTGCCTCAATCCTATTAAGTATCTCTTGATTATCCGGAGCTGGAGCATCTTCTTCCAAATCAAGAGAATCCGAGTCGGACCCCTCCTTGACTCTTGTTCTCTTTTGTCTACCCTCCGGTACTTCTGGCTCAGCTGAAGCCATCATATAAGCCCCTCTCCTGTGCACCACCATATGCATCTTCTCTAGTGTAGCCAAATCCAATGAATCATTACCCGTAATTATAGTCATACGACAGGTACTCGGGTCAAAATCATCAAGGAGGGCTATGGCCAATGTGGTAACCAATCCACCAATATAGATAGCCCCCTTCTTTTTGTTTGCCACACTATCAAAAACATCGGCTAACCAATAGCCGGAACTAATAGGTACTGCATTAACCACACAATCTAAGAAAAAAAAAATAGTTCACTTAGTTCAACTACACCCGGGCTTTCCTTCCTAGCAAAGAATCTGCAAGACATAAAACGATGCAAATACCTCAAAGCGGGATTGCTCAATTTAGTTGCTTTGGCCGATTTAGCCACATAAGTCCTCGAGCCCAATGCTCCCCAAGCAAATTGTTGTTTAAATTCCTTAGGTATCGACCTTTCACCATGTTGATGGAAACCAAATATACCATTTAATTTTCAATACTAATCACAAATGATTTTCCAAACAACTTAAAACTCAACCTAGAGCAAATTTTCTGCGCATCTCTTTCAACATTAAGAGATATTAAGAACTCCAAAGTAAGCTCTTGAAATTGCAAAGGTCGCAAGGAGACTAGGTTCTCCCACCCAAGGGTTTGAACATAATGATAAAAATTATCCCTAATATTAAGAGCATTAAGGGATTCATCATTGACATACCTCATCGGGAAGAAACCCCGAGCCAAAAGATTCGCTCTCTTCAAAGATGAAAACGATGAAGATGAAGATGCACCTTCAGTTGTAGGTCTCTTCTTCTTGCGGTGGGAAACATTCTTCGTTCTTGGCATCTTTAAAGATCTGAAAAAATTTGAAATTTAAACCTATTAAATTGATCTTTTGTGAGAGAAGAAGAAGATTTAATGGATTAATTGTAGTTTTGGTGAAGAAAATTGAGATTTAATGGAGGTTTTGAAGCTTTGAAACACAAACAATGGAGTTTTGCGAGAGAGAAGTCAAGAGCGAGAGAGAGAAAGCAAAACAAATCTAGGGATTAGAATGAGCAAACAGTGCAAAAATCATGTTTTTAAAGTGTAAAAGTGAAGGGACACGGCCAAGCTTGGGTGAGCTTGGCCGTGTCTAGTGTGTTTTGAGGGACACGGCTAGTGACTTGGCTGTGTCCCAAGGGTGTGTTTGATACTATGAGGAAAAGTTTACAAAAACAAAGACAAGAGACTTGGGGTGAAGCTTGGCCGTGTCACCTACTGTAAAGAAGAGTTGCAAAAATTAAAACAAAGTGAATTTGGGTGAAGCTTGGCCGTGTCCCATGTGACACGGCCAAGGACACGGCCAAGCTTGTTGGCCGTGTCTCCTACTGCCATTTTGAACTTTTTATTTTTATTTTTATTTTTATTTTTATTTTTATTTTTATATCACCAAATCTTAAAGAAATTGCAAACCTATTCTTCGATCAACCCTGAAACACATTAGAAAAATAAAAACCGATCAAAGCACCCATTCCATTTATTTAAACCAAACATAAAATCAAAATTGCTAAATTTAAAATTACAACTATGAAAAAGAAATGCAAACCGATGGGTTGCCTCCCATTTAGCGCTTCTTTAATGTCATATAGTTGGACATCACTGAAGACTTAGGGATCGTGGATCAAAGTGCTGTCAATGATCCTCACTTCTTGAAATCCTTCATTGTATGGTTTAACTCTCTGTCCATTTACTTTAAAAGTCTCATTTGTTCGAGAATTAAGCAATTCAATGGCACCAGAAGGATATACCTGAGTTATCTCGAAAGGACCACTCCATCGAGAGTTGAGTTTACCTGGAAATAGACGGAGACGAGAATTAAAAAGTAAAACTTTCATACCTGGACTCAATGTCTTTCGCACAATAAATCTGTCATGAAGTGCTTTAGTGCGATCCTTATAAATCCTCGAGCTCTCATATGCCTCATTCCTCAGCTCATCTAACTCTGAAATTTGCAGAAATTGTTCTCTCTTCGCCTTGACCAAGTCCAAATTCAGAGTCTTGATTGCCCAATATGCTTTGTGCTCCAACTCCACTGGTAAATGACACACCTTACCGAAAACCAATCGGTATGGACTCATACCCAGAGGAGTCTTGAAAGCAGTCCGATATGCCCACAATACATCATGCAATCTACTCGCCCAATCCTTCCTTGATAAGTTGACTGTTTTCTCGAGAATACCTTTTATTTGCTTGTTGGATGTTTCAACCTGTCCAGAAGTCTGTGGATGGTATAGGGTTTCCACCTTGTGCTTCACACCAGATTTGTGCATTAACTTCTCAAAAAGTTTGTGGCAGAAATGACTTCCCCCATCACTGACTATCACTCTTGGTGTGCCAAATATGCTAAGAATATTTTCCTTCACAAATTTAACAACCACATTAGCATCATTAGTACGGGTGGGGATTGCCTCCACCCATTTTGAAACATAATCAACAACAACTAAAATATATTCATAACCAAAAGACTTGGGGAAAGGACCCATGAAGTCTATTCCCCACACATCAAACAGTTCAACAACAATATATGATTGAAGGAGCATTTCATTCCTCCTCCCAATGTTACCCACTCTTTGACAGCGGTCACAGTGCTTACAATACTCTTGAGCATCTTTAAATAGAGTAGGCCAGTAAAAACCACTTTGAAGCACCTTTTCTGCAGTCTTCCTCCCTCCAAAATGACCACCACAATGAAGGTCATGACAAAATTGAAGAATACTCAGTTGTTCTTCCTCAGATACACACCTGCGAACTATCTCATCTTTGCAAATCCGGAATAAGTAAGGTTCATCCCAAAAATAAAATTTACATAAGTGCAAAAATCTTTTCTTTTCCTGAAATGACATGTTAGAACGCAATATACCACAAGCAAGATAGTTAGCAATATCTGCAAACCAAGGTGCATTAATTACCACAAACAGCTGTTCATCAGGAAATGCTTCTAAATTTTTATGAATGCTATCAGATGCAAGATTTTCACTAAAGAAGGGTAATCTAGATAAATGATCAGCTACAATATTCTCACTACCCTTAGTATCTTTGATTTGGAAATCAAATTCTTGCAACAATAACACCCATCTAATTAAGCGCGGTTTAGCATGTTGTTTTGTTAAAAGATATTTTAGAGCTGCATGATTAGAATGCACAATAATTTTTGACCCAATTAAATATGCTCTAAACTTATCTAAAGCAAAAACAACAGCTAACATTTCCTTTTCAGTTGTGGTGTAATTCATTTGCGCACTATTCAGGGTCAAGCTAGCATAATATATGACTCTCAAGAATTTATCAACCCTTTGCCCAAGAACAGCTCCTACTGCATGATTAGAGGCATCACACATGATTTCAAAAGGTAAAGACCAAACAGGAGCTACAATTACCGGTGCACTAGTCAGTTTTTCCTTAAAAGAATTAAAAGCTTGCATGCATTGTGCTGTAAATTCAAATGGAACATCTTTCCCTAGTAAATGGCACAATGGTTGGCTTATTTTAGAAAAATCCTTAATAAACCTCCTGTAAAAACCTGCATGCCCTAGAAAACTTCTTATTCCCTTAACAGAGGTAGGTGGGGGTAATTTAGCAATCAATTCTACCTTGGCCTTATCCACCTCAATCCCCTTACTTGACACAACATGACCTAATACAATGCCTTGAGTAACCATGAAATGACTCTTTTCCCAACTCAAAGTGAGGTTACATTCAATGCATCTCTCAAGCACAAGAACAAGTTTATTGAGGCAATTATCAAAAGAACTACCAAAAATAGAAAAGTCATCCATAAATACCTCAATAAAATCATCTATCATGTCTGAGAAGACAGACATCATACATCTCTGAAAAGTTGCAGGTGCATTGCACAAGCCAAAGGGCATACGCCGAAATGCATAAGTCCCAAAAGGGCAAGTAAAGTTAGTCTTGGATTGATCCTCTGGCGATATCGACACCTGATAATAACCTGAAAGGCCATCCAAAAAGCAATAATGTGAGTGTCCAGAAAGTTTATCTAACATCTGATCAATAAAAGGAAGAGGGAAATGGTCTTTCTTTGTAGCATTGTTCAACTTCCTATAATCGATACACATTCTCCACCCAGTAGTAGTCCTAGTAGGAACCAATTCATTATTTTCATTTTTTACCACAGTGATTCCTGATTTCTTAGGAACTACATGTACTGGGCTCACCCACTCACTATTAGCTATGGGATAAATCACTCCTTCATCAAGCAATTTGAGCACTTCCTTCTTAACCACTCCACTCATATTTGGGTTAAGGCGCCTTTGGGTCTCCCTCACAGGTTTAGCTCCCTCTTCTAAGATGATTTTATGCATGCACATTGAAGGGCTAATACCTTCGATGTCACTCAATCCCCATCCTATTGCTCTTTTCAATCTTTTAAGCTCACTCACCAACCTCATCTCCTCCCCTTCATGATGCAAGAAAGGATCCCTAAAAGCTAGCAAGTGGACCAATCACTAGGAGCAAGGCAAAGAGATATCAAGCTAGTATGGCTTTGCATATTCAAGAAGAGATTTCCAAAGAGCTTCAAGAATTATCATTCAAGAAGATGGAGATAGAGCTTGAAGAAGGCACACCAAAGCTGATTATGATGCTTAGTGTGGAAGCTAAAGGCTAGCTAAAGAAAGGTCCAATGTGCAAGAAAGGTCCATGGGGGTTCATATAAAGCCTTAGGAAGTAATTTAAGGCCAATGGATAGCCCAAATAGTGTGGGGCGTTTCTTATGTTGAAGGGATTAGTTTGGTTGTTTCCATACTTTATATTTTCCTTATTGGATTAGGATTTTGTTTCCATACTTTATATTTTCCTTAGTGGATTAGGATTTTGTTTCCATACTTTATATTTTCCTTAGTGGATTAGGAATGTTTTCCTTATGCAATTAGGAATGTTTTCCTTGTGCAATTAGGAATGTTTTAGTTTTCCATATGCAATTAGGAATTTTGTAACCCTTATTTAAGGGCACTATTAGGCCGAATTTCAGACAACAACAATTAATAAAAAATTTTGAATTCTTCTACAAGTTCTTCTTGTGAATTTTTGTGTGAGAGAGATTAGAGTGGATTCTTTAATTCTTTCTTTGCATCAAGAATTAGGTTTACTTATCAACAAGAGTTGTGGCATTTTCCTTCTTCTTACCAACTAAATCCTTCAATCATAGTGAGTTCGCGTCTCTTTATAGGTGTTGGGTTCCTTAGGAGGTGATTATCAAGTTTCAAGGAGTTCTCTACCATTGTTATACGTTGGGTTTGCTGCCATCGTTGCTAAGGGTCCGCGTCATTTGGTATCAGAGCCTTGCTACAAGGTAATTTTTATCTACTTTGTCCTTCTAGGGTTTGTTAATTTAGGTCGTTTAAATTTCTGTGTTTTAGGGTTCTTAGAGAGTCTAGTCTTTAATTTTCGAAAAAAAGTCATATATCAATTCTGATCAAGGCTGAATTGAAGGAGGGTATTCTTAGGGTGAAAACGAAACCTAGGAAAGGATTCTTGGAGAATTTTGAAATCAAGAATTAGGGTTCTTGAAAGAAAGCAAAAGCTAGAGTTTATGTTTAAGTTTGATTTCGATTTGGTCTTGAGTGAATCTGGGGTTGAGAATTAAGTCCAGATTTTGAAAAGTCCTTGGGAGTAATTAAGTTCCGAATCAAGGGGATAGTGAGAGGAAGCAAAAAAAAAGTACAAAACCACCTCAATAAAAAATTGTTTGATATTCTTGCTATTTGGGTGCTAAGGATCAGATCTAGGTGGGTGAGAAGTAATAAAATTTTTTGGGCAAAAAATTTCACCTTTTGAGTGGCTTTTGGAATTCGAAAATCAGACTTAATATTCATGTTATTTGAGTGTTATAGGTGGGAATTAGAGTCTAGAAGCTAGCATTTTGGGTGGAATTGATTAGGTCCATAAAGCAGCTTGCCAAGTGTGGGTTGTTTTTGATTCATTATATCCAAATTTGTCTTGTTTATTGTCTTCATTGTTTCTGATTTCTTTATCTAGCTTTTAATTCTATTACATTGCTAAGTATCATTTGCTTGTGTCGATACTTGGTTTTATATCGTGTAGTGCAAATTACCTTGCATTGCCTCTGGATACTTGTCTTGTTTTCTATCTAGTTCTAGGATTTAGGTTCTAGTTTCTTGAACGACTTGACAATTGTTGGTTGGTGAGCTTGGTTCTGAAGTGCAATCAAGGAAGACAAGAAAAGTGAGGTAATTCTAAACACTGAGTGAATTTTGAATTATTACTAATCTTGTTTCTTTGAGTTTGTTTGTTTGTTAACATGGCTGGAAAAGGAGAAGAGACTAGCAAAGAAGGAGCTATGGCCGAAAGCTTGGCTAGGCTTAATGAGACTTTGGCAGCAATGCTTGGCCAAATGGAGATGATGGATACTAGATTGCAAGAGAATGCAGCATGACAAGCACAACAAATTCAGCAAGTGCAACAAGGGCAGCCAGCCGCACATCCAAATCCCATAATGCGAGCTAGAAGAGTGCTTAGGATAGAAGGGCAAGGAAATCTTGAAGCCCTAGAAGCAGCCGAAAGGGTAGAAGATGAAGATGAAGGTGGAAATCAACCTACCACCGATGGTGACCTTACTTCCATCAAGATGAAGATTCCTTCCTTTGAAGGGAAGAACAATGCAGAAGAGTTCATAGAATGGGAGAGGAAAGTTGAGCAGATTTTTGAATGCCATAACTACACCGAAGAGAAGAAATCAGTTTTAGCAGTCGTAGAGTTCAAGGGGTATGCTACCTTTTGGTGGGATCAATTGAAAGCTAATAGAAGAGGGAAAGCTATGAGGCCTATTCCTGAATGGTCAACCTTGAAAGAACTAATGAGGAGCCGATTTGTACCATCTCACTACATTCGGGATTTGTATAATCGACTAGCAAGACTAGTTCAAGGTGGAAGAAGTGTGGAAGAGTACCACAAAGAGATGGAGATGATCATGGCTAGGACAAATATTGATGAAGATGAAGACAAGAAGATGTCACGATTTCTTGGGGGATTGAATTTGAACATAGCCAATGAATTGAAGATGTATGAATTCAACACAATGGAAGAGTGAGTTCAAAAGGCCATGAAGATAGAGAGAAGATTGAAGAATAAAGCTATTTCGAAAACTGGCTACTCTAAAGCTAGTGGAAAATTTTCAAACTTCAAGGGTTCAAGTTCGAGTGGAGGTTCCTACAAAGGGGATTATAAGGGTTCTTTCCAAAAGAATTCTTCCTACAATCCTAATTTCAAGAAGCCGAATGATGAGGATGCAAAAACAACCAAGGAAACACCTGCTAGACCTACTCCAAGTAGGGAAATTAAATGCTACAAGTGCTTGGGAAGTGGACACATTGCTTCTCAATGTCCGAATAAGAGGGTGATGATTGCTACCCATGAAGGGGAAATTGAATCAAAATATGAACATGAAGAAGAAGAGGAGGCCGAATGTGGTGATAGGGCCGAATATGATGAAGAGGCTTGGGAGAATCAAGTCTTGAATGCTGAACATGGAGAGATGCTTATTACTAGAAGAGCCTTGAATATTCAAGTCAAGGAAGAAGGCTTGGATCAAAGGGAGAATCTTTTCCACTCTAGGTGTTTGGTGAATGGTAAGGTTTGTACACTTATCATTGATGGTGGAAGTTGTACCAATGCTGCTAGTACTACAATGGTGGATAAATTGGGGTTAACTTGTTTTAAACATCCCAATCCTTACAAGTTGCAATGGTTCAATGACACTGGGGAAGTAAAAGTGTTGAAGCAAGTCAAGGTACCATTCTCCATTGGGTGGTATAAAGATGAGGTTTTGTGTGATGTAGTGCCAATGCAAGCTGGACATTTGCTATTAGGAAGAGTGGCAGCATGATAGAAGGGCACAACATGATGGCTTTTCTAATAAGTATACCTTTACTTATGAAGGAAAGAAGGTTGTTCTAGCACCATTATCACCTCAAGAGGTGTATGAAGATCAAAAGAGGATGCTAGAGAGGGAGAAAGAAGTTTCGGCTAGCATGAACCAAGGGGGTTCAAATTCGGCCAATGATGTTTCTTCAACACCCAAGGGTAATTCTAAGGGTAGGGAGAGAGAAAATAATAAAGTGAGTGATTGCAAAAAGGGAAAAGAGGCTGAGAGTCAAAAGAAAGTAAGCACCCATTGGTGAGAGAAAATAAGCAAGGAGAAAAAAGCAAAACATACTTTTTATGCAAGAGCAAGAGAGATAGATGTAGGGCAGCCTGTACTCATTATTATGTATAAAGAATTGTTACTTGTTGGTAGTGAAGAATCTCTTGATTCTTTACCTTCTAGTTTTGTGTCTTTGTTGCAGGATTTTAAGGATGTGTTTCCTGAAGACCTTCCTAGTGGTTTGCCGCCATTAAGAGGGATTGAACATCGAATTGATTTCATACCCGGTTCTACAATTTCAAACCGGCCATCATATAGGAGTAATCCTATGGAGACAAAAGAGATGCAAAGACAAGTTGAAGAGCTTTTGGAGAAAGGCTTGGTTCGCGAGAGCGTTAGTCCTTGTGCCGTTCCAGTCTTATTAGTACCCAAGAAAGATGGTTCTTGGAGGATGTGTGTTGATTGTAGGGCTGTGAACAAGATTACTGTGAAGTATAGACATCCCATTCCTAGACTTGATGACATGTTGGACGAATTGAATGGGGCAAAATATTTCACAAAGATTGATCTTATGAGTGGTTATCATCAAATTCGCATGAAGCCGGGAGATGAATGGAAGACTGCCTTCAAAACAAAATATGGTTTGTATGAATGGTTAGTTATGCCTTTTGGTTTATCTAATGCACCTAGTATTTTGAGAGCTTATTTAGGTAAGTTTGTGGTAGTTTACTTTGATGATATTCTGATTTATAGCAAAACTGAGGAAGAACATGTTGAACATGTTAGGAAAGTGCTTGAAATCCTTAGGGAGCAAAACCTTTATGCTAAGCTTAAGAAGTGTTCTTTTTGTCTAGATAGGGTTGTTTTTCTTAGTTTTGTTGTAAGTATGCAGGGAATTAAAGTTGATCAAGAGAAGGTGAAAGCTATCCAAGAGTGGCCGAATCCTTCAAGTGTGACAGAAGTGAGGAGTTTTCAAGGATTGGCAAGCTTCTATAGGAGATTTGTCCCTAATTTCTCTACATTGGCAGCCCCCTTGACTAGCATAATCAAGAAAGAAGTGGGATTCATCTGAGGCAAGGAGCAACAAGAAGCATTTGATGCTTTGAAAGAGAAGCTTTCTACTACACCCGTTTTATCTTTACCTAACTTTGATTCTACTTTTGAAATTGAATGTGATGCTTCTGGTGTAGGTATTGGAGCTATTTTGATGCAAGAGAAGAAGCCCATTGCATACTTTAGTGAAAAGCTTAATGGAGCAAAGCTGAATTATTCAACTTATGACAAGGAGCTATATGCTTTGGTGAGAGCATTGGAAGTATGGGAGCATTATTTGCCGCCCAAGGAATTCGTGATCCATTCAGACCATGAATCATTGAAGCATTTGAGAGGGCAAGGCAAGTTGAATAAAAGACATGCAAAATGGGTTGTGAAGATTGAGAAGTTTCCTTATGTGATCAAATACAAGCAAGGTAAAGACAATGTAGTGGCAGATGCACTTTAAGGAGGTACGCTTTACTTAATGTTTTGAGTACTAAATTGCTTGGATTTGAATGTATAAAGGACTTATATGTTGGTGATTCTGATTTTGGCAATGTTTATGATGCTTGTGAGCATGGTGCTTTTAATTCTTTCTATAGACATGATGGGTTTTTGTTTAAGGGTTCGAAATTATGCATTCCTAGATGTTCTATGAGAGATTTGCTAGTATTAGAATCACATTGTGGGGGTTTAATGGGGCATTTTGGAGTTGATAAGACTTTAGACATGCTGAATGAACACTTTTATTGGCCAAATATGAAAAGGGATGTAATTCGGATTTGTAAGGCTTGTTTGGCTTGTAGGCAAGCTAAGTCTAAGTCTATGCCTCATGGTTTGTATATGCCATTACCCGTTCCTAGTTCTCCTTGGATGGACATTAGTATGGACTTTGTTTTAGGATTACCAAGGACTAAGAGGGGGAGAGATAGCATATTTGTGGTTGTTGATAGGTTTAGTAAGATGGCACACTTTATCCCATGTCATAAGAGTGATGATGCTAGTTTAGTGGCCGAACTCTTCTTGAGGGAGGTGGTTCAAATTCATGGGATACCAAAATCCATAGTTTCTGATAGAGTCACCAAGTTTTTGTCTCACTTTTGGCGTGTGCTTTGGGGAAAGTTAGGTACCAAGTTGTTATTTTTCACCACTTGTCATCCTCAAACGGACGGACAAACAGAAGCAGTAAACAAAACTTTAGGTACCATGTTGAGAGCTTTAGTGGGTAATAATTTGAGTTCTTGGGAAGATTGTTTGCCATTTATTGAGTTTGCTTATAATCGTGCTATTCATTCTTCTACAAGATATTCACCTTTTGAGCTTGTTTATGGTTTTAACCCACTAACAGTTTTGGATCTTGTTTCTTTACCTTCTCATGAGCTTGTTAGTTTAGATGGTGAGAAGAAAGCTAAATTGGTGAAAGAGATGCATGAGAAAGCAAGGGCAAATATTGAGAAAAGGAACAAGAGATATGCTGATTCTGCAAATAGAGGGAGATGTGAGATGAAGTTTCAAGTAGGAGATTGGGTTTGGGTGCATTTTCGAAAAGAGAGGTTTCCTAACCAAAGGAAGAACAAGTTGCAAGCTAGAGGAGATGGCCCATTCCAAGTGCTGGAGAAGATTAATGACAATGCCTATAAGATCGACTTACCAGGTACGTATAATGTTAGTGCTACTTTCAATGTAAGTGATCTTTGTCCTTTTGATGATGTAGATTTGAGGACAAATCTTTTTAAAGAGGGGGAGAATGATGCAAGAAAGGATCCCTTGAAGCTAGCAAGTGGACCAATCACTAGGAGCAAGGCAAAGAGATATCAAGCTAGTATGGCTTTGCATATTCAAGAAGAGATTTCCAAAGAGCTTCAAGAATTATCATTCAAGAAGATGGAGATAGAGCTTGAAGAAGGCACACCAAAGCTGATTATGATGCTTAGTGTGGAAGCTAAAGGCTAGCTAAAGAAAGGTCCAACGTGCAAGAAAGGTCCATGAGGGTTCATATAAAGCCTTGGGAAGTAATTTAAGGCCTATGGACAGCCCAAATAGTGTGGGGCGTTTCTTATGTTGAAAGGATTAGTTTGGTTGTTTCCATACTTTATATTTTCCTTATTGGATTAGGATTTTGTTTAAATACTTTATATTTTCCTTAGTGGATTAAGATTTTGTTTCCATACTTTATATTTTCCTTAGTGGATTAGGAATGTTTTCCTTAGTGGATTAGGAATGTTTTCCTTATGCAATTAGGAATGTTTTACTTGTGCAATTAGGAATATTTTAGTTTTCCATATGCAATTAGGAATTTTGTAACCCTTATTTAAGGGCACTATTAGGCTGAATTTCAGACAACAACAATTAATAAAAATTTTCGAATTCTTCTACAAGTTCTTCTTGTGAATTTTCGTGTGAGAGAGATTAGAGTGGATTCTATAATTCTTTCTTTGCATCAAGAATTAGGTTTACTTATCAACAAGAGTTGTGGTGTTTTCCTTCTTCTTACCAACTAAATCCTTCAATCATAGTGAGTTCGCATCTCTTTATAGGCGTTGGGTTCCTTAGGAGGTGATTATCAAGTTTCAAGGAGTTCTCTACCATTGTTATATGTTGGGTTTGCTGCCATCGCTGCTAAGGGTCCGCGTCACTTCACTAAGTTCACTAGATATTATCACAGGTAAGGTATTGTGATCTCCTAAAAACACATATTTCAGATTTTTAGGTAATTCTTTCAGCTCTAACTCAAGTGAAGGATTCTTCTCTTCCTTTTTGATGGAAGGAAGTTCAAATACTGGGTCCTCCTTAAGTTCCTCAATTTCAGCACTCTCTAATGTCTCAAGGCAACTGGCTATTTCTAAATCAAAAATATCCAAATCACTGTCTAAGGTCAGTGCCAGCTCCAATTTATCTGAGGAACCTGTCTGCAAGAAAACATCTGAAGCAACTGTATCAATACAATCAATTAAAGATCAATCCTCATATAATGCAGTTGTAGGAATAGGATAAGTGTTAAAAATAGAAAATTCAACCGTTTGTCCTAAGACAGTCATTGTCAATTTACCATTTTTAACATCTATCAAGGTGTTGGTAGTCACCATAAAAGGCCTACCCAGCAGAATAGTGTGTGCTAATGGTGTAGAGTTACTTCCTTCCATGTCAAGAACTATGAAATCCACAGGTACTATCAACCCACCAACCTTAACTAACACATCTTCTATAACCCCTTTCGGGAATCTAAGAGATCTATCAGCTAATTGCAACACCATTTTGGTTGGTTTAAGTTCCCCTAGTTCTAATTCAAGGTACACAGAATAAGGCATCAAATTTACACTAGCTCCTAAATCACACATGCCATCAGTCCCCTTTTCATTCCCCATAGTAATTTGAATTATAAAACTTCCAGGATCCTTTAGCTTTGGAGGTAGTTTATGCTACAGAACAACACTAGCTACCTCTGAAACTATCACCTTTTCATTCGGCTCATACCTCTTTTTCTTGGTGTTCAGCTCTTTGAAGAATTTAGCATAAGCCGACATGTTCTTTATTGCTTCAAGTAAGGGTAAGTTAATACTTACCTTAGACAGCATGTTGAAGATGTCTGAAAATTGCTTATCTTGTTTATCATTCTTCAACCTGCTGGGGAATGGTATAGGTGGCCGGTATGGATTGCTTGCCTTATGTAAATATGTAGAAGGGGATTTCTCCATTGAACTTTCTCCAGCACCTTTGTTCTCTGATTCTCCTTCATTTTTATTCTCTTGCTCACCTGCATTCACAGAATTATTTTCAACATTATTGTTAATTACCTGCTCAAATTGACTTGGAAATTTCCCCTTTTGTTGAATCTGCATCTGTTGTGCAAGTTGTCCCACTTGAGTCTCCACTTTCTTAAAAGATGCTTCTAAGGAATCCAGCCTCTTGTTGTTCATCTCTTGATTTTTAGCACTGACTTGGATAAAAGCCTGTAAACTTTCCTCCAAACTCTCTCTCTTAGGCTGCCCTTGATTTGAAGATTGACCCTGCTGTTGGTTTTGTCTCTGGAGCAAATGGAAAGGCTGTTGAGAGTTATTTGTTGTCTAGGAAAAATTTGGATGACTCCGCCAACCAGGATTGTAAGTAATGGAGTAAGGATCATTCCGGGCCCTTGGTTGATATCCCCTCAAAGCATTGACTGGCTCAGCTTCATTACCATAAGACTCATATGCGGAGGGGCATATATTTGCTCCATGCCCAAAAGTCCCACAAATTCCACACACTTCTTGAGTGGATGAAGAAGTACTGTTCTTCATGTTCAGCATCTGCACCTGCCTTGTCAATTCAGCTATTTGATTTACCATCTCATTATTGGCTTCCAATTGATTTACCCCTTTACTTCTTCCTCTTACACTTTTTTTGTTGAGAATTAGCTCCCAACATTTCAAAGATGTCATAAGTTTCATCTGCTATCTTTTCTCCCATGGCTCCCCCAGCTGCGTTATCAACAATGTTCTGAAATTGCTGGGTTAGACCATCATAGAAAAACTGATTCAGAAGTTGAAGTGGGTAGTGATGGTGTGGACACTGGATCAATAACATCTTAAATCTGTTCCAAGCCTCATGAAATGGCTCTCCTTCAAATTGAGAGAATGTAGCAATCTTCCCTCTCAATTCAGCTGTCTTCTGATGTGAGTAAAACTTGCCCATAAATTTACTATAAACTTGCTCCCAAATTGTCAAAGAATTTTCGGGCAACATCATAAGCCAGCTCTTTGCCCTATCCTTCAATGTATACGGGAAACATCTCATCCTCAACTGGTCCTCTATTAGTCCTCCTAATGGAAAAGTGTTGAGGGTGGAATAGAAATCCCGAATAAAGTTCAAAGGATCTTCATTTGGAACTCCATAGAATGATGGCAGCATGTTGTAATGAATGTTCTTTAACTCATAATTTCTTGCTGCATTTGTCAATCTTATGCAAAAGGTGGAAGTTCCAATGACAGGTCTAGCAAAATCTCTCATAGTCCTTTGTCTTTCTTCTCCCATATTGACAGATTGTGCAGTATCCGACTCAAAATCAGAAGTGTCCTCCTCTGTAGTATCAAATCCGGTGTACAATTCAAACTCTTTTCTATTCCTTTTCACTCTCTGAATTTCTGGAATGACTGGGTATAGCTCTTCTTCGAGTGATCTCCTGCTTTGCATAAACAAAATTTCTGAAAAAAGGAAATATTAAAAGCAAAAGACAAATAAAATCAAAAGTAAACAATGAAAAATAATCTAAAATATTTATGCCTAATAAAGAACTACGCCAATTAGCTTCCCCGGCAGTGGCGCCAAAAACTTGTTGCGCTCTAATTAACTCTACTACAAAGCGTCACTCGCAAGTGTATGAGGTAGCTGTAGCAAAGGTGATCGCCCCAAGGTCGTCTCTCAAGGAAGCTAGATAAGCTAATTGATTATTAGGTTGCAAATAACATATTAGAATAAATTTAAATTGCTAACAACTAATGAAAATAGATCGATTGGAGTTTAAAACAATAAAAGTAAACTGAGCTGATATATTGATTCACTTGATAGAAAGGTCTAGGGTTTGCACTTCTCTATTAACTTATATGTATGAACGGTTATTCCTCTTATCCAGTTTAATTTCAAAGATTAAATCTCGAGCAACTTAATTAATTGAATCAAGGAAATAAGCTCTCGCATTCAAACATCTCTCAAATAATCTTGTCACAATTGAAATAATCCTTTTCTTAGGTTATATCTCTAATTCACTTAAGTCCCTAATTAAATTGTTCCATCATTAGACTTCATCTCTCAATCCTTCATCTAATACCTTAAACACATAATTGGTGGCCAATCAATTATATATTAACAATAATTCCATTCAATCAAGGCTAAAGAAATAATTCAGTTAAGAGCAATAACCAATTCATACAATCATAGTAGTTCCATACAAACCAATGATATCAAACATATTCACCTCATTAAAATTCAAAGAAATCAGTTTAGACATAATAGAATTCATGAATACAATTCCCAAGAAATTTAAGAGATAAAGTTTGAGAACAAAACCAAATTACAAACTCCCTTTAAGTTTCTGAAGAATCTCTTGATCAGAACTTGCTCGAAGAATGTGGCAATGGCATAAACAAATTCAATCTAGAATGTTTTGCATCCAAGTGCAATCAAAATCTCAAAGAAAATAAAATATGAAATCCTAAGTTCTTTGACGGCTGAAAAACAGCTCTCTATTTTGAAAACCCTAATTCCTTTACTTATACGAAACCTCCGCTCCAAAAATCGGCGTTTTCTTTAGTCCATGAGTGACACGGCCAAGCTCAAGTGAACTTGGCCGTGTTTGAGGTGCTTGGAGGGACACGGCCACAAGCTTGGCCATGTCCCCTGAGGGTGTCCTCTTCTGCCTTCATATATGTTTCTTTGGAAGCTTGGCCATGTTTGACAAGTTTGGAGGGACACGGCCACAAGCTTGGCCATGTCCCCTGAAGGTGTTTACTTATGTTTGATTTTCATCTCTTCTTCCTTTGGACTTGAATGTGACACGGCCAAGCTTAGACAACTTGGCCGTGTTTGTCATGTTTGGAGGGACAAGGCCGCAAGCTTGGCCGTGTCCCTTGAGTGTGTCTCCTTCTGAGCTTTTGGTCTTCTTCCTTAGCTTGGTATGGGACACGGCCACAAGCTTGGCCGTGTCTCCTGAGTGTGTCAGTCACTGCCCAACTTTTCCTTTCTCTTGACTCCTTGATTTTTTCTTCCTCTCTTGGTTCCTTGCACATTAACCTAAACCAACACTTAAACAAACTTTAACCAAAAATCAAATAAACATTAACCAACAACACACAAACACCACATTAAAAACTAGAACAAAAATGACATAAACACTGGAATAAACTAAAACTACCAAAATTGATGAAAACACTAAATAAACATATTAAAACTAACAAAATACCTAAAGAAAACAATAATTATCATAATAAATAAGACACAATTCTATGACAAAAACTAATAAAACAAAGGGCGAGGATTTAAGGGTTGTAAAAATCCATTTCTTTGAAGCTTATTGAGAACCCAAGACATTGGTTTGCCTAATTTTGAAAACTGCCTTCTTGTTCTTTGGTTAGTAGTATTAACACCGACTTCTTTTTGCGTGCTTTGATTTCCAAACTGGTAGTTCCCTTTCTCATTTCTTTTTATTGAAAAATGATTCTTCTCTCTCTCTCCCATTCTTCAATTTGCAAACTAGCTTGGAGAAGGTCTTTGAAATCATGGATGAGTGTATGAGACATCCTCTCACGAAGACTAGGCAACACCCCTCTCACAATCATCCTTATTTGATCGGATTCATCGGGCCTCTTCTTGAGCAAAGCGGCCTTGTTTCTCCATCTCTTCACATAATCCACAAAATTCTCATTCGACCTTTGCCTAATGGACTCCACTTCCATTAAGGTAACTTCCATCTCAACATTATATCCATATTGTTGGATGAAGGCCTTGTATAGCGGATCCCAATTCTTTTGTGTTCCATCATCTAAGGTATTGAACTAATTTTAGACAACAGGATCCAATGAGAGCATAAAGTACCTTAGAGTTTGAGCCTTAGTAGCTCGAGCAGACTGCATAGCAGTGATATATTGCTTCACATGGAGATGAGGATTTCTAGTTCCATCAAACTTCGCAAAGGATGGCATCTTGAACTTGTACGGGACTTCTTCATCTAACTCAAATAATTTGTCAACTTCGGACATTTCTCCGATTTTTAGTTTCTTCTCAAATTTCTTTTCTAAGTCCGCAATCATCTTTTCAACATCAGAAGTTTTAGTTTTCTCCATAGTTGATCTTTCAACAATCTTCTGTTCTTTTTTCTTCTCTTGAGCATCTTGGTAGTATTGAGCCCAATCATCATCATCATCAATGATCAACTTTTCATCATCAAAAACTACTTCACCAACTTTAGTCTTCCCTTTGTCCTTTGGCTTCTTAGTGCTAGCAAATGCTTCGGCATGATTTTGTAAAATTGCAGTCAATTGGTTCTTCATGGTCTCAGCTAGGGCCTCTTTTATTTCTTCCATTTTGGCATTGAGGGCTTCATCCACCATTCTTTGAATTTGTTCGGGCTCTATTGCTTTTGTGAGCAAGTGATTGAGTCGTTGCTAGATTCTTCGTCTCCAGCATAGGTTGGATTGTTGTAAGCTTTTGAACAGTCATAATCCAGGGTTGTGAGCCAGAAAGGATTAATGATATGAGGTGCAAATATATGCATGTATGTACAAACAATCAAGAAAGATAATTAGGACGCTCCTTCTAACCTTATAACATCCACACATGAATGGTGAGTCTCTTTTCCTAGGTATATGGTTAACAAAATACCAACATGGGGCATCTTATTTTCAAATAATTCTCTCAGACGTTTCAACCAATAGTTATATTTTCAAAAATGGAAATCACTTCATAATAATTCTCATTTAATTAGGTTTTAATCCATTCAACCAACTAAATTAGTTTTTATGCTACATTGGATTCAAACTAAATTAAGAGATTTATTATAAATAGATTTCTCACTTGAAAAAGTAACTAGTGATTCATGCCAAAAACATGCCCATGGTTAATTTATTCTTAGTATAAACTAGGCTCACAATTGATTTTTGGTATTTTGTATTTGACCTAAATAATTTGCAAGCTCTTTGTAAGAAACATAATTTTATTTCTAAGCCCATTGTAAAAAGATTTTAGAAGAAATGGATTTTGGGCTTAGTATTTGGGCCATAAGCAAAAGAATTTTTGATTTGTTTTTTAGAAAAGTTTTATATCTAAAGACCATCTTGAAATGTTTTGAAAATAGTTTTGGTCTTTTGGAAGAAAAATTTATTTGGGCTTGCAAATGTACTTGGGTCATATTAGAAAAAGAACAAACCAAATAAGCCATGATTTAAGCCAAGATAAATTAACCATAGTCAAACAACATGCATTTGGGGTAAAACCTAAGGAAAGTAACTAGGCCAATTACATGAGCTTTAGTCTTTGGGTTAAAAGGCTTAGGTTCCCATAGCAAGTATATACCAAATGGTACGAGGCTATGAGTGGTTATGTCATGCTCGATCTCCATACCTTGAGTGAAAGTATGGTATCCCTTACATAACACAACACGGGTAACACGGGCATCCTAGCTCACGCACACGATACAATCTAATATGATGCAATGGATAATATCAATATAAGAAAGAATAGAATAATATAAAGACCAACGGAATCAACTTCTCTTATCCCCAGTGGAGTCGCCACTATGAGCGAGGATTTTTGCCCCCACTCCCGGTGGAATGGTTCTTGCGACTTCGGCACTGTTTAGGCTTGGGGCCTTAGAGAACACGGACCTAAGTCCAGAGAAAATGGAGTCGCCACCCGGGCGGGCCAGGAAAAAAGAAAGGGGTGGATGGCTCGATTCCTAAGGAATCCCCAACCCCCTAATGGGTTTAAAAAGTTGGGTACGTGTGAGGAAGGTGAGAAATGGCCCAGCACCCCCACAATGCCCGGTTCATTGGAATCGGCCTCCTTTACAGGTCTTAATATTATTAAATTCTTAAATATAACACTATTATCCATATTACACACAATAATTAAAATAAAGTATCGATATATTGAAAATCAAAACAATGTCCAAGCAAAGCAAATAAATGGATACCCATCCGAAGATGGAAACATGCCCTTACATAATCCATGCCTAAATAGGAAACCCACAAAAGGTTGAAACATGTCCTTTACATTGGTTCTAAAATAGAAAAACAAATTAAATTACATGATATTTAACTAATGAGGTACCCACCAAGTGGAAACATACCTCTTACAATATTTGAAAATCTAAATAAATCGATAAAAGTAAATAATCATTCATAATAAATAAATCATTTATCAAAGATATTAAATATCAAAATATAAAATAAACATTCATCTATGATAAACTAAAATAATCAACCATTGAACTTAAATAAATCAACAAAGCATTGAAAATAAATTAAAGCATAATCAAATATAAAATTGAATAAAGCAAGTAAAGATTCAAATTAGGGCTACTGTTTCTATTTAAGATTCTTTATTTAACGTGTTTAGGGTTTTGAAATTTATGGGTTTAAGTTACTGTGAGTTTTAAAAGAATTGACATGGATTAGAGTTTTATAATTTAAGAGGTTGATAAAATTCTTTGATTAACCAAATTAGTGTTTGAGGAGTGAAATCATGAAACTAGGGTTTGGACACTTTAAAATATTAAGTTTATGATTTACCTCTTACTGGATCATGGTTTTTAAGCTTACTGTGTTTGAATTTTAATATTTATGTTTATAGGATTTAAAGGTTTAAAGGATTAGGGTTTAGAAAAATTAGGGTTTAAGGTTTTAAGGGAGATAGGGTTTACTATTTTGGGTTTTGGAGTTGAATTAGGGTTCTAGAATTTTAGAATTAGGGTTTCAGAGAAGGCATTAGATTTTAGAATTTGAAAATCAATTGATAATTTTATGAAAATTTATGAAATAAACAAAACGATTTAATGTTTATAGAAACAAAAAAGATATTTTTTAGGGTTTTTGGAAAGAAACGGATTTAATTTATGGTTTTGAAGAATTGGAAGGCAAATTAGGGTTTTAAGATTTTGAAGAAACAAGAACAACTATTTTAAGATTTTTGAAAAACAAAGAGACAAATTAAGATTTTTAAACTTTAGAAAATGTGAATTGAGGTTCTAGGGTTTTTTTTTATTTTAAAGAAACAGAAACAACAATTTTAAGATTTTTGAATGATGAAGCTACTATGAATTAATGAAACAAATAAAGAAATTCATACCTTCGTTTGTTGGTTCCACCAAAAATCACTTCTTGGATGAATAAGAACAAAGACTAGCTTTGCTGCCTTTGATGGATTGAATTGCTTGTTTGCTCTCTCAAAAAGTCTGATTGATTCAAAGTTTTCCTCCTCAGTTTCGGTCTCAATTTCTCCTCCTAAATTTTTGTCCTCTTTTTGTGTTGTTTTAGTCCTTATTTATAGAAGATTTTTATGATTAATTTTAGTTATTCACGGAATCTAAAATTAATTAAGAAAAGGAAACCGAAACCTAATTGTATTTGGTTTCGAAAAAATTTGCGTCGGAAAAATTTCGCTGGCGAAAAAAAACTGATGTGGAAAAATTGCGTTGGCGAAAAAAAAACTGCTGCGGAAAAATTGCACTGGCGAAAAAGCTGCCGCAGCTAGTTGCGGCAGTGGGCAAACATTGGCATGTGGGCCATTTCACCGCATGCTGATTTTCGGCGAAGATTTTTTCGTTGTCGATTTTTCCGTCGCCGATTTTTATTTTTATTTTTATTTTTTATTATTTTTATATTATTATTTTTTTTAAAAAATTATAAAAAATAAATATTAAAACAAATATTATTTGATTAAGATAACACAAAAATTATTTTGGACTAATTAAAATATATTGGACAACACAAAAAATTATTTTGGACTAATTAAAATATATTGGACCAGGGTGGGTCAAAAATTAAGGGTCTACAATAAGGAAAATCAAAATATTATGGCTGATGAACGAAAAGAAGGAAAATCAGAAAGTGTCAAAGATGGAAGGGAAAAAGGAAAATCAATATACTATGGAAGATAAAGGGGAAAAAGGAGAGTGAAGATGAAGGGGAAGAAAGAGAGTCAAGCTTCTATCTTGAAACGGTGAATTTTGAATTACACGATAATTACTAGTATTTGATGCACGAAATTATTGTCAATTGGAAAATGGAGTGTATTAAATGTGGTTGTTTAATCAAGGTATGGAAAAAAGTAAAGGGCCATCAGGTTAAGTTTGGAGGAGAGAGGGTGTGTGAAAGGTAGATTTAATATTTTACAAGCCCTTAAAATCAAAAAGTATGGGTAAATTAGACTTTTTACCTTTTTCTTACCATTTCTTACAAAAGCCTTCTATACCATATTTCTTCACATATACATGTATATGAAAATATCAAAATAGATTCTAAAATGGATTTCTTTACCCTAAAATAAAAATATTTTATAAAAATAACTTTTTTTTATTTTTTTAGATACTTATTTTTTAACTTTTCATTTAAAAAATAACCCACTTTTCAAAGTATATATTTAATATATCAAAAATATATCTCATTTTCAAGTTTATACATTTAGTATATTGAAAATATATTAACATTAAAACATATTTTAAAACATAAAGAAATGACATATAATATATTTTTTTCATTTTAAATGCATATAAAAAATGTTATATTGTTATATAAGTTTAATAGTTGATTATCCATTTTTTTCATATTTTATAAAAGTTAAGAATTGAAAATCCATAGCTTTACTTTTTTGAAAGATTTTTAATGAACTATATATATATATATATAGAACTATATATATATATATATAATTCCTGTATTTGCCAATTTCAAACTACTATGTATAGTATATTTATGATAACAATTGAATTGGCATAGATTAAGAATAAAATAATTAAAAATATTTATTTTCTGATAGAAAACTCCTTATTTGTAAGAGTTTCATAAGAAATAAATATAAATAATTTTAATGTATATTTCCAAAAGGATTAATTTTAATAACAATTTCTATTACTTATAATAATATGTGATGTTAGCCAAATAATCTCAATTTTGATCTTTAGCACTCAAATTGAATGATGCATTTAACATGTCTTTATGTTACTTAATGCAGGAATAAGTTGCTCAATATATTATCAGAACAAAGGAAAAAGTACGGTCATCACAAGCCAAAGGGCGACCGCCCTTAAAGCTTTAAAGAACAAATTGAATTACAGTAGGGTTCATGGTCAGAATCTCTACCTATTGAGCTACCGTTATAGAGACATACACTACCGTCCATGAATTGGGACGATCGCACCGCAAGTGATAAGAACTCAAACATTCATAGTATGAAACACGATGACAGGTGAGGTCTGAGGAGTGGTGTCTCCAAACCATTTAGCGACCATCCCATCTTAAAGGCGACCGTCCATACATTTTAAGAGAAAATGACAAAGATTGGCAGTAGTGTTCACGGTCTTGGGTGTACCCATAAGTGCAATGCGAGACCTCCAATCTGACCGCTATTTCGATACTAGGATGACCGCACCTTTCATATTTTAGCTGAAAATTACTTTGTCAAATGAAAAAGTGACACGTGGAATGACCGTTGTAAGAGTAGATTTAGATTCAAAAAGTGCGACCGTCTTGACAACCGTAGCATGGACAAATTCCACTAACACAACACTCATAATTTGACCGTTAGAAGAACTTTTGAATAAAGTGACCATCCCTATGCAACAAATGACCGCCCACTGTGTCTAGGCGACCATCTTCGATTCCAGGATGACCGCTACCTATGAAATCTTCTAATTGTTAAAGACTAGCCTAATAAAATATTTTACATGATTCATAAGGGCTAGTTAGACCAAATTGGCTATAAATACCTTAAGAAATCTTTTGTTTAAGAGGTTAAGAGAATTAAAATAGCTAAGGCAAATCACTTTCATTTTACTTTTATCAAAATCTATAATTATATTGATTGAGTGTTGAGTGAGAGCATTAAACACTAATTGCAAGTTTGAGTGTGAGCTTGGAAACACTTAGGTTATGAGAGTGAGCCTGAGAAAACTCTTGTCAGGGTTGTGAGGATTGATCTTAAACCATTGTAATAGTTTAGTGTGAGCTAGGGAAAACATGAAGTTAGAGTTAAGCTTGTAAAAACTCAAGATTAGTAGAACCTTAACAAGTTGTTAAGAAAGTGGATGTAGGATTGAGGAAATCTAAACCACTATAAATTCTCTTGTGTTCATTCTTATCTACTATTACTCTTGCTTTGATTTGATTTTGATTTTTTAATTTACCATTAATTCTTCAAATAAAATAATTCACCCTCCTCTTTGTTGCTAGTTTAGGACAACAATTGATATCAGAGTTAGTTAATTTATTCAAACTTAATTGTTAAATTTTATCATAAATGGCAACCATTCCACCAACAAACACCTCTTCACATGGAAACCTAAATTCATTTTTAGACCCTATTTTGATGGAACATATTATTTTTATTAGAAACACAAAATGTTCTTATTCCTAGATAGTGAAGGAATTGAGATTTGGGGTTTTGCTGAAAATGAGTGGAAACCTGCTACTCATAAGGTTGATGGTATCCAAGTTCCTCTTCTTAAGCCACAATGGTCAAATGCCAATGTGAGAGATCAGTTCAAGAACCATATAACAGCCTCTATCTTGATGAATTCAATATCAAGAGAAGAAGGTGGGAGAGTTCAACATCTCACTTGTGCACATTGCATTTGAAAAACTCTTGATAACTATCATGAGAGTACTACCCAAGTAAGGCTTACTAAGAAGCAAATGTATGTGCATGAGTATGAACTATTCAAGATGAAACCTAAGAAAAATAATTACCGACATGACAAACGGCTTGCTTGCCATTGTAAATGAGTTGAAGAAATATGACAAGATATATGATCAAGATGATGTGAATAGAAAAATCTTGAGAGCACTTAGAGCAAAGAAGAACTTTGAGTCTAAAGTTTTTTCAATTGATGAAGCTCATGACATTAGCTCTTTGAGAACCGATGAACTTGTCGAAAAACTACTCACCTTTGAATTGCACACCGAAAGAGAGGAAGAACAAGGTGAAAAAGATAAGAGGAAAGGAATAGCTCTCAAAGCCATCAAAGAAGTTGAGAGCTCAAATGATGAAGATAGTGATGATGAAGAAGAATTGGCTATGCTATCCAAAAGGATAAGTGATTGGAAGAGAAAAAGAAGACTACAAGCCAACAAAGGTACATTTTCTAGATCCTCCTTCAAAGATAAAGATAAAAAGAATGAAGTAAAATGCTATGAATATGGCCAATCCGATCACATCAAGTCGGATTGCTTCAAATTGAAAAGTAAGAAGAAGTGGGATAAGGAAAAGAAGAGATCACTCAAAGCCACATGGGATGATGATTCCTCAAGTGAAGAAGAAGAGGAAGAAGAGGAAGAAATTACAAATCTATGTCTCATGGCTATTGAAGATGATAATAACTCCAAAGAGGTAAGTACTTCATCCTTAAACTCAATTGCATATGATGATGATGTTGATGATGCTTTAGATGAAAATGGTTTGATTGAGCATATGAACCTTAGGATATAAAAGTATTTCTCTAAGATGAAATTTTATAAAGATAAATGTTCCAAGTTAAAAAAAGATTTTGTGTATTTGAAAAACTCTACATTGGAATTGAAGTCCTCAAATGAAAACTTATTGAGTTGATTAAAAACTCACATGTCTTAGAAAATGTGATAAGGAAAATAAAACATTGAAGGATGAAATAAATGAGTTGAAGAGTCAATTTCAAAATTTCACAAGGGAAAAAAGGCCTTAGATACATTGATTAACATTCAAAGACCACCCTCCTTAAAATATGGTTTAGGATTCATTTTTTCATCTAACACTTCACCTAATGCACCAACATTTGTTAGAGCTTTTACAACACAAACATCTAGTATTGATGTTGTAAAGAACACTAATGCACAAATCAAGCCTAAAAATCCTAAAAGGATTATCTTAGGTTTACAAGGACCTAGAACTAAAATTCCAAGAGTAAATCATGCAGTCATGTATACAAGGCATGTACATAAACACAAAAATGCACAAAAACAATCCTACTCAACACACAATTGCAATTGTGTGCATGATTCATTGAATTTTAATAGGAAAGTGCATAAGTATAGAACCTTGTATTAATGCACTTATTGTATAAAATTTAGACATAAGAGCACATTTTGTTATATTAGAAAGGCTTAACTCAAGTTAGAGGACCCTTCTATTACTAACACCTGAGGACCCAACTTCATTTGGGTACCTAAAAGAAGATGAACATTATCATTTTGTAGGTATGCCTAAAATCCACTATCAATGAAAATATTTGGGTTGTGGATAGTGGATGCTCAAGGCATATGACGGGCAATGCAAAGCTCTTTACAACACTCACTTACAAGCGTGGAGGTAATATAACTTTTGGTAATAATGTTAAAGGTAAAATTATTGGTATTGGTTCCATTGGCATGCTTGGTAAGAACATGATTGATAATTTTTGGCTTGTTGATGGATTGAAACATAATTTGCTTAGCGTAAGTCAATTATTTGATAAAGGATATGATGTGAGTCTTTGACTCTAAAGGATGCAAAGTTACTAATTCAAATGGTGAAGTTATATTCAAAGGAGTTAGAATTGGCAATACATACAAAATTGACATACATTCTAATAATGTATTTGAATGTTTGATTACCATTAGTAATGATGCTTGGCTATGGTATAACAGATTAGGAAATGCTAGTATGGATCACATACAATGCATTAGTAAAGAAGAACTAGTTGATGGTCTCCTTAAAGTAAAATTTGATAAAGATAGGACATGTGAACCTTGTCAATTTGGTAAGTAACATAAAGGCTCATTCAAATAAAAAATGGTTGTAAGCACCTCTAGACCCTTAGAACTCATTCACTTAGACTTATTTGGACCAAATAGAGTTACTAGCTTAGGTGGCAAGTTGTATGTATTTGTACTTGTTGACGATTACTCAAGGTTTACATGGGTAAATTTCTTAGCTCAAAAGAATAAAGCTTTCAATCATTTTAAAATATTTGTAAAAAGAGTTCAAAATGAAAAAGGCTATGTAATCACATCTATTAGAAGTGATCATGGAATAGAATTTGAAAATGAGTACTTTGAAAACGTTTACAATGAGTTTGGTATTTCACATAACTTTTTGACTCCTAGAACACCACAAAATAATGGTACGGTTGAAAGGAAAAATAGAACTTTAATTGAAATGGCTAAGACAATGCTCAATGAGTATGAATTACCATCTTAGTTTTGGGCGAAAGTCGTTAATATCGCATGCTATATTTCAATTCGTGTTTACAAATGGCCTTTGATAAACAAAACTTCTTATGAGCTATGGAATGGAAGAATTCTCAAAATTTCATACCTTAGAGTGTTTGGATGCAAATGCTTTATATTGAATTCCAAGGATAATCTTGAAAAATTCTCATCCAAATCAAATGAAGGCATATTTTTAGGATATTCATCATCTAGCAAAGCATATATAATATTTAATAAGAGAACACTAGTAGTTGAAGAATCAATGCATATTATTTTTTATGAATCCTTTAAACTTGATCAAAGGAAGGGTAGTGTTCTTGATGATTTTGTAAATACATCCGAACATCAAGACACAATCAATGCTCTAAAGAACAATCTTGATGAACATGAAGAAGAGTCTCAAGGGCTACCCAAAGATTGGCAATACAAGAAGGATCATCCAAAAGAATTCATCATTAGTTATACATCAAAGGGAGTAACTACTAGATCCAAACTTAAATTCTTAGATGTCAATGTTGCCTTTGTTTCTCAAATTGAATCAAGCACCATTGAGGAGGCTCTTAGTGATGAATGTTGGGTAATTGCTATGCAAGATGAACTCAACCAATTTGAGAGAAATAATGTGTGAGAAATTGTCCCTAGACCTAAATATCATCCAATTATAGGATGTAAGTGGTATATAAAAATAAGCTTGATGAAAATGGTCTCATTAATAGATTGGTAGCCAAAGGTTATAACTAAGAGGAAGACATTGACTATGATGAGACATTTGCCTCCGTAGCTAGTGTTGCGCTCGAATTAACTCTACTACAAAGCGTCACTCGCAAGTATACGAGGTAGCTGTAGCAAAAGTGATCGCCCCAAGGTCGTCTCACAAGGAAGCTAAAGTGGCTAATTGATTATCAGATTATGAATAACAAGTAATGAAGAAAATTTAAATTGTTAACTAATGAAAAAGATTGATTGAAGTTTAAAAATGAATAAAAGTAAATTAAGCTGATGATTTGATTCACTTGATAGATAGGTCTAGGGTTTGCACTTCTCTACTACTTATATGTATGAATGGTTATTCCTCTTAACTAATTTAATTTCAAAGATTAAATCTCAAACAACTCAATTAATCGAGTCAAGGAAATAAGCTCTCGCATTCAAACCTCTTTCAACTAATCTTGTTACAATTGAAATAATCTTTTTAATAGGTTATATCTCTAATTCACCTAAGTCCTTAATTGAATTGTTCCATCATTAGACTTCATCTCTCAATCCATCATCTAATACCTAAAACACATAATTGGTGGCCAATCAATTATATATTAGCAATAATTCATTCAATCAAGGCTAAAGAAATTATTAGCTAAGAGAATAACCAATTCATACAATCATAGCATATCCATACAAACCCTAGACTAGATCAAATTAGTTCATATTGCTATCAAACATACTCATCTCATTAATAATCAAAGAAATCAATCCAGACATGATAATATCCATAAATTCAATTCCAATGAAAATAAAGAGATAAAGTTCAAGAACAAAACCAAGTTACAAACTCCTTGAAGCTTCTGAAGAATCTCTTGTTCAAATCTTGCAAGAAGAATGTATCAATAGCTAGAACAATCTAATCTAAGCTAGATTAATTCAAAAGTGTAATCAAAATCAAAGAAAACAAAGTTAAAACCCTAACTTCACTCTCTGACGGCTCAATTCAATCTCCAAATCATCAACAACCCCAAAACCCTAGCTTCTTTTTCCTTTATATATGAAACGTCTGCTTTAAAATCCGCTACGGCTTTGGTTCATGAGAGACACGGCCAAGTTGGATGTGACTTGGCCATGTTGGTGGTCTTTGGAAGGACACGGCCAGTGACTTGGCCGTGTCCCTTGCATGTGTCACCTACTGTGAGAATTCCTTCTTCTTTTCTCTTTGGTTGAGTGACACGGCCAGTTGGAGGTTTACTTGGCCGTGTTGGACCCTTTTGGAGGGACACGGCCAGTGACTTGGCCATGTCCCTTGCTTGTGTTTGCTTCTGTGAGATTTGCAATTTTCTTTTCCTTTGGAACCAAGTGCGACACGGCCAAGTTGGTGTGACTTGGCCGTGTTGGAGCATCTTTGGAAGGACACGGCCACTGACTTGGCCGTGTCCCTTGAGTGTGTCAGCTACTGTGTCTTGACTTCCTTTTTAACTTGGTATGGGACACGGCCAGTGACTTGGCCGTGTCTTCTGCCTGTGTCAGCTAATGTCCCTCTTTTCCTTCAATTTGCTTCCTTGCCTTTTTTAACCTAAAACAAAACTCAAACAAACTGTAAATAAGAAGTAAATAAACAATAACCAACAAAACATAAACACCATACTAAAAACTAAATAAAAAATGACATAAACACTGAAATAAACTAAAACTACCAAAATTAATGAAAACACTAAACAAACCGATTAAAACTAACAAAATACCTAAATAAAACAATAATTATTATAATAAACAAAACACAAATCTATAACAAAAACTAATAAAACAGCTAGATTAGAAGCCATTAGAATATTGCTTGAATTTACATGCCTCATGAATTTTAAACTTTTTCAAATGGATGTTAAACATGCATTTCTAAATGGGTTAATAAATAAGGAAGTTTATGTTGAACAACCCCTTAATTTTGAAGATTATAAACTTCCAAATCATGTTTTTAAACTTACTAAAGCACTATATGGATTGAAACAAGATCCAAGAGCTTGGTATGATAGACTTAGTTCATATTTGCTTGATGATGGATTTTCATACGGCAAGGTTGACACAAATCTTTTTATTAAAAAGAAAATGCATAACATTTTTATTGTTCAAATTTATGTTGATGACATTATATTTGGTGCTACTAATGAATCTTTGTGCAAAGAATTTGCTTCTTGTATAACTAGGAAATTTGAAATGAACATTATAAGTTAGCTCAAATTCTTCCTTGGACTACAAATTAAGCAATGCAAGGATGAGATCTTCATCAAACAACCCAAGTACACAAAATAACCTCAAGAAATTTGGAATGGATGGTTGCAAGTCTAGCAAGACTCCCATGAGCACATCCCTAAAGCTTGACAAGGATGAAAGTGGTAAGGTAGTAGATGAGAAGAAATATCAAGATATTATCGGATTACTACTTTACTTAACCGCTTCTAGACCCGATATAATGTATAGTATATGTTTGTGTGCTAGATTTCAATCATGCCCTAGAGAATCACATTTGAATGCCACTAAAAGGATTTTGAAAATGGGACATTATATTTAAGACTTTGGTATCCTACGAATACATCATTTGACATACTAGGCTTTTCGGATGCGGACTATGCCGGTAGTCTTTTGGATAGAAAAAGTTACGACTGGAGAATGCCATTTTCTTGGTAATTACTTGGTTTCTTGGTTTAGCAAGAAACAAGTAATGGTTGCTTTATCTACCGCGGAAGCTGAATATGTTGCTGCATGTTTTTGTTGCAAACAAGTTTTTGGATGAAACAACAATTGCTTGACTATGAAAAAATATTTGATCACATTTCTATTCAATGTGAGAACACTAATGCAATCAATTTATCTGAGAACCCCATTCAACATTCTAGGTCTAAGCATATAGACATCAAACATCATTTTTTAATGGATAATGTTCAAAATCAAAATGTTGTTTTAGAATTCATTGACACACAAAACCAACTTGCTGACATCTTTACAAAACCACTAAATGAAGATAGATTAAACTTCATCAAGCATAACTTAGGAATGATTGATGGAAGCTCCTTGAATGAATAAACCATATGCATTCTATTCATTGTATTATGTTTAAAAGGTTTTATCCTCAATTTAAAACATCAATTTTGATCATAAGTTATTCATATTAAAATCTATCTCTATTCTTTCTTTCTATGTTTTTTCTTTGTTTAGTGCACTCATCCTGCCCCTTCTTGCGGTAGCATGTTGCTTGGTCAGTCTCATTCCAAATAGACCTTCTCTGAGAAGTCAGGCAGATATGACAGATGGTAGCTAGAATTTGAAAAGTCTCCACCATTACAAGTTTTCTTACAGGTAGTAAGCGACCCACCTTGTGTTCCCTGATGAGGTAGGTTACCTTAGTTTAAGCAAAGAATTCCTTATGTTCCTTCAAATAGAAAAGAGTGAAAACTCTACCTTAGGTTAGTATGGGATTAGATTCAATCCTTTTGACCAATACTTTGCCTTAACCTTAGAAAATTTTTCTAAAATTTGGGACTTTCCAACCAATGGGGCCACATCTTACAATGATACAACATTATCTAACCAAATCCTCTCTACCTTTTGGCAAGAAATTTATGTAGAAAAATCCTTTATGAATGAATCCAAGGCTAGACACATCAAATCACTCACTCATTGGATTCTCCATAGGATCATAACCTACACAATCAAAAAAAGGCCTGATGAAAATGAAAAAGTCACCATAAGGGACTTGATTTTTCTCTATACATTCACTCATAACATTCCCATTAATACTCCCAAATTCTTGATAGATACATTCCTTCACCATGCAACCAAAAAGTCTGGAACCTTCTTTCTTTCCTCACATATCACTCAAATAGCTACGCACCTGCATTTGTTGAATGGCCTCAACCTAGCCACCTTGAGAAATCCATTTGATCTCTCTTCTAGTGCTATCAGCATGGAGTATCTAGAGCATGCTGGTTGTGTTAGAAAAATTGATGGCTCATATATCTATCTCTTTGAGGAAAAGGTTGTAGTGGATAGGCATAAAAAGATACCTATATACACCATAGAAGGAGAAGGTGAATCTATAAAAGTTGTTGCAGAAATGCCTCACAAACCCTCTACCTCCAAGTATAGCAAGATTGGCTCTCCAACCAAACTTATCCTCAAAGCCATCAAATCTCTTTCCAAGCAACTAGTTCACTTCAAAAGGGATGTGTCCAAGTGATTTAAGCACTTAAACAAGATAATTGATCTTCTATCCCATATACATCATTGATATACAAGGCAAGATGGAATTGCCTCAATGTGATCTCAAGGAATGGGATGTAAGTGATCATGAAGAAAGCCCTTTTGAAGAAGGATCCTTAGGGGATGATGTTAGCTCTAGTTTCAAAAGTAGTGTGCATGCTCCTCTTGACAAGGGCAAGGCCCCTATGGAAGAAGAAGAACCCGAAGATAAAGATTTTGATTAGATTCCTCCACATTATTCTATGTTTTTTTCTTTCTGTTTTCCTTGCTTGTTTTTTGTTTTGAGTATATCTTTCTATTTTTCTCTCTTGTACTTCATGTTTCATGAATGAACATTTATCTTTAATGCCTATATTAATATGTCATTTCAAAATAAAAATAATTCTAAAAAAATACCATTCTCATTTTTTTAAAAAAATAATAAAATAAACATCCTACCTTTTAATTTTTTAAAATCATTCTAACTTATTAATTAGAATAACTAGAATAGTTCCTTACTAATTTATCTACATGTCGGTGTTAATCATTCTATTTTTTTTAATTTTAAAATATCAATTTTTTTATTTGTGAGTGTTCGTATATCATACACCAAGATATAACAGTATTAATTAAAGATAAAGAAATAGATAGAATATAATTTTATATTTAATTTAAAAAATATTTAAACAAAGTTACAACATAAACATCATGTAATGTTTTGAATTGTTAATTAATTATTGGGTTCAAGAATGCCCAATTACTCTTGGGCTTTCATATTGGTCATCAAAAGGTAAATTTTCAGTTACTTGAGATAGTACCATTTATTCATTTCTAAATTTGATCAATGATGGCCCTTTTATTTTATTTTCGAACTTGTGCAAGAGAGGTGTTTTGGTATGGTTGGGAAAAAATTTTAATATAGGTCAAGTTTGAAGTTTGAGATTCTTTTCTAAAATTATTATTATACGCATGTATGAAAGGTTCATTGAAAATTAAATGAATCTCTATTTCTACTCCAACTATGATGCTTCAAAACAATTGAGTATTTTTAAATAATTAATTTAATTAAATGTATTTTAAATGAGAAACTAAATAAATTAACCAAATATTTTTAAAGAAAATAATAAGAATATGATAGAAGACCCTTGGTTTGAATCGAGCACTTTCCTAGTTCTTTAAAAAAACTTCAGAAAAAAAATTCTTCTTAAAAAAATCAATAGAGTGAACTTTAAAATTTCAATCTCTTTTATATGACAAAAAAAATATTGTTAATTAATTATAGAGCTTTTATAGAAAATATAGTATTTCACTTAATTAAAAATGTTATTTTCTTTAGTTTTACTAAGAAGAGAAGGACTAACGGAATGAAATTAAGTTTGCTTGTTATAACTAACCTTTGGCCAAGTAATGTGTATGTGCTTATCTGAAGTGCAACAGTTCTTGTTCAAATGGAAATGATTCTTGAGTTTAGTATGGTAACTAGAGTTGTCATGTTATAGATATGTTAATTTGGAAAGTCGAGTCTTGAGGTACAATGACATTGATTTGACAAAATCATTATTTAAAAAAAACCGTTTTCTTGTTGTATAAACCTTCAAGTTAAAGAAAATATGTTACATTGTCAAAACTCAAAGGACATACTAGGCAAAAGAGGGCTAATGAAAGGATCTCTTACAATGTCATATTATGATGAAGTTTCCAACCAAATGTGTTGAAATGGATATCTCCCATGTCTTTGGCTACCATGCTTGGGCCTCCACTGCTTATGTTTCCAAAATTCTAGAAATAAAGCCATAGATGTGAAGACTTCTGTTGTTCTAATGCAAGACCTGAGTGATCATCTGGAAAGAACCAATGAGACTACTTTGGCTTACCATCTCGGTCTATGAGTTAATAGAACCACTGTAAATATTATTCATGCATATCATAATGCATTTTGTTGTCTTGTATTACCTATTCTTTGTCAAAGTGAACAATAGATACTCTATGAAGTAAATAATGAAATGCAGACATAGAATCATGGGGCATGGAAGGCCCATTGCTTGAGGAAGATCCGGTCACTTTACAAAAATGGAGATGCATGCTCGTACAAGAAATCAGACAATACACAAACATCAATCAAAGTATGCATGGGAAAAAATCATTGGTTTGAGCCTACACAAGGGGTAAAGTTTCTCCTTTCATGTTTTGCTACCTCTGTAGACATATGGGACATATTGATAGTTATTGTGAATGCAGACTCCAGTACAAGAAAGATGAACTACAGCTATTGTGGGATGATCGAATACGTGCTATCCCTCGTCGAAATCTTTAGTCGGTGAGCATTCAAGTGCGAGATTACAGGTGTCTGGATTATAAAATTTTCAAAATTTGAACGGGCAAATTTCAAGGGATGATACGAGGGAAAACTGCAGTAATTTAAGCTCTACATGTTGCATGGTTTCAAATATGGATGTGGACACTTCTAAACTAGGCCACAATCACTTTTTTTTGTGCTTGGAGGAGGATGTTATCATAACAAAGCCTGATGAGTTTAAAAAAGACCAAGGTCTGGTAACATAGTTGCACCTGATGTTTCTATAATAATAGATTTAGAAGGAGCTTTAAACGACAAGTTGATAACTGGTGCTAATATTGTATCGGCTAGTCCTGTGTAACAGGAAGACAGGGATCCATGAAGCTAATTAGTTGGAACTGCCAAGTGATTGGTAACCCTCAGATAGTTAGGGTACTTAAGGACATTTCCTCAAGCTACAGGCCATGCATGATGTTTTTAATGGAAACTCTTGTTCATGAGAAAAGGATGGAGGAAGTTAAAAATATTCTAGGGTATGATGGATGTTTTACAATGCACTGATTGGGTAGAGGAGGTGGACTTTCTATTCTATGGAAGGAGTCTGTTGATTTATCTGTGTTGGACTTTTCCAATAACTTTATTAATTGCAGAATTAAGTGGAAGGATAAGGTATGGAGATTCTCTAGTTTTTATGGGTTCCTTGAATGTAATCACAGAAGAAGCTCATGGAATTTGCTAAGAGCATTGGCTGCTCAGGGTGATGATGCTTAGTTAGTTTGTGGAGACTTTATTGATCTTCTCTCTTCTACTAAGAAGGTTGGGGGGAGGACCCCATCCTACGTACTTAATAAATGGTTTTGACAAACTCTTTCTGATTGTGGTTTGACTGAAGTTTTGATGACGGGATATCAGTTTACATGGGAGAGAGAAAGGGGATCTCAAGCATGGCTTCAAGAAAAAATTGACAGAGTTATTGTTAATATGGAGTGGGCTCAACTCTTTCCTGAAAGTTTTGTTTAAATGCTAATAGCTCCTATTTTGGACCATGCACCAATTTTGGTAAGTCTCATTTCTTCTTTTGTTCATTAAAGTCGTGACTTTAAATTTGATAACTCATGGTTGTTTGATAATGAGCTTGAAGAGGTGGTGCATGATGGTTGGTGTTTGGATAGTGATGGTGATATTATGAGTAAGAAGAATGAGTGTATCATAGAGCTGTAAAACCGGCACCGTTCTCGTAATAGGGAAGCACAAAATAAGAATAAATTTATTTTGATGAGATTGGAGGCTAGTTTGGATGTTTTGGGTGATGAGGAATTTGCTAGTTTAAGAAGTGAGTGGAATTTAATTCTAGAAAGAGAAGAGATAAGGTGGAAAAAGTAGGCTAAGCAATTTTGGCTCAAGTTTAGGGAAAAAAATACTAAGTTTTTTCATTCCAAACTAAAAAATAGAAGAAAGAATAGCAAAATTTTGGGGTTGAAGAGCATAAATGGTTCTTGGGTAACGGAGTTGGATGGTATGAGGGATATTGTGTTAAATTATTTTAGTGACCTTTTTAAAGCAGATGTGTCTGAGAGTGATAGGCTATTGGGGTTGTACAGAGCAAGGTGAGTCTTGATATGAATGCTAAATTAGTTGCACATTTCACTACTGATGAATTTAAAACTGCAATCTTTCAAATGCACACTGACAAGGCCCCGGGACCTGATGGTTTGAATCCAGCTTTATTCAAAAAATTTTGGCATATTATTGGGCCAGATATTGTGAGGGATTGTACTAAATGGCTTTAGAATGGGAAATTTCCCCATCATTTAACCGACACTTTGGTTGTCTTGATTCTTAAAAAGGCAAGCTCAGAGGCTTTTACTCAAATATTTGTTGTTTGACTATGATTAATTTATATTGGTTTGAACAATGGATTATTTGGTTTGTTCTTTTTCTAATATGACCTAATTATATTATAAGCTCAAAATAAAATTTTCTTTTAAATCCAAAGACCAAAACTATTTTCAAAACATTCAAGATGGCTTTTGGACATAAAACTTTTCTAAAACAGGTCAAAAAATTCTTTTTTACCTTATGACCCAAATATATAGCCTAAAATTCATTTTTAAATAAATATTTTTTATAATGGGCTTTGAAACAAAATTATTTTTCCTAGCCATCTTTTTGAATGAGCTTACAAACTATTTAGGTTAATTATGGAATACCAAAAATTAATTATGGGCCTAATTTATACCACAAATCATTAATCATGGGATTGGTTTTGGGATTAACCAATAGTTGTTTTTTTCCAAATGGAAAATCTATTTTTGGTAAATCTCTTAATTTTGTTTTAATCCAATATAGCGTAGAAAGATATTTTCAGTTGATTCAATGGATTAAAGCCTAATTAATGGGAATTATCATGGACTGGATTCTATTTTTGAAAATATAACTATTGGTTAAAATCGTCCAAGGGAATTTTTTGAATGCAGAATATCCCATGTTGAGATTTTGTTGACCATGTATCTAGGAAAAGAGACCCGTCATTCGTGTGTGGAAGTTATAAGGTTATAAGGAATGTCTTAATTATCTTTATTTGTTACTTGTGCATACATGCATACACGCATTGCATTACATGGCATTGATCCTTTTTGACTCACAGATCTGGAGTACAGCAATTCAAGAGCATACAATGACACCACCTACAACAGTGATTTTGATTCAAGTGCTTTATTGGGAGGATGGATGCAAACCAGCTAAGGGATATAGTCGATGAAGTTGTCAAAACTAGGATGGCCAAACTACGAGATCAATTGGCTAAAATTATGAATACCCAATTGATTGAAATTCAGGAGATCATCAACAATGCTAATGAGGCATCTCACATTGACATAAAAAGAAGGAAAAGGCAACATTAACAAGGAACAGGTACACTATAGAGATCAAATGAAAAATGAGGGGTCAATCCCTATTCTATAAGACCAATCAAACCATGAGCTATCTAAGTGGAGCAATAAGGGCGGCTACCACCCCAGTGAGCAAAGTCAAAGGGAAAGAAGAGGTGTTGAGAAAAATGCAACAACTGAACTAGTAAAGAAGCATAAATTTTCAGACTTAGGGAACCTCTGTCAAAGATGTTAAAAAATCTAATGAAGATGGATTTGCTACAACCATTGGCACCTAGGACTCTACACAAGCCTCTACCATCAAATTTTGATGCTAAGTGCAAGGGCATGAGATAGATAAGTTTGTTTGATTTAGGCATGAGATCTAAGATTTGATGGACAGTGGAAAGTTGCTTGAGCCTGATAAGCCCAACACTAAGAATAATCCTCCGCCTAAATTTGAGAGGGCACCGCCGCTTGCAACCTTCACGATAGAGGGAGGATTGGAGGAGAATTTTATCTTGTCATCTTGTCATGACATGGATGGAGAAGCTGCTAAAGAGGAGAAGCTACTAAGTAAGTTGGACTAACTATGAATGATGAAGCAATGATCCTTGATGATGGAAAAATCCTTGCCCATGATATGTCTAAATAAATGAAGCATTTTTTTACTACAATTCAATAAACTTCTCTTGGCTTGTTTGGTTTTTTTTTTGTTTCATTTTCTTTCTTTGGTGTTTTTTGGAACAATGATGTTTTTCAAATTAAGATTGTTTGAATAAATTATTTTCATTAAATTTTTGTTGGTCTTTTTTCATTTTGGTGCCCAACCAATGACGAATCTAGCTTGATATTTATAAATTAGCGTATCTATGCATCATGATTTGAATGGCTTTACTAGATGAGGGAATCGTTCTATAGCATTGAGTTGTGTATGCTTACTTAAAGAGGGCTCTTGCATAATTATGAGTGTCTAGGTCATAGTCAATCTTAGAATATGCTTTGATGAACTTTTGAGGTGAAATTGAACTCTGCTTATTTAAGGGACAGATGATCTAGGCATTGTTTAGTAAGCCAACAACTAGAATCCACCCAATTAAACACCAATCCCTAATTGGTCCCTTTTGAGCCTTCATGATCTTTTAGCTTGCTTTTTATTGGCTTTAAACCTCAATAACCTACTCTGAGCTATTATGACACTTATGACAAGTCTGATGATCACTGAATTACTAAGGACAAAGAAGATCAAGGAAAAGTCTATTGAAGTTTATCTGAATTGGACCTAATATCTCAAATATTTAACATCAGAATAACAAAGGGTTCATCCTCATTAAAACAAACTCGTCCTACTCCATTCATTCATAGTCAGAAGCATAAAATGGTATAACTCTCTTGGAGTTAGGACCCAAAAAAAAGAAAAAAGAAAAAAAAAAGAAAAAAGAAAAAAAAAAGAAAAAAGAAGAGAAAAAGAAAAAAAAACCCTAAAAAGGGTAGTTAACCCAAAAGGCCTATTTTCTTCTTACCTGAAGTATCAAAAGACTTCCACTTAGTTTATAAGGATATATTGACTTGAATTAGTCCGGTCCAATCAAAGATTCAAATAAAATAAGAGAATTAGGGGAAAGACTATCTTTCGTTTTATCCAACATAGCTCTAAGTTAGCAATATTAAATGTCTTAGAATTGATATTCTAAAAGGAAAAAGGATAAAAAGAAAGTGAAAGAAAAAAGGTACTGATTGGATCCAAATTTCTGCCAAAAAGATGGAAAGACATTCAAGCTTTGTATTTTCATAAAGTCAGAAGGAAATGATTCCCAGAAGGTGAAAATGGAACCTCTAACAGTATATACTTCCAATAAGAAGTTTATAGTATGAAGGTTTGTCCATAACATTACATCAGCTCCAATCTCAAAATGACCTTCACTTAAACCATGTCCCTTATAGACCTCATTTCAAGCCTATTAAAGACATGTTGATCTCTCTTAGTTGGTAGAGTCTATTAGTGGAGATAGTTTGAATAAGCATGCATATGAGATAGGAAATATTTAAAATCTATGAGACCTTTGGCCAAGTAATGTGTATGTGCCTATCTGAAGTGCAACAGCTCTTATTCAAATGGAAATGATTCCTGAGTTTAGTATGGTATCTAGAGTTGTCATGTTATAGATATGTTAATTTGGAAATTCGAGTCCTGAGGTACAATGACATTGATTTGACAAAATCAACATTTTAAAAAAATATTTTCTTGTTGTATAAACCTTAAAGTTAAGAGAAATATGTTACATTGTCAAACCTCAAAAGACATACTAGGTAGAAGAGGGCTAATGAAATGATATCTTACAATGTCATATTATGAAGAAGTTTCCAACCAAATGTGTTGAAATGGATATCTCCAATGTCTTTGGCTACCATGCTTGAGCCTCCACTACTCATGTTTCCAAAATTCTAGAAATAAAGTCATAGATGTGAAGACTTCTGTTGTTCTAATGTAAGACCTGAGAGAGCATCTAGAAAGAACCAATGAGACTACTTTGGCTTACCATCTCGGTCTATGAGTCAATAGAACCACTGTAAATATTATTCATGCATATCATAATGCATTTTGTTGTTTTGTATTACCTATCCTTTGTCAAAGTGAACAATAAATACTCTATGAAGCAAATAATGAAATGCAGACATAGAATCATGGGGCATGAAAGGCCCATTGCTTGAGGAAGATCCAATCACTTTACAAAAATGGAGATGCATGCTCGTACAAGAAATCAGACAATACACAAACATCAATCAAAGCATGCATGGGAAAAAATCATTGGTTTGAGCCTACACAGGGGCAAAGTTTCTCCTTTCATGTTTTGCTACCTCTGTAGATGTATGGGACACATTGATAGTTATTGTGAATGCAGACTCCAGTAAAGGAAGATGAACTACAACTATTGTGGAATAATCGAATACGTGCTGTCCCTCTTCGAAATCTTCATCCGGTGAGCAGTAGATTATGCGAAGGGAATGGAATTGAGCTTGTTGATTCAAGTGCAAGATTACAGGTGTCTGGATTATAAAATTTTCAAAATTTGAATGGGCAAATTTCAAGGGATGATATGAGGGAAAACTGCAGTAATTTAAGCTCTACACGTTGCATGGTTTCAAATATGGATGTGGACACTTCTGAACTAGGCCACAATCACTTGTTTTTATGCTTGGAGGAGGATGTTATCATAACAAAGCCTGATGAGTTTAAAAAAGACCAAGGTATGGTAACATAGTTGCACCTGATGTTTCTGCAATAATAGATTCAGCAGGAGCTTTAAACGCCAAGTTGATAACTGGTGCTAATATTGTATCGGCTAGTCAAACTTGTTGCGCTCGAATTAACTCTACCACAAAGCGTCACTCGCAAGTATACGAGGTAGCTGTAGCAAAGGTGATCGCCCCAAGGTCGTCTCACAAGGAAGCTAAAGTAGCTAATTGATTATCAGATTATAAATAGCAAGTAATGAATAAATTTAAATTGCTAACAATTAATAAAGACAGATTGATTGAAGTTTAAAACAATAAAAGTAAATTGAGTTGATGATTTGATTCACTTAATAGAATAGTCTAGGGTTTGCACTTCTCTATTACTTATATGTATGAACGGTTATTCCTCTTAACCAATTTAATTTCAAAGATTAAATCTCAAGCAACTTAATTAATTGAATAAAGGAAATAAGCTCTCGCATTCAAACCTCTCTCAAATAATCTTGTTCCAATTGAAATAATCTTTTCCTAGGTTATATCTCTAATTCACCTAAGTCCTTAATTGAATTGTTCCAGCATTAGATTTCATCTCTCAATCCATCATCTAATACCTAAAACACATAATTGGTGACCAATCAATTATATATTAGCAATAATTCATTCAATAAAGGCTTGGCCGTGTCCCTTGCTTGTGTTTGCTTCTATGAGAGTTTCTTCTTGTTTGCTTTGGATTTAAGTGAGACACGGCCAAGCTTAAGCAACTTGGCCGTGCCTGAGCTTCTTTGGAGGGACACGGCCACAAGCTTGGCCGTGTCCCTTGAGTGTGTCCCTCTCTGTGTCTGGATCTTCTCTTTAACTTGGTATGGGACACGACCTCAAGCTTGGTCGTGTCCTTTGCCTGTGTCAGCTACTGTCCCTTTTTTCCTTCAATTTGGTTCCTTGTCTTTTTAACCTAAAACAAAACTTGAAACAAACTTTAAACCAGAATTAAATAAACAATAACCAACAAAACATAAACACACTCTAAAAACTAGGACAAAAATGACAAAAACACTGAAATAAATTAAACTACCAAAATTAATGAAAACACTAAATAAAACATATTAAAACTAACAAAATACCTAAAGAAAACAATAATTATCATAACAAATAAGACACAAATCTATAACAAAAACTAATAAAACAACTACCCCACACTTAAAACTTTGCTTGTCCTCAAGCAAATTCACATGGCATAAATCAAAAACTCAAACAACGTTAACTATAATTCCAGTATAAAAGATGAAATTCTTTAAGATATCAGACATAAATAATTGCAATTTCCTTCAATCAAGATTTTCTTAACTCATTCATTAATCCAGACATACAAATCTCATCTCTCATCTAAGTGTTTTACTCGATTGCAAAGGTTATTTCACTCAAACCACTCATGACTGCATACTACCATAAACTTGCTTAATTATCCAATCTCTCTCACTGATTTTCTCAAGAAATAATCCGAAGGTCTTTCATTTGGATGTAATGGGGCTAAGGTAAAGGTGTGAGAAAAGACATTTAAGCTGGAGCATCAAGAAATGGAGTATCTAAATTAGACAATACTCTTGCTAAAAAACTCATAACTCCCTCAAATGTCATACTCACCAATCCTTGATACTTTCACAAACTTGCATACTTAAAGAAAAATACATGAGTCGACATTCCTCTAATGCTAGAAAATATATGAATTTTGTATATATATATATATATCTTTTTTTATTATTTCTTTTTCTTTTTCTTTTATTTTTATCATCATTTTTTTAATTGCTTACATATACAAAATACAAACTTGCATGGAATATCTAGCTTAAAATGTAGAGGAAAAGAATAATCAACTCTTAGTCAAATACAATATGCAAAGTATGCATTTCAACCCCAAATAGCAATACCAATTTTTTTTTTTAATTTTTAATTGCTTACCCCACACTTTTGAATCAAACCACCCTATTGTCATATCATAAAACTCCATTCCTTAATGCAGGTATGATGATAATAAGAAAAAGTTGAGTTATGAATTGTGTTAATCAATCAAGAAAAGGTCAAAGGCTCAACTTGGCTCACTAAGGAATTCAATCTTAAGGGAGGTCTTTTTAAGCTAAAGGGCTAGCCTAATTTGCCTTCATCATTTTAAAACTTGAGATTAAATCATAATGTGAGTTCAATTAGCATGCAAAAGCAAACTCTAGAGATGCAAAATCATGAAGGTGCACACTTAAGAAAAGAAAATCAATTGACAATAAAATTCAATCTATAAGGCTCAAAACTCACAAAGGTGGGTTCACAAAGATTTATATGTCATAAATTGCAGAATGTGAAAATCGATCCTGAATGAATTCAAATGCTAATTTCTATGCTGATGCTAAAGTCTCAACTATAATGCTAGAATCACAGAAAAGATCAATAAATTTTCAACAATTATACCATGCATAGCACAATAAAACACACCAAGACAAACAAAACAAAAGAAAAGCTTAAAGATTACCCCACACTTTAGAATTTACATTGTCCTCAATGGAAAACAAGAATAATAAAGAGAAAGAGTTAAGTACAACCTGTCTTCCATCGTACCCTGGTGAGGCAAAACCCTAACTTTTCATCACAAACACAAATGTTCAAAAACAAACAAAATACAATATATAAAAATAAAATATCCAAAATATAAAATGTTAACATTAAAAACAAAAACGAAAAATAACAAAAATAAGCTAAACACAATAAAGCAAGGAACTCAATGTCTATGGTGAAGGCGGGTGTGAAGATGATGTAGCCGAGGGATGGAGACTCAAAATCTTCGCAAGGATGCTATTAATCTGTTCCAACTACTGCAAGACCTCAGCATGGTTATGGTCCACCTTACCCTCCAGTCGATCTACCTTTCCCTCCAGGGCCTCAATCCTATTAAGTACCTCTTGATTAGCCGAGACCGGAGCATCCTCATCTGATCAAGAGAATCCGAGTCGGACTCTTCTTGAACCCGTGCTCTCTTCTGCTTGTCCCCCAGTGCTTCTGGCTCAGCTGAAGCCATCATATAAGCCCCTCTCCTATGCACCACCATATGCATCTTCTCTAATGTGGCTAAATCCAAAGAATCATTACCCGTAATTCTAGTCATGCGACAAGTACTCGGGTCAAAATCATCAAAAAGGGCTAAGGCCAATGAGGTAACCAATCCTCCAATACAGATAGCCCCCTTCTTCTTATATGCCACACTATCAAAAACATCGGCTAACCAATAGCCAGAACTAATAGGCACTGCATTAACCACACAATCTAAGAAAAATAATTCACTTAGTTCCACCACACCCGGATTTTCCAAACAACCTAAAACTCAACCTAGAGCATATTTTCTGCACATCTCTTTCAACATTAAGAGAAATTAAGAACTCCAAAGTAAGCTCTTGAAATTGCAAAGGTCGCAAAGAAACTAGGTTCTCCCACCCAAGGATTTGAACATATCGATAAAAATTATCCCTAATATTAAGAGCATTAAGGGACTCATTAATGACATACCTTGTCGGGAAGAAACCCCGAGCCAAAAAATTTGCTCTCTTCAAAGATGAAACCGATGAAGATGAAGAAGCCCCTTCAGTTGTAGATCCCTTCTTCTTGCGGTGTGAAACTATCTTTGTTCTTGGCATCTTGAGAAATCTGAAAAATTTAACACCAAAACTTGATTAAATCAAACTTTTATGAGAGAAGAAGAAGTTTTAATGGATTATTTTTAGTTGTGGTGAAGAAATTTGAGGTTTAATGGAGGATTTGGAGCTTGGAAGCACAATTAATGGATGTTGTGAGAGAGAGAGAATGAGAGAGCGAGAGAGTGAACAGAAAGAAAACTAGGGATTTAATGGGCAATCTGGGAAAAAAATCGTGTTTTTAAAGTGAAAAAGTGAGAGACACGGCCAAGTTGTGGTGAACACGGCCGTGTCTTGTTTGTTTTGAGGGACACGGCCAGTGACTTGGCCATGTCCCATGGGCGTGTTTGCTACTGGAAGGAGAGGTGCAAAAAGTTCCTTGGCCGTGTCACTTACTGTGACAATTTGCAAAAACAAAACAAAACAAAAATTATTTTTGGTTGAGGCTTGGCCATGTCCCATGTGACACGGCCAAGGGACACGGCCAAGCTCCTTGGCTGTGTCTCATTCTGCCACTTTTAACATTTTTTTTATATCACCAAATATCAAAGAAATTGCAAACCTCTTCTCCGATCAACCCTGAAAAACATTAGAAAAATAAAAACCTATCAAAGTACCCATTCATTTATTTAAACCAATCATAAAATCAAAACTTGCTAAATTTAAAATTACAACTATGAAAAAGAAATGCAAACCGATGGGTTGCCTCCCATTTAGTGCTTCTTTAATGTCATAAAGCTGGACATCATGCAAGACTTAGGGATCATGGATCAAAGTGCTGTCAATGATCCTCACTTCTTGAAATCCTTCATTATATGGCTTAACTCTCTGTCCATTTACTTTAAAAGTCTTATTGGTTCGAGAGTTAAACAATTCAGTGGCACCATAAGGACATACCTTAGTTACCTTGAAGGGACCACTCCATCGAGATTTAAGTTTACCTGGAAAAAGACAGAGTCAAGAATTAAAAAGTAAAACTTTCATACCTGGACTTAATGTCTTTTTCACAATAAATCTATCATGAAGTGCTTTAGTGCGATCCTTGTCAATCCTCGAGCTCTCATATGCCTTTGGGTTAAGGCACCTTTGGGTCTCCCTCACTGGTTTAGCCCCCTCTTCTAAGGTCAGTGTCAGCTCCAATTTATCTGAGGAACCTGTCTGCAAGGAAGCATCTGAAACAATGGCTTCAACACAATTAATTAAAGAACATTCCTCATATAAAGCAGTTGTAGGAATGGGAGAAGTGTTAAAAATAGAAAATTCAACCTTCTGTCCCAAGACAGTCATTGATAATTTACCATTTTTAACATCTATTAAAGTGTTGGTAGTAGCCATAAAAGGCCTACCCAGCAAAATAGTGTGTGCTGATGGTGTAGGGTTACTTCCTTCCATGTCAAGAACTATAAAATCCACAGGCACTATCAACCCTCCAACCTTAACTAACACATCTTCTACAACCCCTTTCGGGAATCTAAAAGATCTATCAGCTAATTGCAACACCATTTTGGTTGGTTTAAGTTCCCCTAGTTCTAATTCTTGATACACAGAATAAGGCATCAAATTTACACTGGCTCCTATATCATACATGCCATCAGTCCCCTTTCCATTCCCTCAAGTAATTTGAATTATAAAGCTACCAGGATCCTTTAGTTTGGGAGGTAGTTTATGCTGCAGAACAGCACTAGCTACTTCTGAAACTATCACCTTTTCATTCGGCTCATACCTCTTTTTCTTGGTGATCAGCTCTTTGAAGAATTTGGCATAAGCCGGCATGTTCTTTATTGCTTCCAGTAAGGGTAAGTTAATACTTACCTTAGACAGCATGTTGAAGATGTTAGAAAATTGCTTATCTTGTTTATCATCCTTCAACCTACTGGGAATGGTATAGGTGGCCGGTATGGATTGCTTGCCTTGTGTAAATCTGCTGAAGGGGATTTCTTCATTGATCTTTGTCTAGCACCTTTGTTCTCCGGTTCTCCTTCCTTCTTGTTCTCTTGGTCACCTGCATTCTCAGAATCATTTTCAACATTATTGTTAAGTACCTTACCACTTCTAAGAACAGTCACTGATTGTGCTTGCTCAGATTGACTTGGAAGTTTCCCCTTTTATTGAATCTGCATCTGTTGTGCCAATTGCCATACTTGAGTCTCCACTTTCTTAAAAGATGCTTCTAATGAATCCAGCCTCTTGTTGGTCACCTCTTGATTTTTAGCACTGACTTGGATAAAAGCTTGTAAACTTTCCTCCAAACTCTCTATCTTAGACTGCCCTTGATTTGAGGATTGACCCTGCTATTGGTTCTGTCTCTGGAGCAAATGGAAAGGCTGTTGAGCATTATTTGTTGTCCAGAAAAAATTTGGGTGACTCCGCCAACTAGGATTGTAAGTATTGGAGTAAGGATCATTCCGGGCCCTTAGTTGAAATCCCCCCATAGCATTGACTTGCTCAGCTTCATTAACAAAAGACTCATATGCAGAGGGGAAAATATTTGCTCCATGCCCAAGAGTTCCACAAATTCCACAAATTTCTTGAGTGGATGAAGAAGTGTTATTTTTCATATTCAGCATCTGCACTTGCCTTGTCAATTCAGCTATCTGATTGACTATCTCACTATTGACTTCCAGTTGATTCACCCCTTTACTTCTTCCCCTTACACTTTTCTATTGAGAATTAGCTCCCAACATCTCAAAGATCTCATAAGTTTCATCAGCTATCTTTTCTCCCATGGCTCCCCCAGCTGCGTTATCAACAGTGTTCTGAAATTGCTGGGTTAAACCATCATAGAAAAATTGATTAAGAAGTTGAAGTGGGTAATGATGATGTGGACACTGGATCAATAACATTTTAAATCTGTCTCAAGCCTCATGAAATGGCTCTCCTTCAAATTGAGAGAATGTAGCAATCTTCCCTCTCAATTCAGCTGTCTTTTGATGAGAGTAAAATTTGCCCATGAACTAATTATAAACTTGCTCCGAAGTTGTCAAAGAATTTTCGAGCAACATCATTAACCAGCTCTTAGCTCTATCCTTCAATGTATACGAGAAACATCTCATCCTCAACTGATCTTCTGTTAGTCCTCCCAATGGAAAAGTGTTGAGGGTGGAGTAGAAATCCCGAATAAAGTTCAAAGGATCTTCATTTGGAACTCCATAGAATGATGGCATCATGTTGTAATGAATGTTCTTCAACTCATAGTTCCTTGCTGCATCTGTCAGTCTTATGCAAGAAGTGGAAGTTCCAATGATAGGTCTAGCAAAATCTCTCATAGTCCTTTGTCTTTCTTTTACCATTTTAACATATTGTGCAGATTCCGATTCAAAATCAGAAGTGTCCTCCTCTTTAGTATCAAATCCTGTGTACAGTTCAAACTCTTCCCTGCTCCTTTTCACTCTCTGAATTTCTGGAATGACTGGGTATAGCTCTCCTCCAAGTGATCTCCTGCCTTGCATAAACAAAATTTCTAGAACAAAAGAATTATAAAAAGCAAAAGACAAATAAAATAAAAAGTAAACAATGAAAAATAATCTAAAATATCTATGACTAATAAACAATTACGCCAATTAGCTTCCCCGGCAACGGCGCCAAAAACTTGTTGCGCTCGAATTAACTTTACCACAAAGCGTCACTCGCAAGTATACGAGGTAGCTATAGCAAAGGTGATCGCCCCAAGGTCGTCTCACAAGGAAGCTAAAGTAGCTAATTGATTATCAAATTATAAATAGCAAGTAATGAATAAATTTAAATTGCTAACAATTAATAAAGACAGATTGATTGAAGTTTAAAACAATAAAAGTAAATTGAGTTGATGATTTGATTCACTTAATAGAATGGTCTAGGGTTTGCACTTCTCTGTTACTTATATGTATGAACGGTTATTCCTCTTAACCAATTTAATTTCAAAGATTAAATCTCCAGCAACTTAATTAATTGAATAAAGGAAATAAGCTCTCACATTCAAACCTCTCTCAAATAATCTTGTTCCAATTGAAATAATTTTTTCCTAGGTTATATCTCTAATTCACCTAAGTCCTTAATTGAATTGTTCCAGCATTAGATTTCATCTCTCAATCCATCATCTAATACCTAAAACACATAATTGGTGGCCAATCAATTATATATTAGCAATAATTCATTCAATAAAGGCTTAAAGAAATAATTGAGTTAAGAGAATAACCAATTCATACAATCATAGCAGATCCATACAAACCCTAGACTAGATCAAATTAGTTCATAATGCTATCAAACATACTCATCTCATTAATATTCAAAGAAATCAATTTAGACATGATAATATCCATAAATACAATTCCAATGAAAATAAAGAGATAAAGTTCAAGAACAAAACCAAATTACAAACTCCTTGAAGCTTCTGAAGAATCTCTTGTTCAAATCTTGCAAGAAGGATGTATCAATGGCTAGAACAATCTAATCTAAGCTAGATTAATCCAAAGTGTAATCAAAAATCAAAGAAAACAAGTTATGAAACCCTAAACTCTCTTTGACGGCTCAATCTCAACTCAAAATCACAAAAACCCCCTGAAAAAAACCCTAAATCCCATATTTATACGAATCCTCCGCTTAAAAATCCGGGTTGCCTTTGGTTCATGAGAGACAAGGCCAAGTTGGATGAGACTTAGCCGTGTTGGAGGTTTTTGGAGGGACACGGCCAGTGACTTGGCACTGGCCGTGTCCCTTGCTTGTGTCTTCTACTGCTTGATTTTCTTTCTTTTTCCTTTGGACATAAGTGAGACACGGCCAAGCTAACACATCTTGGCCGTGTTTGGGCTTCTTTGGAGGGACACGACCACAAGCTTGGCCGTGTCCCTTGCTTGTGTTTGCTTCTGTGAGAGTTTCTTCTTCTTTTCTTTGGATTTAAGTGAGACACGGCCAAGCTTAAGCAACTTGGCCGTGTCTGAGCTTCTTTGGAGGGACACGGCCACAAGCTTGGCCGTGTCCCTTGAGTGTGTCCCTCTCTGTGTCTGGATCTTCTCTTTAACTTGGTATGGGACACGGCCTCAAGCTTGGCCGTTTCCTCTACCTGTGTCAGCTACTGTCCCTTTTTTCCTTCAATTTGGTTCCTTGTTATTTTAACCTAAAACAAAACTTGAAACAAACTTTAAACCAGAATTAAATAAACAATAACCAACAAAACATAAACAAACTCTAAAAACTAGGACAAAAATGACAAAAACACTGAAATAAATTAAACTACCAAAATTAATGAAAACATTAAATAAATATATTAAAACTAACAAAATAGCTAAAGAAAACAATAATTATCATAACAAATAAGACACAAATCTATAACCAAAACTAATAAAACACTAGTCCTATGCAACAGGACAGCAGGGAACCATGAAACTAATTAGTTGGAACTTCCAAGGGATTTGCAACCCTCAGATAGTTAGGGTCAAGCAAGTTCCTCTCTTAGTCGGGATGCATCTTCACAGTAGTACCAAGGAAAAAATGCAAGTAATCGTCATTTTACTGCAATTTAATTACTTATTGACACAAGATTTATTAGTATAATTTAATGATAAATACTGTCGTGTGAAAATATGCTTGAAAAATTATTTCATAGAACTTATGTAGCAAAATCCTTAAATTTTGGTAAAAGAAAGGGGATATGAATGAATGAAACAATTATTAAAGTGCAAAAAGGAATATGTTTACTTACCTTGCTTGACTTACCTATATCTGGATAGAATGACATGTGAAATTCATGGTGGAGGAAACATTCACAAAGCCTGCAAATGGTACGATCAGGCCCCACCTCCAGTAAAAAGAATGGTTTGAGAAAGTGGCTTTGAAGACTTTGTTTTGATATTACCATCCTGATGATTTCAAATTTATAGGAGTGTGATCCAAGTGCTTACAGAGTGATGGATGGACACTATCCATACCTTTCAGTTGCCTATTGGAGAGATGATCATCGATCCAGTTGATTTTGCTGCCTCAACAGGCCTCCAATGTCATGGGATCCCTGTCACTTTAACTAGCAATATTTTAACCATTGATGAAATTCAACAATTGATTGGCGTGAAGCCTTATTTTAGAGGACATTACAAAATCAAATGTGAGCCCATCTGAGAATATTGGATGAAGTATAATCAACCCGTGCAAGATGAGAGGGATAAACAATATACTCGGGGGTTCTTACTATATCTACTAGGAGCGATCATACTGGGCAGCACTAAGTCTGCCATCCACTTGTCATGTGCCCTATTTGATTTTGACCGTACGTCATGTTATAAGTGAGGAGAGGCTAGCCTCGCCTGCCTTAATCATGGCATTGATGCAATTTTTAGGAATAAAAGTTCATTTACTAGTTTTATGGATGTTACCGAGGTATAACTTTCCTTATAACTGCTGATCCAAATAATTCTTGTGTATGGATTTTGATCTTCCCTTCTATGTATAGGTTTGGCCATATAAGCACAAAATGGTGATGGTTCCCAATATTACTAGGCCACAAGGAGGATATCCAAGGCTAAGCTTCTGGCTATCGGGCCACAGAGAGTTGTCTGGTAGCCATCATGTGCACACTTGCCACTACTATATAAGTCTTTTAACCTGGAAACAAGTAAGAGAAATGTTAATAGTAATATCAAAACTTATAAGCAAAACAACTTACCTGTTTGCTTTTTTTACACGTGGACGTGGCTTAGTGGGAAGCTGAAGAGAGAAACAACTAGACTACATGTACCATTGATGCACTGCCCTTACAAGAATCTTGTTAAATCATTGTCGGCCTAGTTTCTTGTGGTTGGTATATAACTGGTTTTCTCAGTCCTTAGCAGCTGAGGGTACCGGTAGATATCCCATAATTTGTGCTGAATACCATATCCATGCCAAAACCTTATTGGAGTCATACTCGCAATGACTTTGATATTGGGGCCTTTTTGCTTTTACCGGGTGTGTCATATGTCCGATTCATTCAGGATCAGCTTTTAAATTTTGAAGTTTCTCTTGCCAATGTTTAAGGGCTTCCTTAAGGAGAAAAAGAAAAAGGGGAAGAAGGAGAAGTGGAGGAAGAGGAAGAAGGAGAAGAAGAAGAAGAAGAATAAGATGAGGAGGAGGAGAGGGAGCCATCTTTCCATTTACATGGCGACTCCAGGACTGGCGCTTCTCAAGTGAAACTTAACATTTTGCCATTACACCTATTTCTTCTTAATTTGTTCTGACTCTCTTTTATTATCATTACAAGTTATTGGTTTGTTTGATTCTAAGGCTAGCCCATCATATAATACTCCGATTTAGCAACAATTTTCTCCATTTGCTCCTTCTTCTTATCAAGATATGCCATCTTATCCTCAGGGCTTTGACTTGAATCACTTGGTATGTGGTCCTATTTCAATATTCATTTATTTTATTTGTATGCATGATTATGTATGTCTTTATCTTTTTTTTCTTTTCTGGCTCACAGCAAATGCTTGAGGAATAAAATAAGAAGTTGAAAGAAGAGTTAGTCACTAGTCACCGGGAGTTGGATGCTAGTTGTCAAGATACTGCTCATTTCTAAGATTTATACTATCGGTCAGAACAAAGCTTTTGAGATTTACAATTTCAGGGCATGAGGGATCCTAGTGAGTCTTCTTTGAGTTGATGATCATGACTGTGATGTGCTTCCTCCTTGGTCAGGTGATGACTACTCTAGGGCCGATTTTCAAAGCGACAAAGAACTTGGTGCTTCTTCATTTTAGACAAGTGACGTGCATAGTCCTCCATTAGGTGATGATTTTTTCAGAGCTTTATTTGATTATGGACAGCCTCCTTCATCTCAGTGATTTTGTAATTTAATTGACATGTGATAAATAAATTACAATTAAGTAAATGAACTTTTGACTTTTGACTTTCTCATTTCATCATTCATTCTTTTTTTTTTTAATCACTTTTGACTTTTACCAAACAAAAAGGGACAATTATCTATGCACGTCTAGTGTCTATGTTGAATACAAATTTATAGATTCAACATGGATTAGTTTAATCATTTTTAAGACCATCCGAACTTTAGCAAATTAGCATTAATTCATTGCAAACTATTTCTTCCTTACGTAATGCGGTTTCTAATTCATCTATTTAAATCATTAATCCGCCTTTTCTTGTAGATTCAACTCAAAAGTCCAAGCACCTCGTTTTTATTTCTCCCAATTTATCTGTAGCTAATCTTTTATAATATGCAAGCAACTTTAATCCTAGCAATTTTGATTATGATGGAAGCATATTTGAAAAAGATGAAAGATTTATTCAAGACCCTTAAAACTGCACATTAGGACCAAATATCTTGGTCTCTTATCAATATTTTAAAGTGTTATCAAAATATCACATTGAATCAACCCTTTTTGCATGCCATGGATTCTTTTTGGAATGTGGAATCTAGGACTTTTAAAATCAACAATTTCAAATTATGCCCTATGATTGAAGAATTTGAAGTCATACTTGGATTTTCGGGTGATCGTCAAGTAGCTTTGCCATATTAACTTCAAAAACTCATCAAAAAATGCAGATGTTATTTCACCTTTCAAAGTCTGAAGTTCTTCAATAGACCAGAGGTGAGAAAATTCTTCTTGGTCCTTTAATTGATTTCTGCACATCCCATTTGGCTCCTACTAGACATGGAGGCACATGGTCTGCTTATGCCTGTTTGGTCAATTTCAGCTTGTTTATGCTGATGGCGACATTGATCCACGACTTGTGGACATCGTGGACCAAATAGAGGGAGGATTATCACCAATACCCTTGATTTTAGCTAAGACCTTGGTTGGATTGGACCAATTTAAGACTGGCTCTTCGAGAAAGTTTACTAGAAGTCCTCTATTACTCCAAGAAATTACCTAAACTACCCTTTTGGGTTTTCAATTTAGGCCAGCATTTATTTGTTGGTCTAACTTTTGGCTAGCCTAGCCTTATGCATTTTCAAAACTAGCGAGCTTTTATTATTTTGATTTTGGTTTTGATTTTTGTCTAGTCTGCCCTTATGGGTTTTCAGAGCTAGTAGACTACCCTAACTTTTGACTAGGCAGCCCTTATAGGTTTTTCACCTAGCGGGTTTTTTCTTTAACCTTTTTTTCCTAAGATTTGGTTGTAGGAATGCTTTTGCGTACTCGACACCCCAGCTGTAGATCATGGAAGGTACTTACCCAGACAACATTTTGCAAGAAAGCTTCTTCGACCTGCTTCTTCACATCTCAAATGAATCGAGTGGATCAGTTCAAGAGCTATTGTCAATATCTAATGGTTAGTGCCTTGGTGGAAAATTAGTTATATTGCCACCTAGACATATTTGATGTATGCTCCACTCACTGCCCTTCATCGAGATACTTGCTATAATCCATGCCGCCTTGGCCGCTAGTATAGAGCTCAACTTGGGATTCTAACTTTACTGCTGACATGGACATGCCCTTGCTTACTTAAGCCTTCCTGGATCGTCTGAGGCAAGCTGGTTTGCACATTACACTTACCGATTACCATGAATCTGTAATTGTCAGTCTTTAAATAAAATTATGTTTAGGATGAAATATATTTTCCTTTTTACTATGATTTGTCATCACTTTTTGCTATTATATAATTCATTTTACCCTTTTGATTACATATTCGAGATGATGCACATAGAATAATTTTATTATTAACTCTATTTTTTTTAAATTGGGGACAACTAAAAATATGAAGCCAGCATACACAAGATCACTCCTATTACCAAGTAACCTTTTAGGTTTTCTAATTGACGATTTTCACTCATTTAGCCCTAATTGTTGCTTAACCTGCCCTTTTATGTTTTTGGAACTAGCGGGCTGCTCTAATTTTTGCCTAGGCTGCCTTTTTGGGTTTTCTACCTAGTGAGCTTAATCTTTCCCTTTTTTTTTTTCAGGTGTAGACCTCTTTAGCCAGTCAATGTGTAGACCCTTAATTTTTTACCCAATCCGATCTAATATGTTTTATTTAGCCTAAAATGATTTTTGTTGTCTAATTGGTCCAAAATAATTTTAATTAAATAATTTTACTTTAGTATCTAATTTTTATTAATAAAAAATAAAAATAAACAAATAAAAATTAAAAAATAAAAATAAAAATAAAAATCGGAGTCGGAAAAAAAATCGGCAGCAAAAAGTGTCGCGCGGGCCCGTCGGCCCAGCAGCAGCTCACCCGCGGGCCTGCGGGCGTTTGGCCCGCAGGAATTTCCTGTGGGCGAGTTATTTCGCCCGCAGGAAATAACAGCCCGCAGGATTTTCCTGCGGGCTGGCATGCCCACGGGTTGGCACTCCACGGGCCCGCTGCCACAGTTTTTGCCAGCGCAAAATTTTTCGACGCAATTTTTTTGAAACCTAATCCAATTAGGTTTTAATTTCTTTTTTTTATTAATATTACTTACCTTAATTAATTATGAATAAACAACCTAAAAATCATTATAAATAAGGACCAATAGAACCAAAGGAGGGGAGGAAAAAAATTTTCACAGTGAGCTTGGGATTGGAAACCAAATAAAGAAAGGAAAAGCAATAATTCAATTCAATGGATTTTTAAGGGAGTAGCAGCACGAATTAAGCAATTCAAAGGCAACAAAAGCTTGTCATTAGAGCTAGTTCATCCAAGAAGATTTGTTTTTGGAGGAATCAACAAAAGAAGGTATGTTAAACTCTTTTTGATTCATGTTTTACAGTAGCAAATCTATAAAATTTAAGTTTTTTAAATAAAAAATCTTAGAACTTGAATTTAATTTTTCCAAAGTTAAAACACTAAAACGTGACCTTCTTTTCCAAAAAGACTCAAAATTGTTATTTTTTCTTCTTAAAAATCTTAAAACTTTAATTGAACATATTTTTCTACAAAACCAAAATCAAATTCTGTTTCTTTCAAAATTTTAAAGTAGGTCCTATTTCATTCAAAAAACCTTAAAAAACATCTTTTCTACTGATAAAAACTTCAATCCATTTGTTTAAGTTCACAAAACTTCATAGAATATCAAATTGATTTCTAAAACCCTAAAAATCATCTTTTACCCGAGAACCTTAATTTTAAAGCCTAAAATCCAAAATTCAACTTTTAAGCTTAAAATAATAAACCCTAATCCTTTTAAAATCTTAAACCCTAATTTTTATGATCCCTAATCCCTTTAAAACATTAAAAAATATAAAAACTCAAAAATTGCACAGTAGCTTGAAATTCAATAATCAAAAATCACAAATTTAAGTACTTTAAGGTATTCAAAACCCTAGTTTCATGATTTCATCATTCAAACCTTAATTTGGTTAATAAAAGAGTCTTACCAACCTTTTAAAACATAAAACCCTAATCTATTTTAATTCCATAAAAAATCACAGTAGCTATAATTGAACTTTTATTTAATTTTTTTAATTCCACATTTATTTATACCTTGATTTATTTCTTATGCTTTAATCTATTTGAATTCAATACTTGATTTATTTAATTTATCATGGATGGATGTTTATTTTATATTTTATTTTAATACTTTTGATGAATGATTTTATTTATGATGAATGATTATTTACTTTTATCAATCAATTTAGACTTCCAAAAGTTGTAAGAGGTATGTTTCCACTTGGTGGGTACCTCATTAGTTAAACATCATGTAATTTAATTTGCTTTTCTATTTTAGAACTTATGTAAAGGGCATGTTTCTACCTTTTGGTGGGTGTCCTATCTAGGTATGTGATGTAAGGACATGTTTCCATCCTTGGATGGGTGTCCATTTATTTGTTTTCTTTTGTTTGGACATTGCTTTGATTTTAATATAATGATGCTTTCTTTTTATTGTGTGTAATATGGATAATATTATTATACTAAAGAATTTTATAATATTAAGACCTGTAAAGGAGGCCGGTTCCAATGAACCGGGCATTGTGAGGGTGCTGGGCCATTTCTCACCTTCTCCACACGTACCCAACTTTCCGAACCCATTAGGGGGTTGGGGATTCCTTAGGAATCGAGTCATCCACCTGTTTCTTTTTTCCCGGCCCGTCCGGGTGGCGACTCCATTTTTTCCGGACTTAGGTTCGTGTTCTTTAAGCCCCTAGCCTAAACAGTGCCGAAGTCGCAAGAACCATTCCACCGGGAGTGGGGGCAAAAATCCCCGCTCACAGTGGCAACTCCACTGGGGATAAGAGAAGTTGATTCCGTTGGTCTTTATATTATTCTATTCTTTCTTATAATGATTTTATCCATTGCATCATATTAGTTTGCATCGTGTGCGTGAGTTAGGACGCCCGTGTTACCCGTGTTGTATTATGTAAGGGATACCATACTTTCACTCAAGGTATGGAGATCGAGCATGGTATAACCACTCATAGCCTCGTACCATTTTGTATATACTTGCTATGGGAACCTAAGCCTTTTAACCCAAAGACTAAAGCTCATGTAATTGGTCTAGTTACTTCCTTAGGTTTTACCCCAAATGCATGTTGTTTGACTATGGTTAGTTTATCATAGTCTAAATCATAGCTTATTTGGTTTGTTCTTTTTCTAATATGACCCAAGTACATTTGCAAGCTCAAAATAAATTTTTTCTTTAAAATCCAAAAGACCAAAACTATTTTCAAAACTTTTTAAGATGGTCTTTGGACATAAGACTTTTCTAAAAATAAATCAAAAATCCTTTGGCTCATGGCCCAAATACTAAGCCCAAAATCCATTTTTCTAAAATCTTTTACAATGGGCTTAGAAACAGAACTATTTTCACCTAACCTTTTCTTATAAAAAGCTTGCAAAAATATTTAGGTCAATTATGAAATACCAAAAATCAATTGTAGGCCTAGTTTACACTAAGAATAAATTAACTATGGGCTTGTTTTTAGCATGAACCACTAGTTACCTCTTTTCAAGTGAGAAATCTATTTATAATAAGCCTCTTAATTTTGTTTTAATCCAATATAGCATAAAAGCTACTTTAGTTGGTTGAATGGATTAAAACCTAATTAATGGGAATTATCATGGATTGATTTCCATTTTCAAGGATATAACTTTTGGTTGAAACTTCCGAGGGAATTATTCGAAAGCAAGGTACCCCATGTTGGTATTTTGTTAACCATATACCTAGGAAAAGAGACTCGCCATTCGTGTGTGGATGTTATAAGGTTGGAAGGAACGTCCTAATTTGTCCTTGTTTGTCTATTGTTTGTGCATACATGCATACATTTGCATCTCATATCATCAATCCTCTCTGGCTCACAACCCTGGATTACGAAAGTTCAAAAGCTTACAACAATCCGACTTACACTGGAGACAAGGTATCTAACAACGACTCAATCACTTGCTCACCAAAAACAATGGAGCCTGAACAAATTCAAAGAATGGTGGATGAAGTCCTCAATGCCAAGATGGAAGAAATAAAAGAGGCCCTAGCTGAGACCATGAGGAACCAATTGACTGCAGTCTTAGAGAATCATGCCGAGGCTTCTGCTAGCACTAAGAAGTCAAAGGACAAAGGGAAGACCAAAGTTAGTGAAGTAGCTTTTGATGATGATAAGGTGATCATTGATGACAAAAAGGAATCGAAGGTTGTTGAGAAGGCAACTATTGAAAAGACCGAGACATCTGATATTGAAAAGATGATTACTGATTTAGAAAAGAAATTTGAGAAGAAATTGAAAACCGAAGAGGTGTCCGAGATAGACAAACTATTTGAACAAGATGATGAGGTCCCTTATAAATTCAAGATGCCATCATTTGCTAAGTACAATGGCACTGGAAATCCTCATCTCCATGTGAAGCAATATATCACTGCCATGCAGTCTGCCCGAGCTACTAAGGCTCAAACTCTAAGGTACTTTATGCTCTCATTGGACCCTGTTGTCCAAAATTGGTTCAATACCTTAGATGATGGAACACAAAAGAGTTGGGATCTACTTTACAAAGCCTTCATCCAACAATACAGATATAATGTTGAGTTAGAAGTTACTTTAATGGAAGTGGAGTCCATTAGACAAAGGCCAAATGAAGATTTTGTAGATTATGTCAAGAGATGGAGAAACAAGACTGCTTTACTCAAGAAGAGGCCCGATGAATCCGATCAAATAAGGATGATTGTGAGAGGGGTGTTGCCTAATCTTCGTGAGAGGATGTCTCATACACTCATACGTGATTTCAAAGATCTTCTCCAAGCTGGTCTACAAATTGAAGAGTGGGAAAGGGAGAAGAATCGCTTTTCAATAAAAAGGAATGAGAAAGAGAATTACTAGTCGGGCAATCAAAGCACACAAAAAGAAGTTGATGTTAATGCCGCTAGTGAAAGAGGAATGAGGCAGTTTTTAGATCTAGGGAAGCCACTATCTTGGGGTTCTCAATAAGCTACAAAGGAAGGGATTGTTACAACCCTTGACTCCTCGTCCTTTGCCTAATCCTCTTCCACCTAACTTTGATACTAATGCATTTTGCCAATTCCATCAAAGGCCTGGACACGAAACGGACAATTGCATGAAATTGAGGTATGAGATCCAAAATTTAATTAATAATGGCAAGTTGCCCGAGCCGGACAAGCCCAACACCAAAGATAATCCATTTCCAAGGTTCAACAGAGTGCCACCACCAGCAACCTTTATGGTGGGAAAAGGATTGGAAGAAGATTTTGTTTTATCCTCTTTTCAAGATGGGAATGTTGAAGATGTGAAAGGAAAAGAAGCCTAACTCAATGGACTTTCCTTAGCTTGAATATTGCTTTTCAATTTTACTTTCTTTAATATTTAAATTGTAACAATCGTGTTTTTCAAATTTAAAGTTGTTTGAATAAATTACTTTCATCAAAAATTTTGTTGGTCTTTGTTCATTTTGGTGCTCAACCAATGAGGAATTTAGCTTGATGTTTATAAATTAATGTGTCTAGGCATCATGACTCGAATGACTTTACTAGATGAGAGAATTGCTCTATAGCATTGAGTTGTATATGCTTACTTAGAGAGGGCTCCTGCATAATTACCTTTGTCTAGGTCCTAGTCAGTCTTAGAACATGCTTTGACAATCTTTTGAGGTGAAATTGAACTCTACTTATTTAAGAGAGAAATGATCTAGGCATTGTTTGGTTAGCCAAAAATTAGTATCCACCCAATTAAATATCAATCCCTAGTTGTCCCTTTGAGCCTTCATAAAATTTTAGCTTTCTTTTCATTGGCTTACAAACCCCAATAACCTACCTTGAGTTATTGTGATACTTTTGACAAGTCTTATGATCACTAAGGTGAAGAGGCAAGAAGATCAAAGAAAGCAATGATTGCTCAAGACCATGAAGATAGTTTAAGTTCTCAAGACCATAAGGGTAGTTGATGTTTTCAAAACCACAAGGGTAGTTGATGTTCTCAAAACCATAAGGGTAGTTGAAGTTACCTTAATATCTCCAATATATCAAGGTAGAGTAACAAATGATTTATCCCTGTTAAAGAAGATTTATGTTACTCCACTCATCCATTATTAGGAAGCCCAAGTTGGTACAAACAAGACAACTCTTTTAGAGCTAGAACAAAAAAAAAAAGAAGAGAGAAGAAAAGAAAACAAAAAAGACAAAAGAAAAGAAAAAGAGAAAAAAAAAAGAAAAGAAAACCCAAAATGGTTCAAAAAGCCAACTGAGTTCTCTTTTACCTAAGACTTCCATTTGATTTATGAGGACGGTTTGACTTGAATTGGTCCAACCCATCCAAAGATTCAATCAAAATCAAAGGAAAAGGGAGAAAGATCATCCAGTTCTTAAAAGTTCTGTACTTGATAGTCCTACAAGAAAGAAGGACAAAATGATACAAGAAAGGGAAGAGTAAGGAAGAGAAAGAAAAGGGAAGAGTAAGAAAAATAAAGAGGAAAGAAAAGGGAAAAGAAGAAAAGAAATGAATTTGGGTCTTAAACTTTTTGCAAGGGCAAAGACTGTCCTAATTAAGATCCAGATTAATGCTAAAAAAGATAGAAAGAATTTAGAGACTAGCAAGATTGCCTCCAAGCTGCCTAAAATTCAAATAAGAAATTTGTAGTGTGAAGGTTTGTCCATTGTGTCACATCAGTCCCAACTTACAAATAGCCTTCATTTAGCCCATGTCCCTTATAGACCCCATTTCAAGCCTATCAAAGACCTGTTGATCTCCCTTGGTAGGTAGAGTCTATTAGTGGAGATAGTTTGGATAAGCATGCATATGAGATAGACAATATTTAAACTCAAATGAGATCTTTGGCCAAGTAATGTGTATGTGCCTATCTGAAGTGCAACAATTCTTGCTTAAATAGAAATGATTCCCGAGTTTAATACAGTAACTAGGGTTGTCATGTTATAGATATATTAATTTGGAAAATCAAGTCCTGAGGTACAATGACATCGATTTGGCAAAGCTAATATTTGATTTCAAAATTAAAATTCAAAAAATCAAATAAAAAATGTTTTGTCATACAAAGCGTTCGAGCTAAGGGAAGTCTGTTGAAATGATTATTGGTAAGGTCATGAAGAAGCTATCAACCGACATGCTTGGAAATGGATGCATCCCTGACTCTGCTGCTCAGGGTCTCCACCACTCATGTTTTCAACATCTTGAAGATGAAAGCCACAAATGCAAAAGCTTTTGAGCATTCCCATGCAAGACTTGAACAAGCGTCAAAAGGAGTCAATGAGAACACTTCTGCTGGTCGCCTCAGTCTGTGAGTCCATAAAACCACTGTAAGTATCATTCATGAATATCATGCATACACGAGCATGTCACATCGCACTTTCTTGTCTTGTGTTGTCTATTCCTTGTCAAAATGAACAGCGAATAATCAAAAGAAGATGTCAAATCAAGGGGGCATGGAAAGCCTATTCGCTTGTGGAAGTTCCAGTAATCTTGCAAAGAGAAGAAATGCATGCTTATGCAAAGAACAAGATGGCAAAAACATCAATCAAAGCTTGCATGGATAAAATCTTTGGTTTGAGCCTACATAGGGGGCAAAGTTTCTCCTTTTCAATTTTTTGAGTTTATATACCAAATATTTTTAAACTCACTTACAAATATTTTGCCACACAGGGGGGCAAGGAGAGGATATAAGGTCCAATTAAAAATAGCTAAATCTTTGCAGAAAGGAAGAACAAAAGAATGGAACTTTAGAACTCTCAAAAGAATAAAGATGTAAAAGACAAAAGACCAATCCAGCTAAAAGAGCTGAAGCAAGGGTAAAGACCCGACCTCCAATGGATAGAGACCCATGTTTTAAGAGTAAAGACCCAATCTCAAAGGATGAAGATCCATTTTCAATGGTGAAGACCCGATCTCAAAGGATGAAAATCCATTTTCAAGGGTGAAGACCCAATCTCAAAGGATGAAGATCCATTTTGAGGGTGGAAAACCACAATGCATGGAATAACCGGAGCAGTCAGATTTCTCAAATTATAAAAGGTCAGTCAAACTCAATCTCAGGTCCAAGCACCCAAATTCAAATCAATCTCGGGTCCAAGTACCCAAATCTATTCAAACTCGGGTCCAAGAACCCAATCTCTGGCCCAAGCACCCATTCTCGGGTCCAAGTACCCAAATCAAATCAATCTCGGGTCCAAGTACCCAATCTCGGGTCCAAGTACCCAAAATCAATTCAAGCTCGGGTCCAAGTACCCAATCCCGGGTCCAAGTACCCAATCTCGAGTCCAAGTACCCAAAATCAATTGAAGCTCGGGTCCAAGTACCTAAGCTCGGGTCCAAGTACCTAATCTCGGGTCCAAGTACCCAAATCAAATCAATCTCGGGTCTAAGTACCCAAAATCAATTCAATCTCAGGTCCAAGTACCCAATCTCGAGTCCAAGTACCCAAAATCAATTCAAGCTCGGGTCCAAGTACCTAAGCTCGGGTCCAAGTACCCAATCCCAGGTCCAAGTACCCAAATCAAATCAATCTCGGGTCCAAGTACCCAATCCCAGGTCCAAGTACCCAAAATCAATTCAAGCTCGGGTCCAAGTACCCAATCTCTGGTCCAAGTACCCAATCTCGGGTCCAAGTACCCAAAATCAATTCAAGCTAGGGTCCAAGTACCCAATCCCAGGTCCAAGTACCCAAAATCAATTCAAGCTCGGGTCCAAGTACCCAATTTCGGGTCCAAGTACCCAAAACAAGTCGCCATTTCAAAAATTAAGTCTTATTGCTTTTCACTCTCTTTCACTAAGGTTTCAGATCATTCAAGCAGGGGGCAAACTGTAGACCCTTAATTTTTGACCCAATCCGATCTAATATGTTTTATTTAGCCTAAAATAATTTTTGTTGTCTAATTGGTCCAAAATAATTTTAATTAAATAATTTTTACTTTAGTATCTAATTTTTATTAATAACAAATAAAAATAAAAAAATAAAAATAAAAATAAAAATCGGAGTAAAAAAAATCGGCAGCAAAAAGTGGTCGCGCGGGCCCGTCGGCCCAGCAACAGCTCACCCGCCTGCGGGGGAAATAACTCGCCCGCAGGATTTTCCTGCGGGCTGGCACGCCACGGGCCTGCTGCCACAGTTTTTGCCAGCGCAAAATTTTTCGATGCAATTTTTTTGAAACCTAATCCAATTAGGTTTTAATTTCTTTTTTTTTTATTAATATTACTTACCTTAATTAATTAGGAATAAACAACCTAAAAACCATTACAAATAAGGACCAATAGAACCAAAGGAGGAGAGGAAAAAAATTTTCGCAGTGAGCTTGGGATTGGAAACCAAATCAAGAAAGGAAAAGCAATAATTCAATTCAATAGATTTTTAAGGGAGTAGCAGCACGAATTAAGCAATTCAAAGGCAACAAAAGCTTGTTTTTGGAGCCAGTTCATCCAAGAAGAATTGTTTTTGGAGGAATCAACAAAAGAAGGTATGTTAAACTCTTTTTGATTCATGTTTTACAGTAGCAAATCTATAAAATTTAAGTTTTTTAAATAAAAAATCTTAGAACTTGAATTTAATTTTTCCAAAGTTAAAACACTAAAACGTGACCTTCTTTTCCAAAAAGACTCAAAATTGTTAATTTTTCTTCTTAAAAATCTTAAAACTTTAATTGAACATATTTTTCTACAAAACCAAAATCAAATTCTGTTTCTTTCAAATTTTTTAAAGTAGGTCCTATTTCATTCAAAAAAACCTTAAAAAACATCTTTTCTACTTATAAAAACTTCAATCCATTTGTTTTAATTCACAAAACTTCATAGAATATCAAATTGATTTCTAAAACCCTAAAAATCATCTTTTACCCGAGAACCCTAATTTTAAAGCCTAAAATCCAAAATTCAACTTTTAAGCCTAAAATAATAAACCCTAATCCTTTTAAAATCTTAAACCCTAATTTTTATGATCCCTAATCCCTTTAAAACATTAAAAAATATAAAAACTCAAAAATTGCACAGTAGCTTGAAATTCAATAATCAAAAATCACAAATTTACGTACTTTAAGGTATTCAAAACCCTAGTTTCATGATTTCATCATTCAAACCTTAATTTGGTTAATCAATGAGTCTTACCAACCTTTTAAAACATAAAACCCTAATCTATTTTAATTCCATAAAAAATCACAGTAGCTATAATTGAACTTTTATTTACTTTATTTAATTCCATATTTATTTATATCTTGATTTATTTCTTATGCTTTAATCTATTTGAATTCAATACTTGATTTATTTAATTTATCATGGATGGATGTTTATTTTATATTTTATTTTAATACTTTTGATGAATGATTTTATTTATGATGAATGATTATTTACTTTTATCAATCAATTTAGACTTCCAAAAGTTGTAAGAGGTATGTTTCCACTTGGTAGGTACCTCATTAGTTAAACATCATGTAATTTAATTTGCTTTTCTATTTTAGAACTTATGTAAAGGGCATGTTTCTACCTTTTGGTGGGTGTCCTATCTAGGCATGTGATGTAAGGACATGTTTCCATCCTTGGATGGGTGTCCATTTATTTGTTTTCTTTTGTTTGAACATTGCTTTGATTTTAATATAATGATGCTTTCTTTTTATTGTGTGTAATATGGATAATGTTATTATACTTAAGAATTTTATAATATTAAGACCTGTAAAGGAGGCCGGTTCCAATGAACCGCACGTTGTGGGGGTACTGGGCCGTTTCTCACCTTCCCTACACGTACCCAACTTTCCGAACCCATTAGGGGGTTGGGGATTCATTAGGAATCGAGTCATCCACCCCTTTCTTTTTTCCCGGCCCGTACGGGTGGCGACTCCATTTTCTCCGGACTTAGGTCAGTGTTCTCTAAGGCCCCGAGCCTAAACAGTGCCGGGAGTGGGGGCAAAAATCCCCGCTCACACAATGTTTAATGGTTCGCTGAACTCGTTTTCAACCATGTCAGCTAACTTGACTACACCTTGCTTCATTACCTCCTTCATAACATAGGGCCCTTCTCAGCTTGGCCTAAACTTTCCCCTGTGGATCAGGAACATTTGCTTTGCACTGTTTTAGAACTAGGTCACTAACCTTAAATCTTCTAAAATGGACTCTCTTAATATAAGCATGGGCTATCTTTCTTTGGTAAAGTTGATGATGATACAATGCCTTCAACCTTTTTTCCTCCAATAAAGTCAATTGCATGTATCTGCTTAATACTCATTCTGTCTTAGGCAATTTTGCTTCCAATACTACCCTTAGTGACTTGATCTCAATTTTAATAAGCAATATTGTTTCCATTCCTTAGACTAAAGAAAATGGTGTCATTCAATCAGCATTTGCACACTTGTTTTATATCCCTATAAAGCAAAAGGCAACATGTCTGACAAGTCCTTATATGTCATGGTCATCTTGGAAGAATATGCTTAATCATCTTATTGGTTGTTTCTACCACACCATTAGCTTTTAGTCTGTAAGGGAAGGATTGATGATGACTAATCCAATATTTGGTAAATAAATCCCTAATAGTTCCTTGGAATTATACCCCATTATCTAACACTATACCGTGTGGAACTCCATATCTACAGATGAGGTTTCTTTCAATAAATCGACCCATTTGTCTTACCCCTAATTTATTGTAGGATTCCGCTTCAACCCATTTTGAAAAGTAATCAACTGCTACCACTACATACCAGTGGCCATTTGAAGTTGTTGGATGTATTATCTTGATATTATTTAGTCCCCAAGTCGTGAATGGCAAGGGTGAAGACATAGAATGTAATTCTTTAGGAGGTAAATGGTTCAAATTCCCATACAGCTGGCATTGTTAACACTTTTGCACAAAATCAAAATAATTTTTTCCATGGTTAGCCAATAGTAGCCTTGCCAAATGATTTTCTTTACCAGGGTTAAGCCGTTCATATAGGGTCCACAAGTTTCTGCATGTATTTCTGACATGATATGCCCAACTTCAGACTTCCTCAGACATCTTAAATGCACCCCATCAAGCCATCTTCAATACAATTCTTCTTGGAAGGTGATGTATTGTAAAGATCATCGCCTTATTGCCCTTTTTTCTTCTCTTGTTGCCGCCAATGGGTATTCCCTATTTTTCAAAAATCATCTTATAGTATTATACCATACATCATAGTCCATATCAGTTTCCAAGACTATTTCATACTCATAGCAAAGAGTTGTTGAACTAGCCAAAATTATAGGTTTAAGGAATAATTTGACAGGATTTTCCCATACCGAAGCTAATGTGGCTAGGGCATCGGCCATCTGATTTTCCTCTCTTGGTAAGTGTAGGAACCTACAATCCTTGAAATTGTTTCTCATCAAGATTAAGTAGTCATGGTACGACTTCATTTTTTCTTCCATTAACTCCTATTCTTCATTTACTTGGGATACCACCAGCAATGACTCACCAAAAACCTAGACTCTATCAACCCTCATCATTATCAAGATTTCCAAACCAAAGATATATGCTTCATATTCCACCATATTGTTGGTTACCTTGAATTTTAATTTTTTAAACAAGGGGATGAGCTCTCCTTTGGGCAATTCTAATATTACTCCCAATCTAGCTCTGTGAGCGGGGATTTTTTCCCCAACTCCAATGTAGAATGACTCTTGCGACTTCAAAATTGTTAGGCTCAGGGCCTTAGAGTACACGTGCCTAAACCCAGAGAAAATAGAGTCATCACACGGACGGGCTGAAAAAAAGAAAGAGGTGGATGACTCTATTCCTAAGGAATCCCTAACCCCTTATTGGGTTCAGAAAGTTGGGTACTTGTGGGGAAGGTGAGAATGACCTAGCACCCCTACAGTGCTCGGTTCATTGGAACCGGTTTCCTTTTCAAGTCTATATATTATTAAATTCTTAAATATTATAAAATCATTCATACTACATGCGAACATTAAAATAAAGAATTATTATATCAAAATCAAGATAAGTTCGAACAAAATAATAAATAGGCACTCATTCATGGATGGAAATATACCTTTACAATCGTCCAATGTTCAAAAGAAAATAAATAAAATAGGACACCCACCAATTGGTGGAAACATGTCCTTTAAATTTATCCAAAACTTAAAATAAATTAAATTACATGAAACTTAACAAATGAGGTACCCATATTGTGGAAACATACCTCTTAGAATTTCTTGGAACTAAAATAAATCAATAAGTAAACATTCAACCATTCATCATAAAATCAAGTAAAAATAAATCATCCATCAAAATATATAATTAACATGCATTAATAATCAATTCTATATCATATTAATCAATAAATGTACAAACTAGAATTTTATTGATATGAATTAGGATTTAAGAAAATAAGATTGATGATTTTAGGGTTTTAGAAAAACTCGCTTAGGGTTTAGAATTTTAGAAAAACAAGATTAGGGTTTAGGATTTTAGAAAAATAGGATTGGGGTTACAAAGTTTGAAAACTGGTTTTATTAGTTCATAAATGTAGATTAAGGTTTTAGGATTCCAATTAGGGTTTTAGTTATTAAAACAAGGCTACTGTGATATTAAAAACTTTTGATTTAACAAGCTATTGGCTGAAACAGAATTGAATAAGTAAATTGTTGTAAATTTTAAAGCCTACAATTAGTGATCATGCTTTAATAAATGAATGTGAATTGAAATAAATGAATATCAAACTACTAAAACTTATTTAAACAATAAAGAAAAATGATAAGCATTTAAAGTTATCAACACGGCATCTTGAGTTGAATTTAAATGTGTTAAATGTAGTAAACATACATTTGTTTGTTGGTTCCACCATAATTAAATGTTGATCTCGCAATGATTTGAAACTCTGGTCGAACAAGACAAAGATAGTGTGATGTTGCCTTTGTGATTTTATGGTTTCGTAATCTGCTTGTCTCTGTTACTGACCGCTAACTTTCTATCAATATTGCTTAAAGCCGGTAAGGTTTGATTGTTTAATGTTTACTGCCTTATTGTTGGCTGCTAGTTGCTCAATCCAAATTGTCGTATGTGTTGCTAATCCCCTTGTGTTAATTTAGATCTTCCTCCCCCTCTTCGCTTGCTTTCCTCTTATATTTATAGAAGGATCCATTAGGTTAAAACCTTAAAATTTCATGTTTTGAAACTGTTTTTCTGAGGTATATCGAATTAGGCTATTTTTAATTCGACACCAACCGTGAGTATATCATATTAAAACAACTTTAATTTAAGGCAAACCAATACCATCTCGAACTAAAATAATTTTAATTAGACATGGAATCAAAGTCCATATCGAATTCGCAATCCTAATTTGCCCCATATCCAAATGGGGGGAGCCCCAATTCGATATGGGACTGCCCCATATCAAATTGGGGTTCAAATTCGATATGGGGAAAGCCCCATATTGAATTGGGGCTCCCCCAATTCAATATAGGGAACCCCCATATCAAATTGGGGGAGCCCCAATTCGATGTGGGCCAGCCCCATGTCGAATTGGGTGTCCCAATTCGATATGAAGACACCCATACTCAAATTAAAGTGTACCCATATCAAATAAAAACAACCAAACCTTTAAATCAGGCCTATTTAGGGTTTTAAAGGTTTAACTAACTTATTTTAAGCCTCATGAAAATATATCAATCTAATTGAAGGCTTTAAAACAAGTTTAAGCCATTAAATTGGATCAAACTTGACTAGGCCTTCTTTAATTAGGAATAGATTAGCTAGGGCTAAAATCAAAGGTCTACTGTTTTTCCCCTGCTTGAATGATCTAGAATTTATTTAGAGAGTGGAAAGTAACATGACTTTGAGCTGATTTTTGATAAGGATCATGTTTAGGACCCGAGAATTTATTTGGATTCTGGACCCAAGATTGATTTGGGTTCTAGACCCGAGACTGAATTTAGGTTCTCGACCTGAGCTAGGACTTGATTCGACCTGAGAATTTGTTGAAAACATGAGTGATGGGGCCTAAGCAGCATAATCAGAGATACATCTATTTCAAATTATGATTCAACGCGTCAGTTGGTAGCTTCTTTATAACCTTACCAATAATCATTTATTTTGCCCAATGTGTCCTTCGAGGTTTGACAATTCAACAAACTTCCCTTAACTTGAAGGTTTATGCAGTAAGAAAAAAAATTTTCTTCTTTTTTTTTTTGAATCTTGAATTTTTAATTTTGAAATCAAATGTCGGCTTTGCTAAATTAGTGTCAATTTATCTCAGGACTCGACTTTTCTAAATCAACACATCTATTACATCATAACCCTAGTTACCATACTAAACTTGGGAATCGTTTTCATTTGAGCAAGAATTAGTACACTTTAGATAGGCACATACACATTACTTGGCCAAAGGTCCAATTGAGTTTGAATATTGTCCATCTCATATGCATGCTTATCCAACCTATCTCTGCTAATAGACTCTACCTACCAAGAGAGATCAACAGGTCTTTAAAAGGCTTGAAATAGGATCTATAAGGGACATGGGTTAAATAAAGGCCTTTTTAGATTAGAACTTGATGTGAAACTACTGACAAACATTCAAACTATAAACTTCTTATTGGAACTTTCTATTGTTAAGGGGTTCCATATTCACCTTCTAGACATTACATTTATCTTCTATCTTCATGAAAATACAAAGCTTGAATGTCCTTCCATCTTCTTAGTAGAAATTTAGATATAATCAATACTATCTTGATCTTTAGACCACCCTTTTCTTACTCTTTTTTTTTGTTCTTTTCCCGTTTAGAATATCAAGTCTAAGACTTTTAATATTTCTAACTTGGAGTTACATTGGATAAAATGAAAGATGGTCTTTCTCCTAATTCTCTGATTTTATTTGAATTTTTTACTAGACTGGGCCAATTCAAGTCAATCTGTCCTTATAAACTAAGTGGAAGTCTTCTGATGCTTCAGGTAAGAAGAACTCTGTTGGTTTTCTAAACAGGCCTTTTGGGTTTTTTTCTTTTTTCTTTTTTTTTTCTACTCTTTTTTCTTCTTTTTTTTTTCTTTTCTTTTTCTTTTATTTTCTTTTTCTTTCTTTTAATCTAACTCTAAGAAATTTTTTTGTCTGCACCACTTTATGCTTCTGACTATGGATAAGTGGAGTAGAGTGAGTTTACTTCAACAAGGATAAATCATTTGTTGCCCTGATAGATTGGAGATATTAGGTCTAGTATCAGGTGAACTTCAATCACCTTTATGGTCTTGAGAACTTCAACTATCCTTATGGTCTTAACTATGCATTCCTTTCTTTGATCTTCTTGCCTCTTCAACTTAGTGATCATTAGATTTGTTAAGAGTCACAACAGCTCAGGGTAAGTTATCGGGCTTACAAGCCAATAAAGAGCAAGCTAAAATATCATGAAGGCTCAAGGGGACAAATTAAGGAATGATGTTAACATGGGTGGATACTAGTTGTTGACTTACCAAACAATGCCTCAATCATCTCTCCCTAAAATAAGCAGAGTTCAATTTCATCTCGAAAGTTTATCAAAGCATGTTCTAAGATGGACTAGGACCTAGAGAAAGGTCATTATGTAGGAGCCCTCTCTAAGTAAGCATTCACAACTCAATGCTATAGAACAATTCTCTCACCTAGTAAAGTCATTCAAATTATGATGCATATATATACTAATTTATGATTATCAAGCTATACTCATCATTGGTTGAACACCAAAATGAACAAAGACCAACAAAAATTTAATGAAAAGTAATTTATTCAAACAATCTTAATATAAAAAATATAATTGTTCCAATTAAATACTAAAGAAAGCAAAATAAGACAAGAAACATTCAAGCCAAGGGAAGTTCGTTGAGTTGGGCCCATTCTCTCTTCACATCTTTAATACTCTCATCTTGAAAGGAGGATAAGATAAGTTCTTCCTCCAATTCTCCTCCTACCACAAAGGTTGTTGGTGGAGGTACTCTTCCAAATTTAGACAGTGGATTATTCTTGGTGTTGGGCTTATCAGGCTCAGGCAGTGTTCCACTGTCAATCAAATCTTGGATCTTATGCCTTAAGCAAACACATCTATCTGTCTTATGCTATTATACTTGATAGAATTGACAAAAGACCTTGGCATCAAAGCTTGATGGTAGAGGATTCAGCGAAGTTCGGGGAGCCAATGGTTGTAATAGCCCATTCTTCTGCAGCTTATTGAAAACCTAAGATATAGGTTTTCCCAACTCTAAAAACTATCTTCAATTTCCTTGACCAGTAGTTACATTGACATCCATTTTTTTGTGCACTTTGACTGCCAGATTGGTAGTTCCCTCTTTCATTCCTCCTTCTAGAAAAGTGATTCTTCTCACATTCCCACTCTTCTATTTGCAAGCCAGCTTGGAGAAGATCTTTGAAATCTCTGATAAGGGTATGAGATAGACTCTCACGAAGGTTGGGTAGTACCCCTCTCATAATCATTCTGATATGGTCAGACTCATCGAGCCTCTTTTTGAGAAGAGCAACTTTACTTCTCCACCTTTTTACATAATCAATAAAATTCTAGTTCTGCTTTTGTCTGATAGTTTCCACCTCCATCAAGGTCACTTCCAGTTCGACATTGTACCCATATTACTGAATGAAGGCTTTATACAGCATATCCTAAGCTTTTTGGGTATTTTCTTCCAAGGTATTTATTGCGCTCTAATAAACACTACTAAAGCCTCACTTGTAAGTATAGGAGGCTGCTGTAGTATTTCGGTGAACAACTCAAGGTCGTCTCACAAGGAAGCTAGATAGGCTAATTATTTATTAAATCATAATGAACAAATTATTAATTAGTAGTTTTTGATTTATAAGATTGAATTGCTGAACAACTAATGAAAACAAAAATGAATTGAACTTATAGCAACGAAAGGAAACTAAACAAGGATATTGATTCACTTAATAGAAAAGTCTAGGGTTTGCATTTCTCTACTAACTTATATGTATGAACGGCTATTCCTCTCAACTTATTTAATTTCAAAGATCATATTTCAAGCAACTTAATTAATCAAATCAAGGAAATAAGCTCTCGCATTCAAACCTCTTTCAATTAATCTTATTACAATCAAAATGATCTTTTCCATAGGTTTATATTTCTAATTCACCTAAGTCCCTAATTGAATTATTCCAGTATTAGACTTCAACTCTCAATCCTTCATCTAAATACCTAAAATACATAATTGGTAGCCAATCAATTATATATTAGCATTATTCCATTCAATTAAGAATAAGAGAAATAAATCAGTTAAGAGCAATAACCCTTTCATACAATCATAGTAGATCCATACAAACCCTAGACTATATCAAAATTAGTTCATAGTAATGCTATCAAACAAATTCATCTCATTAAAATTTAAAGAAATCAATTTAGACATCAGAGTATTCATAAACAAAATTTCAATGAAACTTAAGAAATAGAGTTTAAGAACAAAACCCAATTACAATCTTCCTTTGCTTCTAAAGAATCTCTTGCTCAGATTTGTGCTAAAAGAATAATGCAATGGCTAAAAATAATTTAATCTAGAGTGTTTGGATGAAAGTGAAATCAATTTCCAGAGAAAAGTAGAAAACGGCTGATGAAAAAGATCTTCCCCCTTGCCCTAATTCTTCTATTTATATAAATCCCTTGCTAAAAATCCGTCGTCTTTTCTTTCTTTGGTCTCATGGAGTGACACAGCCAAGCTTGTGGTCGTGTCATGTGACACGGCTAGGGGTGTGTTAGCTTTTGTTTCTTTCCTTGCTCTTCTTTGTTCTTTGGAGATGAGAGTGACACGGCTAAGCTCCTGGCCGTGTCATGTGACATGGCCAGTGGCTTGGCCATGTCACCTACCAGTGTCACCTACTGTTTCTCTTCTTTCTTTGCTTGGTCCTTCTTGGCTTAATATGGGACACAGCCATGCTTGTGGCCATGTCATGTGACACGGCCAGTGGCTTGGCCATGTCATCTGCCAGTGTCAGCTTCTGCCAAATTTTTCTTTCTTTCTTGGTTTCTTTGGTTTTTCCCTTTAGGTGAGACATGGCCAGTGGTGTGGCCGTGTCTCCAGCCCATGTCATGATCTGCCAAAATTTTCCTTGAGGTGACACAGCCAAGCTTGATTTGGCTTGGCCATGTCTTGCTTGACTCATGCTCTTCTTTCTTTGTTTTGATCTTCCAATTGAGTTTTTGCACTTTAACCTAAAACAAACACTTAAAACAAACTTTAAACAAGAATCAAATGAAACATTAACCAAAAACACATAAACATCATACTAAAAACTAGTACAAAAATGATCTAAACACTAAGATAAATCAAAACTACCAAAATGCATGAAATCACTAAATAAACAGATTAAAACTACCAAAATGCATGAAGAAAACAATAATTATCATAATAAATAAATAGCAATTTTATGACAAAAACTAATAAAACAACTACCCCACACTTTAAACTTTACTTGTCCTCAAGCAAATTTACATAGCATAAATTAAAAACTCAATTAACCTTAACTATAATTCAAGTATATAAGATGAAATCCTTTAATACTCAGCAATAAATAAATGCAATTTACTTCAATCAAGATTTTCTTAACTCATTCATTAATTCAGACATAACAAATCTCATCTCTCATCTAAGTGTTTCACTCAATTTCAAAGGTTAATTCACTCAAACCAATCATGACTGCATACTGCCATAAACTTGCTTAATTATCCAATCTCTCTCACTGATTTTTCTCAAGAAATAATCCGAAGGTCTTTTCGTTTGGATGTAATGGGACTAAGGTGAAGGTGTGAGAAAAGACATTTAAGTTGGAACATCAAGAAATGGAGTATCTAAATTAGACAATAATCTTGCGTAGAAACTCGTTACTCCCTCAAATGGCATATTCACCAACCCTTGATAGTCTCACATACTAGCATACTTAAAGAAAAGTAAATGAGTCGAAATTCCTCTTTGATGACTAATGCTAGAAAATATATGAATTTTGTATATATCTTCTCTTTTTTTTTTCTTTTTTTTATTAGTTTATATATATATATATACAAAATATAAAATTGCATTGAACATCTAGCTCTAATGTAGAGGAAAAGGATAATCGACTCTTAGTCAAATACAATCTGCAAAGTATGCATTTCAGCCCCAAATCTTACTAAAGCAATACTATTTTTTTTATTTTTTATTTTTTTTAATTGCTTACCCCACACTTATGAATTAAACTACTCCTATTGTCATATCATAAGAAACTCCATTCCTTAATGAAGGTATGATAATAATAGGAAAATGTTGAGTTGTGAATTGTGTTGATCAATCAAGAAAAGGTCAAAGGCTCAACTTGGCTCACTAAGGAATTCATAATTAAGGGAGGTCTTTTTAAGCTAAACGGGGTAATCCTAATTTGCCTTCATAATTTTAAAACTTGAGATGAAATCATAAAGTGAGTTCAATTAGTATGCAAAAGCAAGCTCTAGAGATGCAAAATCATGAAGGTGCACACTTAAGAAAAGAAAATCAATTGACAATAATATTCAATCTATGAGGCTCAAAACTCACAAAGGATGGGTTCTCAAAAACTTATATGTAATGAATTGCAGAATGTGAAAATTGATCCTGAATGAATTCAAATGCTAATCTCTATGCTGATACTAAAGGCTCAAATGTAATGCTAGAATTACAGCAAAGTCAATAAGTTTCCAATAATTATGCCATGAAAAACGCACAATAACTCACAAAGAAAACAAAACCAAAAATTCACAATATAACTCACAAAGAAAACAAAAAAAAAATTAAAGAAAAGCTTAAAAATTACCCCACACTTATGAGTTACATTGTCCTCAATGTAAACAAAAGAAAAGATAGAAAGAACCTCTTTTGTTTCACGCATAGTGAAGCTTTTATACAAATAATCAACCTGAAAGAAAACAACTAAAGCAAATACCACGACTTCAGCATAAACATGCGAGCAAGGAAAGTTGGAACTGGATGGCCCTCCTTTTCTCAATTAAACTCAATGCTCCTGGCCTGTTCTCTGCAAGAATAAAAACACTTCCAATCTCCAAACCATCAAGCCTTAAAGAACAATAGAAAGGAAAAATAAATAAATAAACTGAATATACTAAACTAAAATGCTAAAAACAATAACAATGGGTTGCCTCCCATCGAACGCTTCTTTAACGTCATCTTAGCTGGATGTTACTGCAAGTATTAAGGATCATAGATCAAAGCACTATCGACAATCCTTACCTCTTTGAACCCTTCGTTATATTGTTTAACTCTCTGTCCATTCACTTTAAAAGTTTCATTCGTCCGAGAGTTAAGTAATTCTATAGCACCGGAAGGATATAGCTGAGTTATCTCAAAAGGACCGCTCCATCGAGACTTGAGTTTTCTTGGAAATAGTCAGAGATGATAATTGAAAAGCAAAACCTTCATACCTAGGCTCAATGTCTTTCGTACTAAAATTCTATTATGAAGTACTTTAGTACGGTCCTTATAAATCCTTGAACTCTCATATGCCTCGTTCCTTAGTTCATCTAACTCCGAAATTTGCAAAAAACATTCTCTCTTTGCCTTGTCCAAATCTAAATTCAGAGTCTTAATTGCCCAATAAGCCTTGTGCTCTAACTCCACTGGTAAATGACAAGCCTTACCGAAAACTAATCGGTATGGACTCATACCCAAGGGAGTCTTGAAAGCAGTTCGATATGCCCACAATGCGTCATTCAATCTACTTGCCCAGTCCGTCCTTGATGAGTTGACTGTTTTTTCCAAAATTCCTTTGATTTGCTTGTTAGATGTCTCAACTTGTCCTGAAGTCTGTGGATGGTAATGGGGTCGTCACTTTGTGTTTCACACCTGACTTGTGCATTAACTTCTCAAAAAGTTTGTTGCAGAAATGACTTCCCCCATCACTGACTATCACTCTTGGCATGCCAAATTTGCTAAGAATGTATTCCTTCACAAATTTAACAACCACATTAGCATCATTAGATCGGGTGGGGATTGCCTCCACCCATTTTGAAACATAATCAACAGCAACTAAAATGTACTCATAACCAAAAGATTTGGGAAAAGGACCCATGAAGTCTATTCCTCAAACATCAAATAGTTCAACCACAATATAAGATTGAAGGGGCATTCATTCCTCCTTCCAATGTTACCTACTCTTTGACAGTAGTCACAATGCTTACAATATTCTTGAGCATTTTTGAATAGGTTAGGCCAGTAAAATCCACTTTGAAGCACTTTTTCTGCAGTCTTTCTCCCTCCAAAATGACCACCGTAGTGAAGGTCATGACAAAATTGAAGAACACTCAGTTATTCTTCCTCAGATACACCTGCGAACTATCTCATCTTTGCATATCCGAAATAGGTAAGGTTCATCCCAGAAATAGAATTTACTCATGTGCAAAAACCTTTTATTTTCCTGAAATGACATGTCAGAACGCAAAATACCACAAGCAAGATAGTTAGCAATAACTGCAAACCAAGGTGAATTCATTACCGCAAATAACTTCTCATCAGGAAATGCTTCTAGATTTCTATGAATGCTATCAGATGCAAGATTTTCAACAAAGAAAGGTAACCTAGATAAATGATCAGCTACAACATTTTCACTTCCCTTAGTATCTTTGATTTGAAAATCAAATTCTTGCAATAATAGCACCCATCTAATTAAACAAGGTTTAGCATGTTGTTTTGTCAAGAGATATTTTAGAGCTGCATGATCTGAATGCACAATAATTTTAGACCCAATCAAGTATGCTTTAAACTTGTTTAAGGCAAAAACAACAACTAGCATTTCTTTTTCAGTTGTTGTGTAATTAACTTGTGCGCTATTTAGGGTCAAGCTAGCATAATAGATCACTCTCAAAAATTTCTCAACCCTTTGCCCAAGGATAGCTCCTACTGCATGGTTGGATGCATCACACATAATTTCAAAAGGTAAGGACCAAACAGGAGCTATAATTACCGGTGCACTAGTCAATTTTTCCTTAAGGGAATTAAAAGCTTGCATGCATTGTGCAGTAAATTCAAATGGAACATCTTTCCCAAGCAAATGACATAATGGTTGGCTTATTTTAGAAAAATCTTTAGTAAACCTCCGGTAAAAACCTGCATGCCCAAGAAAGCTTCTTATTCCCTTAACAGAGGTAGGTGGGGGTAATTTAGCAATCAACTCTACCTTAGCTTTATCCACCTCAATCCCTTTACTAGACACAATATGGCCCAATACAATGCCTTGAGTAACCATCAAATGACTTTTTTCCCAACTCAAAGTGAGGTTACATTCAATACATCTTTCCAGCATAAGAACAAGTTTACTGAGGCAATTATCAAAAGAGTCACCAAAAATAGAAAAATCATCCATAAATACCTCAATAAAGTCATCTATCATGTCCGTGAAAACAGACATCATACATCTCTAAAAAATTGCAGGCGCATTGCACAAGCCAAAGGGCATACGCCAAAATGCTAAAGTCCCAAAAGGGCAAGTAAAAGTGGTCTTGGATTGATCCTCTGGTGCTATTGCCACCTGATAATAACCTGAAAGTCCATCCAAAAAGCAATAATGTGAGTGTCCAGAAAGTTTATCCAGCATTTGATCAATAAAAGGAAGAGGGAAATGATCTTTCTTTGTGGCATTATTTAACTTCCTGTAGTCTATGCACATTCTCCACCCAGTGGTAGTCCTAGTAGGAACCAATTCATTCTTTTCATTTTTTACCACAGTGATTCCTGATTTCTTAGGCACTACATGTACTGGGCTAACCCACCACTATTGGCTATCGGGTATATCACTCCTTCATCAAGCAATTTAAGCACTTCCTTCTTAACCACTTCACTCATGTTTGGATTAAGGCGCCTTTGGGTCTCTCTTACAGGTTTAGCTCCCTCTTCTAAGATAATTCTATGCATGCACATTGAAGGGTTAATACCTTTGATATCACTTAATGTAATATCCCAAAGTATGCCCTAGAAGTTTGGTATAATAATTGTTGTAATTGAATTAAATGTATATGTGTTTAATTGGAAAGAGAAGAGGTTTTTTTAGTAGAGTGTATATGTTGTATATATTGGGATATATATATACAACATATACAAGTCAAATAAATGAAAGTCAAAGAAAGAACTAATTGTCATTCATTAATTAATTATAAGGAAATTAATTAATTGGAAATTGAGTTAGTGGTATGAGTGGAAGAAGATATTTTGAATATTTTATTGTTTAATGCTTGGAGGAGAGGGTTTTGAGGAAGTGAGTGGTTGAAGGTTGACTTGGTTTTCTTTGCTTTCTTCTTTCTTTCTTTCTTCTTCGTGGGTCACTTTCCTTTTCTTTTCTTTTCTTTGTTTTGGCTGATCCTCCATAGCAAGAGAGCAAGAGAGAGAGGTTTGATCTTCCATACTCATGATTGAAGGAAGCTTTCAAGTAATCAAGTTGGAAATCTAAGAGTTTCTTCATCCTTGGTAAGTTTTCCACTTAATTCTTTGATTTCTTTGAGTTTGTGAGTTGAGATTGTGGTTGATATGTATTTGTTTGATTGTGGTGTGTTTAAGAGTGTTTGGTTCAAGTGATTTTGGATTTTTGGGGTTGGATTGAAGGAAAGAGTAAGTTTGTTAAAAGTGATAGTATTGTGGTTGTGTTTTGGGGTTTGTGGTGATGATTATGATTTGTGTTTGATATATGTGTTGAGTTGTTTTGGTATTTTTGTAAGTTTGTTATGGTTTTTGGGGGTGTTTATTTGAGTTGGGTTGAAGTGGAAAAGGGTGGAAGGAAGTGAATTGTTGGATGTAGTGTTGTTGTGGCCGGAATCTGCATTTTTGGCCTGACACGCCCATGAACACGGCCAGATTTTTAGGCGTGTCGATGGTTCTGTGTTTTTGGATGGGTGACACGAGCAGTGACACGCCCATGTCACTGAGCATGTCACAACTTCTGTGTGTAGTAGCATTTACACGAGCAGTGATACGCCCATATCACTGAGCTTGTCATAGCTACTGTGATGTTGGAGAATTGACACGGCCATGAGCACGCTCGTGTTGTTGGACGTGTCAATGTTTTTGGGAGACAAAATGTATTACACGTCCAGTGACACGCCCGTGGTTCTGAGCGTGTCAATGCTTCTGCGATGTGAGTTTAGGGCACGGTCAGGGACACGCCCGTGTCGTTGAGCGTGTCATGTGTAGAGTTTGCCCTAGTTGGTTCTTAGTCTTATTATCTTATGTATATTCTTCCTTTTGGATTAGGTTGTGAAGAGTTTGAGTTGCCCTAACCTAAGTGTTAAGAATTCTTGGAAGAGGAAGAGTATAGATTGGTGTGAATTATCTTTGAGGTAAGTACAAACCATATTTGATTGCATATATTTATATGTCTTGGACCTTAACACATTTGGATATAAATGTGTTAAGTAATCTATTACATTGTTAATGCATATTAATAATGCTATGTTGTGCACAATGGGAATTATGTGGAATGTATGTTGAAGATTCTAAATCTATTAATAATGTAAATTGCTATGTATACATCAATGATGAATTGAGACATAATGAAATGATTGAAGCATGTTTGCATATATGGAATATGAAATGTGAAATGTGAGTGCAAAAACTCCATTGGAAGATCAAAACAAATGAAACATTAACCAAAAACACATAAACATCATACTAAAAACTAGTACAAAAATGATCTAAACACTAAGATAAATCAAAACTACCAAAATGCATGAAATCACTAAATAAACAGATTAAAACTACCAAAATGCATGAAGAAAACAATAATTATCATAATAAATAAATAGCAATTTTATGACAAAAACTAATAAAACGGTATTGAACCATTTTTCCACAATTGGGTCCAACAAAAGTATGAAGTACCTTAGAGTTTGAGCCTTAGCAGCTTGAGCAGACTTCATATCAGTGATGTATTGCTTAACATGGAGATGAGAATTCCCAATTCCATCGAACTTGGTGCGAACGGGGATTTTCGCCCCCACTCCCGGTGGAATGGTTCTTGCGACTTTGGCATTATTTAGGCTCAGGGCCTTAGAGAACATGGGCCTAAGCCCGGAGAAAATAGAGTCGCCACCCGAATGGGCCTGAAAAAAGAAAGGGGTGGATGATTCGATTCCTAAGGAATCCCCAACCCCCTAATATATTCGAAAAGTTGGGTACATGTGGGGAAGGTGAGAAATGGCCCAGCATCCCCACAACACCAGGTTCATTGGAGCTGGCCTCCTTTGTAGGTCTTAAAATTATAAAATTCTTAAATGCAATAATATTATCCATACTACATGCAACAATTAAAATACAACATCATTATATTAAAATCAAAATAATGTCCAAATACATTAAATAAGTGGGCACCCATCTGAGCTTGGAAACATATCCTTACATCGTCCATGTCTAAAACTAAATAGGACACCCACCGAAAGGTGGAAACATGTCTTTACATTGGTCCAAAAAATAAAAGCAATTTAAATTACATAAAATTTAACTAATGAGGTACCCACAAAGTGGAAACATACCTCTTACAATTTTAATGCCAAAACAAACAAATAATAATCATAATAATAAAGAAAATATCCATCCATAACAAATTAAATAAATCAAGTATTGAAATTAAATACATCAAAACATATAATAAACCACGTAATCAAGTCTAAAATTTAATAAAGCAAATGAAGACACAAATTTAGGTTTATGTCTCAATTTAGGATTCTTTAATTAACATTTAGGATTTGGGGATTTTGGAATTATTATTATTATTATTTAGGCTAATATGAGAATTTTTTAGAAAAATGTGATGGATTAGGGTTTTATAAATTTAAGAAAGTAGTAAGGTTTTTAGTTAATCAAATTAGGGTTTAGGGCTAACATCATGAAATTAGGGTTTTGGAACCTTAAGACATTAGGGTTTATAATTTTAAAAGATTGGGTTTTAGGAAAACATATTGTTGTTTTAGTTTTTAGAAAGGTGTAATTAGGATTTTAGATTTGAAAAACATGCTTTAATGGCTATTAAAATTTTAGGGTTTTACGGTTAAAATATTAGGGTTTTATGGTTTGAAATCTTTATTCTATAGATTATGATTTTGATTTTAAAATTTGATACTTTATCGTAATCAAAGTTGAGTGTGCTTTTAATATTGACTATATCAACTACTTATGTATTCTTAGGTGAAAACAAATATAGAAAGCCAAATTTATTGTTGAAAGATTAAAATAGCTCACTGAATGAAACTATAACAAAATAGCTACTGTGAAAGTTTCAAAATGAAATTAATTAAGATTTACGGTTTGAATAACTTAGGTTTATGAAATTAGATTTACGTTGAATGATTATATTATTTATTTTAATTAAGACCTTAAGTATTGTATGAATTAATTTATGCTACTGCCTAAACTAAATTGAAGGAAAATTAAATAACTAAAGTAGTGTGATGATGGCTTAAAAGGTGAAGATGATTAATGATTCAATAAACTAATGTTAGAGCAATTTACCTACGTTTGAAGGCTCCACCAAATTTGAAGAGATTGAACCAAGCTGTTGTCTGCTTAAAATTTGATTTCGGTTGAGCAAAGCAATCTGGAGATGATTGCTTCCTTTGGTTGTTGTCTCTTGAATTTCTCCTTGCTTGCTAGGGTTTTCTTTTGGCCGAAAGAATTTTTGAGAGTCCCAAGTTTGGTTCCTAATTTCTTTTTTTATGATCTAAGTTTCATCTTCCAAAAGACCAGATCCCCTTCTGAAGTGTTTTTAATATGGTATTTATAGGAAAAAATTCAAACCTAATTCTAATTGTCTAAGAAAATTAAAACCATTTAGGAAAAGAAATCAAAACCAAATAGAATTCGGTTTTAAAAAAAACTGTGCTGAAAAAAATTGGGCTGGTGAAAAATTGCTGCAGGCCAGCACTAAAAATTGCGAGTGAACTGGGGCCCAAGCCAATTCACTTTAGGCAACAAAATTTTTTCGTCGCCGATTTTTTTATTTATTTTTTTTCTTTACTAAAATTACCCTTTTTATTTTTATTAAAAATTATAAATACTAAATACTAAAATAAATATTATTTAATTAAAATACTACAAAAATTATTTTGGACTATAAAAAATATCGGACCAGACTGGGTCAAAAATTGAGGGTCTACAGTTTGCCCCCTGCTTGAGCGATCTGAGACTACGACAAAAGAGAGTGAAAAGCAATGTGATTTTTGACTGGGTTTGGAGCTATACTGGACTCCCAAGGTTGGTTTCAGCTCTGGATTAAAAAATAATTTGGATTCTGGACCCGAGCTAGATTTAGGATTTGAGTTCTGGACCCGGGGTAAGTTCTGGACTTAATAGAGATTTTAGGTTCTGGACCTAAGCTAAGTTCTGGACTTAAAGATAATTTGGGTTCTGGACCCGAGCTAAGTTCTGGACTTAAGAGAGAATTTAGGTTCTGGACCTAAGCTAAGTTCTGGACTTAAAAATAATTTGGGTTCTGGACCCGAGCTAAGCTCTGGACTTAAGAGAGAATTTAGGTTCTGGACCTAAGCTAAGTTCTAGATTTAAAAATAATTTGGGTTCTGGACCCAAGTTAAGTTCTGAACTTAAGAGAGAATTTAGGTTCTGGACCTAAGTTGAGTTCTGGACTTAAAAATAATTTGGGTTCTGGACCTGAGCTAAGTTCTAGACTTAAGAGAGAATTTAAGTTCTGGACCTAAGCTAAGAGAGATTTGATTATCTGCAAAAAATAATTGTAGTCAGTAGGATACTAGAGGAATTTGCAAAAAATTTAGCTAATTTTTAACATGCCCATATCTTCTGAACTCCAAGGTTGGTTTGAGCTCTGGACTAAAAAATAATTTGGGTTCTATACCCGAGCTAGATTTAGGATTTGGGTTTTGGACCCGAGGTAAGTTCTGGAGTTAATAGAGATTTTAGGTTCTTAACCTAAGCTAGGTTCTGGACTTAAAGATAATTTGGGTTCTAGACCCGAGCTAAGTTCTGGACTTAAGAGAGAATTTAAGTTCTGGACCTAAGCTAAGTTCTGGACTTAAAAATAATTTGGGTTCTGGACCCGAGCTAAGTTCTGGACTTAAGAGAGAATTTAGGTTCTGGACCTAAGCTAAGTTCTAGACTTAAAAATAATTTGGGTTCTGGACCCGAGCTAAGTTCTGGACTTAAGAGAGAATAAGCTAAGAGAGATTTGATTATCTGCAAAAAATAATTGTAGTCAGTAGGAAAAGGAATTTGCAAAAAATTTAGCTAATTTTAACATCCCGTATCTTCTTGCCCCCTGCGTGTAAAAATATTTTAAAAGTGCAAAAATATTTATATACACGCAAGTATATGAATGATTGAATTAAATAATTGAGTTTCCTATTTATTCACTTTGTAGTTACTATTTATACACTATTCACCAACTATTCATTTACTATTTATCAATAGTAACATTTAATTTTTTCTTTTTTTTTCACGAGAATACTGTTTTTCTCTTTTTATTTTTGTCTTTTTCCTTTGCAATTTATCTATTTAAACCCTGGATCATTTCTTCATTTCATCCATACTTATACATTTTTTATATCAGAGAGTTTAGCATAGAGTTGAGGAGAAAATGCATGCTTCAAGATCAGGAACTCGATCTAATGTTGAGTTATTAAAGTTTATTCGGCAGCATGAAAATGAAAATATAAGTCTACTAGCTGGGATGCAGCTTCATCGAAATTCAAATCAAAAGACCAAAGTAATAATTCAATTATTTATTTTAACAGCAAATTATTTTTTCGTTTTTGTGTTTTTGTGTGTTTTGTTTTTCTTTTGTCTTTTGTTTCTTTTTTTTTTGTTTTTTACTTTTTATTTTTTTGTTTTTTTATTTTTATTTTTTTTCTTACGATTTAGGAAAAATAAATTAATTAGATGAATATATTTAAGAATTTAATAAACAAGTAAATAGATAGACTAAAAATAGAACATAAATAAATTTAGTCTAAAAATCAGTGGTATTGATATAATGATATACTTACCTTGTGTTAACTTACCTAGCTCCGTGTTAGAGTGATCGTTGCATTATCCTGGGTGGAGGGTGTGTCTATAAAGCCCGATAATGGTATGATGTAGCACCTTCTCGGATAAAATGAATTATCCGAGATTGCGGTTTTGAAAGCTTTATCTTGCAATTACCATCCGAGGAGTGTTCGATAGACAGGAGTGTAGTTCAAGCATTGTCAGAGTGGTGGATGGACACAACCCATACTTTTCACCTACCTATAGGAGAAATGACTATTGGCCCAGTCGATTATGCAGCCATAACTGGTATCCGGTACTATAGCCTTCTGGTCCCTCTTACCAATGATATTCTAACATTCGAAGAAGTCCAACAGTTAATCGATATGGAACCATCATTCAAAGGGCTTTTCAAGATAAAAATTGAGCCAATTCAGAGTTATTGGATGAACTATGAAGGACGGATTCGTAGGGAAATAGCCAAGCAATATGCTCGAGGATTTCTACTGTATTTGCTCGGGTCGACCATTTTATGTAGCACCGAATCTGCCATCCATTTTTCGGTGTTGAGGGCCCTTACTGATATAAGTATAGTACCATTTTACAGCTGAGGTGAAGCTAGCCTTGCCTGTCTTTACTATGTACTTGATAAGATTTGCAGGAATAAGAAGTCTTTTGTTGGTTTTATGGTGATTGTCGAGGTATTCCTCTTCTACCAATGTCAATTCCATTCTTATTCTTGCATGAATTTGATTTTTATTATTGTTGTAGGCATAGGCATATGAGAATAATCTTGTGAGGGTGCCTGGTATTTCCCGAGAGAAGGTCGGGTATCCGAAATTAAATCTTTGGTTGTCATATCGTGTAGAAGTTTCCAGCTCTCACCATGTGCACAGCTAGCACTATCTCTTAAGTTGCTTAACCTGGGGCCAGGTAAAATAGCATTAGTATACTTTAAAATTTATATAAAAGTTCACTTACCTTATGTCATTTTTAGGTCAATTTGGCCTGGTGGAACACAGAAGAGTAAACGAACTGGACTTCCTCCATGAATGCCACATTGCCCTTTTAACATACTCGCCGAGTCATTATCGGGCCTGTGTCTCATTGCTGGTTTCTCGGGGAGAGAGTGTTTGAGTGGTTTCTTGGTCCTGAGCAGTGGAGGATCCCGATACGTTTCCCGGAGTATACTTTAAATATCACATCAATGCCGGCCGGAGAATGCATGGTGGTTGGCTCGGCACAGTTATGATGTTGAAACCTTTCTCTAACCACCGGGTGCATCTTATATCCAGTTTATTCAAGTAGGACTTTTGAACTTTGATGTATTCCCTGTTGGTGTATGGGAGATTCTAGAGAAAAATGAGGATAGAGATGAGGAGGAGTATCACGGAGAGGGAAGAGAGTCCGTCTCGCATCTCGGGGCTAGCACTTCTAAGGTAAACTTTTACCATTTTTCCGTTGCAATTGCTTCTTTCTTAACTTATTTTGACCTTTTTAATGATTGTTGCAGGCTGCTGGCTCATTTGTTCATGAGGTTGGACCTTCCATTATCGCTCCTCCGTTTGCTCATTCTAATCAACCGGAGATGCCATCTTATCCACAGGGCATTGATATGAATTACCTGGTAGGTTTTCTTATTCCATGATAATTTATGCTATATGTATGCATAATTATGTATGCTCTTACTCTTTTCCTTTCTGGCTCATAGCAGATGCTTGAGGAAACAAAATAAGAAACTTCAAGAAGAGTTGGCTGCTAGCAGTCAATAGGTTGCCCGTTTTGAAAAATTATATCACCAGTCAGAGCAAGATTTTTGAGACTTTCGATTTCAGGGGATGAGAGATCCTGATGCTTCATCATCTAAAGGCCCCCAAGCTGATGTCCATGAGATCCTTTCATCTACTTCGAATAAGGACAGTTACAGATCTGAATTCCAAGGTAATAGAGGTTCAGGTGCTCCTACTTCGGACGAACTCAGGATGGGTGATATGCCTCCTTCTTCAATAGGCGATGCTTTTTTAAGGCTTTGTTTGATCATGATCCACCACTGCATTCTTAGCGATCTATGAGTATTGTATGAATTGAGGAAATATTGTATAATAAGTATAATGATAAAAATAATAATGATGATATGTAATTTTTATTTTTACTGCAACTCTCTTTTTTTTTATCATCATTATTATTGATACGATACAATTATTGGCCTTTCCTCTTCACATTTACAGTATCACTAATTTACAAAACCAAAGGCAACGCGGCAACTCAAAACCTTTCATCGCCAATTCCTTATCCTCATGCATCTCGGTCTCACACTTTTCCTTATCAATTTTGGAATAGCACAATCATCAAATATAAATCTCTTTTCACGCCACGATTTCATACAGAAGCCAGGAGATTTTCTACTTCAACGTAAAAATTCCTTTTAACAATTTCAATTTTCCTTCAGCCATCAACAATGACCGAACTCAATTTAATGAAAATAAAAGTTCTATTTAAAAATATGAATGCAATTCATTGGAAACAAATATCTTGGTCAAAAATTAATACTTTGAAGTGTTTTTCAAAATATTAAATTGGATCATTCTTTTTTACATGCCATGGCTTCTTTTTGGAATGTGAAGTCTAGGACATTTAAAATTAATGGCTTTAAAATATGTCCCTTGATTGAAAATTTTGAGGCCATCCTCAGATATCCAAGCAATCAACAAATGGAATTACCTATATTGATTTCCAAGACTCAACAAAAGATTCAAATATTATTTCAACTTTCAAAGCCCGAAGTTCTACAGTTGATGAGAGGTGAGAAAATTCTGCTTGGCCCCTTACTTTTGCCTTTCTCATTTGGCTCCTACTAAGGCATGGGGATGTATGCTTTGTCTATGCTTGCTTGGCCAATGGCGATATTGATCCACGAGTATTGGATATCATGGACCAAATGGAAGGAGGTTTATCGCCTATACCCGTGATCTTAGCCGAGACTTTAGTTGGATTAGACCAACTTAAATCATGATTGTTAAAAAGCCTGACCGGGAGTCCATTGTTGCTTTAGGTAATTACCTAAACTGCCCTTTCAAGTTTTCAATTTAGGTTTTTCTTCTCTTTTTTTTATTGCTCTAATTTTTGCCTAGTCCGCCCATGCGGGTTTTCGGAAGTAGCGAGCTGTCCTAATTTTTTTCTAAGCTGCCCTTGCGGGTTTTCAACTTAGTAGACCCCTTCTTTTATTATATTTTATATTGCTCTAATTTTTGCCTAGTCCGCCCATGTGGGTTTTCGGAACTAGCGAGCTGTCCTAATTTTTGTCTAAGTTGCCCTAGCGGGTTTTCAACTTAGCGGACCCATTTTTTTAATTTTTAATTTTTCCTCACAGATTTGGCTTCAGGAGCATCTCTGCTTTCTTGATACTCCATCTATGGAATTTGCCAGATATCTGCCATGACATCATTCTGCTAGAAAACTACTCCATCTTGCTTCTTCGTATGTTGACTGGGTTGACTGGATCTACTCACGCGCTGAAGTCAACATCCGTTGGTTAGTACCTTGGTGAAAGATTTCTCGTATCACCATGCGGACGTACTTGATGTATGTTCCTCTTACTGCTCTTCGTCGAGGTACTTGCTATGATCCTCACTGGCTTGACCGTCAGTATAGAGCTGAGCCTCGAGGTTTTGAATTCACTCCCTATTTAGACATGCATTGTCTGACTAAAGCCTATTTAGATCGGCTGAAGCAAAGCTGGCCTACACGTTACACTTATCGTTTGCCATAGATTTTACATTTGTCAATTTCTTTTGAAAGTGTATTGTTAGGACGAAAAAATAATAAAAGTGATAAGAGATGCTTTTTTTCCTTTTATAATTTGTCATCACCTTTTGCTATTGTGTTTATTTATTTCATCCATATCTGGTCAAATACTTATAACAGTGCACATAGAATAATTTAATATTAATTCTGTTTTATTAAATTGGGAAATAATCAAACATAAAGCCAGCATACACAAGATCACTCCTATTGCCAGCTAGCCCTTTTGAGTTTTCTAATTGATGATTTTCTCTCATTTAGCCCTAGTTGTTGCCTAGCCCACCCTTTCGGTTTTTCAGAACTAGCGGACTGCTCTAACTTTTGCCTAGGCCGCCCTTTTTGGGTTTTCAACCTAGCGAGCTCTTTTTTCTTTTTCTCTTTTTTTTATACATAAAATCTCTTCAATCTGTCAATGTTCACTTGTTCACTAAACTCATTACTGTCCATGTCTGATAACTTCACTGCACCCTTATTCATGACTTGTTTCACAACTTATGGCCCTTCCCAGCTAGGCCTAAATTTTCCTCTTGGATCAGATACATTAGGCTTACATTGTTTCAACACTAAATTATCGATTTTGAGTTTTCTGATCTTAACCCTTCTATTATAAGCCCGAGCTATCCTCCTTTGATACAATTGATGATGATACGGTGCTTTTAACCTTCTATCCTCTAGTAAAGCTAACTGTGCGTATCTACTCACTACTCATTTCATTTCAGGCAGTTTAGCTTCCAAGACCACTCTTAATGACTTGATCTCAATTTCAATTGGCAACACTGCTTCCATCCCATAAACTAAAGAGAACAGTGTCATTCTAGTTGGTGTTCGTACACTTGTTCTATATCCCCATAAAGCAAAAGGAAGCATCTCCGACCAATTTCTATATGTCTTAGTCATCTTGGACAGGATCTGCTTAATTGTCTTTTTTGTTGCTTCTACTGCACCATTAGCCTTTGGTCTATAAGGAGAGGATCGGTGATGATAGATTTGGTACTTCGAGAATAAGTCCTTAACTTCTCCTTGAAACTATACCCCATTGTCTGATATCACACTATACGAGACTCCATACCTGCAGATGAGGTTCCTTTCAATAAATCTGGCCATTTGACTTGCCCCCAATTTGTTGAAGGATTCGACTTCGACCGATTTTGAAAAATAATGTACCGCTACTACAATAAAACAGTGACCGTTTGAAGCTATCGGATGTATCTCTCCTATAATGTCGATCTCGCAAGTGGCAAAAGGCAAGGGTGAAGACTTAGAATGCAATTCTTTAGGGGGCATGTGATTCAAATTACCATACATCTGACATTGTTGGCACTTCCTTATAAACTCAATACAATCTCTCTCCATGGTCACCCAGTAGTAACCTTGTTGAATTATCTTTTTAACTAGGGCTAAACCACTCATGTGTAGATCGCAATTTCCCGCGTGTATTTCTGACATGATATGCTCCACTTCAAGCTTTCTCAAGTACCTCAAGTGCACCCCATCAGGCCATCTTCGATATAACTCTCTATGGAAGGTGATGTATTGCAAGGACTACCACCTTATGGCTCTTCTTTCTTTCTTTGTTGCCCCCGATGGGTATTCCCTTTCCTCTAAAAGTCATCTTATAGTATCATACCATGCATCATGGTCTGTATCAATTTTCATGATTTTCTCATATTCATAGCAAGGAGTTGATGAACTGGTCAAAATTAGAGGCTTGAGGAATAAGTTGATAGGATTTTCCTATACCGAAGCTAATGTGGCTAGGGCATCAGCCATCTGGTTTTCTTCTCTTGATAGGTGTATAAACCTGCACTCCTTAAAATTCTTCTTCATCATGGTCAAGTAATGGTGGTATGGTTTTAATTTTTTCTTCTTTCAACTCCCACTCTCCATTTACTTGGGATATTACTAGCAATAAATTGCCAAAAACTTCCACCTTATCCACCTTTATAATCAGTATTCCAAACCAAAGATACATGCTTCATATTCCACCATATTATTGGTTTCCCTGAATTTTAATTTTTTGGCTAAAGGGATAAGTTTCCCTTCAGGAGATTCTAGTATGACTCCCAAACCTGCTCCTTTCCTATTCATTACTCCGTTAAAATATATTTTCCATCCTTGTACTTCAATGGCCTCTAAATGTTCATCAGAAAATTCCAAGACTACCTCTTCGCTATCCGGTAATGGTTGTTGGGCCAAGAATTCTGCCACTGCTCTACCTTTGATTGTTTTCCTAGTTACATACTCAATCTCAAATTCTTCCAATAATTATCAACCATCGCTCATATTTCCCAATCAAAGAGGGTGTCTCCCTTAAGTACTTCATTGGATCCAACCTGGAAATTGCTTGCACACTATAAGATTGAAAGTAATGCCGCAACTTCTTAGAAGACCAAACCACAGCTATACAGGTCTTTTTAATGATATTATACTTAATTTCATAAGGTAGGAGCTTTCTACTCAAATAGTAAACTGCGTGCTCAATCCCTGACTCATCTGCTTGGGCTAGCATAGCTCCTACTGACTCTTCCTCTACTGCTAAGTATAGTAATAGGGGTTTACCGGGTTTAGGTGTTTTCAAAACAGGTGGATTCAGCAAATCCCTGACTCATCTGCTTGGGCTAGCCAATCTGGATATTCTATCACTTCAAGGAACTTAACTTGTATTTGTTTAGTGACCTCTTCTTTAACCAATTCAGCCCATTCCGGGCTCAAAAGACTAAGCTTTTGTTTGACAGGCTCCATATGAGTATAAGTAGGAAAAAGATGTTCGGCTATGTCTCGATCTATTCCAGGCATATCCTCATAAGACCGAGCAAATAATTTCTTATATTTTTTGAATATTTTTTTCAAATCTCTCTCTCTCATTAGGAGTAAGGTCAGATGCTATGCTAATATTTTTAGGAGTTTTGGTTGTTCCCAAATTTAATGATTGTGTATCAACAGAGTTAATATTAAAGATGCTCATGTAACCGCTATTTAAATGTATGCAACCATCAGGAGAAACATCACACAAGTAAGCAAAATTAGACTTTATTGCGTTCATCTTGGAAAAGAAAACATCATCATCCTCATACAAAGCAGAAAAATTAAAATCAAAATCAAAATCATAATGCAAAATATCTTCAAACTTCTCTTCAACCAAGGTAGCAATCTCCTCCAAAGTCTTCTCGGCTTTCAGGATAGCTTCCTTCTTTTCTTCAAGATTGGGCTACTTGTTGGCTGGCAGGGTGAGCTCTTTCTTCACTTGCTCCACTAACTCGGCAACATCAGCAAAAATTTCAAAACCCAGGATCAACTTTCCCATAAACATGATTGGCTCGGACTTTTCTTGGAGTGGTCCCATGTCTGGAGCTTTGACAAAGATTTTTTCAAGTGGCGGGAAGCTCATCTTCTCATTCTTCTTTGGCTAGACATCTTTGTTGGCTTCTTCATACCCTAACCTTTTCTTGGAAGTTTGAGTTTTAAAATCTAGAAGCTTTGTCAAATCGGCCTTGCCCTTTCCAAGACCAGCTCCGGGAAGGTAACTCATGTTCTTCATCATGTTCAAGACCTTAGAGTCCATTACTTCATCATCAGAAATTGCAGCTACTTGGAAACCATTGAGAGGCCTCTCAATCATTAGAGAATTAACAACCTCATTATCTTCTACCTCGATGACCACTGTCTCATCTCCGTTAGGGAACTTGATCTTTTGATGGAGGGTGGAAGGAACTCCACCAAGAGGATGAAACCATGGTCGTCCCAAGAGTAAGGCAAAGGTAACAGGTATGTCCAAAATAACAAATTCAACAATAGATTCAATTGGACCAACATTGACAGCAGCTTTGAAAGTTCCTTCGGCATGTCTCTTGGTGTTGTCATAAGCCCGAATGGTTACCTCGATTGGGTTTAGCTCCCTAATTGACATGGCTAGCTTTGGCAGTATTTTAAGTGGACAAACATTTATGGCGGACCCATCATCAACCATTACACATGGAGTTCTTTTTCCTTTGATTGCTACTTTGATAAAGAGAGGATGGATGTGATCTCTCCCCTCTTCCGGTAAATCTGCATCTGAGAAAGATACTGCTTCCATATTAACTATTCTCTTCTCTTTAATATCTTCACATTTCATTACTCCTTCAATTTTTATGAACTTGATAAGCTCCTCCGGTGTTATGGAAGTGGAAATTGACATGCTGGCCAAGGCCTTGGCCATAGTTTCTCGGTGCTTTTTAGAAGCAGCCAATAAATCCCAAATGCTAACACTTGCTTGGGTTCTTTTCAATTGCTTGAGTACAGTATCATCTTCCTCTTCTTTGTTCCCTACTTCAACTTCCTTTCCTTTATTAACTTCTACCTCCTTAGGTGGTGGCCTTTCATAAGGCTTACCGAATCTAGTGTTCATTACTTCATCTTCTTCGGGCTCGGACCATGTCCATTCCTCCTTCTTGGGTACAAGATCATCATCACTATCGCTTGAATCCCAAAACCCATTCACAACACAAATTTCTACTTCTTTACCCACCATAGCTTGTTCAATTTTGCTAAATACCTCTTCTTCTTTGGTTTCTCTACCCACATCTTGGAAAGAAGACAAGAAAAAATTTCATGCAAACCTCCTCCAATCATAAAGGTTGCCGGTGGTGGTGCTCTATTGAACCTTGGTAATGGATTTTTTTTGGTGTTCAGCTTATGGGGCTCGAGCAGCTTTCCACTATCAATCAAATTTTGGATCTCATGCCTCAACCTCACACATCTATCCATGTCATGTCCTTGCATTTGATGAAATTAACAAAATGCCTTATTGTCAAAATTAGGTGGGAGAGGGTTAGGCAAAGGATGAGGATTTAAGGGTTGTAACAATTCCTTCTTTTGTAGCTTATTGAGAACCCAAGACAGCAGTTTCTCCAATTCTAAAAATTGCCTTCTTGTTCCTTGGCAGTAGCATTAACACCAACTGTCTTTTGCATGCCTTGGTTACCAGATTGATAGTTTCCTTTTTCGTTCCTTCTTATAGAAAAATAGTTTTTCTCTCTTTCCCATTCTTCGATTTGCAGACCAGCTTGGAGAAGATCTTTGAAATCACTGATTGGTGTATGAGACATCCTTTCACGAAGACTAGGCAACATCCCTCTCACAATCATCCTTATTTGATCAGATTCATCGGCCCTCTTCTTGAGCAAAGCAGCCTTGTTCCTCCATCTCTTCACATAGTCCACAAAATTCTCATTTGGCCTTTGTCTAACGGACTCCACTTCCATTAAGGTAACTTCCATCTTGACATTGTATCCATATTATTGGATGAAGGCCTTGTATAGCAGATCCCAACTCTTTTGCGTGCCATCGTCTAAGGTATGGAACCAATTTTGGATAACAGGATCCAATGAGAGCATAAAGTACCTTAGAGTTTGAGCCTTAATAGCTCGGGCAGACTGCATAGCAGTGATATACTGCTTCACATAGAGGTGAGGATTTTCGATTTCATCAAACTTTGCAAAAGATGGCATCTTGAATTTGTACGAAACTTCTTCGTCTAGCTCAAATAATTTGTCAACTTCGGACATTTCTTCAGTTTTTAGCTTCTTCTCAAATTTCTATTCCAAACCCGCAATCATCTTTTCAACATCAGAAGTTTCAGTTTTCTCCACAGCTGATCTTTCAATAATCTTCGGTTCTTTCTTCTTGTCTTGAGGATCTTGGAAGTATTGAGCCCAATCATCATCATCATCATCAATGATCACCTTATCATCATCAAAAACCACTTCACCAACTTTAGCTTTCCCCTTGTCCTTTGGCTTCTTAGTGCTAGCAGATGCTTCGGCATTATTTCCTAAAATTGCAGTCAATTGGTTCTTCATGGTCTCAGCCAGGGCCTCTTTTATTTCTTCCATCTTGGCATTGAGGGCGTTGTCCACCATTCTTTGAATTTTTTTGGGCTCCATTGCTTTTGGTAAGCAAGTGATTGAGTCATTGCTAGAATCTTCATTTCTGGCATAGGTCAAATTGTAGTAAGCTTTTGAACTATCGTAATCCAAGGCTGTGAGCCAGAGAGGATCAATGATATGAGATGCGAATGTATGCATGAATGTATGCATAAACAATAAACAAAGAAAGATAATTAGGAAGTTCCTTCCAACCTTATAACATCCAAACACGAATGGCGAGTCTCTTTTCCTAGGTAATATGGTTAATAAAATACCAACATGGGGTATCTTGTTTTCGAATATTTTCCTGGGAAGTTTCAACCAATAGTTATATTTTCAAAAATGGAAATCAGTCCATGATAATTCCCATTAATTAGGTTTTAATCCATTCAATCAACTAAAGCAGCTTTTATGCTATATTGGATTAAACTAAATTAAGAGCTTTATTATAAATAGATTTCTCACTTGAAAAAGTAACTAATGATTCATGCCAAAAATAATCCCATGATTAATAACTCTTAGTATAAACTAGGCTCACAATTAATTTTTGATATTTCCGTAATCAACCTAAATAATTTCCAAGCTCTTTCAAAGGTTGGATGAAAATAATTTTGTTTCTAAGCCCAATGTAAAAAAAAAGATTTTTAGAAAAAATAAATTTTGGGCTTAGTATTTGGGTCATGAGCGAAAGAATTTGTTTATGGAAAAGTTTTATATTGTTTAGATCAATTTTGTATATATTTTCTATGATGTTTTTGTTAAATTTAAGTTAATTTTTATGTTAAATTGCACTTAAGTTTGTTTGAAGTTGTTGATTTAGGTTGAAGAACATTCGATGGAGCCATTTGATCAAAATTGGTGGAATTTGTAGAGAAAATCAAGTGACATAGGCAAGCTTGTCATGGCTTGGCCGTGTCCCTCATCAAAAGAAGAAGAACCAGGACAAGCATGAGACACGGCCAAGATTAACATGGCTTGGCCGTGTCCCTCAAGGAAACAAGTCCAGTAGTGAACACGGCCATGAGACACGGCCAAGCCACTGGCCATGTCTCTCCAAAGGAACAAAAGAGCGAAGAAAGCAAAGAAAGAAAAGAAATAAACAGAGACAGACACCATTACTGGACACGGCCGTGTCCTTGGCCGTGTCTCACAAGGACAAAGCATACAGAATGGGACACGACCAGGAAAGTCACTAGACACGGCCAAGCTCCATATGGCTTGGCCATGTCACCCTGGGTCCTTAGCTGGCTTGCACGAGGAATGAGCTGTTGTGTTTTAGTGGGTGACAAAAAGAACAAAAAAAGAGTGAAAAGTGGGAGGATTTTATGGAAGAAAGGTATAAAGAAATTAGTCAGTGGGAGACAAGGCATGATGGGTGTCTTAAACAATTCAAAGTGGAAGAGCATGGGGATTAGAAAATGGATTTTGAATAAATTTAGTGGATATTCTCTACACACATCTAGTTCTTCATCTCCTCATCTTCTCCCTTGGTTCTTGCTGGAGAAAGGAAGACACCATTCCCTCATCTTCATTCACCATTTCTTTTCACACACCAAGAGCAAAAACAATTGTTGGTTTTGAAGTGAGTTATTAGTTCTTGAGGATTAGGGTTTTAAGAGGCTTGATTGGAGAGTTGAGAACTTGAGAGAGCTATCTCCACTCCTTCAAGAAGAGAGCCATTTGTTCAAGAGAGTTGGAAGTTCATCATCACACACCGAGAGGGAGCTACGAAAGAGACGAGGAGTCCGATTTTTAGCATCTTCAAAAAGGGGGCTTTCCAACTCTTTCTTTTAATCCATTTCTTATTTGTTGTTGTTGTATCAAGAACATTAATACTACAATGAATAATTTTGATTTGGTTTATTTTGAAATGAGTATTTGTTTAAAACATATGATGAGCTAATTTACTCATGCTTGGGGTTGTAGTATATTTGATTAAATGATTTGATTTGATGATTCCATTGATATACCTTGTTATATGTTGATTGCATTGAAATTAAGGGTAAATTGATAGATTGGCCACCTATTGATTACTTAATATTGAATGACGGACCGAGAGGAGAAGTTTAATATCGGAACTATGCAATTGACTACCCTAAGAATGAATTAGAAATATAAGTTCTAGGGTTTATTAATTTGCTAATGTTAAATAATTGGTTATTGTTAATTCATAAATGTGAGAACTAGTGAATTGATAATTGGCTAATTAATCTTAAGGAACAAATTAAGATTCAAGGTTATATTAATGGATAATCGGATAATTGAACATTTGATTAAATGGACCTACAACCCTAGGCATCATTTCCATAATTGAAATTCTCTTCCATAAAATCACTCATTTTCATTTCTAAGGTTAATTACGATTCACCAATTCAATCACACAATCGAATTTATTATTTCATGTTAATCGAACTATTACATGCAAGTCCTTCCTTGGGAAACGACCTTGGGGCGATCACCGTCACTACAATAGCCTCGTATACTTGCAACTGCCGCTTTGTGATAGTGTTGATTTAAGCGCAACATATATCCAAAGACCATTTTGAAAAATTTTTAAAATTGGTTTGGTCTTTTGGACTTTAGAGAAAAAATTTATTTTGAGCTTACAAAGTACTTAGGTCATATTAGAAAAAGAACAAATCAAATAAGCCATGATTTAAACTAAGATAAACTAACCATAGTCAAACAACACGCATTTGTGATAAAAACCTAAGGAAAGTAACTAGGCCAATTACATGAGCTTCATTCTTTTAGGTTAAAGAGCTTAGGTTCCCATAGCAAGTATATACCAAATGGTATAAGGCTATGAGTGGTTACGCCATGCTCGATCTCCATACCTTGAGTGAAAGTATGGTATCCCTTACATAACACAACACGGGTAACAAGGGCGTCCTAACTCACGCACACGATGCAATCTAATATGATGCAATGGATAATATAATGATAAGAAAGAATAGAATAATATAAAGACCAACGGAATCAACTTCTCTTATCCCCAGTGGAGTCGCCACTGTGAGCGGGGATTTTTGCCCCCACTTCCAGTGGAATGGTTCTTGCGACTTCGACACTGTTTAGGCTCGGGGCCTTAAAGAACACTGGCCTAAGCCCGAAGAAAATGGAGTCGCCACCCGGACGGGCCGGGAAAAAGAAAGGGGTGGATAACACGATTCCTAAGGAATCCCCAACCCCCTAATGGGTTCGAAAAGTTGGGTACGTGTGGGGAAGGTGAGAAATGGCCCAGCACCCCCACAACGCCCGATTTATTAGAACCGGCCTCCTTTGCAGGTCTTAATATTATAAAATTCTTAAATATAACAATATTATCCATACTACAAGGAACAATTAAAATAAAGCATCATTATATAAAAATCAAAACAATGTCCAAACAAAGTAAATAAATGGACACCCATCCGAGGATGGAAACATGTCCTTACATCGTCCATGTCTAAAACTAAATAGGACACCCACCGAAAGGTGGAAACATATCCTTTACATTGGTCCAAAAAATAAAAGCAATTTAAATTACATAAAATTTAACTAATGAGGTACCCACAAAGTGGAAACATACCTCTTACAATTTTAATACCAAAACAAACAAATAATAATCATAATAATAAAAAAATATCCATCCATGATAAATTAAATAAATCAATTATTGAAATTAAATACATCAAAACATATAATAAACCACATAATCAAATCTAAAATTTAATAAAGCAAATAAAGACACAATTTTAGGTTTATGTCTCAATTTAGGGCTCTTTAATTAACATTTAGGATTTTGGGATTTTGGCATTATTATTATTATTATTTAGGCTACTGTGAGAATTTTTTAGAAAAATGGGATGGATTAGGGTTTTATAAATTTAAGAAAGTAGTAAGGTTTTTGGTTAATCAAATTAGGGTTTAGGGCTAACATCATGAAATTAGGGTTTGGAACCTTAAGACATTAGGGTTTATAATTTTAAAAGATTGGGTTTTAGGAAAATAGATTGTTGTTTTGGTTTTTAGAAAGGTGTAATTAGGATTTTAGATTTGAAAAACATGTTTTAATGGCTATTAAAATTTTAGGGTTTTACAGTTAAAATATTAGTGTTTTATGGTTTAAAATCTTGATTTTATAGATTATGATTTTGAATTTAGAATTTGATGCTTTACCATAATCAAAGTTGAGTGTGCTTTTAATATTGACTATATCAACTACTTATGTATTTTTAGGTGAAAAGAAATATAGAAAGCCAAATTTATTGTTGAAAGATTAAAATAGCTCATTGAATGAAATTATAACAAAATAGCTACTATGGAAGTTTGGAAATGAATTTAATTAAGATTTAGGGTTTGAATAACTTAGGGTTTATGAAATTAGATTTGCATTGAATGATTATATTATTTACTTTAATTAAGACCTTAAGTATTGTATGAATTAATTTATGCTACTGCCTAAACTAAATTGAAGGAAAAATTAAATAACTAAGGCAGTGTGATGATGGCTTAAAAGGTGAAGATGATTAATGATTCAATAAACTAAAGTTAGAGCAATTTACCTACGTTTGAAGGCTCCACCAAATTTGAGGAGATTGAACCAAGCTGTTGCTTGCTTCAAATTTTATTTTGGTTGAGCAAAGCAATCTGGAGATGATTGCTTCCTTTGGTTGCTGTCTCTTGAATTTCTCCTGGCTTGCTAGGGTTTTCTTTTGGGCGAAAGAATTTTTGAGAGTCTCAAGTTTGGTTCCTAATTTCTTTTTTTTAAGATCTAAGTTTCATCTCCCAAAAGTCCAGATCCCCTTCTGAAATGTTTTTAATGTGGTATTTATAGGAAAAAACCTAATTCTAATTGTCTAAGGAAATTAAAACCATTTAGGAAAAAATTAAAATCAAATAGAATTCAATTTCAAAAAACTAAGCTAGAAAAAATTACACTGGCGAAAAATTGTTGTGGGCCATCACGAAAAATCGCCAGAAAACTGGGGCGCAGGCTAGCAAATTCGCAGCAGAAATTGGCCTACGGTGAATTGGCCCAAGCCATTCACTTTCGGTGATGAAAATTTTTCATCGTCAATTCTTCCATCGCTAATTTTTTTATTATTTTTTTACTTTACTAATATTACCCTTTTTATTTTTATTAAAAATTATAAATGATAAATACTATAATAAATATTATTTAATTAAAATACCACAAAAATTATTTTGGACTATAAAAAATATCGGAACAGACTGGGTCAAAAATTAAGGGTCTACACTTGGCAAAGGAAGCCATCTTTAATTTGTATGAGACTTCTTCATCTTGTTCAAACAATTTGTCCACCTTCGACATCACTTCAGTTTTCAGCTTCATTTCTAACTTTTTTTCAAATTTGTAATCAGCTTCTCAACATCTGAAATTTCAATCTTTTCCATGGTTGATCTTTCCATAACCTTTGGCTCTTTCTTCATATCTTAAGGATCTTGGAAGTATTGAACCTAGTCATCATCGTCATCAACAACTACCTTGTCATCATCGAAGGCTACTTTGCCAATCTTAGCCTTTCCTTTGTCTTTCAGCTTTTTAATGCAAGTAGATGCCTCAGCATTGTTCTCCAAAAGTGCAACCAGTTGGCTCTTCATAGTCTCAGCCAGGGCCTCCTTCAATTCTTCCATATTGGCATTGAGGGCATCATCCACCATCCTTTGAATATGTTCGGGCTCCATTGCTCTTGGTGAGAAGCTAATTAAGTTGTTACTGGAGTTTACGTCATTGGCGTAGGTTGGGTTGTCGTACACTCTCGAACTGCTGTACTCCAGGTTTGTGAGCTAGAAAGGATCAATGATATGTAATACAATGCATGTATGCATGTATGCACATGTAATCAAACGATCAAAGATATTTAGGACGTTCCTTCCAACCTTATAACTTCCACACATGAATGGCGAGTCTCTTTTCCTAAGTATATGGTCAACAAAATATCAATCATGGGATATTCTATTTTTGAAAAATTCTCTTGGATGATTTTAACGAATAATTGTATTTTCAAATTTAGAAGTCAGTCCATGATAATTCCCATTAATTAAGTCTTAACCCATTTGTCCAATAAAAATATAGCTTTTATGTTATGAATTAAAACTTAAATTAAAAGGTTTATCACAAATAGATTTCCTATTTTAAAAAACAACTATTGATTCATGCCACAAACAAGTCCGTGATTAATAATTCTTGGTATGAATTAGGCCCACAAATGATTTTTGGTATTCCATAATTGACCTAAATAGTTGTAAGCTCATTTAAGAAAAAAGGTTTTAGTAACAAAAATCTGAACTTGGGTTATGAAGAGAAAAGCAGTTTTAAGCCCATCTAAAAAAGTTGTAATTTAAAAATAATTTTGTTTCAAAGCCCATTGTCAAAAGTTTTATTTAAAAATGAATTTTGGGCTTTGTATTTGGGCCATGAGTTGGAAAAAGTATTTTGACCCATCTTAAAAGGTTTTCATATCCATAGACCATTTGAAAAAGAGTTTAAAAATGTTTTTGGTCTTTTGGCTTTAAAGGAATAAAATCATTTCGAGCTTATAACATAATTATGTAATATTAGAAAAAGAACAAGCCAAATAGGTCATAACTCAAAACAAGATATGTTAATCATAGTCAAATAAAAGGCATATTAGGCAAACCTATGGAAAATTACTAGGCCAACTATATGGGCTTTAGTCTTAGGTTCCCATAGCAAGTATATACTAAAAGGTATGAGGCTATAGGTGGTTATGCCATGCTCAATCTCCATACCTTAAGTGAAAGTATGGTATCCCTTACATAACACAACACGGGTTACATGGGCATCCTAACTCATGTACACAATGCAATCTAAATGATACACTGAACAATATCATAATAAGAAAGAATAAAATAATATAAAGACTAACATAATCAACTTCTCTTAACCCCAGTGTAGTCGCCACTGTGAGCGGGAATTTTCACCCCCACTCCCATGTGGAATGGTTCTTGTGACTTCAATATTGTTAAGCTTAGGGCCTTACAAAATATGGGCCTAAACCCGAAGAAAATGGAGTAGCCACCCGGCCTTGGGTTCGGAAAGTTGGGTACATGTGGGGAAGGTGAGAATGACCCAACACCCCACAGCACCCGGTTCATTGGAACCGACCTCCTTTTTAAGTCTATATATTAGTAAATTCTTAAATATTATAAAATCATCCATACTGCATGCGAATATTAGAATAAAGAATTATTATATGAAAATCAAGACAAGTCTAAATAAAATAATTAATAGTCACCCATCCATAGATGGAAAGATGCCTTTATAATCGTCCAATATCCAAAAGAAAATAAATAAAATAGGACACCCACCAATTGGTGGAAACCTGTCCTTTACATTTATCCAAAACTTAAAATAAATTAAATTACATGAAACTTAACAAATGAGGTACCCATAATATGGAAACATACCTCTTACAATTTCTTGAAACTAAAATAAATCAATAAGCAAACATTTGACCATTCATTATAAAATCAAGTAAAAATAAATCATCCATCAAGACATATAATTAACATGCATTAATAATCAATTCTATATCATATTAATCAATACATGTACAAACTAGAATTTTATTGATATGACTCCGGATTTAAGAAAATATGATTGATGTTTTTAGGGATTTAGAAAAACTCATTTAGGGTTTAGAATTTTAGAAAAACAAGATTAGGTTTAGGGTTTTAGAAAAATAGGAATGGGGTTACAAAGTTTTAATGGTTCATAAATGTAGATTATGGTTTTAGGATTTGAATTAGGGTTTTAGTTATTAAAATAAGGCTACTGTGATATTAAAAACTTTTTATTTAACAAGCTAATGGGTCAACAGAATTGAATAAGTAAACTATTGTGAATTTTAAAGCCTACAATTACTAATTATGCTTTAATAAATGAAAGTGAATTGAAATAAATGAATATCAAACTATTGAAACTTACTTAGACAATAAAGAAAAATAACCAGCATTTAAAGTTATCAACACGACATCCCGAGTTGAATTTAAATGAGTTAAATGTAGTTAACATACCTTCGTTTGTTGGTTCCATCACAATTAAATATTGACCTTGCAATGATTTGAAAATCTGGCTGAACAAGACAAAGACAGTGTGATACTGACTTTGTGAATTTATGGTTTCATAATTGGCTTTTCTTTATTACTGACAGCTAACTTTCTGTCAATATTGCTTAATGCTACTAAGGTTTGATTGTTTAATGTTTACTGCCTTATTGTTGGCTGCTAGTTGCTCAATATAAATTATCGTCTGTGTTGCTAATCCCCTTGTGTTAATTCAGATCTTTCTCCCCCTCTTTGGTTGCTTTCCTCCTGTATTTATTGAAGGATCCATTAGGTTAATACCTTAAAATTTCCTAGTTTGAAACTATTTTTTGAGGCATATTGAATTAGACTATTTTTAATTCAACACCAATCGTGAGCATGTCGGATTAAAACCACTTTAATTTGAGCAAACCAAGACCATCTCGAGCTAAAATAATTCTAATCTGACATGGAATCAAAGTCCATATCGAATTGGCAATCCTAATTTGCCCCATATCAAAATGGGGGAGCCCCAATTTGATATAGGGCTACCCCATATCTAATTGGGAGAGCCCTAATTTGATATGAGGTTGCCCCATGTCGAACTGGGTGTCCCAATTCAACATGGAGACGCCCATACTCAAATTAAAGTGCACCATATCAAATAAAAACAACCAAACCTTCAAATCATACCTATTTAGGGTTTTAAAGTTTTAACTAGCTTATTTTAAGCCTCATGAAAATATATCAATCTAATCGAAGGCTTTAAATAGGTTAAAGCTATTAAAAGTGGATTGAACTTGACTAGGCCTTCTTCAATTAGGATCGAATTAGCTAGGTCTAAAATCAAAGGTCTACACGCTCCTTTCTTGTTCACTGCCCCATCAAAATACAGCCTCCATTCTTGCACTTCTTTGACCTCCATATGTTCATCTGGAAACTCAAAAGTTACTTCCTCACTATTGGACAGGGTGTCTCTCTCAAATATTTCACTAGATCCAGCTTGGAAATTGCTTGTACATTATACGATTAAAATTTATGTCGTAACTTTTTAGATGACCAAACCATGGCAATACAAGTCTTTTCAATGATACTATTCTTGATCTTATAAGGCAAGAGTTTTCTACTTAAGTAGTAGATTGCGCACTTGACTCTGGATCTATCTTCTTAGGCTAGAATTACTCCTATTGATTCTTCTTATACTACTGAGTACAGTATCAATGGCTCGCCAGGTTTGGGTGGTTTCAAAATTGGTGGATTCAACAGGTATTCTTTTATGCATTCGAAAGCCTTTTGACACTCATCCTTCCATTCTATCGGCTAGTTCTTCCTTAGAAACTTAAAGATGGGTTCAAAAATGGTGGTGAGTTTTGCGATGAGCCTACTTATATATTGTAATCTTCCAATAAATCCCCTGACCTCCTTCTCCGTCTTAGGGGCCAAATATCCTGAATTGCCTAAACTTTGTCAGGGTCAATCTCAATGTCATTAGGGCTAATGACATGCCCCAACATCTTAATTGTGGTAACTCCGAACGCACATTTCTTTGGGTTCAACCTAATGTTATACTTCACTACTCTTTCAAAGAAAGTTTCCAAGTTTTGGAAATGTTGTTCTATTGTATCCGATTTTATCATCATATCATCCACATAGACTTCAATCTCCTTATGCTGATTCATGAAACAAGATAGAAGCCATTCTCTGGAAAGTTGCCCCAACATTTTTTAATCCAAATAGCATTACCCTATAGCAGAATATACTCCATGTAGTTATAAAGGCAGTTTTGGCTTTATCCTCTTGGGCCATTAACACTTAATTGTATCCAGAAAATATTTCTACAAATGAGTGTAGCACACTAGAGGCTGCACTATCAATTAAGACATCTATATAGGGTAAAGAAAAATCATCCTTAGGGGAAGCTTTGTTTAAATCTCTATAATCCACACAAATCGTAATTCTCCCACTTGCTTCGGTACTGGGATGATGTTGGCCAACCAATCAGGATAATCTATTACTTCTAAGAATTTTACTTGTATCTACTTAGTGACTTCTTCTTTGATTAATTCTACCCATTATGGTTGTAAACGCCTTAACTTTTTGCTCGATGGGTTTCATATGAGTATATGTTGGAATCATGTGCTCAACAATGTCCCAATCAATCCCAGGCATATCTTCATAAGACCAAGTAAAGACTTTTCATATTTTTTGAATATTTTTTCAAATCTCTCTCTCTCTCTCTTTAAGAGCAAGGTTGGATGTTATGCTAATATTTTTAGGATTTTCAATTATTCTCAGATTTAATGATTGTGTGTCAACAAAGTTAATATTAAAAATGCTCATGTAGCCATCACATGAACATATGCAACCATTAGGAAAAATATCACATAAGTAAGCAAAATCAGACTTTATTACATTTATTTTGGAAAAGAAAATGTCACCATCCTCATACAAAGCAGATAAAAAACACATCAAAATTAAAATCAGCATCAATGTTCCCATCATCACTGTGAGAGGGAATTTTTACCCCCACTCCTATGTGGAATGGTTCTTACGACTTCGGTACTGCTAGGCTTAGGGCCTTAGAGAACACGGGCTGGGAAAATAGAAAGGGGTGGATGACTCAATTCCTAAGGAATCCCCAACCCCCTATTGGGTTCAAAAAATAGGGTACATATGGAAAAGTTGAGAATGATCCAGCACCCCCATAACGCCTGGTTCATTGGAACCAGCCTCCTTTTTAGGTCTAAATATTATTAAATTATTGACCTATTATAGCATCATCTATATTACATGCATATTAAATTAAATAAACATCCATAACCTTTATTTAAAATCAACAATTAAAATAAGCACCCATCCAAGGATGAAAACCTGCCCTTGCAATATCCAAATCCAAAACTAAATAAAATAGGACACCCATCATTTAGTGAAAAACATGCCTTTTACATTAATCCCAAAATCTTTAAATAAATTAAACTACAAAAATAAATAAATCAAACAAATAAGGCACCCACGAGTGGAAACATGCCTTTTACAAGTCTAATTAAAAATACATAAAAATCTATGGAAAAGAATAAAGCAAAGGAAAAATAATACAATATATATGAAAATAATTAAATAATTAAAAAGAAAATAAACAAACACGTCTTAATATTACCCCAATAAGGAAATATAGTGCGTGACAAACATAAGTCACGCTTACGGATGTCCCGAAAGGTAAACGGTTTACCTGATATAGTTTTGTTGGGGAATTAGGATTTCTATGTAAGCTAGGGTTTTATGTTTATAGAAAGTAGGGTTTTGTATTTTAGGTAAATTAGGGTTTAGGATTTGAGAGAATTAGGGTATTGAAAAATAATAGTTTAAGGTTTCAAAAACAAACAATTGCTTAGCTACTATGATATTAAAACTTTTAATCAAATAAGCTATTGAGATTATATTTAACATACTTTGGCCGCTGGGATATTAACCTATGATAAATATGTAATCTTATAGATAACTAGAGTGAGTTATAAGTCAAGCAGTGACTGATTATAAAATAAAACTAATATAAACAAAAGATTGTTTTAAAGCACACTAGACTTATCTTTTAAGTCAAGGATGAATGTGTTTAATGTTTAAAACTATCATCAGAATATCTTATACTAATTCAGAAGAGTTAAATTTAGAACACACCATCGTTTGTTGGCTCCACCATAATTTAATGTTGATCTTGCAATGATTTGAAAATCCTGGCCAAGCGGGACAAAGACAGTGTTACTGCCTTTGTGGTGTAGTGTTTAGGGTATGCTATGTGCTCTTTCCTTGGCTGCTAACTCTCTCCATTTTCCTTGCTCAATGCTGATGCTAGGGTTTCCTCCTGATCTATATAATCAAAGAAAATTATCATCCTCTCTTTGTGTTGCCTCCCAGGAACATAACAGGGTCTAGTTTCCTTTGCATTGGTCCTAACTCTAGTGCTTTGACAAATATTTCTTCAAGGGAATTCCAACTTCTTGTCTCCACTAAATAGAGTTCCTTCATCTGTCTCTTCATATCTTAGCCCCTTTCGTGATACTTGAGTCTTGAAATTAGGAAGCTCCATCACACCTGCTTTTCCTTTTCCAAGTCCAATTCCTTGTAAGTAGTTCATTTGCTTCATCATAGTCAGAACCTTAGATCCGATTGTGATGTCTTCAAAAATAACGGCTACATAAAAACCATTGATAGGCCTTTCCACCATAAGGGCATGAACTGCTTCACTATTTTCAGCTTTGATTATTATCATCCTGTCATTATTCACAAACTTGATCTTTTGGTGGAGCATAGAAGGGACTCCACCAAGAGGGTGAAACCTTGGGCATCCCAATAGCAATGCAAAGGTGACTGGTATATCCAAAACTATAAACTCCACTATGGACTCAATAGGGCCTACCTTCACTAGGGTCTTGAAGGTTCGTTCAGCTTGCCTTTCAATGTTGTCATAGGCTAGGATTGTCACATCCGACAAACTCAGATAACAAAGTAAACATAACAAGCTTTGGCAGAATCTTTAATGGGTAAACATTTATGACAAAGCCATCATCAACCATGGCACAAGGGGTTCTTCTTCCTTTAATCTCCACTTTAATAAAAAGCATACAGACATGGTCTCTTCCATCCTCTGGTAAATCAGCATCTGAAAAAGAAATCATCTCGACTTTAATCTTGTTGTCCCCTTAAACCTCCTCGCACTTCATCACTCCTTCAATTTTCATGAAATTAACCAGCTCCTCTGGTGTTATAGAAGTGGAAATTGGCATGCTAGCTAAAGATTTGGCCATAGTTTCATGATGTTTCTTGGACGTAACCAATAGATTCCAAATGCTGACATTTGCTTGAGTCCTTTTCAATTACTTAAGGACTATATCATCTTCATCTTCCTTCACTTCTCTCTTAGCATCCTTCCCCTTGTCAGAATGGGCATTTAGCATTTCCTCTTTGGGTTCAGACCAATCCCATTCCTCTTACTTGGCTTCCTATTCCTCCTCACTATCAGTGGAATCCCAGAACTCATTCATAGCATAAATGTTTATGTCTTTTCTTCCACAATTGATTCATCAAACAAAGCTACTTCTTTTGTAGCTTCTCCTCCTATGTCTTGAAATGATGCCAAGACAATCTTCTCATTCAGTCCCCCTCCTATCATGATGGTTGTTGGTGGTGGAACTTGTTAAACCTAGGCAAAGGGTTGTCCTTTGTGCTGGGCTTATTGGGTTTAGGTAACTTCCCCAATATCAATTAGATTTTAAATCTCATGCCTTAACCACATGCATTTGTTTATCTCATACCCTTGCATTTGATGGAACTGACAGAAAGCTTTGGCATCAAAGTTTGGTGGTAAGGGATTTGGCAATGGTCAAGGAGCCAATGGTTGTAACAAACCTTTCTTTTGCAGCTTGTTGAAAACCCAAGACAAAAATTTTCCTAATTCTAAAACTATCTTTTATTTTCTTAACCGATTGCATTGACATCTACTGCCTTCTGTGTACCTTGATTTCTAGATTGATAACTCCCCTTTTCATTCCTTCTCCCAGCAAAATGGTTTTTTCCCTCTCCCATTCTTCTATTTGCAATCTGACCTAGACAAGGTCTTTAAAGTCCCTGATAAGAGTATGGAACATCCATTCACAAAGATTAGGTTGGAAACCTCTCACTATCATCCAAATCTGATCGAACTCATCTGGCCACTTCATAAGTAGTGCAGCCTTATTCCTCCATCTCTTCATATAATCAACAAAAGTTTCATTCTGCCTTTGCCTTATTGATTTCACTTCTATCAAAGTCACTTCCAATTCAGCACTATACCCATGATGCTGGATGAAGGCTTTGTATAGTAAATCCCAGTCTTTTAAGTATTCTCCTCTAAGGTATTGAACCAATTTTTCACAATAGGGTCTAATAAGAGCATGAAATATCTTAGAGTTTGAGCTTAAGTAGCTCTAGTAAATTACATGGAGATAATGTATTGCTTAACGTACATATAAGGATTTTCAGTTCCATCAAATTTGGCAAAAGAAGGCATCTTGAACTTGTAAGAAGCTTCTTCATCTTGCTCAAATAGCTTTTCCACCTCTGACACTTCCTCGACTTTCAACTTCTTTTCAAACTTCTTTTCTAAATCAACAATCATTTTTTCAAAACCAGCAGACTCAGTCTTCTCTCCGACCTTCTTCTCTTTATTCTTATCTTGTTGATCTTAAAAGTATTGTTCCCAATCATCATCCTCCATAACTTCCTTGTCCTCATCAGAGGCCACTTCAACTACTTTAGCCTTTCCTTTATCTTTTGGCTTCTTGTTACTGGCAGATGCCTCAGCATTGTTATCTTCCAACAGTGAAAGAATTTGTCTTCTCACAGTCTCAGCTAAGGCCCCATTTAGTTCTTTCATCTTATAGTTGAGGGCATCATTCACCATCTTCTAAATTTGCTCAGGTCCCATTAGTCTTGGTATGAAGTTAATTGTACCTTTACTAGATTCTCAGTCACTGTCATAAGTCGAGTTGTCGTAAGCTCTTGAACTGCTGTACTCCAGATCTGTAAGCTAAAAAGGATTAATACTTATGAAATGCAATGCATGTATGTATGTGAAGCAAACAAACATATGGACAAACAAAGTTAGGACATTCCTTCCAAACTTATAACTTCCACACGCGTATGGCGATTCTCTTTTCTTAGGTATATGGTCAACAAAATATCAATGGGGGATACTTCATTTTTGAGTCACTCAGATAAATTAACCAATAGTTATATTTTTATATAGAGAAATCAGTCCATGATAACTTCCACTAATTAAGCCCTAATCTATTTGGTCAACTGAAAGATAGCTTGTATGTTATTTTATGGATGAAAACTAAATTAAAGGGTTTATCATAAATAGATTTCTAATTTGAAAATCGGCAACTAATGATCCATGCTTCAAAAAAAACCCATGATTAATAATTTTTGGTATAAATTAGGCCCACATTTGATTTTTGGTATTCCATAATTGACCTAAATAGTTGTAAGCTTATTTTAAAAAGGTTATGATAAAAGTTTGCATGAAAAATAGTCTTGAAATCATCTTTTGAAAATATTTAAAAGCTCATTGTAAAAAATGTTTCTTTAAAAATGAATTTTGACTTTGTATTTGGGTCATGAATTAGAAAAGAATTTTGACCCATTTTAAAAAAGTTTCATGTCCAAAGACCATCTTGAAAATTTTGAAAATAGTTTTGGTCTCTTGGGCTTAAAAGAATAAAATTATTTTGAGCTTACAATCATATTAGAAAAAGAACAAACTAAATAGGTCATGATTCAAACCAAGATATATCAATCATAGTTAAACAACAAGTATTTGGGTAAAAACCTAAGGAAAGTAACTAGGCCAACTACATGGGCTTTAGTCTTTGGGTTAAAAAAAAGGCTTAGGCCCCCCATAGTAAATATATACCAAAAGGTATGAGGCTATGAGTTGTTATTCAATGCTCGATCTCCATACCGTGAATGAAAGTATGGTATCACTTACAAATACATAACACAGGTTACACAGGCATCCTAACTCAAACACACAATGCAATCAAAATGATATAATGGATAATATCATAATAAGAAAGAATAAAATAATATAAATACCAATGAAATCAACTCCTCTTATCCCAAGTGGAGTTACAACTATGAGTGAAAAATTTCACCCCGCTCTCATGTGGAATGGTTCTTGTGACTTCGGCACTGTTAGGCTTAGGGCCTTAGAGAACACAAGCCTAAACCAGAAGAAAATGGAATCGATATTCGGAAAGGCTAAGAAAATAGAAATGAGTGGATGATTCGATTCCTAAGGAATTCCCAACCCTATTGGGTTCAAAAAGTTGGATATGTATGGGGAAGGTGAGAATGACCTAGCACTCCTACAACGCCTGGTTCATTGGAACCGCCTCCTTTTCAGGTCAAAATATTATTAAATTGTTAACTTATTAAAATATCACCCATACTATATGTAAATTAAGGTAAATAAACATTCATTATATTAAAATCAAAGAAGGTTCAAACAAACATGAAAGTGAGCACCCATACAAGATGGAAACATACCCTTACAATAATATCCAATGTCCAAAACTAACCAAAATAAGGCACCCACCATTTGGTGGAAATATGCCCTTTACATTAATCCATATAAATTAAATTACATTGAGCTTAATAAAATAAGATACCTACAAAATGGAAACATACCTCTTGCATCCTTGAAATCAAAATAAACTAATGAATGCATTCAACCATTCATTAAAAATAAAAGTAAATCATCCATCACAAGCATACATTAACAAATTAAATGATCAAATCTAGGTTTTAATATTACATTGAACAATAGATATGTTAAACTAATGTTTTAATATATGAATTAGAGTTTCTAAAAGTTTAGAATGCTAAATTAGGGTTTTAGGCTTTTGGAAAACATGATTAGGGTTTTTAGGGTTAAAATATGATTTAAGGGTTATGGATAACAATTACAGTTTTGGTGATCAAATTAGAGTTTCAATTTTTAAAACATGCAAATAGGGTTTGATACTTAGGATTTAGCTACTGCAATCATATTCGTAAGTTAATGACAATTGCCTATTAGTTTTAATAGGTTGTTTTCCGGGCTTATTGATATTGCAACCATAAGTTTTAGCATACTAATTGCTACTAGGTGAAGATGACTACTATATGGTAATCTTGTTTTTAATAAAAAGGATTACTATTGAAAACTTAAATAATTGCAACGCATTAGATGAAATAATGATAAAAGTGGCTACTATAAATCTCAAATGAGTTGAGTAAAAAAACCAAACCTCCATTGTTGGCTCCACCAAATTGAAAGAGTGTTGATCCAAGCTACTGCCTTACTACCTGAATCAATTTTAGGTTTTGATGAGCTGAGCAATTGCTAGAGATAATTGCTATGTCTTCATTATTTTCTCCTTTATAAATAATGCCTGTTGCTTTTTTAATTATTGCTATTCGTTGCTGCATCTTAGCTAATTATTGTTAATTCACTAAAAAAAAACTCTCCCTCAATTGTTTCAGCTACCTTTTTTTATATTGTGGCAATTAGGGTTAATGGTTCCGAAGTTAAATACAATTAGGATTCCTAAGCCGAATAAATTCTTTTAGAATTAGTATTCATGTCAATTTGAAGTGTCCAAATCAACATGAGCACTAGCTCATGTTGACTTGGACCCACTCTGACTCAAACCGAATCCAAACTTCTTAATTTACGGACCGAACCTCTTTCACAAATTTAATTTTAGGCTTTTATGGATTGGACTAGTTTAATTCAAGAATTCAAATTAGGTTTAGGCTCTTTAAAAATTATAACGGACCAAGTTAAGCTTCTTAAATTTAATCCGACCCAAATTTAAGGGTCTACATTAGGGCAAACCTAAGAAAAGTTACTAGGCCAACTACATGGGCTTTAGTCTTTGAGGTAAAAGGCTTAGGTTCCCATAGAAAGTATATACCTAAAAGGTACAACGGTATGAGTGGTTATGCAGTGCTTAATCTCTATGCCTTGAGTGAAAGTATCGTATCACTTACACGCACATAACACGGATTCACAGGGCATCCTAACTCACTCACACACTGCAAATCTAAATGGTGTAATAAAAAATACCATAATAATAAAGAATAAAATAATATAAAGAATAGTGGAATCAACTTCTCTTATCCCAGTGGAGTTCCCACTATAAGTGGAGATTTTCGCCCCCCACTCCCAGTGAAATGGTTCTTGTGACTTCGGCACTGTTAGGCTCTAGGCCTTAGAGAACACGGGCCTAAAATAGGAGAATTTGGAGTCGCTACTCGGATGGGTTGGGAAGATAGAAAAAGGAGGATGACTCGATTCTAAAGGAATCTCCAACCCCTAAATGGGTTCGAAAAGTTAGGTATATATGGGGAAGGTGAGAAGTGATCCAGCACCCCCATAATGCTGAGTTTATTGGGGTCAGCCTCCTTTTCAAGTCTAAATATTATTAAATTCTTAAATTACTATGACATTATCCATATTACATGCAATAGTGGAAAATAAATAATCATATTATAAATTAAACAAATAAGGAAAATGAACACCCATGGAAGATGGAAAAGACCTTATAATGTCTCATTATTCATACAAATAAGTAAAAAATGACACCCACCAATTGATGAAAATATATCCTTTACAATGGTCTAAAAATTCTTTAAATTAAAATAAATAAGGCACCCACAAAGTGGAAACATGCCTTTTATAAATACTTGAAATCCCAAATGATAAGTTCATACACATAATTCAATCATTCATTATAAACAAATAAATTGTATTATCCATAACCATATCATCCTTCATAATCAAATAACAATAAATTAAGTATTAAACAAAACTAGGGTTTAATTGCTAAATTAGGGTTTTAGGATTTTCATTGATCAAATTAGGGTTTTAACATAATAAGGGTTTTTTAACCTAAAATTAGGATTAAACATGTAAAATTAGGGTTTGACATGTGTAGACCTTTAATTTTTGACCCAGTCAAGTCCAATATATTTTAGTTAGTCCAAAATAATTTTTGTGGTATCTTGATTAATTTTAATATTTATTTTAGTAAAAAATGGTGAAGTGAATAAAAAATCAAAAATAATAAAAAATAAAAATAAAATTAATATTAAAATGGCCTTCACCCGCAAGAAAATGACCTTCGCCCACCCGCAGGCCAGCTTGCTCGCCCGCTGCCGCAGCCAGCTGTGAGAGCTTTTTTGCCAGCGCATTTTTTCAGCAGCAGTTTTTTTTTCGCCAGCGAAATTTTTCTGATGCAAATTTTTCGAAACCTAATGCAATTAGGTTTCAGTTTCCTTTTCTTAATGAATAATAGATGTCGTGAATAACTAGAATTAGTCATATAAAACTTCTATAAATAAGATAAAAAATAACACAAAAATCAATGAAGAAATAAGGAGGAAATCGGACAGAAACTTGAACAAAAATTGGATCCGAAACTAAGTAGGAAGGAGGTGAATCAATCTGATTTTTGGAGAGAGCAGAAAAACAATTCAAGCAATTCAAAGGCAGCAAAGCTTGTCTTTGATTTTGTTCATCCAAGAAGAAATTTTTGGTGGAACCAATAAACGGAGGTATGCATCAATTGTTTAAATTTATTCTTCACAGTTGCTAAATCATCCCATTATTTCTTTTAATTCAAAAACCTAAGAACCCTAATTCATCTTTTCAAAAGTTTGAAAACCTTAATTCGTTGCTTTATTTTCCAAAAAGTTTAAAGTTATTAGTTTTGTTTCTTCAAAACCACAAAACCAAAATTTATTTTCGAAATATTCAAAACCCTAAATTGAGTTCTGTTTCTTTCCAAAATCCCTAAAAACATCTTTTTTGCTTTTATAAACTTTAAATTGTTTGGTTTATTTTCATAAAACTTCATGAAATTATCAATTGTTTTTCTAAATTCTAAAAACCAACTCATTACCCGAAACCCTAATTCAAAAATCCTAAAACCCTAATTCAATTCCAAAACTCAAAACAGTGAATCTTAACCCCCTTTAAAACCTTAAACCCTAATTTTTTCTAAACCCTAATCCGTTAAAACTTTAAAAACCATAAAAACACAAATATTATAATTTTACACAATAAGCTTAAAACATATTTCAATGAATAACCGTAAACCATAAATCTAGGTATTTTAAAGTGTTCAAACCCTAAGAGAAGTTGATTCCGTTGGTCTTTATATTATTCTATTCTTTCTTATAACGATATTATCCATTGCATCATATTAGATTGCATTGCGTGCGTGAGTTAGGACGCCCGTGTTACCCGTGTTGTGTTATGTAAGGGATACCATACTTTCACTCAAGGTATGGAGATCGAGCATGACATAACCACTCATAGCCTCGTACCATTTGGTATATACTTGCTATGGGAACCTAAGCCTTTTTACCCAAAGACTAAAGCTCATGTAATTGGCCTAGTTACTTTTCTTAGGTTTTTACCCCAAATGCATGTTGTTTGACAATGGTTAATTTATCTTGGCTTAAATCAAGGCTTATTTGGTTTGTTCTTTTTCTAATATGACCTAAGTATATTTTAAGCTCAAAATAAATTTTTCTTTAAAATCCAAAAGACCAAAGCTATTTTCAAAATTTTTCAAGATTGTCTTTGGACATAAAACTTTTCTAAAAATAAATCAAAAATTATTTTGCTCATGGCCTAAATACTAAGCTCAAAATATGTTTTTTCTAAAATCTTTTTACAATGGGCTTAGAAACAAAATTATTTTCATCCAACCTTTTCTTATAAAGAGCTTGCAAATTATTTAGGTCAATTATGGAAATACCAAAAATCAATTGTGAGCCTAGTTTGTACTAAGAGTAATTAATCATGGGCTTGTTTTTGGCATGAATCATTAGTTACTTTTTCAAGTGAGAAATCTATTTATAATAAACCTCTTAATTTAGTTTTAATCCAATATAGCATAAAAGCTACTTTAGTTGGTTAAATGGATTAAAACCTAATTAATGGGAATTATCATAAATTGATTTTCATTTTTGAAAATATAACTATTGGTTGAAACGTCCGAGAGAAATGTTCAAAAATAAGATGCCCCATGTTGGTATTTTGTTAACCATTTACCTAGGAAAAAGAGACTCACCATTCGTGTGTGGATATTATAAGGTTGGAAGGAACGTCCTAATTGTCCTTGTTTGTTGATTGTTTGTGCATACATGCATACATACATACATTTGCATCTCGTATCATTGATCCTCTCTGGCTCACAGCCCTGGATTACAACAGTTCAAAAGCTTACGACAATCCGACCTATGCCGGTAGCGAAGAATCTAGCAACGACTCAATCACTTGCTCGCCAAAAGCAATGGAACCCGAACAAATTCAAAGAATGGTGGATGAAGCCCTCAATGCCAAGATGAAAGAAATAAAAGAGGCCCTAGCTGAGACCATAAAGAACCAATTGACTGCAATTTTAGAAAATCATGCCGTAGCATATGCTAGCACCAAAAGCCAAAGGGCAAAGGGAAGGCCAAAGTTAGTGAAGTAGCTTTTGATGATGATAAGGTGATCATTGATGATGAAGATTGGGCTCAATATTACTAAGATCCTCAAGACAAAAAGGAGCCGAACGTTGTTGAGAAGGCAACAATTGAAAAGACTGAGACGTCTGATGTTGAGAAAATAATCGCGGATTTAGAAAAGAAATTTGAGAAGAAGCTGAAAACCGAGGAAATGTCCGAAGTTGACAAATTATTTGAGTTAGATGAAGAAGTCCCGTACAAGTTCAAGATGCCATCTTTCGTGAAGTTTGATGGAACTGGAAATCCTCATCTCCATGTGAAGCAGTATATCACTACTATGCAGTCTACCCGAGCTACTAAGGCTCAAACTCTAAGGTACTTCATGCTCTCATTGGATCCTGTTGTCCAAAATTAGTTCAATACCTTAGATGATGGAACACAAAAGAGTTAGGACATGCTATACAAGGCCTTCATCCCACAATATGGGTATAATGTCGAGTTGGAAGTTACCTTAATGGAAGTTGAGTCCATTAGGCAAAGGCCAAATGAGAATTTTGTGGACTATATGAAGAGATGGAGAAACAAGGCCGCTTTTATCAAGAAAAAGCCCAATGAATCTGATCAAATAAGGATGATTGTGAGAGGGGTCCTGCCCAATCTCTGTGAAAGAATGTCTCACACCCTTATAAGGGATTTCAAAGATCTTCTCCAAGCTGGTCTGCAAATTGAAGAGTGGGAAAGAGAGAAGAACCGTTTTTTAATAAAAAGGAATGAGAAAGGGAACTACCAGTCAGGCAATCAAAGCACACAAAAAGAAGTTGATGTTAATGCCACTAGTCAAGGAGGAATGAGGCTGTTTTCAGAATTAGGGAAGCCACTGTCTTGGGTTCTCAACAAGCTACAAAAGAAGGGATTGTTACAACCCTTGACTCCTCGTCCTTTGCCTAATCTTATTCCACCTAACTTTGATACTAGTGCATTTTGCCAATTCCATCAAAGGCCTGGACACAAAACGGACAATTGCATGAAGTTGAGGCATGAGATCCATAATTTAATTGATAATGGCAAGTTGCCTGAGCCGGACAAGCCCAATACCAAAGGTAATCCATTTCCAAGGTTCAACAGAGTACCTCCACTGGCAACCTTCATAATGGGAAAAGGATTAGAAGAAGATTCTTTTATATCATCCTTTCAAGATGGGGATATTGAAGAGGTGAAAGGAAAAGAAGCTTAAACTCAATGAACTTTCCTTAGCTTGAATGTTGCTTTTCAATCTTACTTTCTTTAATATTTTGGAACTATTGTGCTTTTCAAACTTAAAGTTGCTTTAAATAAATTATTTTCATCAAAATTTTGTTGGTCTTTGTTCACTTTGGTGCTCAACCAATGAGGAATCTAGCTTGATAATTCATGAATTAATATATTTATGCATCATGACTCGAATGACTTTACTAGGTAAGGGAATTGCTCTATAGCATTGAATGGTGTATGCTTACTTAGAGAGGGCTCCTGCAAAATTACCTTTGTCTAGGTTCTAGTCAGTCTTAGAACATGCTTTGACAAACTTTCTAGGCGAAATTGAACTCTGCTTATTTAAGGGGGAGATGATATAGGCATTGTTTGGTTAGCCAACAACTAGTATCCACCCAATTAAATATCAATCCCTAGTTGTCCCTTTGAGTCTTCATAAAATTTTAGCTTTCTTTTCATTGGCATATAACCCCAACAACCTACCCTGAGCTGTTGTGATACTTTTGATAAGTCTTATGATCACTAAGATGAAGAGGCAAGAAGATCAAAAGAAAGCAATGATTAGTCAAGATCATGAAGATAGTTGAAGCTCTTAAGACCATAGAGGTAGTTGAAGTTTTTAAGACCATAAGGGTAGTTGAAGTTTTTTTTATATCAAGACAACATCAACATTAGAGTAACAAATGATTTATCCCTGTTAAAGAAGATTAATGTACTCCACTCATCCATTATTGGAAACCCAAGTTGGTACAAACAAGACAACTCTTTTAGAGCTAGAACCAAAAAAAAACAAAACAAATAAAAAAAGAAGAAAAAGAAAAGGAAAAAAAAGGAAAAGATAAAAGAAAAAAAAAGAAAAAAAATAAAACCTAAAAAGGCGGTTCAGAAAGCCAACTGAGTTCTCTTTTACCTAAAGCAGCAAAAGGCTTCCATTGGTCCAACCCAACCAAAGATTCAATCAAAATTGGAGAAAAAAGAGAAAGACCATTCAGTTCTTGAAAGTTCTATACTTGACAATCCTACAAGGAAGAAGGACAAAATGATAAAGTGCTCAAAGAAAGGGAAGAGTAAGAAAAAGAAAGAAAAGGGAGAAGAAGAAAAGCAACGAATGTGGAAACCAAACTTTATACAAGGGCAAAAACTGTCCTAATCAAGATCCAGATTAATGCCAAGAAGATAGAAGGAATTTGAAGTCTAGCAAGATTGCTCCCAGCTGCCTAATGTTCAAACAAGAAATTTGTAGTGTGAAGGTTTGTCCATTGTGTCACATCAGCTCCTATCTTAAAATGGCCTTCATTTAACCCATGTCCCTTATAGACCCCATTTCAAGCCTATCGAAGACCTACTGAACTCTCTTGGTAGGTAGAGTCTATTAGTCGAGATAGTTTGGATAAGCATGCATATGAGATAGACAATATTTAAACTCAAATGGGACCTTTGGCCGAGTAATGTGTATGTGCCTATCTGAAGTGCAACAATTCTTTCTTAAATAGAAATGATTCCCGAGTTTAGTATGGTAACTAGGGTTGTCAAGTTATAGATAGGTTAATTTGGAAAATCAAGTCCTGAGGTGCATTGACATTAATTTGGCAAAGCCAACATTTGATTTCAAAATCAAAACTCAAAAAAAAAATGTTTTGTCATACAAAGCCTTCAAGTTAAGGGAAATATGTTGAACCTCCAAAGGACACATTGGGCAAAGGAAATGATTATTGGCAAGGTCATGAAGAAGTTATCAACTGACATGCTGAAACATTGTTTGAAATAGATGAATCCCTGACTCTGCTGCTTGGGGCCTCCATTATTCATGTTTTTAATATCTTGAAGATAAAAGCCACAAATGCAAAGCTTTCGATCATTCCAATGCAAGACTTGAATGATCGTCAAAAAAGGAATCAATGAGAACACTTCTGCTGATCACCTCGATCTGTGAGTCGATGGAACGACTGTAAGTATTATTCATGCATATTATGCATACATGAGCATATCACTTCGCACTTTCTTGTCTTGTATTGTTCCTTGTCAAAATGAACAGCAAACACCCTGCGAAGTAAAGAATCAAAAGAAGATGTCAAATCAAGGGGGCATGGAAAGCCCATTGCTTGAGAAAGCTCCAATAATTTTGCAAAGAGAAGAAATGCATGCTTATGGAAAGAACTAGACAAGAAAAACATCAATCAAAGCTTGCATGGAAAAAATCTTTGGTTTGAGCCTACACAGGGGGCAAAGTTTCTCCTTTTCAATTTTTTAAAGTTTATATACCAAATATTTTCAAACTCGCTTACAAATATTTTGCCACGCAGGGAGGCAAGGATAGGATATAAGGTCCAATTAAAAATAGCTAAATTTTTGCAAAAAGGAAGAACAAAAGAATGGAACATTAGAACTCTCAAAAGAATGAAGATGCAAAAGACAAAAGATCAGTCCAGCTAAAAGAGCTGAAGCAAGGGTAAAGACCCGAAGCCCACAGGATGAAGATCCATTTGCAAGGGTGACGACCCAATCTCAAAGGATGGAGATCCATTTTCAAGGGTGAAAACCCGATCTCCAAGGATGAAGATCCATTTGTAAAGGTGAAGACCTGATTCCAAGGATGAAGATCCAATTTCAAAGAGTGTAGACCTAAAGTTTAAAGGATGAAGATCCATTTTCAAGGGTGAAGACTCGATCTCAAAGGATGAAGATCCATTTGCAAGGGTGAAGACTCGATCTCAAAGGATGAATATCCATTTTCAAGGGTGAAGACCCAATCTCAAAGGATGAAAATCCATTTTTCAAGGGTAAAACCCCATGTCAAAGGATGAAGATCCATTTTCAAGGATGAAGACCCGATCTCAAAGGATGAAGATCCATTTTATGGGTGAAAAACAACAATGCATAGAATAACAGGAGCAATCAGACTTCTCAAATGATAAAAGGTCAGTCAAACTCAGTCTCGGGTCCAAGCACCCAAATTAAATTCAATATCGGGTCCAGAACCCAAATTTTCCTTAGGTCCAGAACCTAGAATCTTTTCTAAGTCAAGAACTTAGCTCGGGTCTAGAACCCAAATTATCTTTAGGTCCAGAACCTAGAATCCATTTTAAGTCCAGAACTTAGCTCGAGTCCAAGTACCCAAATCAAATCAATCTCGGGTCCAAGTACCCAAATCCAATACAATATCGGGTCCAAGCACCCAAATTCAATTCAGTCTCGGGTCCAAGTACCCATTCTCGGGTCCAAGCACCCATTCTCGGGTCCAAGCACCCAAATCAAATCAATTTCGGGTCCAAGTACCCAAATCAAATCTAATCTCGGGTCTAAGTACCCAAATCAAATCAATTTCGGGTCCAAGTACCCAAATTCAATCCAATTTTGGGTCCAAGTACCCAAATCAAATCAATTTCGGGTCCAAGTACCCAAATCAAATCTAATCTCAGGTCTAAGTACCCAAATCAAATCAATTTCGGGTCCAATTACCCAAATCAAATCTAATCTCGGGTCTAATTACCCAAATCAAATCAATCTCGGGTCCAAGTACCCAATCCTGGGTCCAACTACCCAAATTCAATCCAATTTCAGGTCCAAGTACCCAAATCCAATTCAAGCTCGGGTCTAAGTACCCAAATCAAATCAATCTCGGGTCCAAGTACCCAATCCTAGGTCCAAGTACTCAAATTCAATCCAATCTCGGGTCCAAGTACCCAAATCAAATCAATCTCGGGTCCAAGTATCCAATCTTGGGTCCAAGTACCCAAATTCAATCAATCTCGGGTCCAAGTACCCTAATTAAATCAATCTCGGATTCAAGTACCCAAATTAAATCAATCTCGGGTCTAAGTACCCAAAATCAATCCAATCATGGGTCCAAGTACCCAATCTCGGGTCAAAGTATCCAAATCAAATCAATCTCGGGTCCAAGTATCCAAATCAAATCAATCTCGACTCCAAGTACCCAAATTCAACCCAATCTCGGGTCCAAGTGCCCAAATCAAGTTCAGTCTTGGGTCCAAGTACCCAAAACAAATTCAAATAACCATCTCATCAAAAATTAATTCTTGTTGCTTTTCACTCTCTAAAGTCTCAGATCGTTCAAGCAGGGGGCAAACTGTGGACCCTTAATTTTTTACCCAGTCCGATCCAATATATTTTAGTTAGTCCAAAATAATTTTTGTGGTATCTTGATTAATTTTAATATTTATTTTAGTAAAAAAAGGTGAAGTGAATAAAAAATAAAAAAATAATAAAAAATAAAATAGAATAAAAATCGGCGACGAAAAAATCATCGCCGAAAACCAGCGCGCGGGGCATGGTCGTGGGCCAACTGCGGCAGATTTTTTGTTAGCGCATTTTTTCCGCAGCAGTTTTTTTTTTCGCTAGCGAAATTTTTTCAACGCAAATTTTTTGAAACCTAATGCAATTAGGTTTCGGTTTCCTTTTCTTAATTAATAATAGATGTCGTGAATAACTAGAATTACTCATATAAAACTTCTATAAATAAGATAAAAAAAACAACACAAAAATCAATGAAGAAATAAGGAGGAAATCAGATAGAAACTTGAACAAAAATTGGATCCGAAACTAAGTAGGAAGGAGGTGAATCAATCTAATTTTTGGAGAGAGCAGAAAAACAATTCAAGTAATTCAAAGGCAGCAAAGCTTGTCTTTGATTTTTTTCATCCAAGAATAAATTTTAGTGGAACCAACAAACGGAGGTATGCATCAATTGTTTAAATTTATTCTTCACAGTAGCTAAATCATCCCATTATTTCTTTTAATTCAAAAACCTAAGAACCCTAATTCATCTTTTCTGAAGTTTGAAAACCTTAATTCGTTACTTTGTTTTTCAAAAAGTTTAAAGTTATTAGTTTTGTTTCTTCAAAACCCTAAAACCAAAATTTATTTTCCAAATATTTAAAACCCTAAATTGAGTTCTGTTTCTTTCCAAAATCCCTAAAAACATCTTTTTTGCTTTTATAAACTTTAAATCATTTGGTTTATTTTCATAAAACTTCATGAAATTATCAATTGTTTTTCTAAATTCTAAAAACCAACTCATTACTCGAAACCCTAATTCAAAAATCCTAAAACCCTAATTCAATTCCAAAACTCAAAACAGTGAATCTTAACCCCTTTAAAACCTTAAACCCTAATTTTTTCTAAACCCTAATCCTTTAAAACTTTAAAAACCATAAAAACACAAATATTATAATTTTACACAGTAAGCTTAAAACATATTTCAATGAATAACCGTAAACCATAAATCTAGGTATTTTAAAGTGTTCAAACCCTAATTTCATCACAAACCTTAATTTGGTTAATCAAAGAGTTTTACCAACTTTTTAAATCATAAAACTTTAATCCATTTTAATTCCCTTAAAATCACAGTAGCCTAATTCCATAAATTCCAAAACCCTAAACACATTAAATAAAGAATCTTAAATAGAAATAGTAGCCCTAATTTGAATTTTTATTTGCCTTATTCAATTTTATGTTTGATTATGCTTTGGTTTATTTTATATGCTTTAATTTATTTAAGTTCAATGCTTGGTTTATTTAGTTTATGATGGATGGATGTTTACTTTCTATTGATATTTAATACCTTTGATGAATAATTTATTTATGATGAATGGTTATTTACTTTTATCAATTTGTTTAGATTTCCAAATGCTGTAAGAGGTATGTTTCCACTTGGTGGGTACCTCATTAGTTAAATATCATGTAATTTAAATTATTTTTCTATTTTAGAACCAATGTAAAGGACATATTTCTACCTTTCGGTGGGTGTCCTATTTAGGCATGGGATGTAAGGACATGTTTCCATCCTCGGATGGGTGTCCATTTATTTATTTTGTTTGGACATTGTTTTGATTTTCAATATATCGATGCTTTATTTTAATTATTATGTGCAATATGGATAATGTTGTTATATTTAAGAATTTTATAATATTAAGACTTGTAAAGGAGGCCAGTTCCAATGAACCGGGTGTTGTGGGGGTGCTGGGCTATTTCTCACCTTCCCCACACGTACCCTACTTTCCGAACCCATTAGGGGGTTAGGGATTTCTCAGGAATTGAGTCATCCACCCCTTTCTTTTTTCCCAGCCCGTCCGGGTGGCGACTCCATTTTCTCCGGACTTAGGTCCGTGTTCTCTAAGACCCCGAGCCTAAACACTGCCGAAGTCGTAAGAACCATTCCACTGGGAGTGGGGGCAAAAATCCCTGCTCACAACATGTAATTCCATGATTTATTATACAAACTAGCCTAAAACATGCAAACTAGGGCTTGTTCATGCAAATTAGGTTTGTAGATTTACAAAGCTAAGATCAAAATATGCAATTAGGGTTTTAGATTGTGCAATTAGGGTTTCACTTAGATTTGAACCTAAAGCTACGGTTTGTTAAAACTAAACATGTAATTAAAAGGGAAGTAAATTATGAAGCAATGACGATTATGAAATTTAATTGGGCTGAGTTAATAAACTCATACATGCATTGTTGGCTCCTCCAAGATGAGTTTATTGCACCAAGCTCATGGTTTGAATAGTGGGAAAGCCTGGATCAATTGACTTCTTAGTTGAGCATTAAACAATCTAAAAATTGTTTATCTACTGCCTTTATTGTTGCTATTGTCTCTTTTTCCTTTTGCTTATCTTTCTCTCTCAATTGCTTTCTGTCACTTAAATTTGCTAATCATTGCACCTTTTTTTTTCTTCTCAGTTCTTTTAATTTCTTCTTTACTTTACTACCTAATTTAGTGTGCTTTTGCTAAATTATGGCCCCCCTTTAAACTGCTTCTAGTTAGCTATTTATAAGCCATCCCCTAGGGCAATTGGTGCTAAATGGGTTTAATTAGCTAACGAAAGTACGAGCCACTCGAGTCCTTTGAGAATTAAAACATTTTGAAGTAGGGCCAGTAGACTTTGCCTAATTCGATATGAGATGTAGCCAATTCAACATGAACTAAGCATCATGTCGAATTGGAAAACCAATTCGACATGAATTTAATTTTAGCCCATTATTTTAGCTTTTGGGCTAAACAATAGTCAGTTTGGGCCATTTAACTTTATTAAACTTCTTAAAATTGGATTGGATTTGACTTAGGCTTTTAAAATTTGGCCAAACTCATTTAGGCCCAAAATTAAGAGTCTACAATTGCCTATGATCAAAATAGAGTTTATTAAGCTAAGGATTTGGCTAACAATCTCCCCCTTTTCGACTTTATCAATTAAATTGCATTAAGATAAAAATGTCTGAAATTTTAAAGTTTTTAAAGTTCAAATATTTATGCTCCCCCTTAACATATGCTTAGATTTGGTTAAGTTACTCCCCTTTTGGCAATTTATTGTTTAAATTCTTTTCCATTTTAATTTTTCTCCCCATTTGATTTAAGGTTTAGATAAATTTTAATCAATTCAATTTCGTTTTCTTTTCTCCCCCTTTACTAAAGGCAAAACAATTACAAACAAGCCAATCACAAATCATAGAATTAACAAAAAGAACAAAAATCTTATGGAGTGTCAAAGTCATCATCATTATTTCCTTCTTCATTGCCTTCTTTACCAATGCCTTCATCATTGCATCTTCATCACCTTCTTCCTCATATCCTTCTCCAAGATGAGTTTTCTTCATTGGAGAGAGGATATTGAGGGATACCCATTGCTTCTTGCATCTCCCTAAGGTCTATGTGAAGATGAGAGAGTCTTGTGGAGTTTGTGTCCACTTGGGAAAATTGAGATGAGATTTTGCCTTGAATGTCTTGAAGAATTGAGCCTTGTGTTTTAGGTGTTCCAACTCTAAGGATTTCTACTTGAATTGTCTCTTGGATTTTATCTATAAATCTAGGCCATTTTCTTTGTTGGGCCATTGCCCCTTGAGTTTCAAAAAGGTACTCAAATCTTCCCTTAACCTCTTTAATACACTTTGAGTGTTTTAGAAACTTTATGTTAATGGAGCCATTTTCTTTTGATTGCTCTATTTGTAGGAACAAGTGTTGCTTTCTTTGTAGGAGTAAGGGCACCTATATATATAGTAGTTTGAGTAATGAAGGAAGTGACCATTATTGTTTTAATTGATTTATTTCTAATAAGGAGGAAGGAATCAACTGGGAATTTTGTGGTTTGGATTTTCTATCTCTTCATAAGACAATAAAGAAAAATAAGGTCTCTTTGTGTGACCTTTTCATTATTCTCCCCCTAGCATTTATAGTATAGGTGATTATTCTATAAAGGATCCAAAGGGTAAGGTTTCTGAAAGTTTTAGCATTTGAGAGTTTTTGAAAACCAGATTTAATTGAAACTTCTTTCCAAAACTCAAATAAGATTTTGGGTGCAAACTTAAGATTAGAAGAATGAATTCTACCCTCTGTGTTGAATCCCCAAATTGATGCAAGGTCATCTAGGGTGAGTTAGTATGGTTCATTAAAAAGGCTAAAAGTTATATCATAGAAACCTAAATGCTCTACGTCTTTTTTTCTCAATAACCAAAGTTGTGAGAAACATTTTGGTTAGAGATTCCCAACCAAGAATGTCACTCTTTAAAAAGACAAAAGACTCCCACCCAAGGTTTGATAAGAAGCCCCTAATTTCATTTTCTATCCTAAGAGATTCAAGAGAGAAGAGAGATGGAACTTTGTTGGGTTTGATTTTCTTATTTAGAATTAAAGCATACCTTTTCTTCTCTTCCTCGTTGAGGTGTCTAGGTCTTTATGTTCTAGTCCTTTTTCCTTTCTAGATGCCTTCTTGTGTTCTCTTGGTGCCATGTTGAAAAGTGTTTGAAGAAAAGCTTTGAAGGAGAGAGTAAAAGAAGAAATGTGGAAGAAATTAAGAGTTTGGATGATAATAGCTTGATAAAAGTTCATAAAAATTTATTTGGAAGGGTTTAATAGTGTTTTGGGGCAATTATGGTTGAAATTAGCAGTTTCTAACCGTTTGAGGTTGTTTTGGCATGTTTTCAAATAGCCTCCAATGGTTATATTTTTTGAAACTCAGACTGTAACACCCTTATACCCTATATACATACAATACATATTTTCAGCATATGTAAAATACGCATATACGGTACAAAAATGTCACAGACTAGTTTAATAAAAAAAATTCACATTTTCAATTTAAAATTTCAAATTCTAAATATATAAAATTAAATAGAATATAAATATTCTTTACTTGTTATAAGAACCCAAAATAAATAATATATAGATAAATCTCTGGGAAAAATTCACCAGAGTTTTGTCTGTAATTTGGACATCCCAAAATTTAGCAATTACTTAACCTGCAAAAAGAAAACACTCCCAAATAATTTCAAATCACCATCTCAACTATACTTCTCAATTTCACCAAGTTTCTCAAACATTTATATATATAGATATATATAATTTAAAACACACTTACTCTCCCATTTCAAATACATTGATTCAAACATTCTTTATAATACACAATACGTAAAATTCAAAGCATAATATATTATACATAATACTCAAAATGTACAATAACATAAAAATATATACATGTTGCTGGCAGTGTTTCGGATCTCGATAGCAACTCAACAAGCTCAACTACAAGTTTAGACCTAACCTGGTCTAGAAGAACTCTTTGGCTCAGCTGGGTCTACCCTGTCACCTGCGCAATGAAAATAATAGCGCTAAGCCGAAGTCTAGTGGTACAAACTTTAATAATAACAATAAAACTCAATGCAATGCCAATGCACAATGCATATGATGTCACATCATTCCACTTTCTTATATTTTTCGAATATTTCATAATCACAATTCATAATTTACGTTAAAACAAAGACAAGCATGGGCCCAAAAAGGATCTAATATGCAATCAAATTTCAGAGTTACTGCTTTGGTCTATAATGACATCATGTGTTTAGCCCCGTAGGCAATATATCCATGGATAATGTAACAGCCCCAGTCTCTTGGACCTCAACCCGGCTAGACCCTTAGGCCCCAGTATCTTGGTCCTCAACACGGCTAGACTGCTACAGTTTTTTAGGTTTACGACCCAGTCTTTTCACCCCAAAAACATCATATTTATCAGCTGGCCTGGCTTACGATCCAGTCTTTTTCCAGCGTTTAGCCCGTAGGCAATCATAGGCATGCTGCCAAACCTAGAACCCTTAAAATTGAATAACATACTAGGCACACAATTTATTCATATTTCTCATTATTAATCTCTTTCTCATTTTTCACATATTCAATCTAGGCACATTGCCTTATTTTCACATTTTTTTCTCACTTTTCTCATTTTTCACATCTTTCTCATTTTTCTCACTTTTCTCATTTTTATCAATATCAATTCATTTCATTATACCACATATCTCATTTTTACATTCACAACACATTACCCAATTACTTTGGGTATTTTCACATAATATACATATTTCACATTTTACACAATTTAGCCATTATCAATGGCTTTTCACAATGCATTTAACACATTTATGACATTACAAATGTCATAGCATATTATTCATACACAATCAATGAACCAAGTAACTTAACACATTTTTCAACCAAAATGTGTTAAGTCCAAATGTTATGCAAATATAAACATTATATTCAAAGTTTGTACATACCTCTACTAGCAACCCAAAGCAAGCTTAAAACAACCTCTAATCCAATCTTTCCAACTTGCCCTTCACCACTTGGATGAAGCAAATCAACCTCCCTCAATGTCTAAACCAAATGTGATAGCAAATAATCATTTAGTATCACATTTAATGGCATTTCCAACATTAAACCATAATTACACATCACTCCTATAAATTTTCAAAAATTTAGCCTTTCCTTACTTCAACATTAGAATTCCATTCTACTACAATTAAATTACTGTTTTAAGTTTATTTATATTACTAAAAACATATTTTAATATATTTAAATCATTTACATTATAAAAATACACTCTTATACACAAAATCTCAAAAATGGCATAACCTTCCCCCATTGAAGGTTTTCCATTCCAACACAATCCATTACTCATTCCAAGCTTATATTCATCACTTTTAACACTAAACAACATGCTTAAACAAATAAAATCACACAATTCAACCACTTTGGAAAATAACTTTTCCAAAACCCTAAATCTCCACTTCCATTCTCAAACTCCAACCCAACACCACCAAATCCAATATTTGACTTTAAAATACTTGTTTATTAATTAACAAAACTCATTTAGAACGAATTTTCACAATTAAAGTTCATCTTTTCAAAACCGCAAAAATCCATAATCCTAAATTCTCTCTCTTCACCATTCTTTATCCAAACTCCATCATCTCTTCAATCTAACCTTAAAATCATTGTTAACTATCTAAAATAACATCATACACACCAATTCCAATAATTATAACATACTACATCAAAATTTCAAAACTCACATAATACAATCTTCAATGGAATTCAAAGAAAAGAGATGGAAAGTTAATAATTTTGGTGGAAATCCCCAAAAATCCACTTGAAACTTGTTAAATCCTTCAATTTAATTTATCCTTTTAAATTATAATTTATTTTATCAAATTTTTCAAAAATTAAAAATTTTCAAAAATTTTAGGATGTTACACAGACGAGCTTCCTAGTCCGACCAGTGTTGGTTTGCTAGAGAAATGCCAATTTTTGGTAGAATATAGTCAGGCTAGGTTAAGTCTGGATGGGATAACTAGTTTTCAACTCAACGGTATGAAAATTTTAAATTTTTACAAATGGAGTTAGTTGTAGTACAATTGAGCCAAAGGGATATTAGGTTTAACAATTTTTCAAAATCTTTATTTTCAAATTCTTTGCCATGATCATTTCTAATAGAGTTAATCACATAGCCTTTTTTATTTTTAACCCTTTTTGTAAAAATTTTGAAAGAGTTAAAAGCTTCATTCTTATGTTCTAAGAAATTGACCCAAGCAAACCTAGAGTAGTCATCCACAAGTACAAATGCATATAGTTTACCACCTAAACTACCAACTCTATTTAGTTCTAACAATTCTAAATGAATTAATTCTAGAGGTCTAGAGGTACTTACAATAGTCTTCAATTTGAAAGGTCTCTTGTGTTGCTTCCTAAGTTGACATCATTCACATACCTTATCTTTATGAAATTTTATCTTGAAGAGTCCATCCTTAAGCTCTTCCTTGCTTAGGCTTTGGAGTTGGTCCATGCTAGTCCTAATCTTCTATGCCAAAGCCAAGCATCATTGCTAAGAGTAACTAAACATTCAAAAGTATTGTTAAAGTGTAGGTCAACTTTGTAGATATTTACAATCCTTCTTCCTTTGAATGAAGGTTCACCATTAGGAGAGATGATCTCCTTTGAATGCAGGTTCACCATTGTGAGAGGTGATCTTACATCCTTTAGAGTCAAATTTAACATTTTATCCTTTATCACATAGTTGACTTACACTAAGCAAATTATGTTTTAGACCTTCAACTAACCAAACATTATTAATTAGATTCTTACCAAGTATTTCAATGGAACCAATGCCTATAATCTTACCTTTAGCATTGTTTCTAAAGGTTACATAACCACCTTTCTTATAGGTACGGGTTGTGAAGAGTTTTGCATTTCTGGTCATGTGGCTTGAGCATCCACTATCTATCACCCACATACTTTCATTGGTCATAGATTTAGGCACACGTACAAAACTATATATTTTATCTTCTTTTAGATACCCAAATGAACTTAGGTCCTAGAGGGCTAGTCATGGAAGGGTTCTCAAGCTTGAGATGAGCCTTCCTAATATAACAAAATGTGTTTATGTGGCCACATCTCATACAATAATGGCATCTATAAATAATACTAGGTTTCTCCATTTTTTCTAGCAAATTTTGTTGGATGATGTTGTGAATGTTGACAACCACAAGTATGTCTAAAATGTGAGTGCACTTGTGTATTTCCAGAGTACATATATGAATGATTTGCTCTAAGAGGCTTAGCTTTGGAGCCTTGTCTAGCCTTTTTGGGATTTTTAGGCTTGGTATATGCTCTAGTATTCTTCTTATCCTCAATACTAGAAGTTTGAAGTATATAAGCCTTAATGAATATGGGTGCTATGGATGTAGGAGTAGTAGAGCCATTGAACCCTAAACCAAATTTGGAGGAAGGTAGCCTTTGAACACTAATTAAAGTATCTAAGGCCTCATTTCCTTTATGAAATTTTGATATAGTATTTTTCAATTTATTTATTTCTTCTTTTAAAATTTGATTTTTCCTCTGAAATTTTATCTATGCTAGAAGAATTCTTTAAGAGTTCATCCAATGAGTTTTTTTTTTAATTGATAAAATGAGCTTTTTAGTTGTACATTAGAGGTTTTTAGTTTTAAGGTAGAATGTTTTAGCATAACAAAGTCCTTTTCTAGCTGAGAAAATTTTTCTTTATAAAATTTCATTTTGGAAAAAAATTTTAACTCTTTGGTTCATTTGCTCAACTAAGTCACTATCATCCAAACCGTCATCAACATCATCACCAGTTATATTAGAATTCAAAAGTGAAGTATTTACCACATTAGAGTCATCATTATCTCCCATGACCATGAGCAACTATTAGCAATTCCTTGCTCTTCTGTCTCTTTTTCTGTTGAGGAAGCATCATCCCAAATAGCTTTAAGAGCTTTCTTCTTTTCATTGTCCCATTCCTTCTTATTCTTTAGTTTAGGACATTCAATTTTTATGTGACTTGGTTTGCCACATTCATAGCATTTAACTTCATTCTTCTTATCCTTATCTTTGAAAGAGTATTTGGAGAATGTTCCCTTATTAGCTTGCATCTCTTCTTTCTTTTCCACTCACTTACTCTTTTTGAAAGCATGGCCATTTCCTCATCTTCATCACTATCATCTTCACTTGAGATCTCAACATCTTTTATTACTTTAAGAGCTATTGCTTTCCTCTTTTCATTCTCATTTTTGTCATCTTCTTTATCCATATGCATTTCAAAAGTGAGAAGTTTCCCAACTAGCTCATTGGTCTTTAGCTTGCAAAGGTCATGAACTTCTTCAATTGAAGAAACCTTTGATTCAACTTCTTCAATTGAAGAAACCTTTGAATCAAAGTTCTTCTTTTGATGTAGAGCTCTCAAGATTTTGCTATTTACATTTTCTTGAGCATACACCTTACCATATTTCTTCAAGTCATTGACATTTTTAAGCAACTAATTTGTCATCTCAGTGACATTCTCATTTGGCTTCATTTTGTAGAGATCATATTCATGCACAAGCATTTGGATTTTGGTGAACATTATTTTGGTGGTTCCCTCATGATAATTCTCAAGAGTTTTCTAAATTCCATATGCACAAGTGATGTGTTGGACTCTTCTAGCTTATTCTCTTGACATGGAACTCACCAAGGTGGAGCAAGCTCAATTATTTCTATAAAGAGCTCTCTCTTGAGCTTCGGTCCATTGTGCTTTAGGAATAGGCACTTGGAATCCTTCAACTTCTTATGTAGGAGGCTTCCATTCTTTGAGTACACACTTCCATAGTTTAATTCCTTCACTATCTAGGAATGTATACATCTTATATTTCCAATAAGAGTAATCGGTTCCATCAAAATCGTGTCAAGGATAGGAATCAAGGTTTCCATAGGAAGGAGCAATGATAGTGGAGGTGGAAGTTGAAGTGGTTTGAGGAGGAATGACTGCCATTATGGATCTAAATTTCATAATTAAGTTTTATGAAATTTTGAGACTGTGATACCAATTGTTATCCCTTGATGGCAACAAAGAGGAGGGGTGAATTTGTTGTTTAGTGAAAGTAAGGGCAAATTAAAAATTCAAACAAACTTGGAAGAATTAATAGAGAATAAGAGATTGAACACAAGTAATTTATAGAAGTTCGGATTACTCAATCCTATGTCCACTTTCTTAATAATAACTCATTGAGGTTCCACTAGCTATGAGTGTGAGCGGAGATTTTTGCCTCCTTTTCCATATAGAATGATTCTTGCAACTACGGCATTGTTAGGCTCAGGGCCTTAGAGAACACGAGCCAAAATCTGAAGAAAATTGAGTCGCCACCCGGACCGGCAGGAAAAATAGAAAGGGGTAGATGACTCGATTTCTAAGGAATCCCCAACCCTTTAATGTGTTCAAAAAGTTGGGTACGTATGGGGAAGATGAGAATGACCCAATATCCCTATAACGCCTAATTCATTGGAACTGGCCTCTTTTCAGTTCTAAATATTGTTAAATTCTTAACTTATTGAAATATCATTCATATTACATGCAATTATTAAAATAAATAATCATCCATCACCTTTATTAAAATAAAGCACTCCAAATAGGCACCCATCCAAGGATGGAAACATGCATTGACAATAATTGTCTAATATTCAAAACTAAATAAAATAGGGCACCCACCATTTGGTGGAAACATGCCCTTTACATTAATTTAAAACTCAAAATAAATTAAATTACATTAAACTCAACTAATGAGGTATCCACATAGTGGAAACATGGCTCTTACATCTTTAAAATTTAAATAATTATACAAATTAAATCATTCAATCATACACCATAAGCAAAATAAAACATTAATAAATCATCCATCAATACATAAAACATTAGGACACAGATTTATGGTTTTGCAAATTAGAGAAAACAAGTTTAGGGTTTTATCAAAATATGATTATTATAAAAACTCAAAGGCCACTTTAACAGGAATTCTTCATAATTACTTATATGTAATATTGCTACTGGACATTCAAAACATTGTTTGAATAATCTAGTGCTATGGTGATTTAATGGAAGCTACTAGTCATGCAAACAATAAAAAGAAGCTACTATGCTTACTGTGTATTTATGTATAAATTAAAGTTTAAAAGAATGAATTTTAAAAAAGGCAGTTAGATAGTTAGAATAATAATAAGTTAACGTACTATAAATTTAAACAAATTAGGTTAGAAATACACACCTCCATTTGTAGATGCCACCAAATTTAACCATTTATACAATACTTGTGCTTGATCCAACTTGGAACTCTTGGTTGAATAAAGCCAAGACAGTGGCTACTGCCTTTTTTGATAATGGTATCTCTGTGTTTGATGGTTTGTTTTTCTGTTTGATAATCTTTTTGGAAATTTTGCCGCTCTGTGTTAATTCTAGTGTTGCTTGCTTGCTTCTGCTGTGTTTTTTTAGATGTTTCTCCTATATTTATAAAAGAATATCTTAGGTTAAAACCTTGTAACCGAGTCATTAACTTCCTATTTGGAAAGGATTTCCTAAGGCATATCGAATCAAACTATTTTTAATTAGAGAGAAATCGTGACATGAATAAGCTCCATATCAAATTAGGATTGCCCTAATTCGATATGGAGTCCCTGTGATTGGTCCCATATCGAATTGAAGCCTCAATTCGATATGGGGCTACCCCATGTCGAATTGGGACACCGCATGTCGAATTAGGTGTCCCAATTAGTCATGGGTACACCCATACTGAATTTGAAGCCCTATACAAGGCCCACATCGAATTAAATCCAACCAAACCTTTAAATCAGACCTATTTTGGGTTTTAAAGGTCTAACTAGCTTATTTTAGGCCTCATAGAATTGTACCAATCTAATCAAAGGCTTTAAACAAGTTTAGGCCATTAAGAATGGATCAAACTTGCCTAGGCATTTCTCCAATTAGCATCGGACTAGCTAGGGCCAAAATTAAGAGTCTACAGTTTGCCCTATGATTAAACGATCTTGAATTTATTCAAAGAGTGAAAAGCAATATGACTTTGAGCTAATTTTGGATAAGTATCGGATTCTAGATTCGCAAATCTAGTTTTGGTTCTATAGCTGAGACTGGATTGGTTGGGTTCTTAGCCCGAGGTTGATTGGGTTCTGGACCTAAAATTGGATTGGTTGGGTTCTGGATCCTAGGTTGGTTGGGTTCTGGACTAGGATTGGATTCGCATTCTTGACCCTATACTGGATTTGGGTTCTTGATCCTTAACTGGATTTGGATTCTGGACCCGAGACTGAATTTGGGTTCTCAACCCAATACTGGATTTTTGGGTTCTTAACCTGAATCTGAATTTGGATTCTCGACCTGAATCTGAATTTGGATTCTTGACCGAAGACTGAATTTGGATTCTCAACCAAAGGCTGGATTTGATTTGAGTACTGGACCCAAGATTGAATTTTGTGTTCTCTACCCAAGACTGGATTTTGGGTTCATGACCTAAGACTGGATTTGGATTCTGGACCTGGATTGAGTTTTGGACTTGAAAATTATTCTGATGACCTTCTATCTATTGAGGGTTTTGGCTTTCTTCTAGCAAATCAATTTTAGTTGTTCTAGCTGATTGATCTTTTTTCATGGCTTTCTTCTAGCCACTTGCTCTATTGTTCAATGGATCAACTCTAGCTCTTCTAGCTGGACTGACCTTCTGTCATCTGGAAATTTTGGCTTTCTTCTAGCTGGTTATTCCATTCTTCAATGGATTCTGCTGACCTTCTGTCATTTGAGAATTTTGGCTTTCTTCTATCCAGTTGTTCCATTCTTTAATGGATTCTGCTGACCTTCTGTCATTTGAGAATTTTGGCTTTCTTCTAGCCAGTTGTTCCATTCTTCAATAGATTCTGCTAACCTTTCGTAATTTGAGAATTTTGGCTTTCTTCTAGCCGGTTGCTCCATTCTTCAATGGATTATAGGTCTTCACCCTCAAAATGTATCTTCATCCTTTGGACATCAGATCTTCACCATTTAAAAATGGATCTTCATCTTTGGACATCGATCCTGCTTTGACTTTAGCTCTTCTAGCAGGGTTGATCTTTTGTTCTTCATTCTTCATTTCTTTTGGGATTCTTATTTCTTCATGTTTTGCTCTTTTTGTTCTTCCTTTTGAAAAAATTCAGCTATATTTTTTTTAGCTGGCCCTTATATCCTCTTTTTCCCTCTACGTGGTAAAATATTAAAAGTGAGTTTGAAAATATTTTATACATGTATAACTCAAAAATTGAAAGGAAAAACTTTGCCCTATGTATAGGCTAAAACCAATAATTTTGTTCTCATGCAGGCTCTGATTGATAATTGTATTTTATCTAGTTTCTTGCACAAGCATGCATTTCTTCTTTCTTTTGTAAAGTGACTGGATCTTTCTCAAGCAATGAGCCTTCCATGCCCCTTGACTCTATATCTGCTTCATGTTTGCTTAATAGAGTATCTGTTATTCACTTTGACAAAGAATAGACAACACAAGACCAAAAAAAAGTAGTGTGATATGCTTATGTATGCTTGATATGCATAAATAATACTTACAGTGGTTCCATTGACTCACAGGCTGAGGTGTTCAGTTAAAGTGCTCCCATGGATTTATTCCAAATGCTCGTTCAGATCTTATATTAGAACATCAGAAAAATTCACATTTATGGCTTTTATCTTCAAGATGTTGAAAGAAGTGGGGCCCCCAAGTAGCATAGTCAGAGATACATCCATTTTAAAATATGATTCAGTATGCCAGTTGGTAACTTCTTTATAACCTTATCAATAATCATTTATTTTGCCAAATGTGTCCTTCGAGGTTCGACGGTGCAACATACTTCCCTTAACTTGAAGGTTTATACAATAAGAAAATATTTTTTTAATCAAATGTTGACTTTGTCAAATCAGTGTCATTATACCTTAGGACTCGATTTTTCAAATTAACATATCTATAACATAACAACCCTAGTTACCATACTAAACTTGGGAATCATTTCCATTTAAGCAAAAAATTATTGCATTTTAGATAGGCACATACACATTACTTGGCCAAAGGTCTCATTAAGTTTATATATTGTCTATCTCATATGCATGCTTATCCAACCTATCTCCACTAATAAACTCTACCTACCAAGAGAGATCAACAGGTCTTTATTAGGCTTGAAACGAAGTCTATAAGGGACACGGGTTAAATGAAGGCCATTTTTATATTGGAGCTGATGTGACACTGTCAACAAATTTTCACACTACAATCTTCTTATTGGAACCATTTTTACCTTCTAGGCATCACTTTTATCTTTTGACTTCATAAAAATATAAAGCTTGAATGTCCTTCCTTCTTCTTTGTAAAAATCTAGATCTTGATTAGGACAGTCGTTGCCATTGCAAAAAGCTTGAGACCCTCATTCTTTTCTTTTTCTCCCTCTGTTTTTCTTTTAGCATTTTATCATTTTGTCCTTTTCCTCTGTAGGGCTGCCAAGTGCATGACTTTTAATAACTAGATGGCCTTTCTCCTATCTCTCTGATTTTGGTTGAATCTTTGGTTAGGTTAGACCAATTTAAGTCAAACTGTCCTCGTAAACTAAGTGGAAGTCTTCTGTTGCTTTAGGTAAAAGAGAACTCGGTTGGCTTTCTGAACCTCAGTTTTGGGTTTTATTTTCTTTTCCTTTTTTTCTTTTTTTCTTCTTCTTCTTCTTTTTCTTTTTTTCTTTTTCCTCCTTTTTTTCTTCTTTTCTTTCTTTTTGTTTTAGGTTCTAGCTCTAAAAAAGTCATCCTATTTGTCCCAACTTATGTTTCTAATAATGGATGAGTGGAGTAACATAAATATACTTCAGTCCTGACTTTATCTCAATAAGTCTATGATACTAGATCTAATGCAGGTGTCCTTCAACTATCATTATAGTCTTGACCATATATCTTTCTCTTTGATCCTTTTTCGCCTTGGTAATTCAGTGATCATCATACTTGTCAAAAGAGTCACAACATCATAGGATAGGTTATCGGGCTTACAAGCCAATAAATAGCAAGCTAAAATCTCATGAAGGCTCAAAGGGACAACTAGGGATTGATATTTAATTGGGTGAATTCTAGTTGTTGGCTTATCATACAATGCCTAGATAATCTCTCTCTTAATTAAGTAGAGTTCAATTTCACCTTGAAAGTTTGTCAAAGTATGTTATAAGATGGACTATGACCTAGACAAAGGTTATTATGCAGGAGTCCTCTCTAAGTAAGCATACATAGCTCAATTCTATAGAACAATTCCCATACCTAGTAAAGTTATTCAGCTTATAATACATAGATATACTAATTTATAATTATCAAGCTAGACTCGTCATTGGTTGAGTACCAAAATGAACAAATACCAACATAAAAAAAATTTTGATGAAAGTAATTTATTCAAACAATCTTAATTTGAAAGAGATAATTGTACCAAATAAGTACTAAATAAAGCAAAATAAAATGAGCAGTACTTCAAGCTAAGGGAGGTTTGTTGAATGAAATTTCTCCTTCCTTCACATCTTCAATACTCCCATCTTGAAAAGAGGATAAGACAGAATTTTTCTTCAATTCTCCTCCTACCATAAAGGTTGCTGGTGGTGGCACTCTTCCAAATTTAGGCAAAGGATTGCTCTTGGTATTGGGCTTATCTGGCTTAGGTAGCTTACCACTATTAATAAGATCTTGAATTTCATGTCTTAAACGAGCATATTTATCTATCTCATGCCCTTATATTTGATGGAATTGACAAAAGGCCTTGGCATCAAAGTTTGATGGAAAAGGATCGTGTAGCGATCAAGGAGCCAACGGCTGTAATAACCTTTTTTTCTATAACTTGTTGAAAACTTAAGACAGAGGTTTTCTCAACTCTTAAAATTGTCTTCTATTTCCTTGACCAGTTGCCGCATTGATATCCACTGCATTCTATATACTTTGACCACCAGACTAATAATTTCCCCCTCATTCTTTCTTCCAGAAAAATGGCTCTTCTCCTATTCCCATTCTTCTATCCATAAACCAGCTTGGAGAAGATCTTTGAAATCTCTGATAAGGGTGTGAGACAGTCTCTCATGAAGGTTGGGAATGACATCTCTCACTATCATCTTAATCTGGTCAGATTCATCGGGCCTCTTCTTATGCAATGTAGCCTTATTTCTCTATCTCTTCATGTAGTCAACAAAGTTCTCATTTTGTCTTTGCTTGATTGACTCAACTTCCATCAAAGTAACTTCCAACTCAGCATTATACCCATACTGTTGGATGAAGGCTTTGTATAGTAAATTTCAGTTCTTTTGAGTACCATCCTCTAAGGTGTTTAATCAATTCTAGACAACAGGATCCAACAAAAGCATGAAGTACCTTAGAGTTTGAGTCTTAATAGCTCCAGCAGACTGTATAGCAGTGATGTATTGCTTAACATACAAGTGAAGATTCTTTGTATGTTATACCTAGCAAAAGAGGGCATCTTAAACTTGTAAAGAACTTCTTCATCTCGTTCAAATAGCTTATCCACTTTCGACACCTCTTCAACTTTTAACTTCTTTTCAAGCTTCTTTTCTAATTTAGCAATCATTTTCACCACATCCAATGCTTCAGTTTTTCCATAGTCTTTGCTTCTTTCTTTTTATCTTGTGAATCTTTAAAATACTAAGCCTAATCATCATCATCCATTACTACTTTATCTTCATCAAAGGCTGCTTCACAAACCTTAGCCTTTCCCTTGTCTTTCTGCTTCTTAGTACTAGCAGATGCCTCAACAGTGTTTCCCAAAAGTGCAGCCAATTTGCTCTTCATAGTCTCAACCAGGGCCTCATTTAGTTCTTCCATCTTGGCATTGAGGGCGCCGTCCACCATCCTTTGAATCTGTTCAGGTTCCATTGTTCTTGGTGAGAAGCTAACTGAATCATCACTAGATTCTATATCACTAGCGTAGGTTGGATTGTCGTACACTCTTGAACTACTGTACTCTAGGGCTGTGAGCCAGAAAAGATAAATGATATGTGATGCAATGCATGTATGCATAGATGTAAAAGCAACAAACAAATAAACCAAAAAAGTAGGAGTGAACCTTCCAACCTTATATCTTCCACACACGAATGGTGAGTCTCTTTTTCTAGGTATATGGTCAACAAAATATCAACATGGGATATCTAATTTTTGAAACAATTAACTCAATCAATTTAATCAATAGTTGTATTTTCAAACTTAGAAGTCATTGCATGATAATTCCCTATTAAGTCTTAATCCATTGGGCCAACAAAAGGTTAGCTTTTACACTATATTGGATTAAAAATAAATTAAGAGATTTATAATTAATAGATTTCCCATTTGGAAAAATAACTAATGATTTATGCCACAAACAAGCTCATGATTAACAATTCTTGGTATAAATTAGGCCCACAATTGATTTTTGGTATTTTATAATTGACCTAAATAGTTGTAAGCTCTTTTAAGAAGTTGTAATTTTAGATGAAGTGAAAACATAATTTTGTTTCTAAGCCTATTTGTAAAAGGTTTATTTAAAAATAAATTTTGGGCTTTGTATTTGGACCATAAGGTAGAAAAGAATTTTTGACTCATTTTAGAAAATTTTTATGTCCAAAGACCATCTTGAAAATTTTAAAAATAGTTTTGGTCTTTTTATTTTGAGCTTATAATATAATTAGGTCATATTAGAAAAAGAATAAACCAAATAGGCCATGGTTCAAACTAAGATATATCAATCATAGTCAAACAACAAGCATTTGGGGAAAAAAACCTAAGGATTGTAACTAGGCTAATTTCATAAGCTTTAGTCTTTTGGGTTAAAAGGTTTAGGCTCCCATAGCAAGTATATACCAAAAGGTATAATGCTATGAGTGGTTATACCATGCTCGATCTCTATACCTTGAGTGAAAGTAGGATATCCATCACATAACAAAATACGGGTTATACGGGCTTCCTAGCCCACGCATTTAATGTAATCTAAATAATGCAATGGATAATATTATAATAAAAAAGAATAAAATAATATAAAGATCAATGGAATCAACTTCTCTTGTCCCTAGTGGAGTCGCCAATATGAAAGAGAATTTTTGCGCCCTCTCCCATGTGGAAGGGCCAAAAAAATAGAAAGAGGTGGATAACTTGATTCCTAAGGGATCCCAACCCCCTAATGGGTTTGAAAAGTTGGGTACGTATGAGAAAGGTGAGAATGACCCAACACCTCCATAACGCTTAGTTCATTGGAACCGGCTTCCTTTTTAGGTCTAAATATTATTAAATTCTTAATTTATTAAAATATCATCCATATTACATGCAATTATCAAAATAAATAATTATCCATCACCTTTATCAAAATAAAGCACTCTAAATAGGCACCCATCCAAGGATGGAAATATGTCTTTACAATAATTGTCTAATATCCAAAACTAAATCAAATAGGGCACCCACCATTTAGTGAAAACATGCCCTTTACATTATTTCAAAACTCAAATAAAGTGAATTACATTAAACTTAACTAATGAGGTATCCACATAGTAGAAATGTAATATCCCAAAGTATACCCTAAAAGTTTTGGAATACTTATGGTTATATTTGAATTAAATGTTATAAATGTATATGTTTAAATGGAAAGAGAAAAGAGGTAAAGGAAGAGTGTGTATGTTGTATATATTGTGATATATACAACATATACAAGTCAAAGAAATGGAAGTCAAAGAAGATTAATTAATTATTTTAAATTAATTAAATTAATTAATAGGAAATTGGATTTATGAGTGGAAGAGGATATTTTAGAGTATTTTAATATTAAAATACTTGGTGGATTTTAAAAGGAGGTTTAAGTGGTTAGTAAGTGTTTGACTTTGCTATTATTCTTTCTTCTTCTTCTTTTCTTTTCCTTCATGGCCGGCGCCCTCCAAAGCAAGAGAGAAAGAGAGTTTTTGATTTTCCAAGCTCAAGATTGAAGGATGTTTCAAGTGATCAAGTTGGAAATCTAAGAAGTTTCATCAACTTTGGTAAGTTTTCCACTTGATTTTCTTGTTTTCTTTTAAGTTGTATTGGAGTTTGATGGTTGATTATTGTTATTATGAGTATGATTGTTTGCAGTGTGTTTGAGAGTGTTGGGTTTAATTGATTGTGATTTTGGGATTGAATTGAAGAGAAGGAGTTAAGTTTGGTGTTGGAAGAGTAAGAGTTGTGAATTGGTAATTGATGTAAATATTGAGTTTGATCAATTATTATCTTAGATTTTCTATATGTTGTGTGTAATGAGGTTAAAAGCATAGAATACATGAGTTTAATCCGAAGCAGAGGCAAAATGTATGCCACAGTCGTGGCAAGTGTGTGCCACGGTCGTGGAAAATGAGTGCCACGGTCGTGGCAAGTGAGGGACACGACCGTGGGATTGAAAGTGTGACTGTGTCTTCAAAAATTTTGATATAGCAAAGCAAGTTCCAATGCCACGCCCATGGCCCTTGAAGGCCACGACCGTGGGGGGTTTTAAAGCAAAGTGGACAGACCCGTTTGCTATCCCACGGTCATGGGATTGTGAGGCCACGCCCGTGGGGACCTATATAGTGGTTCTGGCTTGTAATTTGTGATCTACGGGCCTAGTATGAGACTAATAGGTGAATAATTGTATTGAAATTCATGTGTATCTATAAGTAAGTGTGTATTATTCCTTTTGGATTAGGTTGTGAAGAGGTTGAGTTGCCCTAATCCAAGTAGTGAAGAATTCTTGGAAGAGGAAGTGTATAGATTGGTGTGAGTTGCTCTTGAGGTAAGTACAAACTTACATGGTTGCATACATTTACATGATTTTGAAAATTAACACATTTGGTTGTAAATGTGTTAAGTAATATATTTCATTGTTAATATATTGGATTAATGTTATGATTTGTATAATGTGAAAGATATGATGATCATTCAAAGTGTATGTTCAATGCAATTTGTTGTGTATACTTTAATGATGAGATGTGAAGCAATTGTTGTTGGCTGTGATAATGCAAATGAAATAATTGGGGCATGATTGCCTAGTTTAATTATGAGTAATGAAATGAGAAATGAATTGTGAAAGAGATTGATAATGAATTAAATGAATTAAATGTGTGCCTAGTATGTTATTCATTTTTCAGAGTTCTGGGTTTGGCGGCATGCCTATGAATTGCTGGGCAGGTGAAAAGACCGGGTCGTAAGCCGAGCCCAGCTGATAAATATGAAAAATGATATTTTTGAGGTGAAAAGACTGGGTCGTAAGCCTCAAAAATAGTAACAGTCTAGCCGAGTTGAGCACTAAGATACTGGGGCCCTAGGGTCTAGCCGGGTTGTGATCCAAGAGACTGGGTCTGTTACACTATCCATGGATAGATATATATATATATATATATATATATATCGCCTACGGGCTTGATGATTGTGATTATGGACCAAAGCAGTAACTCTGAATTTTGAATAACATATTAGATCCTTTTTGGGCCCATGCTTGTCTTTGTTTCAATGTGAATAATAAATGGTAAAATAATTAAATAAGATAATGAAATGTATTGTTATGAAATATAGCATTTTTGAATATGATCTCTATTGCTTGAAAGTATGACATTGACATTGCATTAAAGCATATTATTATTGTGGTTTGTACCACTAAGCCTATGGCTTAGCGCGATTGTGGTTCATCGCGCAGGTGACAGGGAAGAACCGGAGAATTGAGTCTAGACTTTGCAGTGTTGATTGTGGGCTTAAAGATCAGAGACGAACTGCCAAACATGTATAAACTTTATGTTTTGTAAACATGGATTTTGATGTATTTATATATGTAAATACCACTACATTTTCCGCTGCATAATGAATAAATGTTTTATCTAGTATAGTTTATAATATAATATGAAGTATTTTAAGTTTTCTTATATTATTGCAGAAGAAGATAAAAATTGGGTATATATATATTTTTGCTAAATGAAAAGATTTGTTTATTGAGTAAATCGTGACACTCCTGTATCTAGTATACGTATATTATAGGTGTAGCAGTATGTAGTGTGCGTATACAGGATATAGGGGTATTACAATTGTTTTGGTATCAGAGCCTAGGTTTGAGATTCTCAACCTAGGTAAATTGTAAGAAAAAGAAAATTTTGAGTTTTAAAATATTGTTTTTAAATAAGATACATGTTTTGGTATTGGCAATCTCTGATCTTTGATGAGCTATTTTCTGTCGTGTTTGCAGATATAGGTAGTGATGGCGTCTCAGTCACGACAGTCCATAGAAGGTAGTGCTGAGAGTGTAGCTCCTGAAGAGGGTAGAGATGGGGCTAGGGTTGAGAGAGTTGGTGAGGCACCTGCTCTTGTGCCAGAGAGATCTGCTACTGATGAGATTCCGCCGGTTTGGTTACGACATGTGGTAGAATTGTTGAGGCAAGCTCCAATGCAGCCACCGCCGCCACAGCCACATGTACCGGTGAGGCATTATGATAAATTGAGAAAGTATGGGGCTGAAGATTTCTTTAGTACTACAGATCCTACAGTAGCTGAGCAGTGGTTGGATAGAGTTCAGAGGGTATTCATCCAACTGCAAGCCACTCCTGAAGAGAAATTTGATTATGCTAGATCCCTTCTGCAAAAAGATGCTTATGATTGGTGGAAGACAGTTCCACATGCCATGGATGATCCACCGACTTTGTTTTATAGTGATTTTCTGCGGGAGTTTGAGCAGATATATACTCCGAGGGAGTATAAGGATGTCAAGAAGATGGAATTTCTGAATCTGAGACAAGATAACCGGACTATGACAGAGTATGAGGTAGAGTTCATCCGGTTGAGTCACTATGCCGGTGGGATTATTTCTGATGAGATTGACCGGTGTAGGAGATTTGAGGAGGGATTGAGGCCCTCTATTATGTGTATTGTTGCTTGTTCCCGGTATCAGGATCTTTCCCAACTTGTTGCAGCAGCCAGAAGTGTTGAGAGAGCACAGGCTATTGTAGCAGCTGCTACTAAAGAGGAGACCAGAGTTAGGAGATCCCAGTTTGAGGCAGGATCTTCATCTATGAAGAGAGGCCGAGGAAGTTTTGTTCCGAGAGTCAATAGGAGCCAGAGGCAGTCGGGTAGGTCAGTTCAGTATCAGAGGCAGAGACCGAGACCTACAGTTTTTGTAGCTAGTGCTCTGACTCCAGTGGTTCAGAGGTCTACTCCACCTACATGTGTTCATTATGGTAGGATACATGGGGGTGCTTGTTGGAAGATTGGTGGATCAACTGTGTCTTTCAAATGTGGATCGCCTGACCATTTCATTAGAGATTGTCCTGAGATGCAGGAGCATAGGCAGGCATATTCTGCAGTTTCTCGACCTAGTGTGAGAGGAGGTCGAAGTGGCAGAGGTGTTAGTAGAGGTGGTCGACTTGGGATCAGTCAGAGAGGAGGCTCTACATCCGAAGGCAGTAGACCAGATGAGGTTGGGTCTTCTCAGCGAGTGTATATGATGCAGAGGCAACCAGATGCTTCAGCAGTCATTGCGGGTACATTTTCTTTATTTGGCATTTCAGTTCTTGCTTTGATTGATCCAAGATCTACTCATTCATACATAAGTGCATCTATCATGCCTGTGTCTGAATTGCATTCAGAGTCCTTAGGATTTGATGTTTGGTGACAAATCCTTTAGGGCATTGTGTGGTTGTTAGCAAGGTGCATAGTGATAGTGCAGTTGTGGTGCAAGGTGAGGAGTTTCATGGTGATTTGATTGAAATGCCTTTTAAGGAGTATGATTTGATTTTAGGTATGGATTGGTTGTCTAAGCATGGAGTTGTAGTAGACTGTCAAAAGAAGTGTGTTACCTTGAGAACCAGTGATGGTAGAAGTGTGATGGTATCTAGTGAGCAGAGACAACTTGCATCCTTGTTTGTTTCAGCTGTTGCAGCTAGTAAGTTAATGAGAAAAGGGTGTGATGCTTATCTTGCTCATGTTGTGGATACTAGAGTAGTGGGTTCTCAACTTGATAGTATAACCACAGTTGCGGAATTTCCAGATGTTTTTCCGGAGGAGTTGCCAGGGTTACCCCCTGAGAGAGAGGTTGAGTTTGGTATCGATTTGTTGCCTGGTACCACTCCCATCTCTATTACTCCTTATCGAATGGCACCTGCTGAGTTGAGAGAGTTAAAGGTGCAGTTGCAGGAGTTGTTGGATAAAGGGTTTGTTCGCCCTAGTGTTTCTCCGTGGGGAGCTCCTGTTTTGTTTGTAAAGAAGAAGGATGGTACTTTGAGGTTGTGCATCGATTATAGGCAATTGAATAAGGTGACTATCAAGAATAAGTATCCTTTGCCTCGGATTGACGATCTCTTCGATCAGTTGAAGGGAGCAGCAGTATTTTCCAAGATTGATTTGAGATTAGGGTACCATCAGTTGAGAGTCAGAGTTGAAGATGTTCCTAAGACAGCTTTCCGCACAAGGTATGGGCATTATGAGTTTTTGGTAATGCCTTTTGGATTGACAAATGTACCTGCAGCTTTCATGGATTTGATGAATAGGGTGTTTAGGCCCTACATAGATCAGTTTGTGGTGGTCTTCATTGATGATATTTTGGCGTATTCGCGTAATGAAGAGGATCATGTCAAGCATCTACGGATTGTGTTGCAGACCCTGAGAGAAAAGCAATTGTATGCTAAGTTGTCGAAGTGTGAGTTTTGGCTGGATCAAGTGACTTTTCTGGGTCATATAGTTTCAGCAGATGGTATAAGAGTTGATCCGAGTAAAGTTGAGGCCATTTTGAATTGGAGTCCACCGAAGTCTGTGACCGAAGTTAGAAGTTTTATGGGTTTGGCAGGCTATTATCGATGCTTTGTAAAAGGTTTTTCTTTGATAGCTACTCCACTCACCAGATTACTTCGAAAGGGAGTTAGATTTGTATGGACAGATCAGTGTCAAGCTAGTTTTGAATAGTTGAAGGAAATGTTAACTCAAGCTCCTGTTCTTACATTGCCTGTGGAAGATAAACCATATGTGATTTACAGTGATGCTTCACATAATGGTTTAGGTTGTGTTTTGATGCAAGAGGGTAAAGTTATAGCTTATGCTTCTCGGCAGTTGAAGCCGCATGAGCTTAATTATCCGACGCATGATTTGGAGTTAGCAGCCATAGTTTTTGCTTTGAAGATTTGGCGACATTACTTGTATGGGGAGAAGTGTTTCATTTACACATATCATAAGAGTTTGAAATATTTGGGGGTTCAGAGAGAGCTTAATCTTCGACAAAGACGATGGTTGGAGCAGATAAAAAATTAAGACTGTTTGATTAATTATCATCCTGGTAAGGCAAATGTTGTTGCGGATGCCTTGAGTCGGAAGTCTTTGGCAGGTTTGACTGTTTATTCACTCTCGTTGCTTGTTGAGTTGAGAGCGTTGCATGCTAGTTTTGAATCAGGTGATGATGGTGCGTTGTTAGCTCAATTGCAGTTGAGACCGGTGTTGTTGGATCAGATTAAAGAGGCTCAATTGGTTGATGAGAATATTCAGAAGATTGTTTTAGATTGCCAAAATGGGGAGAGCCGAGATTTCCATATAAGAGATAATGGTAGCCTTTGGTTCAAGGATAGATTGTGTGTTCCTGTGAACACTCGAATTTTGAGGCTCGGAAAGCCAATTTTCTCAGACTACTGAAAACCGGGCCGGACCGGACGTCCCCGGTAAAGTTCACCAGAAATATATCAATATGGTACTTGAAATGTCCGGGACGACGTGAGGATCACGGATATGGTCCCAGAATAATTTTTGGAGGTCTCTAGCTCCCGAAAAGTCAATTTGAGCAAAAACCGGACGAAACCGGCGGCTCGGCAGCCAAAACCGGCGGCCCGGCCGCCACCCACGGCGGCTCAGCAGCCGGAAATTGCAGGTTTTTGTACACGGCGGCTCGGCCGCCGGAAAATCATTTTTTGCCTATAAATAGCAGTTCAGATTTTCAGAAAAGAGGTTGGACTTTTCCGGGTGGGCCTCATGCTGTCGAATTCTTTTCACGCTTAAAAACGATTAAGAACTTTTATTTGCATAAATCTAACCGTGTGCTGCAGGAAACAATCTGTAATCAAGAATCATAATCCCCAGTTCAAGAAAACGGGATCTGGAACTTCGAAGCGGGAAAATCCTAAGCAAGGTAATATTCTAATCCATCATTTGTCAATTTAAGCATATCATAAGCATTTTATCTTCTTCTCAATTTCTTCTCGGTCAAAGACCTAATCCTTTTAGGTCTAAGGCCTAATGGACTAATCAATCAGCCTCTTTGGCACAAAGACTTAAATTACATCTTTTTGGTACAAAGTACCTACATTTCACAATTAAAATCAATCTGTTGGCACGGAGCCTAAATTACACCATTTTGGTACGAAGTACCTAAAATTTCACAATTTAGCACTAAGTGCTGAAATTCACATTTTTGGCATGGAGCCCAACCACACTTGGCCAAAGGCCCAGAATTTGCACTCTTTTGGTACAAAGTACCTAAAATTGGAGAATTTAGCACTAAGTGCTAAATCTCACATCTTTGGCATGAAGCCCGACAACACTTGGCCAAAGGCCTAAATTGCACTCTTTTGGTACAAAGTACCTAAAATTGCACCATTTAGCACTAAGTGCTAAATTTCACAACTCTGGCATGAAGCCCGACTCAATTAAAATCAACCTTTGGCATGGAGCCTAAATTCCACTCTTTTGGTACAAAGTACCTAAATCTCACATCTTTGGCATGAAGCCCGACAAATGCACGAAGCATACACACACATGCATGAAGCATATTTTCCATCGCCTTTAAATAGGCTTTCCCGAACTACATGGGCTTTGATCTCCTATTCAAACGGGAGTATGTAGGCATATTTGGGATTCACCCCAAATAGCAAGCCCACAATTTACTAACAATCTGTCTCTTCTTTTCTTCATTCCTTTTAAATTTGTTCTTTTTGCAAGTTAGTCAAAAGCATGACATAGTCCCCGAATCCTCCTTGGGTTCGCAGACTAGAAACCTTTACATTGGACAAGTTATTGGAGTCAAACAAGGGTTTTCTTAGTTTTTCCCTTCGAACAAAATAAACTGAGTGGCGACTCCCGACAACGAGTGAACTTTCGCCCGGATCCTTTTCGGGCGAAAAATCGAGGTTCACAATCTGGAGACTCCACTGGGGACTATAAAAACCATTTATGGGATCCTAGTGGACTACTATTGATTATTTGATTAACTTGCCACGGGAGACCATAAAAATAATTTATGGGATCCTAATAGGCTACTATTGCTTATTTGACTAATTTGCCCTTCTTTAGGGTGTTTTTACTCATTTTACAGGGTATCCTAGCGTTATATATCCTTTCTTTAAGGATATTGGACTGAAGATTGAAGAAAGGAATCTTTTTCCTTTGATGGATCTATTTTCTTTTTGACTACTTGTGCATTTGTTTTGTCATTCAGAGAATCTTTTTCTCTTGCATATATGGGGGAATCCTTTTCCTCCATTGCATAAAAAATTGTTTTCAAATGAATTTCTTCTCTTTCTGTTCAAAGTTCTGAGTCTGGATAGCAAGTAGCGCTGACCGGCGGGTCTCCTTGATTATGCCGGCGGACAGCCAAAGCGTCCTCCCTGTTGTCGCAAACCATTCCAATCCTTTTGGAGTGGCCCATGAGTAATCGTACTGTTGGACCCACGCGAAACTCCTTGTTTCACATGTGGTTAGGTATATCTTACTCAAGACTCAAGGGTCCCTATGATAAGCCGATTCTCTATTTTTACATAACAATAGAACCTTCCCTTAGGTTGTATGTACCCAATGATAGCGCCGCATTCCATTAAAATGAATTGTGATGTGATGAGGTGCATTCATGCAACATAACAACATTGTTTTTGGGGAAAAATTTTGATGTACATAAGTGGACCAAGAGTTTTCCTACCCTACACACCACCCTGATTTTTTTACCCTTGACCTTTTCAGGTACCCTCTGTCCGTGTGCCTTCACCTACACCAGACACATCAACACCAACTGTGCTATCCCCTACAAGTTCTACTACCCCAACTTCACCAACTAATCCAATTATTGAAATGGCCACAATTGAACAGATTAAGGCCTTGCTGGATGGTCAGGTTAAGGAAATTGAAGCTAGAATGCAAGAAAAAATTGATGAAGCTTTAGCCGCCCAAAGGGTAGCCATTCTGGCTGAATTAGAAGGAGCACCAAAGACAGCCTCTACTCCTGGAAATTTGGGGAAGGAACCCATTGTGGGGCAAACTAGTACCCCCCGTGACTGCTCAGATTAATACCCCTGTTATCAATTTGGAGGATCCACCCTCCAAGAACGAAACAGATGAACTGAAAAGGAAACTTGAATTGCTTGAGAGGTCAATCACTGCCATGAAAACTCACAAAGAGGTGGTAGACATGGATTCCTTATCCTTGTTTCCCCAAGCCAGATTACCTCCAAAATTCAAGATGCCGGGGATGGACAGATTTGATGGGACCACTTGCCCTAAAACCCATTTGAAGATGTATGTGGGGGCCTTGAGCCCATGGGGTTTAAATGATGAGCTCTTTGCTCAACTCTTCCAACAATCCCTGACTGGGGCTGCCCTTAAATGGTTTGTGAGTCTAGACCGTTCCAAGATTATGACATGGGAAGACATCTGCAATGCATTTAACTCTCAGTACCACTACAATATTGAGGTGGATGTCACCAGAAGGGAACTTGAGACTACCAAGCAGAACAACAATGAACCCTTCTCCTCATTCCTTACGAGGTGGAGGGCAAAAGCCGCCCAGATGATCAATCGCCCTTTAGAACATTTGCAGATTGATATTATAATCAGGAATTTAAGACCTACATATCAGGCTCAACTGCAAACCCAATATCTACCTACTTTTAAATCACTCATTGCAACTGCAACCAAGGTAGAAGATTTGATACAGTTGGGTAAAATAGTGGATGAGGGGGCTGCATCGAAATATAAGAAACAAAGCCAAACTCCTTCCTCAAGCAAGGTCAATCAAGTGGCCAATATTGCCCCTGCGAATCCTTTACGTGTGGGCAATCTTGGGCCGAGAAATCAGCCAAGAAGGCAATATACTGACCTTGGGGTACCCCTTCATTTGGTGTTTAAAAAGGCTGTGGAAGGGAAATATTTGAAGCCTTTGGACCCAAGACCTCCTCCAAACCCATTACCTTCCAGTTATAAAGTCAATGAATACTGTGAATACCATCAAGGGAATGGGCATAAAACAGATGCTTGCTGGACACTCAAAAACCGCATCCAGGATCTGGTGGATAGTGGTGACATCATTCCCCTCAGGAGGCAACCAAATATCAACACTAACCCTTTGCCAATCATTCCATCCACGCCATTACTGTGGAAGAAGAGTTGTTTGATCTTTTCAAACTTCTCTTGGAAATGAATGAAGTGTGTGTGTTAGATTTGAACGACCTTGCTGAAGAGGTCAGTGCTCTGACAAGAGCTGGAAGACAATATCAGCCACTTGACTTGGGAAAAACCCCTACAACCTCAAATCACCCCCATAAGAAAACACCAGAGCCAAGAGAAGACCCTGTCCTCACTCAACTTAAACAAACTCAAGCTAAGGTGTCAATTTGGGAACTCCTTGCTTCCTCATTCCCACACCGCCAAGCTCTCAGCGAAGCTTTGAGTCAACTTGATACACCAGTGGACACAAGCCCAGAAGCTTTGGTGGCCACTTTGACCCAATCAACCAAGACATTGAGTATCCGATTTTCTGATACAGACCTACCAGAAGATGGCAATAAACACAATGATGCTCTATACATCACCATACAAACTGGGGGAAAGACTGTGCCCATGGTTCTCATTGATAATGGGTCAGCCTTAAATGTATGTCCCTTAAAAGTAGCAAGCTGTCTGGGGTTGGAGGCTACAGATCTTACACCTTCTGATCAGATTGTGAGAGCATATGATAACACTCGAAGAGAAATTTTGGGTGTTGCCACTCTAGAAATTGCTATTGGGCCGGTGAAAATGGGAGTACCATTCCAGGTCATTGATGTACCTGCGAGCTTTAATCTCCTCCTTGGAAGGCCGTGGATTCATCAGATTAATGCTGTACCTTCTTCACTACACCAAAAACTTAAATTCCCTTTTGAAGGAAAAATCATCAGTATCAAAGGGGACACCTGCGAAATCAACAAGAAAACCATGGATCAGTCTCTCCTTGAGGTTGTTCCTGGTGAAACCGCCATGACCTTGACTAGGTTTCATTACGACACAGTTCAATGCATAGAGGGTGAAAAACCCAAAGGGCCATTTGTCTCATATGACTTTGGGGAGGTCCAAATCAACTGCCTAGTGGGAATGATGCTGAAGGTAGGTCTATTGCCCGGGATGGAAATGATGAAGTCTGGGAGAAAAATACCCGTAGTACGGCCATGGGAAGAACCAGAGAATAAGGGAACTTTTGGCTTGGGGTACAAACCTACAGACGAGGAAATAGAAGAGCTTGAGCGTGGAAGGAAGAAAAAGGGAAATTGGGGGGCAAGAAGCCTCAAAATGCGCCCTTACTTTAAAACTCTGAATGGTCACTTCTGCAAACCTGGGAAAACAGTTCCTTACTGTGGTTTCCAGGAGCCATTCTATTCTCCTTTGACTAGAAAGAAGCTACCGGGTTTTGAAATGTTCGCTGATGTTGTGGCCATAAAAGAAGAAGAGCCAGAACCTGAAATTGACCCCCAAATGGAAGATTTCATGCGGCCTTGTCTCTTTGATGAGGTTGCTATGATAACCAATTGTGAAGACAATAGGGATTTCACAAAGCTGATCAAGACTACAGATGGACCGCTGAGAAACTGGTACGCCGAGGAGGGACAAGCTGCTGAGGTTAAACCTAGTCCTGTGTCACACCCTGAACTTGAGTCTTGTACCGAGTCTTGTACTAATTCTGAGTCAAAAACCAAGTCAGAGTCTAATTCTGAGTCTTCTGTAATTTCAAATTTAGAAAGCCCTAATGTCAAGTCTAATGTAATCTTGGAGAATGACTCCGCCACTATCAATGAAACTCTTCAGATTCTTGGTTACCCTGTGTCTTTTGCTTTCCAAGTATTATCTAGCAAAAATGAAATAAATGAAATAAAAGAAATAAATGAAAAGATAATAATTGGCAAATAAAATGAACATACATACATTGCATATGATTGTGTGAATAAGGAACAGGTTGTTGATTGCATCAGGAAGTATGTCGACTGCTTCATGTGGAAGACAAGTGATGTCACGGGAATAGACCCAGCCATAGCAGTTCACAAGATTCTGCTATACCCCGATGCGAAGCCGGTTAAGCAGAAACTGAGAAGAATGAAGCCAGAATGGTCTTTGAAAATTAAAGAGGAAGTTGCCAAGCAACTGGACAATAAGTTCATAGAGCCGATTGCCTATCCTTCCTGGTTAGCAAACATTGTGCCAGTCCCGAAGAAAGACGGAAAGGTCAGGATGTGTGTTGACTACAGAGATCTGAATAAGGCTTGTCCCAAGGACGATTTCCCGCTACCTCACATCGATTTGCTGATAGACAGGATGGCTGGGCATGTGATGGTTTCCATGACTGACCTCGCGGTTGGGTACAATCAGATCTTGGTGCACCCACCAGACAAACAGAAGACAGCTTTCATTACAGAATGGGGCACTTTCTGCTACAGGGTCATGCCTTTTGGATTAATAAATGCAGGGGCTACCTACCAAAGGATGGCGACAACAGTCTTTCATGACATGATTCACAAAGAAGTAGAAGTATATGTCGATGATATGATTGTCAAGTCAAAATCTCCAGAAGAACACGTTGAAGCGCTTGAGAAGTTCTTCCTTAGACTTCGCAAGTACAATTTAAAGCTTAATCCTGCAAAGTGTCTGTTTGGAGCAACATCGGGCTTATTTTTGGGATATCTGGTCAGCAAGAAAGGAATAAAAGTTGATCCAGCAAAGTCAAAGGCTATTCTGAAAATGCCTCCGCCAAGAACAGAAAAGGAGGTTCGAGGCTTGCTAGGTAGGTTACAGTATATCAGTCGATTCATATCACAGTTGGCTGAGACTTGTGGTCCTATCTTTAAGCTACTAAGAAAAGGTGCTTCACAAGAATGGAATGAAGACTGTCAGAAGGCCTTCGACAAGATCAAAGAATACTTGTTAAGTCCGCCAATTCTACAACCTCCCAGAATAGGAAAGCCTCTGCTCTTGTATTTGTCTGTAACAGATGAAGCCATGGGTACAATGCTAGCTCAAGAAGCCGAAGATACAAAGGTGAAAAATGCAATTTACTACCTCAGCAAAAGGATGCTGGACTATGAGTTAAAGTATAACAAGATTGAGAAGTTGTGTTTAGCCTTGTATTGGGCTTGTACGAAGTTACAACACTACTTGTCTTCTTATACTACTTATGTCATCGCAGAACAGAGTCCCTTGAAATTCCTTATGGAGAGGCCTGTTTTGGACAGCAAAATGGCTAAGTGGGTGTCAACATTGGCAGCCTTTGACTTGAAATTTGTTCAAAGGAAAGCTGTGAAAGGCGGGGCAATAGCTGACCAATTAGCAGAATTACCCGTGAATGACGAGATGCGAGAAATGGGTTTCCCTGATGAAGACCTCTTGAACGTGGAAAGCAGTGTTTGGGAGATGTATTTTGATGGGGCATCCAATTATCATGGAAACGGAAGTGGGATTGTGTTCAAAACTCCTTGTGGAGAATACATTCCATTCGCAGTTAAACTTGACTTTAGCTGCACAAACAACGAAGCAGAATATGAAGCTTGCATTAATGGGCTTGAAGCCGCCCTGAAATTGGGGATTAAGGACTTAAAGGTCTATGGTGATTCTATTTTAATAGTATCACAAGCCTTAAGGAAATGGAAGATAAAAGAAGAGCGTTTGGTTCCTTACCTACAACGCCTTGATCATTTGGCACAACAGTTCAATGATCTGTCATTCGAATATCTCCCAAGAGCAAAGAATCAGTTTGCTGATGCCTTGGCTACTTTAGCTTCCATGATCAATATCAGGGAGGGGAAAGTCATTCGTCCATTGAAAGTTCAGCTTCAAAAGCAACCTGCCCATATAATGCACTTGGCCGATGGTAAACCATGGTTTTGGGATATTAAGACCTATCTCAAGGATGGAAATTATCCGGAGGGATCACCAAAGGTCGATCAGAGGGCAATAAGGCAGCTTGCCACAGGTTACATTCTTAATGAAGATACCCTCTACAAAAGAAGTTGGAATGGAATGCACCTAAGGTGTGTGAATGAGGCAGAAGCTGAGCAGATCATGGAAATGGTACATGGTGGCGAATCAGGACCACACATGTATGGGATCGCCTTGGCTCAAAAAATTGCCAATCTAGGATATTACTGGTCCACCATGAATGCAGACTGTGTGGCATTTGTGCAAGGATGTCATCAATGTCAGATATTTGCTAAGCTACAGAAGCAACCTCCTGTTGCCCTGAATCCAATCACTTCTCCATGGCCCTTCGCTACTTGGGGAATTGATATAATTGGTAAAATACATCCAAAAGCATCAAATGGACATCAGTTTATCTTGGTAGCAGTGGATTACTTCACAAAGTGGGTTGAAGCAGCTTCCTATGCAGAATTAGACGCCAAAAAGGCAGCACAGTTTGTCCGAACCAACATCCTTTGTCGGTACGGAACACCATTCGAGATTATCACAGATAATGGAACTCATTTCCAAGCAGAATTTGCTAAACTCTTGCAGGATAAGAAAATCCAGCATCATAAGTCCTCTCCTTATAGACCTCAAACAAATGGAGCTGTAGAAGCAGCGAACAAGTCTATAAAGGTGATCATACAGAAGATGATCAAGGAACATAGGCGTTGGCATGAGAAGTTGCCATTGGCCTTGTGGGGATACAGAACGTCAATTAGAACTCCTACTGGGGCAACCCCGTATTCCCTGGTGTATGGAATGGAAGCAGTACTCCCCATTGAACTGGAAGTTCAATCGGCGAGAATAATTCGAGAAAGTCAGATAAATGAAGCTGAATGGATCAGCAATTATCATCATCAGTTGTTGGGTTTGGATGAAAAAAGACTTCAAGCCCTACATCGGATTCAAGGATATCAGAGGCGAATGGCCAGACATTTCAACAAAAAGGTTAAAGATCGAAAGTTGGAAGAAGGTTGTTTGGTTTTGAAGGAGATCAGAACACCTGTTACAGATCCTCGTGGAAAGTTTCATCCTCATTGGGCAGGACCCTACATTTTGAAGAAAATACTTTCCGGCGGAGCCGTCATCTTGTCTGATTTGGATGGTCTGGAGTTCACAAACCCATGCAATCTGGATCAACTAAAGAAATATTATGCATGATCATGCATTGTAATGAACTACATTATACCTGATTCTCGCAAACTAATTCGAGATATGTAGGCAGCTCTCCTTGAGCACGGTCTAAATTTTAATAAAAATCATTCATTTTTCTTTTGCCAACATAAAAACAAAAACAAAACAAAAAAAACAAAAAAAAAACAACAACAACAAACAACAAAAAAATCCCGCTAAGTCGAAAACCCACAAAGGGCGGCTTAGGCAATAGTGGGGCCCGCTAAGTCGAAAACCCGCAAAGAGCGGCTTAGGAAAGAATGGGTAAGAGCTCGCTAAGTTGAAAATCCGAAAGGACGGCTTAGGCAAAAATTAGAGCAAATAAATAAAGTAGATAATGCTTGGAAAGCAAATTAAAGGGTCCTTCATTCAAAAAAGAGTCATTCATCCCAAGAAGAGTCATTCATTCCCAAGGGAGTCATTTATTCAAAAAGAGTCATTCCTTTCATAAAGTACCAAAAACCAACAAAAAAGAGTCAGACCATAAGTCCAAAACGTCAAAAAAAAAAGTCAACCCTAGAGTCTGCAGAGTCTGCAGCGTCTGCCTTCTCCTCGTTAAGAGGAACCACCTCATTTCCCTCCAGCTCCTGCAGCAATGCAAGCCTCCTTGGCTTTTCAAGTGGCCAAACTTCAACTATAAACCGAGTTCTGTACTCAGGAGTAGTCTGAATAAGGGAAGGCTCTGTAAAAGGCCTGATCATCTGATGGTTCCTAACCCAAGTTTGAAGAACAGTTCGAGTAACTCCGGAAATAATTTGGGGGCAACTTCAGAAAAATTCAAGTTCCTTCCCCAGTGGAGTTGGACTTCCTAGAGGATTATTTCTAAGTTCTTTACTAGAAATAATTACTGATGGCTTGAGCTTGAGGCCTTGTAAAGTTGAAAAGCCTCTGAAAAGACCCCACATAACCAATTTGAACCTCATGCCTTACAAAGGGGGCATTTGAGTCACATCCAATGATTGAGCAGAATTCCTCAAAAAGAGGACACATCTCGTCCATCCGGGCACCAAACCTGAAGACATGAGCTTGTGGATTCCAAAATCTGATACAAGCGTGCAAGAAATCCCAATCCCCAGCTGCGCCTCTAAGAGTAGCATCAGCTCACAACCCAAGTAGCAACAGCGCACCATCCATATCTTCCCATATTGATCCTTTCAACCTTATGGAGACTCTTGGTCCAGTTGTTCATACAACGGTTAAAAAAAAGAAGAAGAAGAAGAAGAAGAAGAAGAAGAAGAAAAAAAATGCCTTTTTGAAAAAATAGAAGAGGACATCATGCATACATATGTACTGTTTGTGCTTAACAAAAGTGCAGGTACAGAAAAATCAGAAATGTTGCAAGCGATCCAGAAGTGCCAAAAGGCGTATCTTTTACCCCTCGCTCAAAATTCGCTCTTCAGAAGCCACTGGGCCCCATAAATCATTTTTATGGACCCCAGTGGGGGGCAATTGTGAACACTCGAATTTTGAGGCTCGGAAAGCCAATTTTCTCAGACTACTGAAAACCGGGTCGGACCGGACGTCCCCGGTAAAGTTCACCGGAAATATATCAATATGGTACTTGAAATGTCCGGGACGACGTGAGGATCACGGATATGGTCCCAGAATAATTTTTGGAGGTCTCTAGCTCCCGAAAAATCAATTTGAGCAAAAATCGGACGAAACCGGCGGCCCGGCCGCCGTGACCCCGGAAATTGCAGGTTTTCGTACACGGCGGCTCGGCCGCAGGAAAATCATTTTTTGCCTATAAATAGCAGTTCAGATTTTCAGAAAAGAGGTTGGACTTTTCCGGGTAGGCCTCATGCTGTCGAATTCTTTTCACGCTTAAAAATGATTAAAAACTTTTATTTGCATAAATCTAACCGTGTGCTGCAGGAAACAATCTGTAATCAAGAATCATAATCCCCAGTTCAAGAAAACGGGATCTGGAACTTCGAAGCGGGAAAATCCTAAGCAAGGTAATATTCTAATCCATCATTTGTCAATTTAAGCATATCATAAGCATTCTATCTTCTTCTCAATTTCTTCTTGGTCAAAGACCTAATCCTTTTAGGTCTAAGGCCTAATGGACTAATCAATCAGCCTCTTTGGCACAAAGACTTAAATTACATCTTTTTGGTACAAAGTACCTACATTTCACAATTAAAATCAATCTGTTGGCACGGAGCCTAAATTACACCATTTTGGTACGAAGTACCTAAAATTTCACAATTTAGCACTAAGTGCTGAAATTCACATTTTTGGCATGGAGCCCAACCACACTTGGCCAAAGGCCCAGAATTTGCACTCTTTTGGTACAAAGTACCTAAAATTGGAGAATTTAGCACTAAGTGCTAAATCTCACATCTTTGGCATGAAGCCAGACAACACTTGGCCAAAGGCCTAAATTGCACTCTTTTGGTACAAAGTACCTAAAATTGCACCATTTAGCACTAAGTGCTAAATTTCACAACTCTGGCATGAAGCCCGACTCAATTAAAATCAACCTTTGGCATGGAGCCTAAATTCCACTCTTTTGGTACAAAGTACCTAAATCTCACATCTTTGGCATGAAGCCCGACAAATGCACGAAGCATACACACACACATGCATGAAGCATATTTTCCATCGCCTTTAAATAGGCTTTCCCGAACTATATGGGCTTTGATCTCCTATTCAAACGGGAGTATGTAGGCATATTTGGGATTCACCCCAAATAGCAAGCCCACAATTTACTAACAATCTGTCTCTTCTTTTCTTCATTCCTTTTAAATTTGTTCTTTTTGCAAGTTAGTCAAAAGCATGACATAGTCCCCGAATCCTCCTTGGGTTCGCAGACTAGAAACCTTTACATTGGACAAGTTATTGGAGTCAAACAAGGGTTTTCTTAGTTTTTCCCTTCGAACAAAATAAACTGAGTGGCGACTCCCGACAACGAGTGAACTTTCGCCCGGATCCTTTTCGGGCGGAAAATCGAGGTTCACAGTTCCTAATGATGCAAGATTGAGAAAGAGTATTTTAGAAGAAGCACACCAGTCGGTTTTTGCTATGCACCCTAGGAGTACAAAGATGTATTAGGATTTGAAGCAACAATATTGATAGTCAGGTATGAAGAGGGACATTACGGAATTTGTATCCAAGTGTCTCACTTGTCAGAGGGTGAAAGTTGAGCATCAAGTTCTAACAGGGTTGCTTTAACCTTTATCAGTGCCTGAATGGAAATGGGAACGTGTGACAATGGATTTTGTGTCTAGTTTGCCTTTGACTCAGAAGAAGCATGATGCTATCTGGGTGATTGTTGATCGGTTGACAAAGACAGCTCATTTTATTCCAGTTAGAATGGACTATTCTCTTGAGAAGTTGGCTGAGCTGTATATCAATGAGATATTGAAGTTGCATGGAGTCCCAATTTCTTTGGTGTCTGATCGAGATCCTCGGTTTACTTCAAGGTTTTGGAAAAGTTTACATGGTGCTTTGGGTTCTCGATTGCACTTTAGCACTGCTTTTCATCTACAGACAGATGGGCAGTCAGAGAGAGTGATACAGATTATAGAGGACATGTTGAGAAGCTGTGTCATTGAATCCTCTGGAAGTTGGAACAGATTTTTGCCATTAATGGAATTTGCTTATAACAATAGTTGTCAGTTTAGTATTAAAATGGCACCATATGAGGCATTGTATGGTAGAAGATGCAGAACGCCTCTGTGTTGGAATGAAGTTGGAGAAAGCAAGTTGGTTGGTCATGATTTGATTAAAGAAACGGAAGAGAAAGTGAAAATAATTCGGGATCGATTGAAAACAGCTTCAGATCGGCAGAAATCTTATTCAGATTTGAAGAGGAGAGAAATAGAGTTTGATGTTGGAGATAAAGTATTTCTGAAAGTGTCTCCTTGGAAAAAGATTTTGAGATTTGGCAGAAAAGGAAAGGTAAGACCTCGTTTTATTGGACCTTTTGAAGTATTAGAAAGAGTGGGACCAGTTACTTATCGAATTGCTTTGCCGCCTGAGTTGGATAGAATTCACAATGTCTTCCATGTTTCTATGCTGTGGAGGTACAGATCAGATCCATCTCATGTTTTGTCCGTTAAATCTATTGAAGTGAATCCAGATTTGACTTTTGAAGAATAACCAATTGCTATTTTGGCACATGAAGTGAAAGAGCTGAGAAATAAGAAAGCGTCACTTGTAAAGGTTCTTTGGAAGAATCATGCGAAGGAAGAGGCAACTTGGGAGAGTGAGCAAGCGATGCGAGATCAGTATCCCCAACTGTTTTAGACTTGATATCAAGTAATTTCGAGGACGAAATTTCTTTTTAGAGGGGGAGAATTGTAATATCCCAAAGTATACCCTAAAAGTTATGGAATACTTATGGTTATATTTGAATTAAATGTTATAAATGTATATGTTTAAATGGAAAGAGAAAAGAGGTAAAGGAAGAGTGTATATGTTGTATATATTGTGATATATACAACATATACAAGTCAAAGAAATGGAAGTCAAAGAAGATTAATTAATTATTTTAAATTAATTAAATTAATTAATAGGAAATTGGATTTATGAGTGGAAGAGGATATTTTAGAGTATTTTAATATTAAAATACTTGGTGGATTTTAAAAGGAGGTTTAAGTGGTTAGTAAGTGTTTGACTTTGCTATTATTCTTTCTTCTTCTTCTTTTCTTTTCCTTCATGGCCGGCGCCCTCCAAAGCAAGAGAGAAAGAGAGTTTTTGATTTTCCAAGCTCAAGATTGAAGGTTGTTTCAAGTGATCAAGTTGGAAATCTAAGAAGTTTCATCAACTTTGGTAAGTTTTCCACTTGATTTTCTTGTTTTCTTTTAAGTTGTATTGGAGTTTGATGGTTGATTATTGTTAGTATGAGTATGTTTGTTTGCGGTGTGTTTGAGAGTGTTGGGTTTAATTGATTGTGATTTTGGGATTGAATTGAAGAGAAGGAGTTAAGTTTGGTGTTGGAAGAGTAAGAGTTGTGAATTGGTAATTGATGTAAATATTGAGTTTGATCAATTATTATCTTAGATTTTCTATATGTTGTGTGTAATGAAGTTAAAAGCATAGAATACATGAGTTTAATCCGAAGCAGAGGCAAAATGTATGCCACAGTCGTGGCAAGTGTGTGCCACGGTCGTGGAAAATGAGTGCCACGGTCGTGGCAAGTGAGGGACACGACCGTGGGATTGAAAGTGTGACTGTGTCTTAAAAAATTTTGATATAGCAGAGCAAGTTCCAATGCCATGCCCATGGCCCTTGAAGGCCACGACCGTGGGGGGTTTTAAAGCAAAGTGGACAGACCCGTTTTGTAATATCCTAAAGTATACCCTAAAAGTGTTGGGGTTACTATTGTACTTGGATTCAATGTGTGTATTGAAGGAAAGAGAAAAGAAGAAGAAAGTCAAAAGGAATTGTGTGTGGTGGAGATTTAATGGTATTAATGTTATTATTATTGTTATTATTATTATTATTATTATTATTATTATTATTATTATTATTATTATATATATGATAAGAATGAAAGAAAGAACTAGATCTTTCTTTCTTCTTCTCCTTCGTCTTCTTTTCTTAGTGAACGAGAGAGAGAGAGAGAGAGAGAGAGAAGCTAGAGAGAGAAAGATGATTTTGCTTCAAATTACACCAAGGATTAAAGGAATTTAAGAGTATTGAAGATGGAGATGAAGATTTGGCAACATATTCAAGTAAGTAATCATCTCTTGAGTTGAATTTATTGATTATACTTATATCTATAAGTTTTTATTTCCTTAGTTGGATTTCTTTTGGATTTGGGTTATGTTTGGTTTGATTGGTGTGTAAGTGGATGATAACAAGAGATTGAAGTATATAAATGAGTAAAATTAACATTTAAGTGATGATGAGTTGAGATAATTGTAAGGAAAATGATGAAATGTTGATTTGGGGTTTAGTTGGATGAATTTTCGATTGTTTGGTCTTTAAATTATTGTAGGACACGGCCAAGTCATGAGAGACACGGCCAAGTTGGGGCAAATTTGAGTGTGTTGAATGAATTTTGGAGAGACACGGCCACTGACACGGCCGTGTCCCTTGCCCGTGTTCGCTACTGTCTGAATTGTGTTGAGAGACACGGCCGTGTTCCTTGCCCGTGTCCGGTACTGGATTGTTGTGTTGAAAGACACGGCCACTGCCTTGGCCGTGTCCATTGCCCATGTTTGCTACTGCTTGAATTGGTGTTGAGTGACACGGCCACGAACACGGCCGTGTCCCTTGGGCGTGTTGGCTACTGGATGTTTAAATTGAGAGACACGGCCACAGGCTTGGCCGTGTCCCTTGAGGGTGTTAGTTTTTGTGTTTGTTAATTGTTCTTCATACATTGTTGGATCTTCAATTGTCTTTTGTACTTACATACACTTGCAACAATAATGATCCAACCAAATGTATATAGAAGATTCTACATTAATGTATAATGTAAATTGTTTTGTATATAACAATGATGGTATAGGCAATGTGGAAGATATAATGATCATGGAAAAAGGTTTGTGCAATGCCATTGTTTATGTATTGTTGAGTGATAAATTGAATTGATCAATATGATTTGATGATAATGTTGATATTATATGAACTATGTTATACTTTATGCATTGTCAATCTTATGAATTGTATTGTGCTATATGTAGATTAATGATGCATATGAATAATGACGTGTTATGTACAATGTGAAATATCATGTGATCATTGATGATGAATTACCTTAATGTTATGATTAAGGCTTGTTTGCCTAATTGATGATATAAATGTGCATTTGAATAATGAAGTGTTATATAGTGAAATGTTATAAAATGATGTGAAGTCATTGTTATTGACTATGATGATTAAAATATGAAGTGAAGCCATTGTGATTGGCTCTAATGATTCAAATGAGATATGAAGCCATTGTTATTGGCTATGGAAATTCAATTGAGAATGAAATGAGAATGAAAAGATTTTGTGTCTAATATGTTGATTCAAATTTCAGAGTTCTGGTTTTGGCGGCATGCCTAGAAAATGTGAAAAAGGTAACAGTCTTGCCGGGTTGAGGATCTCTTCAATTTGAGTGAGTTGAGGTCCAAGAGACTTGGTCTGTTACACTATATGAATTATTGATATGTAATATATGAAAAGTAACAGTCTTGCCGGGTTGAGGATCTTCTCGATTTAGTCGGGTTGATGGTCCAAGAGACTGGGTCTGTTACTAGTAACAGTCTTGCCGGGTTGAGGATCTCCTCAAGTTATTGAGTTGATGGTCCAAGAGACTGGGTCTGTTACACTATCCATGGATAAAGATATGAGATATATTGCCTACGGGCTTGATCATTGTGATTATAGACCAAAGCAGTAACTCTGAACTTTGAATAACATATTAGTGTGTTGTTTGGGCCCGAGTCTGTCTTTGTTGAAATATGTGATATGCAAATGTTGAAAGATATGACGAAAGAGATCTATGGCTGCCCTCATTGGAAATGTGATTCATGGTTGATGAATTGTGAATAAAATGATGTTATGAAATATGACTTTGTAATATGTGTATTGATATATTGAAAGTGAATATGGCTTGAAGTGTTTTATTGAGATATGAGTTTATGAAAATGTTGTATGATGTGTAAAATGTATGTAAATGTGAGAATTGTTTCCATGAAAGTTTGGATATGCCAAAGAAGGGTGATTTGTTGAAAATGATGTATATGTATATGTATATGAGATAGAAATGGTAAGTATTGTATTGTGAATGTTGTATATAGATATGTGTATAATTTCTGAGATTAGTGGGATTATATGAAGAATGTTTTGAGAAAGGAAAAACGGGATAAGCGAACTATAGAACATAATGCTAAGAACGTGAGGTATGATTATTTTGTAAAGGATATTTTAATGCTTATTTGTCTTACTAAGCTTTCTAGCTTAGCGTGGTTTTGTAATCGCGCAGGTTTTTATGCGGATGATCTAGAAGCTTAGTTGCTATGCCACGAGATGGGTAAGAGTGTCTCGAGACCAACTAGAAGGTGATGCATACATGTGTGAATTTTCATTATGCTTTATATTTTTATAAGAATAATGATTACTATAAATGTTTCTTAAATGAACATAATATTGCTTGAACTTGGATAAAGACTTTTAAATAGAAATTAAAAGTGACACTCTTATACTTCATATACGCATTGTATGTATACCAAGTATATGTATAGTGCTTATATGGAGTATGGGGGCGTTACAATTATTTTGGTATCAGAGCTTAGGTTCGAGATTCTCGGCCTAAGTGAAATTTAAAAGAAAAATTTTTGAAGAGTTAATTAAGAATTGAAAAGAAGATTTTTGAAATGCAATTGGTAAGACATGCATATGCATTCACATCTAGGTTGGTCTCGAACGTGGCATTATGTGAATTGTGATATATTTGAATTACATGAGATAAATGATAGTGTGTAAATGAGATTTCATATGAAAGAAAATTTTGAAATGTTAATAATAGAGAGGTGATTGTGATATAAAGAAATGATATGGAAGGTATAAGTAAAAAGTTTGATAATTGATATTTGTTTGATATATAAAGAAATGGCTAGAAGAGTAAAGTTGGAAATGAGTTGGAACCAAATTAAGATTAAAGTATTTAATTTTTCCTCTAATATTTGAATCATTTTCCATTAAACTTTATGTTTGGATTTCTATAAAGAGGAAATATTGTCGGATGGGTAATGTGGAAAGATACATTATGTGAATGCAAAGAGTACAGTGAAATATTGAATGAGTTAATTGGTACAGATTTGGTGTGATAATGTAAGGTGTGGATATGTCAAGTTAAGGTTGGTTTAATAGGAAAAAGAGATGATGTTGGTTAAGTACGAAGTGATATGGGTGTTGTTTGTATTGTTATTTTCATGCAAACATGGTGATTTCAATGATAGAAATATGATATGTTTGAATATTGTGAAAGCTCATGTTAATGGTGGAGACATGAAATATTTAGATTTTCTTTAGAATGAGCTTAATAATTGTGAAACATAAATGTTTTGATGTTGTTTTGTGGTGTATGCATATAAGATGTGTTAAAGTTAATATGAAGAGTATGAGATGAATAAATTGAAGTTTAAGTAAATTAATAAGTTGGAATTTATAGTTTTCATGGAATGTGGATGAAGATCAATGAAATATTGATAGTTTAATGTATTTATTACATGAGATATATGAGATGTGATTGATAGTTTTGGTTTGAAATAAAAGAAAAGGAATGGAGCAAAAGAAAATGAATTACTTTAAGTAATTTGATGGAAAGGATGAAAATGATTATGAAAGATGTGTTAAAGATATTTATAAACAAATGTAAGAGAGATATCACATTGGAAATGTGATTAAGCTTCTTGTGAAATAATATTATAAGTAGAGTATGTATATTTATTGAAGTTAATGAATAACTTAAGCTATGATAAACAAAAGAGAATGATAATAGTCAAAGAAAAGTGATAAATATTAATTTGTATAAACTATATGTAAAGGGGAAATTTACTAAATTATATGATTATGTGTTTATATAAAGAGAATTTGTGAAATGAACTTTTCGATATGAATGTGACCTATGAAGGTGTATATAATATGTTTATTATTTTATACCATTACATGTTTAATGGTATTAGAAGTGAGAATGGATCTGGGTATTATTGAACAGTGAAATTGTTATAGCAATAACTAAATGAGGCTATTATAAGATGTTTTGGAACTCCAAGTATTTGAGTGTGAAAATGTTTTATGTATAAATGTATAATAAGAAATTGTAAGGAAGAAATTATGTATTTGAAAATTTTAAAAGAGATGGATTGGAAATGGAGTAATGAATGATACTTGTGTAAGATTTGTATCTGATTAAAGGTTGGGAGTAGAAAATGTTAAGGGTAATATTATTGAACATGAGTTGGGTTAATGATGATCAAATCACCAAAAACCAATTGTTTTGGAGATGGAATTAAAATGTGTTAATTCTTGGTGTAAGAAAAGCTTGGGGAATATATATAAGTTTTGTGATGCAATCTAGCATTATAATTGTAAAGGTTAGAAATCGAATAATAGAAGAACAATATTGATTTACAAACCTCAAGAGTGATTGATAATTATGTTATCAGAAACATGGTTAAAAGATATGATTGGTGAAGTTATATCTTATAATTTTGATGTTAAAAATTTAATTATAATTATGAGAAGTAAAGTAAAGGAAGAGAATTTTGATAATGTTTTAAGTTATGAATTGTGAGATCGAACAATAATTATATAAATATCATGATAATAAGTGAAGTGAAGATATAATATAAGGAAAGAAATTGTAATTCTGATTGAAAGTTATACTGAATACATTTACAGTGTAAAGTGATTAAGTGAATGCACTTAAAGTTTATGGGAGTATGAATAATGTAAATTATTATGTATATATCAATAATGTTGAAAATGATATGATTGAATAATGAGATGTTCAATATAGTTGATGATATATGTGTGTATATTATTTTGATATGATAAGAAACCATGATGGTTGACAATGATGTTAGAAATAAATTATAATTGAGGTATAGCGCCTAATTGTTTATGAAAAATGAATTGTGAAAAGATAAATGAACGGACTTATCTGCCTCCTGTGAAACCATGCGGACCCAATGTGTTGGGCAACCGAACTAGGATTACCGACTTGGTTGGGGGAAGAGTTGTTTATAAAGATATAGTTGTTGGTTAAATTAATAGATTTTGAATGAGTATGAGAAATGATGCTATAATTATTGAAACAATGAAATTTATAGGTATAAGCATGATTCATATTGATTGAATATATAAATTTGGCAAGATTACAATTTGAACATAAGTTTGACCTAATGAAATTAGATTATATTATATATATATTGTGAAATCTAATGATAAATTTCATTAAGTTAATTGTTGACTTGAAACAAATAAGATCGAAATGTTAGTATATTGTGATAAACAGATCTATTGGTCTAAAGTTTGCTATAGTTGCGAGTCAATGTTGAGATTTAATACGTACAGTTGTACTGGAAGTGTAAAATTTAATGGAAATGTGTATGATGTAATATTCTAGCTTATGAATAAACATAAATAAATTGAATTATATCATTTGTACATGATGAGAAGAAAGGAAATATTGTTTATCGATTAAGTAAGTTTAAAGGTATTGTATTAATAATTATATTAAGTGTGAAGCAAGCTAAAGAAAGTAAGGATATTGTTTTTCATTGAGGTTTGGTAAATGTTTATTTTGAAAGTGATTGTAAGAATGGAATAAACAATGTTAAGATATTAATTAATGAATTTTGAGATTAAAGTTAAGAAAATATTTCTAAGGAGATAAAGTGATAATCTGACTCCAGTACAAGATAAAGTGTATTGGAGATGTTATGAGTTATCTAAATTGCTTCGTTGAGTAAGTAATAAGATATAAAGATATATATATATATACCTATACAATGATGAATTATGAATTTTAGAGAAGAGGATTAGCTCTAAGGGGGAGAGTAGAAGATATGAGATTTGATAAAACTATATTGTAAGAAATGATTATCTTCATATGAAAATTACGATAGTGAATTGTGCTAAATGGGTTGTTATATTATATTGGATAATTTCGAGGACGAAATTATTTAAGGGGGAGAGAATTGTAATATCCTAAAGTATACCCTAAAAGTGTTGGGGTTACTATTGTACTTGGATTCAATGTGTGTATTGAAGGAAAGAGAAAAGAAGAAGAAAGTCAAAAGGAATTGTGTGTGGTGGAGATTTAATGGTATTAATGTTATTATTATTGTTATTATTATTATTATTATTATTATTATTATATATATATATATGATAAGAATGAAAGAAAGAACTAGATCTTTCTTTCTTCTTCTCCTTCGTCTTCTTTTCTTAGTGAACGAGAGAGAGAGAGAGAGAGAGAGAGAGAGAAGCTAGAGAGAGAAAGATGATTTTGCTTCAAATTACACCAAGGATTAAAGGAATTTAAGAGTATTGAAGATGGAGATGAAGATTTGGCAACATATTCAAGTAAGTAATCATCTCTTGAGTTGAATTTATTGATTATACTTATATCTATAAGTTTTTATTTCCTTAGTTGGATTTCTTTTGGATTTGGGTTATGTTTGGTTTGATTGGTGTGTAAGTGGATGATAACAAGAGATTGAAGTATATAAATGTGTAAAATTAACATTTAAGTGATGATGAGTTGAGATAATTGTAAGGAAAATGATGAAATGTTGATTTGGGGTTTAGTTGGATGAATTTTCGATTGTTTGGTCTTTAAATTATTGTAGGACACGGCCAAGTCATGAGAGACACGGCCAAGTTGGGGCAAATTTGAGTGTGTTGAATGAATTTTGGAGAGACACGGCCACTGACACGGCCGTGTCCCTTGCCCGTGTTCGCTACTGTCTGAATTGTGTTGAGAGACACGGCCGTGTTCCTTGCCCGTGTCCGGTACTGGATTGTTGTGTTGAAAGACACGGCCACTGCCTTGGCCGTGTCCATTGCCCATGTTTGCTACTGCTTGAATTGGTGTTGAGTGACACGGCCACGAACACGGCCGTGTCCCTTGGGCGTGTTGGCTACTGGATGTTTAAATTGAGAGACACGGCCACAGGCTTGGCCGTGTCCCTTGAGGGTGTTAGTTTTTGTGTTTGTTAATTGTTCTTCATACATTGTTGGATCTTCAATTGTCTTTTGTACTTACATACACTTGCAACAATAATGATCCAACCAAATGTATATAGAAGATTCTACATTAATGTATAATGTAAATTGTTTTGTATATAACAATGATGGTATAGGCAATGTGGAAGATATAATGATCATGGAAAAAGGTTTGTGCAATGCCATTGTTTATGTATTGTTGAGTGATAAATTGAATTGATCAATATGATTTGATGATAATGTTGATATTATATGAACTATGTTATGCTTTATGCATTGTCAATCTTATGAATTGTATTGTGCTATATGTAGATTAATGATGCATATGAATAATGACGTGTTATGTACAATGTGAAATATCATGTGATCATTGATGATGAATTACCTTAATGTTATGATTAAGGCTTGTTTGCCTAATTGATGATATAAATGTGCATTTGAATAATGAAGTGTTATATAGTGAAATGTTATAAAATGATGTGAAGTCATTGTTATTGACTATGATGATTAAAATATGAAGTGAAGCCATTGTGATTGGCTCTAATGATTCAAATGAGATATGAAGCCATTGTTATTGGCTATGGCAATTCAATTGAGAATGAAATGAGAATGAAAAGATTTTGTGTCTAATATGTTGATTCAAATTTCAGAGTTCTGGTTTTGGCAGCATGCCTAGAAAATGTGAAAAAGGTAACAGTCTTGCCGGGTTGAGGATCTCTTCAATTTGAGTGAGTTGAGGTCCAAGAGACTGGGTCTGTTACACTATATGAATTATTGATATGAAATATATGAAAAGTAACAGTCTTGCCGGGTTGAGGATCTTCTCGATTTAGTCGGGTTGATGGTCCAAGAGACTGGGTCTGTTACTAGTAACAGTCTTGCCGGGTTGAGGATCTCCTCAAGTTATTGAGTTGATGGTCCAAGAGACTGGGTCTGTTACACTATCCATGGATAGAGATATGAGATATATTGCCTACGGGCTTGATCATTGTGATTATAGACCAAAGCAGTAACTCTGAACTTTGAATAACATATTAGTGTGTTGTTTGGGCCCGAGTCTGTCTTTGTTGAAATATGTGATATGCAAATGTTGAAAGATATGACTAAAGAGATCTATGGCTGCCCTCATTGGAAATGTGATTCATGGTTGATGAATTGTGAATAAAATGATGTTATGAAATATGACTTTGTAATATGTATATTGATATATTGAAAGTGAATATGGCTTGAAGTGTTTTATTGAGATATGAGTTTATGAAAATGTTGTATGATGTGTAAAATGTATGTAAATGTGAGAATTGTTTCCATGAAAGTTTGGATATGCCAAAGAAGGGTGATTTGTTGAAAATGATGTATATGTATATGTATATGAGATAGAAATGGTAAGTATTGTATTGTGAATGTTGTATATAGATATGTGTATAATTTCTGAGATTAGTGGGATTATATGAAGAATGTTTTGAGAAAGGAAAAACGGGATAAGCGAACTATAGAACATAATGCTAAGAACGTGAGGTATGATTATTTTGTAAAGTATATTTTAATGCTTATTTGTCTTACTAAGCTTTCTAGCTTAGCGTGGTTTTGTAATCGCGCAGGTTTTTATGCGGATGATCTAGAAGCTTAGTTGCTATGCCACGAGATGGGTAAGAGTGTCTCGAGACCAACTAGAAGGTGATGCATACATGTGTGAATTTTCATTATGCTTTATATTTTTATAAGAATAATGATTACTATAAATGTTTCTTAAATGAACATAATATTGCTTGAACTTGGATAAAGACTTTTAAATAGAAATTAAAAGTGACACTCTTATACTTCATATACGCATTGTATGTATACCAAGTATATGTATAGTGCTTATATGGAGTATGGGGGCGTTACAATTATTTTGGTATCAGAGCTTAGGTTCGAGATTCTCGGCCTAAGTGAAATTTAAAAGAAAAATTTTTGAAGAGTTAATTAAGAATTGAAAAGAAGATTTTTGAAATGCAATTGGTAAGACATGCATATGCATTCACATCTAGGTTGGTCTCGAACGTGGCATTATGTGAATTGTGATATATTTGAATTACATGAGATAAATGATAGTGTGTAAATGAGATTTCATATGAAAGAAAATTTTGAAATGTTAATAATAGAGAGGTGATTGTGATATAAAGAAATGATATGGAAGGTATAAGTAAAAAGTTTGATAATTGATATTTGTTTGATATATAAAGAAATGGCTAGAAGAGTAAAGTTGGAAATGAGTTGGAACCAAATTAAGATTAAAGTATTTAATTTTTCCTCTAATATTTGAATCATTTTCCATTAAACTTTATGTTTGGATTTCTATAAAGAGGAAATATTGTCGGATGGGTAATGTGGAAAGATACATTATGTGAATGCAAAGAGTACAGTGAAATATTGAATGAGTTAATTGGTACAGATTTGGTGTGATAATGTAAGGTGTGGATATGTCAAGTTAAGGTTGGTTTAATAGGAAAAAGAGATGATGTTGGTTAAGTACGAAGTGATATGGGTGTTGTTTGTATTGTTATTTTCATGCAAACATGGTGATTTCAATGATAGAAATATGATATGTTTGAATATTGTGAAAGCTCATGTTAATGGTGGAGACATGAAATATTTAGATTTTCTTTAGAATGAGCTTAATAATTGTGAAACATAAATGTTTTGATGTTGTTTTGTGGTGTATGCATATAAGATGTGTTAAAGTTAATATGAAGAGTATGAGATGAATAAATTGAAGTTTAAGTAAATTAATAAGTTGGAATTTATAGTTTTCATGGAATGTGGATGAAGATCAATGAAATATTGATAGTTTAATGTATTTATTACATGAGATATATGAGATGTGATTGATAGTTTTGGTTTGAAATAAAAGAAAAGGAATGGAGCAAAAGAAAATGAATTACTTTAAGTAATTTGATGGAAAGGATGAAAATGATTATGAAAGATGTGTTAAAGATATTTATAAACAAATGTAAGAGAGATATCACATTGGAAATGTGATTAAGCTTCTTGTGAAATAATATTATAAGTAGAGTATGTATATTTATTGAAGTTAATGAATAACTTAAGCTATGATAAACAAAAGAGAATGATAATAGTCAAAGAAAAGTGATAAATATTAATTTGTATAAACTATATGTAAAGGGGAAATTTACTAAATTATATGATTATGTGTTTATATAAAGAGAATTTGTGAAATGAACTTTTCGATATGAATGTGACCTATGAAGGTGTATATAATATGTTTATTATTTTATACCATTACATGTTTAATGGTATTAGAAGTGAGAATGGATCTGGGTATTATTGAACAGTGAAATTGTTATAGCAATAACTAAATGAGGCTATTATAAGATGTTTTGGAACTCCAAGTATTTGAGTGTGAAAATGTTTTATGTATAAATGTATAATAAGAAATTGTAAGGAAGAAATTATGTATTTGAAAATTTTAAAAGAGATGGATTGGAAATGGAGTAATGAATGATACTTGTGTAAGATTTGTATCTGATTAAAGGTTGGGAGTAGAAAATGTTAAGGGTAATATTATTGAACATGAGTTGGGTTAATGATGATCAAATCACCAAAAACCAATTGTTTTGGAGATGGAATTAAAATGTGTTAATTCTTGGTGTAAGAAAAGCTTGGGGAATATATATAAGTTTTGTGATGCAATCTAGCATTATAATTGTAAAGGTTAGAAATCGAATAATAGAAGAACAATATTGATTTACAAACCTCAAGAGTGATTGATAATTATGTTATCAGAAACATGGTTAAAAGATATGATTGGTGAAGTTATATCTTATAATTTTGATGTTAAAAATTTAATTATAATTATGAGAAGTAAAGTAAAGGAAGAGAATTTTGATAATGTTTTAAGTTATGAATTGTGAGATCGAACAATAATTATATAAATATCATGATAATAAGTGAAGTGAAGATATAATATAAGGAAAGAAATTGTAATTCTGATTGAAAGTTATACTGAATACATTTACAGTGTAAAGTGATTAAGTGAATGCACTTAAAGTTTATGGGAGTATGAATAATGTAAATTATTATGTATATATCAATAATGTTGAAAATGATATGATTGAATAATGAGATGTTCAATATAGTTGATGATATATGTGTGTATATTATTTTGATATGATAAGAAACCATGATGGTTGACAATGATGTTAGAAATAAATTATAATTGAGGTATAGCGCCTAATTGTTTATGAAAAATGAATTGTGAAAAGATAAATGAACGGACTTATCTGCCTCCTGTGAAACCATGCGGACCCAATGTGTTGGGCAACCGAACTAGGATTACCGACTTGGTTGGGGGAAGAGTTGTTTATAAAGATATAGTTGTTGGTTAAATTAATAGATTTTGAATGAGTATGAGAAATGATGCTATAATTATTGAAACAATGAAATTTATAGGTATAAGCATGATTCATATTGATTGAATATATAAATTTGGCAAGATTACAATTTGAACATAAGTTTGACCTAATGAAATTAGATTATATTATATATATATTGTGAAATCTAATGATAAATTTCATTAAGTTAATTGTTGACTTGAAACAAATAAGATCGAAATGTTAGTATATTGTGATAAACAGATCTATTGGTCTAAAGTTTGCTATAGTTGCGAGTCAATGTTGAGATTTAATACGTACAGTTGTACTGGAAGTGTAAAATTTAATGGAAATGTGTATGATGTAATATTCTAGCTTATGAATAAACATAAATAAATTGAATTATATCATTTGTACATGATGAGAAGAAAGGAAATATTGTTTATCGATTAAGTAAGTTTAAAGGTATTGTATTAATAATTATATTAAGTGTGAAGCAAGCTAAAGAAAGTAAGGATATTGTTTTTCATTGAGGTTTGGTAAATGTTTATTTTGAAAGTGATTGTAAGAATGGAATAAACAATGTTAAGATATTAATTAATGAATTTTGAGATTAAAGTTAAGAAAATATTTCTAAGGAGATAAAGTGATAATCTGACTCCAGTACAAGATAAAGTGTATTGGAGATGTTATGAGTTATCTAAATTGCTTCGTTGAGTAAGTAATAAGATATAAAGATATATATATATACCTATACAATGATGAATTATGAATTTTAGAGAAGAGGATTAGCTCTAAGGGGGAGAGTAGAAGATATGAGATTTGATAAAACTATATTGTAAGAAATGATTATCTTCATATGAAAATTACGATAGTGAATTGTGCTAAATGGGTTGTTATATTATATTGGATAATTTCGAGGACGAAATTATTTAAGGGGGAGAGAATTGTAATATCCTAAAGTATACCCTAAAAGTGTTGGGGTTACTATTGTACTTGGATTCAATGTGTGTATTGAAGGAAAGAGAAAAGAAGAAGAAAGTCAAAAGGAATTGTGTGTGGTGGAGATTTAATGGTATTAATGTTATTATTATTGTTATTATTATTATTATTATTATTATTATATATATATATATGATAAGAATGAAAGAAAGAACTAGATCTTTCTTTCTTCTTCTCCTTCGTCTTCTTTTCTTAGTGAACGAGAGAGAGAGAGAGAGAGAGAGAGAGAGAGAGAAGCTAGAGAGAGAAAGATGATTTTGCTTCAAATTACACCAAGGATTAAAGGAATTTAAGAGTATTGAAGATGGAGATGAAGATTTGGCAACATATTCAAGTAAGTAATCATCTCTTGAGTTGAATTTATTGATTATACTTATATCTATAAGTTTTTATTTCCTTAGTTGGATTTCTTTTGGATTTGGGTTATGTTTGGTTTGATTGGTGTGTAAGTGGATGATAACAAGAGATTGAAGTATATAAATGTGTAAAATTAACATTTAAGTGATGATGAGTTGAGATAATTGTAAGGAAAATGATGAAATGTTGATTTGGGGTTTAGTTGGATGAATTTTCGATTGTTTGGTCTTTAAATTATTGTAGGACACGGCCAAGTCATGAGAGACACGGCCAAGTTGGGGCAAATTTGAGTGTGTTGAATGAATTTTGGAGAGACACGGCCACTGACACGGCCGTGTCCCTTGCCCGTGTTCGCTACTGTCTGAATTGTGTTGAGAGACACGGCCGTGTTCCTTGCCCGTGTCCGGTACTGGATTGTTGTGTTGAAAGACACGGCCACTGCCTTGGCCGTGTCCATTGCCCATGTTTGCTACTGCTTGAATTGGTGTTGAGTGACACGGCCACGAACACGGCCGTGTCCCTTGGGCGTGTTGGCTACTGGATGTTTAAATTGAGAGACACGGCCACAGGCTTGGCCGTGTCCCTTGAGGGTGTTAGTTTTTGTGTTTGTTAATTGTTCTTCATACATTGTTGGATCTTCAATTGTCTTTTGTACTTACATACACTTGCAACAATAATGATCCAACCAAATGTATATAGAAGATTCTACATTAATGTATAATGTAAATTGTTTTGTATATAACAATGATGGTATAGGCAATGTGGAAGATATAATGATCATGGAAAAAGGTTTGTGCAATGCCATTGTTTATGTATTGTTGAGTGATAAATTGAATTGATCAATATGATTTGATGATAATGTTGATATTATATGAACTATGTTATGCTTTATGCATTGTCAATCTTATGAATTGTATTGTGCTATATGTAGATTAATGATGCATATGAATAATGACGTGTTATGTACAATGTGAAATATCATGTGATCATTGATGATGAATTACCTTAATGTTATGATTAAGGCTTGTTTGCCTAATTGATGATATAAATGTGCATTTGAATAATGAAGTGTTATATAGTGAAATGTTATAAAATGATGTGAAGTCATTGTTATTGACTATGATGATTAAAATATGAAGTGAAGCCATTGTGATTGGCTCTAATGATTCAAATGAGATATGAAGCCATTGTTATTGGCTATGGCAATTCAATTGAGAATGAAATGAGAATGAAAAGATTTTGTGTCTAATATGTTGATTCAAATTTCAGAGTTCTGGTTTTGGCAGCATGCCTAGAAAATGTGAAAAAGGTAACAGTCTTGCCGGGTTGAGGATCTCTTCAATTTGAGTGAGTTGAGGTCCAAGAGACTGGGTCTGTTACACTATATGAATTATTGATATGAAATATATGAAAAGTAACAGTCTTGCCGGGTTGAGGATCTTCTCGATTTAGTCGGGTTGATGGTCCAAGAGACTGGGTCTGTTACTAGTAACAGTCTTGCCGGGTTGAGGATCTCCTCAAGTTATTGAGTTGATGGTCCAAGAGACTGGGTCTGTTACACTATCCATGGATAGAGATATGAGATATATTGCCTACGGGCTTGATCATTGTGATTATAGACCAAAGCAGTAACTCTGAACTTTGAATAACATATTAGTGTGTTGTTTGGGCCCGAGTCTGTCTTTGTTGAAATATGTGATATGCAAATGTTGAAAGATATGACTAAAGAGATCTATGGCTGCCCTCATTGGAAATATGATTCATGGTTGATGAATTGTGAATAAAATGATGTTATGAAATATGACTTTGTAATATGTATATTGATATATTGAAAGTGAATATGGCTTGAAGTGTTTTATTGAGATATGAGTTTATGAAAATGTTGTATGATGTGTAAAATGTATGTAAATGTGAGAATTGTTTCCATGAAAGTTTGGATATGCCAAAGAAGGGTGATTTGTTGAAAATGATGTATATGTATATGTATATGAGATAGAAATGGTAAGTATTGTATTGTGAATGTTGTATATAGATATGTGTATAATTTCTGAGATTAGTGGGATTATATGAAGAATGTTTTGAGAAAGGAAAAACGGGATAAGCGAACTATAGAACATAATGCTAAGAACGTGAGGTATGATTATTTTGTAAAGTATATTTTAATGCTTATTTGTCTTACTAAGCTTTCTAGCTTAGCGTGGTTTTGTAATCGCGCAGGTTTTTATGCGGATGATCTAGAAGCTTAGTTGCTATGCCACGAGATGGGTAAGAGTGTCTCGAGACCAACTAGAAGGTGATGCATACATGTGTGAATTTTCATTATGCTTTATATTTTTATAAGAATAATGATTACTATAAATGTTTCTTAAATGAACATAATATTGCTTGAACTTGGATAAAGACTTTTAAATAGAAATTAAAAGTGACACTCTTATACTTCATATACGCATTGTATGTATACCAAGTATATGTATAGTGCTTATATGGAGTATGGGGGCGTTACACGTTTGCTATCCCACGGTCATGGGATTGTGAGGCCATGCCCGTGGGGACCTATATAGTGGTTCAGGCTTATAATTTGTGATCTACGGGCCTAGTATGAGACTAATAGGTGAATAATTGTATTGAAATTCATGTGTATCTATAAGTAAGTGTGTATTATTCCTTTTGGATTAGGTTGTGAAGAGGTTGAGTTGCCCTAATCCAAGTAGTGAAGAATTCTTGGAAGAGGAAGTGTATAGATTGGTGTGAGTTGCTCTTGAGGTAAGTACAAACTTACATGGTTGCATACATTTACATGATTTTGAAAATTAACACATTTGGTTGTAAATGTGTTAAGTAATATATTTCATTGTTAATATATTGGATTAATGTTATGATTTGTATAATGTGAAAGATATGATGATCATTCAAAGTGTATGTTCAATGCAATTTGTTGTGTATACTTTAATGATGAGATGTGAAGCAATTGTTGTTGGCTGTGATAATGCAAATGAAATAATTGGGGCATGATTGCCTAGTTTAATTATGAGTAATGAAATGAGAAATGAAATGAGAAATGAATTGTGAAAGAGATTGATAATCAAATAAATGAATTAAATGTGTGCCTAGTATGTTATTCAATTTTCAGAGTTCTGGGTTTGGCGGCATGCCTATGAATTGCTGGGCAGGTGAAAAGACCGGGTCGTAAGCCGAGCCCAGCTGATAAATATGAAAAATGATATTTTTGAGGTGAAAAGACTGGGTCGTAAGCCTCAAAAATAGTAACAGTCTAGCCGGGTTGAGGACCAAGATACTGGGGCCCTAGGGTCTAGCCGGGTTGTGATCCAAGAGACTGGGTCTGTTACACTATCCATGGATAGATATATATATATATATATATATATATATCGCCTACGGGCTTGATGATTGTGATTATGGACCAAAGCAGTAACTCTGAATTTTGAATAACATATTAGATCCTTTTTGGGCCCATGCTTGTCTTTGTTTCAATGTGAATAATAAATGGTAAAATAATTAAATAAGATAATGAAATGTATTGTTATGAAATATAGCATTTTTGAATATGATCTCTATTGCTTGAAAGTATGACATTGACATTGCATTAAAGCATATTATTATTGTGGTTTGTACCACTAAGCCTATGGCTTAGCGTGATTGTGGTTCATCGAGCAGGTGACAGGAAAGAACCGGAGAATTGAGTCTAGACTTTGCAGTGTTGATTGTGGGCTTAAAGATCAGAGACGAACTGCCAAACATGTATAAACTTTATGTTTTGTAATCATGGATTTTGATGTATTTATATATGTAAATACCACTACATTTTCCGCTGCATAATGAATAAATGTTTTATCTAGTATAGTTTATAATATAATATGAAGTATTTTAAGTTTTCTTATATTATTGCAGAAGAAGATAAAAATTGGGTATATATATATTTTTGCTAAATGAAAAGATTTGTTTATTGAGTAAATCGTGACACTCCTGTATCTAGTATACGTATATTATAGGTGTAGCAGTATGTAGTGTGCGTATACGGGATATAGGGGTGTTACAATTGTTTTGGTATCAGAGCCTAGGTTTGAGATTCTCAACCTAGGTAAATTGTAAGAAAAAGAAAATTTTGAGTTTTAAAATATTGTTTTTAAATAAGATACATGTTTTGGTATTGGCAATCTCTGATCTTTGATGAGCTATTTTCTGTCGTGTTTGCAGATATAGGTAGTGATAGCGTCTCAGTCACGACAGTCCATAGAAGGTAGTGCTGAGAGTGTAGCTCCTGAAGAGGGTAGAGATGGGGCTAGGGTTGAGAGAGCTAGTGAGGCACCTGCTCTTGTGCCAGAGAGATCCGCTACTGATGAGATTTCGCCGGTTTGGTTACGACATGTGGTAGAATTGTTGAGGCAAGCTCCAATGCAGCCACCGCCGCCACAGCCACATGTACCGGTGAGGCATTATGATAAATTGAGAAAGTATGGGGCTGAAGATTTCTTTAGTACTACAGATCCTACAGTAGCTCAGCAGTGGTTGGATAGAGTTCAGAGGGTATTCATCCAACTGCAAGCCACTCCTGAAGAGAAATTTGATTATGCTAGATCCCTTCTGCAGAAAGATGCTTATGATTGGTGGAAGACAGTTCCACATGCCATGGATGATCCACCGACTTTGTTTTATAGTGATTTTCTGCGGGAGTTTGAGCAGATATATACTCCGAGGGAGTATAAGGATGTCAAGAAGATGGAATTTCTGAATCTGAGACAAGATAACCGGACTGTGACAGAGTATGAGGTAGAGTTCATCCAGTTGAGTCACTATGCCGGTGGGATTATTTCTGATGAGATTGACCGGTGTAGGAGATTTGAGGAGGGATTGAGGCCCTCTATTATGTGTATTGTTGCTGGTTCCCGGTATCAGGATCTTTCCCAACTTGTTGCAGCAGCCAGAAGTGTTGAGAGAGCACAGGCTATTGTAGCAGCTGCTACTAAAGAGGAGACCAGAGTTAGGAGATCCCAGTTTGAGGCAGGATCTTCATCTATGAAGAGAGGCCGAGGAAGTTTTGTTTCGAGAGTCAATAGGAGCCAGAGGCAGTCGGGTAGGTCAGTTCAGTATCAGAGGCAGAGACCGAGACCTACAGTTTTTGTAGCTAGTGCTCCGACTCCAGTGGTTCAGAGGTCTACTCCACCTACATGTGTTCATTGTGGTAGGATACATGGGGGTGTTTGTTGGAAGATTGGTGGATCAGCTGTGTGTTTCAGATGTGGATCGCCTGACCATTTCATTAGAGATTGTCCTGAGATACAGGAGCATAGGCAGGCATAGGAGGTTTGCACTTCTCTGCTACTTATAAGTATGATCGGTTATTCCTCTTAACCAATTTAATTTCAAAGATTAAATCTCAAGCAACTTAATTAATTGAATAAAGGAAATAAGCTCTCGCATTCAAACCTCCTCAAATAATCTTGTTCCAATTGAAATAATCTTTTCCTAGGTTATATCTCTAATTCACCTAAGTCCTTAATTGAATTGTTCCAGCATTAGACTTCATCTCTCAATCCATCATCTAATACCTAAAACACATAATTGGTGGCCAATCAATTATATATTAACAATATTTCATTCAATAAAGGCTTAAAGAAATAATTGAGTTAAGAGTAATAACCAATTCATACAATCATAGCAAATCCATACAAACCCTAGACTAGATCAAATTAGTTCATATTGCTATCAAACATACTTATCTCATTAATATTCAAAGAAATCAATTTAGACATGATAATATCCATAAATACAATTCCAATGAAAATAAAGAGAATAAGTTCAAGAACAAAACCAAATTACAAACTCCTTGAAGCTTCTGAAGAATCTCTTGTTCAAATCTTGCAAGTAGGATGTATCAATGGCTAGAACAATCTAATCTAAGCTAGTTTAATCCAAAGTGTAATCAAAAATCAAAGAAAACTAATATGAAACCCTAAGTTCTTCTCTTTGACGGTTCAATCCAAACTCAAATTCGCAACAACCCAAACCCTAGCTACTTTTTCTCTTTTATACGAATTCTCCGCTTTAAAAAAAATCCGCTACGTCTTTGGTTCATGAGAGACACGACCAAGTTGGATGAGACTTGGCCGTGTTAGTGGTCTTTGGAGGGACACAGCCAGTGACTTGGCCGTGTCCCTTGCTTGTGTTCACTACTGCTTGCTTTTGATCTTTTCTTCTTTGGTTGAGTGACACGGCCGTGTTGGAGGTTGACTTGGCCATGTTGGACCATTTTGGAGGGACACGGCCAGTGACTTGGCCGTGTCCCTTGCATGTGTCACCTACTGTGAGAGTTTCTTCTTCTTTCCTTGGGATTTAAGTGAGACACGGCCAAGCTTGAGCAACTTGGCCGTGTCTGGGCTTTATGGAGGGACACGGCCAGTGACTCAGCCGTGTCCCTTGAGTGTGTCCCTCTCTGTGTGTTGATCTTCTCTTTATCTTGGTATGGGACACGGCCACAAGCTTGGCCGTGTCCTCTGCCTGTGTCAGCTACTGTCCCTTTTTGTCTTCAATTTGGTTCCTTGGCTTTTTTAACCTAAAACAAAACTTGAACAAACTTTAAACAAGAAGTAAATAAACAATAACCAACAAAACATAAAACCATACTAAAAACTAGATCAAAAATGACATAAACACTGAAATAAACTAAAACTACCAAAATTAATGAAAACACTAAATAAACCGATTAAAACTAACAAAATACCTAAATAAAACAATAATTATCATAATAAACAGGACACAAATCTATAACAAAAACTAATAAAACAACTACCCCACACTTAAAACTTTGCTTGTCCTCAAGCAAATTCGCATGGCATAAATTAAAAACTCAAACAACCTTAACTATAATTCCAGCATATAAGATGAAATCCTTTAAGACTCGGCCATAAATATTTGCAATTTACTTCAATCAAGGATTTTCTTAACTCATTCATTAATCCAGACACACAAATCTCACCTCTCATCTAAGTGTTTCACTCGATTTCAAAGGTTAATCACTCAAACCACTCATGACTGCATACTACCATAAACTTGCTTAATTATCCAATCTCTCTCACTGATTTTCTCAAGAAATAATCCGAAGGTCTTTCATTTGGATGTAATGGGGCTAAGGTAAAGGTGTGAGAAAAGACATTTAAGCTGGAGCATCAAGAAATAGAGTATCTAAATTAGACAATACTCTTACTATGAAACTCACAACTCCCTCAAATGGCATACTCACCAATCCCTTGATACTTTCACATACTTGCACATTTCAAGAAAAATACACGAGTCAACATTCCTCTAATGCTAGAAAATGTATGAATTTTGTATATATATATATATATATATATATATCTTTTTTCTTTTTTTATTTATTTTTTTTATTTTTATCATCATTTTATATATATATATACAAAATATAAACTTGCATGGATCATCTAGCTTAAAATGTAGAAGAAAAGAATAAGCGACTCTTAATCAAATACAATGTGCACAGTATGCATTTCAACCCCAAATAGCAATACCATTTTTTTTACTTGCTTACCCCACACTTTGAAATAAACCACCCTATTGTCATATCATAAAACTCCATTCCTTAATGCAGGTATGATGATAATAAGAACATGTTAAGTTGAGAATTGTGTTGATCAAACAAGAAAATGTCAAAGGCTCAACTTGGCTCACTAAGGACTTTAATATTAAGGGAGGTCTTTTTAAGCTAAAGGGCTAACCTAATTTGCCTTCATCATTTTAAAACTTGAGATTAAATCATAATGTGAGTTCAATTAGTATGCAAAAGCAAACTCTAGAGATGCAAAATCATGAAGGTGCACACTTAAGAAAAGAAAATCAACTGATAATAATATCAAATTATAAGGCTCAAAACTCACACAGGTGGGTTCTCAAAGATTTATATGTCATAAATTGTAGAATGTGAAAATTGATCCTGAATGAATTCAAATGCTAATCTCTATGCTGATACTAAAGTCTCAATTATAATGCTAAAATCACAGAAAAGATCAATAAATTTTCAACAATTATGCCATGCACAACAAACACAATAAACAAAATAAAACAAAATTAAAGAAAAGCTTAAAGATTACCCCACACTTCAGAATTTACATTGTCCTCAATAGAAACAAGAATAATAAAGAAAAAGAGTTAAAGGACAACCTGTCTTCCATCGTACCCTGGTGAGGCAAAACCCTAACTTTTCATCACAAACACAAAAGTTCAAAAACAAAAGTATAATATATGAAAATAAAATATCCAAATATAAAATGTTAACATGAAAAACAAAAATGAAAAATAATAACAAAAATACACTTGTTGTCCCAAGATGGCAACCAAGAGGGGGGGGGTGAATTGGTTTCGTCAAGAAATAATGACAATTTAAAAAACTCAACAAACAAGAAATGCGGAATAGAGAGTTGGTTGAGTAATGGAGGAAGGTAAGAACACACAAGATTTATAGTGGTTCGGATTTACTTCAATCCTACATCCACTTCCTTAACAACTTGTTAAGGTTCCACTAGTCTTTGAAGTTTTTACAAGCTCACTTCCAACTTTGGTGTTTTCACAAGTTCACACCTAACTTCACAAGTGTTTTTCTAAGGCTCACACTTACAACCCAAACAAGAGTTTTACAAGGCTCACTCTCTCAACCTAAGTGTTTCCCAAGCTTACACTCAAACTTATACAATGGTGTTTTCAATGCTAACACCTAACATTCATAACAATTCAAATACAAGTTTAAGCAAAAGGAAATTTGTTGCTTGGCTATGAAAATCTTTTCTTAATAATGTTCTTCTTTTGTTTTCTCATGGAAACATTGTATTTATAGCCAATGTGGTCTTACTAGCCGTTATTGTTGTTTAGAATAAAGTCTTGGCAGATTAGACCTTCTTTACTTAAACTGTCCGAAGCACTTAGCGGTCGCCCTTCATACAAGGATGGTCGCTCTCATGCTTCACGCGGTCGTCCTTTTAACCAGGGACGGTCGCTACTTTTGAAAAAGTTCAACGGTCGAATTTTAGTGCTCTACAGCAGGAATCTTGCCCATGATGTTTTTGTCAGACCGTTTCTTGCCCATGCTGTGTTTGTCGGGACGGTCGCGCATCACAAAGTGCGGTCGCCCTTTTTTGAATACTGAAGTGGGATTACAACGGTCATGTCACGTGTCATTTTCTGACAGGGCAAAAGAGATGTCCGCCATAATTTGAATCTCGCGGTCGCCCTTAGTAGCTTTTCGCGGTCGAACTCATATTCTCGCGTCGAACTTCTGGACGCACCTGAGGACGCGAACACTACTGTCTCTTTGAGTAATTTCTTCTTGAATTGTTGGGCGGTCGCGACTATAAATGAGCGGTCGCTAAATTGGTAAGCGAGGTCGAATCATTCACCGTTCTTGTCACCGCGAACCTTACTGTGATTGTAATGATTTAAGTTCCTTGAGTAGCGGTCGGGCAAATATTAGGACGGTCGCTATTATGTATGAGCGGTCGCGACTATGGTCGAACTTCTGACCGCGAAACCTACTGTGACAAGGTTTCATTCTGTAATTGCATGGAGCGGTCGTATTTAGGTGATGTGCGACCGCTATACTTGTTCTGTTCACCTTTAATTGAAGTAACCTAATCCTGCAACAAGCTTTCTCAAACACAAGTTAAATAGATCATCCATTTGAGTTGTCAAGGATCAAAATTAAGATTATTTGTCTAACAATCTCCCCCATTTTGACTTTGACAATTCAAATGGAATGATGAGAAAAATAATAAGTCTAAAATACTCCCCCTTAACATATGCAACAATCATCGTTAAGAGCATTGTGATTAATAGTTTATCTTGGTGCAAAGGTTATTGTTTGATGCAAACATTTCTCCCCCATAAACATTTCTCCCCTATTGCAAATATTCAACATTATTGTTCTTATTCTTGTTTTCCCATTTTTGTATACTGTTACTTGGTTCATTCCATTTTGGTATTGTTCTCCCCCATTGGCATAGGCAAAATGAAACAAATGTTAAGCAAAACAAGCATATAAAAGTGCAAACAATGAAAGGGAATATAAACATTATATATATGAAAGTGGAGGAAAGTACAAGACATGAAACATAAGCAGTAAACATATGAAAGTGCAAACAAAAACAAATTAAAGCTAAGCTTATTCTGAGTCATCATCTATGTCTAACTCTTCTTCAACTAAAGGAGTTTTCCCTTTATCTTGAGGTGCAACAGAGGCAGAGCTAGTGCTAATGGACTCTTCTTCTTCAGCAACGCTTTGGGTGTGATCACTTATATCCCAATCTTCAAGATTGCATTGAGGCAAGTCCAATTTGCCTTGCATGTCATAAAGATCATGGTGCATGTGGGATATAAGGTCTATCCTTTTGTTCAAGTGCTGGAATCTCTTGGAGACACTCTTCTTGAACTTAGAGAGTTTCCTTGAGAGAGTCTTGATAGCTTGGAGGATGAGTTGTGTGGAGGATGAAGCAGTTTCTTTAGCAGCTTTTGATGAAGTTGCTTTTGGAGGTAATTCTACTGCAACTTCTACAGAATCTCCCTCTTCCTCAATTGTATACCTTGGCCTTTTCTTTTGTTTATCCATAACTCCTTTCTTGCCATAGCAGTATACATATGACCCTTCTATCTTCCTTACACAACCAGCATGCTCTAAGTAATCCATTGTGATAGCATTGGAGGCTAGAGTGAAAGGGTTCCTCAAAGTGGCTAAGTTCAAATCATTCAGAAGGTTTAGGTGCCTAGCTATTTGAGTAACTTGAGAGGATAGGAAGAAGGTACCAGTTCTTGTAACAGCATGATGATAAAAGGTATCAATCAAGAACTTGGTTGTGTTCATTTTGATGTTGTGGGTGAAAGCATAGAGAAAGATAAGGTCTCTCTTGGTTACTTTCTCATTCCCATCTGCTCTTTGGTGAATGGTATAGGTGATAATCCTATGGAGCATCCAGTGGGTGAGAGATTTGATGTGCCTGGCTTTAGATTCCTTTTCAAAGGAAGTTTCAATGGAAATTTCTCGCCAGAAATCAGAAAGGGTTGGGTTTGAGAAGATTTGGTCATTGTAGGAGGTTATACCTTCAGAAGGGAAGTTCCAAATTCTGCCAAAATCTTCAAGGGTTGAGAATTGATACTGATCAAAGAGTTTGAACCTAACCCCATACCACCCTAGTGCAGAGTTTGCACTCTTCTCTATCTGGAATGACATTAGAAACTCCTTACTTAGACTAGAGTAACCTACCTCTTCTGGAAAGACAAAATTTCTCCATCCAAGGACATCCAACAATCCTTCAATTTCGTCCTTGATGCCCAATGCAGAAAGCATTCCACCAAAAGGTGATTTGGTGCCTTCAACCTTCTTTTTCTTAAGCATAGCATACCTAATGTCTTCCTCAGAGGTTTGATGATGAGGTTTGTGAATTTTTTCACCCCTTTTTGACTGTGGAGGAGATGGAGGTTCAGCAATAGGTTCTCTAATAGTGATTCCTGGAACTCTCTTAGCTTGACCCTTAATTTTGGAAGTGGTTTTTCTTTTGGGAGCCATTGAAACAGAAAGAACAGATGAGAGCAGGAAAACAGAGGTTCAATTGAATGACAGATGATGATGAGTAGATTTTAGGGTTTCAGAAAGTTTTCAGAAGCAAAATATCAAAGAAAATGATTTATTATGCTCTTAAATAGATGAAATAACGAAAATAGCCGTTTATGACTGTTGAAAATCAAGAATTGCGACCTGTCACACAGCCAACGGTTATAAATTTTCGAGCAGAGTGTACAGGGTGCGGTCGCAGATTTAATAAGGTGCGATCGCGACATGGGGTACAGCGTCCATTATTATGATCAGTACGCTCGCGAGTGAAGAAAAACATCTGTAACGGTCGAAACTATTCAAATTGGTGCGATCGCGCACAAATTTTCTCGACCGCGCTCAGAGAATTTAGTTTGAATGAAACTGTCAGACAAGATAGCGATCGCGAAAGAACTCTGGAGCGACCGCTAAAGACTTAAAAATTGAAAGATTCATGGAAAGATAGAAAATATTTCTAGAGTGTTAAGAACCATTAAATTCATGCACATAGAAACTTCATTGATAGGCAATTAATTCAAAGTATTTCCATCAATCATTCCTAAATTAAGTTTAATAAAATTAAGTCTATCTTCATTCAAGGGTTTTGTAAAGACATCAGCAAGTTGATTTTCTGTATCTATGAATTCTAAGGTTATATTCTGATTTTGTACATTTTCTCTTAAGAAATGATGTCTAATATCTATGTGTTTGGATCTAGAATGTTGGATAGGATTCTTAGACAAATTGATAGCACTAGTGTTGTCACATTTAATGGAGATATTGTTAAACATTTTACCATAGTCAAGCAATTGTTGTTTCATCCATAATACTTGTGTGCAACAAAAACATGCTGCAACATATTCAGCTTCCGTTGTGGATAAAGCAACTGATGCTTGTTTCTTACTATGCCAAGAAACTAGACAATTACCAAGAAAGTGACATGCTCCTGTTGTGCTTTTCCTATCTAATATACTACCAGCATAATCTGCATCTGAAAATCCTTTAATATGAAATGATGTGTTTTTAGGATACCAAAGTCCTAAATGTATTGTACCGCTCAAATATTTCAAGATTCTCTTAGTGGCATTCAAGTGTGATTCTTTAGGACTAGTTTGAAATCTAGCACAAAGACATACACTATACATTATATCAGGCCTAGAAGCAGTTAAGTAAAGTAGTGATCCGATGATACCTCGATATTTCTTCTCATCTACTGCTTTACCATTATCATCTTTACCTAATTTCAATGATGTGCTCATAGGAGTTTTGCTAGTTTTGCAGCCATCCATTCCAAATTTCTTGATGAGTTCTTTTGTATATTTGGATTGGTTGATGAAGATCCCATCTTTACATTGCTTGACTTGCAATCCAAGGAAGAACTTGAGTTCACCCATCATGCTCATTTCAAATTCCCTGGTCATACAAGAAGCAAATTCTTTGCACAAGGCTTCATCAGTAGCTCCAAATATTATGTCATCCACATAAATTTGTACAATCAAAATGTTATGCTTATCCTTTTTAACAAAAAGAGTTGTGTCTACTTTTCCTTTTGAAAAACCATTTTCAAGCAAATATGCACTAAGTTTCTCATACCAAGCTCTAGGTGCTTGCTTTAATCCATATAAAGCTTTGGTAAGTTTGAAAACATGATCAGGAAATTTGTAGTTTTCAAAACCAGGAGGTTGTTCAACATAAACTTCTTCATTTATGAGTCCGTTTAGAAATGCACTTTTAACATCCATTTGATAAAGCTTAAAATTCATATGACATGCAAAAGCAAGTAATATTCTAATAGCTTCCAATCTAGCTACGGGGGCAAAGGTTTCATCATAGTCAATACCTTCTTCTTGATTATAACCTTTGGCTACCAATCTTGCTTTATTTCTAATGATGTGACCATTTTCATCAAGCTTATTCCTATAAACCCATTTGCATCCTATTATAGAATGATCTATAGGTCTAGGAGTAAGTTGCCAAACATTATTTCTTTCAAATTGATTAAGTTCATCTTGCATTGCAATTATCCAATTTTCATCATTTAAAGCTTCCTCAATAGTTTTTGGTTCAATTTGAGAAACAAAAGCAACATTAACATCAACATGATTAATTTTAGATCTAGTAGTTACTCCCTTTGATGTTTCTCCAATGATGAGTTCCTTTGGATGATCTTTCTTGTATTGCCAATCCTTAGGTAGATCTTGAGCTTTTTCTTCAAGTTGATTGATCTTTGGAGCATCAATAGATTCAAGAGGTTCAAGAGTGCCTGCAGGGTCATTGAAAGTAATACCTTTCTTTTGATCAAGTTTAGATGATTCATCAAATACAACATGCATTGATTCTTCTATAACTAGAGTTTTCATATTAAATACTCTATATGCTTTGCTATATGATGAATATCCTAAGAATATGCCTTCATCTGATTTTGATGAGAATTTTCCAAGATTATCCTTGGTATTCAATATGAAGCATTTGCATCCAAATACTCTAAAATATCCAATTCTGGGTATTCTTCCATTCCATAGCTCATAAGAAGTTTTATTAGTTAAATGCCTTTTATAAACACGATTTGCAATGTAACAAGCTGTATTAACGGCTTCCGCCCAAAAATAAGATGGTAAATCATATTCATTGAGCATTGTTCTAGCCATTTCAATTAAAGTTCTATTTTTCCTTTCAACTACACCATTTTGCTGTGGAGTTCTAGGAGCAGAAAAATTGTGTGAAATGCCAATTTCATTGCAAAAGTTTTCAAAGTTTTCATTTTCAAATTCTTTGCCATGATCACTTCTAATAGATGTGATCACGTATCCTTTTTCATTTTGAACTCTTTTTGCAAAGGTTTTGAAGTAATTAAAGGCTTCATTCTTTTGAGCTAAGAAATTAACCCATGTGAATCTAGAGTAGTCATCAACAAGAACAAATGCATATGATTTGCCTCCTAAGCTTGTAACTCTATTTGGTCCAAACAAGTCTAAATGAATGAGCTCTAAAGGTCTAGAGGTGCTTATAACATTCTTTGTTTTAAATGAGCTTTTATGTTGCTTACCATGTTGACAAGGTTCACAAATCCTATCTTTATCATATTTTATCTTAGGTAAGCCATCAACTAAATTCTCATTACAAATATATTTCAATTGATCCATACCAGCATGTCCTAGTCTTCTATGCCATAACCATGCATCATTATTAGTGGACATTAAACATGTATGATCAGAATGTATGCTTACATTGTAAGTGTTGTTTGTTCTAGTACCCTTAAATATGATAACATCATTTGAATTTGTGATTTTGCATTCCTTGGAATCAAACTTAACAAAGTATGCTTTATCACAAAGTTGACTAACACTTAGCAAGTTATGTTTCAAACCATCAACAAGCCATACATCTTCAATTAAATCCTTACCAATAGAACCAATGGAGCCAACACCAAGAATTTTACCTTTAGCATTGTTTCCAAAAGTTACGTTACCTCCATGTTTATAGGTAATACTTGTAAAGAGCTTTGCATTTCCAGTCATATGCCTTGAGCATCCACTATCCACAAGCCATGTGCTTTCATTGGTAGTAGATTTTAGGCATACCTGCAAGCCAATTGTGGTCATCCTTTTTTAGGTACCCACATATAGTTGGGTCCTTGATGGTTAGTAGAAAGAGTGCCTTCTAAATTTAGATGAGCTTTTCTTATATAACAATAGAAATTTTTGTGACCAAATTTCATGCAATATGTGCATTGCCATGGTATCCTATGCTTCTGCATTTTTCTTTTTGGATTATACATACAACTACAAGTATGTGATTTCTTTTGTACAAGTTTAGTAAACAACAATGCATAATTGTCTTTGGCTTTATCTCCTAGTGAACCGTAAGAAGTTCTTTTAGACTTGGTGCAAGCATCTTTGATATGAACATCAGAAATTTTAGTTGTAGATGCTTTCACAAAAGTTGGTTTACTAGGTGCAATGTTGGTTGAGCCATTGAATCCTAATCCATATTTCAAGGAAGGTGATCTTTGATTATTAATTAATGTGTTCAATGCTTCCTTTCCTTTATGAAATCTGGAAATTGATTCTTTTAGTTCTTTTAGTTCATGCTTCAATGTCTCATTTTCTTTAATCACCTTTTCTAAGTCATGTGAGCTTTTATTTAATTCTCCTATTGTATTCATTAAGTGTTCATTTGAGGTTTTCAATTCTAAGGTAGAGTTCTTTAAGCATATAAAATCCTTTTCTAACTTAGAGTTTTTCTCTTTATAGAGCATCATTTTAGAGAAGTATTTTTCTATTTTAGAATTCATGTGCTCAATCAAATCACTATCATTTATATCACTTATATCATCATGTGCTACAAGATCAAAAGATTGAGTACTTACCTCATTGGAGTCATCTTCAATAGCCATGAGACAAAGATTTGCAATTCCTTCCTCTTCTTCTTCTTCACTTGAGGAAGAGTCATCCCATGTGGCTTTGAGAGACTTTTTCTTTTCTTTATCCCATTTCCTTTTGTTCTTTAATTTGTAGCAATCCGACTTGATGTGACCGGTTTTTCCACATTCATAGCATTTTACCTCATTTTTCTTTTCTTTATCTTTGAAGGAGAATTTAGGAGGTGTACCTTTGTTTGCTTGTAATCTTTTCTTCCTTTTCCATTCATTCATTCTTTTTGAGAACATTGCCATTTCATCTTCATCATCAGTACCTTCATTGCTTGAGCTCTCAACTTCTTTGATTGCTTTGAGTGCAATTGGTTTTCTCTTTTCTTTCTCACCTTGATCTTCTTCTTTTTCACTGTGCAGCTCAAAAGTGAGTAATTTACCAACTAGCTCGTCGGTTCTTAATGTGCTGAGATCATGAGCTTCTTCTATGGATGATACTTTGGATTCAAAGTTCTTTCTAGCTCTTAGGGCTCTTAAGATCTTACTGTTTACATCACCTTGATCATATACCTTGCCATACTTCTTCAGTTCATTGACAATAGCAAGCAAGCGATTTGTCATGTCGGTGACATTTTCATTTGGTTTCATCTTGAATAGCTCATACTCATGAACATGCATTTGTTTCTTGGTAAATCTTACTTGAGTTGTACCTTCATGGTAGTTTTCAAGTGTTTTCCAAATACAATGTGCACAAGTTAAATGTTGAACTCTTCCACCTTCTTCTCTTGAAATGGAGTTCATCAAGATGGAAGCAGCTCTATTGTTCTTGAATCGATCTCTGATATTGCTAGTTGACCATTGAGCTTTGGGAAGTGGAACTTGAATACCGTCAACCTCATGAGTAGGAGATTTCCACTCATTTTCCACGAAATCCCATAGTTCAATCCCTTCACTGTCTAGAAACAAATACATTTTGTGTTTCCAGTATGAGTAATCCGTTCCATCAAAGTAAGGTCTAAGAATAGAGTTAAGATTTCCATGAGAGCTTGATGAAGAAGAAGTTGCCATTGTGGATCAGATTTCACAATTAAGTTTAAGAAATCTCAGGGCTCTGATACCAATTGTTGTCCCAAGATGGCAACCAAGAGGGGGGGGGTGAATTGGTTTCGTCAAGAAATAATGACAATTTAAAAAACTCAACAAACAAGAAATGCGGAATAGAGAGTTGGTTGAGTAATGGAGGAAGGTAAGAGCACACAAGATTTATAGTGGTTCGGATTTACTTCAATCCTACATCCACTTCCTTAACAACTTGTTAAGGTTCCACTAGTCTTTGAAGTTTTTACAAGCTCACTTCCAACTTTGGTGTTTTCACAAGTTCACACCTAACTTCACAAGTGTTTTTCTAAGGCTCACACTTACAACCCAAACAAGAGTTTTACAAGGCTCACTCTCTCAACCTAAGTGTTTCCCAAGCTTACACTCAAACTTATACAATGGTGTTTTCAATGCTAACACCTAACATTCATAACAATTCAAATACAAGTTTAAGCAAAAGGAAATTTGTTGCTTGGCTATGAAAATCTTTTCTTAATAATGTTCTTCTTTTGTTTTCTCATGGAAACATTGTATTTATAGCCAATGTGGTCTTACTAGCCGTTATTGTTGTTTAGAATAAAGTCTTGACAGATTAGACCTTCTTTACTTAAACTGTCCGAAGCACTTAGCGGTCGCCCTTCATACAAGGATGGTCGCTCTCATGCTTCACGCGGTCGTCCTTTTAACCAGGGACGGTCGCTACTTTTGAAAAAGTTCAACGGTCGAATTTTAGTGCTCTACAGCAGGAATCTTGCCCATGATGTTTTTGTCAGACCGTTTCTTGCCCATGCTGTGTTTGTCGGGACGGTCGCGCATCACAAAGTGCGGTCGCCCTTTTTTGAATACTGAAGTGGGATTACAACGGTCATGTCACGTGTCATTTTCTGACAGGGCAAAAGAGATGTCCGCCATAATTTGAATCTCGCGGTCGCCCTTAGTAGCTTTTCGCGGTCGAACTCATATTCTCGCGTCGAACTTCTGGATGCACCTGAGGACGCGAACACTACTGTCTCTTTGAGTAATTTCTTCTTGAATTGTTGGGCGGTCGCGACTATAAATGAGCGGTCGCTAAATTGGTAAGCGAGGTCGAATCATTCACCGTTCTTGTCACCGCGAACCTTACTGTGATTGTAATGATTTAAGTTCCTTGAGTAGCGGTCGGGCAAATATTAGGACGGTCGCTATTATGTATGAGCGGTCGCGACTATGGTCGAACTTCTGACCGCGAAACCTACTGTGACAAGGTTTCATTCTGTAATTGCATGGAGCGGTCGTATTTAGGTGATGTGCGACCGCTATACTTGTTCTGTTCACCTTTAATTGAAGTAACCTAATCCTGCAACAAGCTTTCTCAAACACAAGTTAAATAGATCATCCATTTGAGTTGTCAAGGATCAAAATTAAGATTATTTGTCTAACAACACTAAACAAAATAAAGCAAGGAACTCAAAATCTATGGAAAAGGTGGGCGTGAAGATGATGCAGCCGAGGGATGAAGACTCAAGATCTTGGCAAGGTTGCTGTTAATCTGATCCAACTGTTGCAAAACCTCAGCATGGTTACGGTCCACCTTGCCCTCTAGTCTATCTACCTTTCCCTCCAGGGCCTCAATCCTAATAAGTACCTCTTGACTTTCCGAGACCGGAGCATCCTCATCTAGATCAAGTGAATATGAGTCAGAATCTTCTTGAACCCGTGCTCTCTTCTGCCTGTCCCCCAGTGCCTCTGGCTCAGTTGAAGCCATCATATAAGCCCCTTTTCTGTGCACCACCATGTGCATCTTCTCTAGTGTAGCTAAATCCAAAGAGTCATTACCCGAAATTCTAGTCATGCGACTGGTACTCGGGTCAAAATCCTCAACAAGGGCTACTGCTAACGTGGTAATCAATCCTCCAACACAAATTGCCCCCTTCCTTTTATTAGCCACAGTATCAAAAATATCGGCTAACCAATAGCCGGCACTAACATGCATTGCATTACGAGCACAATCCAGGAAAAAGAGCTCACTCAATTCCACCACACCCGGGCTCTCTTTCCGAGCAAAGAATTTGCAAGACATGAAACGATGCAAATACCTCAAAGCGGAATTTCTTAATTTAGATGTCTTGGCCGATTTGGCCACATAGGTCCCCGAGCCTAATGCTCCCCAAGCAAATTGCTGTTTAAACTCTTTAGGTACCGACCTTTTCCCATGTTGATGGAAACCATATATAGCATTTAACTGTTCAATATTAATCACAAATGATTTCCAAAGCAATTTGAAACTCATACTAGAGCAAATTTTTTTTATCATCTCTTTCAACCTTAAGAGATGTCAGAAATTCCAAAGTCAGCTCCTCAAACTGCAAAGGTCGCAAGGAGACTAGATTCTCCCACCCAAGAATTTGCACATAACGATAAAAATTAGTCCTAATTTGCAGAGCATCAAATGATTCATCATTAACATACCTCATCGGGAAAAAAAACCCCGAGCCAAAAAATTTGCTCTCTTCAAAGATGAAATTGATGAAGAGGAAGAAGCTCCTTTGGTTGTAGGCCTCTTCTTCTTGCGGTGTGAAACAATCTTTGTTCTTGGCATCTTGAGAAATCTCTTTTCCGATCAACCCTGAAACACATTAGAAAAAATAAAAACCGATCAAAGCACCCATTCCATTTATTTAAACAAACATAAAATCAAAATTTGCTAAATTTAAAATTACACTATGAAAAAGAAATGCAAACCGATGGGTTGCCTCCCATTTAGCGCTTCTTTAATGTCATAAAGTTGGACATATTGCAAGGCCTAGGGATCGTGGATCAGAGTGCTGTCAATGATCCTCACTTCTTGAAATCCTCCTTTATATGGTTTAACTCTCTGTCTATTTGCTTTAAAAGTCTTATTGGTTCGACAGTTAAGCAATTCAATGGCACCAAAAGGACATTCCTGAGTTATCTCGAAAGGATCACTCCATCGAGATTTGAGTTTACCTGGAAACAGACGGAGTCGAGAATTAGAAAGTAAAACTTTCATACCTGGACTCAATGTCTGTCGCACAATAAATCTGTCATGAATTGCTTGAGTGTGATCCTTATAATTCCTCGAGCTCTCATATGCCTTTGGGTTAAGGCGTCTTTAAGTCCCCCTCACTGGTTTCGCCCCCTCTTCTAAGGTCAGTTTCAGCTCCAATTTATCTGAGGAGTCTGTCTACAATACAACATCTGAAACAACTGCTTCAACACAATTAATTAAAGAACATTCCTCATATAAAGCAGTTGTAGGAATAGGAGAAGTGTTAAAAATAGAAAATTCAACAGTTTGTCCTAAGACAGTCATTGACAACTTACCATTTTTAACGTCTATTAAGGTGTTGGTAGTAGCCATGAAAGGCCTACCCAGCAAAATAGTGTGTGCTGATGGTGCAGGGTTACTCCTTTCCATGTCAAGAACTATGAAATCCACAGGTACTATCAACCCTCCAACCTTAACTAACACATCTTCTATAACCCCCTTTCGGAAATCTAAAAGACCTATCAGCTAATTGCAACACCATTTTTGTCAGTTTAAGTTCCCCTAGTTCTAATTTTTTATAAACAGAATAAGGCATCAAATTCACACTAGCTCCTAGATCACACATGCCATCAGTCCCCTTTCCATTCCCGACAGTAATTTGAATTATAAAGCTTCCGGGATCCTTTAGTTTGGGAGGTAGTTTATGCTGCAGAACAGCACTAGCTATCTCTGAAACTATCACCTTTTCATTCGGCTCATACCTCTTTTTCTTGGTGATCAGCTCTTTGAAGAATTTGGCATAAGCCGGCATGTTCTTTATTGCTTCCAGTAAGGGTAAGTTAATACTTACCTTAGACAGCATGTTGAAGATGTTAGAAAATTGCTTATCTGGTTTATCATCCTTCAACCTGCTGGGGAATGGTATAGGTGGCCGGTATGGATTGCTTGCCTTATGTAAATCTGTTGAAAGGGACTTCCTCATTGATCCATCTGCAGCACCTTTGTTCTCTGGTTCTCCTTCCTTCTTGTTCTCTTGGTCACCTGCATTCACAGAATCATTTTCAACATTCTTGTTAATTTCCTTACCACTTCTAAGAACAGTCACTGATTGTGCATGCTCAGGTTGAATTGGGAATTTCCCCTTTTGTTGAATCTACATCTGTTGTGCAAGTTGCCCTACTTGAGTCTCCACTTTCTTAAAAGATGCTTCTAAGGAATCCAGCCTCTTATTGGTCAACTCTTGATTTTTTGCACTGACTTGGATAAAGGCTTGTAAACTTTCCTCCAAACTCTCTCTCTTAGGCTGCCCTTGATTTGAGGATTGACCCTACTGTTGGTTCTGTCTCTGGAGCAAATGGAAAGGCTGTTGAGCATTATTTGTTGTCCAGGAAAATTTTGGGTGATTCCTCCAACCAGGATTATAAGAATTGGAGTAAGGATCATTCCGGGCCCTTGGTTGAAATCCCCCCATAGCATTGACTTGCTCAACTTCATTACCAAAAGACTCATATGTAGAGGGGCATATATTTGCTCCATGCCCGAATGTCCCACAGATTCCACACACTTCTTGAGTAGATGAAGAAATATTGTTCTTCATGTTCAGCATCTGCACCTGTCTTGTCAATTTAGCTATTTGACTAACCATTTCACTATTGGCTTTCAATTGATTCACCCCTTTACTTCTTCCCCTTACACTCTTTTGTTGAGAATTAGCTCCCAACATCTCAAAGATCTCATAAGTCTCATCAGCTGTCTTTTCTCCCATGGCTCCCCCAGCTGCATTATCAACAGTGTTCTGAAATTGCTGGGTTAGACCATCATAGAAAAACTGATTAAGAAGTTGAAGTGGGTAGTGATGATGTGGACACTGGATCAATAGCATCTTAAATCTGTCCCAAGCCTCATGAAATGGCTCTCCTTCAAATTGAGAGAATGTAGCAATCTTCCCTCTCAATTCAGTTGTCTTTTGATGTGAATAAAACTTGCCCATGAATTTGTTATAAACTTGCTCCCAAGTTGTCAAAGAGTTTTCGGGCAACATCATAAGCCAGCTCTTTGCCCTATCCTTCAAAGTATAAGGGAAACATCTCATCCTCAACTGATCTTCTGTTAGTCCTCCCAAAGGAAAAGTGTTGAGGGTAGAATAAAAATCCCGAATAAAGTTCAGAGGATCTTCATTTGGAACTCCATAGAATGATGGCAGCATGTTGTAATGAATGTTCTTCAACTCATAGTTCCTTGCTGCATCTGTCAACCTTATACAAGATGTGGAAGTCCCAATGACAGGTCTAGCAAAATCTCTCATGGTTCTTTGTCTTTCTTCTCCCATGTTAACTGATTGTGCAGTATCTGACTCAAATTCAGAAGTGTCCTCCTCTGTATCAAATCCGGTATAGAGCTCAAACTCTTCTCTACTCCTTTTCACTCTCTGAATTTCTGGAATAAATGGATGTAGCTCTCCTTCGAGTGATCTCCTGCCTTGCATAAACAGAGTTTTCTAGAAAAAGAAATTATTAAAAGCAAAGGAAAAATAAAATCAAAAGTAAACAATGAAAAATAATCTAAAATTTCTAAAATTAATAAACAATTACGCCAATTAGTTTCCCCGGCAACGGCGCCAAAAACTTGTTGCGCTTGAATTAACTCTACCACAAAGCGTCACTCGCAAGTATACGAGGTAGCTGTGGCAAAGGTGATCGCCCCAAGGTCGTCTCTCAAGGAAGCTAAAGTAGCTAATTGATTATTAGATTATAAATAACAATTAATGAAGAAAATTTAAATTGTTAACTAATGAAGAAGATTGATTGAAGTTTAAAACGAATAAAAGTAAATTAAGCTGATGTTTTGATTCACTTTATAGAAAGGTCTAGGGTTTGCACTTCTCTGCTACTTATAAGTATGAACGGTTATTCCTCTTAACCAATTTAATTTCAAAGATTAAATCTCAAGAAACTTAATTAATTGAATAAAGGAAATAAGCTCTCGCATTCAAACCTCCTCAAATAATCTTGTTCCAATTGAAATAATCTTTTCCTAGGTTATATCTCTAATTCACCTAAGTCCTTAATTGAATTGTTCCAGCATTAGACTTCATCTCTCAATCCATCATCTAATACCTAAAACACATAATTGGTGGCCAATCAATTATATATTAACAATATTTCATTCAATAAAGGCTTAAAGAAATAAATAAGTTAAGAGTAATAACCAATTCATACAATCATAGCAAATCCATACAAACCCTAGACTAGATCAAATTAGTTCATATTGCTATCAAACATACTCATCTCATTAATATTCAAAGAAATCAATTTAGACATGATAATATCCATAAATACAATTCCAATAAAAATAAAGAGAATAAGTTCAAGAACAAAATCAAATTACAAACTCCTTGAAGCTTCTGAAGAATCTCTTGTTCAAATCTTGCAAGTAGGATGTATCAATGGCTAGAACAATCTAATCTAAGCTAGTTTAATCCAAAGTGTAATCAAAAATCAAAGAAAACTAATATAAAACCCTAAGTTCTTCTCTTTGACGGCTCAATCCAAACTCAAATTCGCAAAAACCCAAACCCTAGCTTCTTTTTCTCTTTTATACGAATTCTCCGCTTTAAAAAAAATTTGCTACGTCTTTGGTTCATGAGAGACACGGCCAAGTTGGATGAGACTTGGCCGTGTTAGTGGTCTTTGGAGGGACACGGCCAGTGACTTGGCCGTGTCCCTTGCTTGTGTTCACTACTGCTTGCTTTTGATCTTTTCTTCTTTGGTTGAGTGACACGGCCGTGTTGGAGGTTGACTTGGCCGTGTTGGACCATTTTGGAGGGACACGGCTAGTGACTTGGCCGTGTCCCTTGCATGTGTCACCTACTGTGAGAGTTTCTTCTTCTTTGCTTGGGATTTAAGTGAGACATGGCCAAGCTTGAGCAACTTGGCTGTGTCTGGGCTTCTTTGGAGGGACACGGCCAATGATTTGGCCGTGTCCCTTGAGTGTGTCCCTCTCTGTGTGTTGATCTTCTCTTTATCTTAGTATGGGACACGGCCACAAGCTTGGTCGTGTTCTTTGCCTGTGTCAGCTACTGTCCCTTTTTGTCTTCAATTTGGTTCCTTGGCTTTTTTAACCTAAAACAAAACTTGAACAAACTTTAAACAAGAAGTAAATAAACAATAACCAACAAAACATAAAACCATACTAAAAACTATATCAAAAACGACATAAACACTGAAATAAACTAAAACTACCAAAATTAATGAAAACACTAAATAAACCGATTAAAACTAACAAAATACTTAAATAAAACAATAATTATCATAATAAACAGGACACAAATCTATAACAAAAACTAATAAAATAATATATTTTTGCTAAATGAAAAGATTTGTTTATTGAGTAAATCATGACACTCCTGTATCTAGTATACGTATATTACAGGTGTAGTAGTATGTAGTGTGCGTATACGGGATATAGGGGTGTTACAAGAAATATACCTCTTACATCTTTAAAATTTAAATAATTAACCAAATTAAATCATTCAATCATTCACCATGAGCAAAATAAAAATAAATGATTCATAAAAATAAAAATATTAATAAATCATCCATCAAGACATAAAATAATCGTATCTAAATTTTAATCTTAATTAAAGCAACAAATACACAAATTTAGGGTTTACATCTTAAATTAGGATTTTTAGATTATTTTAGGTCTTTTATGACTAAATTAGGATTTTTAGGATAAAATTGGGGTTTTTTAGGGTTTAGGAAATTAGGATACAAATTTATGGTTTTGCAAATTAGAGAAAACAAGTTTAGGGTTTTATCAAAATATGATTATTATAAAAAATCAAAAGCCCCTTTAACAGGGATTCATAATAAATACTTATATGTAATATGGCTACTGGACATTCAAAACATTGTTTGTATAATCTAGTGCTATGGTGATTTAATGGAATGAGCTACTGGTCATGCAAACAATAAAAAGAAGCTACTATGCTTACTGTGTATTTGTGTATAAATTAAAGGTTAAAAGAATGAATTTTAAACAAAGACAAATAGATAGATGGAATAATAATAAGTTAACTTACTTTAAATTTAAATGAATTAGGTTAGAATTATAAACCTCCATTTGTAGATTCTACCAAAATTAACCGTTGATGCAATACTTGTGCTTGCACCAACCTGAAACTCTTGGTTGAATAAAACAAAGACAGTGGCTATTTCCTTGTTTTATAATGCTATCTCTATGTTTGATGTTTTGTGTTTATGTTTGATAATCTTTTTGGTTATTTCGTTGCTCTGTGTTAATTCCAGTGTTGCTTGCTTGCTTCTACTATGTTTTTTCAGATGTTCCTCCTGTATTTATAGAAGAATATCTTAGGTTAAAACCTTGTAACCGAGTCTTTAACTTCCTGTTTAGAAAGGGTTTCCTAAGACATATCGAATTAGATTGTTTTTAATTCGAGAGAAATCGTGAGCATTTCATATTAAAACCAATTTAATTTCAAAACACAAGTCTACTCCAGTCGGACTGGCTTATAATCCAAGTTATCTTAGCTAGTAAGTTGAAAATATGAGAGTGACACTGGCTGTGAACTTTACTATCTAATTTTAGTTATAGAGTTCAGCCATTGATCCGATCGAACTTCATGTCGATCTGATAAGGTCATCTCCAAATTCTTCAAATTTTAAAGTTCTTGTAAAATATAACTTGGTACAAATATTAATACTATTTAATTTGATTGTTTAAGATAAAAATAAAGTTTATTAAGCTAAGAATTTGGATAACACATTGTATTGTGATAATTAAGCAGCCTATTTTTCATGAATGAATGAAACACTTAGATATTGATTGCAAGGGTGTCCTCAGGCCTAGTTGGGCCAGGTTTACCCCTAGCCTATAGCTCGGCCCGAGTTTTGACAAAGTCTAGAAAATGAGCCCGTAGCCTAACCCTATGCCCAGTCGGGTTGGCCTAACTAACTTGGCGAATGGGCTGGGTCAACGGGTTTTAAAATTTTTTAAAAATTTTTTATTTTTAAATTTTTTGGGTTTTTATAAGTACTTCTATTGTTTGATGAATCTTAATGTGAAGTGAAAGCTTTGATTTCTATAATTATCTTAATGAAGCCATGTAATTAAAAATTGAAATAAACTTTTTTTTTCTAGTAAAATTGAAATAAACTTGAGAAGTTAGAATTTTTAACATGAATAAAGCTTATTATTCAAAATCTCATTTTCCTTTTTTTTCAAAAATTTTTCATAAAAACAAACAAACCTAGATCAATCTTTACCAAAAAGAAAGACGAAAAAAATTTAAAAAAAAATAAGAACTAGAAGAAGAAGAAGAAGAAGAAGAAGAGAGAGAGAGAGAGAGAGAGAGAGAGAGAGAGAGAGAAATGCATAAAGAATATCCTTTTTTTTCCTTTTTCCCTTTCATTTTCTCATAACCAAATATAAACCAACAATCTATAATTCAAAAATGAAAACAAATCAGGAATGAGGTGGAGAAGTTCCTTCTTTCAGTTTTGTTAGGTTGTAATATTTGATTTTTGTGTTTTTTAATGTTTGGATTTTGAAGATAACTCAAGAAAAAAAAACTTTTTGTGAGTGTGGGATTTGATTTTTGTGTTTTTTAATATTTGGCTTTTGGAGAACAAAGAGGGGTTGTGTTTTTTGAGGGGCCACAAAGTGAGCATGAGAAAGGGGGAGATATTTTTTAAGAAGCAAGTGTTTTAGGGTTGTAAATTTTATGTTTATAATATATAATAAAAAGCCTCAGGTAGGGTCGGAATAGCACGAGGGTTTTAATAAAATCCAAAACCCAACCTGAGTTCAACTCAAGTCAGGAATTTCAACCTACAGCTTAGCCCTACTATCTTTTCAGGCTTACCCAACCCAGCCTGAACTCCTTGGGTTGGATAGGGTTTTTCAGGCTATAGGTTTTTCGAACACCCCTAATAGATTACATATTATGCAGAATAAATTGTTGGAGGGCTTCATTTTCTACTGTTCATGTTGCTTCTAAAAATCAGTTAACATATATGTATACTAAGTCCTTTAGTGTTAAAGCTCATATTTTTTGTTGTTCAAGATGGGATTGATTCGTTAATCTTCATCTTGAGAGAGCCTATTAAATTACATAATTTTTATTTTACCACTTTGTAAAGCTTTATTTTTAGGGTTAAAAAAATTATTATATTTCTATAAAGAGTAGTTTAGTAATTTTGGTGTTTGTATATATTCATCTTTTTGTACAGTTTCAAATTAAATGGAATCACAACCAAAAATATTTTTCCTTCATTGTCTCTCATTTTCTCTCTAAACTGAAATAGTAAAAAACAACTATCTCACAAATAATGATTTTAGGCATTAAACTATCAAACTCTACAACTAATTTCAATGGTTAGTCATTGTAAATAGTTTGTTACTAATCATTAAAAACTCATAGTTTGTTGCTAAACAAGTAACCACCAAACAAACTAAACCTTTAATTTATTCAAATTAATTATTTGTTACTTAAATAATTCATTACTACATGAGATGAAAATTATTATATTTCACATATAAATAATTTGATTATATTATAAAATAATAATTAATCTTTTTTTATAAATTACATAAGGGGAGAGAGAATACTTAGAACTTGAATATGAGATTTATGTAGGAACAACAACGTTTCTGATCACTAAGCCAAAATTTGATGGTTATAACAATTAAACTATTTAAAGCATGGGCAAATATTTTTTTTTTTTAATTTTTGAGTGGTAAATGGTAAATTGAGTCATTTGATGGCTTTGTGGAAATTACTCTATGTAGGCCATATTATAATGTAATCAAATATATTTTTACTATAAAAATATTTGATTATATTATCTTGTATGACGAACTATTCAACATATTTTTCATATATATCTTACATAATTGTTTTTTAAACTTAATTATACTTAAAATTCATATTCGCATATGGAGAGGACTCCACAATTTGCTCAGCGATCACTTTTTATTCATACAAGTCATTAGACAAAACGGAATTATTTTGTGCATTCATGTCAATTGTTTATTTAAGCTTTGTTTAGAAGAGAAAATTGATGTGAAAAAATTTATTAAATTTTAATTGAATTCTTATATACAAAAAAGAATTGTTCTAAATAAATGCAATTAATATTGAATTTAATTTAATTTATTATTATCATATCTATTTAAAAATAGTTCATAATTTAAGGATTATCGAGTTAATAATTTAATAATCAAGTGCTTATTTTATAATATAGACAAAATTAAAAATTAAAAATATGAAAAATCACATATATCTTTAACCATTTTATTGCATGAAAAAACAATTGAATTCAGTAAGATTATAGTTGAAATTATAAGGACATTTTACTATTTAGCTATAGAACTAATTTAATTAAATTGAATTTTGGCAAAATACGAACTTACATGAATTTGTTTCTATTTATTTTAATTAAGATGATTTATCTTTCTAGATTGAAATAGCAAAAAAAATTAAAATATAATTGAATTAATTCTTGTTAATGGAGTCTTAATTAGATATATCATCTTGATTTGGAGATGATGTAAGGCTTCTAGTTTGGGCTTGTGACTTCATGTATAGGAAGCATTAGTAAGTCAAACTGTCAAATTGTTGGTTGTCTGATGCTTAAGCTAGTGATGTATTATTTTTTGTAGGTTAGAGTAGCTTACAACGTGCACGTTGATTATTAGGATTGCGGTGACTGTTAAACAATCAACATTGCACTTTAGCAGAACCATGAAGATTGTTTGACTTCCATTCTTATTATTTCTCATCTTGTGTTAATGATGATATGCCCCATACACGTGAATATGCTCAGTGAAAGTGTGCGAATGGCATTCCTGCTGTGACTAGGCAACGCAGACTATATATAGTGTGCCACCTCCTCCTAAGCCTAAATCTTGTGCGGTGCTCGTGCAACTTCAAGTTGAGTGTGGACTTAAATAGTAGAATTAGCAGCAACTCTATTTTGCTGCTAAAAGATAATGTTGAGCAGCAATGTAAAAAGTTGTTCCCTAACCAAATACAAATAAATATCTTTTGTGTATTTTTTTTTCCAATTATAGAAGGAGATCAATATATATCAATGAGATTTAAAAATTATATATTTTTGTATTCTTTGTCTGTTAGACAATTGTAAATTATAAAAATTATATATAATTTTTTTTATTAAATACATATGGAGGAAAATTTAGACAAAAAAAATATATAATCTTGACCACTAAGCTATATCTTGGTGGTTATTGCATATAAAAATTTTATTGCAACTATTAATAATTTTTTGGTAAATTGATTCTTTAATGCAAAAAATCTATAACTTTTTAGTATAATGGTGCCTCAACTTATTTTTAGTATTATTACTTTATATAAGTTTTATAGTTTTAGAAAATAATAATAATAATAACTGCAGCGAATTCTATTATTTCTAGTAATGATTGTTGGGCCATTAGATCTTAGCCTTGGTTCGGATGAACTCTCTCTCTCTCTCTCTCTCTCTCTCTCTCTCTCTCTCAATCAATTAGAGCTTGAATATTTATTTCTTAATTATCACCTGAAACTCACGTATGAATAACAAGTTAATAGTTTTTTTTTTCACAATATGAAATTCATTAAAAAAAACAAAATACAATACTTTGACAACACGATAAAACACTCAAAATATTTATACTTTCACAATTAAATTTTTTACAAAATATTAATTCTGTCAAATTTTATAAATCATGGTAATTTTAGGTAGTAATTTAGATAAAAATATTTTAAATTTATAACAAGATGGGTATAACAATACAAAATATCTAAATTATTTAGTTTAGTTTATCTTTTTAATTATAAATCCATTATATTTCTTATAGTTATTAGATGTCAGATGGGTTTAATACTCTCCCTTAAATGTCAATTAATTAATCTACACTTGATAAAAATGTAGTAGCTACAGTCTGAACTACTTAGGAGCACAATTCCATATTTAATGGTCACTATTTGGAACACGCAGATAAAAATATCAATTTTATACCATATCAAATTTTACAGGTTATCATAAATCAAATAATAATTTAGGTAAAGACATGGTGTACATAAAAAGAGTTAAGTTTATAATATAAAATAATCTAAGTTATTTTTATTGAATTAACTTTTTAATTATAAATTCATTATATATTTTTTAGTTATTAGATGTGATATGAGTTTAACAAATTCCCTAAAAAAGGTATATCATATAAAAATGTATAAAATAAATTAAAGTTTAGGGCCGGGTAAGGTAGATATATGTATCATCAGAATTATGTAAGATTGATCATTGCATTATTACTTCAAAATTGACAAGAGAAGCTATAAATAGATTTAATATTGTATATCTTTGATATAAAGGGACTTCAATGGAAAGTGTATAAATATAGTTAGGTTTAATATGGCCCCCATTTTGGTGTACTAAAGAAGGAATGCTACAACTCAATGAGCAAACGCCAGTCTGAACAGTATAATAATAGGGACTTGCCATCAATATGGCAATTTTTTTCCATTCATCATTTACTACTGTTCCATCATGTCTTCTTCCTCATACTATTGTACTACACCTGCAACTCAACATATACAGTTCAGTAAATAATTTTTTATTTGATATATATATATATATATGCATACATAAAACCTATAGTCATCATTTGATTTGTTATAATAAAATTTAAATTAATATGAAAATTAATTCCAAAATATTTTGATAACGGAAAAGGGTATGTATATATTAAATATATAAAAATAATTAGTTAATTTTAGAGTGTTATTACTATATAGTTTCTTCATCATCTATTAATTAATTTAATTAGAGGTTCAGAAAATATTAGTATTAGTAGAATAGAATGAAGAGAAAATGAAAAAAGAGAAGAAGAGTAGGGTAAATACGGAAAAAGAAAGGCTTGAAAAGCGCCGACGGACAGGAACAACTGGATCAGCAGTCACATGACAAATGACAATATTTCGACACCCTGACACGCTGAGTCTCCTATTAGCCAGTTGCTTTGTTTTAGAGAGTGACAAGAGACTGATACCTTCTCCATTCTCATCTTCGCTACAATTCTATTTATGCCATCCACCTTTTTTTTTTCTATAGCATAACATAAATTAAACATTTTAAACATTATAAATTATATATATTATTTTTAAAAAAAATTAAATATATTTTTATTTATTATTTTAATTTTTATTAATTAATTTAATTATTATAATTTTATAATTGTAAAACGATTTACCCTTATGTTATATCAAAGTTATAATATTGTTGGACCCTTATCGTATTCAACATTGTTAACAAAGTTCAATCTATTTATACCTGACATATAGGCCAAGTTATGACTAAATATTGACCAAGCTACAACGAATTGCAATGATGAGATCAGTTCTAACATGAACAAAATTTTTTGGTCAATAGTCTTTGTAATTATTTTCATTGGCATTGGAAAATTTAAACATTAATTGTTCAATATTTGAATTACTAGATTTTATTTTATTTTGATTAATTTACTTGACATCAAGCAAAAAAAATCTTTACACCAAAAAAAAAAATTAATGGTCATACATTATCAATTTATATTTTTATAATCATAAAAATATAGTGATAATTATTATAATTTACATATTTTAATGTTCACTAATTCTTTAAATATCATTTAGAGACAAGTTTTACTTTCATACTCAAATATATATATATAATTAAATTTTACTTTGGTCAGTTCATAAGATTAGGAATTTTAATTTAAATTATTCATATTATTTTTAGTAAATTAATTATATATAAAGAGATATATCAATAACATAATTTTTACAAGTTTGTAGAAATTGTAATAGTGTTATTTCTCCCTCTTTTGTGAAGTCAAAAGTTATTGAAAGTGCACTACGTACTCGTTTTCATTTTTGTTTTTTTTATTTTTGTTTTTTTGTTTTTTTTTGACATTACGTTTTCATATTTGTCTAATGAGATGAACAGTCAAAGGTCAACTATACTCAAAACCTAATCAACAAAACCACGAACTATTTACTGTGCAGACAAACGGACCTTTTATTGCTACAATAAAATATTAAAAATTAGATAAAATTATCCTTTGCATTTTTTTAACTTTTTAAAAAATAATTCAAAATTTTTGTATACCTTTAGTATGTAAGATGTATATCTATATAATTGAGTTATAATTTTAATATACTAGGTACATATCTTTAAAAGTAAATGTTTTTAAAATTAAAAATAAAAAATAAAAAAATGAGTATTTTCAAAAATATTTTTATTTTTTGGAATATTTCTAAAGAAATTTCTAAAACCTATGCCTCATTATCTTTAGAAAAATATTTTTTAGCACATGAAACATTTTAAAATTTATTAAAAATGGTTCAACAATATTATATTTTGCCACCTACGTATTATTGAGAAAATGTGAGTCTTATTTTAATTTTTAATAAAAAATTTAATCTGATCGAAAACACTTTTGAGAAAAAGATAAAATAAATCTTACATACACTAAAATGATAAGTACATTCATGTTTCATATGATGTGCAGCGAGTGTTAATAACACACAAATTACTTGTTATTATATAAATAAATAATGTATAAAATATTTTATTAAAAATAAATGTCAAGAAAATTTTTAAAATAAGACTGGAGAAGTCACAAACGGTCTCGCTTAAAATTCAGTCTCTTTAGACAAAATTTTACTTGAATAATTAATAGCACAATATAACAAAATAACTACTCTTGATAATAGCTATAAAATTGAGATAAAATAGCACACTGAATTATACGTGGTTCACTCTTTTACTTGAGTTACATCCATGGGTCAAACTCCAAAAAATATTCTTTCACTATTGAAAATAATAGAATTACAAGAAAAATATTTCTCTAAAAAAATTTCTAGAGATACAATAATTTGTATTTAAGATAAACTCAAAATAGTGACACTCAAATATTTTCTAAATACCCCAAAAGTTAAACAACTTCACTATTTTATCACTCTCCAAATAATTATCTCTCAATTTTTACTCAACTCATCAAAGCAATTTTGCTTTGACTTACACTTTTCACAAGCTTTTTCTCACTCTTATTTCTCTCTTTATTGTGTTAGAAGAGGAAGGAAAATGCTATATATATAGGCCTTCCCATGTGGTTGTTGCCCTAACTTAATTAGGCCAACAACCATTTCTAATTAGGTTTTTTTTAATTAGTCAAAAAAATACAATAATGGTTAGTAATGATCAACAATTCTCCCATACAAACCATATGGATTAACTGTCATTCCTGTAGATGGTCGACAAAACTCAAACTTTTTTTTTACAAGAATTTTTATTAACATGTCTGCACCATTTTCTTCAGTATGAATCTTTTCAAGTTGTAAAAAATTCTTCTCCAACACATCTCTGATCCAATGGTATCCCACATCAATATGCTTTGATCTAGAATGGAAGAAGAAATTATTTTCAATATGAATGACACTCTGACTATCAAAATAGAGTGAATATTTGTCTTGTTGAAATCCAAATTCTTCTAAGAATTTCTTCATCTACAGGAGCTCTTTGCATGCTTCAGTTGCAGTTATGAATTCTGCTTCTGTTATTGAGAGAGCAACATTTTTTGTAACCTTGACTGTCATGACACAGCTTCCCTTGCAAATGAAATCAAACAACTTGATGTAGACTTTCTTAAGTCAACATTATCTATCATATTTGCATATGTATATCCAACTAACATAGGTTTGTCACCTCCAAAGCATAAACATATTTTGAAAGTTCCACAAAGATATTTCATAATCCATTTCACCACAGCTCAATGTTCCTTACCAGGATTAGAAAGAAACTGACTCACTACTCCCACTGAGTGAGCAATATCTGGCCGTATGTACACCATGGCATACATCAAACTCCCAACTGCTAAAGCATATGGAACTTTATCCATCTCTTATTTCTCTTTTTCTATAGAAGGAAACTATTTCGAAGTCAATTTAAAGTGGTTAGCAAGAGGACAACTAACCGCTTTAGCCTTATCCATATTAAACCTTTGAAGTACTTTCTCAATGTATTTCTCCTGTGACAACTATAATTTCCTGGTGTCTCTTTATTTGATTATCTTCATGCCAAGAATTTGTGTTATTGGCCCTAAGTCTTTCATAGCAAAAGACTTGCTCAATTGCTTCTTCAGATTGTTGATTATGAAAATATTCTTGCCAACGATTAGCATGTCATCCACACAGAGTAATAGAATAATAAAATCATCATCAGAGAATTTCTTTACAAATATACAGTGATCTGAAATTGTCTTCTTATAACCTTGCTCCCTCATAACTAATTCAAACTTCTTGTACCACTGTCTCGGTGCCTGCTTCAAGCCATATAAGCTTTTCTTTAACTTGCATACAAAACCCTCTTTTTCTTTTTCTTTGAAACCCTTTTATTGTTCCATGTATATCTCTTCCTCTAAGTCACTATGAAGAAAGGAAGTCTTCACATCCATCTGCTCGATTTTCAAGTTGAGACTTGCAGCTAATCTCAACACTATACGAATAGATGTCATCTTCACTATTGGTGAAAAAATCTCATCAAAATCAATCCCTTTTCTCTGGCTGAATCCCTTAACAACTAATCTGGTTTTGAATCGTGGCTAGACACTGTGTTTTTCATTCTTTATCCTGAACAACCATTTATTCTTCAACATCTCTTACTTGTTGGCAACTTTACCAACTCAAAAGTCTTATTCTCATGCAAAGATTTCAATTCATCTTGCATGGCTTCAGCCCATTTCACCCTATTCTCATCTGCCATAGATTCTTGGTAATTCTCAGGTTCTTCCCATCAATAAAGCAATAAATATTGATCACTGGAGTATCTAGTAGATGACTGTCTAACTCTAGTAGATCTCCTCAATGGTTCTTGAGTTGTATCTGGTACTGGTGGCTAAAAAACTTCTTCATCAGAATCTTCATTTTGTTGATTCTGGATGGAAGCACCATCATCAGCAGTACTCTGCTGACCATCTTTAATTTTATCTCCAATTTGTCTCGGCACCGCTTTTGGAGGAACTAATTCAAGATTTGTTGAACTTCCATCGAAACTAGAAACATTCTTTTGGGACTTTTCAATATTTTTCATGGTCTCATTTTCAATAAACATTGTATCATAGCTTTTAATAAGCTTCTTCTGAACTGGCTCATTGAATCGATAGCCAAGCTCATCTTGACTATACCCAATAAACACACACTGTCGTGTTTTAGCATCCAACTTCGACCGATCATCCTTTAGTATATGTACAAATGCCTTGTACCAAAACACTCTTAAGTGATTATAACAGATATCTTTTCAAGACCATATTCTTTTTGGAATATCAAAGTTCAAAGGGACACACGATGAAAGATTCAGAACATGAACTGCTACACTCAATGCTTTTGTCTAAAATGACTTTGGTAGCTTTGCATGTGATAGTAAACATCTAACTCTCTCAATGAAAATCATGTTCATTCTCTCAGCTACACCATTCAACTGGGGAGTTTTTGGTGCACTACAAGGAAAACTGAATCAGACAACGCTTTCTGGCCGTTGTCTGATGAAGACAAAAACCGTTGTCTATTGAAGCGATGTCTGATAGCATTTCAGACAACGGTTTTAAAACCATTGTCTGATGTAGATTTGCACAACGGTTTTTAATTTTATCAGACAATAGTTTTTGGCCGTTGTCTGATGATTATTCAGACAACGGTTTCTAATTTTTCAGACAACGGGTTTTAACCGTTGTCTCATGGTTTCCACAACGGTTTCTAAACTGTCAGACAACGGTTTCTAAATTTTCAGACAACGGTTAAAATGAAGGTTTAGACAACGCTTTTTGACCGTTGTCTGATGAAGACAAAAACCGTTGTCTATTGAGGCGATGTTTGATAGCAAGATGGTTTCCACAACGGTTTTTAGTTTTATCAGACAAGGGTTTTTAACCGTTGTCTGATGAAGGTTTAGACAACGCTTTTTGACCGTTGTCTGATGAAGACAAAAATCATTGTCTATTGAGGTGATGTCCGATAGCATTTCCACAACGGTTTTTAGTTTTATCAGACAACGTCTTTTAACCGTTGTCTGATGAAGGTTTAGAAAATGCTTTTTGACCGTTGTCTGATGAAGACAAAAACCATTGTCTACTGAGGCGTTGTATGATTAAGGTTTATACAATGCTTTCTTATTAAAAACCATTGTCTGATTAAGGTTTACACAACGCTTTCTTATTAAATACCGTTATCTAATGAAGGTTTACACAACGCTTTTTAATTTTTCAGACAATGGTTAATTAATCTAAAACCATTGTAGAAGGACGCTAAATACAACGGTTAATTAATGTGGCACACTGAATATTAGACAATAGTTTCAATGTTCATTTTTATTTCACCACCATTGTCTGTTAAACTGTATATTATACATATAAGACAACACTTTACAATGAAGGATTGCAAATTTGGGAATAAAAAAACCTTCACAAATTCAACCATTCAACATATTAACAAACTAAAAAAAAAATCAACACTATACATATATCACTGAATTATACTATTAACTTCAACTTGAATGACGCTTCATGAAATATTTGGCGAAGTCAATCCTAATCTCGTTGATGTCGGCATCACTATACTCCAAGTTGCCTCTGCGTAGCCACTGAAAAATGAATCAAATTTTGGTTAGCCACATGTGGTAAATACAAAACTATTATATAAAAAATGAAAATAATTAAAATTCTCACCTTAGCTGCAAACTGAAGCTCCTTGTCATAACAGATTTCCTTCATGTACCTCATGACAAAGAGGCCGCAGTCCGTGGCCCCTTTCTGCACAAGAACCCCCTGAAATAGCAAATGAAAACAAAAATGAAGTACCACATGTTACATCCATATGTAAACCCATATGCAAACCAACACATCAACCTAATCACACAACCTAACCTGAAATCTAAACAAACATTCTGAAAAATGAATAGAAGACACATCCATATAAAATTCAGGCTCAACGAGCAAACTCATACCTATAATATGCATATTTGCTTTAAATGATAAGACTAATCATCAATCAAACAAAAAGACTTCAAGAAAACCACTGTCATCCTCAATCAACACAACAATATTCATCAACATAGATCAAAATAACAATATAGAAGAAACAGATTTGACGAATGTCAAACGGAGATGAGCAAATAGAGACATTAGTTTTAATCCAGAAACAAAATAAAAGTTGAAACAGAAACCAGAGCAATAGTATAAAAATACCAATACAATATCAAATTCCCAATCAATCTCATCATCAAGAATTATATATTATACTATATACTATTATATTAATATATAATAGTAGATTTTGTTTTTTGAATAACTGAACAAGAAAACACAAGGCCACGGACTGAAACATCTTCAACAGAAATATTCAATATGAAAACCAAAGATACAAGAGAACACAAAAGGCAATCCAAATATATACGAGCAAGTATACAAGTAATGCCAGCAGTGCTGCAATTTGAAATGAAAAAATGCAGACCAACTGAAAATGCTTTGTGGACTCCAAGTTTGTACTCAAATGAAAAAATGCAGTCCAAATTTAGCAATATTTCTTTCATAGAACAAGCAATTTACATATCAATTTCCAATCCAATGCTCCATTTTCCCAACAGCAAAAAGAGTATAGGCAAAATTATTGTATAAATTGTATAAATCAGAAATGATGAGAAAAACAATACCGCCATGTTCTCCCATAAAATTTTCCTCCTCACAGTCTTGTTGACACTCTCCTTGTATAACTTTATGGCACTATAAGAAATAAAATATAAGTCAACAAAATTGCATTTTCCCTAAATTTTATAACTTAAGAATAAATAGGCAGACTTTAGAAGCGCAACTTACTTGTCAACAACCTCTATCCATTCTTGGCTAGCAATGCGACGTTTAAGAGGGTCCATGTGGTAGACTACCTCTCCCGTCGGATTTACAACAGTCAATACCCAGTGATTCCTATGAAATAACAAAATAAAATACAAGCAATTCTTCATATTTGCTTGAACTTAATGCCAAACAATTCATTGAACAAAAAGTAATGCCAAACTTAAATAAACAATTCATGAATCAATCACAGCAGCAACATGCCAAACTTAAATAAACAACGATATCATGTCATTTTCACAAATGAGGGAAAACAGGAACAAGATGGTCAAAACTGATAATGAAAAGTGATACTACTAACATTTATATATACATATGGACATAATATATCTTTTATACTAAATTGCTGCTGCTTAAACAGGAACAAGAAGCACATAAGGTTTAACTACGATTACTGCTTCAATGCATATTGTCAAATTCAGATTGTCAAATGCAGTAAATGAGAATTAAAAAATCTGAATAAATACAGAACCGACAATGAAACAGTGATTTCAATCACCAAAATAGCAATCACAAAGGCTCAATTCATAACATCAATCACAATCACATATAGAAGCAGCGTTATTTAGCTACTAACTCTCATTAGCTACGATAGCGGATAAAAAAGAAAGGTAAAGAAATACTCACACATCGTTGAAAGGCAAGAGAAAGTATTGCCCTTCTTTAGCCCCCTTAAATCGACTCACAAGTGTACGTGACCTCCTCCCTGAATTACCACATCCAATGGCACCAATCATGCTAGGATCCACAAAGCCAATCATATCAACCATTTTATGCCTTTTGACATATTCATACAAGTAGCTGCATACAAAATGAAGTAATAGTTGTTACATATTATCAGTTTAATTCCAGCATAATTAACAAAGAAAATAAACAGCTTTTGTACTTGGAAACTTACTGAATAAATATGGTAAGTATGGATCCGGACATTTCACCTCCGGCGCACACAGCATGTAGATCTTGTAAGAACACAACTTGCTTTTTGCTCACACCAAATGCTTCTTCACTTAGGGCAAAACTAACTGTTCGATCATCGCTTAAGGCATCCTTCGCCCACAGCCACAAACATTTCAAAGGCGCTGGATAATCAGCACCCATCTGAACATGCAGCTCCTCCTCAAACATATCAGCTTCTATAACAACAGGCTTCTTTAATTTCTTGGAGGCTTTTTTCTTCACACAAGCTTTTTTAAAACTCTGAAAATAAAAAATTTGCACGTGAACACAGTAAATAGCAAAAAAAAAAAAAACAATTATGCAAACTTTCATTTCTCAAAACTTAACCTTTGGATTAGACACCCCATCCAACACAATCAAATTTCTCGGCCATGCTATAAAAGTACCCATGGCTTGGTCCACAGTAACAATTTCATCACCGACTGGGAATGGGATATTGACGTCTGTAAATATAAAAAACATGGAAAAATTACATTTATTTATATGTTTGAATATAATCATTAGAAGTTTGAATAAATAGTAAGTAGTATCCTCAAACCCAACATCATCAAACTCATTATTGGGACCTTTGACATCAGCAGAAACCTCAATACCTTCTGCCTCCTCAGCAGCAGCAACCGTAGCAACAATCTCGATACGTTCTGCCTCCTCAGCAGCAGCAACCTCATCAACATCTGCAACAACCTCAGTAGCAACCTCATGAACATCATTCTTATCAAGCACCTCCACTTTCTCCAAAGCAAGGACCTTCTCATCATCAACAGAATTGAGACTCCTTTTTGCTTCATCCAAATTGAGACTCCTTTTTGCTTCAACAGAATTTGCATTAAATTGAGGACTCAAATTCTTCCTCACAACCGGCACTTGCGCCTCTTGATCCTTCACAATAGGAATTGAATTGGAGCAACTTGCTTGTTGGGAAGGCATGTTTGGACTAGACACAGGCTTTGACAAAAATTCTGCTCTAATCTTGGCAATTTCAGCAGCCCAAAATGCATCTCTCTGTGCTATAATTTTCTTGGTCTCCTCCTCCATGACCATTTGAACCCCCTCCCATATCTTTTCATCAATACTCTTTGCTTTTCTCTGTCATGGGAGACCAAAATAGACAGATTGCTTCACGTTCCTTCCCTGGCCACGTACTCTTCCCGAATGCTCCGGTTTACCAAGCGCCTTTGATAACACATTATCAGTGCCTTGTTCAACTACTTCACCTGAACTAACTTGCTCATTTAATGACTCCTAAAAAATAGACCCAAAATGGATGTAGTTAATAAATTAGGAAACAAGAAAAGTTGCTGAATTGAGTTGAAACTTGAATCGAAAATCAGAACGTACGATTTCCTCAGCTTTGTGCTTCACTCTCTCATCTTTAAACTTTCCTTGTCTATCCTGCCTTGCAAGGATCTAAGCCTTCGATCGATCGATCTCTGAAATTCCTTCAGGATGAGATTCAGTCTGCATGTATATATAGAGGATGACCTTATTAGTAATATAAACATGTTTTAAGAAACATTATAAATCCATATTGACGATACACAAGTCATAGAAAAAAAATTAAATACACAAGTCAACACTAACCCATTCACTTTCCAAGTTCGCGTATCCTTTTCAAGACAAACGATGAGGATACTCGTTCAGCATACTTCTCTTGTGTTGTTCTTCATGAATTTTCTATGACAAAAAGGAACAAAACATCATAAGTATGAAAAAGGAATCCAGATTAACATTTGGAACTAAATTAAGAAACAAGAAAATTGAAGATTTCCTTACGGTAAACTCAACTCCCAGATGATCAGCAACGAAAATGTCCCAGTGCGACTGCTCAATGAATGTGAAGTCAGCTGGAGGAACCCGCAGCTTCTCTGGTTCATCACGGTGTGGAAGAACATAGAGTCTCGTCAACCGACTTTTGAATTCCCTCCATTTTTGACCAGCAGACTGCAGTACCATTTTCTTGGAAGTCGGCGGTACAACGAAAGCCATCTACATACATAAACCATAAAAATAAAATTAGATGAATAAGTTACTGAAAACCCAACATATATAAAGCAATTGAGAAACTAATGTATATAAATTAATTGTGTGGGAAGGATTTTGCATAACCTGGACACAATCCCAAATCTTTGTTTTGACGTCTTCAGCAACTTCCTTCCAAGAATCATGCCATATCAGGGCTTTAGACCTTGCTAAAACTCCGATATATGATTGCATCTCTGAAGCAGCCCTACCAAATGGTGCTCCCTTTACATTAAATGAAACTGTAGGCTTTTGGCTACTGATCTTCCGTCTAACAATTCGGTACATTGAGACACACCCTCGTTTCAGCAGTTTTGTCCCTTCAACATCGTCCTCGTTTGATGTCGGCTTACCCTTATCCACTTGCTTTCTTTTCTTGGACAGCTTTTTTTCCAAGTTTTCAGAGATCGACTTCCTCTTCGAAGATACGGGGGAAGAAGTCGACGTCTTATCTGGGTGCATTGACCGTGTCCTAGAGATAGCCTTCACCACTCTCATTGTGGCTGGATTTGGGGAAGACCGGGCTTGTTGTTACATACACGGGGAGAAGTACGGGTGGGTAGTTGATACGATTGTTTCTTCTTCGAAGGAGCCATAATTAGCACCTGCATTCACAAATTAAAAGTTGCATTTTGTACGAAATCATCTAGTTTAAACATTGGAAACACAAAAAACAGCTGCAGTTATGAGAAGCATCAGCCAACAGGTAAGAATTAAATGTGAAAATGCGTTTCAGAAGAATGTTGATGTAAGCAGCTGCAAGTATGAGAATACTATCACTATCTCTAAGAATAACTCTCATGCCCTTTGGTCAATTCTAAGGTTACACTACTTGGAAGGAAATAGGGTTAAGAGACAGGTTTGCCATTACTAATTTGAGGAAAATAAATATACTCTTTCAAAATTGCAGAACAGAAAAGGCAATTGGTAAGAGCCACAGAATCATAATCAAAGCAGGAAATATTTTCATGACTAAATCACATGCCACAATAGTAACAAAATTATGTTCGTACTCAGTGCCACAACATTTAAATTTCCTATAAGAACAGGACACTTAGTGATTGTAGTATGACACACGGAAGAAAAACATCAATTATGGACTGTTATGGTTCCTCTTTTGGATCTAGTTATATGAGTAATTTTGAATTAGGGATTTAATAGTAACTACTTTGACCTCTAGTTACATGCACTTGAGATGCTTTATCACATTATCCAAAATAAAATTTTGCATCACATCAACACTACTTTTCAAGCTATTCCACCTGTTTCTACTTCTTTAATTTTATATTTTCAAGGAAGAGCTCATATGACTCCTAGAAGACTACATGGAAGCAACACATTAAAAATTTCAGTATTTAAACATTTCATGTCATCACAAGGAACTGCCAAACATAACGGTTCCGACAGAAGTTAAGTAACACATGCATGGCACATTGGGATCAACTGCAGAAAATTAGCCACAAAAAGAAACTATAACTACAGAGCCCAGTAAATGTATCCCCTTGTATAGCAATTGTAACTTGGATGGAGGTTTTAGGTGTACAACATATAACACAAATTAAGCATGTGCTGCAAAAATAGTATTTTTCTGAAAACAGGCCAAACATAGTTGGATTGAAGAAAAAAGATCAAAAATTGAGTTGACTTCATACCATTCTGTGTCTGACATGAAAATGGTTTATAAAACAAACTTCTAAGAACTAAGAAGAGGAAGAAGAAAATTATACAATAACAGAAAAAATTAAAAAAAAAAAGATGCAAAGCAACAAAAGTATATAACGAACCTCGAAGGCTGGAACTGAGGGAGTGAATGCAGAGCCGCAGTGAGTGGCGGGTGGGTTAAAGAGAAAGGTAGAAGAGGAAGAAGAAATATGGATGTGCCGTGCGTTTTTAGGTCAAGACTGAATATTTCGAAAGAGGGAAGGAAGAGAACACAGTTAGGTCTAGCAATGGAAAGAGGGAAGGAGGAGAACAAAGTTTGGTGTAGAAATATTTAGTTTTTGAAGATTTCTACCTGTGAAAATGGAAACTAATTAGGTCTACAGAGAGAAATCGAAAGAGGGAAGGAGGAGATAGGTCTGTTTAGGTTTATTGCTAAATTTCAAAACGGCCGTGTTTTTGGCAAAATGGGGGCAAATGAAATTTTTTTTTGGAAATAAAGGGGGGAATTTAAGTGTTCAAAATTTTTGAAGTTTGGACATCCCTCTTTTGAAACAAAATGGAATTTTCAAAATTTTGTTAAATTAACTTTATAAATTCACTTATATAGATGACTTATAAATTTTAATTTATAATTCATCCATAAGTGCTTAAGGCAATACAATTTAAATAATTAGTAGTGATAAATTTCTATGGAACCCTATATAATTATAAAATTTAGTGTTGATGTAAATTAGATTGAGCAAAAACAATACTAATATATATACTAATATTGAAAAGTATAGCCAACTGAGAGAATTAAATTTCATACACAGGAACCATGCTCATGGTCAGCCATATAGCAGCCATCTAGATAGAAATCATGTAATTGCAAGGCAAGAGTTCAATAAGCAAGTCCACAAGAACACTTAAAAATGGAAGTGAAGATTATGATTATGATTTGAGAAACATTAGAGTTAGTGGGATGTGAGAAGAACATGAGCAAAAATTTATCAAAGAACTAGCACTAATATATACTTGTATATAGTAATATATACTTGTATATACTAATATATATATATATATACTAATATATACTTATATATACTAATATATATACTAATATATACTTGTATATACTAATATATATACTTGTATATACTAATATATATACTTGTATATACTAATATATACTTATATATACTTGTATATACTTGTATATACTAATATATAGACTTGTATAAACTTGTATATACTAATATATAAACTTGTATATACTAATATATACTTGTATATACTAATATATATACTTGTATATACTAATATATACTTATATATACTTGTATATATACTAATATATACTTATATATATACTTGTATATACTTGTATATACTAATATATATACTTGTATATACTTGTATATATACTAATATATATACTAATATATATATATACTTGTATATACTAATATATACTTATATATACTTGTATATATACTTATATATACTTGTATATATACTAATATATACTAATATATATACTTGTATATATACTAATATATACTTGTATATACTTATATATATACTTGTATATACATGTATATACTTGTATATATATACTAATATATACTTGTATTCCTACTTATATAATATCATATTATATCTAAATCATTATTTAATGGTGGACTTTAAAGTTTCTAATGGGTTTATGAAATGTTTATAAATCCAAACCTTAGCTTTTAATACTTAGTCAAGTTTGTTTGGCTTAAGAAAGCCTAACTTCCATACATTGCAAATAGCCACTGGATCCTTAGCATGTTTTTATACTAAGAAAATCTAACTTCCATAAAACGTCCAAGCTTCTGATTCTGCTTCATCTCTCATTCCTCTTTTAGCTTCAATAATCGTGGTTCTCTCGCTGCCAAACCCTAAGCACCACTTTCCTTGCTGCGATCTTCATTGCTGCCGGCTGTCTCCTTGCTGCCGGCCGTCTCCTTTGTCAGTAACTGCATTGTCCCAATTAAGTTGAAAGAAGATTATTTTTTTTCTTATGAGTCGTAAGTAATCATCCCATCTGCACTCTCCTTGCTGCTGATGTTCATTAAGCTGTTGTATGTATATACATAACTTGGTACATTGGATTTTCAGCACAACCATAGAATTCTTTCCTCTGTTTAATCTAATTGAATTATTGCATTGTATTTTCAAATTACTATAATGTTGCATTGTATTTTCAGATTACTATAATGTTGTTCTGTCCCTTCAATTTGCTGCTTAAATTTCAAGATCTACAGTATTTCTCCATGCTTCTGATTTCTCTGCTTGTTTATAAGTCTTTGGTCCCATGTTTGATGACTATCAGTTGAAATGGTATGTTGAGTTGTGTCAGTGAATTGAGGATTATTTGTGGATTCAGGTTGTTGTGATTGAAGTTGAATGTCTGTTAAAACATCAGTTGTGTGAACTTGTATTTGTTTAGTTTTATATGGAAAGTACTGCTCATGAAACTGTAAATAAATGCTGACTAAAATTTATTTTGTTGTGAGATCCATAAACAGAAAACCTTTCACTCCTGACTTGTAACCAAGAAATACCCCTTTCCTTGCTCTTGGTGCTAGCTTTTCTTTTCAATGACAACTTTTAAGTTCTATATGTGAATCCTTTTTCTTTCTCCTTCAGGTTGAACAATTACATAACAGTCCAAGCTTTCTCATGCATCTTTATTCAAACCACAACAACCATATGATAGTTGTCTTCGAGAAACCTTCATAGAAGTTAGATGCTACATCTGCTCTCACATATGAGGTGATTATACTTCCCTTCCAGGTTCTATTTGACATCACCATAATTCAGTGGAGTTCACATAGGTGTTATGTATTTGGTTCTTGCTATTAACTGAATTATTGCTGTCAAAATTGCAGAACTGGTCCAACTAACTGAATTATTGCTCAAATTGCAGAACTGGTCCAACTAAAAGATGGATAGATCTTGGTTGAAGGCTGATAGAAGAACAAGAGAGTTTCAATCAGGTGTGGAAGAGTTGTTAATGTTTGCATTTGAGAATGGGTTTGATGAAACAAAAATTAGTTGTCCATGCTTAAGATGCGCTCACAGTAAATCGTGGAAGGCTCAAACTGTTAGGGATCATCTTTTCCAATATGGTATTGATCAAACCTATAGTTGCTGGATATGGCACGGAGAGTCAAATCCAGAAGGGAGTCCTTTAGTTGCTGAAACTGATTGTTTCTCATAATCAGTTGATCAAACAAACATAAGAATGGGGCATGATAATGTCGACGATGATGATATTTCATTAGATTCCTCTGATTTCATTAACCATGTTGAAGGTGAACATGAACCCCTTTATCCGGGATGCAAGGGTTATACTAAGATGAAAGCTTTAGTCAAGTTATATAACTTGAAAGCAAAGCATGGCATTTCTGATACATGCTTCTCTGATATTCTCCTTTTGCTTGGGTCAATGCTTCCAGAAGGCAATAGTATCCCTTCTTCCTTCAGTGAAGCCAAGAAAACCTTATGTGCTATGGGTATGGAGTATGAAAAAATACACGTGTGCCCGAATGATTGTCTCTTATATCATGGTGAGAGAGATGAAGATGAGACAATTTGCCGCATATGTGGAGCCTCTAGATGGAAGCTGGACAAGAAAGGAAAAGAATTGGAAGGGGTCCCTGCTAAGGTTCTATGGTATTTTCTATTAATACCAAGGTTGAGGAATTTGTTCAATACAGCTCAAATTGCAAAGGAAATGACTTGGCATCACACCGGGCGACAAAAGGATGGTAAAATTAGACATCCGGCAGACTCACAAACATGGAAGGATGTAGACCGAAAGTGGCCTGATTTCGCTTCGGAGATAAGAAACCTTCGGTTAGCTTTATCTACCGATGGATTCAATCCCTTCCGTGGATTATCAACTGATTACTCATGTTGGCCTGTTTTGCTATGTATTTACAACTTACCACCTTGGCTTTGTATGAAGAGAAAGTATATTATGTTAAGTTTGTTGATATCCGGACCGAATCAGCCCGGAAATGATATTGATGTGTTCCTTCAGCCACTTATAGAAGATCTTCAAGTGTTATGGAATGGGATACAAGTGTGTGATGCATATAAGAAAGAGTTCTTCATACTAAGGGGAATTTTGTTATGGACAATTAGTGATTATCCAGCCTTAGGCAACTTGTTGGGCAACATCATTAAAGGGTATAATGCTTGTACTGTCTGTGTTGATAAAACAAAAGCTACTAGGTTGGCAAATTATCATAAGACGTTGGTTATGAGGCATCGTAGGTGGTTGCCCCGTTATCATCCATATCGAAGGCAAAAATTAGCCTTTGATAACACCGTGGAGAAGTTGTCGGCTACTATTCCGTTAACTGGAGAGGAGGTGTTTGAAAGGGTACAACCACTAAGGGGCCATGTCTATGGTAAGACACAATGCCAACCTCGATTGAATAAAGGTGAACCTCGACCTATTTGGAAGAAGATATGTCTATATTTTTCCAACTTGAGTATTGGAAATTTTTGCTGGTTAGGCATGTCCTTGATGTGATGCATATCGAGAAAAATATATGTGAAGCTTTGGCTGGTACCTTGCTAAATATACCAGGGAAGTCAAAAGATAAGGAGTCTGTCCGTCTTGATATGGCTGAAATGGGAATAAGAACGGAGCTGAGGCCAAAAACTCCCAGAAAAAAAGAGAAGTTGCCGACGGCATCTTGGAACTTATTGCATAAAGAAAAGAAGATTGTCTGCTCATCCTTGGCTGGCATGAAGTTACCTGATGGTTTTTGTTCAAACATTAAGGGTCTAGTATCAATGGGAAATCTGCGACTTGTTGGAATGAAATCTCATGACTGCCATACAATGTTGCATCACTTACTCCCCATCGCAATTCGGTCAGTACTATAAAAACAAGTTAAGTGCACTATTATTAGGTTTTGCCTCTTCTTCAAGGCAATTTGTAGTGAAGTCATAGAGGTGGATAAACTGGAAAAAATGCAATCAGTTGGTGGGGACCATATGCTTGCTAGAAAAGTACTTCCCCCCTTCCTTATTTGATATAATGATCCATCTCTCAATTCATCTTGTGAGAGAGGTTGAGCTCTGTGGGCCAATCTTCCTACGCTGGATGTACCCTTTCGAGATATATATGAAGATTTTCAAGGGTTATGTACGGAAGCGGGCTCGTCTGGAAGGGTGCATTGCTGAGGCCTATGTTGCAGAAGAGGTTGTTGAGTGTTTGGTCTACTTTGAATAAGCAAATGTTGGATTGCCGAAAAATGGTAGGGATAAGAACGACGCAAAATACAGACCCTTATCTGGTGCAACAGTTATAACGCCAAGTAAGAAGGACTTGCACCTAGCACATTTGTGTCTTCTCCAAAATTGTAATGACGTTCGCCCATATTTTGAGTAAGTTACTTCAATTTGTTTTTGTTATTTTCTTATTTTCTGCATTTTGTTTCAAAAATTAATAAAGTTGATTTTACTTGCAGTGAACATATGGCTTCGTTGATGACAAGATATCCACAACATGAAAATGATGAAGAGTGGCTAAAGAACATGCAAAATGAAACATTCCCTAAGTGGTTTCATAAAAAGGTAAAATCTTATAGCCCAAGTATTTTGCTGCAATTTGCACCAAAATTAGGCATGTTTCTTTATATATTTTACTGAAAAATAATGAATGCCCTGTACTTGTGAATTCTTTTGAAATACTACAATATTTATCTTCTCTCAAAGGCTATATCATACTTATGGCCAATTTAATTTTTTGGACAGATTGCATCAGAATTACTTGATGAGAAAAATACAGTAACTAAGGATATAATGTGGATTGCAGCAGGGCCTAACAAGGATGTAGCTACATTAAGTGGCTATAGAATCAACGGTGTTACCTACAGCACCAAAGAACGTGATGATACGCTGCAAGTTCAGTGCAGCGGTGTTTGTGTAGATGCCGATACAATGCTTGTGAAGGGTAAGGATAAAAACATCGAGCATACTTCACATACATTTTATGGAGTTATTACAAGTATTTGCGAGTTGGACTATAACCACTTTAGGGTTCCTATCTTTCGTTGTAATTGGGTAGATATGAACAAAGGGGTTAAAGTAGATGACTTGGGATATACATTGGTTAATTTGAACAAATTAGGTTTTCTAAACGATCCTTTTGTGTTAGGAAAACATGTCAAGCAAGTTTGTTACATAGATGACCCTCTTGAAAAATTATGGTCAGTTGTCTTAAAATTACCTGACAAGTACTATGATGAAAGTGATGATGAAAATGAGGGATCTGTAGAAATAGAACTTGAGAATGAGCTACATTTGCCAACGTTCCCATATGTTGATGAACTCGATGAAGAAAACAGTAGTTACATGCGGTAGGAAGAAGAATTGATTCAGCTGTCATGATGGTAATAATTTCATTTGTTTTAAGTTCTATTTTGAAATTATGTCCTGCCATTAATTTTTCCATCCTTTATACTTGCAGGTCCTACATCCTTAATGCCTGTCACAACTCCCTACTGCCTGTAGAATGTTTTGTTTATATCATTCAGAATTTAATGAAAGATTGGTTGGACGCTTTGTTGAAAGTTTTGTGTTTCTTATTTAAATTTGTTGAAAGTTTCATTTGTACCTATCATTCGATTTGTATCTTTATTTGACACTTTGTTCAAAGATTTGGTTATATAATTTATTGAATCATTTGGTTTTTGCTCTGACACCTTGCTAGTGGATTTGGTTTACCACTTGTCAGTGGAGGATTTCATTTGATTTGTGTATAGGGATTACTTTCATTTAAGGAAATTTTTTTTAACACTCAGTTAATTAGACAACGGTTTCTTACGGAAAACCGTTGTCTGAACATATATTATACAATGGTCTGAACAATTAATCAGACAACTTTTTAAATAACCGTTGTCTGAAACATCTTATCAGACAACGATTTTTTTAACAAAGAAAATACTTGTCTGAACATATATTACACAACGGTCCCTAAAACCCGTTGTCTGTATGCTTGCTTTAGACAACAGTTTTTTTAACCGTTGTCTGAAACGCTGAATTATACAACATTTTCGAAAAAACCATTGTCTGAAACATCTTATCAGACAACGGTTTTGTATGACCAGAAAAATAGTTGTCTGAACATATATTATACAACAGTCCCTAAAAAACCGTTGTCTGGTGTGACCAAAATAACACCTAATAGACAACGGTTAAAAAAAACACCAAAAACAGTTGTCTGAAAATTAATCAGACAATGCTTTTTTGGGAAAAAAAACCGTTGTCTGTTTTTTTAAGACAATGGTTTTTTCCTTAACCGTTGTCTGATTCAGTTTTTCTTGTAGTGGTGGTGTCAGCTTATGTTGAATGTCCAGCTCCTTGCAGTTTTCTCTGAAGTGATCCAATATACTCACCCCTATTATTTGACTTGATACACTTTAATTTCTTCTCAATTTCTCTTTCAACTAGGGCATGAAACTGTTTAAATACCTCTATAACTTGATCTTTATTTTTTAAGGTATAAACTCATAGTTTCCTTGAACAATTGTCAATGAAAGCTATGAAATAGGAGGAGCCACCAATTGATCTGGTTTTGAAAGGACCGCACACATCGGAGTGTACTAGTTGTAATATCTCTGACTTCTTTTCATAATGGGCAGAGTTCTTAAAAGCAACGCTATTCTGCTTTCCTGCTAAGCAATAAACACATCTATTTAAATGAACACTGCTCAAACCGACTATATTCTTTTTTTTTTACCAACATTGACATTTCTTTTTTGCTCATGTGTCCGAGTCTTTTATGGCATGTCTCATCTGCATCATCTTTCTCTACTGCATTAACTATGCTCTTTGAGATTTTATCTTGCATCAGATAAAGAGTAGAGAATTTTTTGCCTCAGGCCACAACAAACGAACCTTTGGTGAGTTTTCACTGGCCATTTTAGAAGGTATTGCATTATTATTCATCATTAAGCTTTCCACAAAAATCATATTAAGCCTGATGTTAGGAACATGCTTCACATCTTTTAACAACAGCCTAGTGCTATTGTTGGTCTCTAGGTGAACATCACCAACACCAACAATCTTAGCACTATCATCATTACCCATTTTAGTTATTCCAAAGTTACCTGGTGTATAAGTAGTAAAGAACTTCCTCTAGGCTGTAGCATGAATAGAGGCACCGGTATCAATCACCCAATTAGTCCCATGATCAACTAAATTTATCGCATCATCATTGTAAATGAGGAGAAATTCATATTCAATTATATCGATAATTCTCTCATCATCGCTATCATCTTTCCCTTTCTCCTTTTTTCATTTCCAGCAATATTTCTTAATATGCCCTATTTATGACAATGATTACATTCAACATTAGCAAATTTATTAGACTTGCCATGACTAGCTTCTCTATTTTTATCTCTATTATTTGAGCCCCTATTCTTGCTTCTTCCCCTGGTGGTTATAGCGAGAATATCTGAGCGTGAAGAGAAAATACCTTATGAGCGCTCCTCATCTCTTCATTTAGGAGGCCACTCTTCACCAAGCCCATTTTAACAACATCATTAGAAGCAAATTAGTTAATAAAATCTTCAGAGTCTCCCAAGACTCTAGCAATGAAGCGAGAACCATCAAAGCAAGCACTTCATCATCAAAGGTGACTCCTATGCCCGACAATTGATTTATAATTCTTTGAAACTCATTCAAATAATCTGTAACAAAATTGTCATCTCTATATCTCATTTGCATTAGTCTTATGAGATAAAATAATTTATTATTGACGGTATTTGAAGCATACAACTCTTCAAGCTTATTCCATAATGTCCGTGCATGAGTCTCTCCACAGATATGGTTATACACATTATCTTCAATAAATTATCAAATAAAACTACATACTTGTTCATGCTCAAATTCACATTCTTCATTTATCTTGTCGTCGGGTTTACTCATACTAAACACTGGTAAATACATTTTCGTTATTAATAAGAGATCCTTCGTCTTGAATTTCCAAATGTGATAATTTGTGTCACTTAAGTTTATCATTTTGCTTGTCTTCGCCTCCATCTCTTCAAACTAAAAGATTCTGATACTACTTGTTGTGCAGCGGGTGTTAATAACATACAAATTACTTGCTATTATATAAATAAATAGTATATAAAATATTGTACTAAAAATAAATACCAATAAAATTTTTAGAAAAGGCTGAAGATGTCACAACGGTCCTGCTTAAAATTTAGTCTCCCTAGATAAAATTTTACTTGGATAATTAATTGCACAATACAATAAAATAACTACCCTTGATAATAGCTATAAAATTAAAATAAAATAGCACACCAGATTTAACGTGGTTCGCTCTTTTACTTGGGTTACGTCCACGGGACAATCTCTGAAAAATTATTCTACTATTGAAAGTAGTAGGATTACAAGAGAAATACTTCTCTAGAAAAAATTCTAGATGTACAATAATTTACAATTAAGATAAATCTAAAATAGTGACACTCAAATATTTCTCAAATACTCCAAAAGTTAAACAACTTCGCTATTTTATTACTCCCCAAATAATTATCTCTCAATTTTTATTCAACTCATTAAAGCACTTTTACGTTAGCTTACATTTCTCACAAGTTTTTTCTCATTCTTGCTTTTCTCTTAAATATGTTAGAAGAGGAAGGGAAAAACCATATATATAGATCTTTCTATATGATTATTAGCCTAATTTAATTAGGCCACTAATTATTTTTAACTATTTTTTTTAATTAATCAAAGAAATACAGAAATGATCGGTAATGATCAACACCATAACACCATAATATGCAATGAAGTGAAAAATATTTTAACCCCTGCAATGACATGACTGGGTTAGGACTGATTTGCCAATTAAATCGACAAACCCGCCGGTTTGAGTATGATGATACTGTTTTTATCTCCTCTTTCCTCTTTCGCGATACACACGCTTTTTCTCCTTTAAATAAGAGTGTTTATTTTATATTTTGAACTGCCAAACTAAATCAGATCAATGTATTATGTGATTATAATTTAGTTTGCTTTAGTTTGTGATTGATGCGATATGAATTGAATTTAAATATATTTATATATATTAATTTGGTTTAAAAATGATTAAAATTATTTAAGACTGTTTAAATATATACAATACTTTGATACTTATTTATATTTCTAATAAAATATAGCTATAAATTTTACATATCTTAATTTTAACTTTTCTTATTGGTTTTCGATTTCTTACGACAAATCTTTCAGTTTTCTTATTTTATGATAGATATTTCTTCCATTATTTATATTGTATTCACCCATTTATATTTTTGCGAGTTTTTGACAAATTGTCATATGTTAATCAACTACTTTTTAGGATTTAATCTTTGTTGCTTATCCCTTATTTATTGATCTTGAATTCTCCAAATATATTGGTTATTGCTATTAAATAAGGTAAGCATTTTTTTCCTATGATCAATTGGAATTATAATTTTTTCGGTTGATAGAATTAAAATGGTCAAATCATTTTACAAACTGAACAGTCTAGTTAGTTTGGTTTTTATAAGTAAATATCCTTTGATTTGCAAATTTTTCAAATCATTATTTTCATTTTGATTTGAAATAGTTTTTTTCATTATACAAATTGTACATATTGTGAGAGCTAATTAAAAACTGCTGTCCTCTCTCTCTCTCTCTCTCTCTCTCTCTCTCGTTGAAAGTGGTTTCCCGTTCTCTATGCACCACTTTCTTTGTTGCCCTGGATCTAGAAATAGCCGACAGTACCCTTAGATCTATATTTTGTTTATGGGTTTTTGTTTCCTCTTATTTCTATTGCAAGTTTTCTTCAATAATTTGTGGGATGACTTATCTAGCTTCCAAATCTAGTTCTTTGGTGGCCTTTTGTTGTTTTGATACCAAATTTCTAATGGATTTGGTATGATTTTAAAGCTTCAAGAAAAGCAGAAACAAAACAATCCTTCATGTTTGTCAAGAAAACTACTGAGGCATCTTGGTTTTTGGTTACTCTCCATTTTTCGAGTTTGACTAGACCTTATCCTTTAGATATGAGAGTTCTCTATCTTCTCATATTTTATATGGAGTCTCAGTTTGAAAAGGATTTATAGCTCTCATTTAAGATCTTTTCTCATCCTGATCTCGTCACTATGATTATAAGCTTGTTTTTTTTTTTTTTCTTATCTTTTTAGATGCTGAAATTTTTATCGGCTAATTTATCTTTCATCAGAACTGTATTTATTGTCACATATTATTTCTCTTGCTTTCTTAGATTTTTCTTTTTCAGATTGTGATATCTCTGCTTTTTCTTGTTAATTTTATCATCTTTATCTGGTTTTTCACACCCAGATAAAGAGTTTTATGTACTGTGAATTTTATTTTTAATATATTATCTTCTTATTATAAAAAAAAAACTGCACATGTTCCTATATCTTAAAATTTCTTATTTTATATTTTATTTTTCCAATACAATTTCATATTTTCAATTTTATTTTCCAAATATTTAATTTATTTATAATTTATATTTATTTGCAAATGAATTAGATCTATATTGATTATTTGTTCCAATCAAATTTGATTTTTGTAATTATATATAGATATTTGATTGAGCTTTGAATTGCATTTGAAAATGTGGGATTTGTATGGAAATCATAAATATGCATTACCCCTTTTTTTAAAAAAAAGAAAAGAAAAAGAAAACGTAAAATATATTTACTGAGCTAGGCCAGCAGCCAGTAGGACTCTCGGATGCCCAAAATTGCAGTCGCCACCTGACTTTTCATCTAGTTTTTGATGGATTATTTAATAAAAAAAGTAGTAAATTATTTTTTTAATATACGCATCAAAATTTATTTAAACAATTGAAAGGAGTAATATATATTTGTTTTACAATATAACCGATAATTTATTAAGTTAACATTGTAATTTCGATAAATTTGAATTATATAATCTTTAACTCGTATAAAAATTTATCTTTTATTTTTTGTAGAAAAATGAAATTTTTTTGTTTAATTAAAAAAATAAGAACTTTAAACAATATTTCTCAGCAATATTTTTTGCAAAATGTTTTCACCAATTTAATTAAGAAATATCAATCTGATAAAAAATAATAAAGTGAGAAAAATACATTTGTTGTATATTGAATAATATTATTTAGGCTCAGATAAAAAAATAATAATATTATTTAGGCTTTTGACTCTTCAAAAGAAAAAAATGAGTGCACAAATCAAATCACATTAAAAAAGAATTTATCCTGAAAGGACAGGTGTCAGGGACTGGCCAATAAGGAATAGAAAAATTAAGGCCGGGGAGAGTAGGGGTCAGAGGCTGGGCTATAAAATGCTGAACCCTTTGGCCCACTTTTATGGCTAATGAATGTAATTTTATCTTACAAGATGTGACCTTTGTAAAACAAATTTGTCTTCATGTTATTTGTCTCATTATTTCCTCTGGTTATACCAAATATCTATTTTATGGGAAACTATTATATTATTATTATTATTATTATTATTATATATTTTCTTTTTATTTATATTATAATTATTTATATATCAATTTAATATTATAAGAATTAAATAAGAATAAATCAAATTATTAATTATTAATATGAATATATAAAATAAGTATATATTTTTTATATAAATAAAAAAATTTCTCAACAGTCAACTTTCCTTCTATTCTCTTCAAATCAACTAATTACACTTCTATCAAAAATAAAATTCCTTCCCCCAATAATACATTTACAAGTTTAAAGGCACAATTCACGCTCGGCAAGTACGAATGTACTATTATTATTATTATTATGCTTCAAAAGATTTTAAAATTAACGGTTAATGTGTAGTTTGAATACGAGTTATTTTTATCTCGATTTAGAATTTAAATCTCTTAATTATTTTTTTATATATAATTAATAAAAAAAATTTAAAATTAAATTAAAAGATCAATTAAATCCTTAAATTTATTTTAAGTTCGACTCAACTCTTTAACTCTAAAAATTTATACATTCAAATTTTTTTTATTAAATTAAGCTTCTTCTTATCAACTCTGTTAATTATTTTTATAGTATGATACATTTGTAATATCTTTAGTATTGCTTTTGATTATAATTTTATATAACTTTAAGTCTAATTTCATTAATTAGCAACCCATCTATATATTATAAAATAATTTTTATTAATGAATAAAATTTTTTCTTGTATAGTAGAAAAAAGAATAATAGATTAAAGGAATATGATGGTTTGTCTCGATTATTTTAATTAGTAATATATCTCCAAACAAATTTTGTAGTTTGTAAAAAAATTAAACTTAGTAAATATGATTTATTTATAAAAATTGAATATGTAATGAATAATTATAATTATATTATAATATGTAATATGACCAATGTAAAACTTAGAAGAAATAAAATAATAATTACTTTATAAAATTTATCCTAAAAAAATCGGATGTCTGTTTTAATTACTTCAATTAAAATAAGTAATTTTAATCTTACTTTTTTTAATTTATTTTTCAATCAAAATTGAACTTAAAAACAATATAAAAAAATTATAAATAGCAGGCTGTAAAACTAATTAACAGAATCAATACTACGATAAGAACGGGTTTAATTACGTGAGCTTCTGGAGTAAAAGGTTGAGTTTAACTCATAATAGCTTTCCACATAATTAATGTTTTGATTTGACTTTAGTAGGTTATTTATGTCTTTGCCTTTTTTTAAAAAGAAAAATGGCCTTTTCATAGCGGACATTAATAATACTTGTCATTTATGTATATTTATGCTTCCATCTAACACGTTAAGGCCCACGTGTGGCATTCACTTGCAATGTTTTTTTTTTCCACTTCCTCATATGTTTTCTATCCATAAATGATTTAAACCTAAAACGACCGTCCTCTTTTAACTTTGTTTTCCCCCTATAAATATAATATTATATTAGCTTTTATGTTAGGTTTTTTTTTTTTCTCAATTTAGTTAAATCCCTCGTCATGAAGTAGCTCATTGGTCAAAATTGTTAACAATAAATGTTTTTATTAAGATTGTGATTTTTTTTACTATTAGGAAAACGTTAATAATATTTCAAATGTCGACTGAAATTAAAATTTAAAATTTTAACAATATATTAAATGTCGATTGAAACTTAAATTTAAATTTTTAACAGTATATTGAATGTCGATTGAAATTTGCATTTAAATTTTCATAATTTTAAATATTATTTATAACCCTAAACTATATTCATCAAAACTTTATAAATGGAAGATGATATTTCATTTTCAATTTATTTAACGTTTAAGTGGCATGTTGGACTTTTAAAATAAATTGAAACATGTAATTTTTTTTTTATAAAATAAAAAAAATGAAACTGTAAGAACAGTGATCGTAAAATCAGAATCTACAAAGTTAAGTAATCATAATTTAAAAATAACGTAAATGAGTGTATAAAATTATAAAATTTTAGGTAAAATTTTTTACATATGTTATTGTTATATGGTAAAAGCTTCATGAATTTTTATAAAGATTTGATACCTAAATAAAATTAAAAAAATGTGTATTGCCAGTAAAGTTATTATTAAAACAAAACAAAATATGTAAATTTGAAAAATAAAATTTTTAAACATTGTAAAGGAACTTAGAAAAAATAGAAAACTTTATACATGTATGTATATGCCTGAGATTTATATTTAAATCTATAAAATTTTTAATGAAGATTTAGTACTAAGAAAGTTAAGGTTTTAAAATTAAAATGATTGTTTAAAATATGTTATATATTTAAAATAAAATGTGTTTAAGTTTAATTTAATGAGTAATAAAGTGTCCATCGTACTGATGAAAAATCTAGTTATCGGATTCAATAGCTAGCCAGAATGGGTGGACGTCCATAGTGTTAGTGGACACTTTGTGCCATTATTAGACATTTTGTGTTTCCGATGATAATGAACACTCGTGCCATTAGTTGACACTTTGTGTCATTTGTGATAGTGGGCATTTGATGACATCAGTGGGCCATTGGCCATATTCTCTACAGTGGGCATTTACTTGCAATTAGTGAATCGTTATCTGAATTTAGGATTTTAAAATCAGTATACGAGGGTAAAAGAATAAAATGAGATTTAATGAAAATGAGCAAAGTGTAATACAAGTATTTGCAAAAATTGTGTGAAAAAATTGATTGTTTTATGGAACTTTTACTTTGTTAACAATGTTTTAATCACTAGCTATAAAGTGAATATTCATTCATCTTAGTTAATAATATTTTAACAACTAACTACAAAATTATAACATACCAACGGCCCTAGACTTACGACTCGGTCTTTTCACCCAGTCCGCTTCAAGAGACTGCTACAGTACTACTTCCCCTCATGGTTTCACAGCAGGATTTGTTTATTTGGCCCAAGTCAAGGGTTTCCTCCCTCGTTTCGATCCCAAGACCTCCTTAAGAGTGTCTTTATCACTAAACGAGTACCATTTCTTCTACAAAATGATAAATGGTCATTTCTAAATGACAATTTCTTCTAAATGAGTACTAGTTTAGTGATAAAGACACTCTTAAGGAGATCTTGGGATCGAAACGAGGGATGCGACTCTTGACTTAGGCCCAATAAATAAATCCTGCTGTAAAACCGTGAGGGAAAGCAGTACTGTAGCAGTCTCTTAAAGCGGGCTGGGTGAAAAGACTGAGTCTTAAGCCCAGGGCTGTTGGGATGTTACAGTTTTTAACTGTAACATCCCAACAGCCCTGGGCATACGATTCAGTGTTTTCACCCTGCCAGCTTCAAGAGACTGCTACAGTACTGCTTCCCCTCACGATTTAACAGCAGGATTTGTTTATTTGGCCCAAGTCAAAGGTCGCCTCCCTCGTTTCGATTCCAAGACCTCCTTAAGAGAGTCTTTATCCTGAAATGAGTACCATTTCTTCTAGCGCCTTTTTAACTGTAACATCCCAATAGCCCTGGGCATCCAACTCGATCTTTTCACCCAGCCCGCTTCAAGGGGCTGCTACAGTCTGCTTCCCCTCACGGTTCCACATCAGAATTTGTTTATTTGGCTCAATTAAGAGTCGCCTCCCTCTTTTCAATCCCAAGACCTCCTTAAGAGAGTCTTTATCCTGAAACGAGTACCATTTCTTCTAGAATTTGTTTATTTGGCTCAATTAAGAGTCACCTCCCTCATTTTGATCCCAAGACCTCCTTAAGGAACCGTGAGGGGAAGCAGACTGTAGCAGCCCCTTGAAGCGGGCTGGGTGAAAAGACTGAGTCGAAAGCCCAGGGCCATTGGGATGTTACAAAAATGATTATTTTCTTTTAAATTTAATTTAAATTTTAGAGCTTATTATGAATTAAGTAAGTAATTTGAATACATTTGATTAAATTAATTATTAATTTACTTTATGATCAGAGTGAAGATTTTATTTTCATTTGTTATTATAAATATTTTATTTATCTTAATTTTGAAAAATTATGAGTATGCAAGCACCACTAAGCATTACTTAACGTATTAGAATTATTTCTGATGCACAGATCAGACAGGCAAGGCAGATCCAGCTGAGTGAGTTCTAGCATGTCAAGATTAACTGTAGATCAGAAGGTGGTTAATGAAGTATTTTGTATTATGTACTTAACTTTGTTTATATAACAGTATTATACTTACAAGGACAGTTGTATAATTATACTTAGCCGAGAGTATTATATACTTTTATATTATGGTTTGAGCTAAACTTTATATTAAGACATATTAGTTGTGGTAAATGTCCAATGACCTAAAAATCTTGATAAAAATAAAGGTATTTGATTCAAATTGTGGATGATAGATGATGGACTGTAGAAATTGGAGTTGAGGTTGAATAAATGAAAATTTTGGAGAGTTTTCTTCCATAGGTTGTGTTTTGATTAGAGAAGATGTTGGAAATATCAAATTTTAGGAGAGACTCTTCTAAAACTTTTATTGATATTAGATTTAGTTTTATTTAAAATTAAATGTATAAGCGTATAAGCATTGTATGGCATCCCTTGATAATTCTTAACAGGATTGTCTAGGGGTGTTACATTTAGTGGTATCAAAGCCCGTTTTAGGTAATTTTAGTATATGGGTAAAAAAAATTGAAATACAACTGTCATTGCTATGTGAAAAGTATATGTGAGTAAGTATTCTGATGCAGTTGATCTTTAAATGCTTATATGTATAGGATGGACTTTGGATCTCGTCGACCTACGAAGGAAGAAGCTGTATCCTCATACAGTTAGGCAAGTGTGGGGAACTAGCAGCCAACAGAATCCTCTGCAGGGCAGATACCATTAGATCCCCAGTTTGTGAGAACATGGAGGAGGTCCTTAGATAGATTGCTAGGGTAGTTCCTCTAGTGCTGCCTTCACCACCAATACTGTAGAGATCTCCATTGAAAAGAATTAAAAAGTTAGGAGCGGAAGATTTTAAATCCCTTGACACAGATGAATCTTCTACAGCAGAGTACTAGCTGGAGAGGATTGTGAGGGTTTTGACCTTCTTCATAGTACTGATTAGCAGATACTAGAGTGCATAGTCTCATTACTACAAGAACAAGCTTATAGTTGGTGGAATATAAAGTAGAAATATATTCCTGCAGATAAACTCATCTGGGCATTTTTCCATGAAGAGTTTAGAAAAAAGGATATCAATGAAATTTATATAAAAGAAAAGTGTAGAGAGTTTTTATATCTGAAGTAGAGACAGTTGTCTGTGTCAGAATATGAGAGACAGTTTATTCATCTCAGCAAGAATTTTCCTGAGTTGGTTACTTATGAGGAAGAAAAATGCAAGCTATTTGAACAGGGCCTGAATAGCCAGATTCATGTTTGTTTTGTGGCAATAAGGATTAAGGGGTTTTCTACTCTTGTCAATGAAACGGTGGCTATAGAAAATGAAACCAAACAAGAGCAGAAAAGAAGACAGCAATAAAGGAAAGGATCATTTAATGAGTAGCAGCAGGGTGGTTAGAAAAGACAAAGAAGTGTTCAAACATAGACACAAGGTTCCAGTAGGGGAGGTCATATAAGTGGAGCTAGTTTTCAGAGACCTCGGGAGGGTAGATTTAGTACTTCTACAGGCTTATCTTCACAGGCAGTTCTACACCTTGTTAGCATTGTGGCAAGGGTCATGCCAGTGATGTTTGTTGGTATTGAAGTGAAGCTTCTCTGAAATGTGACTGCGAAGAACACAAGATTACGAATTATTCTGTAATAAATGGATCTAATGCTGTTGAAGGACATGGTTTTGTACAGACGTCACAAGCAGGCCGTAGATTAGGTATAAGTGGTCGACCTAGTGCTAGTCAGCAGAGAGGGTCTGAGACTGTTGATAGACGTTATACATAGGGTAGTGTTCCAACCAAGACATATGCCATGAAAGCTGTGGACGATCAAGATGCTCTAGATGTTGCTATTGGTAAATTCTCCTTACATGGCCTTGATGTTTATATATTACTAGATCTTGGTTCTACACATTCATACATATGCACAACTATAGCTTCAGGGAAGAACATGTATGCTGATAGACTTGACTATGATATAGAAGTTACTAAACCTTTAGGTCATAATGTAAAGGTAAATAAAGTGTACAAAAATTGTCCAATTAGAATCCATAACATAGAACTTCCAGCTGATTTGATTTAACTTCCATTCCATGATTTTGATATGATCTTGAGTTTGGATTGGTTATCACGACATCAACTAGTCATGGATTGTCATAGGAAAGTTGTGACTTTTAAGAATCCAGAACACAGTGATGTTGTTGTCCAGGGAGAAAGTCAGTTTTATCCTTTAAAAAGAAATGTGAAGCCTACTTTACTTATGTGCTTGACACACGACATTCAACCAAGGCTTTAGAAGACATACCTACTGTGAGTGAATTATCAGATATCTTTTCGAAAGAATTACCTGGACTACATCCAGAAAGGGAAGTGGAATTTTCCATTGATGTAGTTCTGGGTACAATACCAATTATCATACCACCTTATAGGATGGCACCTTTGGAATTAAAGGAGTTAAAAGTGCAGCTATAAGAATTACTTGATAAAGGGTTCATCAGACCCAGTGTGTCGCCTTGGGGTGCACCAATTCTTTTTGTAAAAAAGAAAGATGGTACATTACAGTTGTGTATTGAATATCGATAGTTAAATAAGATGACCATCAAAAATAAATATACGCTTCCTCGAATTGATGACTTATTTGATCAATTGAAAGAAGCAGGTGTTTTCTCTAAAATTGATCTTAAATCCAGCTATTATCATATAAAAGTTAACGAAGCTGATGTTCCAAAGATAACTTTTAGAATTTGATACAGGCATTATGAATTCTAGTCATGCCATTTGGTTTGACCAATGCCCCAGCAACCTTTATGGACTTGATGAATTGGGTTCAAGCCTTATCTAGATCAGTTTGTGGTTATTTTCATAGATGATATACTAGTCTATTTCACGAACAGGGAGGAGCATAATAAATGTTTAAGGATTATGCTACAGACATTGAGAGAGAATCAATTATATGCTAAGCTATCAAAATATGACTTCTGGTTGACAAAGGTGGCATTCCTAGGACATGTGGTATCAACTGATGGTATTGTGTGGATCCTAGCAAAATTGAAACTATTCTAAATTGGCAACCACTACGGAATGTAACAGAAGTTTGAAGTTTCCTTGGCATAGCTAGATACTATAGAAGATTTGTGCAAGGATTCTCTAAGTTAGCACTTCCTCTAACTAAATTACTTAGAAAGAAAGCTAAATTCAAGTGGGATGATCAATGCCAAACTAGCATTGAACAGTTAAAGGCTATGTTGATGGAAGCGCCTATTTTGACACAACCAACTCTATGTAAAGATTATATGATCTATAGTGATGTTTTCTCATCAGGAACTTGGTTGTGTATTGATGCAAGAAGGTTAAGTGATTGCCTATGCTTCTATACAGTTAAAACCACATAAGCTACATTATCCCACACATGATTTAGATCTTGCAGCCATTGTATTTGATCTAAAAATTTGGCGGCACTACTTGTATGGTGAAAGATATTATATTTATACTCATCATAAAAGATTGAAATATCTACCTACCTAGAAAGAGCTTAATTTAAGGCAAATAAGATGGATGGAATTAATCAAAGATTATGATTGTATCATTGATTACCATCCTGGAAAAGCTAATGTGGTGCCTAATGCTTTAAGTCGAAAGACTTTGGAAGGTAATAAACTCATATGTTATAAATATAACATAATATATATGTTATATAACTAAAATTAATATAATATGTTATGTTGATAGAATTGAAAATTTAATCAACCCTTGTACAAAAAGTTATAGAGGCCCAACAAAGGAGCCAAAAACTGCTAGAAGTGATGGAACAAGTGCATAAAGATGAAAAATCATATTATGTTATTTTCGAATATGGTGATTTATACTTCAAGAATCAACTTTATGTTCTTGATGTAAAGGAGTTAAAGGATGGAACCCTTAGAGAAGCTCATAATACCAAATATAGTGTGCATCTAGGAAGCAACAAGATGTATCAGGATATGAAGCATTTCTATTGGTGGCCTGGTATGAAGAAAGACATTACTGAGTATGTACCGGATGCTTAGTATGTTAATAGGTCAAAGCAGAACACCAAGTACCCTCAGGCCTTCTGCAACCTATCATAATACCAGAGTGGAAATAGGATAGAGTCACCATGGATTTTGTTATTGGACTTCCAAACACCTAGAAGAAGCATAATGCAATTTGGGCGATTTTTGATAGGTTAACCAAGTCGGCTCATTTTCTTCTAATTAAAACTCATTATTCACTAGATAGACTTACAAAATTATATAAAAATGAGATAGTTAGACTTCATGGAGTATCAGTATCTATTATTTCAGATTGAGACCCACAATTTACTTCAAGATTTTGAGAAAGTTTTCAGAAAGCATTAGGTATTCGACTCCATTTCAGCACCGCATTCCATCCACAGACTGATGGTCAATCAGAAAGAGTGATACAAATACTTAAAGATATGCTTAGAAGTTGTGTTATTGAATTTGAAGGTAGTTAGGACAGACATCTACCATTAGTAGAATTTACTTATAATAACAACCACCAGACGAGTATTGGTATGGCAGCATATGAAGCATTGTATGAAAGAAAATGTAGAACTTCACTCTATTAGATAGAATTAAGTGAAAGTAAGTTTGTGGGACCTGATCCCATTAGACAAACTGAAGATAAAGTGAAGCTCATAAAGGACCGGCTAAAAGCTGCAGTGGATAGACAAAAGTCCTATACAGATTTGAAAAGAAGGGACATTGAATAAACGTTGGGGATAAAGTAGTTTTGAAAGTATCACCGTGGAAGAAAGTTCTCCACTTTGGCAGGAAAGGGAAACTAAGTCCTAAGTTTATTGGACCATATGAGATCTTGAGCATGTATGTCCAGTAGCCTATCGACTAGCTTTACTTCCAGAACTAGTCATGATGTATAATGTATTCCATGTATTAATGCTTAGGAGATACATATTGGACCCCTCACTTGTAATACAGGTGGAATCTATTGAAATACAACCATATTTAAGATATGAAGAAGAACCAGTGGCACTTTTACCTTAAGGAATCAAAGAATTATGTAATAAAAGCATTCTTCTAGTAAAAGTATTACGGAGGAACCACTCGACCAAGGAAGCCACATGGAAAAGTGAGGAGACAATGAGGCAACAATACCCTCAGCTATTTCAAACATCGGGTAAATTTCAAGGACAAAATTTCTTAAGAGGGAGAGAGTTGTAATGTTTGAAATTTTTAAGCATTGAATTTTTGAATCATGCTGATACAAGGCTATGTCAAATGTAGAGAGTGACTCAAGTATTTGTAATACATGAGGAATAGGATTAGCTAATTCTTAAAAAGTTAAAAATTTAAGTCAGATATGGACTTAATCGATATTTCTGCAAAAGAATTCTTAAGTGATAAACTTTAAAAAATTGCCCTTTTGGCTCTATAATTGAATTTTAATTAAGATTAGGATGTGAAATATTTATAGTAGAGCATTAAATTTAGTTAAAGAATTTATTTTTACAATTTTATAAAATTAAAAGTTGGATTTAGAAATAAATTAAGAAAGTAGGTGCACCGAAGTTACGGTGAGCCCACCTTATATGAACTAAATCCTAATAAAAAATATATAAAAGTTACGGTAAGCGCACCTTATATGAACAAAACCCTAATAAAAATATATAAATAAATAAAAATCAATTTTCTTCTTCTTCGCATGCCAAAACTGACCTAACTATCCACCATAGTCAAAATTTTTATTTCTTTTTCTTTCTTCCATCAAACCTAGAAAAATTAAGGAAAATTTATATCTAACACAAAATTTTTAGTAAAATTCATTAGAATAGGTGAAATCCATTATTTGAAACTTTGTATTTTCGGTGATAATGGATATTCATGCCATTAGTTGACACTTCATTTATGATAGTAGACATTTGATGCCATCAGTGGGCCATTGGCCATATTTTCTACAGTGGAAATTTACTTGCCATTAGTGACTATTTATCTGAATCTGGGATTTTAAAATCAGTATATGAGGGAAAAAGAAGAAGATGAGATTTAATGAAAATGAGCAAAAGTGTAATATAAGTGTTTACACAAATTGTGTAAAAAATTTGAGTATGTTATGAAACTTTTATCTTTGTTAATAACATTTTAATAACTAATTATAAAGCAAATATTCTTTTATCTTAGTTAATAATATTTTAACAACTAACTACAAAGTGATTATTTTCTTTTAAATTTAATTTAAATTTTAGAGCTTATTATAAATTAAGTAATTTGAATACAATTAATTAAATTAATTATTAATTTACTTTATGATCAAAGTGAAGATTTTATTATAAATATTTTTCTTTATGTTATAATTTTTGCAAATTATGAGTATGCAAGCACCACTAACCAGCTATTGCGCTTTGAGGTTGCTCCTGATGGTTTTGAAGATTTTGAGGAAGAAGGGGATGGAGAAGAAGAAGAAGAAGATGATGATGATAACATGGGGGAAGAAGGTGATGAGGAAAAAAAGGAGGAAGAGGAGGGTGGTGATGGCGAGGAAGGTAGTGAGGGTGAAGAGGAAGAAGAGGAGGATGAGGAGGAAGATGGCATAAGGAATTGTACCGCCCATGATGATGCTATGATTGTCTCCTTTTAGGTTGATCAAAAATGCTATTTTATTTATTGTGGACTTGCATTTGGCTAACTTTTATGAATTTTTGCAGGTAGTTGAACACCCAAATGATTCTAGCCATGATGGTGCCAGTCCATCTAGCGTAGCTCCATCCCAACCATTTTCCTATGCCGAGCCATCTTTTGAGTCGCAGGGCTTTGACTTGAACTATCTGGTTTGTAATCCTGTCTCATATTTATATGTGCTGAATGTATGCATGAAAATATATGGATGGAAATTGTATAATCCTAACTTTTCCTTTTCTGGATCACAGCTAATGCTTGAAGAACAGAACTGGAAGATGCAAGAGGAATTGGCCGCTAGTCGTTGGTGTGCGGGTTATCTTGAATGGAGCTTCTGGAACTTTAGATTTTGGGGCTATAGGGATCCTGGTGCATCTTTATCAAGGAGGCCCTGGACGGATGACCATGATGTGCCACCTTCCTTCTCAGGCATTGATTACAATAGGACTAAGACAACCGGGGCCCAAATGCTTCTTTTTCGGGAGGAAACTAGGCTGATGATGCACCGCCGCCTCCTACAGGTGATGAATTCCTTAGGGATTTATTTAACTATAGACCACCTCCTTCTTCACAGTGATTTGGCTTATAATATATTAAGAAATTTGTATTAAACTTATTGTACATAAAATGATAAAATATAATATCTGACTTTTCAAACCCTTTTTTTTTATTTTCTTCTTTTCTTTTTTACATATGCACATATACAGATGCAATACCATGTTGAATTCATTTTAATTAAATCCAGAGAACCAATACCCATGCGGGTTAGGTTTAAAAATTTTCAATTTCATAATGAATTTAGTGTTTTAAATTACAATCTAATTCAACATGGATATATTCATCCGAATACAACATGGATAAATCAAATCATATTTCACTTTCCTGTTATATATATTAACCATTAACTTTTCTCCTCGACAATTAAATCACCAATTTTCCTAGAGCCATCCTAAAAATCACACCAAAATATTTAGCTTCAATATTTCCTTTTTTTACAAACCCACAGCAGTTTCAATTTTCACATCCTATAATGACTGAAGCCAATTTGAAAAAGATAAAAACCTTATTTAAGACCATCAAGGCTACACATTGGGAACAAATATCATGGTCTTCACTCAATGTCATGTTGGACCAACCATTTTTATATGCCATGGCTTCCTTTTGGGATATGAAAACTAGGACTTTCAAGATAAACAACTTTGAAATTTGCCCTATGATCGAAGAATTTAAAGCTATTCTCGGATATCCAAGAAACCATCCAATGGCATTACCCATACTAACTTCTAAGACTCATAAAAAAATGTAGATGCTGTTTCAACTCTCAAAACTCGAAGTTCTGCAATTGACTAGTGGTGAGAAAATCATGCTCGGTCCCTTGATTGATTTTTGTACTTCCCACTTGGTTCCAAAAAGCATGAGGTCGTATGTTTTGTCTATTTTTGCTTGGTCAATTCCTTCTTATTTCTTCCGATGGTGATATCGATCCATGAGTACTGGATATTATGGACCAAATGGAGGGAGAATTTTCACCAGTACCCGATATTAGTTGGAAGTCCCTTGCTACTTCAGGTAATCACCTAAATCGGCCTTTCAAATTTTCAATTTAGTTCTTTTTATTTATTTTTATTGCTCTAATTTTTGCTTAGTCCGCCCTTGTGGGTTTTCAGAACTAGCGAGCTTTTCTAATTTTTGCCTAAGCCGCCCTTACGGGTTTTCAACTTAGCAAACTTTTTTTTATCGGTTTCAATTTTTCTCTAGACCATCCTTATGAGTTTTTGGAACTAACGAACTGCCTTAATTTTTGCTTAGGCCATCCTTGTGGGTTTTCAACCTAATATGCTTTTTTTTAATTGAATTATCGCTTGCCTTTACAGATTTGGCTACAGGAGCATCTCTATTTGCTCGACACCGCATCTATGGACTTTACTAGATATTTACCATGACATCATTTTTGCAAGGAAATTACTTCATCCTGCTGCCTCATATGTCGAATGGGTTGATTGGATCCACTCACGGGTTGTTGTTAACATTCGTTGGTTGGTGCCTTGGTGGAAGATTACCCATATCACCATTCGAACGTATTTGATGTATGTTCCTTTTTCTGCTCTTCATTGAGGCCCTTGTTATGATCCTCATCGAATTAGGGTTTTGGGATTTGAATTAGGGATTTGGTTATTAAAACAAAGCTACTATTTTGGTCTTAGTAAACAAAGCTACTATTTTGGTTTGAGAAAACAAAGCTAGGGTTTTGGTTTTAGAAAACAAAGCTACTAGGAATATATTTTTAACCTTTGGGCCATCGAATATTTAATTCAAATTGATATTGTATGAGACTCATGCTACTGTGATATTGATTTAAGGTTACTGTGATATTTGAATTAAGGTTAAACAAGCTCCCTTGGATAAAGTAGTTTACTAGACATTCAAAATAAGTTTTGTAGACATGGATTCTCAAATAGTTTGTTGGATAAAAACAACAGAAGAACAAAATAAAACAATTCAATGAAATAATAATGAATGAACTATTATGAATTTTCAAACAGGTTAGATATAGAATTTCAAACCTCCGTTTATTGGTTCCACCGATATTTCACGTTGATTCAAGCTTTATGTTTGCACCAGTTGTAGAATTTTAGTTGAACAAAGTGAAGACAGTATGCTACTGCCATCTGGTTTATTGTGGTTCCATGTATTTTGGATTGCTTTTCATAATGGTCACTATTAAGGTTTTTTTTAATTAATTCCTTATTGCTTGTCCCTCTTAATTCTTGCTGCTGCTAATAATTGCAAAAAAAAAAATCCCCTCTCCGTTCTTTTTAATCCTGTATTTGTAGAAACATATTCGGTTCAAACCAAGTAACCAAGTATTAATTTCCTATTTAGAAATGGTTTCTCTGAAGCATATCAAATTAGATCATTTTTAATTTGAGGAAAACCGTTATCATGTCAGATTAAAACAAGTTTAATCCGACATGGATCAAAGACCATATTGAATTAAAAAGTCTAATTTGATATGGACTAGCTCCATATCGAATTAGAATTTACCTAATTTGATATGGAGCAAGGTCCATATCGAATTAGAGTAATTCTAATTTGATGTGGAGCAAGATCCTAATTCGATATGGACATGTCCATATCATCCATATCAAATTAGGCATGGTCTAATTTGATATGAACCATCCATATCGAATTAGACAAGCCTAATTCGATATGGCATAATCCATATCGAACTAAACTTGCTTTAATATCAAATCGGACCATTTCGGGGCTTTAAAAATTGAACCAGACTTATTTTAGGCCTTAAAAAGCTGGACCTATCAAATTAAAAGTTTAGAATAGGTTTAAGCTTATTAAGGAATCGATCAAACATAACTTAGGCCTTCTTTACTTAAGATCGAACTAGCTAGGGCTAAAATCAAGGGTCTACAGATGGATTATGGAAATTGGAGTTGAGGTTGAATGAACGAAATATTGGGAGTGTTTTCTTCTGTAGGTTGTGTTTTAATTGGAGAAGATGTTGGAAATGTCAAATTTTAGGGGAGACTATAATATCCCAATGTATGCCTTATAAGTTTTGAATATTGTTGTTGTTTTATATGGGATTGAATGTATATGTTAATTTGCAAGAGAAAAGAAATTAAAAGAAAGTGTATATGTTGTATATATGGAAGTATAAATAACATATATGCAAGTCAAATGGGTGGTAAAGGGAAGAAGATATTTTAATTTGTGATTTGTGAAATTACTAAAAGAGGGCAAGTGCTTTAAAGGAAATCGAAACAATTTGTAAAAGGGTGTTTTGGTAATTGCTCATGTTGAAATACTAGGTGGAGATTTAAAGAGAAGTTTGACTTTGTTTCTTTATGTTCTTTTCTTCTTTTCCATGGTGTTGGCCGGCTCATCTAAAGACAAGAGAAAGCAAGAGAGCAAGAGAGGATTTTAAGGTTCTAAGCTCAAATTGAAGGAAGATCTAAGTGATCAAGTTGATGATTCAAGAAGTTTCATTACTTTGGTAAGTCCTCTTTTGATTTCTTTGCTTATTTGAAGTTGTGTTTGAGTTTGATAGATTATTTAAGGGTGTGTTGTTTGATTGTGATATGTTTAAGAGAGTTTGATTGAATTGATTATGGATTATAAGGATGGATTGAAGAAAAGAGTAAGTTGGTTGGAAGAGATGGTGTTGTATTTGTGTTTAAGGTTTTGTGATGATATTTGTGATTTGTGTTTGTTATAGATGTGGAGTTGTTTTGGTGTTTTTGTAAGTTTAAGATGGTTTTTGGGTATGTTTTGTTAAGTTTGTTTGGTGGATGTTGGTGAATAGAAGTGTTTTGTTGGGTGTTTTGTTGTTTTGGCCGGAATCTGAGTTTTTGGCCTGACACGCCTATGAGCACGTCCAGAGTTTTAGGCGTGTCAATTGTGTTGGAGGCAGTAGGTTTGACACGACCATTAACACGTCCGTGTTATTGAGCGTGTCATAGCTACTATGAGATTGGAGAGTTTACACGGCCATGAGCACGCTCACGTTGTCGGACGTGTTGATATTTTTCAGAGAGGCAGAATGTATTACACGCCCAGTGACAAGCCCGTGGTTCTGAGCGTGTAAAATCTTCTGTGTTGTGGAGTTAGGGCACGGTCAGGGGCACGCCCGTGTGGTTGAGCGTGTCATGTTTAGAGTTTGCCCTAGTTAACTCTTAACTTGATTATTTCATGTGTATCCCTAAGCAAGTGTATGTTATTATTTTTGGATTAGGTCTTGAAGAAAGTGATTTGTCATTGATCTAAGAAGTAAAAGAATCTTGGAAAAGGAAGTGTTTAGAGTTGTGTGAATTGTTATTGAGGTAAGTACAAATATTGCATTATTACATTGTTGACTTAAATGAATAATGTACTTTGTTATGTTTATATCAATGATGCTATGTGTATAATGTGAAGGATATGATGATGTAAATGATTGTATATTTGAAAGATGAATTGTTATAATGTGGATTGAGATGTGATGGAATATAAAGCCATTGTGATTGGCTATAATGACTTTGAGGCATGTTTGCCTAATTGATAATGAAATAATGAATGAATTGTGTGTCTAATGTGTTATTCCATTTTCAGAGTTTTGTTGATTGGTGGCATGCCTATTAGTAACAATCTCTTGAAGTTAGGTTGGAATTGATCCTTGAAGCCAAGTTGGGTAGAAGTTTAACATGTTTTACTCCCCTTGAAGCTTGGTTGGGTCTAGTCCTTGAAGCCTAATTGAGATGTTACAACCCTTGAAGCTAGGTTGGGTTGGTTCTTGAAGCCAAGTGGGGTTGATACTTAGCATGCTTTGTTCCCCTTGAAGCTTGGTTGAACCTAATCCTTGAAGCCTAGTTGGGATAATGATAATGATAAATGTGATAACAAAACCAAAGCATTAACTCTGAAAATTGAATGACATATTAGTGTCTTTTGGGCCCATGCTTGTCTTTGTTTAAATGTGATTTATTAATGGTAAAATAATTGAATAATAAGATCTATGGAATGACTTTGAAATGTGATATGTTTATAGGTGTATGATTTATGAAATATGAAGGTGTGATATTATCTTTCCACCTATGAGGTTGTCTCTATTGTTAAATGTGTGACATTGCATTGCATTGCATTAAAGCATAATGTTAGTATACTTTGTACTACTAAGCCGTTGGCTTAGCGCGATAGTGGTTGATTCCGCAGGTGACAAGGTTGAACCCGAGAGTTCCTCAAGACCGAGTGAGAGTAGACATTGAAGGATTTATTTTGGGACTTAAAGATCAGAGAAAAGCTGCCAATCATGTATAACTTCTTTATATTTTGTAAAGTATGGATTCTAATGTAAATATATGTATAATTGTAAATATGGATTTGAATGTATTCATATATGTAAATATTTTATAAATTCCGCTGCGTATTAAGTAAACGTATATATATCTATTTTATTTTATATTACAAGTTAATTACTCTATTTTCTATAATATATAATGAAAGAATATCTTATCATATAAAATGATTTAAATGTTAAAGAAAACTCTAGCGTCCCTATATTCAGTGTACGTATATTACATTGTGGTGTTATGTAGTGTGCGTGTACAGGATGTAGGGGTGTTACAGAGACTCTACCAAAATTTTTATTGATATTAGATTTAGTTTTGTTTAAAATTAAATGTATAAGTGTATATGCATTTTATGACATCCCTTGATAATACTTAACAGGATTGTCTAGGGGTGTTACACATTTGGACAAATAGAGAAGATAAATTTTGGTAGATATGGTATTGCACTGGCTATCACTTTGAAAGGGGAAAAAACTAGACATAGATTTTATTTAGGCTTGTCTGAAATTTTGGAATGCTTTGGATCATGTGTTTATGTTTAGAGCTGTGATGGAGTAGATGTGTCATACCTTCAAGGAATTCAGTGCTATACTAGGATGTAACACTGAGGTTAAGCTGGCAATTCCTAAATTCCGTATTGGCTATTTTCATGCTTTTCAGAGATTGTCAACTTGAGTGAGGTTGAGGCCTATAACACCTTTGTACCATATATACGTACAATACATATTTTCTGCATATGTAAAATATGCCTATACGGTACAAAAATATCACCAACCGGTTTACTAAATTTTTTTAAACATTTCCAATTTAAAATTTCAAATTATAAATATATAAAAATTAAATAGAATACAAATATTCTTTACTTGTTATAAGAACCCAAAATAAATAATAGATATAAAAATCTCTGGAAAAAAATTCACCAGAGTTTTGTCTGTAATTTGGATATCCCAAAATTTATCAAAACACAACCTGCAAAAAAGAAAACACTCCCAAATAATTTCAAATCACTATCTCAACCATACTTCTCAATTTAACCAAGTTTCTCAAACATTTATACATATAGATATATATAATTTAAAACACACTTACTCTCCCATTTCAAATACATTGACCCAAACATTCTTTATAATATACAATACGTAAAATCCAAAACATAATATATTATGCATAAAACTCAAAATGCACAATAACATAAAAATATATACATGCTGCTGGTAGTGTTTCTGATCTCGATAGCAACTCAACAAGCTCAACTACAAGTCTAGACCTGACCTGGTCTAGAAGAACTCTCTGGCTCAACTGGGTCTACCCTGTCACCTGCACGATAGAAACAATCGCGCTAAGCCGAAGCCTAGTGGTATAAACTTTGATAATAACAATATAACTCAATGCAATACCAAATGCACAATGCATATAGATGTCACATCAATCCACTTTCTTATATTTTTCAAATATTTTATAAGCACAACTCATAACATTATATTACTCAATTGTATCATAATTCATAATTCACATTAAAACAAAGACAAGCATGGGCCCAAAAAAATCTAATATGCTATTCAAATTTCAGAGTTACTGCTATGGTCCATAATGACACCATGTGTCTAGCCTCGTAGGCAATATATCCATGGATAATGTAACAGCCCCAGTCTCTTAGACCTCAACCCAGCTAGACCCTTAGGCCCCAGTATCTTGGTCCTCAACCCTGCTAGACTGCTACAGTTTTTGAGGATTACAACCCAGTCATTTCACTCCAAAAATATCATATTTATCAGTTGGCCTGGCTTACGACCTAATCTTTTCACCATTCCAGCGTATAGGCCGTAAGCAATCATAGGCATGCCGCCAAACCCAAAACTCTAAAAATTGAATAGCATACTAGGCACACAATTTATTCATATTTCTCATTATCAATCTCTTTCTCTTTGTCACGTATTTAATCTAGGCACATTGCCTTATTTTCACTTTTTTTTCTCACATTTCATATTTTTCACATGTTTCTCATTTTTATCAATATCAATTCATTTCATTATTAAACATATCTCATTTTTGCATTCACAACACATTACCCAATTACTTTGGGTATTTTCATATAATATGAATATTTCACATGTTACACAAATTAGCCATTATAAATGGCTTTTCACAATGCATTTAACACATATATGACATTACAAATCTCATAGCATATTATTCATACACAATCAATGAACCAAGTAACTTAACACATTTTTCAACCAAAATGTGTTAAGTCCAAATGTTATGCAAATATAGACATTATATTCAATGTTTGTACATACCTCCACTAGCAACCCAAAGCATACTAAAAACAACCTTCAATCCAATCTTTCCAACTTGCCCTTCATCACTTGGATGAAGTAAATCAACCTCTCTCAATGCCTAAACCAAATGTGTTAGCAAATAATCATTTAGTATCACATTTAATGGCATTTCCAACATTAAACCATAATTACACATCACTCCTACAAATTTTTAAAAATTTAGCCTTTCCTTACTTCCACATTAGAATTTCATTCTACTACAATTAAATTAGTGTATTAAGTTTATTTATTTTATTAAAAATATATTTTAATACATTTGAATCATTTACATTATAAAATTATACTCATACACAAAATCTCAAAAATGGCATAACCTTCCCCCATTGAAGGTTTTCCATTCCAACACAATCCATTACTCATTCCAAGCTTATATTCATCACTTGTAACACTAAACAACATGCTTAAATAAATAAAATCACACAATTCAACCACTTTGGAAAATCACTTTTCCAAAACCCTAAATCTCCACTTCCATTCTCAAACTCCAACCCAACACCACCAAATCCAATATTTGACTTTAAAATACTTGTTTATGAATCAAAACAACTCATTTAGAATCAATTTGCACAATTAAAGTTCATGTTTTCAAAACCCAAAAAATCCATAACCCTAAATTCTCTCTCTTCACCATTCTTTAACCAAACTCCATCATCTCTTCAATCTAACCTTAGAATCATTGTTAACTACCCAAAATAACATCATACACACAAATTCTAATAATTATAACATACTACATCAAAATTCAAATTTTCACATAATCCAAATTTCCAAGGAATTTAAAGAAAAGAGATGGAAACTTACTAATTTTGGTGGAAATCACCAAAAATTCACTTGAAACTTGTTAATTCCTTCAATTTATGGAGTATGGAAGAATCAAATTCTTGGTCTAACTCCCATAGAAAATTCGGCCGAAGGAAGGAGAAGAAGAAGAAGAAGAAGACTTTTAATATTTCTTTTCCTTTCATCTTTTTTTAAACCACACATATATATATTAAAATAATTTAATATTTAATATTTAATTATTTTTTTAATAAATTAAAGGTCTTAATTTCCCTCTTCCATTCAAAAATAATTTTTTTTGAATTATTTTATTAATTTTGAATTTATAAGATTTAATTACCAAAATACCATTTTCTTTTAAAAAGTGTTGACTTTTATATATGTTTTGTATATTTTGCATATATATCATATATATATATATTTCACTTTTTTATTTAAAATCCCTTCATTTTTCATTTAAAACCATTAATTTAATTTATCCTTTTAAATTATAATTTATTTTATCAAATTTTCTAAAAATTAGAAATTTTCAAAAATTTTAGGATGTTACAATTCTCTCTCCCTAAAATAAATTTCATCCTCAAAATTACCCGTTCTCAAGTCTGGAACAAATAGAAAAACTGACTCTGCATCGCCTGCTCACTTTTTCAGGTCACCTCCTCAGTGGCATGATTCCTCCAAAAGACTTTCACAAGTGGCACCCTCTTATTCCTCAATTCTTTAACCTCTCGTGCCAAAATCGCCACTGGTTCTTTATCGTTTGTCAGATCTGGACTCACCTCAATGGACTCCACTGACAAGATATGAGATGGATCAGGCCTGTATCTCTTAAGCATCGAGACATGGAAAATATTATGTATTCGATCCAATTCAGACGGGAAAGCTAGTCTATAAGCCACTAGACCAACTCTCTCCAACACCTCATATGGTCCTATGAAATGAGGACTCAACTTCCCTTTGCGGCCAAATCTCAAAATCTTCCTCCATGGAGACACCTTCAGAAAAACTTTATCTCCCACACTGAACTCTATGTCTCTTCTTTTTGAATCTGAATAAGATTTCTGTCAGTCTGAAGCTGCTTTCAAACAACCCCGAATCACCTTCACTTTTTCCTCTGTTTTCTTAATCAAATCGGGACCAACCAGTTTACCTTCTCCAACTTCATCCCAACACAAAGGTGTCCTGCATCTCCTGCCATATAAAGCCTCATAAGGAGTCATCCCAATACTCGACTGATGACTGTTGTTATAAGCAAACTCAATTAATGGCAAAAATCTATCCCAATTTTCGGTAAAATCAATGATACAGCTTCTCAACATATTCTCCAGAATCTGTACCACTCTCTCTGACTGTCCATCTGTCTGAGGATAGAAAGAAGTACTAAAATGCAATCAAGAACCCAAAGTATTATGCAAACTCTTCCAAAACCTCAAAGTAAACCGGGGATCTCGATCCGACACCAAAGAAACTGGGACTCAATGCAATCTGACTATCTCGTTGATATACAGCTCAGCCAACCACTCAAGAGAAAAATCCATCTGAACTGGAAGAAAATGAGCTGTCTTCTTCATCCGATCAACTATCACCCAGATTGCATCATGCTCATTCTGGGTCAAAGGTAGTCCAGTCACAAAATCCATTGTCACTCGCTCCCATTTCCACTCTGGCACTGATAAAGGTTGGAGCAACCCTGAAGGAACTTGGTGCTCAGCCTTCACTTTCTGGAAAGTGAGACATCTGGATACAAACTCTGCTATGTCCCTCTTCATACCTGACCACCAATAATGTCACTTCAAGTCCTGATACCTCTTGGTACACCCAGGGTGCATAGCAAAAAGTGACTGATGTGCTTCTCTAATATCATTTTTTTTAATTCTACATCATCAGGAATACACAATCTATCTTTGTACCATAGACTGCCATCATCCTTCACATAAAAGTCTCGACTCTCCCCCTTCTGACAAACCAACACAATTTTCTGAATTCTCTCATCTGCCAACTGAGCCTCCCTAATATGATCCAACAAGACTGGCCTCAACTGCAATTGAGCCATCAAAGCACCATCATCAGAAGATTCAAATCTAGCATGCAACACTCTCAACTCAACAAGCAACGAGAGAGAATAAGCAGTCAAACCTGCCAAAGATTTTTTACTCAAGGCATCAGCAACAATATTTGCCTTACCAGGATGATAATCAATCAAACAGTTATAGTCTTTAATCAACTCTAACCACCGTCTCTGCCAAAGATTTAGCTTTCTCTGAACACCGAGGTATTTCAAACTTTTGTGATTCGTATAAATGAAACACTTCTCTCCATAAAGATAATGTCGCCAAATCTTCAAAGCAAAAACTATGGCTGCCAACTCCAAATCATGCGTCGGATGATTAAGCTCATGTGGCTTCAACTGTCGCGAAGCATAAGCTATGATTCTACCCTCCTGCATCAAAACACAACCTAAACCATTGTGTGAAGCATTACTATATATAACATATGGTTTACCTTCCACAGGCAGGGTAAGGATAGGAGCCTGAGTCAACATCTCCCTCAGCTACTCAAAACACGCCTGACACCGATCAATCCACATAAATTTAACTCCTTTCCGAAGTAATCTGGTGAGTGGTGTAGCTATTATAGAAAAATCCTTCACAAATTGACGATAATAGCCTGCCAATCCTAGAAAGTTTCTAACCTCTGTCACAGTCTTCGGTGGACTCCAATTCAAGATAGCCTCAATTTTACCCGCATCAACTCTAATACCCTCTGCTGAAACCACATGACCAAGAAAAGCTACCTGATCGAGCCAGAGCTCACACTTAGACAGCTTAGCATACAACTGCTTTTCTCTCAGAGTCTGCAATACGATCCACAAATGCCTATCATGATCCTCCTCATTACATGAATACACCAAGATATCATCAATGAAGACCACCACAAACTGATCTAAATATGGTCTGAATACCCTGTTCATCAAATCCATAAAAGCTGCTGGTGCATTCGTCAATCCAAAGGGCATCACCAGAAACTCATAAAGCCCATACCTCGTATGAAAAGCTATCTTGGGTACATCCACATCTCTGACTCTCAACTGATGGTACCCTGATCTCAGATCAATCTTAGAGAATATTGATGCTCCCTTCAACTGATCAAAGAGATCATCTATCCGAGGCAAATGATACTTGTTCTTGATGGTCACCTTATTCAACTACCTATAATCAATACACAATCTCATGGTTCCATCCTTCTTCTTCACAAACAATACAGGCGCTCCCCACGGGGACACACTAGGGTGGATAAACCATTTATCTAATAACTCCTGCAACTACACCTTCAACTCTCCCAACTCAGCAAGTGCCATCCGATAAGGGGTAATAGAGATAGGAGTGGTACCAGGCAACAAATCGATACCAAACTCCACTTCTCTCTCAGGAGATACCCCTGACAACTCATCAGGGAAAACATCTGAAAACTCGGCAACTGTGGGTACACTTTCAAGTAGGGATCCCACTACTCTAATATCTACAACATGAGCAAGATAAGCCTCACATCCCTTTCGAATCATCCTCCCAACTGAAACAAACATGGATGAAAGATACCTCTACTCACTAGATACTATACCATCCCGTGTTCTCAAAGTAACACATTTCTTCTGAAAGTCTACCATAGCCCCATGCTTGGATAACCAATCCATGCCCAAAATCAGATCATATTCCCTAAAAGGCATCTCAATTAGGTCACCGAGAAACTCCTCTTCCTGAACAACAACTGGACTATCTCGGTACACCCTGCTCACCACAACACTATGCCTTAAAGGATTTGTCACCAAGACATCAAATCCTAGAGACTCAAAATGCAATTCAGTCACAGGCAAGATGGATGCACTTATGTATGAATGCATAGATCCAGGATCTAATAGAGCAAGGACTGAAATACCAAATAAAGAAAATGTACCCGCACTGACGGTTGAAGCATCTGGCTGCCTTTGCATCACATAAACCCGCTGAGATGGCCCAGCCTCATCTGGCCTACTGCCTCCGGATGTAGAGCCTCCTCTCTAACTAAACCCAGGTTGACCACCTGTACTAAAATCTCTGCCACCACAACCCCCTATGACACTGGGTCGAGAAGCTGCAGTATATGCCTGCCTAACCTCTAGTGGCTCATGACAATCTCTGATAAAATGGTCTGACAACCCACATCTAAAACACACTCCCGAAGCACCTCTCCTCCAGCAGACACCTCCGTGTACTCTAAACAATGAATGCAAGTAGGTGGAGTAGGTCTCTGAGCCACTAGAGTCGGAGCACTAGCCATTGAAACTGCAGGTCTTTGTCTCTATCTCTGCTGCTGTACTGACCTGCCAAACTGCCCCTAACTCCTACTAAACCTCTGAAAATATCCCCCTCGGCCTCTCTTCACTAATGAAGACTCTGCCTTACTCCGGGGTCTCCTAACTCTGGCCTCCTTAACCCTTGTAGCTGTTGCAAGACTCTGTGCCCTCTCAACACTCCTGGCAGCTACAACTAACTGGGAGAAATCCTGATACCGAGAGCCTGTGATAATGCACATGACAGAGTGTCTCAGTCCCTCCTCAAACCTCCTACACCTATCAAACTCTTCAGAAATGATCCCACCAGCATAGTGACTCAACCGGATAAACTCGATCTCATACTCGGTCACTGTCCTGGTATCCTATCTTAGACTCAGGAACTCCATCTTCTTTGCATCTTTATACTCTCTCGGAGTATACTTCTGCTCAAATTCCCACAGGAAATCATCATAGGTCAGGACTAGTGGATCATCCAGAGTATGTGGAACCGTCTTCCACCAATCATATGCATCTCTCTGCAGAAAAGATCTGGCATAATCAAACTTCTCTTCTGGACTAGCTTGTAACTAAATAAATATCCTCTGAACCCGGTCTAGCCACTGCTCTGCTATAGCAGGGTCTGTAGTACCAACAAAGTCCTTAGCCCCATACTTTCTCAATTTATCATACTGCCTCACCGGCAACTATGGCTGCGGTTGTGGCTGTGGCGGCTGTGGAACTGGAGCCTGCCTCAACAACTCTACCATATGCCATACCCAGCCAAGCGAAACCTCATCAGTTGCTGGTCTCACAGGCACAGAAACAGATACCTCACTAGCAGATACAACTCTAGCTCCATCTCTACCCTCATCTGGAGCCACACTCTCTGCACTATCCTCAACAGCCTGATACGGCCGAGACGCCATAACTACCTATATCTGCAAACAAAGCAGAAAATACTATATCAGAGATCAGAAACTGCTAGTACCAATGCATGTATTACAATTAAAAACTATTTTTCAAATCCCCCATTTTCTCTCTCTATCATCCCACCTAGGTCGAGAACCTCAAACCTAGGCTCTGATACCAAAACAAATGTAATACCCTTGTACCCTATATACGTACAATACATATTTTCTGCATATGTAAAATACACCTATACGGTACAAAAATGTCACCGACCGGTTTACTAAATTTTTTTAAACATTTCCAATTAAAAATTTAAAATTCTAAATATATAAAAATTAAATAGAATACAAATATTCTTTACTTGTTATAAGAACCCAAAATAAATAATATATATAAAAATCTCTGGAAAAAAAATTCGCCAGAGTTTTGTCTGTAATTTGGATATCCCAAAATTTATCAAAACACAACCTGCAAAAAAGAAAATACTCCCAAATAATTTCAAATCACCATCTCAACCATACTTCTCAATTTCACCAAGTTTCTAAAATATTTATACATATAGATATATATAATTAAAACACACTTATTCTCCCATTTCAAATAGATTGACCCAAACATTCTCTATAATATACAATATGTAAAATCCATAACATAATATATTATGCATAAAACTCAAAATGTACAATAACATAAAAATATATACATGCTGCTAGTAGTGTTTCTGATCTCGATAGCAACTCAACAAGCTCAACTACAAGTCTAGACTCGACCTGGTCTAGAAGAACTCTCTAGCTCAACCGGGTCTACCCTGTCACCTGCGCGATGGAAAAATCGAGCTAAGCCGAAGCCTAGTGGTACAAACTTTGATAATAATTATATAACTCAATAAAATACCAAATGCACAATGCATATAGATGTCACATCAATCCACTTTCTTATATATTTCAAATATTTCATAAGCACAACTTACAACATTATATTACTCAATTGTATCATAATTCGTAATTCACATTAAAACAAAGACAAGCATGGGCCCAAAAGGATCTAATATGCTATTCAAATTTCAGAGTTACTGCTTTGGTCCATAATGACACAATGTGTCTAGTCTCGTAGGCAATATATCCATGGATAATGTAACAGCCCCAGTCTCTTGGACCTCAACCCGGCTAGACCCTTAGGCCCCAGTATCTTAGTCCTCAACCCGGCTAGACTGCTATAGTTTTTGAGGCTTACGACCTAGTCTTTTCACCATTCCAGCGTACAGCCCGTAGGCAATCATAGGCATGCCGCCAAACCCAGAACTCTAAAAATTGAATAACATACTAGGCACATAATTTATTCATATTTCTCATTATCAATCTCTTTCTCTTTGTCACATATTGAATCTAGGCACATTGCCTTATTTTCACTTTTTTTTTTCTCACTTTTCACATTTTTCACATCTTTCTCATTTTTCTCATTTTTCTCACTTTTCTCATTTTTATCAATATCAATTCATTTCATTATTACACATATCTCATTTTTGCATTCACAACACATTACCCAATTACTTTGGGTATTTTCACATAATAAAACCCCAAATTTTTGTATTTATTGGTTTATTTAATTTTAGATTTGATTATATAGTTTATTATATTTTTTGATGGTTGGTTTATTTAATTTCAATACTTGATTTATTTAATTTATCATAGATGGATATTTTCTTTATTATTATGATTATTATTTATATGTTTTATTATTAAAAGTGTTAGAGGTATATTTCCATTTTGGGGGTACCTCATTAGTTAAATATCATGTAATTTAAATTGCTTTTATATTTTAGACCAATGTAAAGGACATGTTTCTACCTTTTGGTGGGTGTCCTATTAGTTTAGACATGGATGATGTAAGGGCATGTTTCCATCTACGGATGGGTGTCCATTTATTTGCTTTGTTTGGACATTATTTTATTTCAATTGTTGTGAGTAATATGGATAATATTGTTATGTTTAAGAATTTTATAATATTAAGACCTGTAAAGGAGGTCGATTCCAATGAACCAAGCGTTGTGGGGGTGCTGGGCCATTTCTCACCTTTCCCACATATACCCAACTTTCTGAACCCATTAGGGGGTTGGGGATTCCTTAGGAATCGAGTTATCCACCTCTTTCTTTTTCCCGACCTGTCCGGGTGGCGACTCCATTTTTTCTGGACTTAGGTCCGTGTTCTCTAAGGCTCCGAGCCTAAACAGTGCTGAAGTCGCGAGAACCATTCCACTAGGAGTGGGAGCAAAAATCCTCGCTCACAGTGGCGACTCCACTGGGGATAAGAGAAGTTGATTCCGTTGGTTTTTATATTATTCTATTCTTTTTTATAATGATATTATCCATTGCATCATATTAGATTGCATCGTGTGCGTGAGTTAGGATGCCCGTGTTACCCGTGTTATGTTATGTAAGGTATGGAGATCGAGCATGGCATAACCACTCATAGCCTTATACCTTTTGGTATATACTTGCTATGGGAACCTAAGCCTTTTAACCCAAAGACTAAAACTCATGTAATTGGCCTAGTTACTTTCCTTAGGTTTTACCCCAAATGCATGTTGTTTGACTATGGTTAATTTATCTTAGCTTAAATCATGGCTTATTTGGTTTGCTCTTTTTCTAATATGACCCAAGTACATTTGTAAGCTCAAATAAATTTTTCTTTAAAGTCCAAAAGACCAAAGCTATTTTCAAAACTTTTCAAGATGGTCTTTGGACATAAGACTTTTCTAAAAACAAATCAAAAATTCTTTTGCTCATGACCCAAATACAAAGCCCAAAATATTTTTTTTCTAAAATCTTTTTACAATGAGCTTAGAAACAAAAATGATTTTCATCCAATTTTTTCTTACAAAGAGCTTGCAAATTATTTAGGTCAATTACAAAATACCAAAAATCGATTGTGAGCCTAGTTTATACTAAGAATATTTAATCATGGGCTTGTTTTTGGCATGAATCATTAGTTACTTTTTCAAGTGAGAAATCTATTTATAATAAACATCTTAATTTAGTTTTAATCCAATATAGCATAAAAGCTACTTTAGTTGGTTGAATGGATTACAACCTAATTAATGGGAATTATCATGAACTGATTTTCATTTTTGAAAATATAACTATTGGTTAAAATGTCTGAGGGAAATATTCAAAAACAAGGTACCCCATGTTGTTATTTTGTTAACCATATTACCTAGGAAAAGAGACTCACCATTCGTGTGTGGATGTTATAAGGTTGGAAGAAACGTCCTATTTATCCTTGTTTGTTTATTGTTTGCGCATACATGCATGCATGCATCACATGACATATCATTAATCCTTTCTGGCTCATAGACTTGGAGTATGATAATTCAAGTGCTTACAACGATATCATCTACAACATTGATTTTTGATTCAAGTGCTTCGTTGGGAGGATGGATGCAAGGGATATAATCGATCAAGTTGTCAAAGCTAGGATGGCCGAGCTACAAGATCAATCGGTTGAAATTATGAAGACCCAGTTGATTGAAATTCTAGAGCTCATCAACAATGCTAAAGCAGCATCCTTGGAGAACATGTTCACTAATAGAGATCGAATGAAAAATGAGGGACCAATCCCTATTCTACAAGACCAACCGAACCATGTGCTGTCTAAGTGGAGCAATAAGGGCGGCTATCACCCCAGTGGAAAAAGACGAAGGGAAAGAGAGAAGAACTATTTTTCTGCAAAATGAAATTATCAGCCTAGCAATCAAAATACACAAAAGGAAGCTGATGTTAATGCCACTGGTCAAGGAGGAATGATGCTGTTTTCAAAATTAGGGAAGCCGCTGTCTTGGGTTCTCAATAAGCTACAAAAGAAGGGATTGTTACAACCCTTGACTCCTCGTCCTTTGCCTAATCCTCTTCCACCTAACTTTGATATTAAGGCATTTTGTCAATTCCATCAAAGGCCTGGACACAAAATAGATAACTGTATGAAGTTAAGGCATGAGATCCAGAATTTAATTGATAGTGCTAAGCTGCCTAAACCTGATAAGCACAACACTAAGAATAATTCTCTACCTAAATTTGGAAGGGCGCCACCGCTTACAACATTCATGAAGAGTTTTATCTTGTCATCTTGTGATGATATGGATAGAGAAGCCACTAAAGATGATGTGCTACTAAGCAATCTTGGACTAACTGTGGATGATGAAGAAATGATCCTTAATGATATAAAATAATCCTTGCCTCCAACTCCACAAACTTTCCTTAGCTTGAAATGTTGCTTTTCAATTTTACTTTCTTTAATATTTAATTGGAACAATCTTGTTTTTCAAATTTAAAGTTGTTTTACTTTCATCAAAATTTTTGTTGGTCTTTGTTCATTTTGGTGCTTAAGCAATGAGGAATCTAGCTTGATAATTCATGAGTTAATATATTTATGCATCATGACCTGAATGACTTTACTAGGTGAGGGAATTGCTCCATAGCATTGAGTTGTGTATGCTTACTTAGAGAGGGCTCCTACATAATTACCTTTGTCTAGGTCCTAGTCAGTCTTAGAATATGCTTTGACAAACTTTCAAGGTGAAATTGCAATCCTGCTTATTTAAGGGAGAGATTATCTAGGCATTGTTTGGTTAGCCAACAACTAGTATCCACTCTGTTAAATATCAATCCCTAGTTGTCCCTTTGAGCCATCATAAAATTTTAGCTTTCTTTTCATTAGCTTACAAACCCCAACAACCTAACCTGAGCTGTTGTGACACTTTTGACAAGTCTTATGATCACTAAGGTGAAGAGACAAAAAGATCAAAGAAAGGAATGAATAGTCAAGATCATAAGGATAGTTGATGTTCTTAAGACTATAAGGATAGTTGAAGTTCACCTAGTATCTCCAATCTATCAAGACAACATCAAAGTAACAAATGATTTATCCTTGTTAAAGAAGATTTATGTCACTCTACTCATCCATTATTGGAAACCCAAGTTAGTACAAACAACTCTTTTAGAGCTAAAACTAAAAAAAAGAAGAAAAAAGAAGAAGAGAAAAAAGAAAAGAAAAAAGAAAAAAGAAAAAGGAAAAAAGAAGAAAAGAAAAGTAGAAGAAAAAAAGGAAAAAAAAAGAGAGATAAAACCTAAAAAGGCGGTTCAGAAAGCCAACTGAGTTCTCTTTTACATAAAGCAGCAAAAGGGTTCCATTTGGTTTATAAGGACATTTTGACTTGAATTGGTCCAACCCAACTAAAGATTCAATCAAAATTGGAGGAAAAAAGAGGAAGACCATCAAGTTCTTGAAAGTTCTATACTTGACAGTCCTACAAGGAAGAAGGACAAAATGATAAAATGCTCAAAGAAAGGAAAGAGTAAGAAAAATAAAAAGAAAGAAAAGGGAGAAGAAGAAAAGAAAAAAATTTGGGTAACAAACTTTTTACAAGGGCAAAGACTCTCCTAATCAAGATCCAGATTAATGCCAAGAAGATAGAAGGAATTTGGAGTTTAGCATGATTGCTCCCAACTACCTAAAGTTCCAACAAGCAGTTTGTAATGTAAATGTTTGTCCATTGTGTCACATCACCTCCTATCTCAAAATGGCCTTCATTTAAACCCGTGTCCCTTATAGACCCCATTTCAAGCCTATCAAAGAATTGTTGATCTCTCTTGGTAGATAGAGTCTATTAATGGAGATAGTTTGAATAAGCATGCATATGAGATAGACAATATTCAAACTCAAATGAGACCTTTGGCCAAGTAATGTGTATGTGCCTATCTAAAGTGCAACAGTTCTTGCTTAAATAGAAATAATTCCTGAGTTTAGTATGGTAACTAGGGCTGTGATGTTATAGACATGTTAATTTGAAAAGTCGAGTCCTGAGGTACTATGGCACTGATTTGACAAAGCCACTGTATCTAATTTTAAAAAAAAGAACAAGAGTAAAAAAAAAGTACAAAACGAAAATTATTATTACCATTTTTTTTACAAGTTTTATTACAAGTTTTATATTTTTGTCACTGCGAGGAAGGAGGTGGTTCATAATCAGACAAAGCCCTAAAAAAATCATCACCAGTTGGAGGAGGGGGCATATTATCTATCCCATATCCGCTCGAAGAAGGAATATCTAAACCTCAAGGACTTTGAAAATTGGTTCTATCATCGCCTAAACAGGGAGGTGGTATATCATGGACAATAGTCCGGGATCCTCTTGATGAAGAGGCATTTGGTTCCCTCATGCCTTGAAATCGAAATATCGAAAGTCCCGTGCCTCTTGTTGATACATTTCCACAAAATGTGCAGCAGGTCGACGACTAGCATCTAATTCCTCCTGAAGCTTCCTATTCTGCTCCTCAAGCATCCACTGTGAGCCAGAAAAGGAAAGGGTAAGTCCATACATTTTCATGCATACATGCAAGCATACATCATTATAAGATAAGAATGATTGACCAGGTAACTTAGATCAAAGCTCTGCGAATCAGATGACACATCTAAATGAGAAGGGGCAAATGGAGAAAACTGTCGCTGTATCGAGGTATCATACAGAGGGACAACCCTATAGTCAGAGGAACCAGCAACCTACAATGATCATATAAATAATTAGAATAGATAAACAAAGAGACAGTTGCAATGACAAAGTGATAGCTACCTGAGAAGTGCCAGCCCCGGAATTGCCATGGGATTGGGAAGAAGGCTCCTCCTCATCTGCTTCCTCGTCCTCATCCTCATCCACTCCCTCATCTTTTTCATCTTCTCCTTGCTCCGCTTCTATTTCTTCTTCACCTCCAGACAGCCCACAGACACCAACAGGTGACACTTCAAAACTTAGCAGATAATCCTGGATAAATTGAGAATATGACACGTCCGGTGAGAGCAGGAAGTCATGAACATCGAAACCAATATGGGAATGACTCCAAAAGGGCTCCAGCATTGCATTAGTGTTCAGAATAAATGATGGAATATCAACTGGTACTCTGCGTCGGTTAGGTCCAAGGAACCAGTCATGTATTTTATCGCCTAGAAACCACCCACTAGAGACCGGGCCAGCCATAATTCGACGAGAGTTGTGCAAAGGCATTGCATCATGCATCTAATCCAGCTATTTTTCTCTTCAGCTCTCCACCACGCTGTATCCACCTGTAGAAAAGCAAACCGGTAATTTATCTCTTATCATAGGTTTGATATTAGCATTCACATTTTTCTTTCTTGATCCCAGGTCAGATGACTCAAGTGGTAACGGTGAGAGTGCACATGGTGACTCCCAGACACTTCCTTGCGACCCGACAACCAAACACCCAACCTTGGAAAATTGACTCGTGGCTGTGTAATGTTTGGAACCCTCACCAAGTTATGCTCGTATGCCCAGACCTGTACATAAAAGAGAACATCAAGTCTATGCACATGCATTATGTGGATCAATAATTTTAAAGGAAATAGCACCTCAACAATGGCCGCGAAACCAATAAAGGATCTTTTCTTCCTGTAGAGCACATCAAAACCATGATAAAGACAAGCTAGACCAGCTTCCCCCCATGCATAAGAAGATACGCGACCCAAGTCAGAAAGGGCGCGCAATACAGATAAGTGAATGGCATACTCGGTGCTACCTAAAATGGTTGCCTCCAATAAATATAACAAAAATCCCCAACTATATTGTTTTACCCTCTCACCCTGCACGGGTCGAGTGTACTTTATCCAATACTTTCGGATGGGCTCAAATTGAATCTTATATGACTTTCTATATCGAGGCTTGACACCGATCAATTGTCAGATTTCTTCTTCTTTCAAAATATTGCAGGTCAAATGGACAGGGGTTCCATCACATCGGAGGCCGGTTATAGCAGCAAAGTCAACCGGACTAATTGTCATCTCTTCAATGGGCAAGTGAAAAGTATGAGTTGTGTCCAAACATCATTCTGCAAGCGCCTAGATCACGCTCCTGTCTATTTGATAGCTCCGTACTGGTAATTGCAAAATGAAGTCCTCAAAACCACTTTCCCGCACCATTCTCTTTACTGCAGGCGGGGCCTGGTCATACCACTTACGGGCCTTGTGAATATTTCCTCCTACTTTGATATCGTAACCATCATGCTGCCCAAATGCAGGTAAGTCTAGTTAAGTACACATGTAATTTCACACACACACTTAAAAAAAAGTATAACTATAATAATAAATAAATAAAAAGTAAATAATAGTAATATGAAATAGTAAATAATATAGAATATGTTAAATATTAAAAAATTAATTAAATTAAAAAAATTTTAAAAAAATTAAAAAAATTAAAAATTAAAATAATAATAAGATAAAATAAATAATAAAATAATAAATAATAAATAATAATAAATAATAATAATAAATAAATAAATAATAATAAATAATAAATAATAAATTAAAAAAATTATTATTAAATTAAAATAAAAGGAAATACTTTTGTATAAATGTGTAAAGCAAAATAATAATAACGATAAAAAATAATAAATAATAAAATAAATATAATAAAATAAATAAATAAAAAAATAAAAAATAATAAGAAAGAAATAATAATAAAAATAAAAATAAATAAAAAGGGGACACAAATAAATAATTTCTCGCACAACAATTGATGTGTTTCATTCTTACACAATCATTTTTCATGCATAAATTTTGTCAAATAAATTCTGCTACATACTTATTCTTGTATAATCTATATGAACATAATTATACTAACAAATTTTGCAATAAATTACTTATATGTACGGAAAAATATCACTTACCGGTATTTTATCTTTGGAACTCCGATGGAGATGCATGCCGGGTAACATTGGAATTTGCACAATTTCATTATCTCGAAGGTAAGAAATCAATTCATTATTTGACCGAGTCCTATGCCTTGAAGAGTGTTGGACGACTGATATGGTAACTGATTGAGATTTATGAATCTTATAATACTAACAGTGTTTAGTTTGAAAGGAAAGAAATAATACGAACTCTTTATAAAAAATGAAATGAAGAAATGAGCTGCTTATATAGAGGAACGACAAAGGAAAAAAAATAAAATTCAAAAAGTAAATTTTACTATTGATGATAGTAAATTTTACTATTGATGAATAGTAAATTACTATTTATAAATAGTAAATTACTATTGATAAATAGTAGGTTACTATTTACAAATAATAGGTTACTATTTACGAATAGTAAATAGTGCATGAATAGTGACTACACAGTAAATAAACAGTAAATTCAATCATTTAATTTATTCATTCAAATACTTGCGTGTATATAAATATTTGTTACACTATTTAAATATTTTTACACGCAGGGGGCAAGGAGAAGATATGTGCATGGTAAAAATTAGCTAAAGTTTTTGCAAATTATTTTAGCATACTACTGACTACAAGTATTTTTTGCAAATAGTTAAATCCCGGGTCCATAACCCAAATCATCTCAGGACCATAACCCAAGTCTTTACCGGGTCCAGAACCCAAACCATCTCGGGTCTAAAGTCCAAGTCTTTTTCAAGTCTAGAACTCGAACCGGGTTCAGAACCCAAATCATCCCGGGTCCAGAACCCAAGTCTTTTCTGAGTCTAGAACTCAAACCGGGTCCAGAATCCAAACCATCTCCGGTCCAGAACCCAAGCCTTTTCTGAGTCCAGAACTCAAACCGGGTCCAGAACCTAAATTATTTCGAGTCCAGAACCCAAATCTTTTCCGAGTTCAGAACTCAAACCGGGTCCAGAACCCAAATCATCTCTGGTCTAGATCCCAAGTCATTTCTGAGTCTATAATTCGAACCGGGTCCAGAACCCAAACTATCCCGGGTCTAGAGCCCAAGTCTTTTTCAAGTCCAGAACTCGAATCGGATCCAGAACCCAAACCATCTCGAGTCCAGAACCCAAGTCTTTTTTGAGTCTAGAACTCGAACTGGGTCCAGAACCCAAGTCTTTTTTGATTTCAGAACTCAAACTAGGTCCAGAAACTAAAACTAAAGCCATCTCAAGAAAATTAAGTCTATTTTTGCCAAAATTAAAAGTCTTGTTGCTTTTCACTCTCTGAATCAATTCAAGATTGTTCAAGCAGGGGGCAAACTGTAGACCCTTAATTTTAATCCCAATTTGATTGGTCCTAATTAAAGATACCAAAATAAAATTAATCCGACTTTAAATATATAAACTTAGTTTATAATTTTTAAAGGAGTCGGTTCGGATTAAAGAGGCATATATTTAATTGTAAAACCCTAAAATCAAGTAGAATTGGCCCAAATTAAAATTTTTGGTCCATAAGTTAAAAAAGGCCAGAATAATTTAAGTGAGACCGGCCTGGGAGACATTAGCATGCCTCATGTCGATCTGGCAGCCCAGATCGACATGAGGTTGGACTCATGTCGACCTGGGCAAGCTAGGTCGACATGAGCATGCCTCATGTCGACTTGGGTAGCCCAAGGTCGACATGAGGTTGGTCTCATGTCGACCTAGGGCAACCAGGCTGACATGGATTCAATATATTTCCTAATTCAACTAGAATTTGTTTTAGGGACTGATTTATATTAGGTTAAGGATTCTGAGTGAGGTTCGACTATAAATATTAACATTTCAGAATTCAAAAATGGGGGAGAAAACATTAACAAGGGAACATTAAGAAGGGATGACAAGGAAGATTAACAAAGTAGCAAGGAACATTAAAGAGAGTTGGCAACAAACAGAAAAGATTAGCAGCAAACATTCATCAGTAATCAATCCATTAAAGACAGCAACGCTGTCTTTATTAATTGTTCATCCAGAAGTTAATTGTGGAGGAACCAACGAGCGGATGTTTGATCTTTAATCATGAATTATTTATGTTTACAGTAGTTTCATTTCTTTGATTAATAAGAACATGCATGCAATAACTTGATCTTTGAACACACAGTACCTTGATCTTTGAGCATGCAGTAAATAGGTTTTTGTTTTAATAACTTTAATCGTTTGCTTTGGTTTTTATTTTAATAACTTTAATCATTTGTTTTAATTATCACATTGATCAATTAGTATTCTTTATCCCACTAGCATATTTCATAAAACATAAAACTATCCAGTAGTCAACAATTAATTGTTAAAATCTATCTTGTTTGCTTTAACTTCAAGAACCGTATGTTATTTCATTAAAACTCAAAACCTCAAACTATTTTTATCCAAAAGCCTAAACCATTTCATTATTAAACTCCAAAATATTGATTATTTTTCCAAAACCTTAATTTATTTTTCCAAATCCAAAATTGTGTTTTTTTAGTAGTAAGTCAATTCCAAAAACCCTAACTATCCAAAACCCTAATTCCAAAACCCTAGTTTTAAAAACCCTAAAAATCCTAATTTCAAAACCCTAATTATAAAACTTTAGTTTCTAAAACCCTAAGTTCCAAAATCCTAAATTTAATTGATAATTCTTTAAAACCCTAAATTTATATATTTATTGCTTTTTTTAATTTTAGATTTGATTATATAGTTTATTATATTTTTTTGATGGTTGATTTATTTAATTTCAATATTTGATTTATTTAATTTATCATAGATGGATATTTTCTTTATTATTATGATTATTATTTATATGTTTTAGTATTAAAAGTGTAAGAGGTATGTTTCCATTTTGGGGGTACCTCATTAGTTAAATATCATGTAATTTAAATTGCTTTTATATTTTAGACCAATGTAAAAGACGTGTTTCTACCTTTTGGTGGGTGTCATATTAGTTTAGACATGGATTATGTAAGGGCATGTTTTCATCTTCGGATGGGCGTCTATTTATTTGCTTTGTTTGGACATTGTTTTGATTTTTAATATAACGATGCTTTATTTCAATTGTTGTGTGTAATATGGATAATATTGTTATGTCTAAGAATTTTATAAAATTAAGATCTGTAAAGTAGGCTGGTTCCAATGAACCGGGCGTTGTGGGGGTGCTGGCCCATTTCTCACCTTCCCCAAACATACCCAACTTTCCAAATTCATTAGGGGGTTGGGGATTCCTTAGGAATCGAGTCATCCACCCCTTTCTTTTTCTCGGCCCGTCCGGGTGGCGACTCAATTTTCTCCGGACTTAGGTTCGTGTTCTCTAAGGCTCCGAGCCTAAACAGTGTCGATGTGGCAAGAACCATTCCACCGGGAGTGGGGGCAAAAATCTCCGCTCACAGTGATATTCACCTCTCTAAACGAAATTGAAAATGTTCTAGAACCAGGGCTTCTTATCTGACACCTGAACTATAGAACAATATGTTGGCTAGGTTTTCACATCAATAGTGATGGAACAAATTAGCATGTCCTTTCCTATATGGGTCATGGTTGCCATGGTGGCCAAAGCATTAGTAAATTAATTCCTAGTTTGAGGTAGGTAATGGAATGAAACCTCTTTAAACTAATTTGCTAGGTTTTCCAAGCGCCAATGGTAAGGAACCAGATTCTCTTCTCTTATTTTCCACTTCTCTAATGCTTGGAATACAATAAGGGCAGAATCTCCACACACCTTTAAGCTCTTGACATTTAACTTCAAGGCTATCTCTAACTCGGTTATGCAGGCTTCATATTCTGCCTCATTGTTTGTGACTTCAAAAGCCAACTTAAGTGCCATTAGAATATGCTCTTCTTCTAGGGTGATGAGAACAATGTCAATGCCACAATCTTTTTGGTTGGATGCACCATAAAAGTACATGACCCACACCTCTTTATCAATGCTCATGATATCTTCATCTGGGAGTTCTGGCTCCTCTAATATGTCTTGAACTGGCTCTGCAGCCAGTACACTACCCTTGATTACTTTGCAGGCTACAAATTTAATGTCAAAGGTGGACAAAACTGCCAGCCATCATGCCATTTTGCTATCAAGAACTTATTTTTCCATAAGGAATTTCAAGGCACTCTAATTTGCAATTATTTGTGTGGTGTAAGAGGCCAAGTAGTGGCATATTTTTTTAACATACCTATACCAGTGTCAAACATAACTTTTCAATCTGATTGTATTTAAGCTCATAGGCTAATAACCTTTTGCTAAGGTAATAAATGGCAAAATCCTTTCTTGAGTCTTCCTCATGTTGAGCAAGCATGGCGCCCATTGCTTCTTCAGTAACTAAATGATAAAGGAGTAAAGGGTCACTAAGCCTTAATGGTTGCAGAACGGGTGGTGATAAAAGGTGTTGTTTGATCTTTTCAAATGCATCTTAACATTTGTCATTCCATTTGGTTAGGGCATATTTCTTGAGTAGTTTAAAGATTGTACTACATACATTGGCCATTTGAGAAATGAACCAGCTAATGTACTGCAAGCGACCCATGATTTCTTTTTCCATCTTGGGTGATGGCATTTTTAAAATTACTTTAGATTTAGCAGGGTCAACCTCGATTCTCTGGGAACTAACCATGTGCCTCAGAAATATTCTGGAAGCTACCACAAACACACATTTTGCAGGATTGAGTTTCAAGTTATACTGCCAGAGTCTAAGGAAGAATCATCTTAAGGCCTCTATGGGCATCTCAACTTTCTTTGACTTAATGATCATAACATCCACATAGACTTCCACATCTTAGTGCATTATGTCATGATAGAGCATAGTGGCCATCCTTTGATAGGTTGCCCCAACTTTTTTGAGGCCAAATGGCATGATCCTATAACAATAAGTGCCCCACTTGGCAATGAAAGCTGTCTTTTCCCTGTAAAGAAAATGAACCATGATTTGATTCTACCCAACATAGAGGTCGGTTAATGAAACCACCTTGGACTTGGTTAATCTATCAACTAGGAGAATAATATGTGGTAGAGGGAAGTCATCATGTCGAGTTGAGATCTCTATAATCCACACACATGCAAACTTTCCCATCTTTCTTTGGATCTGGCACAATATTGGCTAGCTATTGAGGCTACATGATGGGCTCTATGAACTTGTTTACTAGTAGCTTGGCTATTTCTTTCTTAATCTTTAAGGACCATTCTGGCTTGAGCCGGCGAAGTTTCTGCTTGACTAGCTTCATGTGATCAATGTGGGGACCTTATGAACTACTATAGAAGGTTTCGGTCCTGTTATATCACTCACTTCCTATCCTAATCAATCTTGGAATTCTTAAAGAAGCAGTCTTAAATCTTGTTTACAAATGGATGATGTTATAATGTATGCATTTCTTCACACTCCTGATATTCCCATATTTATTTCTTATTTATCTTCATTATTTTCATTAATATTGAATATTCCATAATGCTCACCAAGAGACAAAGGTAAGTAAATAGAAATCTTGGAACTTTTGTTAATGATGAAAAGATTACAAGGTTTTTCATTACAAACGAACTCAAGATCAGACGATTCCAAGGAATTAGATTTAGAAATGGAAAACTCAGACTTTGAACTAGTTGACTCAAACTTAGGCTCAAATTCATGTCAAAAATTGACTTAGAGTTTGACTTGAATTTGAACTCAAACTGGATTCTTGGCTTAGAATTTGCCATAGGCTTAGAATCTGTCTGGAGGGTTATCTGTTGAATAGACTAGATATCTAACTCTACTTTAGATAGGGTAGACTCTGATGATGGACCTCCATTTCTTTCAAAATGCCAATTGTAGGTATTCCCGTAGTTGATTGGATCAGGTGGCTGAAATTTGATTCTGCTTCTTCTTCTAACACAACTACTTGAAACAGACTAGGATCCATGTTATCCTTGAAATCTTGTCCCGTCTTGAAGGCATGCCTACTATCTTCTAAGCTATGCTTGACAGTAAAGAAAATTTCAAAACTCGAAGTTAGTTCATTAGTGATGGGATTCATCCATGGTTCGGGGAATCTATAATAAAGGGAATTTATTCTGTAACATCCGTAATTTTTAAAAATAAAATAAAATAAAATAAAATAAATTTAATTAATAATTTAAATAAAACATTGAAGGATTTTAAGTGAAAAAGTAAAGAGTATATGTGAAATATTCATTAAATATACATAACATATACAAAAATCAACTTTTAAATAGAAAAAGTCAAAAGACAAATGGCAAAATGGTAATTACACTTTGTAAAACTAAAATTATTTAAATAAATTAAAAATAAATTATTTTTAAATAGAAGAGGTAAAATATGATTTTTAATAAATAAATAAATAATTATTAAAAATATAATAATATATATATATATATGGTCATATTTTTTTAAGTGGAAAGAAAGAGAAAATTTTAAATTTTAAAATTTCCTTCTTCTTCTTCATGTTGGCTGGATTTCCATAGACACCAAGGGAGAGATTTCTTCATCTTCCAAGCTTCCATAATTGAAAGGAATTCAAGGTTTCAAGTAAAATTTTGGTAATTTTCTCTTGAATTAGTAAGTTCTCAACTTTATTTCTTTGGATTTCATGATGTTGTGATTGTGTGGATTTTGAAATTTTCTATTAGCATGATTTAATTATTTAATTGGATATGTATTAAGTTATTTTGGGTAGTTAACAATGAATTTTAAGTTGGATTGAAGAAATGGTTAAGTTTGGGATGAGTTGGTTGAAGAGAGAGAATTTAGGGTTATGGAACATATGGACTTTTGAAATTATGAGTTTTAATTGTACAAATTGATTTCAAATGTGTTGTTTTGATGCATAAACAAGGATTTTAAAGTCAAATGATGGATTTAACCAAGTTTGGTAAGAGTTTGGATAAAGTAGTGTTGAATTTAGGGTTTTGGAAAGGGAATTTTTAAAAAATGGTGAATTGTTTGATTTTAATATTTAAATCATGTTATTTCATGATATTAGTGATAGAAATAAGCTTGGATTAATAATTGGAATAAGTTGGATTGAAGAACCTTCATTGGTGAAGGTTATTCCATTTTAGGGTTTTGTATAAGAGTGAGTATTTAATTAATGTGATTGGTTAAAACATGTTATAATATGCTTTTAATGATAAAAATAAACTTAAAACACTAATTTAAATGGATTAAAATGGAAGTTCAATGTTAAAGTAAGGAAAGGCTAAATTTTAGAGTTTTAATTAGAGTGATGTATAATTAGGGTTTAATGTTGAAAATGCCTTAAAATGTGATATTAAATGATTGTATTTGATCAGATTTTGAATAGGCATTAAAGAGAGATGAACTGCCCAACCCTAGTGCTGAAGGACAACTTGAAAGTGAAGGTTTGTGAGAGATTTAGAGCTTGCATTTGAGAGCTTATTGAGTATGTATAAACTCTTGATAAATGGAAAGTGATTGCATTACATTTGGCCTAATACATTTTGGATGAAAAATGTGTTAAGCTACTTGATACATTGAACATTCATGAACATTGTGCTATGACTTATGAGTTGTTATGTATGCATTATATGCATTATAAAAAACCATTGTAAGTGGCTAAATTGAATAAAATGTGAATTATATGAATTATGTGAAAATAATCCAAAATATTTGGGTAATGTGATTTTGATGTAAAATGTCATACATTGTAATGAAATGATGAAATATGATGAATTAAGGTGGATTGACAATGGTATGAATGAAGAAAATGAGAAAATGAGGCAATGTGCCTAGTTGATTATGAGAAAATGAGAAAAAGTTTATTAGGGAGAATATGAATTAATTGTGTGCCTAGTATGTTATTCAATTTCTAGAGTTCTGTGTTTGGTGGTATGCCTATGAGGTTATCCTCATTATTTGCCTTCGGGGCTAGATGCTATGCGTTACTAATTTATGATTTGCCTTCGGGGCTAGACGTTAGGCTTCACTGATATATGATTTGCCTTCGGGGCTAGGCACTTGGTGTTAATTTGGACAAAAATGGTAACTCTGGGATATGGATAATGTATTAGTTTGTTTGGGCCCATGCGTGTATATGTTTGTATGTGAATTATAAAAAGGATGAAAAATTATATTATTAAGTGGAATTGAATGCCACATTGTGAAATAGCATATAAACGCATTATGCATTTGGCATTGTTTTTAAGTTTCATTATTATCAATGTTTGTACTGCTTGGCTTTTAGCTTAGCGAGATTGCATTTCATTGTGCAGGTGACAAGAGTGATCAGTTTGACCCAGATAGTTCTTCTAGACTGGGTCGGGTCTAAAAAATTGGTTGTTTATTGAGTTGATTTTGGGTACATCAAGATCAGAGCCATTTGCCATCATGTATATATTTTATATTATAGTACTTTTGATATTATGTATATTATGTCATGTTTTCGGAGTGTACATTGTAAATTATAAAGTATATTTTGGATAAATTGTATAATGTGGGTTTGATATGTGTTTTTGATATATATATATGTATATGCATAAATATTTTGAGGAAATGTGGAGAAATGGAGAAGTTGAGGTGGAAATGTCTAATTTGTCTTATTAGGAGTGTTTTTATACATGTGTAACTGTTGAAAAGTTGGGATGTTTAAATTATAGATAAAACTCTAGCAAATTTTTTCCAGAGACTTTAATATAAAATACTTATTTTGGAACCTATGATTTATAAAGAATATTTTATTTGTTATTTAAATATACATTTTAAAGTATTTCAGATTTTAAACTGAAAATGTGAAAAATTTTAGTAAACCAGATTGCGATATTTTTATACCGTATATATATATATTACATGTACTTGGGATATATATTATACGTATATAGGGTATAAGGGTGTTACATTTATTTTGGAATGAATCAGAGCCTAGGTTTGAGGTTCTCGACCTAGGTGGGATTTTAGAGAGAGAAAATAGGGATTTTAAATATGGTTTAAATTATGATACATGCATTGACACTGACATTATATCTAATCTTTGATGTGGCAATTTTTGTTGTATTTACAAATATAGGTAGTTATGGCATCTCGAATGCACCATTCTACAGAGGATAGTGCCGAGAGTATAGCTCCTGATAAGGGTAGAGTTGGAGCTAGAGCTGAGTTTGCTAGAGAGGCATCTGCTTTTGTGCCTATTAGACCAGCAGATCAGGAGGTTCCGCCGGGATGGGTATGACAAATGGTAGAGTTATTGATATAGGGGCTGGTTCAGTAGTCTTAGCTGCCACCACACGACTGCAGCATTAGTAGCAGTTGTCAACACGGAAGTATGACAACCTGAGGAAGTTTGGAGCCATATATTTTGTTGGCATTATAGACCCGGCTGTAATAGAGCAGTGGCTGGACATGGTCTAGAGAGTATTCATTCAACTGCAGGCTAGTCCGGAGGAGAAGTTTGATTATGCTAGATCTCTTATGCAGGGGGATGCCTATGAGTGGTGGAAGACGGTTCCCCATGGTACAGCTGATCCACTAGTTCTTACTTATGCTGATTTCCTATGGGAATTTGAGAAGAAGTATACTCCCAGGGAGTATAAGGATGCTAAGAAGATTGAGTTTCTTAGTCTGAGGCAAGATGCGAGAATAATGACAGAGTATGAGAATGAGTTCATTCAGTAGAGCCAATATGCTTGAGGGTTTATTTCTGATGAGGTTGACAGATGCCGGAGGATTGAGGAGGGGCTGAGACCCTCTATCATGTGTTTAGCGGAAGGTTCTTGGTATCATGATTTTTCTTAGTTGGTTGCAGCTACTAGGAGTATAGAGAGGGCACAGGGACTTACAACAGTAACCAGAGCAGAGGAGAGCAGAGTTATGAGATCCCAGGGTGAGGCAGGATCTTCATCATCGAAGAGAGGCTGAGGGGGATATCCTCAGAGGTTTAGTAGGAGCCAGGGGTAACCTAACAGGTCAGAACAGCAGCAGAGACAGAGACAGAGACCTGCAGCCTTGGTGACGAGTGGCCTGACCCCAGTGACTCAGAGGCCTGCTCCACCTACTTGTGCTCATTGTGGTAGGGTACATGGGGGTGTCTGCTTGAGGGAAGGTGCACTAGAATTATGTTATAGATATGGATCACCAGACCATTTTCTTAGAGATTGTCCAGAGCCACCATATGATAGATAGACAGATACAGTAGCTTCTAGACCCAGTGTTAGAGGGGGTCATGGTGGAAAAGGTTTTGATAGAGGTGGTTGATCAGGGTCTAGTATGAGAGGAGGTTCTACAGCAGGGAGTAGACCAGAGGATGCATGGCCATCACAACAAGTTTATGTGATGCAGAGGCAGCCAGATGCTTCAGCTGTTATAGCCGATATTTTTACTTTATTTGGTACTTCAGTTCTTGCATTGATAGACCCTGGGTCGACTCATTCATACATCAGTGCATCCATCTTGCTTATGAGTGACATGCATTTGGAGTCCCTAGGATTTGATGTGTTGGTTACAAATCCTTTAGGGCATAGTGTTACAGTCATTAGGGTGTGCCAAGTTGTCATTCAGGATGAAGAGTTTCTCGATGACCTGATTGAGATGCCTTTCAGGGAGTATGATATGATTCTAGGCATGGATTGGTTATCCAAGCATGGGGTTGAGGTAGACTATCAGCAGAAACATGTTACGCTAAGAACACATGATGGTAGAGATGTGGTGATATTTAGTGAGCAGTGACATCTTTCTTTCATGTTTATTTCAGTAGTATTAGCTAGGAGGATGGTTCAGAAGGGATGTGAGACATATCTTACTCATGTGGTAGATACCAGGGTAGTGGGGTCCCAGCTTGACAGTATATCTATAGTTGCCGAGTTTTCAGATATTTTCCTTGATGAGTTGCCAGGGGTAGCTCCTGAGAGAGAGGTGTAGTTTGGTATTGATATGATGTATGGTAGAATGGCACCTATAGAATTAAAGGAGTTGAAGGTACATTTGCAGGAGTTGCTTGATAAAGGGTTCATCCACCCTAGTGTGTCACCATGGGGAGCACTTGTTTAGTTTGTGAAGAAGAAGGATGACACCTTGAGATTATGTATTGATTACACGTAGTTGAATAAGGTGACCATTAAGAATAAGTATCCATTACCTCAGATAGATGATCTCTTTGATCAGTTGAAGGGAGCAACAATATTCTCTAAGATTGATATGAGATAATTGAGATTTAGAGATGTAGATGTACACAAGACAGCTTTTCACATGAGATATGAGCATTATGAGTTTCTGGTGATGCCTTTTGGATTGATGAATGCATCAGTAACATTTATGGATTTGGTGAACAAAGTGTTTAGACCATACCTAGATCAGTTTATAGTGGTCTTCAATGATGATATTTTGGTGCATTCAAGTAATGAAGAAGATCTTGGCAAGCATTTGCGGATTGTACTGCAGACTTTTAGAGAGAAGCATTTATATGCTAAGTTATCTATGTGTGAGTTTTTTCTCGATCAAATGACTTTTCTCATTTATGTGGTATCAGCAGAGGGTATTAGAGTTGATCCAAGTAAAGTTGAGGTTATCTTGAATTAGAGTCCACCAAAGACTGTAACAGAGGTTAGAAGTTTTCTGGGGTTGGCAGGTTATTACTGTCTGTTTGTGAAAGGTTTTTCTATGATAGCTACACCACTCATAAGATTACTTTGGAAAGGAGTTAGATTTGTATGGACTGATCAGTGTCAGGCGAGTTTTGAGTAGTTGAGAGATATGTTGACTCAGGCTTCTATTCTTACTCTACCTTTGGAAGCTAAACCCTATGCGATATACAGTGATGCTTCACATAGTGGTTTAGGTTATGTTTTGATGCAGGAAGGTAGAGTCATTACTTATGCATCTCGACAGTTGAAGCCTCATGAGCTAAATTACCCAACTCATGATTTAGAGCTAGCAACCATAGTTTTTTCATTAAAGATTTGGCAGCATTACTTGCATGGGGAGAAATGCTTCATTTATACTTATCATAAGAGTTTGAAGTGTCTGGGTGTTCTGAGAGAGCTGAATCTTCAGCAAAGATGGTGGTTAGAGTTGATTAAAGATTATGATTGCTTGATTGATTATCATCCTGGCAAGGTGAATGTTGTTGCGGATGCCTTGAGTCAAAAGTCCATGGCGGGTTTCATTGCCTATTCGCTCTCATTGCTTGTTGAGTTGAGAGCATTGCATGCCAAATTTGGGTCATGTAATGATGGTGCATTGATGGCTCAGTTGCAGTTGAGTCCAGTATTGTTGGATCAGATTAAGAAAGCCCAATTGGTAGATGAGAAGATCCATAAGATTGTGATGGTTTGTCAAAAGGGGAAGAGTCGAGACTTTCATATGAGAGAGGATGGCAATTTGTGGTACAGAGATAGGTTATGCATTCTTGATGATGCAGGATTAAAAATGAAGATTTTAGAGGAAGCACATCCGTCACTCTATGCTATAAACCCTGGTAGTACCAAGATATATCAAGATATGAAGCAGCATTACTAGTGGTCAGTTATGAAGAGAGATATAGTAGAGTTTGTATCCAGATGTCTCATGTGCTAGAAAGTGAAGGTTGAACACTAAGTCCCTTCAGGGTTGCTCCATCCATTATTAGTACCAGAGTGGAAATGGGAGCGAGTGATGATGGATTTTGTGACTTGACTACCTTTGACCTAGAAGAAACATGATGCAATCTAGGTGATAGTTGATCGGATGACAAGATAGCTCATTTTCTTCCAGTTCGGATGGATTACTCACTTGAGAGGTTGGCTGAGTTGTATATCAGTGAGATAGTGAGGTTGCTTTGAGTCCCAGTTTCTTTAGTGTCGGATCGAGATTCCCATTTTACATTGAGATTTTGGAGGAGTTTGCAGGATGCATTAGGTTCTCAATTGCATTTTAGTTCTATTTTCCATCCTCACACGGATGGCCAGTCAGAGAGAATGATTCTGATTTTAGAGGATATATTTAGGAGTTGTATCATTGATTTCACAGGGAGCTGGGACAGATTCTTGCCACTAATTGAATTTGCTTATAACAACAGTTATCAATTCCGTATTGGGATGGCACCTTATGAGGTCTTGTATGGCAAAAAATGCAGGACACCCTTGTGTTGGGATGAGGTTGAATAAGGTAAACTGGTTGGTCTCGATTTGATTAAGGAAATGGAAGAGAAAGTGAAGGTGATTTAGGATCATCTGAAAGCCACTTTAGACAGACAAAAATCCTGTACAGTTTTGAAGAGGAAAGATATAGAGTTTAGTATGGGAGATAAAGTGTTCCTAAAGGTGTCTTTGGGAAAAAGATTTTGAGATTTGGTCGGAAGGGGAAATTGAGTCCTCGTTTCATTGGACCATATGAGGTGCTGGAGGGAGTTGGTCCAGTAGCTTACAGATTAGCTCTCCCACCTGAGTTAGACTGGATACATAATGTATTCCATGTCTCTATGCTTCAAAGATATAGGTTAGACCTATCTCATAACTTGTTAGTGGAGTCTATTGAGGTGAGCCCTGATTTGACTTATGAAGAAGAACCAGTGGCAATTTTGGCATGAGAGGTGAAAGAGTTGAGAAACAAGAAGGTGCCACTTGTGAATGTTCTTTGAAGGAATCATGCCGCTGAGGAGGCGACATGAGAGAGTCAGCAAAGGATGCGGAGTCAGTATCCTTAGTTGTTCTAGAGTTGATAGCAGGTAATTTCGCAAACGAAATTTTCTTTAGTAGGAGAGAATTGTAACATCCATAATTTTTATAAATTAAATTAAATAAATTAAAATTAAATTAAATAAATTAAATAAATAATTTAAATAGAAAATTAAAGAATTTTAAGTGAAAAAGTAAAGAGTATATGTGAAATATACATTAAATATACATAAATCTACAAAAGTCAACTTTTAAATAGAAAAGTTAAAAGTCAAATGGCAAAATGGTAATTATACTTTATAAAATTAAAATGATTTAAATAAATTAAAAATAAATTATTTTTTAATGGAAGAGGTAAAATATGATTTTTAATAAATAAATAAATAATTATTAAAAATATAATAATAATATATATGGTCATATTTTTTTAAGTAGAAAGAAAGAGAATTTTAAAATTTAAAATTTCCTTCTTCTTCATGTTGGCTAGATTTCCATAGCCACCAAGGGAGAGATTTATTCATCTTCCAAGCTTCCATAATTGAAAAGAATTCAAGGTTTCAAGTGAAGTTTTTGTAATTTCCTCTTGAATTAGTAAGTTCTCTACATTATTTCTTTGGATTTCATGAAGTTGTGATTATGTGGATTTTGAAATTTTCAATTAGCATGATTTAATTGTTTAATTGAGTATGTATGAAGTTATTTTGGGTAGTTAATAATGAATTTTAAGTTGGATTGAAGAAATGGTTAAGTTTGGGATGAGTTGGTTGAAGAGAGAGAATTTAGGGTTATGAAAAATATGAACTGTTAAAATCACAAGTTTTAATTGTGCAAATTAATTCTAAATGTGTTGTTTTGATGCATAAACAAGAATTTTAAAGTCAAATGATGGATTTAACCAAGTTTGGTAAGAGTTTGGATAAAGTAGTGTTGAATTTAGGGTTTTGGAAAGGGAATTTTAAAAGAATGGTGAATTATTTGATTTTAATGTTTAACTCATGTTATTTCATGATATTAGTGATAGAAATAAGCTTGGATTAATAATTGGAATAAGTTGGATTGAAGAACCTTCATTGGTGAAGGTTATTCCATTTTAGGGTTTTGTATAAGAGTGAGTATTTAATTAATGTGATTGGTTAAAACATGTTATAATATGCTTTTAATGATAAAAATAAACTTAAAACACTAATTTAAATGGATTAAAATGGAAGTTCAATGTTAAAGTAAGGAAAGGCTAAATTTTAGACTTTTAATTAGAGTGATGTATAATTAGGGTTTAATGTTGAAAATGCCTTAAAATGTGATATTAAATGATTGTATTTGATCAGATTTTGAATAGGCATTAAAGAGAGATGAACTACCCAACCCTAGTGCTGAAGGACAACTTGAAAGTGAAGGTTTGTGAGAGATTTATAGCTTGCATTTGAGAGCTTATTGAGGTATGTACAAACTCTTGATAAATGGAATGTGATTGCATTTACATTTGGCCTAGCACATTTTGGATGAAAAATGTGTTAAGCAACTTGATATATTGAACATTCATGAACATTGTGCTGTGACATGTGAGTTGTTATGCATGCATTATATGCATTATAAAAAGCCATTATAAATGGCTAAATTGAATAAAATGTGAATTATATGAATTATGTGAAAATAACCCAAAATATTTGGATAATATGATTTTGATGTAAATTGTCATACATTGTGTTGAAATGATGAAATATGATGAATTAAGGTGGATTAACAATGATATGAATGAGAAAAATGAGAAAATGAGGCAATGTGCCTAGTTGATTATGAGAAAATGAGAAAAAGTCAATTAGGGAGAATATGAATTAATTATATGCCTACTATATTATTCAATTTCCAAAGTTATGTGTTTGATGGCATGCCTATGAGGCTATCCTCATTATTTGCCTTCTGGGCTAGGCGCTATGCGTCACTGATCTATGATTTACCTTCAGAGCTAGACTCTAGGCATCACTGATATATGAATTGCCTTCGGGACTAGACATTTGGTGTCAATTTGGACCAAAATGGTAATTCTGGGATTTTAATAATGTATTAATTTTTTTGGGCCCATGCTTGTGCATGTGTTTATGTGAATTATAATAAGGATGTAAAATTATATTATTAAGTGGAATTGAATGCCACACATTGACATAGCATATAAACGCATTATGCATTGGCATTGCTTTTAAGTTTTATTTTTATCAAAGTTTGTACTATTAGGCTTTTAGCTTAGCATGATTGCATTTCATCGCGCAGGTGACAGGAGTGATTTGGTTGACCCGAAGAGTTCTTCTAGACCAGGTCAAGTCATAATAGTTGGATGCTTGTTGAGTTAATTTTAGGTACATCAAGATTAGAGCCATTTGCCATCATGTATATATTTTATATTATAGTACATTTGATATTATATATATTATGTGATGTTTTCATAGTATACATTGTAAATTATAAAGTATATTTTGGATAAATTGTATAATGTGGGTTTTATATGTGTTTTTGATATATATATATATGTATATGTATATGTATAAATGTTTTGAGGAAATGTGAAGAAATGGAGAAGTTGAGGTGGAAATGTGTGTTCTTTTTTATTGGGAGTATTTTTATGCAGATTGTGTAACTATTGAAAATTTGAGATGTCAAAATTACAGACAAAACTTTGGCGAATTTTTTTCCAGAGATTTTCGTTTAAAATACTTATTTTGGAACCTATGATTTATAAAGAATATTTTATTTGTTATTTAAATATACATTTTAAAGTGTTTGAGATTTTAAATGGGAAATGTGAAAATTTTAGTAAACCAGGTTGTGACATTTTTATAACGTATATGCATATTTTACATGTATTGGATGTATATATTATACATTTATAGGGTATAAGGGTGTTACATATTTCTTCTTTAATAAAGTATCCATTCAAGGTTTTAAAATAAGGTTTCATGGGCCAATTAAATGTTTCTCCCATCTTTTTACATTGGGATCTTTGCTTGGCTCTTTCCTCAATTTCTTTCACATCCTTTTGAGTTGGTTTGTAGCCCAGACCAAATGGTAGTTGGACTAAAGGATAATCCGAGAATTGTTGTGTCTCTTGTTGGTTCTTACCAATCCAGGGAAATAGTTCATGTGCTTGAGATTGTTGGCTATGACTAGGTTACCAGACGGGTCAAAGTAAAAGAAAAAAAGTTCTTTACCTGCCTCTTCCTTTATAAACTGAACAGAGTCAGAAGTGAATCCCGACAAAGCTAAGGTTAAAGATTCTGGATTAATTTCCAAAATTAGTACTTCAGGTGGGAGGTTTGACTTTCCACTAAATCTAACTCAAAGCCTTGCAAAGAGCTTGGCGATAAGGATAACTAGATTGAAGGAGGCTCAATATAGAAAGACTATCTTGGGTCTTTTAAAGTTGTTTTAATATAGGATCCTCTTCTGGTTTGGGAATAGGGTTTGCTTTTGGTGTTGGTATTGATTATGACAAATCTAAAGGTGGATGCATGATCCTCCCAGTTCTAGTAATTGCATTGACTTTATCCATAAAGTCATTTAAGTCCAACACACAACAATAATCATGGATCTAAGATGTGGAATCCAATTCATCATCAACCAATGAGGCGATGATATTAATACTTTTATGTGTTGGTAATGGGTTAGTGTTGATGTTTGGTTGCCTGGGTAGCAAAATGGATCCATTTTCAATGAGACCTTGGATCCAATTTTAAGGTTTTTGCATACATCAATCCTATGGCTTGTGCTTTGATGGTACCCGCAATATGATAGAGTCGTATTTTGACTAATATATTGAGTAATTCTAATCAAGGTTTTAATTATTTTCAAATTGAATATAATGTATTTTCTTTAATGAAGTTAGAATTTCTCTTATTTTTGTTTGGAAAATCAATATACAATATTTTAACTAAAAAGTGGTGTAAAATTGGAGAAAATGAGTAAAAATGTGGAGAAATTAATTGCCACACCCATGGCCCTCAAAATCCATAACCTTAGACTTAAATTTGAAACTTCCATATAGAGAAAAGAAGAAAAAGAGGAAAATCTAGAGAAGATTTAAAACCTACAGCTATGGCAATCAAAAGCCATAATAGTGGGATTCATTTGTTCACTGGCCAAAATGTGGAAAAAGGAAAGTCAGAGTTTCAGAAGCAGAATCAAACCTACGGCAGTGGCAACCTAAACGCCATGGCCATGGGAATAAAGAAGACACTGCCAAAAATAAAATCTCATGAGACAACTGTTGCCTACCTAGGCCACGACTATAGCATGAAAAGCCATGCCTGCGGAAACATAAAGGTGGTTGGTATCCTCATTTTTAGGAGCAAAATCCTCCATGCTTCAAGGGAATTGATTAAAGTAGTTTTGCCCAATAAGAAAAGTAGCCTTCAAACCTCTAAATAAATAAGCATTCTCCAAGTATCAATTAACTCATAAAAGAATCAAAGTATTCTTCCAAAAAAATTTAGTTTTCTTAGAATTTTAGAATTTCTTTGGAGAGAAGAGTGAAGTTTGGTTTCAAGAAGAAGTTTAAAGTTCCAAGTGGACTCCTACCTCAATCCAAAGAAGACTTAGAGTTTGATTTATCTTGTTCTTTAATTTACAATGCTTTCAATTATTATCTTTAATTATTTTATTGCTTTTATTTTAATTATGAAGAACCAAATTTCTAATTAGGAATTGTAACACCCCTATATCCTGTATACGTACCAAGCATGCTTAAACGATCGTAATATACGTATACTGAATATAGTAAATGCCACAGTTTAAAAAGAAAACACAACAAATATCTTTGTAAATAAATGAAACCGAACTCAACATTTAAAAGAAATCCAAAAGACACCATATATAAAAATGTTTATCAATTCACAGCGGAAGTTATTATAAATATGTTATAAATCAAAGTTTACAAAACATAGAATATATATACATGATTGGCAGCTCTTCTCTGATCTTTAAGTCCCAAAAGAAAAATCCTCAATGTCTAGTCTCACTTGGTCTCGAGGAGCTCTCAGGTTCAACTCTGTCACCTGCGTGATCAAACACTATCGCGCTAAGCCATCGGCTTAGTAGTACAAAATATACCAACATTATACTTTAAGGCAAAGTAATATTACACATCTAAATCATAAAGTTAACATCATAAGTGAAAAGCTAACATCATACCTTTATATATCATAAACCATACACATAGAAGCACATCACATTACCACATCATACTACATTCAATGTCATAACAATATTCATATTACATCTTCATAGTTCCATTGATTTTACCATTCAAGAATCACATTATATACAAAGACAAGCATGGGCCCAAAACACTCTAATATGCCATTCAATTTTCAGAGTTAATTCTTTGGTTTTGTTATCACATTTATCATTATCATAAACCCAACTAGGCTTCAAGGATTTAGGTTCAACCAAGCTTCAAGGGGAACAAAGCATGCTAAGTATCATCCCAACTTGGCTTCAAGAACCAACCCAACCTAGCTTCAAGGGTTGTAACATCTCAATTAGGCTTCAAGGATCAAATCCAACCTAACTTCAAGAGAATGTTACCAATAGGCATGCCACCAACAACAAAACTCTGAAAATGAATAACACATTAGACACACAATTCATTTATTATCTCATTCTCAATTCTCATCATCAAATAGGCAAACATGCCTTATGTTCTTTCAATGGAATCATCATAGCCAAATCACAATGGCCTCATATCATTTCATATCTCCATTCATATTATACATACAGCCTCATTAATATAGCATTTCAAAGTACATTATTCATATACACATTACCATTCACAAGATTCATAATGCATAATACATAGCCTTGTTCATATAGTATCATATGCATTATCAAATGTAAGTTCAATCTCAACCATGTAAGAAGAGCAAGGAAAAATCACAGTGGCCAACACACTCAAGGGACACGGCCAAGCTTGTGGCCGTGTCTCTCAACCAAAAGCAACAGAAGCAAACATGGGCAAGGGACACGACCGTGTCTTCTCCAAAAATCATCCAACACGGCCAAATTTCCATAGACTTGGCCGTGTCTCCCAAAAATATTTAGTTTTGGCCGTGTCTCTTCTTAGGTTTGTCCGCGTCTCTCATGAATAAACCCTAAACATAGCCAAAACTCTTCTAATTGAATCAAGAACACATTATACACCACTTAACCTCATTCAAATGGATATAATCAATGTTATTAACACATATTTTACATATTCATCACAATATTCACATTAACACTATATTAACCATACAATCAATCACTTACCACTTCAAAACCCTAAAACCAAACATCACCCTTAACTTACCATCTTCAAACCAAAACCAACACCAATTCAACCTTTTAACTTACAATCAATTTTAACACTTATAAACACATCTTAAACATACTTATTCATAAAATCAACAATTTATAAATCACCTCAAACACCACTTCAAAATAACAAAGGAAAACAAGAGAGTACTTACCTTAAATGAAGAAATTTCACAAATCTCCAACTTAATCCTTTGATTCTTCCTTCAATTTGATTCTAGCATTTAGAACACCTCTCTTGTTCTCTCTTTACTTGGATAGCCGGCACACAAATGAGAAGAAAAGAAAAATAAACACAAGTCAACTTCTTTTCTTCTTTAAATCTCCACCAAGCAATTCTAGGCAAGCAATTACCTAAATGCCCTCATCCATTTAACTTAACCTTTGTCACTTATATGCCCATTGAAGTAATTTCACATATCACACATAAATATCCTCTTCCATTGACCATCCCTTGACTAATGTATATGTTATATATATAACCATATACCCCACATATACACTTTCTCTCTACACAATACTTTCCTTTTTTTAAACAATACATAAACATTAATTTCTTTTCTTATCAACATAACATATACACAAAATTCAAACAAACAACAATTATATCCAAACTTCTAGGGCACACATTGGGATATTACAATTCTCCCCCTCTAAAAAGAAATTTCATCCTCGAAATTACCTGATATCAAGTCTGAAATAGTTGAGGATATTGATCTCGCATTGTTTGCTCACTGTCCCAAGTTGCCTCTTCCTTTGCATGATTCTTCCATTGAACTTTCACTAAAGGCACTTTCTTATATCTCAACTCTTTCACATCACGTGCCAAGATAGCAACTGGTTCTTCTTCAAATGTCAGATCTGGACTCACTTCGATAGATTCAATTGGCAACACATGAGATGTATCCGACCTGTATCTGCTCAACATAGAAACATGGAATACATTATGGATCCTTTCTAACTCAGGTGGCAAAGCAAGCCGATAAGTAACTGGTCCAACTCTTTCCAAAACTTCATATGGTCCAATGAAACGAGGACTCAATTTCCCTTTCCAACCAAACCTCAAGATCTTTTTCCAAGGAGACACCTTCAAAAATACCTTATCTCCAACATCAAATTCTATGTCTCTCCTCTTCAAATCCGAATAAGACTTCTGTCGGTCTGAATCTATTTTAAACCTATCTCGAATCATTTTCACTTTCTCTTCAGTTCCTTTAACCAAATCAGGACCAATTATCTTACCTTCTCCAAGCTCATTCCAACATAGAGGTGTCCTACACCGTCTACCATACAATGCCTCAAATGGGGCCATACCGATGCTGGATTGATGACTGTTATTGTAAGCAAATTCAACAAGTGGTAAGAATCCATCCCAACTTCCAGAGAAATCAATGACACAGCTTCTCAACATGTCCTCGATAATCTGTATCACTCTCTCTGACTGCCCATCTGTCTGTGGATGAAAAGCAGTACTGAAGTGTAATCGAGAACCCAAAGCACCATGTAAACTATTCCAAAACCTTGAAGTAAACCGGGGATCTCGATCAGACACTATAAAAATTGGAACACCATACAACTTCACAATTTCATGAATATATAGCTCAGCTAACCTCTCCAAAGAGTAATCCATCCGAACCGGAAGGAAATGAGCTGTTTTAGTCAACCTGTCAACAATCACCCAAATAGCATCATGCTTCCTTTGTGTCAATGGTAAACCAGATACAAAATCCATGGTTACTCTATCCCATTTCCACTCAGGTACTGATAACGGTTGAAGTAACCCTGTTGGAACTTGATGCTCAGCTTTTACCCTCTGACATGTGAGACATTTAGACACAAAATCTGCAATGTCTCTCTTCAGACCAGACCACCAGTAAAGCTGCTTCAAATCATGATACATCTTTGTACTGCCCGGATGCATAGCAAATACTGACTGATGTGCTTCTTCTAAAATGATCCTTCTCAAATTAGTATCATCAGGTACACACAATCTGTTCTTAAACCAAAGACTTCCATCACTTCTCACAATGAAATCTTGACTCTTTCGATTCTGACAATCTGAAACAATCTTCTGAATCTTATCATCAGCCAATTGAGCCTCTTTAATCTGATCCAACAATACTGGTTTCAATTGCAATTGTGCCAACAATGCACCATCATCACAAGATACAAAACTGGCATGCAACGCTCTCAACTCAACAAGCAACGAGAGCGAATAAACAGTCAAACCTGCTAAAGACTTCCGACTCAAGGCATCAGCAACAACATTTGCCTTACCAGGATGATATTCAATCAAACAGTCGTAGTCTTTAATCAATTCCAAACATCTCCTCTGTCGAAGATTAAGCTCTTTTTGGACACCCAAATATTTCAAACTTTTATGGTCTGTATAGATAAAACACTTCTCCCCATACAAATAGTGTCGCCAAATCTTCAATGCAAACACAATGGCTTCTAACTCTAAATCATGGGTCGGATAATTGAGCTCATGCGGTTTCAGCTGTCGAGAAGCATAAGCTATAACTTTACCTTCTTGCATCAGAACACAACCCAAACCATTATGTAAAGCATCACTGTAAATCACATATGGTTTATCTTTCACAGGTAAAGTAAGAACAGGCGCTTGAGTCAACATTTCTCTTAACTGATCGAAGCTAGCCTGACACTGATCTGTCCACACAAATCTAACTCCCTTTCGAAGCAATCTGGTAAGTGGAGTAGCTATCAAAGAAAATCCTTTCACAAACCGTCGGTAATAGCCCGCCAAACCCAGAAAACTTCTAACTTCAGTCTCAGACTTTGGTGGACTCCAATTCAAAATAGCTTCAACTTTACTCGGATCAACTCTAATACCCTCTGCTGAAACTATATGACCGAGAAAAATAACTTGGTCAAGCCAAAACTCACACTTCGACAGTTTAGCAAACAACTGCTTCTCTCTCAAAATCTGCAGCACAATCCGCAGATGCTTATCATGCTCCTCCTCATTACGCGAATACACCAGAATGTCATCAATAAAGACCACTACAAACTGATCCAGATAGGGCCTAAACACCCTATTCATCAAGTCCATAAAAACTGCAGGTGCATTCGTCAAACCAAAATGCATAACTAGAAACTCATAATGCCAATACATGGTCCGAAAAGCAGTCTTAGGAACATCTTCAGCTCTGACCCTCAATTGATGGTACCCTGATCTCAAATCAATTTTGGAAAATACTGCTGCACCCTTCAATTGATCAAAGAGATCATCAATTCTAGGCAAAGGATATTTAATTTTAATAGTCACCTTGTTCAATTGCCTATAATCTATACACAATCTCATAGTACCATCCTTCTTCTTCACAAACAGAACAGGAGATCCCCACGGTGAAACACTAGGGCGAACAAACCCTTTATCCAACAACTCCTGCAACTGCACCTTCAGTTCTCTCAGTTCAGCAGGTGCCATTCTATAAGGAGTAATAGAGATAGGAGTGGTACCAGGCAATAATTCAATACCAAACTCCACCTCTCTCTCAGGAGGCAACCCTGGCAACTCCTCTGGAAACACATCTGGAAACTCTGCAACTGTGGGTATACTATCAAGTTGAAAACCCTTTACTCTCATATCTACAACATAAGCAAGGTAAGCATCACACCCTTTTCTAATCAATCTTCTAGCTGCAACAGCTGTAACAAACAAAGATGCTAGCTGTCCCTGCTCACTAAATACTATCACCTCTCTATCATCACTGGTTCTCAAGTTAACAACTTTCTTTTAGCAGTCAACCACAGCTCCATGTCTAGATAACCAATCCATGCCTAGGATCACATTATATTCCTTAAAAGGCATCTCAATTAAATCTCCAAGAAACTCCTCACCTTGAACCACTACTGCACTATCTCGGTGCACTTTGCTAACAATCACACAATGCCCTAACGGATTTGTCACCAATACATCAAATCCTAGGGATTCAGCATGCACATCAGACACAGGTAAAACAGATGCACTAATATATGAATGCGTGGATCCGGGATCAATCAAAGCAAGTACTGAAATACCAAATAAAAAAAAAGTACCAGCTATGACTGCCGAAGCATCTGGTTGCCTCTGCATCACATAAATCCTCTGAGAAGATCCAGCCTCCTCTGGTCTACTCTCCCTGGATGTAGAACCTCCTCTAGAACTGAACCCAGATCTGCCTCCTCTGCCGAAACCTCTGCCTCCTCGACCTCCCCTCACACTAGGTCGAGAAGCTGCAGTATCCACTGACATCTGCTTCTGTCTCTCAGGACAATCTCTCACAAAATGATCAGGAGATCCACATCTAAAACATACCCCTGCTACACCAGTCTGCCAACAAGTACTACCATGTGGCCTACCACAATGAATGCATCTGTGTAAGGTGGATCTCTGCATCACTGGGGTCGGAGCACTCGCCACTGAAACTGTAGGTCTAGATCTCTGCCTCTGAAACTGTACTGACCTACCAGCTGGCCTCTGACTCCTACTAACCCGAGGAACAAAACTTCCTTTACCTCTTTTCACAGACGAAGACCCTGCCTCAAACTGGGGCCTTCTAACCCTGATCTCTTCCTCTGAAGCAGCTGCAATAACCTGAGCTCTCTCCACACTCCTAGCTGCTGCAACCAGCTGGGAAAAATCATGATATCTAGATCCAGCCACCAAACACATGATAGAGGGCCTCAATCCCTCCTCAAATCTCCGGCATCTATCAATCTCATCAGATATAATACCCCTAGCATACTGGCTCAACCGGATAAACTCTAACTCATATTCCGTCACAGTCCGGTGATCTTGCTTCAAGCTTAGAAACTCCATTTTCTTCACATCTTTGTACTCCCTAGGAGTATACTTCAATTCAAACTCTCTTAGAAAATCAGCATAGGACAATGTTGGTGGATCATCCAAAGCATGGGGCACTGTCTTCCACCAATCATATGCGTCCTTTTGCAACAATGATCTTGCATAATCAAACTTTTCCTCTGGAGTGGCTTGCAATTGAGCAAATATTCTCTGTACTTTATCTAGCCACTGCTCAGCTACAGCTGGATCAATAGTACCCAAGAAGTCTTATGCTCCATATTTCCTTAATTTATCATACTGTCTCACTGATACCAAAGGCTGTGGGGGTGGCGGTGGTGGTTGTATGGTGCTTGCCTCAACAAATCAATCACATGCCTAAACCAACCTGGCGAAACCTCCTCACCAGCTGGTCTCCCCGACACAGAAGCAGGTACCTCTCCAGCACTATCCACTCTAGCTCCCTCTCTAATCTCATCAGGAGCTATACTCTCAGCATTACCCTCAACTGACTTACGTGAGTGAGAATCCATCACAACCTATATCTGCAAACACAGCAGAATACCTCTCATTAAAGATCAGAGACTGCCAATGCTAAACATGTATATTATTCAAAAATCCACGTTCTAAAATCAAAACACTCTTTTTCTTACACTTGACCTAGGTTGAGAATCTCAAACCTAGGCTCTGATACCAAAACAATTGAAACACCCCTATATCCCGTATATGTACCAAGCATGCTTAAACGATCGTAATATACGTATACTGAATATAGTAAATGCCACAGTTTAAAAAGAAAACACAACAAATATCTTTGTAAATAAATGAAACCGAACTCAACATTTAAAAGAAATCCAAAAGACACCATATATAAAAATGTTTATCAATTCACAGCGGAAGTTATTACAAATATGTTATAAATCAAAGTTTATAAAACATAGAATATATATACATGATTGGCAGCTCTTCTCTGATCTTTAAGTCCCAAAAGAAAAATCCTCAATGTCTAGTCTCACTTGGTCTCGAGGAGCTCTCAGGTTCAACTCTGTCACCTGCGCGATCAAACACTATCGTGCTAAGCCATCGGCTTAGTATTACAAAATATACCAACATTATACTTTAAGGCAAAGTAATATTACACATCTAAATCATAAAGTTAACATCATAAGTGAAAAGCTAACATCATACCTTTATATATCATAAACCATACACATAGAAGCACATCACATTACCACATTATACTACATTCAATGTCATAACAATATTCATATTACATCTTCATAGTTCCATTGATTTTACCATTCAAGAATCACATTATATACAAAGACAAGCATGGGCCCAAAACACTCTAATATGCCATTCAATTTTCAGAGTTAATGCTTTGGTTTTGTTATCACATTTATCATTATCATAAACCCAACTAGGCTTCAAGGATTTAGGTTCAACCAAGCTTCAAGGGGAACAAAGCATGCTAAGTATCAACCCAACTTGGCTTCAAGAACCAACCCAACCTAGCTTCAAGGGTTGTAACATCTCAATTAGGCTTCAAGGATCAAATCCAACCTAACTTCAAGAGAATGTTACCAATAGGCATGCCACCAACAACAAAACTCTAAAAATGAATAACACATTAGACACACAATTCATTTATTATCTCATTCTCAATTCTCATCATCAATTAGGCAAACATCCCTTATGTTCTTTCAATGGAATCATCATAGCCAAATCACAATGGCCTCATATCATTTCATATCTCCATTCATATTATACATATAGCCTCATTAATATAGCATTTCAAAGTACATTATTCATATACACATTACCATTCACAAGATTCACAATGCATAATACATAGCCTTGTTCATATAGTATCATATGCATTATCAAATGTAAGTTCAATCTCAACCATGTAAGAAGAGCAAGGAAAAATCACAGTGGCCAACACACTCAAGGGACACGGCCAAGCTTGTGGCCGTGTCTCTCAACCAAAAGCAACAGAAGCAAACATGGGCAAGGGACACGGCCGTGTCTTCTTCAAAAATCATCCAACACGGCCAAATTTCCATAGACTTGGCCGTGTCTCCCAAAAATATTTAGTTTTGGCCGTGTCTCTTCTTAGGTTTGTCCGTGTCTCTCATGAATAAACCCTAAACATAGCCAAAACTCTTCTAATTGAATCAAGAACACATTATACACCACTTAACCTCATTCAAATGGATATAATCAATGTTATTAACACATATTTTACATATTCATCACAATATTCACATTAACACTATATTAACCATACAATCAATCACTTACCACTTCAAAACCCTAAAACCAAACATCACCCTTAACTTACCATCTTCAAACCAAAACCAACACCAATTCAACCTTTTAACTTACAATCAATTTTAACACTTATAAACACATCTTAAACATACTTATTCATAAAATCAACAATTTATAAATCACCTCAAACACCACTTCAAAATAACAAAGGAAAATAAGAGAGTACTTACCTTAAATGAAGAAATTTCACAAATCTCCAACTTAATCCTTTGATTCTTCCTTCAATTTGATTCTAGCATTTAGAACACCTCTCTTGCTCTCTCTTTTCTTGGATAGCCGGCACACAAATGAGAAGAAAAGAAAAATAAACACAAGTCAACTTCTTTTCTTCTTTAAATCTCCACCAAGCAATTCTAGCCAAGCAATTACCTAAATGCCCTAATCCATTTAACTTAACCTTTGTCACTTATATGCCCATTGAAGTAATTTCACATATCACACATAAATATCCTCTTCCATTGACCATCCCTTGACTAATGTATATGTTATATATATAACCATATACCCCACATATACACTTTCTCTCTACACAATACTTTCCTTTTTTTTAAACAATACATAAACATTCTCTTTTCAATTTCTTTTCTTATCAACATAACATATACACAAAATTCAAACAAACAACAATTATATCCAAAATTCTAGGGCACACATTGGGATATTACAATTTGGCCTCTTATATTGAATTTACTATGGAATAATTTATGTTTGTTTGATTTAATTAAGTTTATCTTTTGATTAATTTGTTATATTTGATCTTAATGCATTAACTATCTAACCAATAATTGATTGCATTGAGATTTTGTGTGAAGGAGCAAGAGTAGAAGCATGACATTAGTCCAAGAAGGTAACAATCTTAAGTAAGTTTTCACTTAGAGATAAGGTAAACACTTAAGAGATTGATATAAGATTCTCATAAAACTTAATGGATTGATTTAATCGCTATAAGAGTAGACATAATGTCAAATTCAATATTAGTTTTAGTACTTGAGAGAGACTAAGACTTAATCTAGGAGAATCCAACCATTAATCAAGGAAGAACTAAATTAAATCAATACTCTAGAAAATCCATAGTAAATTATTTAAGGTGGCCAAACCCTAAGTTTATACACATTAAATAAACCAAAATCAATTCAATTTTATTTACTTCAATCAAATTTCTTTTGTCCAAATAATAACTAGTTCAATTATTTGGTACTTAGAATCACCTTTCTCGTGTGAATGATACACTATTCATCATTATATTACTTTTTAATGACATGTGCACTTGAAGTAGCTAAGAATAATGTGACACAATACTTATTAACAATCTACTTCTTGAGAAGCAGATTTGGAGTAGGCTTAGGATCAAGAGGTTAAATCAACTGAGCCTCCAAGGCCTTCTTATAGACTAAGCTGAGGGCATAGTCAAATTAGTTAATGTTCTTTATTGTTGGCTCCTCTTCAAATTGAGCTGCGGCTGTGGGGTAATGCTGGCCACTTCACTTACCTTTCAATTGTTTGTCTGTGGACTACCATAGTTAGGATCTTTCTAAACCTTGAGGAAGAGGTTGTCTCATCATTAATTTGGGCAATATGCATTAGGTTTTCAATTTTGGTAGCTGTGGCAATGACAACCTTGAAGGTAGGCAAGTATTGTGTTTGCAAATGAGTTTGGTAAATGGGCAATAGGTTCTTGACAATTATGTCAATTTTCTCCTGTTCTTAAGGGCGGTTGACCATTTGTGCTGCCTTTCCTCTCCACCTTGTAAGGAATGAGGAGAAAGATTCTTTCTGGTTTTACTTAGTGGTCTAAAGATCACTTCTTGTAATATCCACTTCAATGTTGTAGTGGTATTGTTTGGTGAAGGCATTACATATATCTTCCCATGTCCGATACTTCTTCTTGTCAAAATCCATGAAGCATTTGACAGCAGCATCTATAAGAGACCTCTAGACTAGTTAAGCAAGGAGTTCATCATTGAGTCCAATAGGTTTAAGGGCCCTTACATACATCTTAAGGTGGGTCTTGGGGTAAGTGGTGTTATTAAACTTTTCCATCTCGGGGATTTTGAACTTGGGTGGCAAACAAGCCTTAAGATATAAAGTTTCATCTTAGTGTTGGAAATTTTCAATTTGCTTCTCTATTGGTTCTAATTTCTGCATGAGAAGGCAAGTCTCAGGGTGCTCTCCCTTTTGAAATGGATTCACTGAAGGGCTAGGTAAAGTAACTTTAGGTAGCTTAGTTGCAGTCCTTTGTTGTGTAATGTCAACAATAGATGCTGGTTGGTTGGATGATGAACCAATATTTGTTTGCTTTCCATGTAGCATGTTTTGAACCTCAGTCATAATTGAGTTGCATTATGCACTCAAGGAATCAACCGGCATCTTTTTTAAATCAGTTTGTTGACTAACAAGCATGTTCTTAAAAACTTTCCTCTTACTTCTTGAGGATGGCCTCAATAAAGGCTTACATTTCATGAGATTCAGTAGTTTGAGCCATGTGTACCTTAGAGGAAGGAAAAAAAAGAAGGCAAGGTTAGTGTTTCAAAGAGGATTACATTTTATGATGCATACTATAGGACTTTTGCCAAAGTGTGCTTGGGTCTGATTCATGGTTTGACTTTTGTAGAAGGAAAAGAGATTGAAAGGTAAAAACTGAGGATTATGACTGGTCCATGGATTTTATTTTAATGCTTCTTTTTTCTTTTGAAATTTTAGAATTTATCAAAAGATTTGACCTTTAGAGACAAGGTTCATATTTTGATGGGGTCAAAATGGGTTGGGCTAATGTTCCTTTTTGAGGAAGCAGTCAGATCGGCAGGGTCTTCCCCTAAGGTAACTGGGCTATTGCAGTTTATGATTTTCTTGGGACAAGCCAAGCCGGTATGACTTAGGCATGGGTTTAGTAGAATTTTATCATTTTGGATAAAATCACTGTGTGAAAACAAAACCATGTGATTTGGGTAGCTTTATTTTAAAAGAATGTTTCTTTAAAATTTTTTAAGGATGGTATGCATGTAATGATGCATGTATGCATGAATGAAAAATTAATTTTTAAGGATGGCATAGGATTATGGTGTATATCACTTATTAGTAGTGTCTATGGCCTATATATGTAAGTGGTTTGGTCTTAAGACAACTATATACCTAACCACGTAACAAATAATGAATCTGCATGGATCCAACAATACATGAATATTAGTTACACCTCAATAGGATTGAGAATTCGCCATGGGTTGGATGCTTTCACTATCCCCCAACATATCTAATGAAGGTTGTCAAGTGGACGCTACTTGCTACCTAGGGTTTCCTAAAACTAAAAGGTAAAAAACTCTTATGCATAATGAAGGAAAAAATCAATCAAACAGAAAAATGGTTTTAAAAAGTGCCTATTAAAATTTTATTTTGAAAATTTTAAAAAGTTCCCAATGGAGTTGACAAGGTTTTAGGAGCCAAAATATTCATTTGGGCTTGGTCTCACATGACACTACCATGTACGGTCTCCATTTACTTCAGTTTTTGAGAAAATAATCTACTTTCCTTTTGTTATGAAAAAGAGGTAATGGCTTTTATTTTGAAAAGCAAAAAATAAAGAGTAGCCACCTTGGTTTATTTTTTTGGAAAAAAATTAAGAAAAAAACCCATTTAACTAACTTCGTTAAATTTGGTCAAGTTTGTACCCAAAAAGGACAATAGTCCAAAACCAATCACGATGGGTCCCGAGCTAAGTTTTCTAAACCAAATTTAATTAAAGTTTTCTTTTTGATTAAATTCAACTTTGTGATTAAAATTATGATTTTTTATAGTTTATGCCTGAAGTAATTGTGAATGACATTATTATTGTAATATCCCAAGATATGCTTTAAAAGTTTTGGAGTTATTGTTGTATTTGGACTTAAGGTATATGTATATTTGGGAAATATAACTACAATATAAAAGACACATACATATACATCACATATACATGAGAGATAAATTGGGAGTAGGAAAAGTGAGTTATATATATATATAATTAATTATAATAATAAAGATAATAAGGACAAAAAGAAGAGAAGAAGAAAGTCAAAGGAAGTATATGTGGTGGAGATTATTGGAGGAATTATTATTATTATTATTATTATTATTATTATTATTATTGTTATTGTTATTATTATTGTTATTATTATTATTATTATTGTTATTATTATATATATATATAAGTGAGATAAGAACGAGAGGAAGAAGGGAGTTCATTCTTTCTTCTTCTTCTTCCTTTTTTTTCTTCGTAAGAGAGAGAGAGATATGGAGAGAGAGAAGCTAGAGAGAGAAAGGTGGTTTTGCTTCTAATTACACCAAAGATTAAGGATATCAAGAGATTTGCAAGTGGAGTTGAAGGTTTGGCAAGCTATTCAAGTAAGTACTCATTTCTTGAGTTGATTTTATTGATTACATATATGTGAGTTTTTATCTCCTTGTTTTGATTTCTTTTAATTGAAGTTAGTTTTGATATGGTTGGTGTGGAAGATGATGACAAGTTGGGGTATTTGTGAGGATGATGATGAATTGTGGAGTTAGAGTTTAGTATAAATGAATTTGGTACTTTGAGTAATTGATTATAGTGATGTATATATATATTGGTTATTATGATGATATAATGAAGTTATATAAATGTTAAAGTGATAGGAAATTGATAAATATTAACAAAGATGATGGTTAAGAGGGTTGTGGTGTGAATTTTAAAGGGCTTGGATGAATTTTGAAGTATTTGGTCTTTAAATCATTGAAGGACACGGCCAAGATATGAGAGACACGGCCAAGTTAGGGCAAACTTGGTCGTGTTGGATGATTTTGGAGAGACACGGCCACTAGCTTGGCCGTGTCCCTTGACCGTGTTTGCCACTGCCTAGGTTGTGTTGAGAGACACGGCCGTGTCCCTTGCCCGTGTCTGCTACTGGATTTTTGTGTTGAGAGACACGGCCACTGGCTTGGCCGTGTCCATTGCCCGTGTTTGCTACTGTCTGAATTGGTGTTGAGAGACACGGCCACAAGCTTGGCCGTGTCCCTTGAATGTGTTGGCTAATGATATTTATTCTAAACAAGTCATACATTGTTGGATCTTCAAATGTCTTTTGTATCTAAACACACTTAAAACAATAATGATCCAACCAAATGTATATGGAAGATTCTAAATCTATGAATAATGTAAATTGTTATGTGTATATCAATGATGATATAGAAAATGTGGAAGATATAATGATCATTGAAAAAGTATGTGCAATGCCATTGATTATGTATACTTGAGTGATGAATTGATCAATATGATTTGATGATAATGATGATGCATATGATACTATATGAACAATGTTATGTCTTATGCATTGTGAATCTTGTGAATTGCAATGATGATATATATATATATATATTGTGAAGGATATGATGAAGTAATTGATTATGTACAATTGAATAATGAAATATTATAATATAAGTTGAGACATGGTATGATATGAAGCCATTGTTATTGGCTATGATAATTCAATTGAGTATGAAATGAAAATGTTGATTCAATTGTGTTCTGTCTAATATGTTGATTCAATTTTCAGAGTTCTGGATTTGGCGGCATGCCTAGAAGATGTGAAAATGTAACAGTCTTGCCGGGTTGAGGATCTCTTCAATTTGAGTGAATTGAGGTCCAAGAGACTGGGTCTGTTACACTATGTGAATTATTGATACGAAATATATGAAAAGTAACAGTCTAGCCGGGTTGAGGATCTCCTCGAGTTTAGCCGAGTTGATGATCCAAGAGACTGGGTCTGTTACACTATCCATGGATAGAGATATGAGATATATTGCCTACGGGCTTGATTATTGTGATTATGGACCAATGCAGTAACTCTGAACTTTGAATAACATATTAGTGTCTTTTGGGCCCGAGTCTGTCTTTGTTGTCAATGTGATATTCAAATGTTGAAATAAATGAGTAATGAGATCTATGGCTGCCTTTATTGGAAGTGTGATCCATGATTGATGAATTGTGAATAAAATGATGTTGTGAAGTATGATTTTGTAATACGTGTATTGATATATTGAAGAGCTTTGTTGAGATATGAGTTTATGAAAATGTGGTATGATGTGTAAAATGTATATGAATGTGGAATTTGTGAGATTGGTTTTCATAAAGGGTTGAATAAGTCATTGAATGGTGATTTGTTAAAAGAATGTATATGTATATGTATATGAGATAGAAATGGTAAGTATCGTGTTGTGAATGTTCTATGTAAATATGTATATAATGTATGAGACTAGTGGGGAACATATGAAGAATGCATTGAGAAAGGAAAACGTGGTAAGAGAACAATAAAACATGATGCTAAAAATATAAGGTATGATTCTTTTGTAATGTATATTTTAATATTTATTTGTACTACTAAGCTCTCGGGCTTAGCGCGGATTTGTAATCGCGCAGGTGGTTATGCGGTTGATCTGGAAGTCCAGCTGTTATGCCACGAGAAGGGTAAGAGTGTCTCGAGACCAACTAGAAGGTGATGCATACATTTTGTGATTTTAATTATGTTGTATATTTATAAGAATAATGTTTTTCGCAAATGTTTCTTTAAATTAATGCAATACTTCTTGAACTCAGATAAAGGTTTTAAAATTGAAACTAGAAGTGACATTCTTATACTTTATATACGTATTGTATATATACTAGGTATATGTATAGTACTTATATAGAGTATGGGAGTGTTACAATTATTTTGGTATCAGAGCTTAGGTTCGAGATTCTCGGCCTAAGAGAAATTAAAAAGAAAATTTTTGAAGAGTTTAAATAAGAATTGAAAAGAAGATTTTGGAAATGCAATTGGTAAGACATGCATATGCATTCACATCTAGGTTGGTCTCGAATGTGGTATTATGTGATTTGTGATGTATTTGAATTACATGAGATATATGATAATGTGTAAATGAGGTTTTATATGAAAACAAATTTTGAAATGTTGATAATTGAGAGGTGATTGTGATATAAAGAAATGATATGAAATTTATAAGTAAAAAGTTTGATTATTAATATGCGTTTGACATATAAAGAAATGGCTAGAAGAATAAAGTTGAGAATGAGTTAAAAACAAAATTTAGATTAAAGTATGAAATCTTTCCTCTATTATTTGAATCTCTTTCCAATAAACTTTATGTTTAGATTTCTAGAAAGAGGAAATGTTGTTGGATGGGTAATATGAAAAGATATGTTATTTAAATGAAAGAAGTACAGTGAAATATTGAATGAGTTGATTAGTATAGATTAAGTGTGATAATTTAAGGTGTGGATATGTAAAGTTAAGGTTGGGTTTAAAGGAAAAAAAAAAGATGATGTTGGTTAAGTACGAAGTGATATGGGTGTTGTTTGTATTGTTAAATACAAACATGATGATTTCAAAGTTAGAAATGTGATATGGTTGAATATTGTGAAAGCTCATGTTAATGGTGGTAATATGTAACATTTAGATTTTTGGAATAAGCTTAATAATTGTAAAACATATATGTTTTGGATGTTGCTTTGTGGTATACACATATAAGATGATTTAAAGTTGATATTAAGAGAATGAGATAAATAAGTTGAAAGTTTATAGTTTTAATGGAATGTGGATAAAGATCATTTAAATATTGATAGTTTAATGTATTTAATACATGAGATATATGAAATATAGAGTAGTGCACATGAAAGTATTATGAATTGGGGAATGAGATTGATAGTAGGAAAATTTGGTTTGAAATAAAAGAAAAGGAATTGATCAAATGGGAAATGAGTTACTTTAAGTAATTTGATTGGAAAGGATGAAAAAGAATATGAAAGATATGTTAAAGATATTTAAAAACAAATGTGAGAGAAATATCACATTGGAAATGTGATTAAGTTCTTTGTGAAATAATATTATAAGTAGAGTGTATATATTTATTGAAGTTAATGAATAACTTAAGTTATGTTAAAAGAATGAGAATGATAAGAGTTAAAGGAAAGTGATCCATCTTATATTTGTATAAACTATATGCAAAAGAAAAATTTAATAAATTGCGTAATTATGTGTATATGTAAAGAGGATATGTGAAATGAACTTTTCGACATGAATGTAATGGTTATATGTAAGAAAGGTGGGAAGTGAGTCACAATATAAACGTGACCTATGAATGTGTATATAATACGTTTATTATATTATACCATTGCATGTTTAATGGTATTAGAAATGAGATTGCATATAGTAGTGGAATTAATAAGGATTAAATCTTAATTTATGCAGAATAGAGTATGTGATGAAATAGAAAATGAGAATGAATGTGGGTAATATTGAGTAATGAAATTGTTATTGCAATAACTAAGTGAGGCTATCATAAGATATCTTAGAACTCAAAGACTCTGTGTGTGGAACTATTTTATGTATAAGTGTAAAATAAGAAATTGTAAGGAAAGAGAGTTATGTATTTGAAAATTTTTAGAGGAGATGGTTTGGAAATGGAGTAATGAATGAAACTTGTGTAAGATTTGTATATGATTGAAAGTTGGACGTAGAAAATGTTAAAGATAATATTATTGAACATAAGTTAGGTTAATGATGATCAAATAAACAAAAGCAAACTGTTTTGGAGATGGAAATAAAATGTGTTAATTCTTGGTGTAATAAAAGCTTGGAGAATAAATATATAATTTTTGTGATATAATATAATATTATAATTGTAAAGGTTGGAAATCGAATAATAGAAGAACAAGATTGATTTACAAACCCCAAATGTGATTGTTTATATATCATGGTACTATGATTTGATTAGTGTGATTAGTTGGGTAGTTTTATTATCTTCAGATTTGGAGCTGAGATGATATAACTGTGGTACAGTTTTGGTGAGATTGATAACTATGTTTTTAAAAACATGGTTAAAAGATATGGTTGAAGCCTGTCTAGATGATATGATTGAATAATGAGATATTCAATATAGTTGATGATATATGAGCATACTATTTTGATGTGATGAAAAACCATAATTGTTGACAATGATGTTAGTAATGAAGTATAATGGAGGTAAAGTACCAGATTGATTATGAGAAATAAATGGTGAAAAGATAAATGAACGGACTTATCTGCCTCCTGCAGAACCATACAGACCCATTGTGTTGGGCAACCGAACTTGGACTATCGACCTGGTTGGGGAAAAGTTCGTGTATGAAGCTATAGTTGTTAGTTATATTAATAAACTTTGAATAAGTATGAGAGATGATGATATAATTATTGAAGTAATGAAATGTATATTTATAAGCATGGTTCTTATTGATTGAATATATGAATTTGAAAAGATTAGAATTTGAATATAAGTTTGACCTAATGGAATTAGGTTATATATATACATATATATTGTGAAATTCAATGATATATTTCGATAAGTTAATTATTGGTTGAAATCTAATAAGGTTGAAATGTTAGTATATTGTGTTAAATAGATCGATTGATCTAGACTTCGCTGAAGTTGCAAATCAATATGGAGATTTAATATGTACAGTTGTACTGGGAATATAAATTTAAATGGTTATGTGTATGATGTAATATTCTGGCTTACGAATGAACATAAATAAATTGAATTACATCAATTGTATTTGGAGAGAAAAAGGAAAATGTTGCTGACCTGTGAAGTAAGTTTAAAAATATGATATTAATATTTATATTAAGTGAGAAGCAAGTTAAAGAAAGTCAGGATATTGTTATCAATTGAGATTTGGTAAATATTTATTTTGAAAGTGATTGTGAGAACAGAAAAATCAATGCTAGGATATTAATTAATGACTTTTGAGGTTAAAGTTAAGAGAATATCTATAAAGAGATAAAGTGATAATCTGACTTTAATACAAAGATAAAAATTCATTGGATATGTATGAGTTATCTGAATTGTTTTGTTGAGAAAGTAATAAGATATATATATACCTATACAATGATGAGTTATGAATTTCAGAGAAAATGATTGTTTCTAAGGGGGAGAGTAAAAGTTATGTGACTTGATAAAATCATAATGTAAGAATACGATGATTTTCATATAATAGTGATTTGTTCTAAATGGATTGTTACTATGTTGGATAATTTCGAGGACGAAATTACTTAAGGGGGAGAGAATTGTAATATCCCAAGATATGCTTTAAAAGTTTTGGAGTTATTGTTGTATTTGGACTTAAGGTATATGTATATTTGGGAAATATAACTACAATATAAAAGACACATACATATACATCACATATACATGAGAGATAAATTGGGAGTAGGAAAAGTGAGTTATATATATATATAATTAATTATAATAATAAAGATAATAAGGACAAAAAGAAGAGAAGAATAAAGTCAAAGGAAGTATATGTGGTGGAGATTATTGGAGGAATTATTATTATTATTATTATTATCATTATTATTATTATTATTATTATTATTATTGTTATTGTTATTATTATTGTTATTATTATTATTATTATATATATATAAGTGAGATAAGAACGAGAGGAAGAAGGGAGTTCATTCTTTCTTCTTCTTCTTCGTTTTTTTTTTCTTCGTAAGAGAGAGAGAGAGATATGGAGAGAGAGAAGCTAGAGAGAGAAAGGTGGTTTTTCTTCTAATTACACCAAAGATTAAGGATATCAAGAGATTTGCAAGTGGAGTTGAAGGTTTGGCAAGCTATTCAAGTAATTACTCATTTCTTGAGTTGATTTTATTGATTACATATATGTGAGTTTTTATCTCCTTGTTTTGATTTCTTTTAATTGAAGTTAGTTTTGATATGGTTGGTGTGGAAGATGATGACAAGTTGGGGTATTTGTGAGGATGATGATGAATTGTGGAGTTAGAGTTTAGTATAAATGAATTTGGTACTTTGAGTAATTGATTATAGTGATGTATATATATATTGGTTATTATGATGATATAATGAAGTTATATAAATGTTAAAGTGATAGGAAATTGATAAATATTAACAAAGATGATGGTTAAGAGGGTTGTGGTGTGAATTTTAAAGGGCTTGGATGAATTTTGAAGTATTTGGTCTTTAAATCATTGAAGGACACGGCCAAGATATGAGAGACACGGCCAAGTTAGGGCAAACTTGGTCGTGTTGGATGATTTTGGAGAGACACGGCCACTAGCTTGGCCGTGTCCCTTGACCGTGTTTGCCACTGCCTAGGTTGTGTTGAGAGACACGGCCGTGTCCCTTGCCCGTGTCTGCTACTGGATTTTTGTGTTGAGAGACACGGCCACTGGCTTGGCCGTGTCCATTGCCCGTGTTTGCTACTGTCTGAATTGGTGTTGAGAGACACGGCCACAAGCTTGGCCGTGTCCCTTGAATGTGTTGGCTAATGATATTTATTCTAAACAAGTCATACATTGTTGGATCTTCAAATGTCTTTTGTATCTAAACACACTTAAAACAATAATGATCCAACCAAATGTATATGGAAGATTCTAAATCTATGAACAATGTAAATTGTTATGTGTATATTAATGATGATATAGAAAATGTGGAAGATATAATGATCATTGAAAAAGTATGTGCAATGCCATTGATTATGTATACTTGAGTGATGAATTGATCAATATGATTTGATGATAATGATGATGCATATGATACTATATGAACAATGTTATGTCTTATGCATTGTGAATCTTGTGAATTGCAATGATGATATATATATATATTGTGAAGGATATGATGAAGTAATTGATTATGTACAATTGAATAATGAAATATTATAATATAAGTTGAGACATGGTATGATATGAAGCCATTGTTATTGGCTATGATAATTCAATTGAGTATGAAATGAAAATGTTGATTCAATTGTGTTCTGTCTAATATGTTGATTCAATTTTCAGAGTTCTGGATTTGGCGGCATGCCTAGAAGATGTGAAAATGTAACAGTCTTGCCGGGTTGAGGATCTCTTCAATTTGAGTGAATTGAGGTCCAAGAGACTGGGTCTATTACACTATGTGAATTATTGATACGAAATATATGAAAAGTAACAGTCTAGCCGGGTTGAGGATCTCCTCGAGTTTAGCCGAGTTGATGATCCAAGAGACTGGGTCTGTTACGCTATCCATGGATAGAGATATGAGATATATTGCCTACGGGCTTGATTATTGTGATTATGGACCAATGCAGTAACTCTGAACTTTGAATAACATATTAGTGTCTTTTGGGCCCGAGTCTGTCTTTGTTGTCAATGTGATATTCAAATGTTGAAATAAATGAGTAATGAGATCTATGGCTGCCTTTATTGGAAGTGTGATTCATGATTGATGAATTGTGAATAAAATGATGTTGTGAAGTATGATTTTGTAATACGTGTATTGATATATTGAAGAGCTTTGTTGAGATATGAGTTTATGAAAATGTGGTATGATGTGTAAAATGTTTATGAATGTGGAATTTGTGAGATTGGTTTTCATAAAGGGTTGAATAAGTCATTGAATGGTGATTTGTTAAAAGAATGTATATGTATATGTATATGAGATAGAAATGGTAAGTATCGTGTTGTGAATGTTCTATGTAAATATGTATATAATGTATGAGACTAGTGGGGAACATATGAAGAATGCATTGAGAAAGGAAAACGTGGTAAGAGAACAATAAAACATGATGCTAAAAATATAAGGTATGATTCTTTTGTAATGTATATTTTAATATTTATTTGTACTACTAAGCTCTCGGGCTTAGCGCGGATTTGTAATCGCGCAGGTGGTTATGCGGTTGATCTGGAAGTCCAGCTGTTATGCCACGAGAAGGGTAAGAGTGTCTCGAGACCAACTAGAAGGTGATGCATACATTTTGTGATTTTAATTATGTTGTATATTTATAAGAATAATGTTTTTCGCAAATGTTTCTTTAAATTAATGCAATACTTCTTGAACTCAGATAAAGGTTTTAAAATTGAAACTAGAAGTGACATTCTTATACTTTATATACGTATTGTATATATACTAGGTATATGTATAGTACTTATATAGAGTATGGGAGTGTTACAATTATGATGCATGAGCATATAATAGCATGACATCCATAAAAAGCAGTGCAAATGATAAATATTACATCTCCACCAAAAACAATAATTTTAGGAGAGCTTCAAGTCTAGCCCTTATGGGTTCTAAGTTGAGCATAAATCTCTAATTAACTAATTAATTAAAATGAAAGAGAAATAAAAACAATGATGGTGACCATTGAAAAACTCACAAATTTACAATGGGGCCTAAAAATAATGAAGTAGTATCAAACATTAAAATAAAAGAATTGGTTGGGTTTGTTTAGGTGTGGGCTCGGCATTCAGAGTAATATTTCGAGTGTGTCTACTTATACTGTTTGAATGAGAATCAAAGTCGTAAGTAGTTTATGCCTCTAGTTGCAAAGGACTTAAATTAAATAAATTTTAGTTAATTAATTATCGAATAGAAATAGATGTAGTAAAAAAATGATACCTTGGGCAGTCATTTCTTCTTGACAAACAGTTGGAGGCCTTTGCCGCTTCGTAACTATAACATCCATAAATTTTATATAATAATAATAATAATAATAATAATAATAATAATAATAGAAAAAAAAGGAAAAGAAAAGGTGGATGGGTAGTGGAGATAATAATAATAATAATAATAATAATAATAATAATAATAATAATAATAATAATAATAATAATAATAATAATATATGGGATAAGAATGAAAGAAAGAGGAAAATTATTTCCTCTTCTTCTTCTTCTACACGAATCCCATAAAAAAAAACTCTTTAATTATTTTACACAAAATTCACACCAAAAATCAAGAATTCAAGTTGATTTTGAATTAAAAGTAAGTATATTTCTTTTTAAGCTTAATTTTATGGGCAAAGATTATGTAAATATTTAGAAATTTAGGAGAAATTTTATTTATGTTGAGAAAAATGATGTAGTTAGAAAATAGCTTGGGTAATGAAAAGAATATAATAATTAGTGTAATTAAGAGTTAATTAGGGTATTTTAAGTATAAATATGTGTTTAATTGAAGGATTAAACATTTTGTTGGTTTAGGATTATTTTGGCCAATTTGGTTCAAGTGGTGGAATTTAGGATTATTTGAAATTAAAGCTTGAAAAGTAAAATTGAATTGATTTTGGAGCTAATTGATGTTTGTATTTACTTTGAAAATGTTTAATTAAAATTGTTATATTTTTTACATAATCTTACTTTGGTATTATTTTTAAATTATTATTTGATTATGATTGTGAAATTCATATTAAATTTTATGAATTATAATATAAATGTCTTTGGTATTATTTTTAAAGTATTACTTGATTATTTATGAAATTTATATTAAATTTTATGAAATTGTAATTTAAATTTCAAGTGAGATTTAATTTGTCTATTTAAAATAATTATTACTTGATGGAATTTATAGTTTATAAGATGGATTAAAATATTTCAAAATTTATTTGACTATTAAATTTAATTATTTATATAAAAGTTAGATTTAAATTCCAATATTAAATTATTTATTAAATGAATTATGGAAATTAATTATTTATCAAATAAATTATGGAGATTCCATATATAAATTTACTATGTGATTTTTGATGAATTATGAAAAATTATGGAAAAATGATTATCTGAGATGAATTAAAAAATTGATGGAAATGTTATGGAACAATATATATATATATTGATGGAAATTATTGAAAATATTTTTTTATTTTAATGCCCCACACATGTTATTGATTTGTAATTTTGGGTTTGATATTGTCAAGTTAGTATGTCGATAATTACGGATACATCATGATGTAATTATTGTATTTACACATAGGGGCGAGATACTATAGTATCATGATGCTATGATGTCGAGACACTATGGGGTTGGAAAACTTGTGATTATTATATTTATACACCTTCGGGAGAGATAATTCGATATTGCACAATTTGTCTTTGGTGTCGAGACCTGCGGGTCGCGATGGGCCTATTCAGTGTTATCGTATGGGCATAATTTAAGTATGTCGAGATATGAAATATTGAAAGTGTGAAATTATTTAAAATATGATTATTTCCTTTATGAAAGATATTATGTTTAAATTGATGTGAATTGAGTTTATTTATTTATTTATTTCCAACGTAAATACTACTAAGCTATATAGCTTAGTGCGATTAAATTTTATCTCACAAGTGACAATATTACAAGTAAAAAGAGCCTTGATTAATCTGAGAAAGCATAGGTTTGAGGGTATTTAAAAAGCTTATAGACCTTACCACAAGACCGTTCCGACTAATGCTGCATATCATGTATAGTTTTTGCTTCCAATAGATTCTAGTTTTATAATTGTAACTATTTTATATTTGATAAAAAATTAAGGTTTTATAAATGTTATGTTATATAAAAGTTATATAAATATTATTTTGTCTAATACTATTTGATTGATTTTGTGTTGATTTGGATTGGTTAAATTGGAGGAGTTATGGATTTTGTGGAAATTGAATTTTAGAAGTGCATTTTTCTCTATGATTTTCACTTTTGAAGATTGGGCACTAATGATTTTATAAATAAAACCGTGATGAATTTTTCTTAAAAACTTTTATGTGGGTTTAAAACTAAAACTTAATTAGTATTATTTATTCACATATATTGCAATTTTTTTATATTAAATATTGAATCACTCTTGAGTTTTTGTTAATATTTTTTTTATTGCTCTATATATATACATATAATGTTCAAATTCTTGAATTAATTTTAAAATTTTAATTAACTAAAATTTTCAAATGGTTATTATATAGGTTTACTTACTACAACAGTCTTATATCTTATTTAAGTATTTCTATATATGTAGTGTATAAGTAATTCTACAGGTTTCATTACCATAGCACTTTTGTATCTTATGTATGTGTGTCTATATATGTAGGGTATAAGGATTTTACAGTAATTCCACTTGCATGGAAAATTAAAATATAACTAATTAATGATAGTGTAAGAAATTAATGAAAGAATAAAACTGAATATCTTAATTGATTTTTTGGATTAAATGCAATCTAGCATAGTTTCGGCGTCTAGATTCTGGATCCCTAAAAAACAATGGAAAACTACTATTCATAGAAGCTGGATGGGGCTTGACACAGTTTGATGACACGGCCAAGACTCTTGGTCATGTTTGCCACTAGAAGATATGGGTCTTTTTGGAAGCTTGACACAGTTTGATGACACGACCAAGATGACTAGTCGTGTCAGGGTCTGTGCAAGAGTGGGTTTCTTAGGAAAGATTGACATGGTTTGAACACAACCAAGACTCCTGGCCGTGTCAGCTTCTAGAATTTCAGTATTGGTGTTGTCTTGGCCGTGTCTAATGGGTGTGTCATCCATTGCACATTTTCCTTCTTTTTCCCTGAAACTTAATTCATCAAAACAACATTTCACAATACATATTCCAACTAAATTTATTCAAGCTCAATAATTGATCATGAAAAATTAAGAAATCAAAATTCATAAATCAAAAGAAAAGAATTACAAACTAATAGGTTGCCTCCCATCAAGAACTTCATTAACATCACAGTAGCTGGACGTTGTTGCATCATTCATCAATGAATACCATGCTTTCTAGGGTTTTTGCAACTTGAAGCTCTTCCAAATAGGGTTTCACCCTTTGTGCATTCACTCTAAAAGTCTCATTGGTTTTCAAATTCATCAATTCAACAACTCCATATGAAAATGTTTAAACTACTTGAAATGGTCCACTCCAATGGGACTTTAATTTTTTGGGGAACAATTGCAACCTTGAATTGAATAAAAGGACTTTCATTCCTGGTTCAAAGGTTCTTCTAAGGGTCATTTTTGTCGTGGATAGCCTTTGTTTTCTCCTTGTGGATCCTTGAACTCTCATAGGCTTCATTTCTAAGTTAGATTTCTAAGCTCATCTAACTCAGAAATTTGTAGCATTCTCTGCTCTTTTGCCCCATCAAAGTCTATATTGGTAGCCTTGATCGCCCAATAGGCTTTGTGATTTAATTCCACTGGCAGGTGGCATGCCTTGCCATAGACCAATCTATACGGACTCTTTCCCATAGGTGTTTTGAAAGATGTCCGATATGCCTACAGTGCTTCTGGAAGACGGACCGCCCAATCCTTCCTCGTTGAACTTACTGTCTTCTCCAAGATTCTTTTTATTTGCTTGTTTGAGATCTCAGCTTAGCCAGATGTTTGAGGATGATATGGAGTTGCCACTCTATGGTGAATGCCCATCTTGGTCATTGACCTTTCAAACAATTTGTTGTAAAACTGGCTTCCTCCATTACTGACTATCGCTTTCGAGGTTCCAAACCTCCTTAAGATGTATTCCTTCAAAATTTTCAAAATAACATTAGAATCATTAGTTCTAGTGGGGATATCCTCTACCTAATTTGACACATAATCCACTGCAAGAGGGATATACTCAAACAAAAAAGATTTGGGAAATGGCCCCATGAAATTAATTCCTCATACATCAAAAATTTTGACCACTACCAAAATATTGAGAGGCATTTCTTTTCTCTTGCTTGTATTTCCTACTCTTTGGCATTTGTCGCATCTTATGAAAAAATTATAACCATTTTTAAAAAGGGTAGGCCAATATAAACCACTTTGTAAAATTTTCTTGGCAGTCTTCTTACCTCCGAAATACCCCCCGCAATATAGGTTGTGGCAAAATTGCATTACCTATAATTGTTTCTCCTCTTGTACTCATCACCTGATGATCTCATCCCTGTAAATTCAAAACAGATATTGCTCATCCCAAAAATAGTATTTATAGGAATGTAGAAATCTCTTCTTTGCCTAAAAATTCAAGTCCTTCCTTACAACACTACAAGAAAGATAATTAGCAATATTGGCATACCATGGTGTTCATTAGGAAACTTTTCAAAAGCATTATCAAAGGTAATTTGTGCATTATCATTAAAGGGTAACCTAGAAAGATGATCATCCGCCACATTTTCACTACCTTTCCTATCTTTGATTTCTACATCAAACTCTTGTAGCATAAGAACCCACCTAATGAGCCTAGATTTAGCTTGTGGTTTAGTCAACAAGTATTTTAAGGCCGTATGATCGGAAAATACAATGACTTTAAAGCCTATCAAATAAGACCTAAATTTATCAAGTGCAAAAACCACAACTAACATCTCATGCTCAGTAGCTATATAATTTACCTATGCATCATTCAATGATAAAATAGCATAGTAAATCACACATAAGAGTTTATTTATCCTTTGTCCTAGCACAACTCCTATAGTATAGTTTGAAGCATCACACATAATTTTAAAAGGCAAGTCCCAATCAAGAGCAACAATCATAGTGGCAGAAGTTAATTTTTCTTTCGGTATATTAAAAGGTTCTAAGCACTTATCATCAAAGTTAAATGGAACATATTTTCCAAGCAAATGACGTAAAGGAAAAGAAATTTTTGAAAAGTCCTTTACAAATCATCTATAGATTCTAGCATGTCCCAGAAAAACTTCTAATCCCTTTAGTTGTAGGAGGTGGCAAATTAACAATCAAGTCAACTTTGGCTTTATCCACCTCAATGCCCTTTCTAAATACAACATGCCCTAAAACTATACCATGATCTACCATAAAATGACTCTTTTCCTAGCTCAAGGTTAAATTGCATTCAATACACCTTTAAAGTACAAGAGTCAATTTATCTAAGCAATCATCAAAGGAAGTGCCAAAAATAGAAAAATCATCCATGAATACCTCTATGAATTTATCAAGCATATCAAAAAAGATAGACATCATGCATCTTTGAAAAGTGCTCGGTGTGTTGCGTAGTCTAAACGACATCCTTTGAAAAGTAAATGCTCCAAACGGACAAGTAAAAGTCATCTTGGGCTTATCATACGGTGCTTTAGGGACTTGGTTATAACTTAAAAGACCATCAAGAAAACAGAAAAAGGGTGCTCAAATAATCTATCAAGCATCTGATCAATAAATGGTAAAGGGAAATGATCTTTCTTGGTGACATTATTTAATTTCCTATAGTCTATGCACATTCGCCACTCGGTCTGAGTTTGTGCAGGTACTAACTCTCCTTTCTCATTTTGAATCACAGTTAAACCTTCTTTCTTTGGTACAACATGCATAGGGCTAACCCATTCACTGTCAGCAATGGGGTAAATTACCCCTTCATCAAGCAATTTAAGAACCTCCTTTTTGACTACCTCACCCATATTCGAATTGAGTCTTCTCTGAGCTTCTCTCATTGGTTTAGCTTCTTCCTATAAAATTATTTTATGCATACACATGGAAGGACTAATTCCCTTGATATCACTGAATCCCCAACCAATTGCTTTCTTTAGTTTCTTTAGTACTCTTACAAGTTTATCTTCTTCTTCACCATTGAGAGTCGTAGAAATTATAACTGGTTGTGTGTTGTTCTCCTAAAGAAAAACATACTTTAAATGCTTTAGGAGTTCTTTAAGTTCTACCACTTTTGGTTGAATCTCCTCTTCTTTAATCTCAAGTCCCTTCTCATTACTCTCCTCATCCAATATGGACTTGCATTCCTCAATTTTTACATCAGAAATTTCAACTTCTTCACCCAAAATTAAGGCCATCTTAAGCTTGTCCTTACTACCTTCCTGCAAGAAAACTTCTTCGATAGCAAGATCAGTATAATCAATAAAAGAGCAATCTTCATACACAGCAGTAGTGAGAATAGGTGAAGTGTTAAAAATTAAAAAATTCATAGTTTGTTCTAAATTAGTCACGGTTAATTTTTCATTTCTAACATCAATCAAAGTATTTGTTGTGGCTATAAAAGGCCATCCTAATAAAATTGTGTATTCAGAATTCCTAGGGATTTCTTCCCCCACATCCAAAAAAATGAAATCGACAACAACAATCAAACCTCCTATCTTAACTAGAACATCCTCTATGATTCCCTTAAGGTATCTAAGGGTTCTATCTGCAAGTTGCAACACCATTCTAGTTGGTTTAAGTTTTCCTAACTCTAATTTCAAATAAATGGAATTTGGCATCAAATTTATGCTAGCTCCAAGGTCACACATGCCAGTGGTTTCTTTCCCATTTCCCATAGAGATATTAACTATAAAGCTTCCAGGATCCTTTAGTTTAGGAGGTAACCTGTGTTGTAAAACAGCACTTGTTGCTTTCGAAACTATAACTTTTTTTATTTAGTACATACCTTTTCTTTTTAGAGTTTAGTTCCTTGAAGAATTTTGCATAAGCTGTCATATTTTTAATCACCTCAAGTAAGGAAAGATTTATTCTTACCTTTAAGAGCATGTTATAAATTTCAGAAAATTATTTATGTTGCTTCTCATTTTTAATCTGTTTGGGAAAGGAATTAGAGGTCTGTAAGGATTTGGAGATTTATGAAACTTTGGTGAAGTAGATGCCTCCAAGCTCTCCTCTTCCTTTGATTCATTTGGTTGAACTTAGCTTGTTTGCATTTCCTCACCATTTTCTTGAATTGTACCTGCATCCAAAGAATCACAAATTCTGTTATAAATCACCTTACCACTTCTCAAGACCGTGATTACCTTATCTCGCTCCGGTTGACTTGAAAATTTTCTTTTTTGATGAGCTTGAAGTTGGTTAGCCAATTGACAAACTTGCATTTCAACCTTCTTCAATGATGCCTCAAAGAAATCAAACCTCTTGTTGTTCACCTCTTGATTTTATGTGCTAATTTGAATAAAATCATTCAAATTATCCTCCAATGTGGATTTCTTCGGTTGATCGTGATTTGAAGTTTGCCCTTGGAAGTTAGGTCCTTTTTGATAGGGTTGAAAGCATTATTGAGGTGGTCCTTGTTGTTGATTCTTCCATGAAAAATTTGGTTGGTTTCTCCATCCTAGGTTATAAGAATTTGAATATGGGTCATTCCTACCCCATTGTGGGAAACCTTTGAAGGCACATACTTGCTCTTTCCCTTCTTGGAATTTATCAAAGCTTGAAGAGAACATATTTGCACTATAGCCTACAACACCACATGATGCACATGTTTCTCAACTTGATATAGGCAAGTTTCATCTAGCATTCAGTAATTTTACTTGCCTTGTCAACTCTGCTATTTGTCTTGCCATTTCTGAATTTGCATTCAACTCAAAGGCTCCTCTTTGCCTTTCTCCAATACTCTTATGCTACGAATTTGCTCCCAACATCTTAAACAATTACATCATTTTAGCAGCTATCTTTTCACCCATTGCACCTTCTGCTGTATTATCCATCGAATTTTGGCTTTACTGATTGAGCCCATCATAAAAGAACTGATTGACCAATTGTTGTGGATAATAATGATGAGGGCATTGGAACAACAAAGATTTGAAGCGATCCCACACCTCATGAAATGGTTATCCATCCAATTGGGTAAATGTTGCAATACTCCTCCTAAGCTCCTTTGTTTTCTATTGTGAATAGAACTTTCCCATAAATTTGTTATAAACTTCGTTCCATGTGGTTAATCAATTTTCTGGTAAGGTCATCAACCACTCCTTTTCCCTATCCTTCAAACTGTATAGGAAACACCTCATTTTTAGCTCATCTTCTATTAATGCTTACAAAAGGAATGTATGCAAGGTTGTGTAAAAATCACGAATGAAGTTGAGAAGATCTTCACTCAGCATTCCATGAAAAGAGGGTAGCATACTGTAATGAGTATTCTTTAGTTCATAGTTTTCTTGCTGCATTGCTCAACCTTATACATGATGTGTTACTCTAATAATTAGTCAAGCAAACTCCTTCATTGGTGGTTCTTTCACTTCACCCATTTCTACTTCTATGTCCTCTTCAAATTTCTCTTCAATGTCTTCCCCTTCTTATCCCAAAGGATCCACTTGTTCGGTTCTAGAAAGTCTATGAATGTTGTCTATAAATAGAGCAATTTCATTCCCTTGCGACCTTTGTCCTTGTATAAATCACCTGAGAAATACAAAAAGAAACACTTAAACAAAATTAAAATAAAAGAATCAAACTACTACTTAAATATCCCTCCCCGGCAATAGTGCCAAAAACTTGTTGCTCTCTATTTAATAATACTACAAGCGTCACTCACAAGTATACGAGGTAGTTATAGTAAATGGTGGAACGTCTAAAGGTTGTCTCATAAGGAAGGTGTTTGTTGATAATAGTTTAATTGAAAATAAATAATTTAAAGATTGAGTGTGTTGTGTTGATATGGTAATTAAAACTTAAAAGTTAAAGAGTGATGGCTGTGCAAAATTAATTTAACTTTTAGGAATGGTACCTAGGATTTATAGGTCAACTTAATCAATCCTTAATTCATAATTATCCATTAACATAATCCTTTAACTTAATTTCCTCCTTAATATTAATTAGCAATTATCAATTCATTAGTTCTCACATTCATGAATTACAAAAAAACCAATTACCTTTACTAGCAAATTAAGTAAACCTTAGAAATTATATTTCTAATTCATTCTTAAGGAAGTTGATTGCATAGTTCAAATTTCAAATTTCACCTCTTGGTCCTTTGTTCAATATTAAAAAATCAATAGGTGGCCACTCTATCAATCTAACATATAATCCAATGAAAACAACAAATAATAAGTTATATTAATGGAAATGTTGAATTAAGTCATTTAATCAAATCTACTACAAACCCTAGGCATGAGTAATTTAGCTCATCATTAATTCAAAGTAAACAATCATCTCAATATAATTCAATTCACAAATATTCATTAAAGTATTAATATATACAATAACAGGTTTCAAAAAAAAAGATAAATTAATTGAGAGAATGGAAAAACCCCTTGAAGATGCCAAGAGTTGAAACTTCTTATTCTCCCTCCTAGCTCAACTTGAATGAGATAAAGAACTCCCAAGGCCTCTTAAGATCTTGATCAAGAACTACCTAGGCACAATCTAAAAATATTAAAGAAACTTATCTATAAAGATGAAAATGAAGATGAAAGGAATGGAGATGTTGATGAAGATGTATCATCCAGATGGTATATCCTAAAAAAATATCTTCCTCTCAATAAGAAGAAGAATGGTTAAAAAATAGAATGGAGAATTGGTTCCCTCCAAAAACATGTAGCCCCCTCTCTCCATCCCTCATTCCAATTTTTAAGTGTCAAGACAAAGAGAATTTTTCTTTTCCAACTCACATCCACACTCCCACCTCCATTTGTTCATTCTTTTTCATGCTTAAACCTTTCTTTCCATCTAAAACAACTCACCTTTTCACTTCTTTTATAAAGAAACATTCCCATTGTCTACAATCTTTTCCCTCAAATTATATAAAAATAAACATGGAATGTATCTCAGACATGGCCAAGTCAGTTTGGTCTTAGCCCTGTCTCTAAATTTTCCCTTGGACACGGCCAAGATGCATGCATGTGTCCATTACTGCAAAATTAAAAATTTTTGCCTTCTTGAATGGAACATGGCAAAGAACAAGTTGTCTTAGCCATGTGATGTGACACGGATGGATGACATGGCCAAGACTCTTGCCCATGTTCAGTTCTACCAACTTACATTTGTTTCTCTTCTTGCTTGTGAGAGACACGACCATGTGAGTTTTAGTCTTGGCCGTGTGAGGTGACACGGCCAAGATGGATGCCCGTGTCTCCTTCTGCCTGCAAGTCTTCTAACAAAAAAAATTACACAGCCAAGATGGATGAGCGTGTCCCAATCTACCTAAGTTTTATCTCTATTGTGACACGGCCAAGACACTGAACGTGTCTTGTTCTGTGTTGGACCTCTCTTAATCCCCTCAAATGATGGACTTATCATCTTCCACTTCTTTTTATTAATTATTTTGCTTTAGCTTAAATTCCTCACAACAACTTGAGCAAATCATTTAGAAAAAAAAATAAAAATACCATAAAAAACACATATATACATGATTATAATACCCATTTCAATCGCCACCCTAAATTTTAATGTCTGAAAATTTTAAGCAATGATTTTCTATATTATGTGTGCATATAGTATATATCAGACTATGAACGATGTAATGTTTGGCCTGACCATTTGAAATTGGTAGAAAAATAAGGTTGATTAAACCTTAAAAAGAGGAAAATTAAATCCTAGTATGGATTTAATTGGTAATTTTGAAAAAGAATTTTAAAGTGGTAAAAATTATGAAAATACTCCTGTGGCCCTAAAATATAATTCTACTGTAACTAGAATATGAAATATAAGTAATGGGACTTTAAAATAATTAAAGTAATAATTTTTATTAATTTACAGAATTAAAACCGAATTAATATATAATTAAAGGAAGTAGGAGTGCCAAAGTTACGGTAATACATTACATGAGAGTAAAACTGTAGATGTTATAAAAAGCCAAGTTTGACTTCCGTTTTCTTCTTCTTCCTTCCATAAAACTTAATCCATCACCACTATCACCATTTATTATCCTTTCTTTCTTCTTCTTTCCCTTCCTACATGAAATCCATAGAATCTTTAGGAATAATTCAAGATTTTGATTGGATTTAGTTAGATTATGCATGATTTCTCAAGGAAATCACTCAAGAAACAAAGGATTTGAAGGAAAGAGAAAATTGAAAGAGGTTTTAGCTTGTACATTACAAAGTTTCCATTAATTGAACTTTTCTTGAATTTAAATTGCTTATGGAAGTTTATAAAGTGGTTAAATAGAATTATTTGTGGATGGGATTGATTGTAAAAGAAATTGATTATGTAGTTTTTCTTTTTGAAAGTAAAGTTATATTTGTAGAATACATAGAGTGTAGTTAATGAATTTTTACTTAAACCCATGTTTAATTGAAACTTTGAGATATTCTAAGTGTAGAATGGTTTGATTATGGAAGAAATATGATTGTAGAACTTTTCTTTCATGAAAACAAAATTATAATTGTAATATATAAAAGTATGTTGGTTTGATTTTTAACTTAAAAACAATGTTTAAATGAACCGTTGAATTAATTAAGTGTTGAACTATATGGTCATGGAAAAATTAGGTAATTAGGAAAGGAAAACCTTTTTTCCTTGATATTTGTGGTTCAAATGAGAATATGAATAGAATTAATTAAAATAGGATTTACTTAATTATATTGTTAAATAGTGGATGAATTAAAGTTTGTGAAGAAAAGAGAAAGGAAAGGGGGTAGTTTAAGGAGAATTGAAGTGTAAAAAGATAATTTTGAGGAGAAATGGATTAACATTAAGTTTAATTGAGGTTAGTGCATGTATAATACATAATTTACTTTTATTTGATTTTTTCTTTATTTTATTTGTTCATGGAGGTTTACGTTTGAGTCTAATTGTGTTCTTAGAGAATTGGATACTATTATCTTAGTTTAATCGAATTGAATTAGTAATGACTTATTGATTAAATCATGAAAAATATATTTAAAAGAAGATGTTCTTAAGAAACTGATGGCGAATCAATCCAATAGATGGTAACAACTTAGGAAAAAAAATCAAAATCAAATGAATTATAGTAGTTAATTTCACAAACAATATTTAGATATACAAATTGTACACCTGCTGTATACCTGACAACAATACCTCTTATTAAATCAAGATAATTTGTAAAATGCATATAAGTATGTTTGGAAATTTAAACTAATATTGATTGATAAGTTGGTTGAAGAAAAAAAGCAACGTAACCATGAATTTAAGAAAAAAATAGTTTGAAGGAAGAAATATGCATAACATATATACTCTATATACACCTATAACTTAGATTTAGTAAGAATCCTTTCTAAAATAAGTAATAAGAGTTTATACTGAATAAATATCATGTATATTCTTATGTAAACATTGGTATTTGAAAGAATGTTAAGAGGTTAAAAAATAATGTGCAATTAGAAATAAAATTTATGATGTGGGACCTTGAAAATAAGGAGCAAGGAAGTTTGGATTTCAATATAAATTAAGTTTGCTCATTTACGGTATGCAGAATTCTTGTTTAATGGATGGATGCAACGATTGCTTAGGAACATAATAAAAATAAAAACAAAATAAAAAAAATTACAGTAAGTTAATAAGAAATATGACATGTGCCATAAAAGCAATGATAAATGGTATGAAATTAAAATACGTATATCTTATTTGAAAATTTCTATTAAAGCTACAGTTTGTAGAGTTGGATTATGTGTACACTTATACATGTATGTATAAACACATATATGTATGAAATATAAAAGAAAGAGAAATGATAAATAAAAAGAATAATTAAATTCTTTAAAATGACAATATGTTTAAATATATTTAGTGAATTGTTTTAAACAAAATTATTATTTTGACTATGAAATTAACCGAAAATGAGTGAATAATTGAAATGCCCAAATTATACTAGTGAAAAACCAAGTTATTGAATAACATGGCTAGTCGGAGCATAGACTGCTATACTGTTACTAGGCACATAGTATTATTATTAGATACTTTGTGTCATTATTGTTATTGGGCATACGTGCCATTACTGGGCCACTGGCCACACTGACTGATGTAGGCATAAGTACTGCAGAGCTTATGCTGAGTTTTTTCTTCTCACCTTAAGCTCTATTACTGGGCATTTAATTGTTATTACTGAATCCGTTATTTGAGTCTAGGATTTGAAACTCAGTAAATGAGGGCAAAATAAGTGAAATTTACCCAAACATGAGAAATGTGCGCTATTAGTGTGTATGTGAGAAATATGATTTTTACCATAACAAGTGATGTTTGGTAAATAATTACAATGTGATCATTTCTCATTATTTAAGCTAAACTCAAACATGATGAAATATTAATAAGTTATCTTGAATTAATTTGATTAAATAACTTGTTTTAAAATTATGATTTAGCTACATTTATTATTTTAATTATTTTCTTATGATATTGAGTAGCAAATTCTGTATATACAAGAACCACTAAGCATATTGCTTAGCATGTTAGTTTTTTCTAACTCGTAGATCAGATAGACCATAACGAATATGAAAAGTGAGGTGTTAAAGTTTCAAAGATCAACAACAGTAAAGGTGTCCTTTTGAGGATATTTTGTATTATATATATAATTACAGTTCACATAACAGTACTTTGATTAAATAACAGTTGTATAATTTTTTGTTAAGTTTTGTGGGTTATAAGAAATTTATTGTGGAGAATATATAAAAGTAAATAAATAAATATATATGTTGATACAAGTATTAGATATTTGTTTTGGTTTGTGGTTGATTGTTGATTAAATATAGTAATTGGAGTTGTGTTTTATGGCCAAATACATATGTAGTCCCCTGAACATGTAGTGTTTAGTCACTTTGTCCCTTGAACTTTCAATTTAACCATATAGCCCCAAGAACTCATGTTTTTTCTTAACTTATAAACACAAACTTGCTAAGTTATACAAAAATGACGAGTCACTAAAGTGTCTATTTGGTACAAAAATATTTAAATATAAAGGGTAAAATGACCTGTAATCATTAATATAGGTAACTTCAAGTACAAAATAGATAAGTACAAGGGGAAAAGTGGTTAAAATGAAAGTTCATGGGGCAAAGTGACTAAACGCTATAAGTTTAGGGAGATAAATATGTATTTGGCTTGTGTTTGATTGAAAAAAAGATAGAATTGTTTTTATATTGGTAGTGTTAGGTTAAATAAAATTTAACAGTGAATAGTACAGAGATACTCTATCAAAATTTTTAGTTAGATTATTAATAAAGTTTGTTAAAATTGGTTTTAGAATTGTTAAGCACTAAGGAACATCTTCTGACAATTCTCTAACAGGATTGTCAAGGAGTGTTACAACAATAACAACAACAACAACAACAATAATAAGAATAATAATAATAATAATTTTCAAAAGTTCTTAACAAAGCAACATTTTTTTTTCTAAAGATAGTGAAAATTTTTATCTCATTCATGCATGGAATTCAACATATTCAAACATTATATAACATTCATACATTAAAAAAGTCTATATCACATAGCATAAACATTCATTACCTCATCCAATACATAGGAAGATAAGCAAAGTAGGGAGTCATTAATCAATGACTTTTGTACCTTGAGCTCTCTAATGTGAGTTGTCCTCACTACTTGAGTCACCCTTGGAAATAAGAGAATGCAAACTCCATCCTACAAATAATCTCATAGATGTGGGGTGCCCAATTATGAGGAACCTGTATGACAAAACAGCCAAAGTCAAGATAGAACGATGGAGGAAAAATAAGCAAAAGATTAAGAATATGATTACCTCATGCATGTCCTTTAGGAGAGGGTAGTATGGAATGTGTAAGACTTAATAATTGAAAACCTATTTATCACCATAATAGACATAGGTCACCTTGTCAGGAATGCAAAAGTATGGAGTCATGCTACCATTTGGAGAGACACCAATCATCGAAGGAGTATGAGAGGTGACTTTTGTACTAGTTAAATAGCCAAGCCATGTGATCCTGAAGGCTATGTTGACACACTGGTTGATGGAACAGTGCACCTAGAGCTGCTATCTGATGCATACATGACACAAGGCATAAGTCATGCCTTGCAAAAGTCTTGTAATAAACATCCAACATGATGAAGTCCTTGACATCCATACCATACAATATGTTGTGGTTCAATATGATCTTGGCATTATCCCGTATATGCGACAGAGGTTCAACTGGCACTCTCTACATCCTAATAGCCTAGACCGTGACCCATTTGCCAAGATAATAAACTCTGATGCTCCCACACTAAAATAGTATCTGGTGATAATTGCCAAGCTTGAGTCATATATGCTGACTGCATAGTCCATCTACCCCGAAAGGTGACCATGTAACTTTTCATAAAAATTGGGTAAGTAAAGTTGAAATAGAAGAAGTCAATTAGAATAGGCTTGCATACTTCATTCGCTTCCATATAATTAAAGTTGCCCCTCAAGATTTTAAATCCTGGTATGTTTCTCCACTTGCCTGACCAATTTTCTCTCCTCCATTGTAGTCTAGCTAGAGAGGCATTTATCATCAGATCATAGAGATCCAATGTGGTGTAGGGTACATACTTGTAAGCCCACATCTATAAAGGAAGTAAAAAAAATATAATAAATAGGTTATCAATAAAGAAAATTAATAATAACAACATGACCAAGATAATACATACCTCCCAAACTAGGAAAATGCCACCCAATGAAGGTGATATGCTATTATAGAGCACTCATATCCTTATAAATGGTGGCTAAGAATTCACCACCCCGATTATACTCACCAATCTATGTAAGATCATCAAGGCTCTTTAGGATATTAAAATTAATGAAATCCTTGCCATCACAATAGAAGGAGCATCCTTGTATCAACAACATCAATGCTTGGGCTAGTTATGCTGGAGACTCAAACACAATATTATTGGATTACAAGTTGATTGAGCTGTAGGCAAAGTTGTGGCATGTCGGGTGAGAAACAAGCATCGATACCCAACTTAGAGCAGTCCCAAGCAAGTCAATAAGCCTCTCATTAGATAATTGGCACTGATCTTAATAAAAATCTAGTTCCAGGAATCGAAGTGTATTCCATTAGGTAAAGAAGATCGAAGGAAATAACTATCAATTCCTTGCATGGAAAATGAAAAGTGTTGGTGGTATCCCACCTATTAACATTTGATTTTGAATAAAATGATATGAGCAATGGATAAGCCCGATGATAAAAACTTGTTAAGTCATTTAGTTTGATTTATTTTCTAGTTAGAACTCATAAAATTGAAAGGAAGGGTTAATGGTCTGAAAACTAGCTCAATGGCAGTGAACACAGCTTGGAAGATCCCAAAAATGGTTCAGAACATTAAGAAAATGGCTGAGAAGCATGAAAGAAAGAGTTTAATGGATAAACTTGCCACGTTGAGGTTCCATGGACAAGTATAAGACTACCGCACAAAAGTTGTAAAGACCAACTTGTATACCCTTAATTTTGGCATGAATTATGTTTAAGAAGTTTACCTTGTTCCGTTATAATTTTAAAGAGCCGAAACCTAATTTAAAGCTTAAATATTAGAGGGTCCAATTCATAAAAGCCCAAATTAAATTATAAAACAAGTTCGGTTTGAAAGAAATTAAAAATTAGGGTTTATTTTGAGTTGGGATAGGTTAAAATCGATATGAGCATGCAGATTAGGTTTAAGGGTGAAGTGAGGGTTTTGCCTATAAATAGAGAATTAAAAAGAACATAAAGGGATTAGCAACTGGCAATTTTGAATGAGAACTTAACACCAAAGCAATCAAAATTATCAAGCAGTGACAGCTATCAAAGAGCTGGAAGAGAACAACCATAAAAAGGCAGTGGCATACTGTCTTGGTCTTGCTCAGCCAGAATTTCAAATTATTGCAAGCAGAAGTTTGATCAATGTTAATTATGATAGAGCCAACAGACAACGGTACACTCTAAATTAATTCAATATAAGATGCTTTTAAATATTGAATGAATTTTATCCTTTGTCTAAATTAATTCCATCATGTTACATTCACTAGTTTTTTATTTATATCAGTTTTATGTGAAGAATTATCAATAACTCATGGATTTAAAATTCACAGTAGATTATATATTGGAATTTGCTTCATATAATAGCTATCCACAAGAGCTTGTATCTACCATAAGTCAGTATCCAATAGCCCAAAAATCTATTAATATGATCACAGCAACTAAGTTTTTCCAATATCAAAAACTCTAATTCTATTTTCCAAAACCCTAATCCTTTATTTTCTAAATCCTAAAATTATTTTCTAAACCCCAGTTTTCAAATATTAAAAACCCTAATTTATTATTTTCTAAAACCCTAATCCTTTATTATTTTCCAAAACCCTAATCCTTTATTTTCAAAGCCCTAATCCTTTATTTTCCAAAATCCTAAAACCTTTATTGTTTTTCCAAAACCCTAAAAAACCCTAGTTTTGTTTTCAAAACCCTAAAACCCCAATTTTCATCCATAAACCCTAAAATCATAATCCTTATACTAAAACCCTAATTTTATCCTAAAAATCTTAATTTAAGATGGAAACTCTAAATTTGTATGTTTGATGCTTAATTGAAATATTAAAGCCTAGATTTTGTGATTTATTATATGTCTCGATGGATGATTTATTTGATTTGTGATGGATGATTTACTTTTAAATTATTGTGAATGTTTGAATGATTTGATTCATTTGGTTATTTACTTTAATGTTGATTATTTTAGTTTCCATGATGTAAGAGGTATGTTTCCATCTTGTGGATACCTCGTTAGTTCAATTTAATGTAATTTAATTTATTTTGGATTTTGGATTAATGTAAAGGATTATTTTTATTCTTGGATGGGTGTCTGTTTTGATTATTTTTTATTTTAATAAAAATGATGGATGATTATTTATTTTGATAATTGCATGTAATCTGGATGATATTTCAATAAATTAAGAATTTAATAATATTTAGACCTGAAAAGGAGTTTGGTTCCAATGAACCGGGTGTTATGGGGATGATGGGTCATTCTCACCTTTCTCATACGTACCCAACTTTTCAAACCCATTAAGGGGTTGAAAATTCCTTAGGAATTGAGTCATCCACCCCTTTCTATTTTCCCGGCTTGTTCGAGTGGCTACTCCATTTTCTCTAGATTTAGGCCCGTGTTCTCTAAGGTCCTGAGCCTAACAGTGCCGAAGTCGCAAGAACCATTCCACATGGGAGTAGGGGCAAAAATCCTAGCTCACACTGTCACACGATAGTTCTCTCCTACTTGCAGATGTTCTTCGATAGTTTAGGCAACATATCATTTTTTCAAGATTATGAAGATCCTTTTCTTCTTTATTCTAATTCTACTTGATTTGTTTCCTTAATACACACCCTAAACTAATTAGGAAACTTTCTAAAGTAACCCTAAGCCTATAAATACATCTCAAACCAATTTTTGAATGATGGGAACACCAACTGACTAAGAAATACTCATTGTTCTCTAAAGCAACCAAGGCTCTCATTATCCTCAAGGATTCTAGTAGCTATTTCATCATCAAAACCTCTCCAAATCCAGTAATATTGGTCATCCAAGAAAGAGAGGAGTGTTCATGGCTAATTATTTAAGTTGTTTTTCATCCAAGTTCACTTAAAAATGTGGAAATCATCAAGAACAAGGAGCAAGGCATTGTTTAGCATATCAAGAGTTCAAAGATTGTTATGTTCACTGGTTTTGACTTAGGTGGTTCAATTCATTAAGTTTGTTTTGCCTATTCTATGAATTCTCATAATGAAGACATATCTAAACTAGAAATCTATAAACTGAATGTAGTAAACTTGAGGGTTTAAACTCTAGAAACCATTCACCATTGAATTTAATAAGTATTCTCCATTCAATTTAATAAGTTTGATTGAAAATCTTTGATTAATTATTTTATGATTAAAAATGATGTTCTTATGGATTGATGACAAAACCTAGATAGCTTATTAGGTTGTAAATTATGCTCTTAAACATATTATTTTCATATTTTCAACTATAATAAATTAATATAACTAATCATATATTTATAATGGATCCTAAAGACATGAACCTGAATCTTTATGATTATTGTCATGATATTTGCCATGATCATGCATACAATTTGTTTGTTTATATATTTGTGATATATATCAACTGTCATTAGAAATTTCATCTCTAAAAGAGCTCCTTGGCAAATGCAAATAATGGTGTATATAGATTACTTGACCCAGTGACTAGTGGTCTGTCATCATTGAACCTAGCATAGGGAATCGAGCTTGACCTTCGTGTCAACGTACTTTTTGAGATATGTATTCTCAGTTTGCACTGAGTAGAGACTCCTTGTAATTTGAGCCTGCTCACAGTGGAGACTCCACTAGGGATAAGTATTGCACTTCTCAAATAATTGATGGCATACGAAAGCACTAAGTTAGTCTATATGTGGATTCTATGTTTGCGCTAAAGCTTTTAATCTATATTGTCCCTAGAGGTGCCATGAAAACCACCTTTAATGTCCCTACGAAGTTAGATATTGTTGTTGTATGGTCAGTGGTTATGACCCCCCCCCCCCCCCCCCCTTTAGTATTTTATAGCCTAAGCCATCATTTAAGATTGAACGCTAGAAATTGTCCACTAGGGCCTGAGTCTTGTTTGGTAGACTTTACTAATCAATGCTTGTTTGGGTCGGTCTATAGTGAGCCTAAAAGCCCAATAAGGATTCACATCCTTCATTTTTTAGGGTAATGGATTATCATGAGCTTGGCCCAAACTTGTTTTAATCACTAAACTGAAATCATATCATGAGAAGAGCTTGTTTATCCTATGTTGATATTCAGCCCAAAAGCCTAGTTTCGAAATAAAATTACCTTGTGTGGGAGAAATAAGCTTGGAAGGAGTATATTAACCCTTTTAGCCTTCATGCATATATGCACTCATGCATACATGTGTTTGGACCGTAATAGATTAGGCCCATTGTGAGCGAGGATTTTCACCCCCACTCTTGGTGGAATGGTTTTTGCGACTTCGACATTATTAAGCTTTAGACCTTAGAGAACAAGGGCCTAAAGCTGGAGTTACACATAAAAATACCCCTTTCCTTTCTCATTTATCATCATTAACAATCATTCACAACTTCAATCAACCATATTTCTCACCTGCATTTCTAAAATCCATCCTAGAACTTGTTCAAGTGTTCCTTCAAGAGTTCCTACTATTTTCCTTCATTTCCTTTATCTTTGAGTGATTTTAAGGGAGAAAACTTGAGAAAATCCCTTTCATCTAAATTTCAAAAATTAATAATCCAAAAATTTGTTATGTTCATCATCTAGAAGGTCCATTTGATTCATTTTAAAGCCTAACAATCTTCATTTGTTATGTTTTCTAATTGTTTGCCTAAATCAATTATATAACAAGTTGGGTAAGAGATGCAACCAAGGACCAACCCATGCCAAAGATCAAGGACTCATTTTAATTGTTTAAGGATGTGATGCTCTTAATCATCCAAGGACCTTGGAATGATTTGGTTATCATGGAGGATCACAAGGAGGATGCACATGTGAAGCTTGGTCTCTCACATCCCAATCCAAGTCTTGTCTCACTTTGTTTAGTCTAAGAAAGTCATTTGGGCTAGTTGTCTTTTATAAGCTCATTTGGATATGTCATTATATGTTTTGTGTGCTGGAATTTCATACTTGAACTTAGGTTTTTGTTATTTCTTGGCCCATGGTTTTGTATGGGAATTGCTCATTAGTTTATTCTATGTTTGGGTTAGTTATTTTAAGAATTAGGATGATTGTAAGCTTGTTTTCAAACAAACTAGCGTAGGGTTCCAACACTTATCCATATTTAAACTATCTTATAAATCTTTTAATGGGTAACTTTGAATCCTTGAATGAAATTTCTAAAACTTGAGTTCTTGTGAGGAAAACCTCTTGTCTTGATTCTTATTGAATCAAAAGCATCACAAAGAGTTAATAACTTGAGTGATAACATCCAAAGTGCTCTTCCACAAAGTTGGAATTGGGTTGAGGTTTCTTAGTAATTTGATTTAGCTTTCCAAGGGAGTTGATCCAAGTCTAAAGATGTTGGGTTCCAAGACACTGTTCTTGCTTATTCACATCAGTAAGCTTTAGAGGTAAAATTCTAACCAAAACCTCTCTTTTCATTTAAATTCATTATATTGTTCATTTTTAGTGTTTACTTTAATTTTAATCTTTGATTATTTTACATCTAAATTATGTTTTATGTATGGGATAATGATATTACTTATATGGTTGGACTAATGTTTTATTCATTTTGACTAAACACTAAAAGAAAAATAAGAGTTAGTGACCAAAAGATCTATTACTAATTCTCAAAAAGTTGTTGCTAATAATCATTAATGACAAATTAGAAATTATAACTCCCAATAGCTACATATTATTAACCCGCTAATTACCAACAATCAAATCCATTGCTAAATTATATCAAATCCGTTGCTGATTTTATTGTCATTCTTTTTTCGGAGACTATTTTAGCGACAACATGTTCATCACTATTCTATTGCTATTTTTTATTTTTTAAAAAAAATAAATGAATTGTAGAAAAAAATATATTATTCTTCCAAAATAATTTCTAAATATTATTTAGTCAGCTAAATAATTTATTTATTCTAAAAATTATTTACTCTATTGAATATTTATTTATTCTAAATAATAAATTATTCTATCAAATAATTTGTAAAAATTATTAATTGTAACAACTATCTAAAAAATAAATAATTCTATCAAATAATTTCACAACATTATTCTAAAAATTATTTATTAAAATTTTTTTTTTCTAAACATTATATAGTCCATCAAATAAATTACTTATTCTAAAATATAAATTATTCAACCAAATAATTTCTAAAGATTATTCTACAAAATTATTTCTCAAAATTATTTTACCAAATAATTTCTAGAAATTATTTATTCTAAAAACTTTGTAAACGTAAATTAAATTATCAAATAGTTTATAAAAATTATTTATTAAAAAAATAATTATTCTACTAGATAACTTATTCATTTTAAAAGATAAATTATTCTGCCAAATAATTTCTAAACACTTTTTTTAAAAATTATTTATTCCAAAAAATAAATTATTCTATCAAATAATTTCTAAAAATAAACTATTTTAGGGAGAAAGGAGAAAGAAAAAAGAAAGAATGGAAAAAAAAGAGAGAAAAGCATGTTGAGGTGCAGAGTATAAGCAGGTGATTTTAGTGTTTTTAGTGACAACTAAGCCCATGCTAATTCTTTTTAAAAAATTCAACATTAGGATTTATTCATTTGCTAAAAGTCAGCTATAAGTCTTTTTTTTTTAATTCAACATTAGCGATGATATTTTATCCATCACTAATGTTAATTTTTTAAAAAAACTTCTTTTAATTATTTGTAATAGTAACCATCTGTAGTTAATTTTTAATTTTTTATATTTTAATTTTAGCAAAAATTAATGACACCTTAGCCTTGGTTATGGTTTTCATTTTTTAAATAATATTTAGTGACAACAATGTTTCATCGCTATCCTTTTATTTTTTTTTATTTTTTGCATTGCCTTTTAGCGATGAATTGAAGATATCTGTTGCTAAAGTATTGGTGCCAATATAACTATGAATTTTGAATTTGTTGTAAAGTCTTAGTGTTAACCATTGGTGCCAGATTTAGCAATAGATTTATCCACATATTTATTTTGTCGTTAAATTCATCATTAATTTGAAGCAAATCTGTCGAAATTAGTTGCCTATTGCAAATCAGTAGAAATTTAGCAATGATTTCATTGTTAATTTCCATCGCTAATAGAAATTTTTCTTGTAGTGGAAGTTTAAGCCTATATGTAAATATTCTAACACTACAAGAAAATGAATAATTAGTGACAGCCAAATCCATCGATGACTGTAATATCCGTGATTTTAGATAAATTAAATAAATATGTGGAGGATAATTAACGTGTAGAGAGAGATATATATGTAATATATACTTAATGTATATCTAGTGTATACATAGTATATACATGATATACCCATATTGTATACTTGATATATACATGAAATACACTTTATATATATGTACATATATATTACATGTTTATTACATATACATATACCTAATATATATACAACATATAAATGAAATATAAATATATATATTTATGTATGGGAAGATGAAAATAATAATAAATGAATAAATAAATGAAAAAGAAAAAGAACAACAAAAGAAGAGAGAAAATGAGTGGTGGATATTTAAAGTAATTTAATTAATTAATTAATTTGTAAATATATGTAAAGGTGAGTGGCAAAGTGGGAAATTGGTTTTTATAAGAAAATATCATCTTCTTCTTCCTCCATGCCTTAGCCAAAATTGAAGACATAAAGAAAGAGAGAGAAATTTCCTTCCAAATATTCAAAATTTTTCAAGAAATCCAAAGGAATTAAGGTGATTTTGAAGATTTACTGAGGATTCATATAAGTATTTTCTATTTCAAGCTTGTTTTCTTTAGTTTGAAGGTTATGTGAGATTTAGGTAGAGAAAGAAAGTGGTTTAAATTGCTAAAATAAATAGAAATGGTGTTAAAATATTGAGAATATGATGAATTGATGGTTGGTAATTTGAAATGAGCATAAATGATGGAAGTAAGGTTATGAAAGGATTATGTATTGGAAACAGACAACTATTGTGTATAATATTATGTATATATGGACATTGATTTATTCGTGGGAGAGATGGTGTTCAGTTATAAAGTAATTTTGGGAGTATTTTTAAATTGCAGGTTGAGTTGTTTGCATTTTGGGATTTGACAAATTACAGAGAAAATTTTGGGAAATTTTTTTAGAAATTTTCTTATAAAGATTTATTTTTCTAAAATGATAAATATAAATGAATTTATGTAATGAATTAATTTTCTAAAAGTGTTATTATTTTATTAATTTAGAATAAGAGATTTTCACAGTCAATTGTGTTAACACTCTTATATTTTATATATGTACTATATGTAGGGCATATGTACTGTATATATATATAGGGTATAAGGGTGTTACACTAAAAGTAATGAAATCCCTCACTAATATCATTCGCGAAGGATTTGTGATGGAAACAAAGATGATGCAATTTCTATTGTTGCTAAAAATATAGCGATGGAATATTTAACGACGGTATTTTCATTGTAACATTTCTCTTTTTGACGCTAAATGAATATAAAAAAAGTAATTTGACTATAAATTTTGTGACAAACTTTACTCGCTAAATTTAATGACATAATTTATGGTCACCAATGCTCTCTACTCGTAAGTGAAAGAAGATAAAATTTTACAATTGACGTCAACATTGTGATATATTTGCAACAAAAGTTGGTCGCTACCTTTAATAACAAGCCCTCTCATCATTAATTGATTAGTTGATGCTAATGCATAGACACAATGGATCACAGCATAGGAAAGATTACTTAATATGCATCACAACATAGGAAAGATACTATGCCAAACAAGCTAACACTAAGTAGTTGTTCTGAATTGGTTTTATAACATAACTTCTCATTACTGGAGAAATTATAACATATTTGTAGACCCTTAATTTTGGCCCTAGCTAGTCCAGTGTTAATTCCAAATCTTTGATTGGATTAATATATTTTAATAGGCCTAAAATAAGCTATTTAAATTTTTAAAAACCTAATTGGTTCTGGTTTAAAAGGTTTGGTTGGTTTTTCACTGGATTTGGGTAGATTTTAAGTGGTATAGGTGTCCCATGTCGAATTAGGACACCTAATTCGACATGGGGAAGCACCCATATCGAATTTGAGGCCCATATCAAATTGGATCCTCCAATTTGATATGGAGGCTCCTTATATCGAATTGGGGCTGCCAATTCGATATGGGGTAGCCTCATATCAAATTGACGCTACTCCAATTCGATATTGGGCTGTCCCCATATCGAATTGGTGCCCTATTTCAATATGGGGTGGTTTTTTGGCAGTCCATATCGAATTTGGATTGCCAATTCAATATGGACGATATGGACTTGGATTCTATCAAATTAATGTCACTTGAATTCGAGATGGTGTTGGTTTTCCTCATTTGAAAGTGGTTCTAATTTGATATGGTCTCGGTTTGTGTCGAATAAAAATCCATAATTCGATTTGCATAAGAGGATCCATTTTTAAAACAGAAAACTTCCACAACATTTAACCTAATGCATGCATGCTCTAATAAATATAGACTTTAGAAACCTAGAGTGGGACTTTTGGACCTTCAGCAACCTTCAGCAGAGAGCAACCTTCAAGAATGATCAGCAACCTTCAGCAGTGATTAACAAACATTGAGAATGCAAAAGCTTCAAACAACAAAAGAAACCTTAATTACAAAGGCAGTAAACACACTGTCTTAGTCTTGCTCAGCCAGAATTTGAATGGTGCAATCGTGATGGAGCCAACGAACAAAGGTTTGGCTTTAAACTTACTTAAATTTATAGAAAGCTGTGCGGTTTGGTTTTAAACTTATTTGAATTTACATAAAGCTATACAATTGATTCATATTCACTGTGATTTTTTTTAAGCATGTCTAGGAGCATATAAACTTCAGGCAGAAGCTTAATTTAAATATCAAACCCTAATGAAATAGCATATGAATTCATGGATTAAATAACAGAAACTAAACCTTAAGTGTTGAACCCTAATCAGTGCCTTCAAAACCCTACCTTCATGTTTTTAAAATTAAAATCCTAATTTGGTCCCTATAACTCTAAATCTTAATTTAAAACCATAATCTTATTTTCTAAAATCATAAAACCCTAGTTTTGTTTCCAAAAATCGATAAAACCATATTTTCCATCTAAAAACCCTAATTTTACCCTAAAACCCTAGTTTTCCATTTAAAAACCCTAATTTTACCCTAAAACCCTAGTTTTCCATTTAGAACCCTAATTTTACCCCAAAATCTTAGTTTTCCATTTCCAAACTGTAATTTTGTTCAAGAAATCCTAATTTAAGATGTAAACCTAAATTTATATTTTTATTATTTTATTTATGTTTAGAGGCATGATTTATTAAATGTCTTAATAAATAGTTTATTTTTATTTGATTTTATGAAGAATCCTCAAATATTTGTTATTTGATTTATTTTTAGTCTTAAGGAATTATAAGAGGTATGTTTCCACATTTTGGGTACCTCATTTGTTAAGCTTCATGCAACTTAATTTATTTTAATATAAAGCATACGTTTCCATCAATTGGTGGTATCATATTTTATTTATTTTCCTTTGGACATTGGACAATTGTAAAGGCATATTTCCATCCATGGATGGGTGCCTATTCATTTATTTTATTTGAACTTGTTATAATTTTTAATAAAGTGATTGCTTATTCTTATGATTGCATGTAGTATAGATAATATCATTATATTTAAGAATTTTATAATATTAAGACCTGAAAAGGAGGTCGATTTTAATGAACTGGGCATTATAGGGGTGCTGGGTCATTCTCAACTTTCCCATGCATATCTAACTTTTCGAACCCAGTAGGGGGTTGGGGATTCCTTAGAAATCAAGTCATCCACCTCTTTCTTTTTATCTGCCCGTCCGAGTGGTGATAATATTTTCTCCGGGTTTAGGGCTGCATTCTCTAAGGCCCTGAGCCTAGCAGTGCCAAAGTCTCAAGAACTATTCCACATGCGAGTGGGGGCGAAAATCCTCGCTCACAGTGGCGACTCCACTGGGGATAAGAGAAGTTGATTCCATTGGTCTTTATATTATTTTATTCTTTCTTATTATAATATTATCCATTGCATTATTTAGATTGCATTGTGTGCATGAGTTAGGACACTCGTGTAGCCCGTGTTGTGTTATGTGAGGGATACCATACTTTCACTCATGGTATAGAGATCGAGAATGGAATAACTACTCATAGCATTGTACCTCTTGGTATATATTTGCTATGGGAACCTGAACTTTTTAACCTAAAGACTAAAGCTCATGTAATTGGCCTAGTTATTTTCCATAGGTTTTTACCCCAAATGCTTGTTGTTTGACTATGATTAATTTATCTTGGTTTAAACCATGGATTATTTGGTTTGTTCTTTTTCTAATATGACCTATCTATATTGTAAGCTCAAAAATATTTTTTTTCCTTTAAGTCCAAAAGACCAAATCTCAAATTTTAAAAATTTTCAAGATGGTTTTTTCAACATAAAACCTTTTAAAATGGGTCAAAAATTCTTCTACCTCATGGCCCAAATATAAAGTCCAAAATCCATCTTTTTAAAAAAAAATTTTACAATGGGCTTTGAAACAAAACTATTTTTGCACTTCATCCAAATTAAAACCTCTCTTTAACGAGCTTATAACTATTTAGGTCAATTATGGAATATCAAAAATCAATTGTCGGCCTAATTTATACCAAGAATTGTTAATCATGGGTTTGTTTGTGACATGAATCAGTGGTTATTTTTCCAAATAGAAAATCTATTTATGATAAACCTCTTAATTTAGTTTTAATCCAATATGGCATAAAAGCTATTTTAGTTAAGATTCAATGGATTAAAGCCTAATTAATAGGAATTATCATGGACTGACTTCCATGTTTGAAAATATAACTATTGGTTAAAATCGTCCAAGGGAATTTTTTCAAAAATAAAATATCCCATGTTGATATTTTGTTGACCATGTACCTAGGAAAAGAGACTCGCCATTTATGTGTGGAAGTTATAAGGTTAGAAGAGACGTCCTAATTATCTTTGTTTGTTTATTAATTATGCATACATGCATACACACATTGCATAACATATCATTGATCCTTTCTGGCTCACAGACCTAGAGTATAGTAGTTCAAAAGTATATGACAATCCAACCTATGCAAGTACGTAGAATCCAGCAATGACTTAATTAGCTTCTCACCGAGAGCAATGGATCCCTAATAGATTCAAAGGATGATGGATAACGTCCTCAAAACCAAGATGAAAGAACTAAAGGAGGCCCTAGCTGAGACCATGAAGAGCCAACTGACTGCACTTTTGGAAAATACTGCTAAGGCATCTGCCAGCACTAAGAAGCCCAAGGACAAAGGGAAGGCTAGGGTCGGTGAAGTAGGCTTCGATGATGACAAGGTAGTTGTTGATGATGATGATTAGTGGGCTTAATACTTTTAAGATCCTCAAGATATGAAGCAGGAGACAAAGGTTATTGAAAGATCAGCAGTGGAAAAGATTGAAACTTTAGATGTTGAGAAACTGGTTGCTAATTTAGAGAAGAAAATTGAAAAGAAGCTGAAAACTGATGAGATGTTAGAAATCGACAAGTTGTTCGAACAAAATGAGGAGGTGCCTTATAAGTTCAAGATGCCTTCCCTTGCTAGGTACAATGGTATAGAAAATCCTCACTTGCATGTTAAGTAATACATCACTGCCATGCAGTCTACCAGAGCTACTAAAGCTCAAACTCTAAGGTATTTCATGCTCTAATTAGATCTTATTGTGCAGAATTGGTTCAATACCTTGGATGAAAGTACCCAAAGAGATTGGGATACGCTGTATAAGGACTTCATCCAGCAATGTGGGTACAATATCGAGCTGGAAGTTACCGTGATGGAGGTGGAGACTATAAGGCAAAAACAAAATGAAAGTTTTGTTGATTATGTAAAGAGATGGAGAAATAAGGATGCACTTCTCAAAAGGAGGCCCGATGAGTCAGACCAAATCAGAATGATAGTCAGGGGGGTCTTGCCCAATCTCTGTGAAAGGCTATCTCACACCCTTATAAGGGATTTCAAAGACCTTCTCCAAGCTGGCTTGGAAATAGAAGAGTGGAAAAGAGATAAGAACCGTTTTTCTATAGACCAAAATTATTAGTCTGGCAATCAAAGTACACATAAGGAAGTCAATGTTCATGTAACTGGTCAAGAAAATAAAATACAGTTTTTAGAATTGGAAAAAACTCTGTCTTGGGTTTTCAACAAGTTACTGAAAAAGGGGTTGTTACAACCATTAGCTTCTCAACCCTTGCCAAATCCATTACCTCCAAACTTTGATACCAAAGCTTTTTGTTAATTTCATCAGACTCAAGGACATGAGACAGATAGATGCACTCGATTAAAGCATGAGATCTAAGATCTGATCGACAGTGGTGAGAGCAAGGATTTTTTTCCCCACTCATATGTGGAATTATTCTTGCAACTTCGATACTGTTACGCTCAGGGCTTTAGAGGAACACGAGCCTAAATCCGGAGAAAAAGGAGTCGCCACTCGGATAGGCTAGAAAAAAGAAAGGGGTGGATGACTCAATTCCTAAGGAATCCCTAATCCCCTATTGGGTTTGAAAAGTTGAGTACGCTTGGGGAAGGTGAGAATGACCCAGCACCCCCACAACGCCTGTTCATTGGAACCGGCCTCCTTTTCAAATTTTAATATTATAAAATTTTTAAATATAATGATATTATCCATACTACATGTAATCATAAGAATAAATAATCACTTTATTAAAAATCATAGCAAGTTCAAACAAAATAAATGAATAGGCACCCCCTCCATGGATAGAAACATGGCTTTACAATTATTCAATGTCCAAAAGAAAATGAATAAAATAGGATACCCACCAATTGATGGAAACATATCCTTTACATTAATCCAAAACTTAAAATAAACCAAGCTACATGAAACTTAACCAATTGAGATAGCCACAATGTGGAAATATAACTTTTACAATTCCTTGAAATTAAAAATAAATCAAATAAAGAATATTTGAGCATTCATCATAAAATCAAATAAAAATAAACTATTTATTAAGACATATAATAAATCATGCATCTAAACTTAAATAAAGCAATAAAAATATAAATTTAGTTTTACATCTTGAATTAGGGTTTCTTGAATGAAATTAGGGTTTGGAGTTTATGAAAATAAGATTAAAGTTTTGATGTTGGAAGAAACAAGCTACTGTGACTGTTTGAATACTGAGCGAATATTAGATGGCTACTGTATGAAATAAATCCAAACCTACTGCATGTTGTTTAACTTACTGGAATTATTCTAGACAAAAATATTCAATATTTAAAACTATCAAAGCATGTTATATTGAATTAATTTTGAGTGTACTTCATTTGTTGGCTTTACCACAATTGCATGTTGAAATTTTGGTTGAGCAAGTCCAATGCAGTAAGTCACTGCCTTTGTATCATTCTATCTTTTATCGTCTTCTTTCTTTTTATCTTGCTGCTAGGGTTTTTATTTTTGTTGATGTGCTCTTCGTTGTTGAACTCTGCTGAAGTTGATGCTGTTCCAACTCCCCTTTTAAAGGTTCTTCTCATTCTGAAGGTTACTCTTTCCTAAAGGTTCCAAGTATAATTGCTAGGGTTTTCCTTTCTGAAAGTTCCCAGTCTAAAGTCTCGGGCAAAAGTCTATCAAAGTTTACTGAAGCTAAAAGTCTCATGAAGTTCCAAGTCTGCTGCAATTAAAAGTCCGTCCCCCATATAGGTTTCTTAAAGTCTCTATTTATAAGTGTGTGCATGCATTAGGCTTAAAAGTAGTGGGAGTTTTCTGTTTTAAAAATGGATCCTTTGATGCATATCGAATTAATGAATTCATAGTAAACCGACACCATATCGAACTCAAACCAAGCAAAACTGAGATAAAACAATTTTAATTCATCAAAATATAGGTCCATATTGAATTGGGAAGGCCCCAATTCGATATGGAGCCTATCCCATATTGATTTGGGCTTCCAATTCGATATGGGAACTTAATCTTAATATCCCATATTGAATTGGAAGTCCAATTCGATATGGTACTTATCTCATATCGAATTAGGAAAGTCCCAATTCAATATGGGACTATCCCATATCAAATTGGGGCATCCTAATTTGATATGGGATGCCCCATATGGAATTGGAAGGCCCAGTTTGACTCGGACACACCTCTGAATGCCCTAATATCAAATTAGACCCAATTGAATCTTCAAAATAAACCTCCGTAGGGTTTTAATGATTCAACCTTTATACCATCTAATCAAAAGGTTTATGACTTAGATAACGGACTAGTCAGGACCAAAATCAAGGGTCTATAAGTGGTAAGCTAACTGAACCTGATATGCCCAGTACAAAGGATAATGGATTGGAGGAAGATTTTATCTTATCCTCTTTTCAAGATGAGAGTATTGAAGATGTGAAGAGAGAAGAAGCTCAACTCAACAAACTTCCCTTAGCTTGAATGTTGCTCTTCTATTTTGCTTTCTTTAATATTTAATTGGAATAATTATATTTTTTTAAATTAAGATTGTTTGAATAAATTATTTTTATTAAATTTGTCATGGTCTTTGTTCATTTTGGTGTTCAACCAATGACGAGTGTAGCTTGATAATTACTAATTAATATATCTATGCATCATGATTTGAATGACTTTACTAGGTAAGGGAATTGTTCTATAGCATTAAGCTATATATGCTCACTTAGAGAGGGCTCCTGCATGGTAACTTTTGTCTAGGTCCTAGTCAATCTTAGAACATGCTTTGACAGAATTTTGAGATAAAATTGAACTCTGCTTATTTTAGGGAGAGATGATCTAGGCATTGTTTGATAAGCCAATAGCAAGTATCCACCCAATTAAATATTAGTCCTTAGTTTGTCCCTTTGAGCCTTCATAAGATTTTAACTTTATCTTTATTGACTTATAAGCCCAATGACCTACCTTGAGCTGTCGTTACACTTTTGACAAGTCTAATAATCACTGAATTACTAAGGGGTAAGAAGATCAAAGAAAAGAATGCATAGTCAAGACCATAAGGGCAGTTGAAGTTCACCTGATATTAGACTCATATCTCCGGTCTCTTTCATGATTGAGATAAAGTTAGGATAACGAAGTATTTATCCTCGTTGAAGTAAACTCACTCTACTCCACTCATCCATAGTAAGAAGCATAGAATGGTGAAGGCAGAACAATCTTCTTAGAGTTGGACCCAAAAAAAGAAAAAATAAAAACAAGCAAAAACAAGCAAAAAATAAAAACAAAAAGAGAAAGAAAGAAAAAAAAAGGAAAAAAAAAACAAAAAAAAGTGGGTGCTGAGTTTGTTTCAATCAGTTCTATATTTCTTCCAAGGAGATAGAAGGAAATTGGAGTCTAGCAAGATTGCTCCCAGCTGCCGATGGCTCCAACAGAAGATTATAGAGTGAAGATTTGATAGTAGTATCACATCATCTCCAATCTCAAAATGGCCTTCACTTAAACCCGTGTCCCTTATAGACCCCGTTTCAAGCCAATTAAAGACCTATTAATCTCTCTTAGTAGGTAGAGTCTATTAGTGGAGATAGTTTGAATAAGCATGCATATGAGATATACAATATTTAAACTCTATGAGACCTTTGGCCAAGTAATGTGTATGTACCTATCTGAAGTGCAACAGTTCTTGCTTAAATAGAAATGATTTCCAAGTTTAGTACGGTAGCTAGGGTTGTCATGTTATAGATATGTTAATTTGGAAAATTGAGTCCTGAGGTACAATGACACTGATTTGACAAAGTCAACATTTGATTTAAAAAAATAAATAAAAATAAAAATTATTTTATTGTTGCATAAACCTTCAAGTTAAGGGAAGTATGTTGCAACTCCGGAACTCGAAGAACACATTGGCCAAAATAAAGGATTATTTGCAAGGTTATGAAGAAGCTACCAATTGACGTGCCGAATCATAGTTTGAAATGGATATATCTCTTCTACTTGGGGCCTCCATCACTCATGACTTCATCTTGGAAAATAAAAGTCATAGATTTGAAGGATTCTATCATTTCAATGTAAAACCTAAACTAGCATCTAGAAGGAACCGATGAAAACCCTTCAGCTGATCACCTCAGTTTGTGAATCAATGGAACCACTGTAAGTATTCATAATGCATTTTGTTGTATTGTATTGTTTATTTTTTGTCAAAGTGAACAATAGATACTCTATGAAGCAAAGATAAAGCGGATATGGAGTTAGGGGGCATGGGAGTCCCATTGCTTGAGAAAGATCTAGTCATTTTGCAAAGAAAAGAAGAAATGCACACTTGTGCAAAGAACTAGACAACACAAACATCAATATGAGCCTGCATGGAAAAAATCATTGGTTTGAGCCTACACAGGGGCAAAGTTTCTCCTTTTAATTTTTTGAGTTTATGTGTGTATAAAATATTTTTAGACTCACTTTCAATATTTTTCCACACAGGGGCCAAAGAGAGGATATAAAAGTAATTTTTTGCAAAAAGAAGAACAAAAAGAACATAAAAACCCCAAAAGAAATGAAGATGCAAAAGATAAAAGATCAATCCAGCTAGAAGAGCTGAAGCACTTATAGGACAAAGGTCCAAAAGGATGAAGATCCAATTTAAAGGGTGAAGATCTTATTTCCAAAGAATGAAGATCCATTTTAAAGGGTAAAGACCTGATGCCAAGGATAAAGATCCATTTTGAAGGGTAAAGACCCGACGTCCAAGGGATGAAGATCCATTTTGAAGGGTGAAGACCTGATGTCTAAAGGATGAATATCCATTTTGAAGGGTGAAGACCTGATCTCCAAAGGATGAAGATCCAATTTAAAGGGTGAAGACCTGATGTCCAAAGGATAAATATCCATTTTGAAGGGTGAAGACCCAATGACTAAGGATGAAGTTCCAAAGTCCAAGGATGAAGATCTATTTTGAATGGTGAAGACCCGACATCCAAAGTATGAAGATCCATTTTGAAGGGTGAAGACCCGATCTCTAAAGGATGAAGATCCAATTTAAAGGGTGAAGAGAGGACGTCTAAAGGATGAAGATCCATTTTGAAGGTTGAAGACCCGATCTCCAAAGGATGAAGATCAAATTGAAAGGGTGAAGATTCGATGTCCAAAAGATAAAGATCCATTTTGAAGGGTGAAGACGCAGTGCCAAGGATGAAGACCATTTTGAAGGATGAAGACCCGATGTCCAAGGATGAAGATCCATTTTAAAGGGTGAAGACCCAATGTCCAAGGATGAAGATCCATTTTGAAGGGTGATGACCTGATGCCAAGGATGAAGATCCATTTTGAAGGGTGAAGACCCAATGTTCAGGGATGAAGATCCATTTTGAAGGGTGAAGACCCAATATCCAAGCATGAATATTCGAGGTCCAAGGATGAATATCCATTTTTAAGGTGAAGACCTACAATCCATTGAAGAATGAAACAACCGGCTAGAAGAAAGCCAAAATTTCCAGATGACGTAAGGTCAGTCCGGTTAGAAGAGCTAGAGTAATCCATTGAAGAATTGAGCAAATGTCTAGAAGAAAGCCATGATAGAAGATCAATCAGCTAGAAGAGCTAAAGTTTATTGGCTAGAAGAAAGCCAAAACTATTAAACTAACAAAAGGTCAACAAATTCAGTTTCTGGTCGAGAACCTAAATCTAGTTTCGGGTCCAGAATCCAACCAACTCACCTTGGGTTTAGAACCTAAAATTCAGTCTCAAGTCCAAGTACCCAAATCAAATTCAGTCTTAGGTCTAAATACCCAAATCAAATTACTTTTGAGTTTAGAACTCATTCTGAGTCAAGAACCCAAATCTATCCGGGTCTAGAACCCAAACCTATCCAGGTCTAGAACCCAAATCAAATCACATCTCGGGTCCAGAACCCAAACCAATTCCAACCTTGGGTCGAGAGCGCATCCTCATCCGAATCAGCTCAAAGTCATGTTGCTTTTCACTCTCTTCTACTGAAGTCTCAAATCGTTCAAGCAGGGGGCAAAACTATAGACCCTTAATTTTGGCCCTAGCTAGTCCGGTGTTAATTCCAAATCTTTTATTGGATTAATATATTTTAATAGGGCCTAAAATAAGTGATTTAAATTTTTTAAACCCTAATTGGGTATGATTTAAAAGGTTTGGTTGGTTTTTCACTGGATTTGGGTAGATTTTAAGTTGTATGGGTGTCCCATGTCGAATTACGACACCTAATTCGACATTGGGAAGCATCCCATATCGAATTGGGGCTACTCCAATTTGATATGGGATTGTCCCCATATCGAATTGGTGCCCAATTCGATATGGGGAGGTTTTTTAAGCAGTCCATATCGAATTGGTAAATCGAATTTGGGTTGCCAATTCAATATGGACTTGGATTATGTCGAATTAAGGTCACTTGAATTCAAGATGGTGTCGATTTTCCTCAAATGAAAGTGATTATAATTCGATATGGTCTCAGTTTGTGTCGAATAAAAATCTGTGAATTCAATATGCATCAGAGGATCCATTTTTAAAATAGAAAACTTCCATGACATTTAACCTAATGCATGCATGCTCTTATAAATATAGACTTTAAAAACCTAGAGTGTGACTTTTGGACCTTCAGCAACCTTCAGCAGAGAGCAACCTTCAAGAACGATCAGCAACCTTCAGCAGTGATTAACAAACATTGAGAATACAAAAGCTTCAAACAACAAAAGAAACCTTACAAAGGCAGTAAACACAATGTCTTAGTCTTGCTCAGCCAGAATTTGAATGGTGCAATCGCGGTGGAGCCAACAAACAAAGGTTTGGCTTTAAACTTACTTAAATTTATAGAAAGCTGTGCGGTTTGGTTTTAAACTTATTTGAATTTACATAAAGCTGTACAATTTATTCATATTCACTGTGATTTTTGTTTAAGCATGTCGAGGAGCATATAAACTTCAGGCAGAAACTGAATTTAAATATTAAACCCTAAAAAAATAGCATATGAATTCATAGATTAAATATCAGAAACTAAACCTTAAGTGCTAAACCCTAATCAGTGCCTCCAAAACCCTACTTTCATGTTTTCAAAACTAAAATCCTTATTTGGTCCCTATAACTCTAAATCTTAATTTAAAACCATAATCTTATTTTCTAAAAGCATAAAACCCTAGTTTTGTTTCCAAAAATCCATAAAACCATATTTTCCACCTAAAAACCTTAATTTTACCCTAAAACCCTAGTTTTCCATTTAAAAACCCTAATTTTACCCTAAAACCCTAGTTTTCCATTTAAAACCCTAATTTTACCCCAAAACCTTAGTTTTCCATTTCCAAACTGTAATTTTGTTCAAGAAACCCTAATTCAAGATGTAAACCTAAATTTATACTTTTATTATTTTATTTAAGTTTAGATGCATGATTTATTATATGTCTTAATAAATAGTTTATTTTTATTTGATTTTATGATGAATGCTCAAATATTTGTTATTTGATTTATTTTTCTCTAGGTTTAGGCTCAAGTTCTCTAAGGCACTGAGTCTAGCAGTGCCGAAGTCGCAAGAATCATTACACATGGGAGTGGGGGTTAAAATTTCTGCTCATAATATTATAATTAAAATGAAAAAAAGTTGACCTTTCAATGTGCAAACAAACAGTAATATAACAGTAGCTCCAACAAGACCCGACCAAAATCTTCAGCAGATAAACCTTCAATTATCATAATTAAAATTTATTTTGAATCTTATTTAGTTAAATAATACAATCTTTATATAAAGCATAAATACCTAAAAAATTGGATTTACTTCAATATGGTAATGCATTATAGTAAGAAAATACCAACTAATTTCAATTGTTTAATAATGATGAAATTTAAATAGTAAAAAAATTGTTTGATTGATGATCTCTTGGAATTGAAATTTAAGATCTTATTGTATAATATAATAAATCATACAAATATTCAATATTTAATGTTATTACTTTGACTACGCATACAATATGATAGTAGAGAGGAGCATGGTCACAAAGATTAATATGGAAAACTGTAAAAAGAAAAAATGAATTCCAAGAGGACTTTCAACAAACAAGTTGTGGGCAAGAAAAGATAAGCTAAGAATTGCATTCTACCTTTGAATAAGAGAATTCTTAACATACTAATAACAAAGAAAGGAGCCACCAATCAAATACCTGATCATAAATTGCTGCTAACATTTATTTGAATAATTCAAAGATAATGCAAATTAATCAAAAGTAAAAGAGTAGTCATATGATCTAACTATCAAAATTAGGAAACCAAGCAGAAGATGAGACTATGTTTCAATAAAAATGATAGTATTCATATGATCTAACTACGATTTCTTAGTACTACTTTATGTCTAATTAAGACAACATGTTGGACCAGTAATATTTGATTCCATATTATATGATTTCACCTCTCTCCCTCTTTTTTTTTCTTTCTAACTATCTCTTCAAGAATAAACAATTGCTCTTTGTCTCTCTCTTTTGCTCTCTGTTCATCAAGAATAAAAAATCACCAAAAAAAAGAAACAAACAAACAAATAAATAAATAAATACAAATAGCAAAAAATATTTTATTATCAATTTTAATGAATAAAGCAAACAATTAAAAGACAAAACAAAGTTTAATGAGTTCCAATTATCTAATAACATTAAGTGATTTGAATTATAAACTATTCACAAAATGTTTCAGAAAATACAGATTTAACCCCAACGTTGCAAAAAATTCAGCAAATCAAGCAAATTTACAAGCTATTCATGTTAACCTATGAAACTCACGCACACCATGCAATCTAATATGATGCAATGGATAATATCATTATAAGAAAGAATAGTATAATATAAAGACCAACGGAATCAACTTCTCTTATCACCAGTGGAGTCACCACTTGTGACCGGAGATTTTTGCCCCCCACTCCCGGTGGAATGGTTCTTACTACTTCGGCACTGTTTAGGCTCGGGGCCTTAGAGAACACGGACCTAAGTCCAGAGAAAATGGAGTTGCCACTCGGACGGGCCGGGAAAAAGAAAGGGGTGGATGACTCGATTCCTAAGGAATTCCCAACGCCCTAATAGGTTCAGAAAGTTGGGTACGTGTGGGGAAGGTGAGAAATGGCCCAGCACCACGCCCGGTTCATTGGAACCGACCTCCTTTACAGGTCTTAATATTATAAAATTCTTAAATATAACAATATTATCCATATTACACACAATAGTTAAAATAAAGCATCAATATATTGAAATCAAAACAATGTGCAAGCAAAATAAATAAATGGACACCCATCTGAAGAAACATGCCCTTACATAATCCATGCCTAAATAGGACACCCACCGAAAGGTAGAAACATGTCCTTTACATTAGTTCTAAAATAGAAAAGCAATTTAAATTACATGATATTTAACTAATGAGGTACCCACCAAGTGGAAACATACCTCATACAACATTTGGAATTCTAAATAAATCGATAAAAGTAAATAACCATTCATCATAAATAAATCATTCATCAAAGGTATTAAACATCAATAGAAAGTAATCATCCATCCATGATAAATTAAATAAATCAAGCATTGAACTTAAATAAATTAAAGCATATAAAATAAATCAAAGCATAATCAAATATAAAATTGAATAAAGCAAATAAAAATTCAAATTAGGGCTATTGTTTCTATTTAAGTTTCTTTATTTAATGTGTTTAGGGTTTTGGAATTCACGGGTTTAAGCTACTGTAAATTTTAAAAGAATTGACATGGAACAAAGTTTTATAATCTAAGAGGTTGATAAAGTTCTTTGATTAACCAAATTAGTGCTTGAGTGGTAAAATCATGAAATTAGAGTTCGAACACTTTAAAACATTGGATTTATGATTTACGGTTACTAAATTATGATTTTTTAAGCTTACTGTGTTTGAATTTTAATATTTATGTTTATAGGGTTTTAAGGTTTAAAGGATTAGGGTTTAGAAAAATTATGAAACTTTATGAAACTTAATATTTATGTTTATAGTTTCAATTGATAATTTTATGAAACTTTATGAAAATAAACAAAACGATTTATGGTTTATAGAAACAGAAAAGATCTTTTTTAGGGTTTTTGGAAAGAAACATAATTCAATTTAGGGTTTAGAAAATTTGGAAAGCAAATTAGGATTTTGAGATTTTAAAGAAACAAAAATAACAATTTTAAGATTTTTGGAAAATAAAGAAACGAATTAAAGTTTTTAAACTTTAGAAAAGGTGAATTGAGGTTCTAGGGTTTTGAAGAGACAGAAACAACAATTTTAAGATTTTTGAATGATGAAGCTATTGTGAATTAATGAAACAAATAAAGAAATTCATACCTTCGTTTGTTGGTTCCACCAAAAATCACTTCTTGGATGAATAAGAACAAAGACAAGCTTTGCTGCCTTTGATAGATTGAATTGCTTGTTTGCTCTCTCAAAAGTTCCCTCGATTTCACTGCCAGAAGGAATTCTTAAAATTCAAAGTTTTCCTCCTCAATTTCGGTCTCAATTTTTACTCTAAAATCTGATCCCTCCTCCCCTTTTTTTGTGTTGTTTTTTATCTTATTTATAGAAGATTTTTTTATTAATTCTAGTTATTCACGGAATATAACATTCATTAAGAAAAGAAAACCGAAACCTAATTGTATTAGGTTTCGAAAAAATTTAGGTCGGAAAAATTTTGCTGGCGAAAAAAAACTGCTGGGGAAAAATTACGCTTGCGCAAAAGCTGCCCCAGCTGGCTGCCACAGCGGGGGGCAAAATTGGCCTGCAGGCCATTTCACCCGCAGAAAATTCCTTCGCACCCGCAGAAACAATCTGCGGGCGAAATGGCCCAAGGCCATTTCCCCACAAGCCAATTTTTTTTCTTATTTTTTTGTTTATTATTATTATTTTTTATTTTTTATTAATAAAAAATCGATATTAAAGCAAATATTTTTTAATTAAGATAACAAAAATTATTTTGGACTAATTAAAATATATTGGACAACACAAAATTTATTTTGGACTAATTAATATATTGGATCGGACTAGGTCAAAAATTAAGGGTCTACAGTTTGCCTCCTGCTTGAATGATCTGAAACTTTAGTGAAAGAGAGTGAAAAGTAATAAGACTTAATTTTTGATGAGATGGTTATTTGAATTTGTTTTGGGTACTTGGATCCGAGACTGAACTTGATTCGGGTACTTGGACCCGAGACTAGATTGAATTTATTTGGGTACTTGGACCCAAGAATTATTTAATTTGGGCACTTGGATTCGAGATTGGGTACTCATATCCGAGATTGATTTGGTTTGGATACTTGGACCCGAGATTGGATTGAATCTGGGTACTTGGACCCGAGATTGATTTGATTTGGTTACTTGGACCCTATATTGATTTGATTTGGGTACTTGGACCCGAGAATTGGGTACTTGGATCTGAGATTGATTTGCTTTGGGTACTTGGACCCGAGATTAGGTACTTTGACCCTAGATTGATTTGATTTGGGTACTTGGACCCGATAATTGGGTACTTGGACCAGAGATTGATTTGATTTGGGTACTTGGACCCAATATTAGATTTAATTTTGATACTTGAACCCGAGATTGGGTACTCGGACTCGAGATTGATTTGGTTTGGGTACTTGGACCCGAGATTGGATTGAATCTAGGTACTTAGACCCTGGATTAATTTGATTTGGGTACTTGGGCTCGAGATTGATTTGATTTGGGTACTTGGACCCACTTGGACCTGAGATTGGGTACTTGGACCTGAGATTGGGTTGAATTTGGGTACTTGGACCTGAGAATGGGTGCTTGGACCCAAGAATGAATTAGATTTGGGTACTTGGACCCGTGATTTGGTACTTGGACCCAAGACTGATTTGATTTAGGTACTTGGACCCGAGACTGATTTGATTTGGGTACTTGGACCCATGAATGAATTAGACTAACCTTTTAGTTGAGAAGTCTGACTGCTCCGGTTGTTCTATGCATGGTGGTTCTTCACCCTCAGAATGGACCTTCATCCTTTGAGATCGGGTCTTCATTCTTGAAAATGGATCTTCATCCTCTGAGATCGAGTCTTCACCCTTGAAAATGGATCTTCATCCTTATAAATCGGGTCTTCACCCTTGAAAAAGGATCTTCATCCTTTGAAAAATGGATCTTTATCCATTGGAAGTTGAGTCTTTACCCTGGCTTCAGCTCTTTTAACTGAACTGATCTTTTGTCTTTTGCATCTTCATTCTTTTGACAGTTCTAATGTTCCATTCTTTTATTCTTCCTTTTTGCAAAAATTCAGTTATTTTTAGTTGGCTCTCATATCTTCTCCTGCCCCCTGCGTGGCAAAATATTTGCAAGTGAGTTTGAAAATGTTTTATATATAAACTCTAAAAATTGAAAAGGAGAAACTTTGCCCCTTGTGTAGGCTCAAACCCATGATTTTTCTATGCGGGCTCTGATTATTGTTTTTGTTGTTTAGTTCTTCGCACAAGCACGCATTTCTTCTCTTTGTAAATTACTGGAACTTTCTTTGGTAATGGGCCTTCTATGCCCCCCCTGATTTGATATCTTCTTTTGATTGTTTACTTCATAAAGTGTTTGCCGTTTACCTTAATAAAGAGTAGACAATACAAGACAAGAAAGTGTGATGTGATATGCTCATGTATGCATGATATGCATGAATGATACTTACAGTGGTTCCATGACCCATAAACCGAGGTATTCAGCAGAAGTGTTCTCATTGGTTGCTTTTTGACGCTCGTTCAACTGTTGTATTGGAATGATCGAAAGCTTCACATTTGTGGCTTTTATCTTCAATATGTTGAAAACACGAGTGGTGAGACTCCAAGCAGCAGAGTCAGGGATACATCCATTTCAAACTATGTCTCAGCATGTCAGTTGAAAGCTTCTTCATGACCTTGCCAATAATCATTTCCTTTGCCCAATGTGTCCTTTGGAGGTTCAACGTACTTCCCTTAACTTAAAGGCTTTGTATGACAAAACTTTTTTTTTTTGAATTTTGATTTTGAAATCAAATGTTGGCTTTGCCAAATTAATGTCAATGTACCTCAGGACTTGATTTTCCAAATTAACATATCTATAACATGACAACCCTAGTTACCGTACTAAACATGGAAATTATTTCTATTTAAGCAAGAATTGTTGCACTTCATATAGGCACATACACATTACTTGGCCAAAGGTCTCATTGAGTTTAAATACTGTCTATCTCATATGCATGCTTATCCAAACTATCTCCACTAATAGACTCTACCTACCAAGAGAGATCAACAGGTCTTTGATAGGCTTAAAATGGGATCTATAAGGGACACTGGTTAAATGAAAGCTATTTGTAAGTTGTGGCTGATGTGACACAATGGACAAACCTTCACACTACAAATTTCTTGTTTGAACTTTAGACAGTTGGGAGCAATTTTACTAGACTCTAAATTCTTTCTGTCTTCTTGGCATTAATCTGGATCTTGATTAGGACAGTTTTTAACCTTGCAAAAAGTTTGGTTCCCAAATTCTTTTCTTTTCTTCTTCTTCCTTTTCTTTATTTTTCTTACTCTTCTCTTTCTTTGAACTTTTATCATTTTGTCCTTTTTCCTTATAGGACTATCAAGTACAGAACTTTCAAGAACTGGATGGTCTTCCTCCTTTTTCTCCAATTTTGATTGAATCTTTGGTTGGTTTGGACTAATTCAAGTCAAACATTCCTTATGGAAGCCTTTTGCTGCTTTAGGTAAAAGAGAACTCAGTTGGCTTTCTGAACCACCTTTTTAGCTTTTATTTTTTTCTCTTTTCTCTTTTCCCTTTTTCTTCTTTTCTTCTTTTTTTCTTCTTTTTTGTTTGTTTGTTTGTTTTGCTTGGTTCTAGCTCTAAAAGAGTTGTCTTGTTTGTACCAACTTGGGCTTCCAATAATGGATGAGTGGAGTAACATAAATCTTCTTTAACAGAGATAAATCATTTGTTACTCTGATGTTGTCTTGATATATTGGAAATACTAAGAAAACTTCAACTACCCTTATGGTATTGAGAACTTCAACCACTCTCATGGTCTTGAGAACTTCAACTATCTTCATGGTATTCATTTCTTTCTTTGATCTTCTTGTCTCTTCATCTTAGTGATCATAAGACTTGTCAAAAGTATCACAACAGCTCAGTGTAGATTATTGAGGTTTTTAAGCCAATGAAAAGAAAGCTAAAATTTTATGAAGGCTTAAAGGGACAACTAGGGATTGATATTTAATAGAGTGGATACTAGTTGTTGGCTCGTCAAATAATGCCTAGATCATCTCTCCCTTAAATAATCAGAGTTCAATTTCGCCTCGAAAGTTTGTCAAAGCATGTTCTAAGATTGACTAGAACCTAGACAAAGGTAATTATGCAGGAGCCCTCTCTAAGTAAGCATACACAACTTAATGCTATAGAGCATTTTCCTCATCTAGTAAGGTCATTCAAGTCATGATGCATAAATATATTAATTCATGAATTATCAAGCTAGATTCCTCATTGGTTGAGCACCAAAATGAACAAAGACCAACAAAATTTTTGAAAAAAGTAATTTATTCAAACAAATTTAAATTTGCAAAACACTATAGTTCCAATTAAATATTAAAGAAAGTAAAATTGAAAAGCAATATTCAAGCTAAGGAAAGTTTGTTGAGTTTAAGCTTCTTTTCCCTTCACATCTTCAACGTTCTCATCTTGAAAAGAGGATAAAATAAAATCTTCTTCCAATACTTTTCCCACCATGAAGGTTGATGGTGTTGTCATGCTTCCAAATTTAGGCAAAGGGTTGTTCTTGGTATTGGGCTTATCCAGCTCGGGTAGCTTGCCACTATCAATCAAATCTTGGATCTCATGCCATAGACGAGCACATTTATCTATTTCATGCCCTCGCATTTGATGAAATTGACAGAAGGCCTCAGTATTGAAGTTTGGTGGTAGTGGATTATGTAGTGGTCGAGGAGCTAAGGGTTGCAACAACCCTTTCTTTTGCAGCTTGCTAAAAACCCAAGATAGAGGTTTCCCCAATTATGAGAATTGTCTTTTATTTCCTTGACCAGCCACATTAACATCAACTTCTTTTTGCGTGCTTTGATTGCTAGGCTGATAATTCCCTTTCTCATTCCTTCTTATTGAAAAGCGATTTTTCTCCCTTTCCCACTCTTCAATTTGTAGACCAGCTTGGAAAAGATCTTTGAAGTCACGGATGAGTGTATGAGACATCCTTTCACAAAGACTAGGCAGAACGCCTCTCACGATCATCCTTATTTGATCAGATTCATCGGGCCTTTTCTTGAGCAAAGCAGCCTTGTTTCTCCATCTTTTCACATAGTCCACAAAATTCTCATTCGACCTTTGCCTAATGGACTCCACTTCCATTAAGGTAACTTCCATCTCAACATTAAATCCATATTGTTGGATGAAGGCTTTGTAAAGCAGATTCCAACTCTTTTTTGTTCAATCATCTAAGGTATTGAACCAATTTTGGATAACAGGGTCCAATGAGAGCATGAAGTACCTTAGGGTTTGAGCCTTAGTAGCTAGGGCAGACTGCATGGTAGTGATATACTGCTTCACATGGAGATGAGGATTTTCGGTTCCATCAAACTTTGCAAAAGATGGCATCTTGAACTTGTACGAAACTTCTTCATCTAGCTCAAATAGTTTGTCGACTTCGGACATTTCTTCGGTTTTCAGTTTCTTCTCAAATTTCTTTTCTAAATCAGCAATCATCTTCTCAATATCAGATGTCTCGGTCTTTTCAATTGTTGCCTTCTCAACAACCTTTGGCTCCTTTTTGTCTTGAAGATCTTGGTAGTATTGAGCCCAATCATCATCATCAATGATCGCCTTATCATCATCAAAAGATACTTCATCAACTTTAGCATTCCCCTTGACTTTCTTGGTGCTAGCAGATGCTTTAGCATTGTTTTCTAAAATTGCAGCTAGTTGATTCTTTATGGTCTCGGCCATGACCTCTTTTATTTCTTCCATCTTGGCATTAAGGGCATCATCCACCAGTCTTTAAATTTGTTCGGGATCCATTGTTTTTTGTGAGCAAGTGATTGAGTCATTGCTAGATACCTCGTCTCCGGCGTAGGTCGGATTGCCATAAGCTTTTGAACTATCTAATCCAGGGCTGTGAGCCAGAGAGGATCAATGATATGAGATGCAAATGTATTCCTGTATGCATGTATGCACAAACAATCAATGACGAAAGATAATTAGGACATTTCTTCCAACCTTATAACATCCATACACGAATGGCGAGTCTCTTTTTCTAGGTAAATGGTTAACAAAATACCAACATGGGGTATCTTGTTTTCGAATAATTCCCTCAGACGTTTCAACCAATAGTTATATTTTCAAAAATGAAAATCAATTCATAATAATTCCCATTAATTGGGTTTTAATCCATTTAACCAACTAAAGTAGCTTTTATGCTATATTGAATTAAAACTAAATTAAGAGGTTTATTATAAATATATTTCTCTCTTGAGAAAAGGTAACTATTGGTTCATGCCAAAAATAAGCCCATGATTAATTATTCTTAGTATAAACTAGGCTCACAATAGATTTTTGGTATTTTTTAATTGACCTAAATATTTTGCAAGCTCTTTGTGAGAAAAGGTTGAATGAAAATAATTTTGTTTCTAAGCCCATTGTAAAAACATTTTAGAAAAAATGAATTTTGGGCTTAGTATTTGGGCCACGAACAAAAGAATTTTTGATTTATTTTTAGAAAAGTTTGATGTCCAAAGACCATTTTGAAAGGTTTTAAAAATAGCTTTGGTCTTTTGGATTTTAAAGAAAAATTTATTTTGAGCTTACAATATACTTAGGTCATATTAGAAAAAAGAACAAACCAAATAAGCCATGATTTAAGCCAAGATAAATTAACTATAGTCAAACAACATGCATTTGGGGTAAAACCTAAGGAAAGTAGCTAGGCCAATTACATCAGCTTTAGTCTTTGGGTTAAAGGCTTAGGTCCCCATAGCAAGTATATACCAAATGGTACGATGCTATGAGTGGTTATGCCATGCTCGATCTCCATACCTTGAGTGAAAGTATGATATCCCTTACATAACATAACACAGGTAACACGGGCGTTCTAACTCACGCACACGATGCAATCTAATATGATGCAATGGATAATATCATTATAAGAAAGAATAGTATAATATAAACACCAACGGAATCAACTTCTCTTATCCCCAGTGGAGTCGCCACTGTGAACGGAGATTTTCACCCCCACTCCCGGTGGAATGGTTCTTACGACTTCGGCACTGTTTAGGCTCGGGGCCTTAGAGAACACAGACCTAAGTCCAGAGAAAATGGAGTCGCCACTCGGACGGGTCGCAAAAAAGAAAGGGGTGGATGACTCGATTCCTAAGGAATCCCCAACCCTCTAATGGGTTCGGAAAGTTGGGTACGTATGTGGAAGGTGAGAAATGGCCTAGCACCCCCACAACACCCGGTTCATTGGAACCGGCCTCCTTTACAGGTCTTAATATTATAAAATTCTTAAATATAACAATATTATCCATATTACACACAATAGTTGAAATAAAGCATCAATATATTGAAATCAAAATAATGTCCAAGCAAAACAAATAAATGGATACCCATCCGAAGATGGAAACATGCCCTTACATAATCCATGCCTAAATAGGACACCCACCGAAAGGTAGAAACATGTCCTTTACATTGGTTCTAAAATAGAAAAGCAATTTAAATTACACGATATTTAACTAATGAGGTACCCACCAAGTGGAAACATACCTCTTACAACATTTAGAATTCTAAATAAATCGATAAAAGTAAATAACCATTCATCATAAATAAATCATTCATCAAAGGTATTAAACATCAATAGAAAGTAATCATCCATCCATGATAAATTAAATAAACCAAGCATTGAACTCAAATAAATTAAAGTATATAAAATAAATCAAAGCATAATCAAATATAAAATTGAATAAAGCAAATAAAAATTCAAATTAGGGGTACTGTTTCTATTTAAGTTTCTTTATTTAATGTGTTTAGGGTTTTGGATTCATGGGTTTAAGCTACTGTAAATTTTAAAAGAATTGACATGGAACAAAGTTTTATAATTTAAAAGGTTGATAAAGTTCTTTGATTAACCAAATTAGTGTTTGAGTGGTAAAATCATGAAATTAGAGTTTGAACACTTTAAAACATTGGATTTATGATTTACGGTTACTAAATTATGGTTTTTAAGCTTACTGTGTTTGAATTTTAATATTTATGTTTATAGGGTTTTAAGGTTTAAAGGATTAGGGTTTAGAAAAATTATGGTTTATTGTTTTGGGTTTTGGAGTTGAATTAGGGTTTTAGAATTTTAGAATTAGGGTTTCGGAGAATGCATTAGGTTTTAGGATTTGAAAATCAATTGATAATTTTATGAAACTTTATAAAAATAAACAAAACGATTTATGGTTTATAGAAACAAAAAAGATGTTTTTTAGGGTTTTTGGAAAGAAACAAAATTCAATTTAGGGTTTAGAAAATTTGGAAAGCAAATTAGGGTTTTGAGATTTTAAAGAAACAAAAATAACAATTTTAAGATTTTTGGAAAACAAAGAAACGAATTAAGGTTTTTAAACTTTAGAAAAGGTGAATTGAGGTTCTAGGGTTTTTTGGTTTTGAAGAGACAGAAACAACAATTTTAAGATTTTTGAATGATGAAGCTATTGTGAATTAATGAAACAAATAAAGAAATTCATACCTTCGTTTGTTGGTTCCACCAAAAATCATTTCTTGGATGAACAAGAACAAAGACAAGCTTTGCTGCCTTTGATGGATTGAATTGCTTGTTTGCTCTCTCAAAAGTCCCCTCGATTTCACTGTCAGAAGAAATTCTTAAAATTCAAAATTTTCCTCTTCAATTTCGGTCTCAATTTTTCTTCTAAAATCCGATCCCTCCTCCCTTTTTTGTGTTATTTTTTGTCTTATTTATAGAAGATTTTTTTTATTAATTCTAGTTATTTGCGGAATATAACATTGATTAAGAAAAGAAAACCGAAACTTAATTGTATTCGATTTCGAAAAACTGTCGGAAAAATTTCGCTGGCAAAAAAAAAACTGCTGCGGAAAAATTGCACTGGCGAAAAAGCTGCCGCAGTTGGCTACGGCAGCGTGGGGCAAAATTGGCCTGCGGGCCATTTCGCCGCAAGCAGACTTTTTTTAATTTTTTGTTTATTATTATTATTTTTTAATTTTTTATTAATAAAAATTAGATATTAAAGCAAATATTTTTTAATTAAGATAACAAAAATTATTTTATACTAATTAAAATATATTGGATAATACAAAAATTATTTTGGAATAATTAAAATATATTGGATCAGACTAGGTCAAAAATTAAGGGTCTACAATACTTTTCCTCATGAGGTAATTTACAATATCGATATAACCATAATTTATTTTAAAATTCATTCATCATATGTCCATATATTCAAACTCACAAACACACACATATTCACACATACACACTTTGGGGCCAAAATTCCTATACAATTTCCAAGTCCAATTATCGCAACATCATTTTCACGACCCAATTTTGCTCAGGTCCATTTCCAATCTCAATCTCATGACCTAGCTCTATTTAAGTCGAGATAGCTCTGCTCAGGTCTATCAATGCGTGCATAATCAAATTTCTATAGTACTTGACCAGTAATTGTATAGGGTTAACAAACACACAATATCACTTACAATTTTCATCTCATTTTCCATTTCCCAAGTGATCAACCTTAATTATGATCACTTCCATATCACATTTTCATATTTTCATTTCATTTGTCAATTTCTCATCATTTTATAACCAATTTTCACATTATCAACCACAATACACATTATATAGTTATTTTACACAATTTTAATCACATTTCATCATTTTTCATATTTCCCACTCACATTATTAATTTCTCTTTACAATTTCTACATCTTAGATATTTCCACATTTTTCTTCATACTACTTATCACATTGTTCGTTTCTCATCATTTTTAATAATTTTTTGCATTTTTCACATTTATACATTATACACATAACCATTGCAATCGCCATTCTATAATGGCTCATCTTTCATACCTCATGCCTTTTATGTATAAACATTAATTTTACATTGAGCAGATACCCAATGTGACATTTATCACATAACTATGTCACATTGCATAAATTATGTGAATATTTATATTTTAAAGACAACATATACATTATGCCAAATCATATTTAATAAATTTTCAAGTAATTTAATTATGTACTAACATTTTCTTAGCTCCAAATTCACTCCAAACCCTTTTTCAAGCCAAAACCCTAAACTCTACCACTTCCACTAATTTGGCCTACACACATAACCCAACAACAAGTAGCATTATTCATTTAAAATCACTTTCCATGTTCAATGTATATCAAATTATCATTATTTATACAATTTCCATCAAAATCCCATTAAAACCCTAATTTCACCATTACTGCTATATTCAAACTCCATTCTTCCCAACTTATTACCAACATATAACCTTAAATTAATTACTTACATATCAAAATAACAACAAACTAACTCATTTGAATAATTATATCAATCTCTATCCAAAACCCTAATTTCACATAACCTTCCATAAACCCTAACTTCATTCTACCCTACTCATATCCAATTTCTAAACATATAATCATAACATTTACACTAAAACAATATTAAATAATTCCATTGCAATAATTATAGTCACCAATATAAAACCCACAATTTTTACATAATCATCCCATAATTCTAAATTCATAATTTATGCTCATCTCAACAAATCAATCAACAAATCATCACATATCCAATATTCTGACTCAATTACTATCAATTTTAGCAATTTAAAAATACTTTCTCTCTCTAGCCATCTCAAACATAATCTTAAAATCAAATAAAATAAGTTTAAAAGAAGAACTATGCACTTGTTTTCTTACTTTTTCTTCAAAAATTCACTTGAAACCTTTGAATTCTTACATAATTTGAAGTATAATGAAGAACAAATCACTCTCTCTCTGCATATAAAATGCGGCCATGGATGGGAACGAGGAAGAAGAAGACTCTCTTTTATTTCTTTCTAATTTTTCATCCATAAATATTAATTTAATTAATTAATTATTTATTTTCTTATTTTTTCCATTCACACATTTTCCTCTTCCTTTGACTTTTTTTTTCTTTTATTATTTATTTATTTAACTAATTATCATCTTCCCATCCATAAAAATATGTGTATATATACATATATTTATATTTGATTTATATGTTAGGTATATTTTATGCATATGCCTATGTATATGTATGTCAAGTATATATTGTGTATATATCTTATATTTCTCTCTTCCATCATACTAACTACCTTCCAAATTAATTATTTAACCATATTTAAAATATATAGATGTTACAATTTGTCACAAATTTGCTACATTTTTTTGTCCTTCGTAAATTTTTCTCGCAAATCAAACATTTTCTTATAGCAACCTCTGTCCATTGTTTATTCTTATGATATTTTTATGATGTATTTATTTATGTCATTGTGCATTTATAGATTTCATGATGGATTCCTTTCTTTTGCCTCTACAAAACCTTGCGTTAGTTGCATTGAACTTTTTGATAAGCATTTAAGAAGTCCATAGTTTGGCGATCACTTGACTATAGCATAAATATATTATCATCATCGAGCCCAAAACTTTGAGAACTCAAACTGATCATTTTTCACAGAAGATCATCTGTTAAACCAGTCCATCTTTATCTGCATCGTGTGACGACTTTGTTCGATCCACTTAAACTCATATGCATAAAGATGAAGAAATTTTCCAATTCATTTTCTTTATAAAACCTAATTTGTATTCCAACTAAATTCATTCAACCCATAAGATTTTGAAATTTAGTGTTATTCAATTATGAAAATACGATATATATTCTACACTTACATTTATGCTCTTTGTTTTCAATAAGTAACAAAAAATAATAGTATATTTAAAATACATAATTATTTTTATTAATTAGGCTGCCCTCACTAGAGTTAAAATTTTAAATTTCATAACATTTTGATATCATTGAATAAAAATTTATCGCTAAAGTATTAAATTCAATAATGTGTAAAATTAAAAATATGAAATAATTTAGAGATTTTTTGTTAGCAAGATTTATTAAAAAATAAGGTATGGATGATCATACTTAATGATAATATATTATACAATAAAATAAAATAAAATAAAATAAGCAATTATTGAAGTTATATATTGCCATATCTTTATCACGGTGTTTAATGGGTCCATATTTGCCACCATTTTATGTCTTGATCGAGTTAAGCAACTGATAGTGTGTTTTGTATTATATCAATTGCATGGAAGTCACGTCAGTTTTCTGGTAGGGGCCGACTCATCCTATCGCCTTATTATTGCTCTGTGACCCAGATCGATTACTCTTTTTATCATCTGTCCACCCCACCATATACCTAACATTTCTTTTATTATTTATTATTTTAATCAAACTTTTATTGATGTTTAAATTTCGACTTCAGAAGGAAATACCATTCATATATCGACTAAAAAAGTTTATTGATTAGCTTATTACACTAGAATGATTAAAAAAAATTATTGAATTAATCTTTCAATTATTAAGTTTTTATTTCGTAATAGAAGATTCATGACAAATTTAAAACTCAAAATTTTCACGTTCTTTAAAAATATTTAGTTGAAAAATTATTAAAAGATAAATCGATAATAGGGTTTTATTTCATAAATTAGTACCATTTGTGTTTAAAATCAAGTGGATTTAACTGTTAGGAGCTTTTTTTTTTTTTTGACTCACAACAGTTAGCTCAACTCGTTTGATAAACGGAAAATATTATTAGTTAGGACCTTGATAATTGCACAATTTTCATTTTTAAGTTTTTCTCCAATAAACTAATAGCTAATTAAATACTATTACTATATTACTATGTTACCTTTATTATAATATTATACTTTTCTATTACTCATAAAAATAATTATTAAAGCAACTGTATTTCTAGAATTAATTTTCATGGTGATGTTTTTATTTATAATTCTTTAAAAATAATAAAAATTATTATGCTCTTGTTAGTAATACTTTTAAATAATTAATATATTTATTTTTCTTAAAAACAATATAAATATATTTTTCTTAATTCATACCTTTATCATCAGTCGTCGTTCGCGCATTAAACTAAGCTAACCTTCATCCTGTCAACGAAAACTTACGCTAGAATTTAAATTTTGTACTTCTCACATTATAAACAAGTACTCAATCATTTGAACTGTATTCCCATTGAAATAATTAAAAAAAAAAAGTAACTCAGTATATAATTATTGATTTTAACTAAAATTTGTTGAAAATTTATAAATTATAAAATAACTTCTATTACATTATTTATAATTGATAAATAATTGTCATTCAGTACATTATTCAAAAATCTTTATAATTATTATAAAAGTATCAAATAAACATCAATGTCATTTTAAATATTGGGTAATATATCTTACAAATTTATTCTATTTAAATAATTAAACAGATTTTTTTAAAAAAAAAGTCTTGAAAAATATTATTGTTTTATGGTTAATTTCTCGATGAATATATTTTATAGATATATGGAATAGTGTAAATATCTATGGGTAACATATTAAAAAAGCTTAACTTTTCAAAAGTATATAATTTAAAAATTATTTTCATCATAATTTTGTTTTGCATTTGCATATAATCTAAAATTTTATTCAAAAAATAAATTACATTTCCAAATAATCTAAAGCATTTTTTTTGACATTCTGATTTACTTTGCAGACAATTGGTTAACATATATAAGAAGAAGACTAAAATTTTGGTAGAGAATGAATAAATATTTAAAATTTTATTTTTGTTAAATTTTAGTTTCAGCTTTTTAATATTTTGAAATATAAAAAAATAAGTTTTTATTTTTTTTATGTTAAATTGATAAGGATCCTGTCAACAAGTATTTAGTAATTGAGAACTGTCTTTTACAATGATAATTTTATTTAATATTGAATATTCTTTCCATTAATTTTTTTCTCCATTTATATTAATATTATTGACTTTTTACTGAATAGTTATTGACAAAAACTTTATTTAATTATCCTATATAAAAATTATACTCCCATATATAAAATTTTTGTCGAATACATTTTGGCCAAAGTGTTAGTAAGTTATGAGTCTATAAAAGTATGAGATACTTGAACCAATTGAAATTTAATGCACTCTAACCTCCTATCAATTGACTCTGCAAGATTTAAAGGGAAATAAAAATTTGTGAGCCTTCTAGTTTCATCTAGAAATTGTGCTATATTATAACAATAGAAAAGTTATGAAAATAATCAACTTTATTGTTATAAGAACTGAGTGATTGCAGTAGGAATTTGTGCAAGTATATAAAAAGAGGCACTGAACATAGAAAAAGTAATAATAAACTTATAGAAAAATGACCACTTTGAAATAGTTGGTACCTATTTTTCTCTGGACATACGATAGCAGCAGCAATCTTATGCCGTTTCCCATTATGCATAAGAAGACGAGGACTTCTAATAAGTGGTGGAACTATGACTGAGACGAAGGGAAGGGGGCAAAAATTTCAAGGTAAAAAAATTATAAACGAATTTATATTTAAATTTTTTTTCATATTAAAAAATTAATATAAAAATTTATATTTAGTTTTATTTTCATATTAAATAATTAAATATTAAATTTTTTATTATTTTTATTTTAATATTTAAATTTTACTTTGAGAAATTACATAATATATTTTATTTTTAAATAATACTTATATTTTTTTGAGATATTTTAAAAAAAGTATTTAAATTAATTATTTTTAATAAATTTATATTATAGAATATTTTTTACAAAATAATTAATCTAATAACAAAACTCTAAACCCAATTCATAATCAAATTACAAAATAATTAGCCTAATCACAAATTCTTAATTCATATTATAATCAAATTTTAAAATAATTAATATAATCTTATAAATTCAAATTTTAGTTCATAATCAAATTTTAAAATAATTAACATTATAATAAAAATAATAAACTAAAACTTATAAATGAAAAGATAATTATAATAAATTATTACACTCAATAACATTATCAAAATAATAAATTAAAAGCTAATTTTAAATTTTAAAATAATTAATATTTAAAAATTAATTTTAAAGAAAAAATAAATATGCATACACCCAAATATATAAAAATACTATATATTATATAAATATATATTATATTATAAATTAATTTTATATTTATAAATATAAGTATTATTAATTTTATGTATATATAAATATACATATATTTTTTTTTGTCAAAGATATATAAATATACATATATAAACATAGATATATTTATACAGGAGCCAAGGGGGCAATGGACTCTCTATGCCCTCCTTGGTTCCGCCCCTGCTTCTAGTGCGGTTCTTAGGGCTAGTAGGGAAGGGTAGGGCCTTTGGCACTGATGAGGTGACCGAAACTACAAAAAAATTACTTATTATTAGCAACTAACAAATTTTGTTGCTAATGATGTATTTTTTTTTGCTATTAGCATTAGTGACAATTTTTGATCGTCGCGCGTCATGGCAAATACCTCCTTTGTAAAATTTTTTCTTGCAACGACATTATTGCTAATAATTTTTTGCGATAAAATTATATTATTACTAATAATTTTAAAAGTGATTGCTAATGATACTAGAGAAGAGAAAAATAGGCTACGAAATTTTATTTGTGACAATTATTTGCCCTCGCTACTAATGCGATAATGTTGTTGCTAATAATTTTTGCGATAAAATTATATCATTACTAATAACTTTAAAAGTGATAGCTAATAAGACTAGAAATGAGGAGAATAGACTACGAAATTTTATTTGTGACGAATAATTGCCCTTGCTGTAAAATGCGACAATGTTGTTGCTGATAATTTTTTACAATAAAATTATGTTATTGTTAATAACTTTAAAAGTGGTCACTAATGAGACTAAAAATGAGGAGAATGGAATACGAAATTTTATTTGCGACAATTATTTGCCCTCATTATAAATGCAATGACGTTGTTGCTAATAATTTTTTGCTATAAAAATATGGTATTAGTAATAATTTTAAAAGTGATCGCTAATGAGTCTAGAAATGAGGAGAATATATCGTGAAATTTTATTTGTGACAATTATTTTCTCTTGCTATAAATTTTTAGCAACGAACATTTTATTATTATTTCTAACCAATATGTATTATCGCTATTACTATAATTTTTTTTTAGTGACCACTTTGAATCGATGCAATTGACATAAACATTGAGATTGTAGTTATATATTAGCGATGAATATTTGTTATTCTAAATTATTATTAGCAATGAAATAGAACTTTGTTGCTAAAAGCATATTATTTTAAATATAATTTCATTGCTATTATTATTAGCTATAATTGTTACAATGCTTTTATTATTGCAATTGCATTTTATTTATGTCATTTTCTTACTACTGTGTATGAATATAATTGAATAAATCGAAATATCTAACTAAATTAAAATGCATTTCCTAGACAACTAAATCTTTGTAGTTTGACATTCTACAATAATAAAGTTAATCATCAGAATAAATATTACAATATCCATGAAAATTTGACAAGAAGAAAAAACGCAGTAACTAATTAGAAAGAAATTGAAATTGTGATAAAAAGATATAACTAGTCATCATCTTTAGAATTATTTTCAAGACAATCATCATCATATTGATCTCCTGTTTCACCTTAATTATTGGCATCAACCTATAAAAAATTGACAAATATTATTACTAACTTATAATAACATTTGAAAAAAAAAATCAGCAAAGTCTTCTCTATATATTGGACAATCCTCCCTGTGAGAAAAAGAAATTACAAGCACAAGCAACATAATTTATTGTTCAAAAGTAAACATGGCTCAGAATTTTTATTACAATATTTGAATTATGTCGAAACGAACTAAAAAACAAATTTATTAACTAAGAGAATTATGTTGTAGTAAGTCCACAAAAATTAAAAGGAAAGGAATGATAATGATAATGAGACTGAATATGCAAGTTAAGTGTGAGCAAGAGTACTGTTGTATGTGCATGCATTGCATTTCATGCAATGCATTAGTACCTCTATGTAGGGAATTGAAATGAATATGGGGCAAATTAAAGAATTCATAAATCAAATAGTTGCATCTAAAAAGAAATATACATTGTAAAGATAATGTTCTTTAATTGAAATTCTAATTTTCATCTAATCTAACACATTGACAAGAATTAATCAATAAGAATCCCTTAAAACAAACCTTTTAGAAGAATTTTTCATTTCCAAACCCATATTTAATAAATCACAAGTTATCTTCCATAATTTAACTCAATAAACACAAACATAATAAATAACACACTAATAGGTTCATCCATTTCTATCTGCAACTTTTGATTTGTTCATTTAAATGTAAAATACGGCTATTAACACACCAATATGTTCAATCCAATAAGTTTACTTAAGTACAAATATAACAATTAACACACCAATTGTAATATCCCAAACAACATCCTAAAAGTTTTGGAAATATTAATTGTTGAATTGAATTAAAGGATTTTAGAGTGTATAATTAATTAAGTGAAAAGATAAGAGGAAGGAAGATATGTATATGTTATATATGACGATATATACATTATATACAAGTCAATGGGTTTAATATGGTCTAAAGATATTTTAATTATATAAGATAGTGGTAGTGGATATTTGATTTAATTATATTATATTAAGGATAGTAGACGATGACATAAGTGGGTTTAATATTATATTAATATAATACTTGGTGGAGAGTGATTTGGGGAAAGTTGTTTGGTTAAAAGAGGTGAGTGTGGTTTGACTTTGCTTCTTCTTCTTCTTCTTCTTTCTTCTTTGGCCGGCCACTATTATCAACCAAAGGAAAAGAGATTTTGTTGCTTCCAAACTCAAGAAATTGAAGGACTTCAAGTGATCAAGTTGGAGTTTTAAGGATTTTCTTCACTTTTGGTAAGTTTTCAACTTGTTTTTTTTTTGTTTTCTTTTGAGTTTGGTGAATGGTTGTTGTAGATGTGTTTTTGGTTGATTTGGCATGTTGGAAGTGTTTTGTCTTGTTAACTTTGATTTTGGGGTTGGATTGAAGAGACAAGGGTTAAGTTTGGTGAAAAAGAGCAAGAGTTGTGGATTGTGTTGTGACTTTGAGTTGTGAAATGGTTGTGATTATGTTTTGATGTTTGTAATTGAGTTGTTTTAATGTGTACTCAAGTATTATATGGTATATTGATGGATTTAGTTGAGTTTGTGTGGTGTTGATAAGGGTATAGAAAGATGATAGTTGGATGTGGTAGGTTTGTGTCGATTTCAGGGTTTTTGGCCTAACACGGCCATGTCTTTGGGAATGTCGATGGTTCTCTTTTTCAGGTTGGTGACACGTCCAGTGACACGCCTATGTCAGTGAGCGTGTCACAGCTTCTGTGTTGTAGTTGATTGACACGTCCAGTACATGTCCATGTCACTGAGCGTGTCATAGCTGCTGTGTTGGACGAGAATTGACACGTTCAGTGACACGCCCATGTCACTGAGCGTATCAAAGCTTCTGTGTTGTGGGTTTGGGGCACGATCAGGGACACGCCCGTGTTGTTGAGCGTGTCAAGTGTATAGTTTGCCCTAGATAGTTCTCTTCCTTATTTCTTATGTGTATCACTAAGTGAGTATGTGTATTCACCTTTGGATTAGGTTTTGAAGAGAATTGAGTTACCCAAGCTAAGGATTGAGGGATATCTTGGAAGAGGAGGTTGATAGAGTGGTGTTGTTGCTTTTAGAGGTAAGTACAAAATTTGAATGATTGCATCCATTTACATGACTTTGGGACTTAACACATTTAGTTGAGAAATCTGTTAAGTTGATATATTGTTGATGAATGAGTTATATGTTATTATATGCATAATGTGAATTATGATGATGTATCAAAGTAATTGAGTAATGTGTTGTAAAGGAAAAGAAATGTCGAATAATGTGATAAGATATGTGAAATCATAATGTAACAAATTGATATTGATACAAAAGAGAAGAATGAGAAAGGTGAGAAAATGATGATATAATAAGGCAAAGTGCCTAGTTTGATTATGAGAAATGAATTGAGAATGGAATTATGAAAGTATTTGATAATGAGATAAATGAATAAATTGTGTTCCTAGTATGTTATTCAATTTTCAGAATTTTGGGTTTGGCGGCATGCCTATGAAATGCTGGGCAGGTGAAAAGTCCGGGTCGTGAGCCGGGCCCAGCTGATAAATGTAATATTTTTAGGGTGAAAAGACCAGGTTGTAAGCCTCAAAAATAAATCCTTGAAGCTAGACTGAGTGAAAAGACCGGGTCGTAAGCTTAGATCTAGTTGGATTATCCATGGAAATATATATATATTGCCTACGGGACTAGACACAAGGTGTCAATATGGACCAAAGTAGTAACTCTGAACTTTGAATAGCATATTAGATCCTTTTTGGGCCCATGCTTGTCTTTGTTTTAATGTGAATTATGAAATGTGATGCAAATGATTAATATGTTGAGATATAATGCTATGAGTTGTGATATATATATATATGTGTTGAGCATTGGCATTTCATTTGGACTATTGAAGTTTTTACCACTAAGCTTTTTGCTTAGCACGATTATGGTTCATTGCACAGGTGATAGGGTAGATCCGGTTGTGCCGGAGAGCTCATCTAGACCGAGTCGAGTCTAGGCTTGAGTCTTTGAGATTAGTGTTGTTAGTGGACATCAAGACCAGAGACGAACTGCCAGCATGTATAAATTTCATATTTTTGTACTTATTAATTTTAATGTAAACATATGTATATTTCACTGCATTTTTCACTGCTTATTAAAATAATGTTTTGGGTAAACGTTTGGGGTAATGAAGATATATGAATATGTATTTTAACAAGGAATGTTTTCTCTATTGATTTTTATAAAATAAGTTAAACGTTTTTAGTTTATTCAGATTTTAGAAATGATGACTTTGATTTTATAGTTAAAGATTGTTTTGTTTCTAAATGGATTGTGACATTCCTGTATCCGGTATGCTTATGTTACATATGTGGGTGTATGTGGTGTACGTATATTGGGTATAGGGGTGTTACAGTTGTTTTGGTATCTAAGCCTAGGTTTGAGGTTCTCAACCTAGGTGAATTGTAAGAAAAAGAAAATTTTGATTTTAAAATATGGTTTTTAAATAAGATACATGCATTGGCACTTGCAGTTTTTGATCTTTGATGAGGTAATTTCTGCTGTGTTTGTAGATATATGTAGTGATGGCGTCTCAGTCACGTCAGTCCGTAGAAGGTAGTGTTGAGAGTGTAACACCTATTGAGGGTAGAGATGGAACTAGGGTTGAGATAGTTGGAGAGGCACCTGCTCCTGTGCCAGAGAGACTAGCTGATTATGAGATTTCGCCGGTTTGGTTAACATATGGCAGAGTTGTTGAGGCAGGCTCCAGTGCAGCAGCTGCCACCGCAACCGCAGCTGCAAGTACCGATGAGGCAGTATGATAAATTGAGGAAGTTCAGAGCTGAGGATTTCATCGGTACTACAGATCCTGCAGTAGCTGAGCAGTGGTTAGATAAAGTTCAGAGGGTATTCATCCAGCTGTAAGCTACTTCTGAAGAGAAATTTGATTATGCTAGATCCCTTCTGCAGAGAGATGCATATGATTGGTGGAAGACAGTTCTACTTGCCATGGATGATCCACCAACCTTGACTTATGGTGATTTTCTGCGGGAGTTTGAGTAGAAGTATACTTCGAGGGAGTATAAAGATGCAAAGAAGATGGAATTTCTGAGTCTGAGACAGGATAACTGGACAGTGATAGAGTATAAGATTGAGTTCATCCAGTTGAGTCATTATGCCGGTGGGATTATTTCAGATGAGATAGACCGGTGTAGGAGATTTGAGGAGGGGTTGAGACCCTCTATTATGTGTATTATCACAGGCTCCCAGTATCAGGATCTTTCCCAGCTAGTAGCAGCTGCCAGGAGTGTTGAGCAAGCATGGGGTATTGCAGCAGCTGCTTCTGAGGAGGAGACCAAAGTTAGGAGACCCCAATTTAAGGCGGGGTCTTCATCTGCAAAGAGAGGCCAAGGAGGTCATTTCTAGAGGTTTAGTAGGGCCCAGAGGCAGCTTGTTAGGTTAGTTCCACATCAGAGGCAAAGATCGAGACCTACAGTTTCTATGGCTAGTGCACCGATCCTAGTGGCTCAGAGGTTTGCTCCACCTGCTTGTGTTCATTGTGGTAGAGCACACGGAGGTGATTGCTGGTAGAGAGGCACTTTGGGAGTATGTTTCAAATGTGGGTCACCAAATCATTTTGTCAGAGAGTGTCCAGAGCCGCCAGAAGATAGACAGGCAGATTCTGTAATTTCTCGACCTAGTGTCAGAGGAGGTCATAGTGATAGAGGTTTTAGTAGAGGTGGTCGACCTGGATTTGGTCAGAGAGGAGGCTCTACATCCAAAGGTAGTAGATCAGATGAGGCTAGGCCATCACAGCGAGTGTATGTGATGTAGAGGCAGCCGGATGCTTCAGCCATTATTGCGGGTACATTTTCTTTATTTTGCATTTCAGTTCTTGCTTTGATAGACCCTGGATCTATGCATTCTTACATAAGTTCATCCATCTTGCATGTGTCTGAATTACATTTTGAGTCTCTAGAATTTGATGTCTTGGTGACAAATCCTTTAGGGCATAGTGTTGTGGTGAGTAAGGTGCATCGAGATAGTCCAGTTGTTATTTAGGATGAGGAGTTCTTGGGTGATTTGATCGAAATGCCTTTTAAGCAGTATGATTTGATCTTAGGCATGGATTGGTTATCCAAGCACAGGGTTATAGTAGATTATTAGAATAAGTGTGTTACCCTTACAACCGGTGATGGTAGAAGTATTATGGTATCTAGCGAGCAGAGACAACTTGCATCCATGTTTGTTTCAACTATTGTAGCTAGGAGGATGATTCGTAAAGTGTGTGATGCTTATATTGCTCATGTGGTAGATACCAGAATAGTGGATTCTCAGCTTGATAGCATACCCACAGTTGATGCCAGGGATACCCCCTGAGAGAGAGGTTGAGTTTGGTATTGATTTGTTGCCTAGTACCACTCCCATCTCTATTACTCCTTATCGAATGGCACCTGCTGAGTTGAGAGAGTTGAAGGTGCAGTTGCAGGAGTTGTTGGTTAAAGGGTTTGTCTGCCCTAGTGTATCTCCATGGGGAGCGCCTGTTTTGTTTGTGAAGAAGAAGGATGGTACTTTAAGATTGTGCATTGATTATAGGCAGTTAAATAAAGTGACAATCAAGAACAAGTATCCTTTGCCTCGGATAGATGATCTCTTTGATCAGTTGAAAGGAGCAGTAGTTTTCTCTAAGATTGATTTGAGATCAGGGTACCATCAGTTGAGAATCAAAGAGGAAGATGTTCCCAAGATAGCTTTTCACACAAGGTATGGGCATTATGAGTTCTTGGTGATGCCTTTTGGGTTGACGAATGCACCAGCAGCTTTTATGGATTTGATGAATAGGGTGTTTAGACCCTATCTAGATCAGTTTGTGGTGGTCTTTATCGATGACATTTTGGTGTATTCGCATAATGAGGAGGATCATGACAAGCATTTGTGGATTGTATTGTAGACTTTGAGAGAGAAGCAGTTGTATGCTAAGCTATCTAAGTGTAAGTTTTGGCTTGATCAAGTAACCTTTCTCGGTCATGTGGTTTCAGCAGATGGTATTAGAGTTGATCCGAGTAAAGTTGAAGCTATTTTGAATTGGAGTCTACCGAAGACCATGACTGAAGTTAGAAGTTTTCTGGGTTTGGTAGGCTATTATCGACGGTTTGTGAAGGGTTTTTCTTTGATAGCTACTCCACTCACTAGATTGCTTTGGAAGGGAATTAGATTCATGTGGATAGATCGGTGTCAAGAAAGCTTTGAGCAGTCGAAGAAGATGTTGACTCAAGCTCCTATTCTTACCTTGCCTGTGGAAGATAAACCATATGTGATTTACAGTGATGCTTCACATAGTGGTTTAGGTTATGTTTTGATGCAAGATGGTAAAGTTATAGCTTATGCTTCTTGGCAATTGAAGCCACATGAGTTGAACTATCTGATGTATGATTTGGAATTGGCAGTCATAGTTTTTGCTCTGAAGATTTGGCGACATTACCTTTATGGGGAGAAGTGTTTCATTTATACAGATCACAAGAGTTTGAAATACTTGGGTGTTCAGAGAGAGTTGAATCTTCGGCAGAGATGATGGTTGGAGTTGATTAAAGACTATGATTGTTTAATTGATTATCATCCTGGTAAGGCAAATGTTGTTGCTGATGCCTTGACTCGAAAGTCTTTGGCAGGTTTGACCGCTTATTCGCTCTCGTTGCTTGTTGAGTTGAGAGCGTTGCATGCTAGTTTCGAGCCTTGTAGTGATGGTGCTTTGTTGGCTCAGTTGCAGTTGAGGTTAGTCTTGTTGGATCATATTAGAGAGGCTCAGTTGGCAGATGAGAAAATTCAAAAAGTGGTTTCGGATTGTCAAAAGGGTGAGAGCCGAGATTTTCATGTGAGAAGTGATGGCAGTTTATGGTACAAAGATAGATTGTGTGTTCCTAATGATGTAAGATTGAAAATGATTATTTTGGAGGAAGGACATCAGTCGGCTTTTGCTATGCACCCTAGGAGTACTAAGTTGTATCATGATGTAACATTATTGGTGGTCAGGTATGAAGAAGGACATAGCGGAGTTTGTATCTAAATGTCTCACTTGTCAGAGAGTGAAGGCCGAGCACCAAGTTCCTTCGGGGTTGCTTCAACCTTTATCAGTGCCTGAATGGAAATGGGAGCGAGTAATGATGGATTTTGTTACTGATTTGCCATTGACTTAGAAGAGGCATGATGCAATCTGGGTGATTATGGATCGATTAACGAAGATAGCTCATTTTCTTCCAGTTTGGATGGATTATTCTCTTGAGAAGTTGGCTAAGCTGTATATTAGTGAGATAGTGAGATTGCATGGAGTCCCAATTTCTTTGGTGTCTAATTGAGAACCTCGGTTTACTTCAAGGTTTTGGAAGAGTTTGCATGATGCTTTGGGTTCTCGGTTACTTTTTAGCACTTCTTTCCATCCTTAGACAGATGGGCAGTCAGAGAGAGTGATACAAATTTTAGAGGATATGTTGAGAAGTTGTATCATTGATTTCTCTGGGAGTTAGGATAGATTCTTGCCATTGATGGAATTTTCTTATAACAGTAGTCATCAGTCTAGTATTAGAATGACACCTTATAAGGCAATGTATGGTAGAAGATGCAGGACGCCTCGATGTTGGGTTGAGGTTGGAGAAGGTAAGTTGGTTGGTCCCGATTTGATAAAGGAAACGGAAGAGAAAGTGATGATAATTCGGGATCGTTTGAAAGCAGTTTCAGATCGAGAGAAGTCTTATTTAGATTTGAAGAGGAGAGATGTAACACCTTTATACCTTATATACGTATAATACATATTTCCAGCATATGTAAAATAAGCATTTACGATACAAAAATGTTACAAACCAATTTAATAAAAAAATTTCACATTTCCAATTTAAAATTTCAAATTCTAAATATATAAAAATTAAATAGAATACAAATATTCTTTACTTGTTATAAGAACCCAAAATAAATAATATATATATAAATCTCTGAAAAAAATTCGCCAGAGTTTTGTTTGTATTTTGGACATCCCAAAATTTATCAAAACACAACCTGCGAAAAGAAAACACTCCCAAATAATTTCCAACCACCATCTCAACTATACTTCTCAATTTCACCAAGTTTCTCAAACATTTATACTTATTGATATATATAATTTAAAACACACTTACTCTCCCATTTCAAATACATTGACCCAAACATTCTTTATAATATACAATACATAAAATTCAAAACATAATATATTATGCATAAAACTCAAAATGTACAATAACATAAAAATATATACATGCTGCTGGTAGTGCTTCTGATCTCGATAGCAACTCAACAAGCTCAACTATAATTCTAGACCTGACCTGGTCTAGAAGAACTCTCTGGCTCAACTGGGTCTACCCTGTCACCTGCGCGATGGAAATAATCGCGCTAAGCCGAAGCCTAGTGGTACAAACTTTGATAATAACAATATAACTCAATGCAATACCAAATGCATAATGCATATAGATGTCACATCAATCCACTTTCTTATATTTTCAAATATTTCATAAGCACAACTCAAAATATTATATTACTCAATTGTATCATAATTCATAATTCACATTAAAACAAAGACAAGCATGGGCCCAAAAAGATTTAATATGCTATTCAAATTTCAGATTTACTGCTTTGGTCCATAATGACACCATGTGTCTAGCCCCGTAGGCAATATATATATACCTATGGATAATGTAACAGCCCCAGTCTCTTGGACCTCAACCCAGCTAGACCCTTAGGCCCCAGTATCTTGGTCCTCAACTCGGCTAGACTGCCATAGTTTTTGAGGCTTACAACCCAGTCATTTCCCCCCAAAAACATCATATTTATTAGCTGGCCTAGCTTATGGCCCAGTCTTTTCACCATTCCAGCATGTAGCCCGTAGGCAATCATAGGCATGCCGCCAAAACCAGAACTCTGAAAATTGAATAACATACTATGCACACAATTTATTCATATTTCTCATTATTAATCTCTTTCTCATTTTCACATATTCAATCTAGGCACATTGCCATATTTTCTCATTTTTTTCATATCTTTCTCATTTTTCTCATTTTTATCAATATCAATTCATTTCATTATTACAAATATCTCATTTTTGCATTCACAACACATTACCCAATTACTTTGGGTATTTTCACATAATATGCATGTTTCACATGTTACACAAATTAGTTATTACCAATGGCTTTACATAATGCATTTTACACATATATGACATTACAAATGTCATAGCACATTATTCATACACAATCAATGAACCAAGTAACTTAACACATTTTCCAACCAAAATGTGTTAAGCCCAAATGTCATGCAAATATAAAAAATATATTCAAAGTTTGCACATACCTCCACTAGCAACCCAAAGCAAGCTAAAAACAACCTTCAATCCAATCTTTCCAACTTGCCCTTCACCACTTGGATGAAACAAATCAACCTCCCTCAAAGCCTAAACCAAATGTGATAATAAATAATCATTTAGTATCACATTTAATGGCATTTCCAACATTAAATCATAATTACACATCACTCCTACAAATTTCCAAAAATTTAGCTTTTCCTTACTTCAACATTAGAATTCCATTCTACTACAATTAAATTAGTGTTTTAAGTTTATTTATATTATTAAAAACATATTTTGATACATTTAAGTCATTTACATTATAAAAATACACTCTTATACACAAAATCTCAAAAATGGCATAAACTTCCCCCATTGAAGGTTTTCCATTCCAACACAATCCATTACTCATTCCAAGCTTATATTCATCACTTTTAACACTAAACAACATGCTTAAACAAATAAAATCACACAATTCAACCACTTTGGAAAATCACTTTTCCAAAACCCTAAATCTCAACTTCCATTCTCAAACTCCAACCCAACACCACCAAATCCAATATTTGACTTTAAAATACTTGTTTATGAATCAAAACAACTCATTTGGAATTAATTTTCACAATTAAAGTTCATGTTTTCAAAACCCCAAAAATCCATAACCCTAAATTGTCTCTCTTCACCATTCTTTAACCAAACTCCATCATCTCTTCAATCTAACCTTAGAATCATTGTTAACTACCCAAAATAACATCATACATACCAATTCCAACAATTATAACATACTACATAAAAATCTCAAAACTCACATAATCTCATCTTCCATGGAATTCAAAGAAAAGAGATGGAAACTTACTAATTTTGGTGGAAATCACCAAAAATCCACTTGAAACTTGTTAATTCCTTCAATTTATGGAGTATGGAAGAAGCAAAATCCTTGGTCTTCAATCTCCCATGGAAGCCACGTCCTTGAAGAAGAAGAAGAAGAAGACTTTTAATATTCTTTCCTTTTCATCTTTTTTTTTAACCACATATGTATATATTAAAGTATTAAAATATTTAATTATTTAATTATTTTTTTAATAAATTAAAAGTCCTAATTTGCCTCTTCCATTCAAAATTATTTTTTTTGAATTATTTGATTAATTTTGAATTTATAAGATTTAATTACCAAAATACTATTTTCTTTTAAAAAGTGTTGACTTTTATATATGTTATGTATATTTTGTATATAATATACATATATATTCCACTTTTTCATTTAAAATCCCTTCATTTTTCATTTAAAATCATAAATTTAATTTATCCTTTTAAATTATAATTTATTTTATCCAATTTTCCAAAAATTAGAAATTTTCAAAAATTTTAGGATGTTACAAGAGACATAGAGTTTAGTGTTGGAGATAAAGTATTTTTGAAAGTGTCTCCTTGGAAGAGGATTTTGAGATTTGGCCGCAAAGGAAAGCTGAGTCCTTATTTCATTGAACCTTATGAGGTACTAGAAAGAGTTTGACCAGTGGCCTATCAACTTGCTTTACTATCTGAATTGGATAGAATTCATAATGTCTTCCATGTCTCTATGCTACGGGGGTACAGATCAGACCCATCTCACGTTCTGTCAGTAGAATCTATTGAGGTGAGTCTGGATCTGACTTTTGAAGAAGAACCGGTGGCTATTTTAGCACATGAAGTGAAAGAGTTAAGAAATAAGAAAGTGCCACTTGTGAAGGTTCTTTGGAAGAATCATGCTAAGGAAGAGGCAACTTGGGAGAGTGAGCAAGTGATGCGAGATCAGTATCCTCAGTTATTTCAAACTTGAGATCAGGTAACTTTGAGGATGAAATTTATTTATAAAGGGGGAGAATTATAATATCCCAAAAAATGCCCTAAAAGTTTTGGAAATATTAATTGTTGAATTGAATTAAAGGATTTTAAAGTGTATAATTAATTAAGTGAAAAGATAAGAGGAAGGAAGATATGTATATGTTATGTATATGAACATATATACATTATATACAAGTCAATGGGTTTAATATGGTCTAAAGATACTTTAATTATATAAGATAGTGGCAGTGGATATTTGGTTTAATTAAATTATATTAAGGATAGTGGAAGATGACATAAGTGGGTTTAATATTATATTAATATAATACTTGGTGGAGAGTGATTTGAGAAAAGTTGTTTGGTTAAAAGAGGTGAGTGTGGTTTGACTTTGCTTCTTCTTCTTCTTCTTTCATCTTTGGCCGCCCACCATTATCAACCAAAGGAAAAGAGATTTTGTTGCTTCCAAACTCAAGAAATTGAAGGACTTCAAGTGATCAAGTTGGAGTTTTAAGGATTTTCTTCACTTTTTTTAAGTTTCCAACTTGTTTCTTTGTTTTCTTTTGAGTTTGTGTTTTTGAGTTTGGTGAATGGTTGTTGTAGATGTGTTTTTGGTTGATTTGGCATGTTGGAAGTGTTTTGTCTTGCTAACTTTGATTTTGGGGTTGGATTGAAGAGAAAAGGGTTAAGTTTGGTGAAAAAGAGCAAGAGTTGTGGATTATGTTGTGACATTGAGTTGTGAAATGGTTGTGATTGTGTTTTGATGTTTGTAATTGAGTTGTTTTAATGTGTACTCAAGTATTTTATGGTGTATTGATGGATTTAGTTGAGTTTGTTCGGTGTTGATAAGGGCATAGAAAGATGATAGTTGGATGTCGTAGGTTTGTGTCGATTTCAGAGTTTTTGGCCTGACACGCCCAGTAACACGGCCATGTCTTTGGACATGTCATTGGTTCTATTTTCTGGGTTGGTGACATGTCCAATGACACGCCCATGTCACTGAGCGTGTCACAGCTTTTGTGTTGTAGTTGTTTGACACGTCCAGTGACACGCCCATGTCATTGAGCATGTCATAGCGTCTATGTTGGAGGAGAATTGACACGTGCAGTGACACGCCCATGTCACTGAGCGTGTCAAAGCTTCTGTGTTGTGGGTTTGGGGCACGATCAGGGACACACCCATGTTGTTGAGCGTGTTAAGTGTATAGTTTTCCCTAGATAGTTCTCTTCCTTATTTCTTATGTGTATCACTAAGTGAGTATGTATATTCACCTTTGGATTAGGTTTTGAAGAGAATTGAGTTATCTAAGCCAAGGATTGAGGGATATCTTGGAAGAGGAGGTTGATAGAGTGGTGTTGTTACTTTTAGAGATAAGTACAAACTTTGAATGATTGCATCCATGTACATGACTTTAGGACTTAACACATTTAGTTGAGAAATGTGTTAAGTTACTTGATATATTATTGATGAATGAGTTATATGTTATTATATGCATAATGTGAATTATGATGATGTATCAAAGCAATTGAGTAATGTGTTGTAAATGAAAAGAAATGTTGAATAATGTGATAAGATATGTGAAATCATAATGTAACAAATTGATATTGATACAGAAGAGAAGAATGAGAAAGGTGAGAAAATGATGATATAATAAGGCAAAGTGCCTATTTTGATTATGAGAAATGAATTGAGAATGGAATTATGAAAGTATTTGATAATGAGATAAATGAATAAATTGTGTGCCTAGTATGTTATTCAATTTTCAGAGTTCTGGGTTTTGCGGCATGCTTATGAAATGTTGGGCAGGTGAAAAGACCAGGTCATAAGCCGGGCCCAGCTGATAAATGTGATATTTTTGGGTTGAAAAGACTGGGTCGTAAGCCTAAAAAATAAATCCTTGAAGCTAGACTGAGTGAAAAGATCGGATCGTAAGCTAAGATCTAGTTGGATTATCCATGGTTATATATATATATATTGCCTACGGGGCTAGACACAAGGTGTCAATATGGACTAAAGCATTAACTCTGAACTTTGAATAGAATATTAGATCCTTTTTGGGCCCATGCTTGTCTTTGTTTTAATGTGAATTATGAAATGTGGTGCAAATGATTAATATGTTGAGATATAATGCTATGAGTTGTGATATATATATGTGTTGAGCATTGGCATTTCATTTGGACTATCGAATCAAAGTTTGTACCACTAAGCTTTTTGCTTAGCGCGATTGTGGTTTATCGCGCAGTTTTATTAGTTTTTGTTATAGATTTGTATCTTATTTATTATGATAATTATTGTTTTTTTTTCGGTATTTTGGTAGTTTCAATTGGTTTATTTAGTGTTTTCATTAATTTTGGTAGTTTAAATTTATTTCAGTGTTTTTATTATTTTTATCCAAATTTTTAGTGTGGTGTTTATGTTTTGTTGGTTAATGTTCATTTAATTCTTGTTTTAAGTTTGTTCTGTAACACCCCCACATTCAATATATGCACACTACAAACACCACAATGTAGTATACATGCACTAAACATAGGGATGCTACGAATTTTCTTTACATCCAAAACATTTTAAACAATACCATAATCTTTCAGTTGTATACATTATAGAAAAAAAAGTAATCAAGTTGTAATACAAAATCAAATAGATATATTTACATTTAGTTAATACGCAGCGGAATTTTATAAAATATTTACATGTATAAACTCTTTCAAATCCATGTTTATAGTTATACATATATTTACATTAAAACCAATACTTTACAAAATATAAAAGAAATATACATGATTGGCAAGTCTCTTCTGATCTTTAAGTTCCAAATCAACACTTCAACGTCTACTCTCACTCGGTCTCGAAGAACCCTCAGGTTCAACTCTATCAACTCTATCACCTGCGCGATTAAACACTATCGCGCTAAGCCAAGGGCTTAGTAAGATAAAACATGCTAATGGTATGCTTTAATGTAATGCAATGCCACATATGTTATTGATAAGATCAACATCATAAATATAAAGTTAACCACATAATTATGCATTTCACAAATCATAGTCATATGAGCATACCACATTTCAACATCTTTCCACATTCATCATTAATCAATCATACTCAATATACAACATCTCATTTCATTAACTCATAACATTATTTAGGACATTCATATAACCTTGACACCTATGGGCCCAACAAGTATTTAATACGATATTCAGAGTTCAGAGTTACTGCTTTGGTTCATAATCACAATAATCACGCCCGTAGGCAATATATATACATGTATCTCTATCCATGGATAGTGTAACAGACCCAGTCTCTTGGACCATCAACTCAACACATATGAGGAGATCCTCAACCCGGCAAGACTGTTACAAATCATATATCTCATATTCACAATTCTCATAGTGTAACAGACCCAGTCTCTTGGACCATCAACTCAACACATATGAGGAGATCCTCAACCCGGCAAGACTGTTACCTTTCATCATTTCTTAGGCATGCCACCCAAATCCAGAACTCTGAAACTGAATAACATATTAAACAAACAATTCATTTATTATATAGTTACCATTTCTATTCTCAAATTCTCATCACATTTAGGCAAACATGCCTTCTTTCTTTCAATATCATCATCATAGCCAATCACAATGGCTTTACATCACATTTCACCTCTTATTTGAATCATCATAGCATCTTTGATATAACATTTCAATATACATTATTCATGAAACACATAACCATTCACAATGCATAACGTAACATTGTTCAATCTCAACAATGCAATTAGGGCAAAGAATAATTTATATCATTCATAGCTTTAAGATCTTCCATATGCATTTGTTTAGGTCAATCATTGTTTAAATGTGTTTAGGTTTAGGTTTAGGTACCAACTTACCTTAAAAGGACCAAAACAATGCAAATAGAACAAAGTATAAAAACCCTAACCCACACATTTGAGGGACACGGGCAGCCACTTGAGGGACACGGCCAAGCTTGTGGCCGTGTCTCTCAACCTAAATTGACAGTAGGCAACACGGGCAAGGGACACGGCCAAGCTTGTGGCCGTGTCTCTCAACCAACAAATCACAGTAGCAGACACGGGCATAGGACACGGCCAAACTAGTGGCCGTGTCTCCCAACACCAAAAATCCAGTAGTGAACACGGGCACTAGACACGGCTGTGTCTCTCTCAAAGCAATCCAACACGCCCAAAATCACTTGGCTTGGCCGTGTCTCTCCTTTGTTTTGGCCGTGTCACTCAAATACACAACCCTAAAAATGGCCAACACCCTTCTAAAAGCATTTACACCCTTTTTACACAACAATCATCTCATTCAAATGGATACAATTCATGTTATAAACACATATCTTACATATTCACCCTAGTAATCACAATAACCATACATTAAATTCATACCAAACCAAAACCCTAAAAATACAACATCACTCCTATTTTCTCAAAATCAATTTCCACCTACTTACCATCTTCAATCCAAAACCATTAATAATTAACTCTTTGGCTTATAATCAAATTCAACACATTACAAACACATCAAATCATCATATCAACAAATCACAATTTCTTTTAGACCCAACTTCAAAATTAACAAAGGAAAAACAAGAGATTTCTTACCTTAAATTATAACACTTCTTGAATCAACACTTGATCACTTCAATCTTCCTACAATTGGAGCTTACTCTTCAAAGTCTTCTCTTTGTCTCTTTGTTTTCCCTTTGTCTACGAGAAATCAGCCAAAATGGAAAAGAAGAAGAAAATACATGGAGGAAATAAAGTCAACTCCACTTTAAATCTCCACCAAGAGATTTTATCCAAGTAATTACCAAAATGCCCTCAATCAAATAACTAACCTTTTGTCTCATCTAAGCCCTTATATGTAATTGCACATTCCACAAAAATATCTTCTTGCATTGACTCTATATTTGACCAATTTATATGTTATATATATCATCATATACACAACATATACATTTGTCTCTAAACCCTATTTCTTTCCCCAAAACACACATATACACAAACATTCACTTTCCAATATATACCAACAACAACAATAACAACAACATCAACAACATAATCAAAACTTCTAGGGCATATATGAGGATATTACAATTCTCCCCCTCTAAAAAGAAATTTCGTCCTCGAAATTACCTGAAATCAGCTCTGAAACAACTGAGGATATTGCTCTCGCATGGTTTGCTCACTTTCCCAAGTTGCTTCTTCTTTCCCATGGTTCTTCCATAGAACCTTCACAAGAGGCACTCTCTTGTTTCTCAACTCTTTCACTTCACGTGCCAAGATAGCAACTGGTTCCTCTTCAAATGTCAAGTCTGGGCTCACTTCAATAGATTCAAATGGCAACACATGAGATGGATCCGACCTGTACCTCCTCAACATAGAAACATGAAATACATTATGAATACGATCCAACTCAGGTGGCAAAGCAAGCCGATAAGCAACTGGCCCAACTCTTTCCAACACTTCATACGGTCCAATGAATCGAGGACTCAATTTCCCTTTCCGACCGAACCTCAATATCTTCTTCCAAGGAGATACTTTCAAAAATACCTTATCTCCAACATCAAACTCAATGTCTCTCCTTTTCAGATCTGCATAAGACTTCTGTCGGTCTGAAGCTGCTTTTAACCTGCCTCGAATCAACTTCACTTTCTCTTCAGTTTCTTGAATTAAATCAGGCCCAATTAACTTACTATCCCCAAGTTCATTCCAACAAAGAGGTGTCCTACACCGTCTACCATACAGTGCTTCAAACAGTGCCATACCAATGCTAGATTGGTGACTGTTGTTGTAAGCAAACTCCACAAGAGGTAAGAATCTATCCCAACTTCCAGAGAAATCGATGACACAGCTTCTCAACATGTCTTCAATAATCTGTATCACCCTCTCTGACTGCCCATCTGTCTGTGGATGAAAAGCAGTGCTGAAGTGCAGTCGAGAACCCAAAGCACTATGCAAACTCTTCCAAAACCTTGAAGTAAACCTGGGATCTCGATCAGACACTAAAGAAGTTGGAACACCATGTAATCTCACAATCTCATGGATATACAACTCAGCCAATCTCTCCAAAGAGTAATCCATCCGAACCGGAAGGATATGAGCTGTCTTGGTCAATCTATCCACAATCACCCATATAGCATCATGCTTCCTTTGTGTCAATGGCAAACCAGACACAAAGTCCATTGTCACTCTATCCCACTTCCATTCAGGCACTGACAACGGCTGAAGCAACCCAGTTGGAACTTGATGCTCTGCTTTTACCTTCTGACATGTGAGACATTTCGATACAAACTCAGCAATGTCTCTCTTCAATCCAATCCACCAGTAATGCTGTCTCAAGTCATGATACATCTTGGTATTACCCGGATGCATAACAAATATTGAATGATGAGCTTCTTCTAAAATGATCTTCTTCAAATCAGCATCATCGGGTACACACAATCTGTTCTTAAACCAGAGACTCCCATCACCTCTCACTACAAAATCTCTACCTTTTCCACTTTGACAATCTGAAACAATCTTCTGAATCTTCTTATTAGCCAACTGAGCCTCTCCCTAATCTGATCCAACAAAACTGGTTTCACTTGTAACTGTGCCAACAATGCACCATCATCACAAGCTACAAAATTAGCACACAATGCTCTCAACTCAACAAGCAACGAGAGCGAGTACACAGTCAACCCTGCTAAAGACTTCCGACTCAAGGCATCAGCAACAACATTTGCTTTACCTGGATGATAATCAATCAAACAGTCGTAGTCTTTAATCAATTCCAACCACCTCCTCTGACGAAGATTGAGTTCTTTCTGAACCCCCAAATACTTTAAACTCTTATGATCAGTGTAAATGAAACATTTCTCCCCAAACAGATAGTGACGCCAAATCTTCAATGCAAACACAATGGCTGCCAACTCCAAATCATGAGTAGGATAATTAAGCTCATGCGGTTTCAACTGTCGAGATGCATAAGCTATAACTTTACCTTCTTGCATCAATACACACCCCAAACCACTATGTGAAGCATCACTGAAAATCACATATGGTTTGCCTTCCACAGGTAAAGTAAGAACAGGCGCTTGAGTCAACATATCTCTCAACTGCTCAAAGCTAGCCTGACACTGATCTGTCCACACAAATCTCACTCCCTTACGAAGCAATCTAGTGAGTGGAGTAGCTATCAAAGAAAATCCTTTTACAAACCGTCGATAATAGCCTGCCAAACCCAAAAAACTTCTAACTTCAGTTACAGACTTGGGTGGACTCCAGTTCAGAATAGCTTCAACTTTACTTGGATCAACTCTAATGCCTTCCGCTGAAACAATATGTCCGAGAAAAGCAACTTGATCTAACCAGAAGTCACACTTCGACAATTTGGCAAATAACTGCTTCTCTCTCAAAATCTGCAACACAATCTGCAGATGCATATCATGTTCCTCTTCATTCCGCGAATACACCAGTATATCATCAATGAAAACCACTACAAACTGATCCAAATAGGGCCTAAACACCCTGTTCATCAAATCCATAAAAGCTACAGGTGCATTCGTCAGACCAAAAGGCATAACTAAAAACTCATAATGCCCATACTTGGTCCAAAAAGCGGTCTTCGGAACATCTTCAGCTCTGACTCTCAGCTGATGGTACCCAGATCTCAGATCAATTTTAGAAAACACAGCTGCACCCTTCAACTGATCAAAGAGATCATCAATTCTAGGCAAAGGATATTTATTTTTAATAGTCACCTTGTTCAATTGCCTATAATCGATGCACAATCTCATAGTACCATCTTTCTTCTTCACAAATAACACAGGAGCTCCCCAAGGAGAAACACTGGGGCGAATAAATCCTTTATCCAACAACTCCTGTAATTGCACTTTCAACTCCCTCAATTCTGCTGGTGCCATTCTATAAGGAGTAATCGAGATAGGAGTGGTACCAGGCAACAATTCGATACCAAACTCTACCTCTCTCTCAGGAGGCAATCCTAGCAACTCCTCTGGAAAAACATCTGGGAACTCAGCAACTGTGGCAATACTATCAATTTGAGAACCCTTTTTTCTAGTATCTACCACATGAGCAAGATAGGCATCACACCCCTTTCTAATCAATCTCCTGGCTGCAACAGCTGAAACAAACAAAGATGCTAGCTGTTCCTGTTCATTAGATACTATCACTTCTCTACCATCAGCAGTTCTCAAAGTAACAACTTTCTTTTTACAATCCACCACAGCTCCATGCCTCGATAGCCAATCCATGCCTAGGATCACATCATATTCCTTAAATGGCATCTCAATCAAATCCCCAAGGAACTCCTCACCCTGCACCACTACTGCACTATCTTTGTGCACCTTACTACCAATCACGCTATGCCCTAAGGGATTTGTCACCAACACATCAAATCCTAGGGACTCAGCATGCAATTCAGATACAGGCAAAACAGATGCACTAATATATGAATGTGTGGAACCCGGATCAATCAAAGCAAGTACTGAAGTATCAAATAAAGAAAAAGTACCAGCTATGACTGCCGATGCATCTGGCTGCCTCTGTATAACATACATCCTCTGGGAAGATCCAACCTCCTCTGGTCTACCCTCCCTGGATGTAGCACCTCCTCTAGAACTGAACCCTGGTCTACCTCCTCGGCTGGCACCTCTGCCTCCTCTGCCTCCCCTCACACTAGCTCGAGAAGCAGCAGAATCAACTGGCATCTGCTCCTGCCTCTCAGGACAGTCTCTCACAAAGTGGTCAGGTGATCCACACCTGAAACATACCCCTGATCTACTATGCCTCCAACAAACGCCCCCATGTCTTCCACCACACTGATCACACACAGGTAAGGTGGATCTCTGAACTCCAGGAGTAGGAGCACTCGCTACTGAAGCTGCAGGTCTAAATCTCTGCCTCTGGAACTGCACTAACCTACCAGCTGACCTCTGACTTCTACCACTCCGAGGAACAAAGCTTCCTCTACCTCTCTTTGCAGAAGAAGACCCTACTTCAAACTGGGGCCTCCTCACCCTAACCTCTTCCTCTGAAGCAGCTGCAATAACTTGAGCTCTCTCCACACTTCGAGCTGCTGCCACAAGCTGGGAAAAATCTTGATATCTAGATCCAGCCACTAAGCACATGATAGAGGGCCTCAATCCCTCCTCAAATCTCCGGCATCTATCTATCTCATCAACTATAATACCCCCAGCATACTGACTCAACCGGATAAACTCAACCTCATATTCAGTTACGGTCCGATGATCTTGCTTCAAATCTAGAAACTCTCTTTTCTTCCCATCTTTATACTCCCTTGGAGTATACTTCAATTCAAATTCTCTCAGAAAGTCAACATATGACAAAGTTGGTGGATCATCCATAGAATGTGGCACTGTCTTCCACCAACTATATGCATCCTTCTGCAACAAGGATCTTGCATAATCAAACTTTTCCTCTGAGGTGGCTTGCAACTGAATAAAGATCCTCTGTACTTTATCAAGCCACTGCTCTGCTACAGCTGGATCAGTAGTACCTACAAAATCTTCGGCTCCATACTTTCTCAATTTGTCATAGTGCCTCACTGATACCAAAGGCTGAGGGGGTGGTGGCTGTGGTTGTACTGGTGCTTGTCTCATAGCTTCCATCATATGCATAAACCAGGCTGGCGGAACCTTATCACCTACTGGTCTCCCCGACCCAGAAGCAGGTGCCTCACCAGCACTAACAATCCTAGCTCCATCATCAGGAGTAATACTCTCAGCACTAGCCTCAACCGACTGACTTGAGTGAGGATCCATCACAACCTAAATCTGCAAACACAGCAGATTACATCTTATTAAAGATCAGAGACTGCCAATCTCAAACGTATATGTCATTCAAAACTCACTTTTTAAGTAAAAATATTCTTTTTATTACATTTTACCTAGGTTGAGAATCTCAAACCTAGGCTCTGATACCAAAACAATTGTAACACCCCCACATTCAATATATGCACACTACAAACACCACAATGTAGTGTACATGCACTAAACATAGGGATGCTACGGATTTTCTTTACATCCAAAACATTTTAAACAATACCATAATCTTTCAGTTGTATACATTATAGAAAAAAAAGTAATCAAGTTGTAATACAAAATCAAATAGATATATTTACATTTAGTTAATACGCAGCGGAATTTTATAAAATATTTACATGTATAAACTCTTTCAAATCCATGTTTATAGTTATACATATATTTACATTAAAACCAATACTTTACAAAATATAAAAGAAATATACATGATTGGCAAGTCTCTTCTGATCTTTAAGTTCCAAATCAACACTTCAACGTCTACTCTCACTCGGTCTCGAAGAACCCTCAGGTTCAACTCTATCAACTCTATCACCTGCGCGATTAAACACTATCGCGCTAAGCCAAGGGCTTAGTAAGATAAAACATGCTAATGGTATGCTTTAATGTAATGCAATGCCACATATGTTATTGATAAGATCAACATCATAAATATAAAGTTAACCACATAATTATGCATTTCACAAATCATAGTCATATGAGCATACCACATTTCAACATCTTTCCACATTCATCATTAATCAATCATACTCAATATACAACATCTCATTTCATTAACTCATAACATTATTTAGGACATTCATATAACCTTGACACCTATGGGCCCAACAAGTATTTAATACGATATTCAGAGTTCAGAGTTACTGCTTTGGTTCATAATCACAATAATCACGCCCGTAGGCAATATATATACATGTATCTCTATCCATGGATAGTGTAACAGACCCAGTCTCTTGGACCATCAACTCAACACATATGAGGAGATCCTCAACCCGGCAAGACTGTTACAAATCATATATCTCATATTCACAATTCTCATAGTGTAACAGACCCAGTCTCTTGGACCATCAACTCAACACATATGAGGAGATCCTCAACCCGGCAAGACTGTTACCTTTCATCATTTCTTAGGCATGCCACCCAAATCCAGAACTCTGAAACTGAATAACATATTAAACAAACAATTCATTTATTATATAGTTACCATTTCTATTCTCAAATTCTCATCACATTTAGGCAAACATGCCTTCTTTCTTTCAATATCATCATCATAGCCAATCACAATGGCTTTACATCACATTTCACCTCTTATTTGAATCATCATAGCATCTTTGATATAACATTTCAATATACATTATTCATGAAACACATAACCATTCACAATGCATAACGTAACATTGTTCAATCTCAACAATGCAATTAGGGCAAAGAATAATTTATATCATTCATAGCTTTAAGATCTTCCATATGCATTTGTTTAGGTCAATCATTGTTTAAATGTGTTTAGGTTTAGGTTTAGGTACCAACTTACCTTAAAAGGACCAAAACAATGCAAATAGAACAAAGTATAAAAACCCTAACCCACACATTTGAGGGACACGGGCAGCCACTTGAGGGACACGGCCAAGCTTGTGGCCGTGTCTCTCAACCTAAATTGACAGTAGGCAACACGGGCAAGGGACACGGCCAAGCTTGTGGCCGTGTCTCTCAACCAACAAATCACAGTAGCAGACACGGGCATAGGACACGGCCAAACTAGTGGCCGTGTCTCCCAACACCAAAAATCCAGTAGTGAACACGGGCACTAGACACGGCCGTGTCTCTCTCAAAACAATCCAACAGGCCCAAAATCACTTGGCTTGGCCATGTCTCTCCTTTGTTTTGGCCGTGTCACTCAAATACACAACCCTAAAAATGGCCAACACCCTTCTAAAAGCATTTACACCCTTTTTACACAACAATCATCTCATTCAAATGGATACAATTCATGTTATAAACACATATCTTACATATTCACCCTAGTAATCACAATAACCATACATTAAATTCATACCAAACCAAAACCCTAAAAATACAACATCACTCCTATTTTCTCAAAATCAATTTCCACCTACTTACCATCTTCAATCCAAAACCATTAATAATTAACTCTTTGGCTTATAATCAAATTCAACACATTACAAACACATCAAATCATCATATCAACAAATCACAATTTCTTTTAGACCCAACTTCAAAATTAACAAAGGAAAAACAAGAGATTTCTTACCCTAAATTATAACACTTCTTGAATCAACACTTGACCACTTCAATCTTCCTACAATTGGAGCTTACTCTTCAAAGTCTTCTCTTTGTCTCTTTGTTTTCCCTTTGTCTACGAGAAATCAGCCAAAATGGAAAAGAAGAAGAAAATACATGGAGGAAATAAAGTCAACTCCACTTTAAATCTCCACCAAGAGATTTTATCCAAGTAATTACCAAAATGCCCTCAATCAAATAACTAACCTTTTGTCTCATCTAAGCCCTTATATGTAATTGCACATTCCACAAAAATATCTTCTTGCATTGACTCTATATTTGACCAATTTATATGTTATATATATCATCATATACACAACATATACATTTGTCTCTAAACCCTATTTCTTTCCCCAAAACACACATATACACAAACATTCACTTTCCAATATATACCAACAACAACAATAACAACAACATCAACAACATAATCAAAACTTCTAGGGCATATATGAGGATATTACATGTTCCAAGTTTTGTTTTAGGTTAAAAAGCCAAGGAACCAAGAAGAAGGAAAAATTGGGCAGTGACTTACACACTCAGAGGACACGGCCAAGCCACTGGCCGTGTCCTATACCAAGCTAAGGAAGAAGACCAAGACATAGAAGGTGACACAAGCAAGGGACACGGCCAAGCTTGTGGCCGTGTCCCTCCAAAATTGTCCAACACGACCAAGTTGTTTAAGCTTGGCCATGTCACACTCAAGTCCAAAGCAAAAGAAAGATGAAAATCAAGCAGTAGAAGACACCTTCAGGGGACACGACCAAGCTTGTGGCCGTGTCCCTCCAAGAACCTCAGACACGGCCAAGTTCACTTGAGCCTGGCCATGTCACTCATGGATTAATGAAGACGCGAATTTTTAGAGCGGAGGTTTCGTATAAATATTAAGATTAGGGTTTTTAAAGTGGGGGTGGAGAGTTTGAGTTTAGATTGAGCCGTCAAAGAACATTAGGGTTTTGATATCTTGTTTTCTTTGGTATTTTGATTACACTTGGATTAAACTAGTCTAGATTGAATTTGTTTTAGCCATTGCAACATTCTTCGAGCAAATTCTGAACAAGAGATTCTTCAGAAGCAAAAGGGAGTTGTAATTTGGTTTTGTTCTCAAACTTTATCTCTTTAATTTCATTGGAATTGTATTCATGAATTATATTATGTCTAAACTGATTTCTTTGAATTTTAATGAGATGAATATGTTTGATATCATTATGAACTAATTTGATCTAGTCTAGGGTTTGTATGGATATGCTATGATTGTATGAATTGGTTATTGCTCTTAACTAATTATTTCTTTAGCCTTGATTGAATGGAATATTGTTAATATATAATTGATTGGCCACCAATTATGTGTTTTAAGATATTAGATGAAGGATTGAGAGATGAAGTCTAATGCTGGAACAATTCAATTTGGGACTTGGGTGAATTAGAGATATAACCTAAGAAAACGATTATTTCAATAGTAACAAGATTATTTGAGAGAGGTTTGAATGCGAGAGCTTATTTCCTTGATTCGATTAATTGAGTTGCTTGAGATTTAATCTTTGAAATTAAATTGGTTGAGAGGAATAACCGTTCATACATATGAGTAGTAGAGAAGTGCAAACCCTAGACCATTCTATTAAGTGAATCAATACATCAGTCCAGTTTACTTTTATTTGTTTTAAACCTTAATCACTCTGTCTTCTTAAATTGTTAGCAATTTTAATTTATTAATTACTTGTTATTTATAATCTGATAATCAATTAGCTATTCTAGCTTCCTTGAGAGACGACCTTGGGGCGATCACCTTTGCTATAGCTACCTCGTATACTTGCGAGTGATGCTTTGTGGTAGAGTTAATTAGAGCGCAATAAGTTTTTGGCGCCATTGCCGGGGAAGCTAGTTGGCGTAATTGTTTATTAGTCATAGATACTTTAGATTATTTTTCATTGTTTACTTTTGATTTTATTTGTCTTTTGATTTTAATAATTCTTTTGTTCTAGAAATTTTGTTTATGCAAGGCAGGAGATCACTCGGAGGAGAGCTATACCTACTCATTCCAGAAATTCAGAGAGTGAAAAGGAGCAGGGAAGAGTTTGAACTGTAAACCGGATTTGATACTACAGAGGAGGATACTTTTGATTTTGAGTCGGAATTTGCACAATCTACCAACATGGGAGAAGAAAGGCAAAGAACTATGAGGGACTTTGCTAGACCTGTCATTGGAACTTTCACCTCTTGCATAAGATTGACGGATGCAGCAAGAAATTATGAGTTGAAGAACATTCATTACAACATGCTGCCATCATTCTATGGAGTTCCAAATTAAGACCCTTTGAGCTTTATTCGGGATTTCTATTCCACCCTCAACACTTTCCCATTGGGAGGACTAACAGAGGACCAGTTGAGGATGAGATGTTTCCCGTATACATTGAAGGATAGGGCAAAGAGCTGACTTATGACGTTGCTCGAAAATTCTTTGACAACTTGGGAGCAAGTTTATAACAAATTTATGGGCAAGTTTTACTCGCATCAAAAGACAACTGAATTGAGAGGGAAGATTGCTACATTCTCTCAATTTGAAGGAGAGCCATTTCATGAGGCTTAGGACAGATTTAAAATGTTATTGATCCAGTGTCCACATCATCACTACCCACTTCAACTTTTGAATCCGTTTTTCTACGATGGTTTAACCCAGCAATTTTATAATACAGTTGATAATACAGCTGGGGGAGCCATGGGAGAAAAGACAGCAGCTAAAACTTATGATATCTTTGAGATGTTGGGAGCTAATTCTCAACAGAAAAGTATAAGGGGAAGAAGTAAAGGGGTGAATCAGTTGGAAGCCAATAGTGAGATGGTCAATCAGATAGCTGAATTGACAAGGCAAGTGCAGATGCTGAACATGATAAACAATTCTCCTTCATCCACTCAAGAAATTTGTGGAATTTGTGGAACTTTCGGGCATGGAGCAAATATTTGCCCCTCCGCATATGAGACTTATGGGAATGAAGCTGAGCAAGTCAATGCTATGGGGGGATTTCAACCAAGGGCCCGGAATGATCCTTATTCGCATACTTATAATCCTGGTTGGCAGAATCATCCAAATTTTTCCTGGGCAACAAATAATTCTCAACAGCCTTTCCATTTGCTCCAAAGACAGAACCAACAGCAGGGCCAATCCTCAAATCAAGGGCAGTCTAAGATAGAGAGTTTGGAGGAAAGTTTACAAGCTTTCATCCAAGTCAGTGCTAAAAATCAAGAGATGACCAACAAGAGGCTGGATTCATTAGAAGCATCTTTTAAGAAAGTGGAGACTCAAGTGGGACAACTTGCACAACAGATGCAGATTCAACAAAAGGGGAAGTTCCCAAGTCAACCTGAGCAGGCACAATCAGTGACTGTTCTTAGAAGTGGCAAGGTAATTAACAATAATGTTGAAAATAATTCTGTGAATGCAGGTGACCAAGAGAACAAGAAGGAAGGAGAACCAGAGAACAAAGGTTCTGGAGAAAGATCAACGGAGAAATCCTCTTCAACAGATTAACATAAGGCAAGCAATCCATACCGGCCACCTATACGATTCCCCAGCAGGTTGAAGGATGATAAAAAAGATAAGCAATTTTCTAACATCTTCAACATGCTGTCGAAGGTAAGTATTAACTTACCCTTACTTGAAGCAATAAAGAACATGCCGGCTTATGCCAAATTCTTCAAAGAGCTGATCACCAAGAAAAAGAGGTATGAGCCGAATGAAAAGGTGATAGTTTCAGAGGTAGCTAGTGCTGTTCTGCAGCATAAACTACCTCCCAAGCTAAAGGATCCTGGTAGCTTTATAATTCAAATTACTGTGGGGAATGGAAAGGGGACTGATGGCATGTGTGATCTAGGAGCCAGTGTAAATTTGATGCCTTATTCTGTGTATCAAGAATTAGAACTAGGGGAACTTAAACCAACAAAAATGGTGTTGCAATTAGCTGATAGATCTCTTAGATTTTCAAAAGGGGTTATAGAAGATGTGTTAGTTAAGGTTGTAGGGTTGATAGTACCTGTGGATTTTATAGTTCTTGACATGGAAGGAAGTAACCCTACACCATCAGCACACACTATTTTGCTGGGTAGGCCTTTTATGGCTACTACCAACACCTTAATAGATGTTAAAAATGGTAAATTGTCAATGACTATTTTAGGACAAACTGTCGAATTTTCTATTTTTAACACCTCTCCTATTCCTACAACTGCTTTATATGAGGATTGTTCTTTAATTGATTGTATTGACGCAGTTGTTTCAGATGTTTTCTTGCAGACAGGTTCCTCAGATAAATTGGAGCTGACACTGACCTTAGAAGAGGGGGCTAAACCAGTGAGGGAGACTCAAAGGTGCCTTAACCCAAAGGCATATGAGAGCTCGAGGATTTACAAGGATCGCACTAAAGCACTTCATGACAGAATTATAGTGCGAAAGACATTGAGTCCAGGTATGAAAGTTTTACTTTTTAATTCTCGACTCCATCTATTTTCATGTAAACTCAAGTCTCGATGGAGTGGTCCTTCCGAGATAACTCAAGTATATCCTTCTGGTGCCATTGAATTGATTAATTCTTGAACCAATAAGACTTTTAAAGTAAATGGACAGAGAATTAAACCATATAAAGAAGGATTTCAAGAAGTAAGGATCATTGACAGCACTTTGATCCATGATCCCTAAGTCTTGCAGTGATGTCCAGCTATATGACATTAAAGAAGCACTAAATGGGAGGCAACCCATCGGTTTGCATTTCTTTTTCATAGTTATAATTTTAAATTTAGCAATTTTGATTTTATGTTTGTTTAAATAAATGGATTGGGTGCTTTGATCGGTTTTTATTTTTCTAATGTGTTTCAGAGTTGATTAAAGAAGAGGTTTGAAATTCCTTTAAAATGTGGTGAAAAAAAGTTAAAATTTGCAGAAGGAGACACGACCAAGGAGCTTGGCCGTGTCACATGGGACACGGCCAAGCTTCAATTAAAAAAAATTGCTTTTCTTTTGTTTTTGCAAAGTTTTTCATAGTAGGTGACATGGCCAAGGAGCTTGGCCGTGTCCCTTGTCCGTGTCACATGGGACACGGCCAAGCTTCACCAAAATTTTCTTTTTTTTTTTTGCTTCTCTTCTTACAGTAAGTGACACACCCATGGGACACGGCCAAGTCACTGGCCGTGTCCCTCCAAGCACATCAGACACGGCCGTGTCAACCCAGACTTGGTCATGTCTCTTCAATTTCACACTCAGACACGGCCAAGCTCATCCAAACTTGGCTATGTCCCTTCACTTTTAAAAACACGATTTTTGCACTGTTTATTCATTCCAATCCCTAGATCTGTTTTTGCTTTCTCTCTCGCTCTCTCGACTTCTCTCTCGCAAACTCCATTGTTTGTGTTGCAAAGCTTCAAAACCTCCATTAAATTTCAATTTTCTTCACCAAAACCAAAATTAATCCATTAAATCTTCTTCTTCTCTCACAAAATATCAATTTAATTGGTTTAAATCTCAAATTTTTTCAGATCTTTCAAGATGCCAAGAACGAAGATGGTTTCCCACCGCAAGAAGAAGAGACCTACAACTGAAGGTGCATCTTCATCTTCATCGGTTTCATCTTTGAAGAGAGCAAATCTTTTGGCGTATATTTGGTTTCCATCAACATGGTGAAAGGTCGGTACCTAAGGAATTTAAACAACAATTTGCTTGGGGAGCATTGGGCTCGGGGACTTATGTGGCCAAATCGGCCAAAGCAACTAAATTGAGCAATCCCACTTTGAGGTATTTGCATCGTTTTATGTCTTGCAGATTCTTTGCTAGGAAGGAAAGCCCGGGTGTGGTGGAACTGAGTGAACTATTTTTCTTAGATTGTGTGGTTAATGCAGTGCCTATTAGTTCCGGCTATTGGTTAGCCGATGTTTTTGATAGTGTGGCAAACAAGAAGAAGGGGGCTATCTGTATTGGAGGATTGGTTACCATATTAGCCATAACCCTCTTTGATGATTTTGACCTGAGTACCTGTCGCATGACTAGAATTACGGGTAATGACTCATTGGATTGAGATTCTCCGGCCTCGAGTAATCCTATTGGTTAGCCGATTCGGATTCTCTTGATTTAGATGAAGATGCTTCGGCCTCGGGTAATCAAGAGATACATAATAGGATTGAGGCCCGAGCAAGGCAGACCGTAACCATGTTGCCGTCTTGCAACAGTTGGATCAAATTAATAGCAAGCTTGCTAAGATTTTGAGTCTTCATCTCTCGGTTGCATCATCTTCACATCCTCCTTCACCGTAGATCGCATTGGCTCTAATCTTTGGAGAGACTTCCCTTAATTTCTTGTGTTTAGTTATTGCATATTTTTGTTATTTTTTGTTTTGTTTTTGATGTTAACATTTTATATTTTGGATATTTTATTTTATATATTGTATTTTGTTTTTGAACATTTGTGTTTGTGATGAAAAGGTAGGGTTTTGCCTCACCAGGGTACGATGGAAAACAGGTTGTACTTTAACTCTTTCTCTTTATTATTATTGTTTTCCATTGAGGACAATGTAAATTCTAAAGTGTGGGGTAATCTTTTAGCTTTTCTTTAATTTTTGTTTTGTTTGTCTTGGTGTGTTTTATTATGCGTTGTGCATGGTATAATTGTTGAAAACTTATTGACTTTTATGTGATTCTGGTATTATATTTGAGACTTTAGTATCAGCATAGAGATTAGCATTTCAATTCATTCAGGATCAATTTTCACATTCTGCAATTCATGACATATAAATCTTTGAGAACCCACCTTTGTGAGTTTTGAGCCTCATAGATTGAATGTTATTGTCAATTGAATTTCTTTTCTTAAGTGTGCACCTTCATGATTTTGCATACTAATTGAACTCACATTATGATTTAATCTCAAGTTTTAAAATGATGAAGGCAAATTAGGTTAGCCCTTTAGCTTAAAAAGACCTCCCTTAATTATGAATTCCTTAGTGAGCCAAGTTGAGCCTTTTGACCTTTTCTTGATTGATCAACACAATTCACAACTCAACTTTTGCTTATTATCATCATACCTGCATTAAGGAATGGAGTTTCTTATGATATGACAATAGGGTGGTTTGATTCAAAAGTGTGGGGTAAGCAATTAAAAAAAAATTGTATTGCTATTTGGGGTTGAAATGCATACTTTGCACATTGTATTTGCTAAGAGTTGGTGATTCTTTTCCTCTTCATTTTAAGCTAGATGTTCCATGCAATTTTATATTTTGTATATATATATATATAAAGAAAGAGAAATATAAATATAAAAAAAGATAAATAAAAGAAAATAAAGAAAAGATATATATATACAAAATTCAAATATTTTCTAGCATTAGTTATCAAAGAGGAATGTCGACTCATGTACTTTTCTTTTAGTGTGCAAGTATGTAAGATTATTAAGGGTTGGTGAATATGCCATTTGAGGGAGCTATGAGTTTCTGAGCAAGAGTATTGTCTAATTTAGATACTCCATTTCTTGATGTTCCAGCTTAAATGTCTTTTCTCATACCTTCACCTTAGCCCCATTACATCCAAATAAAAGACCTTCGGATTATTTCTTGAGAAAATCAGTGAGGGAGATTGGATAATTAAGCAAGTTTATGGTAGTATGCAGTCATGAGTAGTTTGAGTGAATTAACCTTTGAAATCGAGTGAAACACTTAGATGAGAGATAAGATTTGTATGTCTGGATTAATGAATGAGTTAAGAAAATCCTTGATTGAAGTAAAATTGCAATTATTTATGGCTGAGTCTTAAAGGATTTCATCTTATATACTGGAATTATAGTTAAGGTTGTTTAAGTTTTTAATTTATGCCATGTGAATTTGCTTAAGGACAAGCAAAGTTTTAAGTGTGGGGTAGTTGTTTTATTAGTTTTTGTTATAGATTTGTATCTTATTTATTATGATAATTATTGTTTTCTTTAGGTATTTTGGTAGTTTCAATCGGTTTATTTAGTGTTTTCATTAATTTTGGTAGTTTAAATTTATTTCAGTGTTTTTATCATTTTTATCCAAATTTTTAGTGTGGTGTTTATGTTTTGTTGGTTAATGTTCATTTAATTCTTGTTTTAAGTTTGTTCCAAGTTTTGTTTTAGGTTAAAAAGCCAAGGAACCAAGAAGAAGGAAAAATTGGGCAGTGACTGACACACTCAGAGGACACAGCCAAGCCACTGGCCGTGTCCTATATTAAGCTAAGGAAGAAGACCAAGACATAGAAGGTGACACAAGCAAGGGACACGGCCAAGCTTGTGGCCGTGTCCCTCCAAAATTGTCCAACACGGCCAAGTTGTTTAAGCTTGGCCGTGTCACACTCAAGTCCAAAGCAAAAGAAAGATGAAAATCAAGCAGTAGAAGACACCTTCAGGGGACACGGCCAAGCTTGTGGCCATGTCCCTCCAAAAACCTCAGACACGGCCAAGTTCACTTGAGCATGGGCGTGTCACTCATGGATTAATGAAGACGCGGATTTTTGGAGCGGAGGTTTCATATAAATATTAAGATTAGGGTTTTTAAAGTGGAGGTGGAGAGTTTGAGTTTAGATTGAGCCGTCAAAGAACATTAGGGTTTTGATATCTTGTTTTCTTTGATATTTTGATTACACTTGGATTAAACTAGTCTAGATTGAATTCGTTTTAGCCATTGCAACATTCTTCGAGCAAATTCTGAACAAGAGATTCTTCAAAAGCAAAAGGGAGTTGTAATTTGGTTTTGTTCTCAAACTTTATCTCTTTAATTTCATTGGAATTGTATTCATGAATTCTATTATGTCTAAACTAATTTCTTTGAATTTTAATGACATGAATATGTTTGATATCATTATGAACTAATTTGATCTAGTCTAGGGTTTGTATGGATCTGCTATGATTGTATGAATTGGTTATTGCTCTTAACTAATTATTTCTTTAGCCTTGATTGAATGGAATATTGTTAATATATAATTGATTGGCCACCAATTATGTGTTTTAAGGTATTAGATGAAGGATTGAGAGATGAAGTCTAATGCTGGAACAATTCAATTTGGGACTTGGGTGAATTAGAGATATAACCTAAGAAAAAGATTATTTCAATAGTAATAAGATTATTTAAGAGAGGTTTGAATGCGAGAGCTTATTTCCTTGATTCGATTAATTAAGTTGCTTGAGATTTAATCTTTGAAATTAAATTGGTTGAGAGGAATAACCGTTCATACATATGAGTAGTAGAGAAGTGCAAACCCTAGACAATTCTATTAAGTGAATCAATACATCAGTCCAGTTTACTTTTATTTGTTTTAAACCTTAATCAATCTGTCTTCTTAAATTGTTAGCAATTTTAATTTATTAATTACTTGTTATTTATAATCTAATAATCAATTAGCTATTCTAGCTTCCTTGAGAGACGACCTTGGGGCGATCACCTTTGCTACAGCTACCTCGTATACTTACGAGTGACGCTTTGTGGTAGAGTTAATTAGAGTGCAACACGCGCAGGTGACAGGGTAAATTCGATTGTGCCAGAGCTCTCGTCTAGACCGAGTTGAGTCTAGGCTTGAGACTTTGAGATCAGAGTTGTTAGTGGACATCAAGACCAGAGGCAAACTGCCAGCATGTTTAAATTTCATATTTTTGTACTTATTGATTTTGGTGTAAACATATGTATATTCCCCTGCATTTTCCGCTGTTTATTAAACTAATGTTTTGGATAAACTTTTGGGGTAATAAAGATATATGAATATGTATTTTAATCAGGAATGTTTTTTTCTATTGATTTTTATAAAATAAGTTAAACATTTTTAGTTTATTCAGATTTTAGAAATGAAGACTTCGATTTTATAGTTAAAAATTGTTTTGTTTCTAAATGGATTGTGACATTCCTGTATATGATATATGTATGTTACATATGTAGGTGTATGTGGTGTATGCATATTGGGTATAGGGGTGTTACACCAATTGGTTCATCTATTTATATTTGCATCTTCTTGGCAAACCCTATGATCTGTTTAATACAAAATATGACAAATAACACACTAATAGGTCATTTATTTATATTTGCAGCTTTTAGTAATCCAATATGCTTATTTAAGTGCAAAATGTGGTAACTAATCACAAGGAAGGAGAAGCTAGCGGTCTTAGTAAGGATTTGGAGGAAGAGTTGTGCATTGATGAAATTGCTCATGCAAATGTAAAAGTCTTAAATATATAAGAGGGGTTGGATTTGGAGGAGAGTATGTGTGAGTAGGGATGTTTGCCCCCACTTTTGGTAGAATAGTTCTTTCAATTTCGATATTTTTAGGCTCTGGGCTTTAGAGAACACGGGCCTAAACTCAGAGAATTTAGAGTCGCCACCCGAACAGGCCAGGAATGAAATTGAAAAGGGTGGATGACTCGATTCTTAAGAAATTCCCAACCCCCTACTTGGGTTCGGAAAGTTGAGTATATATGAGGAAGGTGAGAATGACCTAACACTCTCATAATGCCCAGTTCATTGGAACCGGCCTCCTTTTCAGGTCTAAATATTAATAAATCCTTAATTATCATGACATCATCCACATTACTAGCATTATTAAAATAAATGATACCATATTATCAATCAAAATACATCAAACAAAATGGGGCACCCATATGAGATGAAAGCATGCTCTTACAATATCAAAGTCCAAAATACAAATAAAATAGGATACCCGCCAAAAAGTGGAAATGTGTCCCTTACAATTATCCCAAAAATAAATTAAAATAACCAACATAACAAAAGAAAAAATTTAAATAAATTAAGACACCCACCATAAGTAGAAGCATGCCTTTTATAATCTCAAAATTTCAAATAATAAGAAATTATAATCCATAAACATATAAAGAATTATAAAATCAGGGCTATACCAATGAAATTAAGATCAATAAAAAATTGTAATCCATAAGTAAATCTTAATATTAACTCCTTAATAAATTATAGTGCGCAACGCACACGGTGGTCTCACTTAAATCTAAGATTTTCACAAGTTAAACACGATTAGGACTTCAATTGTGTGGGATTTCAAAACCAAATGAATAACAATGAATTAAACAATAAGGATGATCAATGAAATTTAATTAAAATGAATTAGTATGATCATAACTACATTTTTTAGTTCCACCAAGGTAATTTATTGAACCAAGCACCTTCGTGCTGCTGCTTGGATCAACTGTTATCTTGGCCAAGCCAATGTAATATGAAGACCTATATTTTTCTTCAACTATTGCCTTTATGTTGGTTGTATTGATTGCTTCTCATTCTATCTCAATTCACTCTCTGTCACTTTAATTTGCCCAATGTCTCTTTAATTTGCTCTCTGTCTCTTTAATTTCCTCTCCCCCTGTTTTCCTTTTGATTCATATTTATAATGCTTAAATTAGGATTAACTCTGATTATTAATCCTAATCTGGTTCCAACACTTAATTGTTATATGAAATTTTCACAAGTTAAACATGATTAGGACTTCTAATTTTGGCTAAAATCGAACTCATGTCGAATTAGACTCGCTCATATCAAATTGAACCATGGCCAATTCGATATGAGCTTCATGCACATATCAAACTGGACATTGTCCAATTTGATATGATTGAAGATCATATCGATTTCGATAAAGTCCAAATTGACATGAATAAAATTGTGTCGATTTGGATGAATCCAAATCAATATGGGCATAATCGATATCGACTCAAACCGAACAAAATTAATTTCTAATTTTTGGATTGGACCTAATTTGGACTTTCATAAATTGGACTAGTTTAATTTGGGCCTTATAAAATTGGACCAATCTAATTCAAGGCTTTAAACTAGGTTTAAGATTTTAGAATTGGACTATATTTAGCTTGGCCTTTTAGAATCAGATCGTATTTGGCTTAGCCTCATTCAATCAGGATCATACTTGTTCAAAGCTAAAATTATGGGTCTACAGTTTTGTCCACTGTTTGAATAATCTTGAATTTATTTGGAAAGTGAAAAGGAATCTGTCTTTAAGTTGATCTTGGATGCTTTTTGTGTTTTGGACCCATGAATTTATTTTGGGTTTTGGACCCATGAATTTGGTTTGGATTCTGGACCGATAACTTGGTTTGGGTTCTAGACCAATGTGTAAATCCTTAATTTTTGACCCAGTCTGGTCCAATATTTTTTATATAGTCCAAAATAATTTTTGTGGTATTTTAATTAAATAATATTTATTTTAGTATTTATTATTTATAATTTTAAATAAAAATAAAAAGGTAATATTAGTAAAGTTAAAAAAATAATAAATAAATAAATAAATAAAAATTGGCAATTGGGCACAAGGCAATTTGCTGCAGGAAATTCCTGCGGCGAATTGGCTAGCCCACCCCAGCTCTCGCAATTTTCGCCCGCAGCAATTTTTCGCCAGCGTAATTTTTCAGCGCAGTTTTTTTCGAAACCGAATTCTATTTGGTTTTGATTTCTTTTCCTAAATGGTTTAATTTTCTTAGACAATTAGAATTAGGTTTTGATTATTTTTCCTATAAATACCACATTAAAACACAGAATTAGGGGGGAATTATTTTACTTGATCTGGACTTTGGAGAAAAAAACTTGGGACTCAAAAATTCTTTCGGCCAAAAGAAAACCCTAGCAAGCAAGAAAAAATTCAAGAGACAGCAACCAAAGGAAGCAATCATCTCCAGATTGCTTTGCTCAACCAAAATCAAATCGGAAGCAGGCAACAACTTGGTTCAATTTCTTCAAATTTGGTGGAGCCTTCAAACGTAGGTAAATTGCTCTAACTTTAGTTTATTCAATCATCAATCATCTTCATCTTTTAAACCATCATCACACTACCCAGTTACTTAATTCTTCCTTCAATTTAATTTAGGCAGTAGCATGAATTAATTCATACAATAGTTAAGAACTTAATTAAAGTAAATAATATAATCATTAAACACAAATCTAATTTCATAAACCCTAATTTATTCAAACCCTATTTCTTAATTAACTTTGTTTTCAAACCTTCACAATAGCTATTTTGCTATAATTTTATTCAGTGAGCAATTTTAATCTTTCAACAATAAATTTGGCTTTTTTATTTTTGTTTCACCCAAAAATATATAAGTAGTTGATATAGTCAATATTTTAAAGCACACTCAACTTTGATCACGGAAAAACATCAAACTCTAAAATCAAAATCATCATCCACATAATTGAGATTTCAAACCATAAAACCCTAATATCTTATCTGTAAAACCCTAAAACCTTAATAGCCTTAAAATATGTTTTTTCAAATCTAAAACCCTAATTACATCTTTGTAAAAATCAAAATAACAATTTGTTTGCTTAAAACCCTAACTAAACCTACTTTTTTAAATCACAGTAACATTATTTTCATAAAACATCCAAAATCCAAAATCTTTTAAACATCCAGTAGCTATGTTATTACCTTAAAATATTTCTCAACTAATTAAACTAGTATATGCAAAACTCTATTTAGTGAACTTAAAACTCAATCTAGTTAATCTAAAATCTTAAATTCTTAACTCAGTAACCATAATCTAGTGAACCTAAAACCCAATCTTTTAAAATTATAAACCCTTATGTCTTAAGGTTCCAAAAACCTAATTTCATGATGTTAGCCCTAAACCCTAATTTGATTAACCAAACACCTTACTATTTTCTTAAATTTATGAAACCCTAATCCATTCCAATTTTCCAAAATCTTCACAGTAGCCTAAATAATGATAATAATTCCAAAATCCCAAAACCCTAAATGTTAATTAAAGAACCCTAAATTGAGATGTAAACCTAAATTTGTATCTTTATTTGCTTTATTTAATTTTAGATTCAATTATGTAGTTTATTATATGTTTTGATTTATTTAATTTCAATGCTTGCTTTATTTAATTTATCATGGATGGATATTTTCTTTATTATTATTTGTTTGTGTTGGTATTAAAATTGTAAGAGGTATGTTTCCACTTTATGGGTACCTCATTAATTAATTTTCTTGTAATTTAAATTGCTTTTATATTTTAGACCAATGTAAAGGACATGTTTTCACCTTTCAGTGGGTGTCCTATTTAGTTTAGACGTGGATAATGTAAGGACATGTTTCCATCTTCGGATGGGTGCCCATTTATTTGCTTTGTTTACACATTGCTTTGATTTTAATATAACGATGCTTTATTTTAATTGTTGCATGTAATATGGATAATATTATTATACTTAATAATTTTATAATATTAAGACCTGCAAAGGAGGTCGATTCCAATGAATCGGGCGTTGTAGGGGTGCTGGGCCATTTCTCACCTTCCCCACACTTACCCAACTTTTCGAACCCATTAGGGGGTTGGAGATTCCTTAGGAATCGAGTCATCCACCCCTTTCTTTTTCCCAGTCCATCCGGGTGGCGACTCTATTTTCTCCGGACTTAGGCCCGTGTTCTCTAAAGCCCCGAGCCTAAACAGTGCCGAAGTTGCAATAACCATTCTAACGGGAGTGGGGGCGAAAATCCCCGCTCACAGTGGCGACTCCACTGGGGACAAGAAAAGCTGATTCCATTGGTCTTTATATTATTCTATTCTTTCTTATCATGATATTATCCATTGCATCATTTAGATTGTATCGTGTGCGAGTTAGGCTACCCGCGTTACCCGTGTTGTGTTATGTAAGAGATACCATACTTTCACTCAAGGTATGGAGATTGAGCATGGCATAACCACTCATAGCCTTGTACCATTTGGTATATACTTGCTATGGGAACCTAAGCCTTTTAACCTAAAGACTAAAGCTCATGTAATTGGCCTAGTTCCTTTCCTTAGGTTTTTACCCCAAATGTTTGTTGTTTGACTATGGTTAATTTATCTTGGCTTAAATCATGGCTTATTTAATTTGTTCTTTTTCTAATATGACCTACATATATTGTAAGCTCAAAATAAATTTTTCTTTAAAGTCCAAAAGACCAAAGCTATTTTCAAAACTTTTTTAAAATGTTCTTTGGACATAAAACTTTCTAAAAAACAAATTAAAAAAATGCTTTTCTCATGATCCAAATACAAAGCCCAAAATATGTTTTTTCTAAAATCTTTTCACAATGGGCTTAGAAACAAAATTATTTTTATAACCTCTTGAAAGAGCTTACAAGCTATTTAGGTCAATTATGAAAATATCAAAAAATCAATTGTGAGCCTAGTTTATACTAAGAATTATTAATCATGGGCTTGCTTTTGGCACGAATCATTAGTTACTTTTTAAGTGAGAAATCTATTCATAATAAACCTCTTAATTTAGTTTTAATCCAATATAGCATAAAAGCTATTTTAGTTAGTTGGATGGAGTAAAGCCTAATTAATGAGAATTATTATGAACTAATTTTTATTTTTAAAATATAACTATTGGTTGAAAAGTCTGAGGGAAATATTCGAAAATAAGATACCCGATGTTGGTATTTTGTTAACCATATACATAGGAAAAGAGACTCACCATTCATGTGTGGATGTTATAAGGTTGGAAAGAACGTCCTATTTGTCATTTTTTATTTATTGTTTGTGCATACATACATACATACATACATACATGCATCACATGACATATCATTAATCCTTTCTAGCTCATAGACCCGAAGTGCGATAATCCAAGAGCATACAACGATATCACCAACAACATTGATTTTTGATTCAAGTGCTTCATTGGGAGGATGGATGCAAGCCGGCTAAGGGATATAATCGATGAAGTTATCAAAGCTAGGATGGCCGAGCTACAAGATCAATTTGTTGAAATTATGAAGACCTAGTTGATTGAAATTCTAGAGCTCATCAATAATGCTAAGATAGCATCCATGGAGAACATGTTCACTAATAGAGATCGAATGAATAATAAGGGACCAATCCATATTCTAGAGACCAGCCGAATCATGTGCTATCTAAGTGGGGCAATAAGGACGGCTATTACCCAGTGGAAAAAGTCAAAGGGAAAGAGAGAAGAACCATTTTTCTGCAAAATGAAATTATCAGCCTAGCAATCAAAATACATAAAAGGAAGCTGATGTTAATGCCACCAGTCAAGGAGGAATGAGGAAATTTTTGAAATTGGGGAAGCCGCTATCTTGGATCCTCAATAAGCTATAAAAGAAAGTATTGTTATAACCCTTGACTCCTCGACCTTTTCCAAATCCTTTACCCCCAAAATTTGATACTAAGGCTTTTTGTCAATTTCATCAGACTCAAGGACATGAGAATATATGTACTCAATTGAGGCATGAGATCTAAGATTTAATTGACAATGGTAAACTGCCTGAGCCTGATAAGCAAAACACTAAGAATAATCCTCTACCTAAATTTAAAAGGCGCCATCACTTACAACTTTCATGAAGAGTTTTATCTTGTCATCTTGTGATGATATGGATAGAGAAGCTGCTAAAGATGATGTGCTACTAAGCAAGCTTGGACTAACTGTAGATGATGAAGCAATGAACCTTGATGATGAAAAAAATCCTTGCCCTTGACATGTCTAAATAAATGGAGTATCTTCGACTCCAACTCAACAAACTTTCCTTAGCTTGAATATTACTCTATTTATTTTTCTTTCTTCAATAATTAATTGGAACAATCATTTTTTTCAAATTGTTTGAATAAATTCCTTTCAAAAATTTTAAACCAACGAGGAATCTAGCTTGATGATTCATGAATTAATATATTTAGGCATCATGATTTGAATGACTTTACTAGGTGAGGGAATTATTCTATAGCATTGAGTTGTGTATGCATACTTAGAGAGGGCTCCTGCATAATTATCTTTGTCTAAGTCCCAGTCAGTCTTAGAACATGCTTTGACAAATTTTCGAGGCAAATTTGAACTCTGCTTATTTAAGAGAAAAATGATCTAGGCATTGTTTGACTAGCCAATAACTAGTATCCACCCAATTAAACATCAATTCCTAGTTGTCCCTTTGAGCCTTCATAAAATTTTATCTTTCTTTTCATTGGCTTACAAACCCCAACAACCTACCTTGACCTATTGTGATACTTTTGACAAGGCTTATGATCACTAAGGTGAAGAGGCAAGAAGATCAAAGAATGGAATGCATAGACAAAGACGTAAGGATTGTTGATGCTTTCAAGACCATAAGGGTAGTTGAAGTTCACCTAATATCTCCAATCTATCAAGATAACATCAGAGTAACAAATGATTATCCTTGTTAAAGAAGATTAATGTCACTCTACTCATCCATTATTAGAAACCCAAGTTGGTACAAACAAGTCAACTCTTTTAGAGCTGGAACCAAAAAAAAAAAGAAGAACCAAAAAAAAAGAAAAGAAAAAAAAAGAAGATAAAACCCAAAATGGTTTAGAAATCCAGCTGAGTTCTCTTTTACCTAAAAGCAGCAAAAGGCTTCCATTTGGTTTATAAGGACAGTTTGACTTGAATTGGCCCAACCTAACCAAAGATTTGATCAAAATTAGAGAGATAGAAGAAAGGTCACCTAGTTCTCAAAAGTCCTATACTTGATAGTCCTACATGAAAGAAGGACAAAATGATAAAATGCTCAAAGAAAGGGAAGAGTAAGAAAAATAAAAGAAAGAAAAGGGAGAAGAAGAAAAGAAATGAATTTGGGTACCAAACTTTTTGCAATGGCAAAGAATATCCCAATCAAGTTCTAGATTAATGCTAAAAAGATGGGAGAACTCTCAAACCTCTATCTTTTTATGTTTCCAACTGCCTAAAGTTCCAACAAGCAGTTTGTAGCGTGAAGGTTTGTCCATTGTGTCACATCAACTCTAATCTCAAAATGGCTTTCACTTAACACGTGTCCCTTATAGACCCCATTTCAAGCCTATCAAAGACCTATTGATCTTTCTTGGTAGGTAGAGTCTATTAGGGGAGATAGTTTGGATAAGCATGCATATGAGATAGACAATATCTAAACTCAATAAGACCTTCAACTAAGTAATGTGTATGTGCCTATCTGAAGTGCAATAGTTCTTGCTTAAATATAAATGATTCCCGAGCTTAGTATGGTAACTAGGGTTGTCGTATTATAGATATGTTAATTTGAAAAATCAAGTCATAAGGTACATTGACATTGATTTGGCAAAGCCAACATTTGATTTCAAAATTAAAATTCAAAAAAAAAAGAAAAAAAATTTACAAAGCCTTCAAGTTAAGGGAAGTATGTGGAATCATCGAACCCTGAAGGACACATTGGGCAAAGAAAATGATTACTGGCAAGGTCATGAACTACCAATTGATAAATTGAATCAAAATTTGAAATGGATGTATTTCTACTGCTTGGGGCCTCCATTATTCATGTTTTCAATATCTCAAAGATAAAAGCCATAAATGTGAAGCATTCTGTCATTCCAATCCAAGACCTGAACGAGCATCTGAAAGGAACCAATGAGAACACTTCTGCTGATCACCTCGGTCTATGAGTCAATGGAACCATTGTAAGTATTATTCATGCATATCATGCATACATGAGCATATCACATTGCATTTTTCTTGTATTGTATTGTCTATTCTTTGTCAAAGTGAACAGCAAACACCCTGTGAAGTTAAGAATCAAAAGAAGATATGAAATCAGGGGGCATGGAAGGACCATTACTCAAAGAAGCTCCAGTCACTTTATAAAAATAAGAGATCCATGTTTGTGCGAAGAACTATACAACACAAACATCAATCAGAGACTGCATGAGAAAAATCATTGGGGGCAAGGAGAAGATATGAAGGCTAGATAAAAAAAGAGAATTGCAGTAAAAATACAAATTATATATCATCATTATTATTTTTATCATTATACTTATTATACAATATTTCCTCAATTGATACAATACTGATAGATTACTAAGAATTAGGCGGTGGATCATGATCAAACAAAGCCTTAAAAAAGTCATTGCCTATTGAAGAAGGAGGCATATCACCCATCCCGAGTCTACCAAAAGTAGGAACACCTGAATCTCTATTACCCTAGAATTCAGATTTGTAATGGTCCTCATCCGAAACAGATGAAAGGATCTCATGGTCATCAGCTTGGGGGCCTTTAGATGAAGAAGCACCAGGATCTCTCATCCCCTAAAACCAAAAGTCTCGAAAATCTTGCTCTGACTGGTGATACAATTTTTCAAAATGGGCAACCTATTGATGACTAGTAGCCAACTCTTCTTGAAGTTTCTTATTTTGTTCCTTAAGCACCCACTGTGAGCCAGAAAGGAAAAGAGTAAGAACATACATAATCATGCATACATATAGCATAAATTATCATGGAACAAGAAAACGTACCAGGTAATTCATAACAATGCCCTATGGATGAGATGGCATCTCCAGTTGATTAGAATGAGCAAATGGAGGAGCGGTAAAGGAAGGTCCAGTCTCATGAACAAACGAGCCAGTAGCCTGCAACAATCATTAAAAAAAGTCAAAACAAGTTAAGAAAAAAACAATTGCAATGGAAAAATGGTAAAAGTTTACCTGAGAAGTGCTAGCCCTGGGATGCGAGACGGACTCTCCTCCTTCTCCATGATACTCCTCCTCATCTCTATCCTCATTTTCCTCAGGAATCTCCCGTACACCAACAGGGGATACATCAAAGTTCAAGAGTCCTACTTGAATAAACTGGATATAAGATGCACCCAGTGGATAGAGAAAGGTTTCAACATCATAATCGTGTCGAGCTAACCACCATGCATTCTTTGGCGTTGATGTGATATTTAAAGTATACTCTAGGAAACGCATCGGGATTCTTCGCTGCTTGGGACCAAGAAACTACTCATATACTCTCTCTCCAAGAAACCAGCCACTAGACACAGGACTGGTAATAACTCGGCGGGTATGTTGAAAAGGCAGTGCGGCATTCATGGAGAAAGTCCAGTTCGTCTGCTCTTCTGTGTTCCACCAGGCCAAATTGACCTAAAAAATGACATAAGGTAAGTGAACTTTTATATAAATTTTAAAGTATACTAATGCTATTTTACCTGGCCCCAGGTTAAGCAACTCAAGAGATAGCGTTGGGTATGAACATGGTGAGAGTTGGAAACTTCTATACGATCTGACAACCAAAAATTCAATCTTGGATACCCGACTCTCTCTCAAAAAATGCCAGGCACCTTCACAAGATTGTGCTCATATGCCCATATCTACAATAATAATAAAAATCAAATTCATGCAAGAATAAGAATGGAATTGACATTAGTGGAAGAAGAGTACCTCAACAACCGCCATAAACCCAACAAAAGATTTCTTATTTCTGTAAATTTTGTCATGTCCATGGTAAAGATAGGCAAGGCTAGCTTCACCCCAGCCGTAAAGTGGTACCATTTCATATAAGTAAGGACTCTCAACACCGACAAATGGATGGCGAATTTGGTGTTGCCTAACATGGTCGACTCGAGCAAATACAGTAAAAATCCTTGAGCATATTGTTTGGCTATTTCTCTACGAACCCGTCCTTTGTAGTTCATCCAATAACTCCGAATTGGTTCAAATTTTATCTTGAAAGGCCCTTTAAATGATGGTTCATACCAATTAACTGTTGGACTTCTTCAAATGTTAGAATATCATTGGTAAGAGGGACCGGAAGGCCATAGTACCGGATACCAGTAATGGCTGTATAATCGACTGGGCCAATGGTCAATTCTCCTATAGGTAGGTGAAAAGTATGGGTCATGTCCATCCAGCGCTCTGACAATACTTGAACTACACTCCTGTCTATCAGACACTCCTCGGATGGTAATTTCAAGATAAAGCTTTCAAAACCGCAATCTTGGATAATCTATTTTACCCAAGAAGGTGCTACATCATACCATTGTCGGGCTTTATAGACACACCCTCTACCCCGGATAACGCAACGATCATGCTAACACGGAGCCAGATAAGTTAACACAAGGTAAGTATATCATCATATCAATGCCACTGATTTTTAGGCTAAATTTATTTATATTCTATTTTTAGTCTATCTATTTACTTATTTATTAAATTCTTAAATATATTCATCTAAGTAATTTATTTTTCCTAAATCTAAAAAAAAACAACAAAAAAATAAAATAAAAAAAATAAGAAAAAAATAAAAACACAAAAATGAAAAATAATTTATTGTTAAAATAAATAATTGAATTATTACCTTGTTTTTTTTATTTAAACTGCGATGAAGCTGCATCCCGGTTAGTAGACTTATATTTTCATTTTCATGCTGTCAAATAAACTCCAATAACTCAGCATTAGATCGAGTTCCTGATCTTGAAAAATACATTTTCTCCTCAACTCTATGCTAAACTCTCTGATATCAAAAATGTATAAGTATGAAGGAAATGAAGAAATGAGCCGACATTTATATAGAAAAGTTGCAAGGGAAAAAACAAAAATAAAAAGAGAAAAACAGTATTCTCGTGAAAAAAAGTAAATATTACTATTGATAAATAGTAAATAACTATTTACAAATAGTAAATGAATAGTTGGTGAATAGTATATAAATAGTAACTACATAGTGAATAAATAGGAAACTCAATTATTCAATTCAATCATTCAGATACTTGCGTGTATATAAATATTTTTGTACTTTTAAAATATTTTTACATGCAGGGGCAAGAAGATATGGGCATGGTAAAAATTAGTTAAATTTTTTGCAAATTTCTTTAGTATCTTACTGACTATAATTATTTTTTTTTTTGGATAATCGAATCTCACTTAGCTTAGGTCCAGAATCTAAAATTTCTCTTAAGTCCAGAACTTAGCTCGGGTCCAGAACCCAAATTATTTTTAAGTCCAGAACTTATTTTAGGTCAGAACCTAAATTCTCTCTTAAGTCTAGAACTTAGCTTAGGTCCATAACCTAAATTATTTTTAAGTCCAGAACTTAGCTCGGGTCCAGAACCCAAATCTCTCTTAAGTCCAAAACTTAGCTCGGGTCCAGAACCCAAATTATCCTTAAGTCCAGAACTTAGCTCGGGTCCAGAACCTAAATTACCCTTAAGTTTAGAACTTAGCTCAGGTACAGAACCTAAATTTTCCTTAAGTCCAGAACTTATCTCGGGTCCAGAATCCAAATCCTAAATCTAGCTCGGGTCCAGAACGCAAATTATTTTTGAGTCTAGAGAGTCCAACATGGCTCCAAACCCAGTCAAAAATTACATTACTTTTCACTCTCTTTTGTCGTAGTCTCAAATCGCTTAAGTAGGAGCAAACTATAGACCCTTAATTTTTGACCCAGTCTAGTCCAATATTTTTATATAGCCCAAAATAATTTTTGTAGTATTTTAATTAAATAATATTTATTTTAGTATTTATTATTTTTAATTTTTAATAAAAATAAAAAGGCAATATTAGTAAAGTTAAAAAAATAAAATAATAAATAAATAAATAAATAAAAATCGGCGATGGAAAAATCTTAATTAAACCATCATCACACTGCCCAGTTACTTAATTCTTCCATTATTTAATTTAGGCAGTAGCATGAATTAATTCATACAATAATATGGGCGGGGATTTTTGCCCACACTCCCTGTGGAATGGTTCTTGCGACTTCGGCATTGTTTAGGCTCGGGGCCTTAGAGAACACGGACCTAAGTCCGGAGAAAATGGAGTTGCCACCCAGACGGGCTGGGAAAAAAGAAATGGATGGATGACTTGATTTCTAAGGAATCCTTAACCCCCTAATGGGTTCGAAAAGTTGGGTACGTGTGGGAAAGGTGAGAAATGGCCCAGCACACCCACAACGCCCGGTTCATTGGAACCGGTCTCCTTTACAGATTTTAATATTATAAAATTCTTAAATGTAACAACATTATGCATATTACACACAATAATTAAAATAAAACATCGATATATTAAAATTTAAAACAATGTCCAAATAAAACAAATAAATAGACACCCATCCGAGGATGGAAACATGTCCTTACATCCCATGCCTAAATAGGACACCCACCGAAAGGTAGAAACATGTCCTTTACATTGGTTCTAAAATAGAAAAGCAATTTAAATTTCATGATATTTAACTAATGAGGTTCCCACCAAGTGGAAACATACCTCTTACAACATTTGGAAATCTAAGTAAAACAATAAAAGTAAATAACCATTCATAATAAATAAATCATCCAGCAAAGATATTAAATATCAATAGAAAGTAAACATCCATCCATGATAAATTAAATAAACCAAGCATTGAACTTAAATAAGTTAAAGCATATAAAATAAATCAAAGCATAATCAAATATAAAATTGAATAAGGCAAATAAAGATTCAAATTAGGGCTACTGTTTCTATTTAAGATTCTTTATTTCATGTGTTTAGGGTTTTTAAATTTTTGAAATTAGGTTATTGTGAGTTTTTAAAGGAATTGAGATGGAGCCAAGTTTTAGAATTTAATAGGTTGATAAAGTTCTTTGATTAACCAAATTAGTATTTGAGTGGTAAAATCATTAAATTAGGATTTGAACACTTTAAAATGCTTAGATTTATGATTTACGATTACTCACTGAATTATGGTTTTAAGCTTACTGTGTTTGAATTATAATATTTAAATTTATAAGGTTTTAAAGTTTAAAGGATTAGGGTTTAGAAAAAATTAGGGTTCAAGGTTTTAAGGGGGGTTAGGGTTCACTGTTTTGGTTTTTAGAGTTGAATTAGGGGTTTTAGGATTTTTTATTTAGGGTTTCGGGGAATGAATTTATGTTTTTAGGATTTGAAAATCAATTTTATAATTTTATAAAACTTTATGAAAATAATCCAAACGATTTAAAGTTTATAGAATCAAAAAAGGAGTTTTTAGGACTTTTGGAAAGAGACAGAACTCAATTTAGAGTTTTGAAAATTTTGAAAGCAATTAGGGTTTTGGGGTTTTGAAGAAACAAACTAAAAACTTTAAACCTTTTGGAAAATAAAGCAACGAATTAAGATTTTTAAACTTTAGAAAAAGTGAATTGAGGTTCTAGGGTTTTTGAATTAAAAGAAACAATGGGATGATTTAGCTATTGTGAAGAATAGAATTTAAACAATTGATGCATATCTGTGTTTGTTGGTTCCACCAAAAATTTCTTCTTGGATGAACAAAAACAAAGACAAGCTTTGCTACCTTTGAATTGCTTGAATTGTTTGTTTCTCTCAAAAAACAAAATCAGGTTGATTCACTACCTTTCCTACTTAGTTTCGGATCCAATTTTTGATCAATTTCTCCTCTAATTTTCTTGATTCCTTTTTGTGTTGTTTTTGGTCTTATTTATAGAATAATTTTATGGTTAATCATAGTTATTCATGGAAGCTAATATTGATAAGAAAAGGAAACTGAAACCTAATTGAAATAAGTTTCGGAAAAATTTTGCTGGTGAAAAAAAACTGCTGCGAAAAATTGCGCTGGCGAAAAAAATTGGTGCAGTTGGCTGTGGCAGGGGCGAGGACTAGCCTAAGGGCCATTTTGCCCGCAGGAAACTCTTGCGAGTGAAATGGCCCACGGCTATTCGTCCCGCGTGCTAGTTTTCGGCGATGATTTTTTCGTCGCCTATTTTTACGTCTCCGATTTTTTATTTTATGTTTTAATTTTTATTTGTTTATTTTTATTTTTTATTAATAAAAATTAGATACTAAAGCAAAAATTATTTAACAAAAATTATTTTGGACTAATTAAAATATATTGGACAACACAAAAATTATTTTGGACTATTTAAAATATATTAGACAAGACTGGGTCAAAAATTAAGGGTCTACAGTTTGCCCCTTGCTTGAATGATCTGAAACTTTAGTGAAAGAGAGTGAAAAGTAATAAGACTTAATTTTTGAGATGGTTGAGGTTTTGGGTTCTGGACCCGGTTCGAGTTCTGGACTCAAGGATAATTCTAGGTTCTTGACCTCAGGAAAATTTGGGTTCTATACCCGATTCGAGTTCTGAACTCAAGGATAATTCTAGGTTCTGGATCTAAGGAAAATTTGGGTTCTGGACCCGAGCTAAGTTCTGGACTTAGAAGAAATTCTAGGTTCTGGACCTAAGTAAAATTTGGGTTCTGTACCTGATTCGAGTTCTGGACTCAAGGATAATTCTAGGTTCTGGACCTAAGGAAAATTTGTGTTTTGAACCCGATTCGAGTTCTGGACTCAAGAATAATTCTAGGTTCTAGACCTAAGGAAAATTTGGGTTTTGGACCCGAGCTAAGTTCTAGACTTAGAAGAAATTCTAGGTTCTGAACCTAAGTAAAATTTGGGTTCTGGACCCGATTCGAGCTCTTGACTCAAGGATAATTCTAGGTTCTGGACATAAGGAAAATTTGGGTTCTGAACCCAAACTCATAATTTTTAATTTCAAAAAAAGTTTGGCTAATTTTTATGCATATGTTTTCTTCTTGCCCCATGCGTGTAAAAATATTTATATACACGCAATTATTTGAATGATTAAAGTGAATAATTGGATTTACTGTGTAGTCACTGTTCATGTACTATTCACTGTTCATAAATAGTAACTTTACTATTCGAAAATAGTAGTAAATAGTATTTACTATTGGCATTTTGTTCTTTTGCTTGTCGTTTCTCTATATAAAGGAGCTGATTCTTTCATTCAATTCACAGCATAACTCCTCAATTCTATAATTCTCTCAAATTCTTTCAATTTTAGCACATATTTTTCAAAAAAATGCATGCTTCAAGGTCAGGGACTCATTCTAATGCCGAGTTATTGGAGTTTATTTGGCATCATGAAGATGAAAATATAGATATACTAGCCGGGATGCCGCTTCACCGAAGTTCCAACAAAAAGAGCGCGGTAATTATTTTTCTCTCCTTTTCTCTTGATTTTTCGTCTTTCTGTTTCGTTTTTTTTATTTGTTTTTTTTAATTTTTTATGATTATTATTATTCTTTTTTTAATTTTTTATGATTTTTTTTATTTTTGGTTTGATTTTTTTTATGTTTTTATTGTATTTGCCTTTATTATTTTGTTTATTTATTTTGTATTCTAATATTATTATTTTTTTTAGAAAATTTAGGAAAAATATATTAATTTAAGCAGATAGGATAATATGTACTTACCTGGTATTAACTTACCTGGGTCTGTGTTAGCATGATTATTGCGTTATTCGGGCTGGAGGGTGTATTTACAAAGCCAGATAATGGTACGATGTAGTGTCTTCTCGGGTAAGGTGAATTATCCGAGATTGCGGCTTTGAGCAGTTCATCTTACAATTGCCATCCGAGGAATACCAGATAGCCGGAGCATAGTCCAGGCGCTTGTAGAGCGATGGTTGGACACAACCCACACTTTTCACTTGCCCATTAGAGAGATGACAATTGGTCCGGTCGATTTTACTGCTATAATCGGCCTTCAATATGATGGTGTTCCGGTTCCTCTAACCAATGATATTTTAACATTTGAAGAAATTCAGGAATTAATTGGTATGGAACCATCATATAAAGGGTCTTTTAAGATAAAAATCGAGCCAATTCATAGTTATTGGATGAACTACGAAGGACGGGTTGGCAGAGACACGGCCGAACAGTATGCTCGAGGATTTTTGTTATATCTGCTTGGGTCGATTATCTTAGGCAGCACTGAATCCTCCATTCACTTGTCAGTGTTAAGTGCCCTTTCTTATTTCAGAATGGTACCATCTTCTGGTTGGGGTGAAGCTGGTCTCGCATGTCTTTACCATTGTCTCGATAAACTTTGCCGAAACAAGAAGTCTTTTGTCGGCTTGATGGCGGTTGTCTAGGTATTCTTTCTTCCACCAATGTCATTTCCACTCTTTTATTGCATGAATGTGATCTTTATTGTTATTGTAGATATAGACATATGAACACAACCTCGTGAGGGTACCCGATATTTCCCGAGAGAGAATCGGGTATCCAAGATTATATTACTGGTTGTCCGGTCGTGTGGACATTCCCGACTCTCATCATGTGCATACTCATCATTTTGTGTTAAGCCGCTTAACCTGGGATAAGGTAAAATAACATTAGTATGCTTTAAATTTTATGTGAAAGTTTACCTACCTTATTTGATTTTTTAGGTAAATTTGGCCTGGTGGAACCCAGAAGAGCGGACAAACTAGTCTCCTTTGATGAGGGCTGTGCTATCTTTCCAACATTCTTGCCAAGTTATTGCTGGCCCAGTGTCTAGTGGCTGGTTTCTCTGGGAGAGAGTTTATGAATGGTTTCTCGGTCCAGAGCAGCGGAGGGTCCCGATGCATATCCCGTAATATACTTTAAATATTATGTCGATGCTGGAGGATGCATGGTGGCCGGCCCGGTATGGTTATGGTGCTGAGTCATTTCTCCATCTACCGGGTCCATTTTATGCTCATTTTATTCAAAGAAGACTCTTGAACTTTGATGTATCTCCTGTTGGTGTGCGGGAGATTCCCCAAGAAAATGAGGGTAGAGATGAAGAGGAACATCACGGAGATGCAGGAGAGTCTGTTCCACATCTCGGGACTAGTACTTCTCAGGTAAAACTTTTGCATCTTTTCCCTTGCAACTGCTTTTTTCTTTCTTTGATTCTTTAATGATTGTTACAGGCTATTGGCTCATTTGATCTGAGGTTGGACCTTCATTTACTGCCCTTTCATTTGCTCATTCTAGTCCGCCAGATATGCCATCTCATCTGCAGGATATTGATTTGAATTACCTGGTACATTCCTTATTTCATGGTAATTTATGCTATATGTATGCATGATTATGTATGCTCTTACCTTTTCCTTTTTAGCTCACAGCGGATGCTCGAAGAACAAAATAGAAAACTTCAAGAAGAGTTGGTTGCAAGTCATCAGCAGGCTTCTCATTTTGAAAGTTTATATCATCAATTCGAACAATATTTCTGAGACTTCTGATTTCAGGGGATGAGGGATCCCGGCGCTTCTTCATCAAGAGGCCCCCAGACTGATGACCATGAGATCCTTTCATCTGATTCTGATGAGGACCATGACGGATCAAAACTTCAAGGTAATAGGAAATTTGGTGCTCCCGCTTCAGGTGATCCCGTGACGAGTAATTTGCCAAATTTTGGTGCTTCCGCTTCGGGCGGACTCGGGACGAGTAATTTGCCCCCTCCTTCAACAAGCGATGACTTTTTCAAGGCTTTATTTGATGACCTACCACCACCCTCTTAATGATATGTAAATATTGTAGCAATTGTAAAATATTGTACAATAATGAAAAAAATACAATTTCCATCTTTACTGTAACTCTTTTTCATTTTTTTTTTTCATAACGCCACTTTTTTTTATCACATTATAAACAGTGAATCGCAATTTCTTTTTCCACAGCCGCACCATTTGCTAAAACCAATTCCAACGTGGTAAAGGAAATTGTCGCCAATTCCTTTCCTTATGCTATATGGTCTTATTCTTTCCAATCACCTTTTCCTTGTCAATTTTTGAAAAGGTTTGCTTCTTCTATATAAATCACCTTTCATGCCTAATTTAATACAGAAGCAAAAATATTTTCCATTCCCACGCAAAGAACTCCCTTAACCATTTTGATTTTCCTTCATTCATCAACAATGACCGAACATCATTTAAAGAAGATAAAAATTCTATTTAAGAATATGGATGACATTCATTGGAAGCAAATTTAGTGGTCAAAACTTGATGTTTTAAAATGTTTTCAAAATGTTCAATAGGACCATTCTTTCTTACATGACGTTGCTTCCTTTTGGAATACGGATTCTAGGGTATTTAAAATTAATGGCTTTGAAATATGTCCCTTGATTGAAGAATTTGAGGCCATCCTTGGATATCCAAATAATCAACAAATGGCATTACCCACACTGATTTCCAAGACTCAATAGAAGACGCAGATGTTATTTTAAATTCCAAAACCTGAAGTTCTTCGGTTGATGAGAGGTGAAAAAATTCTACTTGCTCCCTTGATTGACTTTTGTCTCTCTCATTTGGCTCCCTTGCTTGTTTCTTCTGACGGAGATATTGATCCACGAGTATTGGATATGTTAGGAAATCATAGAGATCACTGCAAACAAAAACACGCAGCGGAAAAATATTTGATCTCTGATTTCCCACCAGGATCCATGCTGTTCGTTTAATTCGACAAAAGTGTTCAAAGAACTAACCTGTTGATGATTCGAAATCACAGTTTGGAAGAGATGCCTCGATAGCGAAACACCCTCTATCGCGTATCCACACGAATGCTACCGTTTGGAGTGCTAGCTCTCTGCAACGGCGAAGGCTGGAAAAACGTTTTCTCTAAAACGTATTAGGGTTACCTTTTTCGTTCCTCTTTGTTTTTATTGTTACCTCTGAGAAGACTTAACGTCTGGAGTGAATATAATCACTCCAGAATCCAATTCAAAATTGGATACGGAAAGTCAAATTCAGAATCCAAGTCTAATTAGGATTCTGAATACATTATCTAATAATATATATAATTGGATAAGGTAAGTCAAATTCAGAATCCAAATCTAATTAGGATTCTGAATATATTATCTAATAATATATATATAAACGAAAATAATAATAATAATAAATATTAATATCTAATATTAATATTATTAATATTATATCCAGCCCAAAACGCATTCTTGTGTGTGACCCGATAGGCCCATATTAATTGGCAGTCAATTTAATCTCTATTAAATCAACAAGTCATAATTGGCCTCTAGCAAGGCGTTACAACTACCCAATTAATATAAGGAATGTCCAATTTGCCTAATAATAGTATATGCATTAATCCCTTTGTCACACGATATCTAGCTTGAACATAAGTCATGGTCAACGTCATACTTATATTGTCCAAACTTATGATTACTCGATCTCCAAGTAGACTGATAAAAACAAATGAAATTGATCACACTATCAATTCATTTGAGCACGGCCATGCATTTCACAGTCTCACTTATCGAGGGGCCCAAAAGATATCTCTCTCAAAGAGAGGGACAAATTCTATCTTGATTGTTCATTATCCTCTACATAATTTCTATCATATATGAACATAACCTTTATTACTATCCAGTTATGGATAATGTTTGATCATGTCAAAATATAATAGTCCTTATATTGGAAACTATGACAATCTCAAGTCAAAGAATTAATACATAACTATCATGAGATTTACTTATGACACTAACCCATGTAGTAATCTCATGATGGGTCTATCCAATACATTGTTCTCTAACAAGTATCTATGAAATTGATTTGTATCACTATACACATAACCATCTAATGATTATCAAATCAATGTTCATACTGGTTAAGAATTATTTTTTTTATCTCTATAACAATAATAAACCAGGGACAAATATCAAAATTGTGTAACATGCAAACAAACAATAATGATAATAAAACCTCATTTATTAATAATGAATGTATAACATAAAGATCCAAATAAATGGCCTAGGGCACATACACTAACAATCTCCCACTTGCACTAGGCCTACAAATTTCTAAGACCCATAGATCTAGTGTGCTGATCATGCTTGACCCGTGAGAGAGGCTTTGTTAATGGATCTGCTATGTTATCATTTGTGTCAACTTTGCATATCTTGATATCTCCTCTATCGATAATGTCTCGAATGAGGTGAAAACGCCTGAGTATATGCTTAGACCTTTGATGAGATCTAGGCTCTTTTGCCTGTGCTATGGCACCATTGTTGTCACAATAAATGTCCACAGGATTTGCAATGCTAGGCACCACTCCTAGCTCAGTGATGAATTTCTTCAACCAGACTGCTTCCTTAGTTGCATCTGATGTTGCTATATACTCAGCCTCTGTTGTAGAATCAGCCACAGTGCTTTGTTTTGAGCTCTTCCAACTAACAGCTCCACCATTCAATGTGAATGTAAAACCTGACTGCGATCTAAAATCATCTATGTCAGTTTGGAAACTAGCATCTGTGTAACCATTTACAACTAGCTCATCTTCCAAACCTCCATAAACCAAGAATACATCTTTAGTCCTTCGAAGGTACTTAAGAATATTCTTGACAGCTGTCCAGTGACCTTCACCAGGATCAGCTTGAAATCTACTAGTTGCGCTTAATGGATATGAGACATCTGGTCTAGTACATAGCATGGCATACATAATAGATCCTATAGCAGAAGCATAAGGAATCTTATTCATTCGATCTCGCTCATCAGATGTCATAGGACATTGACTCTTGCTGAGATGAATGCCATGAGACATAGGCAAGAATCCCTTTTTGGAATCTTGCATGTTGAACCTCTTCAACACTTTATCTATGTATGTACTTTGACTCAGGCCAATTATCCTTCTAGATCTATCTCTATAGATCTTTATACCAAGGATATAGGCAGCCTCACCTAAGTCTTTCATTGAGAAAGAATTCCCTAACCAAGTCTTAACCTTTTGCAAGGTAGGGATATCATTCCCAATGAGTAATATGTCATCCACATATAAGACTAAAAACACTACTGCACTCCCACTAACCATCTTGTAGACACAAGGTTCATCTTCATTCTTGATGAAACCAAAGTTCTTAACTGTTTCATCAAAACAAAGATTCCAGCTTCGAGATGCTTGCTTCAATCCATAAATGGATTTTTGAAGCTTGCAAACCTTTGTAGAATTCTCAGGATTTACAAAACCCTCAGGTTGTGTCATATACACATCCTCAAGCAAGTTTCCATTAAGGAAAGCGGTTTTGACATCCATTTGCCATATCTCATAATCATAGTATGCTGCAATGGCAATGAGAATTCTAACAGACTTAAGCATAGCAACTGGTGAAAAGGTTTCATCATAGTCTATACCATGTGTTTGCTTGAAACCTTTTGCAACAAGCCTTGCTTTATAGGTCTGCACATTCCCATCCATGTCAGTTTTCTTCTTGAAAACCCATTTGCAACCAATAGTCTTAATACCCTCTGGAGGATCAATTAAAGACCAAACTTGGTTGTCAAACATAGATTGCATCTCAGATTTCATGGCTCCAAGCCATTTGTCTGAATCTGGACCTGACACAGCTTCTTGATAGGTAGTAGGCTCATCTTGATCTATGAGCATTACTTCACTATCATCAGTCACAAGAAATCCATATCTCTCTGGATGACGACGTGTCCTATCAGACCTGCGAGGGATTTGTGTTACATCTTCAGACTCCACAACTATTTGTGGTTCTGAAATAGGCTCTATAGACGGCTCAATGATTTCTTGTGGTACTTGAGTTTCCTCAAGTTCTACTATACTCCCACTAGTTCTCTTAGAAAGAAATTCCCTTTCCAAAAAGATCCCATTTCGAGCAACAAACACTTTGTTCTCTGAAGGAGTATAGAAATAGTATCCTTTAGTTTCCTTAGGATACCCCACAAAATTACATTTGATAGACTTTGGAGCTAACTTATCTGAAACTGGTCTTTTCACATAAGCTTCACAACCCCAAATCTTAAGAAAAGACAAACTAGGTGTCTTACCTGTCCATATCTCATATGGTGTCTTTTCAACCACCTTAGATGGTACACGGTTCAGAATGAATGCAGCTGTCTCTAAGGCATAACCCCAAAAAGATAAAGGAAGATCCGCTTGACTCATCATTGATCGAACCATATCTAATAGAGTTCGATTTCTCCTTTCAGAAACTCCATTCCACTGTGGAGTTCCTGGAGGAGTCAGTTGTGAAATAATTCCACAATCCCTTAGATGATCATCAAACTCTTGGCTCAAATATTCACCACCTCGATCTGATCGAAGTAGTTTAATTGTTTTACCAAGTTGATTTTGTACTTCATTTTGAAAAGTTCTAAACATTTCAAAAGACTCATGCTTATGTTTCATTAGGTAGACATAGCCATACCTACTGAAATCATCAGTAAAAGTAATGAAGTATCGAAATCCTCCTCTGGCACTAATGCTAAAAGGACCACATACATCTGTATGTATCAAGCCCAATAAATCATTAGCCCTTTCACTATGACCAGTAAAAGGATCCTTTGTCATCTTACCAAGCAAACAAGACTCACATGTTTCAAATGATTCAAAATCAAATGAATCTAATAATCCATCTTGATGGAGCTTAGAAATGCATTTCTCATTTATATGGCTAAGGCGACAATGCCATAAATAAGTAGGGTTTAACTCATTTGGCTTAGTTCTCTTAGAAGTTATGTTATAGATATAATTACCATTAGAATCATCAAGATTAAGGATATAAAGGCCATTATAAGAATTTGCAATACCATAAAGCAGATCATTTTTATCAAAAATAGAACATTTCTTATTCTTAATAAAAAATGAATAACCTTCATCATCCAAAACAGATACTGAAATAAGATTCCTACTCATAGTAGGAACATAAAAGCAATTGTTCAAAATTAACAAAAACCCATTGGGCATAACAAGCTCATAAGTTCCTACAGCTATAGCAGCAACTCTTGCTCTATTGCCAACACGTAGGTCCACTTCGCCCTTCTTCAGCATCCTACTCCTTTTGAGTCCCTGCATATTTGTACAAATATGAGATCCACATCCGGTATCTAATACCCAGGAAGAAGGAATAGATAAATTAATTTCTATAACATAAATACCTGAAGATGTAGTCGCACTACCCTTCAACTTCTTTAATTCATCCAAATAGAGTTGACAATTTCTCTTCCAATGCCCAGGCTTGTTGCAATGGAAACAAGTCCCTTCCTTAGGAACTTTAGCCTTAGGTACAGGTTTTGGTTTAGCTTGTCCCTTGGACCCTTTAGCACCTTTTGCCTTACCCTTGCCTTTAGTATCTTTGGCTTTCTTTTTCATTTGTTTAATATTGACATTCAATATTTGGGTAGGCTTTTTGATATTCCCCTCAGCAGTTTTGAGCATACCATATAGCTCAGGAATGGATTTCTCCATGTCATTCATGTTATAGTTCATGACAAACTGTGAGAAACTGCTAGGCAATGAATGTAGGATCAAATCCGTGGAGAGTTCTAAACTCAGGGGATATCCAAGTCTAGCAAGGTGATCTAGATAGCCTTTCATCTTCAAAACATGAGCACTAACAGATTCACCTTCAGACATTTTGCAGTCAAATAATGCAACAACGGTGTTAAACCTATCTTGCCTAGCCTGTTGTTGGAAAGCTTGTTTGAGATGCACACTCATCTCATAAGCCTCTAAGTGTTCCAGATCCTTCTGAAGTCCTGGACACATAGTAGCCAACATAAGACATCCTATGTCATTGGAATCATCCACATGCTTCTTATGCTTACTCTTAGCAGCATTAGAAGCATCGGCAGGAGGTGGGTCAGGGATAGCTTCATCAAGCACGTAGGACTTTTTCTCTTGTTTGAGAACAATTCTCAGGTTCCTAAATCAGTCAACAAAATTAGTCCCACATTCTTTCAATTTTTCCTTCTCAAGGATAGATCGCAGTGATAAGGTGGAATTGTTATTAGCAGCCATCTGTTGATAAATATGCAAAGTCAAATTTTAATTAATAATGAGGTTAAAATTATTTAAACTCCTACTAAAAAATATAACCCTCTAAAGAAATATTTTAGTAGGCTAAGATCCGTATTTCACTTAATTCTAAACTCAGCTTTGGCGTGACGCTTAAAATCAAGTTATTTAGGTAGGTAACATCTTTACCAATTACATCTCATGTAACTCTTAGTAATTATGGAATATTGACATCATATGTCATAGCATGTTGAATTCCATCTAATGCCTTAGGCCCAAAACCATTTTGATAGCCTAATTAAGTCTAACCAATTTTAAAACATATGAGTAGCACTATTACTCATCCTACTTAGCTAGGAATGTTTAAAGCATATTGCTTTGGCAATACCTACTTTAATACAATCTTAGTTTTGATAGGTGTTCAAAACGTGGATGGCATTTAGACTTAAATTATTAATGAGGGTTCAACTAAATTATTATCATGTCTTGCATTACATATCATTATATTTTAGCATCCTATATGCATATATATAATTTATCACATAAGCATCATATACCAAATGACAAAATATGTAAACGTGACATAGCATGACCAAACTAAATATGATCTTCAAGAGACCAAATGAAGATCATAAAGGCAACCCTAGGTGAAAAACCTATCTATTACAACACTTGCAATATTACATATCTTCAAAACTTGAGCTTGTGCTTCCATCACCATGGAGCCATCTTCTCCTTGGTATGAATCTCCATCACAAACATTGTAGCTTGAATCTTCATATATTACAATAAAAGAAAATCTAACTACTAGTAAAATAAATTACAACAAAATAAACGACACGCAGGCCGTATTTACCCAAAATAAAGATATGAATAAACCAATCACATAGGTCATAAGGCCATGCTATGCACCATGCCAAGACATCAAACAAACATAACATATTCATCACCAACATGTTAAATAGAAACAAATATATTGACATTCTTAATGTCGCGGTAACGAACTATAGGGCGCGAACATACGGCGGTCCCGCTGGCCGGTCAGCGGGCGGGGTTCCGAAGGGGCAGCGCCCCTGGGCAGGGTCGAGGGGCAGCGCCCCTCGAAGCCAAACAGAAACGTTAATCTCATTAACATTTTTCTTTGGCGAAACCCTAAAACAGAACCGTTAATCTCATTAACCTTCTTACTGTTTTATTTCGAATATGTACAACCCATTACAGAATCATTACCAAATGTTTATATCACATATAAACTTAATCGTTTTCATCATATGAAAATCATTTTAATCAACCAATCATATATACATGATCATCTCATGAAAACGAAATTAAAAACACCAATCCTTTCTCATCATATGAAAAACGAATTAGGGTTTTACAGAAACGAAACCAAAAACCAATCCTTTCTCATCATATGAAAAACGAATTAGAATTTTATAGTTAACATGCCATACGTAAACAATATATATCACCATAATCATATCAACATGGCATTTTCGACTTAAACGAAAACAACAAGTGGCTCTGATACCACTGTTAGGAAATCATAGAGATCACTGCAAACAAAAACACGCAGCGGAAAAATATTTGATCTCTGATTTCCCACCAGGATCCATGCTGTTCGTTTAATTCGACAAAAGTGTTCAAAGAACTAACCTGTTGATGATTCGAAATCACAGTTTGGAAGAGATGCCTCGATCGCGAAACACCCTCTATCGCGTATCCACACGAATGCTACCGTTTGGAGTGCTAGCTCTCTGCAACGGCGAAGGCTGGAAAAACGTTTTCTCTAAAAACGTATTAGGGTTACCTTTTTCGTTCCTCTTTGTTTTTATTGTTACCTCTGAGAAGACTTAACGTCTGGAGTGAATATAATCACTCCAGAATCCAATTCAAAATTGGATACGGAAAGTCAAATTCAGAATCCAAGTCTAATTAGGATTCTGAATACATTATCTAATAATATATATAATTGGATAAGGTAAGTCAAATTCAGAATCCAAATCTAATTAGGATTCTGAATATATTATCTAATAATATATATATAAACGAAAATAATAATAATAATAAATATTAATATCTAATATTAATATTATTAATATTATATCCAGCCCAAAACGCATTCTTGTGTGTGACCCGATAGGCCCATATTAATTGGCAGTCAATTTAATCTCTATTAAATCAACAAGTCATAATTGGCCTCTAGCAAGGCGTTACAACTACCCAATTAATATAAGGAATGTCCAATTTGCCTAATAATAGTATATGCATTAATCCCTTTGTCACACGATATCTAGCTTGAACATAAGTCATGGTCAACGTCATACTTATATTGTCCAAACTTATGATTACTCGATCTCCAAGTAGACTGATAAAAACAAATGAAATTGATCACACTATCAATTCATTTGAGCACGGCCATGCATTTCATAGTCTCACTTATCGAGGGGCCCAAAAGATATCTCTCTCAAAGAGAGGGACAAATTCTATCTTGATTGTTCATTATCCTCTACATAATTTCTATCATATATGAACATAACCTTTATTACTATTCAGTTACGGATAATGTTTGATCATGTCAAAATATAATAGTCCTTATATTGGAAACTATGACAATCTCAAGTCAAAGAATTAATACATAACTATCATGAGATTTACTTATGACACTAACCCATGTAGTAATCTCATGATGGGTCTATCCAATACATTGTTCTCTAACAAGTATCTATGAAATTGATTTGTATCACTATACACATAACCATCTAATGATTATCAAATCAATGTTCATACTGGTTAAGAATTATTTTTTTTATCTCTATAACAATAATAAACCAGGGACAAATATCAAAATTGTGTAACATGCAAACAAACAATAATGATAATAAAACCTCATTTATTAATAATGAATGTATAACATAAAGATCCAAATAAATGGCCTAGGGCACATACACTAACAGGATATTATGGACCAAATGGAAGGAGGCTTGTTGCCGATACCTGTGATCTTAGCCGAGACCTTAGTTGGATTATACCAACTTAAATCAAGATTGTCAAAGAGACCGATTGGGAGTCCATTGTTGCTTCAGGTAATTACCTAAACTACCCTTTCAAGTTTTCAATTTAGGTTTTCTTTTTCATCTTCTTTTTATTGCTCTAATTTTTGTCTAGTCCGTCCATGTGAGTTTTCGGAACTAGCGAGCTGTCCTAATTTTTGCCTAAGCTGCCCTCATGGGTTTTCAACTTAGCGGACCTTTTTCTTTTTTTGCTATATATTTTTTATTGCTCTAAATTTTGCCTAGTCCACCCATATGGGTTTTCGGAACTAGCGAGCTGTCCTAAATTTTGCCTAAGCTACCCTTGCGGGTTTTCAACTTAGCGGACTTTACTCTTTTTTTTTATTTAATTCTTTCTTCACAGATTTGGTTTCAGGAGCGTCTTTGTCTGCTTGATACTCCATCCATGGATTCTGCCAGATATCTGCCACATCATCATTTTGCTAGGAAGCTACTCCATCCTGTTTTTTCATATGTTGACTGGGTTGACTGGATCCACTCATGCTTTGAAGTCAATATCTGTTGGTTGGTACCTTGGTGGAAGATTTCTCGTATCACCATATGGACATACTTGATGTATGTTCCCCTTGCTGCTCTTCGTCAAGGTACATGCTATGATCCTCGTCGACATGGCCGCCAGTACGGAGTTGAGCCTCGTGATTCTTACTTTACTCCCGACTTAGACATGCCTTGCTTGACTGAAGCCTACTTGGATCGGCTGAGGCAAAGCTAGCCTGCACGTTACATTTATCGAATGCCATAGATTTTACATTTGTCAATTCAGAAAAGTGTATTGTTAGTATGAAAAATAATTAAAGTAATAAAAGATGCTTCTTTTCCATTTAAAATTTATCATCACCTTTTGCTATTGTGTTTATTTATTTCATTCACATTTGGTCAAATACTTATAACAGTGTACATAGAATAATTTAATCATTAATTCTATTTTATTAAATTGGGGAACAACCAAACATAAAGCCAGCATACACAAGATCACTCCTGTTGCCAACTAGCCCTTTCGGGTTTTCTAATTGACGATTTTCTCTCATTTAGCCCTAATTGTTGCCTAGCCCGCCCTTTCGGATTTTCGGTACTAGCGGACTGCTCTAACTTTTTCCTAGGCCGCCCTTTTTGGGATTTCAACCTATCAAGCTCTTTTTTTTTCTTTATCATACATAAAACCTCTTCAACCTGTCAATGTTTACTGGCTCACTAAATTCGTTCCCGTCCATGTCTGATAACTTCACCGCACCTTTGCTCATGAATTGTTTCATGACATATGGCCCTTCCCAGCTAGGTCTGAACTTCCCTCTTGGATCAAATACATTAGGCTTACCTTGCTTCAACACCAAATCCCCAACTCTATGTTTTTTGACCTTAACCCTTTTATTGTAGGCTCGATTCTTTTAATACAGTTGGTGATGATACAGTGCATTTAACCTTTTTTCCTTCTAGTAAAGCTAACTGTGTGTATCTGCTCGCTACCCATTTCGTTTCAGGCAGTTCAGCTTCCAAGACTACCCTCAATGACTTGATTTCTATTTCATATTGGCAACACTGCTTCCATCCCGTAAACCAAAGAGAATGGTGTCATTCCAGTGGGCATTCGTACACTTGTCCTATATCCCCATAAAGCAAAGGGAAGCATTTCCGACCAATCCCGGTAAGTCTTGGTCATCTTGGACAGAATTTGCTTAATTGTCTTATTTGTTGCTTCTACTGCACCATTAGCCTTTGGTCTATAAGGAGAGGATCGAGGATGATGGATGCGGTACTTTGAGAATAAATCCTTAACTGCTCCTTGAAACTGTACCCCATTGTCTGATATCACACTGTGCGGGACCCCGTATCTACATATGAGGTTCTTTTCAATAAACTTAGCCATTTGGCTTGCACCCAGTTTATTGAAGGTTTCAGCTTCGACCCATTTTGAAGAATAATCTACTGCTACCACAATGAATCGGTGACCGTTTGAAGCTATCAAATGTATCTCTCTTATAATGTCGATACCCCAGGTGGCAAATGGCCAGGGTGAAGACATAGAATGCAATTCTTCAGAAGGCATGTGATTCAAGTTACCATACATATGAGATTGTTGGCACTTCTTTACGAACTCAATACAATCTCTCTCCATGGTCAACCAGTAGTAACCTTGTCGAATAATCTTCTTAACTAGGGCCAAACCACTCATGTTCGAACCGTAACTTTCTGCATGTATTTCTGACATGATACGCTCCACTTCAAGCTTTCTTAAACATCTCAAATGCACCCCCATCAGGCCATCTTTGATATAACTCCCCATGAAAGGTGATGTATTGCAATGACCATTGCCTTATGGCTCTTCTCTCTTTCTTTGTTGCCCCCGGCGGGTATTCTCTTTCCTCCAAAAATTTCCTTATAGTATCATACCATGCATCATGGTCTGTATCAATTTTCATGATTATTTCATATTCATAGCAAGGAGTTGATGAACTGGTCAAGATCAAAGGCTTAAGGAATAAGCTGACAGGGTTTTCCCATACCGAAGCCAATGTGGCTGGGGCATCAGCCATCTGATTTTCTTCTCTTGATAGTTGTATAAACCTACACTCCTTAAAGTTCTTCTTCATCATGGTCAAGTAATGGTGGTATGGTTTTAATTTTTCTTCTTTTAACTCCCATTCTCCATTTACTTGGGATACTACTAGCAATGAATAGCCAAAAACTTCCACCTTATCCACCTTCATAATCATTAGGGTTTCCAAACCGAAAATACAAGCTTTGTACTCCACCATATTATTGGTTGCCCTAAATTTCAACTTTTTGGCTAAAGGGATAAGTTCCCCTTCGGGCGATTCTAGTATAACTCCCAAACCTGCTCGTTTCCTATTTACTGCTCCATCAAAATACATTTTCCACCCTTGTACTTCAATTGCTTCTAAATGTTCATCCAAAAATTCCAAGATTACCTCTTCACTTTCTGGTAATGGTTGTTGGGCCAGGAATTCTGCCATCGCTCTACCTGTGATTGTTTTCCTGATTACATACTCAATCTCAAAATCTTCTAATATTATTAACCATCGACCATATTTCCCAATCAAAGAGGGTGTCTCCCTCAAGTACTTCATTGGATCTAACCTGGAAATTGCTTGCACACTATACAATTGAAAGTAACGCCGCAACTTCTTAGAAGACCAAACCACGACTATACAGGTCTTTTAAATGATACTATACTTAATTTCATAAGGTAGGAGCTTTCTACTCAAATAGTAAACTGCATGCTCAATCCCTGATTCATCTGCTTGGGCTAGCATGGCTCCTATCGACTCTTCTTCTACTGCTAAGTATAGTAATAGAGGTTTGCCAGGTTTAGTTGGTTTTAAAACAGGCAGATTCAACAAATACTCTTTTATTTGCTCAAAGGCCTTTTGGCATTCTTCATTCCAAATGCCCGGTTGATTATTTCTAAGCAATTTGAAGATAGGCTCACATATTGTTGTGAGCTTTGCTATAAATCTGCTAATATATTGTAATTTACAGATAAATCCCCTAACTTCTCTTTCCATGTTAGGGGCTGGCATATCCCTTATTGCTTTAACTTTGTCAGGATCAATCTCAATGCCATTCAGACTAATCACATATCCTAATAATTTACCTGAGGTAACACTGAACACACACTTCTTCGGGTTCAATCTTAGCTTATATTTCAAAGCTCTATCGAAGAATAATTCTAATTTTTGGAAGTGTTATTCCCTTGTATCCGATTTAACTATCATATCATCAACATATACTTCAACTTCTTTGTGCATCATGTCATGAAATAGTGTGGTGGCCATCCTTTGGTAGGTTTCCCCAGCATTCTTTAAGCCGAACGGCACCCCCCTATAAAAAAATATACCCCATGTGGTAATGTAGGCAGTTTTGGCCTTATCCTCTTGGGCCATTAACACTTGATTGTTTCCGAAAAATCCATCTACAAACGAGTGTAGCACACTAGAGGCTGCACTATCAATGAGAACATCTATATGAGGTAAAGGAAAATCATCCTTGGGGGAAGCCTTGTTCAAATCTCTATAGTCCACACAGACCCTTATTCTCCCATCTTTCTTTGGCACGGGTACTATGTTGGCTAGCCAATCTGGGTATTCTATCACTTCAAGGAACTTCACTTGTATTTGCTTAGTGACCTCTTCTTTAACTAATTCAGCCCACTCAGGTCTTAATCACCTAAGCTTTTGTTTGACAGGTTTCATGTGAGTGTAAGTAGGAATATGATGCTTGGCTATGTCTCGATCTATCCCAGGCATATCCTCATAAGACCAAGCAAACACTTCTTCATATTTTTTGAATATTTTTTCAAATCTCTCTCTCTCATCAGTAGTAAGGTTGGATGTTATGCTAATGTTTTTAGGATTTTCAGTTGTTCCCAAATTTAATGATTGTGTGTTAACAGAATTAATATTAAAGATGCTCATGTAACTGCTATTTTAATGTATGCAACCATCAGGAGAAACATCACACAAGTAAGCAATTGCATTCATTTTGAAAAAGAAAACATCATCATCCTCATACAAAGCAGACAAATTAAAATCAAAATCAAAATCATTGTTCTCAAAATCATAAGGCAGGATGTCTTCAAACTTTTCTTCAACTAGGGTAGCAATCTCGTCCGGAGTCTTCTCGGCTTTCAGGATAGCTTCATTCTTCTCTTTTGGATGGGATTCTTTGTTGGCTAACAAGGTGAGCTCTTTCTTCACTTGGTCCACTAGTTTGGCCACATCTACAAAAATTTCAAAACCTGGGATCATCTTACCCATGAACATGATTTGTTCGGGCTTTCCTTGGAGTGGTCCCATATCTGGAGCTTTGACAAAGATCTCTTCAAGTGGTGGGAAGTTCATCTTCTCACTCTTGTTTGGCTGGACATCGTTGTCTTCATCATATCCCAATCCCTTCTTGGAAGTTTGAGTTCTAAAATCTGGCAACTTTGTCAAACTGGCCTTACCCTTTCCAAGACAAGCTCCGGGAAGGTAGTTCATGTTCTTCATCATATTCAAGACTTTGGAATCCACTACTTCATCATTAGAAATTGCAGCTACTTAGAAACCATTGAGAGGCCTCTCAATCATTAGAGCGTTAACAATCTCATTATCTTCAGCTTCAATGACCACTGTCTCATCTCCGTTGGGGAACTTGATCTTTTGATGAAGGGTGGAAGAGACTCCACCAAGATGATGAAACCATGGTTGCCCCAAGAGTAAGGCGAAGGTAATCGGTATGTCTAAAACAACAAATTCAACAATAGATTCAATTGGACCTGTAACATTCCAAATCCCAGATTGGTAAGAAACAGACATAACCTATAACTTGAGATCGAATTTCATCCAAGTTAATGACAAAATTAGCGAGTCTCAAAGAAGACTTAATTGTTTATTTGTGTCTTAGCTAGATGTATAACTTAAAATTACTCAATTTGGAGTTTTACAGAATAAGATATGATGGATTTACTAGACAATGTGCAAGCTGCCTCAGGACAGCATAGTAGGCTTGACTTCAAAGGACAGTCAAAAATCAGATATAGCTCGGATCGACCTCAAATTTTGATACAATATATCCCCGGATGTCTAGTTTCAGTGGGAATAATAATTACTTAATTTGGAGTTGTGAGTAAAAAGATATTAATAAAGAAAGACAGCAAGGTCAAGAAGGGATATCAAAAGGACCTAAGTGGAAATTTCTCAAAAGTTAGGGGCAACTATGTAAACTTAAAAATTAAGTGTCGGAAGTTCTTAATAGTGCCCATATCCGACCCCGGAAGAATATTCTCGAGATTAATCGGGTCATAACCGTGGGTTTCAATTTTTCCTGAAAACGCACGGTTTGTAAGTTACGGTCGATTTTCCGATAAGGACATTTTGGACATTTCCACTGGAGGGGAAATTTTGTAATTAAATATAACTTTGGGGGCAAAATATTCAAAGAACAAAAAACCACTTTCAAGTGGCCAAAGCCTAGCCATTAAATCCAAATGTGTTGGACAAATCATGGCCATTGAAAATAAACCAAATCCTAGCCATTAAATCCAAATGTGTTGGACAAATCATGGCCATTGAAAATAAACCAAATCCTAGCCATTAAATCCAAATGTGTTGGACAAATCATGGCCATTGAAAATAAACCAAACTCTAGCCATTAAATCCAAATGTGTTGGACAAATCATGGCCATTGAAAATAAACCAAATCCTAGCCATTAAATCCAAATGTGTTGGACAAATCATGGCCATTGAAAATAAACCAAATCCTAGCCATTAAATCCAAATGTGTTGGACAAATCATGGCCATTGAAAATAAATAAATTAATTAAATGGAAATTAAATTATAAATAACTAATTATGGTCTTCCAAACACAAGTAAGGATCAAAAAGACACCACCATCACCACTTTTCTTCTTCTTTAAGTCGTGCTCCCCCTCCCTTCCATTTTCAAGGAGACAAGTTTCAAGTCCAAGCCATTTCTCAAGTGAAATTCAATAGGAAATAAGGTAAGATACCATCCTAAGTCTTATTCTTTCATTAGAATTAGGTATTAGGCTATGTTTAGGAAGATTTGATATTATGTTCATGTTGGGAAAGAATTAGTAAGTTGATGATTATGGTGAAAAATGATAAACTACTTAAAGGAAATGATGAAAATGGTGATTATTAGTAAGAATAAGTAAAGGATTGTTAGAAAATCATAAGGTAGCATCATGTTCATATCTAGGGTTTGTTCTTACATATGTGACATATTAAATTCATAGGAAATCAAGGAGATTAGAGAGGAAAGGAAGTGAAATAGATAAGAAGAGCAAGGAAAAGCAAGGTTTGGTACTTTACCTTTGAATAATTACTTTTGATTTGGTACTTTACCTTTGAATAATTAATTTTGATTTGGTACTTTACCTTTGAATAATTACTTTTGATTTGGTGCTTTACCATAAAAGAAATTCTATTTGCTTACAAACTTTGGTTTATGGAAGTTTTGAAGTTGATATTTAAATATATTGATTGAGTTTAAATTAAATATTTGAGTATGTTCTTGTTTTCTTATGGCAATTGGGTTGTTAAATTTAATTGAAACCAAATGTTTTGAGAAAATTTGGCAAGTTGATTTGGTAAGTTGTTTTGGACCTAAATTAGTTTGATTTGAGTTAAACATGCAAAAGTTGTTAAAGGGAAGTGTTTGAATCTTCACTTTACTATTAAAGAAGCCTTAATATTGATTTGCAAAAGAAAAATAAACTATCCTATGCATTTCAAATGTTTGGGCCGAAATGGTCCCAAAGTGACAGCTTCTGGACTATTTTTGTGGCAATTGTTTGGGGCAGCAAACGAATGAATTTTTCAACAAAATTTTACATGAAATTAGTCAACATATGAAATAAGTTTTCTGTAAAATTTCAGCCAAAAATAAGAACATTTACTTGGTCAAATGCATGACTGAAGTGGACTGAAGTTTTGACGAAAACCCAGATTTTACTATTCATTTGGTCATGCCATTTTGCGTTGCCGATTTTTCTCGCCGCAACACTATTCATTTGGTCAATTTGTGATCTTTTGAGGAATCCTTTGAAATGTTTAATATGTTTATTGTGGATATTAAATATGTGAAAAAGGGGAATGGTTTGACTAAAGAATGTGTTGCGCGGCATAAATGGCAAAGTGCGATGGGAATTAAATTGATTTCTTGAATCATTCTAAAATGAAGTTGAGAATTAAATTGAATCATTTAAATCTTTTTGCTCTACTGGATAGTGGGAGTGGTAGATAAGGGTATGGTGCACTATACTAACGCATGCAGTACTGCTCATCATTGTGATATGATATTTTATTTAGTGGTGAGGCCACTGAAGCCAATGGGGAGGTCCATTGGTTAACTAGGATGGGGAGGCCCATTCCTGTGATTTGATATCGGTGGGGAGGCCCACCTATGTTACAGTGGGGAGGCCCACTGCCTTATCACTATGGTTCCCTATATACCAGTAGAGCCTGAATCAAAGACATATTATTTTTCGTTAAACTACGTATTGCAAAATGAGTTGATTTATGGTTTTTTTTACATTTGTTGGAAGCATATTTACACTGAATGTACAGAAACTTCCATTGGTTTAAGGTTGGTTGAATTATGATTTAATTATTTCCTTTTATTGCGAATACTTTCATATACTACTTTTATTTTTATTGGTAAAGTACCCACTGAGCGACAACGCTCGGCGAGTTAAGTTTTCCTTGACTCGTAGGTTCGGAGCAGTAGATAAATCTTGGGAAAGCAACGACCAGACCACAGCAAATCTCAGGGGTAGATCTTTTAGATCCATTATGAGTTAGCTAGTTGTGGCATGTATATAAATAAATATAAAAGAGAATTTCTATGTTACAATGGTATGTTAGTAGTGTGTAATAATCATAAACATTTACTTTATGTTGTATTAGAAGTGTGAACTCTTCTTGCAGATTTGTAGTTGAGGGTATAAGGTGAATTCATTGGGAGTGCATTAAATTTGATGGTATTCACATTGATCTGTGTAAAGTGTTTTCAAAAATCAGAAAAACAAGTTTTGTCGACACTTGGGACCACCAATTATAGGGGAAATTCTGGCAAAATTTTTTTAAAATATGCACTTAAAATTGGCTAAGTAAAATATTAAGACACAACTACCAGGAGATAACAGTCCAGCTTGGTCTATAAACGTAGCCTAAGATGGGGTGTTACAGGACCAACCTTGACAGCAGCTTTGAAAGTCCCTTCGACATGTCTCTTAGTGTTGTCATAAGCCCGAATTGTTACCTCAGTCGGGTTTAGATCTCTTGTTGACATGGCTAGCTTTGGAAATAACTTAAGTGGACAAACATTTATGGCAGACCCATCATCGACCATTACACATGGAGTCCTCTTCCCCTTGACTTCTATTTTGATAAAGAGAGGGTGGATGTGGTCTCTCCCCTCCTCCGGTAAATCCGCATCTGAAAAAGAAACTGCTCCTATATTAACTTCGCTCTTCTCTTGAACCTCTTCACATTTCATTACCCCTCCAATTTTATGAAGTTGATTAGCTCCTCCGATGTCGTGGAGGTAGAGATTGGCATGCTAGCCAAGGCTTTGGCCATAGTTTCTCAGTGCTTTTTAGAAGTAGCTAATAAGTCCTAAATGCTAACACTTGTTTGGGTTCTTTTCAATTGCTTGAGCATAGAATCATCTTATTTTACTTCAACTTCCTTACCCTTATTAGTTTCTACCTCCTTAGGTGATGGCCTTGCATAAGGCTTACCAGATCTAGTGTTCATCACCTCATGTTCTTCGAGCTCGGACCAAGTCCACTCCTCCATCTTGGATACAAGATCATCATCACTATCGCTTGAATCCCAAAACCCATTAACGACACAAATTGCTACTTCTTTATCCCCCACAACTTGTTTAATTTCATCAAATACCTCTTCTTCTTTGGTTGCTTCTTTATCCACATCTTGAAAAGAAGACATGACAAAATCTTCATGCAAAACTCCTCCAATCATGAAGGTTACCTGTGGTGGTACTCTATTGAACTTTGGTAATGGGTTGTCTTTGGTGTTTGGCTTGTTAGGCTTGGGTAGATTCCCATTATCAATTAGATTTTGGATCTCATGTCTCAACCTTACACATCTATCCGTGTCATGCCCTTGCATTTGGTGGAATTGGCAAAATGCTTTAGTGTCGAAATTAGGTGGGAGAGGGTTAGGCAAAGGATGAGGATTTAAGGATTGTAGCAATCCCTTTCTTTGAAGTTTATTGAGAACCCAAGACATCGGTTTCCCCAATTTCAAAAATTGTCTCCTTGTTCCTTGGTTAGTAGCATTAACACCGATGACCTTTTGCATGCTTTGGCTACCAGATTGATAGTTTCCTTTCTCGTTCCTTCTTGTTGAAAAACGGTTCTTCTCTCTTTCCAATTCTTCAATTTGCAAACCAGCTTGGAGAAGGTCTTTGAATTCACAGATGAGTGTATGAGACATCCTCTCACGAAGATTAGGAAACACCCCTCTCACAATCATCCTTATTTGATCGGATTCATCATGCCTCTTCTTGAGTAAAGCAGCCTTTGTTCTCCATCTCTTCACATAATCCACAAAATTCTCATTCGACCTTTGCCTAATAGACTCCACTTCCATTAAGATAACTTCCATCTCGACATTATATCCATATTGTTGGATGAAGGCTTTGTAAAGCAGATCCCAACTCTTTTGTGTTCCATCATCTAAGGTATTGAACCAATTTTGGACAATAGGATCCAATGAGAGCATGAAGTACCTTAGAGTTTGAGCCTTAGTAGCTCGGGCAGACTGCATAGCAGTGATATACTGCTTCACATGGAGATGAGGATTTCTGATTCCATCAAACTTCGCAAAAGATGGCATCTTGAACTTGTACGGAACCTCTTCATCTAGCTCAAATAATTTATCAACTTTGGACATTTCCTCGGCTTTTAGCTTCTTCTCAAATTTCTTTTCTAAATCAACAATCATCTTTTCAATATCAAAAGTTTTGCTCTTCTCCATAGTTGATCTTTCAACAATCTTCTGTTCCTTTTTCTTCTCTTGAGCATCTTGGTAGTATTGAGCCCAATCATCATCATCATCAAAAACCACTTCACCAACTTTTATCTTCCCTTTGTCCTTTGGCTTCTTAGTGCTAGCAGATGCCTCGTCATGGTTCTCTAAGATTACAGCCAATTGGTTCTTCATGGTCTCAGCTAGGGCCTCTTTTATTTCTTCCATCTTGGCGTTGAGGGCCTCATCCATCATCCTTTGAATTTTTTTGGGCTCCATTGTTTTTGGTGAGCAAGTGATTGAGCCGTTGCTAGATACTTCATCTCCGGCGTAGGTCGGATTGTTGTAAGCTTTTGAACTGTCATAATCCAGGGCTGTGAGCCAGAGAGGATCAATGATATGAGATGCAAATGTATGCATGTATGCATATATGCACAAACAATCAACAAACAAGGATAATTAGGACGTTCCTTCCAACCTTATATCATCCACACACGAATGGCGAGTCTCTTTTCCTAGGTATATGGTTAACAAAATACCAACATGGGGTATCTTGTTTTCGAATAATTCCCTCAGACATTTCAACCAATAGTTATATTTTCGAAAATGGAAATCCATGATAATTCCCATTAATTAGATTTTAATCCATTCAACCAACTAAAGTAGCTTTTATGCTATATTAGATTAAAACTAAATTAAGAGGTTTATTATAGATAGATTTCTCACTTGAAAAAGGTAACTAATGATTCATGCCAAAAACAAGCCCATGGTTAAATAATTTACCTAAATATTTTTGCAAGCTCTTTGTAAGAAAAGGTTAAATAAAAACAATTTTGTTTCTAAGCCCATTGTAAAAAGATCTTAGTAGAAATGGATTTTGGGCTTAGTATTTGGCCCATGAACAAAAGAATTCTTGATTTGTTTTTAGAAAAGTCTTATGTCCAAAGACCATCCTGAAAAGTTTTGAAAATAGTTTTGGTCTTTTGGACTTTAAAGGAAAAAGTTATTTTGAGCTTACAATGTACTTAGGTTATACTAGAAAAAGAACAAACCAAATGAGTCATGATTTAAGCCAAGATAAATTAACCATAGTCAAACAACATGGATTTGGGGTAAAAACCTAAGGAAAGTAACTAGGCCAATTACATGAGCTTTAGTCTTTGGGTTAAAAGGCTTAGGTTCCCATAGCAAGTATATACCAAATGGTATGAGGCTATGAGTGGTTATGCCATGCTCGATCTCCATACCTTGAGTGAAAGTATGGTATCCCTTACATAACACAACATGGGTAACACGGGCATCCTAACTCACGCACACGATGCAATCTAAGATGATGTAATGGATAATATCATTATAAGAAAGAATAGAATAATCTAAAGACCAACTGAATCAACTTCTCTTATTCCCAGTGGAGTCGCTACTATAAGCTGGGATTTTTGCCTCCACTCCCGGTGGAATGGTTCTTGCGACTTCAGCACTGTTTAGGCTCGGGGCCTTAGAGAACACGGACCTAAGTCTGGAGAAAATGGAGTCGCCACCCGGACGGGCTGGGAAAAAAGAAAGGGGTGGATGACTTGATTCCTAAGGAATCCCCAACCCCCTAATGGGTTGGAAAGTTGGGTACGTGTGGGGAAGGTGAGAAATGGCCCAGCACCCCCACAACGCCCGGTTCATTAGAACCGGCCTTCTTTACAGGTCTTAATATTATAAAATTCTTAAATATAACAACATTATCTATATTACACACTATAATTAAAATAAAGCATCGATATATTGAAAATTAAAACAATGCCCAAACAAAACAAATAAATGGACACCCATCCGAGGATGGAAACATGTCCTTACATCCCATGCCTAAATAGGACACCCACCGAAAGGTAGAAACATGTCCTTTACATTGGTTCTAAAATAGAAAAGCAATTTAAATTACATGATATTTAACTAATGAAGTACCCACCAAGTGGAAACATATCTCTTACAGCATTTGGAAATTTAAGTAAAACAATAAAAGTAAATAACTATTCATAATAAATAAATCATCCATCAAAGATATTAAATATCATAGAAAGTAAACATTCATCCATGATAAATGAAATAAACCAAGCATTGAACTTAAATAAGTTAAAGCATATAAAATAAATCAAAGCATAATCAAATATAAAATTGAATAAGGAAAATAAAGATTCAAATTAGGGCTACTGTTTCTATTTAAGATTCTTTATTTCATGTGTTTAGGGTTTTTGAATTTGTGGAATTAGGTTATTGTGAGTTTTTAAAGGAATTGAGATGGAGCCAAGTTTTAGAATTTAATAGGTTGATAAAGTTCTTTGATTAACCAAATTAGTATTTGAGTGGTAAAATCATTAATTTAGGATTTGAACACTTTAAAATGCTTAGATTTATGATTTACGATTACTCACTGAATTATGGTTTTAAGCTTACTGTGTTTAAATTATAATATTTAAATTTATAAGGTTTTAAAGTTTAAAGGATTAGGGTTTAGAAAAAATTAGGGTTTAAGGTTTTAAGGGGGTTAGGGTTCACTGTTTTGGTTTTTAGAGTTGAATTAGGGGTTTTAGGATTTTTGATTTAGGGTTTCGGGGAATGAATTTATGTTTTTAGGATTTGAAAATCAATTTGATAATTTTATGAAACTTTATGAAAATAATCCAAATGATTTAAAGTTTATAGAAGTAAAAAAGGAGTTTTTAGGACTTTTGGAAAGAGACGGAACTCAATTTAGAGTTTTGAAAATTTTGAAAGCAATTAGGGTTTTGGGGTTTTGAAGAAACAAAACTAACAACTTTTAACTTTTTGGAAAACAAAGCAACGAATTAAGATTTTTAAACTTTAGAAAAAGTGAATTGAGGTTCTATGGTTTTTGAATTAAAAGAAACAATGGGATGATTTAGCTACTGTGAAGAATATAATTTAAACAATTGATGCATACCTTTGTTTGTTGGTTCCACCAAAAATTTCTTCTTGGATGAACAAAAACAAAGACAAGCTTTGCTGCCTTTGAAATGCTTGAATTGTTTGTTTCTCTCAAAAAAAGAAATCAGGTTGATTCACTGCCTTTCCTACTTAGTTTTGGATCCAATTTTTGATCAATTTCTCCTCCGATTTCTTGATTCCTTTTTCTGTTATTTTTTGTCTTATTTATAGAAGAATTTTATGGTTAATCATAGTTATTCATGGAAGCTAATATTGATAAGAAAAGGAAACCGAAACCTAATTGCATTAGGTTTTGAAAAAATTTGCGTCGAAAATATTTCGCTGGAGAAAAAACACTGCTGCGGAAAAATTGCGCTGGCAAAAAAAAAATTACCGCAGTTGGCTATGGCAGGGGCGAGGACTGGCCTACGGGCCATTTCACCCGCAGGAAACTCCTGCGGGCGAAATGGCCCACGACCATTTGTCCCTTGCGCTGGTTTTCGGCGACGATTTTTTCGTCGCCGATTTTTTATTTTTATTTTTATTTGTTTATTTTTATTTTTTATTAATAAAAATTATATACTAAAAAATCATTGCCGATTTTTTATTTTTATTTTTATTTTTTATTAATAAAAATTATATACTAAAGCAAAAATTGTTTTGGACTAATTAAAATATATTGGAAAATACAAAAATTATTTTGGACTATTTAAAATATATTAGACCAGACTGGGTCAAAAATTAAGGGTCAAAAATATTTAAGATCTTAATTAAAGTAAATAATATAATCATTAAACACAAATCTAATTTCATAAACAAGTTATTCAAACCCTATTTCTTAATTAACTTTGTTTTCAAACCTTCACAGTAGCTATTTTGCTATAATTTTATTCAGTAAGCTATTTTAATCTTTCAACAATAAATTTGGCTTTTTATGTTTGTTTCACCCAAAAATATTTAAGTAGTTGATATAGTCAATATTTTAAAGCATACTTAACTTTGATCATGGAAAAACATCACACTCTAAAATCAAAATCATCATCCACAAAATTGAGATTTCAAACCATAAAACCCTCATATCTTATCCGTAAAACCCTAAAACCTTAATAGCCTTAAAATATGTTTTTCAAATCTAAAACCCTAATTACATCTTTCTAAAAACCAAAACAATTTGTTTTCTTAAAACCCTAACTAAACCTACTTTTTTAAATCACAGCAACATTATTTTCATAGAAACATCCAAAACCCTAAATCTTTTAAACACCTAGTAGCTATGCTATTACCTTAAAATATTTCTCAACTAATTAAACTAGTATATGCAAAACCCTAGTTAGTGAACTTAAAACTTAATCTAGTGAATCTAAAATCTTAAATTCTTAACTTAGTAACCATAATCCAGTGAACCTAAAACCCAATTTTTCAAAATTATAAACCCTAATGTCTTAAGGTTCCAAAACCCTAATTTCATGATGTTAACCCTAAACTTGAATTTGATTAACCAAAAACCTTACTACTTTCTTAAATTTATAAAACCCTAATCCATTCCAATTTTCCCAAAATCTTCACAGTAGCTTAAATAATGATAATAATTCCAAAATCCTAAAAACCTAAATGTTAATTAAAGAATCCTGAATTGAGACATAAACCTAAATTTGAATCTTTATTTGCTTTATTTAATTTTAGATTCGATTGCGTAGTTTATTATATGTTTTGATTTATTTAATTTCAATGCTTGATTTATTTAATTTATCATGGATGGATATTTTCTTTATTATTATTTGATTGTTTTGGTATTAAAATTGTAAGAGGTATGTTTCCACTTTGTGGGTACCTCATTAATTAATTTTTATATAATTTAAATTGCTTTTATATTTTGGACGAATGTAAAGGACATGTTTCCACCTTTCGGTGGGTGTCCTATTTAGTTTAGACATGAATGATGTAAGAACATGTTTCCATCTTCAGATGGGTGTCCATTTATTTGCTTTGTTTTGACATTGCTTTGATTTTAATATAATGATGCTTTATTTTAATTGTTGCATGTAATATGGATAATATTGTTATACTTAAGAATTTTATAATATTAGGACCTGCAAAGGAGGCCGGTTCCAATGAACCGAGCCTTGTGGGGGTGCTGGGCCATTTCTCACCTTTCCCACACATACCTAACTTTCCGAACCCATTAGGGGTTTGGGGATTCCTTAGGAATCGAGTCATCCACCCCTTTCTTTTTCCCGATCCGTTCGGGTGGCGACTCCATTTTCTCTGGGCTTAGGCTCATGTTCTCTAAGGCCCCGAGCCTAAACAGTACCGAAGTCCTAAGAACCATTTCACTAGGAGTAGGGGTGAAAATCCCCGCTAACACAGTGACTTAGTTTGGGTTATGGACTCGTGAATTTATTTGGTTTATGGACCCATGAATTGATTTGGGTTTTAGACCTGTAATTATTTGGTTTCTTAGCCCATGAACGGTTTGGGTTTTGGACCAAAAATGGTTTGGCTTCTGGACCCGGATTGGTTTGGTTCTGGACCAGGATTGGTTTGGATTCTATACTCAAATTGGTTTGGGTTCCGGACCTACATTGGTTTGGGTTCTGGACCTGAATTGGTTTAGGTTATGGACCTATGACTTTGGTTTGGGTTCTGGACCCGTGAATTGGTTTTGGTTCTAGACCCGTGAATGGATTTGAGTTTTGGGCCCTTGAATGATTTGGATTCTGGACCCGTGATTTGATTTGGGTTCTGGACCTACAAAGCTCTTCTATCTTGACTAACCTTCTGTCATTTGAGAATTATGGCTTTCTTCTAGCCATCAACTTTAGCTCTTCTAGCTTGACTAACTTTCTGTTATTTATATCTTCATTCATTTGAGAGTTCTGGCTTTCTTCTAGCCACTTATTCCATTCTATAATGGATTTCATTTTTTAAAAAAATTTGACTATTTTTACCCTTTTAGCCCTCATATCCTCTCTTTGTCTCCCTGCATGGCAAAATATTGAAAGAGAGTATGAAAATATTTTGTACATGCATAAAATCAAAATTGAAAGGATAAGCTTTACCCCCCCCCCCCCCCGGTGTAGGCTCAAATCGATTATTTTGTGCCCATTAGGCTTCAACCAATAGTTTTGTCTTATTTTTTGCGCAAGCATGCACCTCCATAATTGGATCTTTCTCAAGTAATGGGCATTTCATGCCCTCCTGACGCTATGTCTATTTTTGTTTGCTTCATAAAGTATCAACAGTTCACTACGATAAAGAATAGGCAACACAAGATAACAAGAATGCTATATAATATGCCCACATATGCATGTATGCATGGTATGAATGAATGATACTTACAGTGGTACTATTGACTCATAGACCGAGGTGATAAGATAAAGCCCTCCCATTTGTTCTTTCCGGATACTTGTTCAGGTCTTGCATTGGATCATCGGGAGATATCACATCCATAACTTCATCTCCAAGTTATAGAAAACATTAGTAGTGGGAGATAATGAGAGATATATGATATACTCATTTCAAACCATAATTTAGCACATTAGTTGGAAGCTTCTTCATAACCTTGTGAACAATTCCTACTTTCACCCAATATGTCCTTTAAGGTTAAACAATGCAACATACTTCCTTAAGCTTGAAGGCTTATGTGACCGAAAAAACACTTTTTTTTAATTTAATTTTGAACCCAAATTTTGGCTTTGTCAAATCAGTGTCAATATACCTTAGGACTTGGTCTTTCAAATTAATACATTTATAACATCATAACCCTAGTTACCATACTAAATTCAGGAATCATCTCCATTTACACAAGAGTTGTTGCACTTTAGATAGGCACATACAAATTACTTGGTCAAAAGTATCAATGAGTTTAAATATTGTCCATCTCATATGCATGCGTTTTCAAATAATCTCTACTAATAGACTTTAAGAGAGATCAACGAGTCTTTAACATGCTTGAAATGGGGTCTATAAGGGATATGGGTTAAGTGAAGGCCATTTGTAAATTGGAGCTGACGTGACACTATAAACTTATGTTGGAGCTATAAGCAGCTAAAGATGTCTCATGATCTTACTTCATGAAAAGATAACGCTTGAATGTTCTTCCATTTTCTTGGCAAAAATCTAGATATAGTGAGGATGATCTTAATCTTTTTCTTTTGTAAAAACTCAGGACCCTTTTTTCTTCCTTTTTCTTTATTATTTCTTTCTTCTTCCCTCTTTTTTTTTTGTTTTGCTATTTGGGCTCTTTTGTTTTGACATGAAATTTCATCATTCCGCTCTTTTCCTCTTTTGGAATATCAAATCTAGGGCTTTCAAGATTGGAGCTATGTTGGATGAAAGATGGTCTTTCTCCTATTTCTCTAATTCAAGTTCAGTTCTTCTAGTAGGCTGAGTGGAAGTCTTATGTTGTTTTAGGTAAAAAGAACTCTGTTGGCTTTCTAAAACATCCTTTTGGGTTTTCAAAACTAGAGAGCTGCTCTAATTTTTACTTAGGTCTCTCTTTTCAGTTTTCAACCTTACCAGCTATTTCTTTTCTTCTTATTTTTATCTTGATTGGTTTTTTTTTGTTTTTTTTTGTTTTTCTTTATTTTGGGTCCCAATTCTAAGAAAGTCATTTTGTTTAAGCTGTCCAATGCTTCTAACAATGGAGGATCATGAGTTTGCTTCAATGAAGATGAATTCTTTCATTGCCCAGATGCCATCTCAATGCTAAAATAGATCTGAGATATTACGTCTAGTTTAGGTAAACTTAGACTATCCCTATGGTATTGACTAAATATCATTTTCATTAATCTTCTTGCTTCTTAGTAGCTCAGTAATCATCAGATTTTTCAAAAGAGTAACACTAGTTCAGGGCAGGCTATCAAGGTTTGCAAACCAATAAAAAGAAAGCTAAAACCTTATGAAAGCTCAAAGGGACAAACTAGGGATTGATTTTAACAGGGTGGATACAAGTTGTTGGCTCATTAAACAATGCCTAGATAATCTCTAAGTAGAGTTCAATTTTGCCTCAAAGTTTGTCAAAGCTTGTTTTAAGATCAACTAGACACAGATAATTATGCAGGTGCCCTCTTTAAGTAAGTATTCATAACTCAATGTTATAAAGCAATTCCCTTACGTAGTAAAGTCATTTACGTCATGATATATATATGCAACAATTCATGAATAACAAGCTAGATTCGTCATCGGTTGAGAATCAAAATGAATAGAAACCAACAAAATCATAAATTTCACAAATCTAATTTATTTAAACAATCTGAATTTGAAAAATATAATTATTTTAAAGAAATACCAAAGAAAGAAAATAAGATGAGCATCAATCAAGCCGAGGAAGTTTGTTGAATTGAGTTTCTTCTCTCTTCACATCTTCTTCATTCTTATCTTGAAAAAAAGATAAAACAAAATCTTCCTTCAATCCTCCCCCTTACAATAAAGGTTGCTGGTGGAGGTACTCTGCCAAACTTAGGCAAAGGATTATCCTTTGTTTTAGGTTTATTGGGTTCAGGCAGCTTACAACTATCAATAAGATCTTGGACCTCATGCCTTAACTGGATACAGTTATCTATTTCATGCCCTTGTGTCTGGTGGAATTGGCAAAAAGCTTTGGCATCAAAGATTAGTGGCAGAGGATTGGTAGAGGTCGAGAAGCCAGTGGCTGTAATAGCCCTTATTTCTAAAGCTTATTGAAAACTCAAGATGAGGTCTTCCCAGATCTAAAAATTATCTTCTGTTTCCTCGACCAGTTGCATTGATGTCCATTGCCTTCTGTGTGCCTTGATTGCAAGACTTGTAACTCCCCTTCTCATTCCTTCTCAAACCAAAATGGATCTTCTCCCTTTCCTACTCTTCAACTTGCAATCTAGCTTGGAGAAGGTCTTTGAAGTCTCTGATAAGAGTATGAGACATCTACTCTTGAAGATTAGGTAAGACACCTCTTGCTATCATCCTAATCTAGTTAGACTCATCTAGCCTCTTCTTAAGAAGTGCCCCCTTATTTCTCCATCTCTTCATATAGTCAACAAAGTTCTCATTTTGCTTTGCCTGATTGATTCTACCTCCATCAGAGTCACTTCCAATTGAACATTGTACCTATATTACTTGATGAAGGCTTTGTACAGCAAATCCCAGTTCTTTTGAGTACTTTCCTCTAAGGTGTTGAATAAATTTTTTACAACAGGATCTAATGAAAGCATGAAATACCTTAGAGTTTGAGCCTTAGTAGCTCTAGTAGACCGTATGGCAGTGATGTACTACTGCTTGACATGTAATTGGGGATTTCCCGTCCCATCAAACTTAGAAAATGGAGGCATCTTGAATTTATAAGGAACTGCTTCATCATCTTCAAACAATTTGTCTACCTCCGACATCTCTTTCATCTTCAGTTTCTTCTCAAACTTCTTTTCCAAGTCAACAATCATCTTTTCAACATCAACGAATTCAGTCTTCTCCACCTTCCTTTCTTTATTCTTACTATATTGGTCTTTAAAGTATTATTCCCAGTCACAATAATCAATTACCACATTCTCATTATTAAAGGCTACCTCACCTACCTTAGCCTTCCTTTTGTCTTTCTACTTCTTAGTACTAGCAGACGCTTCAGCATTGTTACTTTCCAGTAGTGCAGCTAACTGACTTCTCATGGTCTCAGCTAGGGTCCCTTTTAGTCCTTTTTGAGGCGAGAACCTCATTCACCAGGTTCTAAACTTGTTCTTAGTCCATTGGTTTTAGTGCAAAGTTGACTGAACCTTTACTGTATTCCGAATCACTGACGTAGGTTAGATTGTCATAAGCTTTTGAACTACTATACTCCAGGTCTATGAGCCATAACGAATCAATGCTAATGTATTGTAATGTATGTATGTATGTATATATGTGTAGTAAATAAACAAACAAAATTAGGGCATCCCTTCTAGCCTTATATCTCCCACACACAAATGGTAGTCCCTTTTCCTAGGCATTATGGTCAACAAAAATATCAACAGTGGATAATTTTATTTTTGAGTCACCCGAATGAAATAACCAATAGTTGTATTTTCAAAATAGAAGTTAGTTTATAATAATTCCCACTAATTAAGCCTTAATCCCTAGGTCCACTGAAATAATCAAGTGGCATTTCTGCTATATCTTGGATTATAGCTAAATTAATAGGTATATTATAAATAGACTTCTTACTTGGAAAAATAACTAATGGTCCATGCCATAAACAAGCCTATAATTAACATGTCTTGGCATAAATAAGGCCCACAATTGATTTTAATATTCCTTAACTGATCTAATTAAAAGCTCATTTCAAGAAATTTTGGTTCATTATAAAAGGAGTTTAATTTTAAAGCCTAATAAGATAAAAGAATGGTTTTGAGCCCTTCCTTGAAAAAAGTTTGATCCAAAAATTAACGTTGGGCTTTGAGATTGGGCCAAGAGACCCATCCTAAAAGGTTTTAAGCTTATTTTAAAAAGATTTTGAAAATGATTTGGGCTTTGGACCATAAAATAATTTTGGGCTTACAAGGACCATAATCATAACATAATTAGGTCATATTAGAAAAAGACAAACCAAATGGGCCATAACTCAAACTAAGATTAATCATAGTCAAACAGCAAGCATTCTGGGTAAAACTAAAGAAAGTTACTAGGCCAAATAAATGGGACTTAGTCTTTGGGTTGAAAAAAGACTTAGGTTCCCATAGCAAGTATATACTAAAAGGTACAAGGCTATGAGTGGTTATGCGATGTTAGATCTCTATACCTTGAATGAAAGTACGGTATTACTTATATATGCATAACATGATTTCTATAGGGCATCCTAACTCACACAAATAATGCATATTTAAAATGTTGCAGTGAATAATATCATAATGATAAAAAAATATAAAAATATAAAGACCAACGAAGTTAACTTCTCTTATCCCCAGTGTAGTCACCATTGTGAGTGGGGATTTTCGCCCCACTCCCGGTGGACAGGTTCTTGCGACTTCATCATTATTAGGCTCTGGACCTTAGAGAACACGAGCCTAAACTTGGAGAATTTAGAGTCACCACCTGGACTGCTAGGAAAGAAATAGAAAGGGGTGAATGACTCGATTCCTAAGAAATCCTTAACGCCCTACTCAGGTTGGAAAGTTGGGTACATGTGAGAAAGGTGAGAATGACCCAGCACCCTTATAACGCCCAGTTCATTAGAATCGACCTCCTTTTTAGATCTAAATATTATTAAATTCTTAATTATCATGACATCATCCATATTACAAGTATTATTAAAATAAAAGATACCATATTATTAATCAAAATACATCAAACAAAAGAGGGCACCCATACGAGATGGAAATATACCCTTACAATATCCAAATCCAAAATACAAATAAATAGGACACCCACCAAAAGATGAAAATATGTCCCTTGCAATTGTCCCAAAAATAAATTAAAATAAGTAACATAAAAAAAGAAACAGTTCAAATAAACTAAGGTGCCTACCATATGTAGAAATATGCATTTTACAATCTCAAAATCCTAAATAATAAGAAATTGTAATCCATAAATATATAAAGAATTATAAAATTAGGGCTAAACTAATGAAATTAAGATCAATAAAAAACTACAATCCATAAGTAAATCTTATTATTTACCCTTTGAAGAATTATAGTATGCAACGCACACAGCGGTCCAATTATAAGATGGGATTTTGTTAGGGAATTAGGATTTTGCTAATGAAACTAAAGTTAAACCTACGAAATTAGGGTTTTGTAATATGATTAGGGTTTTAGATTATAAAACTAACATGCAATTCGGGTTCCAATTATATTTTAACCTAAAGCTATGATTTATTGTGTGGGATTTCAAAACTAAACGAATAACAATGAATTAAATAATAAGGATGATGAATGGAATTTAATTAAAATGAGTTAGTATGATCATACCTACATTTGTTGGCTTTACCAAGGTAATTTATTAAATCAAGCTCCTTCGTGCTACTGCTTGAATCAACTATGATCTTTTCTAAGATAATGCAATCCGAAGGCAGTTATTTTCCTTCAGCTACTGCCTTTATTTTTGTTGTATTTATTGCTTCTCTTTCTGTCTCAATTCACTCTTTGTCACTTTTATTTGCTCCCTATCTCTTTAATTTGCTCTCTGTCTCTTTAATTTGCTCTCTCCCCTATTTTCCTTTTGATTTGTATTTATAATGTTTAAATTAGGATTAACTCTGATTATTAATCCTAATATGGTTCCAATACATAATTGTTATCCGAGATTTTCACAAGTTAAACATGAGTAGGACTTCTAATTTTTGTTGAAATCGATCTCATGTCAAATTAGACTCACTCATATCGATATGGACCATGGCCAATTTGATATGAGCTTTATGATCATATTGACTCAAACCAAATCGAATCAATTTCTAATTTTTGAATTGGACCTAATTTGGACTTTCATAAATTAAACCATTTTAATTTGGGCCTTTTAAAATTGGACTAATCTAATTCAAGGCTTTAAACTAGGTTTAAGCATTTAAAATCAGACTGTATTTGGCTTGGCCTCATTCAATGGGATCAAACTTGTTTAGAGACAAAATTATAGGTCTACAATATGGCATAATGAGATTGTAGGGAGGAGGGATCACTAGTAGTGAAGAAGAGTGAGCTTTTGGAAATGGGGGCAAGGCAAGGGCCTATAAGTAATGGCTGGAGGTTTTTGAGCAAAACAAGGTTCAAAAGGCTTATTGTGTCCTCAACTATGAGCCTTCCATGGTGTCTAATGGAGTTAAGGCAGTGAAATTCCATTCTACTGAGTTAGAACCTGAGACTAATTAATGGAAAAATGCTCTTGTGGTTAGTGTCTACGGGTCTAGCCCATGGTTCTATGCTATGGGGAGTATTGACATGGCCAAGTAGAAGAGATGGGGATTACGAACAGTTCACATGGTCAAAGAGAGTACTTTTTTTTACATTGACTATGAGGAAAGGAAAAGGAGCGTGTTGGAGGAGGGACTATTCATCTTTTGACGTGAGTATGGCCATGGAACCATCGATGGAAGCCTTGAAACTCAAAGCTCGAAGATTCCTATTGGCAATCACAGGACACAGAGCCAAGAAGATTAAGGAAGCCTTATAAGCCTATGTTCAAAACTTCATAGATTGTCATATGGAGTCATATGGATCGAGTAGAGAGCAGGAAAAGCTGATCCACTTGTTGCAAGATTTGGAAATGGAAAACTTAGAGACACGTAATGTTTAGTTGTTGCCAAAATAAGTCGTGCAATAGCAATACATGCTGCGAACATTACTGCCTCAATTTTTGTATTTTGAACACTTATTTTTATGCATTTAATTTAGCATTTGGAGGTTATTAAAATATTTGGACTTTAGCAACTTCTGCAATACAGGATACATATGTTCTAATCCTAGTGGTTGATTATACTAGTTTAGTAGTTTGGGGATATATTTGTTTTCATTACCAAACAACCTAACCTAAGGTTTCTTTTGATTGTAATACTATCTAAACTTTGTTTTCTCTCTGTAGAGAAGTTAGCCATTTTTTATAATATAATTACAAATTATTTGAGCGATCATCTTGGTTTTGGTTGATCAAGATTCCTTACTTTCGAAGTTAACAATTTTATAGTAGTTTATTTCCAAGGTTCTCTTCTACAGGTTGGATTTGGGTCACAGACTTAACAAAGAACTCGATTTTATCTTCCAAGGGATTGGTATCACATGCAAAGGCAAGGGGGTCTCTAGTCTTTATAATAGGGGTTCACATTAGTTTGGTATTAGAGCTTATGCTTGAGATCAGGTTCCACCTAACTATCTATCTATTTATTCTAAACATTCCTATTTCATCTTTGTTATTCTTATTTTTTTAGAAAAAAATTAAATCAATTGTTGTCTTTAATCCCTTGCTCTTTGTTTTCATTGTGTTGCAATTTGAGACCTTAAAACCCAAATTTTATTCCTTCAATTATGTTCCTGTGTCTTATTTGATTCAACTAAATTTAAAAAAAGAAGATTGTTGTTATATCAATTTCATCATAAAATGTTGTTTTAGTTATGTTGTAGTCATCAAAATAAACTCAAAGATCCTATAAGTCTATAAAAGAGTTAGAAATCTCATAAAACCCAAAAATTTTCATAACTCTGTTCGTTGAGCTTTTAGCGTTTGCTATTTCTTTCTCAAATTTGCACCCAAACCTAAGTGATCACCCACTTCACTACACTAGTTACCTCAAACTCTTGTACAAAAAGTTGAAAATCTCACCTAGGAGTATAGCGGTTGCACCTCCTAATTCCTAGTTGCTCTATTGTCTTGCGAACACCCTTTCTACCATGTTAGTCACCATGAACTTTATTGCCAATTTGGAAAATTTTTCTTTAGGACTCCTTACATTCATGCCACCCATCACAACATCCTTCAAGAAAAATTCTACCAAAATCAATAGTTCAATTAAAGACAAATAGAGGTCGTGCCAGCCATCTCTTGTCACGCCCAAGTCCTAGCGGTTGCACCTCTAACCATGAACCATTCTGTAAGCTAGCTTGAACTATAAAAAAAATAATATATATTTATATATATATAGAAGAGACCTTCCATTTTAGGATTATTCTATTTCATTGTGATTACAAGTGATTGTTGAAATTTTATGGTTTGTACAACTAACCTTGACAAGAGAGTTGAGAGGTAGAAGGCTAGAGGTTGATCTCATCTATAGTAAAGCCTTATTTTGAGGGCAAACACGAGTGAACATGAGTAAAAATATCATTTGAGTGAAATGTTTGAGGGAGTGAAATAAGGAATATAAATATATACATATTTCCTAATTTTATTAACCTTTTCGTGCAGCTCATAACCAAATTATAAGTTGAGTGGAGAGAATAGAAGAACTCAGGGAGAAATTGATCAAATAAATGCACTATGGCACTGTACAAGCTTTGTGTAATTAATTGAAATGGTAAAAGCTTCAATCTCAAGGGTGCAACCTAATAATAACCCTAATGCCCTTAAAAGGAGATGGAATAGAAGAGAACCAGTAGAAGAAAATTCATAGGGAGAAGAATCATTTGGATATAATGAAGAAGAAGAGGAAGTATGACTAAGAGGGAGATATAACAACCGAGATGGAGAAGTGAAGCTGAAGATACCCTTATTTCATGGGAGGATGGATCCTGAGGCATATTTGGATTTGGAAAAAAAGAAAGATAGAACTAGTATTCAATTGTCACAAATACACTGAATCTAAAAAATTTCAAGCTTCTTGTTGTTGCATTTGTGGACTATGCCATCACTTGGTAGGATGACACCAATCAAATGAGAAGGAGAAATAGGGAGAGACCTATTGAAGAGTAGAGATACCTTAAATCTAATATGAGAAGCAGGTTTGTACTAAGACACTACTATAGAGAGTTGTACCTCAGTCAAGGGTCTAAGAGTGTGGAGGAGTATTACATGGAGATAGAAGTATCCATGATTAGGGCCAATTTGGAGGAAGATGGAGAAGCTACGCTAGCCAGGTTTCTTAATGGGTTAAATACAGACATAGTAAATGTTGTGGAGCTATAAACATATATGGAGATTGAAGAATTGCTCCATCTAACATTAAAAGTTGAAAGGCAGTCGAAGAGGAAGAGTAGTTTGAGTTGGTTCTCATCTTCAACTTCTTTTAGGCCTACTGGAAGAAAGAAGAAAAGGCAACATCATCTAAACATAAGGCCGACCTCAAGGAAGTTGCTAAGGCTCCTAGAACTAGTAAGGACAAAGGTAAGGCTGAATCCACTTCTAAAATTAAATGTTTTAAATGTGGTGATATAGGTCACTACAAAAGGGAGTACCCAATCAGTGGATGATGTACATGATTGATGGATAGTACTTTTCAACTAGTGATAAGGAGAAGGGGGATGGAAAGGAGAAAACTGAAGAGGAAGATAGAGGATGAAGAGGAAGATCTTACGAATGTAGAAAGTCATAGAGCACTTATAGCTAGAAGAGATATAAATTTACAAGTCCAACATGAGAAAGATAACTAAAGAGAGAATTTCTTTCATACAATATATCTAATAGAGGATAGAGTTTATGATATAATTATAGATGGGGGGAGTGTGAAAAATGTTACAAGTACCACCTTAGTAGAGAAACTTAGGTTGCCAACGATCAAGCATCTATAACCTTACAAGTTGAAGTGGGTCAATGACTATGGGGAAATTATAGTAACCAAGCAAGCACTTATGGCTTTCAAAATAAGAAAGTATCAAGATGAGATCTCATTTGATGTAGTACCTATACAAGCAAGACACCTATTGTTGGGAAGGCCATGGAAGCATGATAGGAGGGTGATGCATAATGGTTACACTAACCATTACACCTTTGAGAAGGATAGGAAGAAAAATAAATTGGTACCACTATCACCTAAGGAAGTATATGAAGAAGATAAATAAAGATAATTGAGAGAAAAAGGAAGCAAAGTTGAGAGAGAAGAAAGCAGGGAAGAGAGAGTGAGTTCAAAATAAAAGTATAAAGAGAAAAAAGGATATTAAAGAAGATGAGTGAAAAGGAACAAAGTTCAAAAGAAATTAAGGAATAATATAGAAAAGAGATAATTAAGAGTAAAAAGATTTTCTATATACAAAAATCACTTATTATACTTATGCATAATGAAGAGAGCTGAAAAATATTTTCTATACACAAAAATCTCCTATTGTACTTATGTATAAGAAGATTTTTCTGAATATAGCAAACCTTAACTCTTTGGCTAGTATTATTGTTTCCTTATTGTATGAGTTTGAGGATGTGTTTCCCGAGGAGATGCTAAAGGAACTACCATCTTTGAGAGGTATTTAGCATAAAATTGACCTCATAGCTGAAGCTCTAATACCAAATGGACCATCATATAAGAGCTTGGAAGCTACACAGAAGCTAAGAAGCTACAAAGGCAAGTAGATGAGCTAATGGAAAAGGGACATGTTTGGAAGAGTTTAAGTCCATGTGTTGCACCTTGTTGCTTGTTCTTAAGAAGGATGAATCTTGGAGGATGTGTCAACTACAGAGCTATAAACAAAATCATTGTAAAGTATAAACATCCTATCCCTAGACTTCTTGATATGCTTGATGAATTAAGTGGTACATGTATTTTCACCAAAATTGACCTTAAAAGTGGATACCACCATATTAAGATGCAACCTATAAATGAATTGAAAACTAATTTTAAAATTAAATATGGGTTTTATGAATGGTTAGTCATGCCATTTGGTTTAACTAATGCACCAAGTACATTCATGAGACTTATGAATTATGTTTTGCGTGAAATTCCTGGAAAGTTTGTGCTTGTTTATTTTGATGACATACTAATATACAACAAAATATTGAATGAGCATATCGAGAATATTAGGGTTGTTTTAAAGGTTCTTAGGAAGGAGAAACTATATGGAAATGCTAAGAAGTGCACTTTTGTAGTGATAAACTTGTCTTCATTATTAGTATGGATGGACTTACTGTTGATGAGGAGAGAATAAAGGCTATAAAAGAATGGCCTAGACCAACATCCATTAGTGAAGTTAGGAGCTTTCATCAACTATATAATTTCTACAGGAGATTTGTTAAAGACTTTAGTAATATTGCTGCTCCTTTAACTAGCATGGTTAAGAAAGATGCTTTAGTGGACCGAAATTCAGGAAAAATCATTTATTTTGCTTAAGAAAAAAATTATGTTCTGCCCTTATTCCATGTTTACTTGATTTTAGTAAAACTTTTGAAATTGAATGTGATGCCTTTGGAGTAGGTATTGGTGTTGTATTGTTGCATTAAAGCACTTATTTAGTGAGAATTTGATTGGAGCACAACTCAACTACTCAACTTTTGATAAAGAGCTTTATTGACGCGGACCTTAGCAATGATGGCAGCAAACCCAACGTATAACAATGGTAGAGAACTCCTTGAAACTTGATAATCACCTCCTAAGGAACCCAACGCCTATAAAGAGACGCGAACTCACTATGATTGAATGATTTAGTTGGTAAGAAGAAGGAAAACGCCACAACTCTTGTTGATAAGTAAACCTAATTCTTGATGCAAAGAAAGAATTAAAGAATCTACTCTAATCTCTCTCACAAGAAAATTCACAAGAAGAACTTGTAGAAGAATTCAAAAATTTTTATTAATTGCTGTAGTATGAAATTCGGCCTAATAGTGCCCTTAAATAAGGGTTACAAAATTCCTAATTACATATGGAAAACTAAAACATTCCTAATTGCATAAGGAATACATTCCTAATTGCATAAGGAAAACATTCCTAATCCACTAAGGAAAATATAAAGTATGGAAACAAAATCCTAATCCAATAAGGAAAATATAAAGTATGGAAACAACCAAACTAATCCCTTCTACATAAGAAACGCCCCACACTATTTGGGCTGTCCATAGGCCTTAAATTACTTTCCAAGGCTTTATATGAACCCCCATGGACCTTTCTTGCATGTTGGACCTTTCTTTAGCTAGCCTTTAGCTTCCACACTAAGCATCATAATCAGCTTTGGTGTGCCTTCTTCAAGCTCTATCTCCATCTTCTTGAATGATAATTCTTGAAGCTCTTTGGAAATCTCTTCTTGAATATGCAAAGCCATACTAGCTTGATATCTCTTTGCCTTGCTCCTAGTGATTGGTCCACTTGCTAGCTTCAAGGGATCCTTTCTTCCATCATTCTCCCCCTCTTCAAAAAGATTTGTCCTCAAATCTGCATCATCAAAAGGAGAAAGATCACTTACATTGAAAGTAGCACTAACATTATACGTACCTGGTAAGTCGATCTTGTAGGCATTGTCATTAATCTTCTCCAGCACTTGGAATGGGCCATCTCCCCTTGCTTGCAACTTGTTCTTCCTTTGGTTAGGAAACCTCTCTTTTCGAAAATGCACCCAAACCCAATCTCCTACTTGAAACTTAATCTCACATCTCCCTCTATTTGCAGAATCAGCATATCTCTTGTTCCTTTTCTCAATATTTGCCCTTGCTTTCTCATGCATCTCTTTCACCAATTTAGCTTTCTTCTCACCATCTAAACTAACAAGCTCATGAGAAGGTAAAGAAATAAGATCCAAAACTGTTAGTGGGTTAAAACCATAAACAAGCTCAAAAGGTGAATATCCTGTAGAAGAATAAATAGCACGATTATAAGCAAACTCAATAAATGGCAAACAATCTTCCCAAGAACTCAAATTCTTACCCACTAAAGCTCTCAACATGGTACCTAAAGTTCTATTTACTACTTCTGTTTGTCCATCCGTTTGAGGATGACAAGTGGTGGAAAATAATAACTTGGTACCTAACTTTCCCCAAAGCACACGCCAAAAGTGAGACAAAACTTGGTGTCTCTATCAGAAACTATGGATTTTGGTATCCCATGAATTCGAACCACATCCCTAAAGAAGAGTTCGGCCACTAAACTAGCATCATCACTCTTATGACATGGTATAAAGTGTGCCATCTTACTAAACCTATCAACAACCACAAATATGCTATCTCTCCCCCTCTTAGTCCTTGATAATCCTAAAACAAAGTCCATACTAATGTCCATCCAAGGAGAACTAGGAACGGGTAATGGCATATACAAACCATGAGGCATAGACTTAGACTTAGCTTGCCTACAAGCCAAACAAGCCTTACAAATCCGAATTACATCCCTTTTCATATTTGGCCAATAAAAGTGTTCATTCAGCATGTCTAAAGTCTTATCAACTCCAAAATGCCCCATCAAACCCCTACAATGTGATTCTAATACTAGCAAATCTCTCATAGAACATCTAGGCATGCATAATTTCGAACCCTTAAACAAAAACCCATCATATCTATAGAAAGAATTAAAAGCACCATGCTCACAAGCATCATAAACATTGCCGAAATCAGAATCACCAACATATAAGTCCTTTATACATTCAAATCCAAGCAATTTAGTACTCAAAACATTAAGTAAAGCGTACCTCCTTGAAAGTGCATATGCCACTACATTGTCTTTACCTTGCTTGTATTTGATCACATAAGGAAACTTCTCAATCCTCATAACCCATTTTGCATGTCTTTTATTCAACTTGCCTTGCCCTCTCAAATGCTTCAATGATTCATGGTCTGAATGGATCACGAATTCCTTGGGCAGCAAATAATGCTCCCATACTTCCAATGCTCTCACCAAAGCATTTAGCTCCTTGTCATAAGTTGAATAATTCAGCTTTCCTCCATTAAGCTTTTCACTAAAGTATGCAATGGGCTTCTTCTCTTGCATCAAAATAGCTCCAATACCTACACCAGATGCATCACATTCAATTTCAAAAGTAGAATCAAAGTTAGGTAAAGCTAAAACGACTGTAGTAGAAAGCTTCTCTTTCAAAGCATCAAATGCTTCTTGTTGCTCCTTGCCCCAAACGAATCCCACTTCTTTCTTGATTATGCTAGTCAAGGGGGCTGCCAATGTAGAGAAATTAGGGACAAATCTCCTATAGAAGCTTGCCAATCCGTTAAAACTCCTCACTTCTGTCACACTTGAAGGATTCGGCCACTCTTGGATAGCTTTCACCTTCTCTTGATCAACTTCAATTCCCTGCATACTTACAACAAAACCAAGAAAAACAAACCTATCTAGACAAAAAGAACACTTCTTAAGCTTAGCATAAAGGTTTTGCTCCCTAAGGATTTCAAGCACTTTCCTAACATGTTCAACATGTTCTTCCTCAGTTTTGCTATAAATCAGAATATCATCAAAGTAAACTCCACAAACTTACCTAAATAAGCTCTCAAAACATGGTTCATTAATCTCATGAAAGTACTAGGTGCATTAGATAAACCAAAAGGCATAACTAACCATTCATACAAACCATATTTCATTTTGAAGGCAGTCTTCAATTCATCTCCTGGCTTCATGCGAATTTGATGATAACCACTCATAAGATCAATCTTTGTGAAATATTTTGCCCCATGCAATTCGTCCAACATGTCATCAAGTCTAGGAATGGGATGTCTATACTTCACAGTAATCTTGTTCATAGTCCTACAATCAACACACATCCTCTAAGAACCATCTTTCTTGGGTACTAATAAGACTGGAACGGCACAAGAACTAAGGCTCTCGCAAACCAAGCCTTTCTCTAAAAGCTCTTCAACTTGTCTTTGCATCTCTTTTGTCTCAATAGGATTGCTCCTATATGCTGGTCAGTTTGGAATTGTAGAACCGGGTATGAAATCAAGTTGATGTTCAATCCCTCTTAATGGCGGCAAACCACTAGGAAGGTCTTCAGGAAACACATCCTTAAAATCCTGCAACAAAGACACAAAACTAGAAGGTAAAGAATCAAGAGATTCTTCACTGTCAACAAGTAACAATTCTTTATACATAATAATGAGTACAGGCTGCCCTACATCTATCTCTCTTGCTCTTGCATAAAAAGTATGTTTTGCTTTTTCTCCTTGCTTATTTTCTCTCACCAATGGGCCATTTATTTGTTTGCTTACTTTCTTTTGACTCTCGGCCTCTTTTCCCTTTCTGCACTCACTCACTTTATTATTTTCTCTCTCCCTACCCTTAGAATTACCCTTGGGTGTTGAAGAAACATCATTAGCCGAATTTGAACCCCCTTGGTTCATGTTGGCCAAAACTTCTTTCTCCCTCTCTAGCATCCTCTTCTGATCTTCATACACCTCTTGAGGTGATAATGGTGCTAGAACAACCTTCTTTCCTTCATAAGTAAAGGTATACTTATTAGAAAAGCCATCATGTTGTGCCCTTCTATCATGCTGCCATGGTCTTCCTAATAGCAAATGTCTAGCTTGCATTGGCACTACATCACACAAAACCTCATCTTTATACCACCCAATGGAGAATGGTACCTTGACTTGCTTCAACACTTTTACTTCCCTAGCGTCATTGAACCATTGCAACTTGTAAGGATTGGGATGTTTAAAACAAGTTAACCCCAATTTATCCACCATTGTAGTACTAGCAGCATTGGTACAACTTCCACCATCAATGATAAGTGTACAAACCTTACCATTCACCAAACACCTAGAGTGGAAAAGATTCTCCCTTTGATCCAAGCCTTCTTCCTTGACTTGAATATTCAAGGCTCTTCTAGTAACAAGCATCTCTCCATGTTCATCATTCAAGACTTGATTCTTCCAAGCCTCTTCATCATATTCAGCCCTATCACCACATTTGGCCTCCTCTTCTTCTTCATGTTCAGATTCTGATTCAATTTCCCCTTCATGGGTAGCAATCATCACCCTCTTATTCGGACATTAAGAAGCAATGTGTCCACTTCCCAAACACTTATAGCATTTAATTTCCCTACTTGGAGTAGGTCTAGAAGGTGTTTCCTTGGCTGTTTTTGCATCCCCATCATTCTGCTTCTTGAAATTAGACCGTTGTAATCCCCTTTGTAGGAACCTCCACTCGAACTTGAACCCTTGAAGTTTGAAAATTTTCCACTAGCTTTAGAGTAGCTAGTTTTCGAAATAGCTTTATTCTTCAATCTTCTCTCTAGCTTCATGGCCTTTTGAACTAACTCTTCCATTGTGTTGAATTCATACATCTCCAATTCATTAGCTATGTTCAAATTCAATCCCCCAAGAAATCGTGACATCTTCTTGTCTTCATCTTCATCAATATTTGCCCTAGCCATTATCATCTCCATCTCTTTGTGGTACTCTTCCACACTTCTTCTACCTTGAACTAGTCTTGCTAGTCGATTGTACAAATCCCGAATGTAGTGAGATGGTACAAATTGGCTTCTCATTAGTTCTTTCAAGGTTGACCATTCAGGAATAGGCCTCATACCTTTCCCTCTTCTATTAGCTTTCAATTGATCCCACCAAAAGGTAGTATACCCTTTGAACTCTACGGCTGCCAAAACTGGTTTCTTCTCTTCGGTGTAGTTATGGCATTCAAAAATCTGCTCAACTTTCCTCTCCCATTCTATGAACTCTTCTGTATTGTTCTTCCCTTCAAAGGAAGGAATCTTCATCTTGATGAAAGTAAGGTCACCATCAGTGGTAGGTTGATTTCCACCTTCATCTTCATCTTCTACCCTTTTGGCTGCTTCTAGGGCTTCAAGATTTCCTTGCCCTTCTCTCCTAAGCACTCTTCTAGCTCGCATTATGGGATTTGGATGTGCGGCTGGCTGCCCTTGTTGCACTTGCTGAATTTGTTGTGCTTGTCGTGCTGCATTCTCTTGGAATCTAGTATCCATCATCTCCATTCGACCAAGCATTGCTGCTAAAGTCTCATTAAGCCTAGCCAAGCTTTCGGCCATAGCTCCTTCTTTGCTAGTCTCTTCTCCTTTTCCAGCCATGTTAACAAACAAACAAACTCAAAGAAACAAGATTAGTAATAATCAAAATTCACTCAAGTGTTTAGAATTACCTCACTTTTCTTGTCTTCCTTGATTGCACTTCAGAACCAAGCTCACCAACCAACAATTGTCAAGTCGTTCAAGAAACTAGAACCTAAATCCTAGAACTAGATAGAAAACAAGACAAGTATCTGGAGGCAATGCAAGGTAATTTGCACTACACGATATAGAACCAAGTATCGACACAAGCAAATGATACTTAGCAATGTAATGGAATTAAAAGCTAGATAAAGAAATCAGAAAAAATGAAGCCAATAAACAAGACAAATTTGGATATAATGAATAAAAAACAACCCACACTTGGCAAGCTGCTTTATGGACCTAATCAATTCTACCCAAAATGCTAGCTTCTAGACTCTAATTCCCACCTAAAACACTCAAATAATATGAATATTAAGGTCTGATTTTCGAATTCCAAAAGCCCCTCAAAAGGTGAAATTTTTTGCCCAAAAATTTTATTACTTCTCATCCACCTAGATCTGATCCTTAGCACCCAAATAGCAAGAATATCAAACAATTTTTGTTGAGGTGGTTTTGTACTCTTTTTTTTTTTTGCCTCACTATCCCCTTGATTCGAGACTTAATTTACTTCCAAGGACTTTTCGAAATCTAGACTTAATTCGCAACCCCAGATTCACTCTAGACCAAATCGAAATCAAACTTGAACACAAACTCTATCTTTTGCTTTCTTTCAAGAACCCTAATTCTTGGTTTTGAAATTCTCCAACAATCCTTTCCTAGGTTTCATTTTCACCCTAAGAATACCCTCCTTCAATTCGGCCTTGATCAGAATTAACATATGACTTTTTTCAAAAATTAAAGACTAGACTCTCTAAGAACCCTAAAACGCAGAAATTTAAAAGACCTAAATTAACAAACCCTAGAAAGACAAAGTAGATAAAAATTACCTTGTAGCAAGGCTCTGATACCAAATGACGCAGACCCTTAGCAATGATGGCAGCAAACCCAACGTATAACAATGGTAGAGAACTCCTTGAAACTTGATAATCACCTCCTAAGGAACCCAACGCCTATAAAGAGACACGAACTCACTATGATTGAAGGATTTAGTTGGTAAGAAGAAGGAAAATGCCACAACTCTTGTTGATAAGTAAACCTCATTCTTGATGCAAAGAAAGAATTAAAGAATCCACTCTAATCTCTCTCACAAGAAAATTCACAAGAAGAACTTGTAGAAGAATTCAAAAATTTTTATTAATTGTTGTAGTCTGAAATTCGGCCTAATAGTGCCCTTAAATAATGGTTACAAAATTCCCAATTGCATATGGAAAACTAAAATATTCCTAATTGCATAAGGAAAACATTCCTAATCCACTAAGGAAAATATAAAGTATGGAAACAAAATCATAATCCAATAAGGAAAATATAAAGTATGGAAAACAAAACTAATCCCTTCTACATAAGAAATGGCCCACACTATTTGGGCTGTCCATGGGCCTTAAATTACTTCCCAAGGCTTTATATGAACCCCCATGGACCTTTCTTGCACGTTGGACCTTTCTTTAGCTAGCCTTTAGCTTCCACACTAAGCATCATAATCAGCTTTGGAGTGCCTTCTTCAAGCTCTATCTCCATCTTCTTGAATGATAATTCTTGAAGCTCTTTGGAAATCTCTTCTTGAATATGCCAAGCACTAGCTTGATATCTCTTTGCCTTGCTCCTAGTGATTGGTCCACTTGCTAGCTTCAAGGGATCCTTTCTTGCATCATTTATGCTTTGGTGAGAGCTCTTGATGTATGGCAACATTATTTTATTGCCCAAGGAGTTTATGATCCGCACTGACCTTGAGTCACTTAAGCACCTGAAGGGACAAGAAAAGTTAAACAAGAGGCATGCTTAATGGGTTGAGTTTATTGAAACCTTCCCATATGTGATATAATACAAGCAAGGCAAGGAGAATGTAATAGCAGAATACTTTAAGGAAGTACACTATACTCTCTACCTTGAATTCTAAATTCTTAGGAATTGAACACATCAAAGAGTTGTATGCTAAATATTCTAATTTTTTTGATGCCTAATAATGCATGTGAAAAGGTTGCATTTAAAAAATATTGTAAGCACATTGGGTTTTTTATGAAAGAAAAGAAACTTTTAATACCTATGTGTTCTTTAAGAGAGATACTTATTGAGGAATCCCATAGTGGTGGATTGATGGGATACTTTGGGGTGGCCAAAACCTTAGATTGAAAAACTTGAAGACACATAATGTTTAGTGATTTCCCAATAAGTCATGCGGTCCCAAATCAAGTTTTGCATTCAATTACATGGTTACAAGAGACACCGTGAGCCTTACTAACTTTATTTTTATGCATTCAATTCAGTATTTAGGGGATATTAAAGTATTTGGACTCTAGGAAACTCCTATAATAAGAGCTACATATATTTTAGTCCTGGTGATTGATTATATTAGTTTAGTAGTTTGAGGTTAGAGTTATTTTTGTTACCAAACAACCTAACCTATGTTTCCTTTCAGTTGTAATACTATTTAAACTCTGTTTTCCCACTCTAGAGAGGTTAGCCATTTTTTATAATAGAATTACAGATTCTTTAAGAGATCATCTTGTCTCTTGCTTTCTTGATTCTTGTTACTTTTGAAGTTAATTCACTTTGTAGTAGTTTAATTCTAAAGTTCTCTTCCATATGATGGATTTGGATCACAGACATGGTAAAGAACTCAATTTCACCTTCCAAGGGATTTTTATTTCACCTAAAGGTGTAGGGATCTCTAGTCTTCATACTAGCGGTTTGCATCACCTTTGATCAAAGAGTTCTCATTCTTATACAATGGAAGCCAATGATGTAGATGAAGCAAGAAAAAGTTATAGAAACTGCCTATTTGGGTGAAGCTACTAGGGTGCAATAGGAGTTTTGGCCTTCTGCTTTATTGACCAAGTTGGGGAGTCTCTTGGGAAAACCTATGCTTTTTTATAAATGAACAAATAGTAGGGCTCGACTTGGCTATGTTAGGATTATGGCAAAATGGACCTTGCTGGAGAATTCCCTATTAAAATTCTACTAGAAGATGAGAATGGTGATATATTGACTCAACTAGTCCTCTATGAATGGACTTCTTCCATGAGCTTTAAATTAGGAAGTTCGGACATGGAGTGGGGAAAATAAAAATGGTATGGTAGGCAAAGAAGGAGAATGTGGCTAAGAAGTGCAATGGGGAGGGTTCCCTGCTGCGTTCTAATAAACAATACTAAAGCCACACTCGCAAGTATACGAGGCTGCTGTAGTATTTCGGTGAACACCTCAAGGTCGTCTCACAAGGAAGCTAGATAGACTAATTATTTATCAAATCGTAATGAACAAATTATTAATTGGTAGTTTTTGATTTATAAGATTGAATTGCTGAACAACTAATGAAAAAGAAAATGAATTGAATTTATAGCAATGAAAGGAAACTAAACAAGGATATTGATTAACTTAATAGAAAAGCCTAGGGTTTGCACTTCTCTACTATGTATATGTATGAACGACTATTCCTCTCAACTGATTTAATTTCAAAGATCAGATTCCAAGCAACTTAAATAATCGAATAAAGGAGATAAGCTCTCGCATTCAAACCTTTTTCAATTAATCTTATTACAATCAAAATGATTTTTTCCTTAGATTTATATTTCTAATTCACCTAAGTCCCTAATTGAATTGTTCCAGCATTAGACTTTATTTCTCAATCCTTCATCTAAATACCTCAAACACATAATTGGTGGCCAATCAATTATATATTAACATTAATCCATTCAATTGAGGATAAAAGAAATAATTCAGTTAAGAGCAATAGCCATTTCATACAATCATAGTAGATCCATACAAACCCTAGACTAGATCAAAATTAGTTCATAGTAATGTTATCAAAAAAATTCTTCTCATTAAAATTCAAAGAAATTAATTCAGACATTAGAGAATTCATAAATACAATTTCAATGAAACTTAAGAGATACAGTTTAAGAACAAAACCCAATTACAAACTTCCTTTGGCTTTTGAAGAATCTCTTGCTCAGATTTCTGCTAAAAGAATAATGCAATGGCTAAAACTAATTTGATCTAGAGTGTTTGAATGAAAGTGAAATCAATCTTCAAGAGAAAAGTGAAGAATGCCTGAAAGATATGTGTTGGACGGCTGGAAGTGTGGATGCCCCTTTCCCTTGCCCTAATCTTCTTATTTATATAAAACCCTCGCTAAAAATCCACGCTTTTTTTTCTTTCTTTAGTCCATGAGTGACAAGGCCAAGCTTGTGGCCGTGTCATGTGACACGGCCAGTGGCTTGGCCATGTCACTTAGGTGTGTCAGCTTTTGTTTCTCTTTGCTCTTTGTTGCTTCTTTGGAGATGAGAGTGACACGGCCAAGCTCCTGGCCGTGTCATGTGACACGGCCAGTGGCTTGGCCGTGTCTCCTGGGTGTGTCAGCTTCTGTGTCTTTTCTTTGGTTCTTCTTTGTTCTTGGCTTAGGATGGGACACGGCCAAGCTTGTGGCCGCGTCATGTGACACGGCCAGTGGCTTGGCTGTGTCACCTGCCAGTGTCAGCTTCTACCATATTTTCCTTTCTTTCTTGGTTTCTTTGGTTTTGCCGTTTAGGTGAGACATGGCCAGTCGCTTGGCCGTGTCTCCTGCCCGTGTCATGATCTGCCAAAAATTTCCTTGAGATGACACGGCCAAGCTTGATTTGGCTTGGCCATGTCTTGCTTGATTCATGCTCCTCTTTCTTTCTTTTGATCTTCCAAGGGGGTTTTTGCACTTTAACCTAAAACAAACTTTAAACAAGAATCCAATGAAACATTAACCAAAAACACATAAACATCATACTAAAAACTAGTACAAAAATGATCTAAACACTAGGATAAATCAAAACTACCAAAATGCATAAAATCACTAAATAAACAGATTAAAACTACCAAAATCCCTGAAGAAAACAATAATTATCATAATAAATAAATAGCAATTTTATGACAAAAACTAATGAAACAACTACCCCACACTTAAAACTTTGTTTGTCCTCAAGCAAATTTGCATAGCATAAATTAAAAACTCAATTAACCTTAACTATAATTCAAGTATATAAGATGAAATCCTTTAATATTCAGCAATAAATAAATGCAATTTACTTCAATCAAGATTTTCTTAACTCATTCATTAATTCAGACATAACAAAGCTCATCTCTCATCTAAGTGTTTCTCTCAATTCAAAGGTTAATTCACTCAAACCAATCATGACTGCATACTACCATAAACTTACTTAATTATCCGATCTCTCTCACTGATTTTTCTCAAGAAATAATCCGAAGGTCTTTTCATTTGGATGTAAGGGGGCTAAGGCGAAGGTGTGAGAAAAGACATTTAAGTTGGAACATTAAGAAATGGAGTCTCTAAATTAGACAATAATCTTGCGTAGAAACTCGTAACTCCCTCAAATAGCATATTCACCAACCCTTGATAGTCTCACATACTTGCATACTTAAAGAAAAGTAAATGAGTCAAAATTCCTCTTTGATGACTAATGCTAGAAAATATATGAATTTTGTATATATATATATATATCTTCTCTTTTTATTTTTTATTTATTATTTTTTAATATATATATACAAAATGTAAAATTGCATTGAACATCTAGCTCAAATGTAGAGGAAAAGAATAATTGACTCTTAGTCAAATACAATATGCAAAGTATGCATTTCAGCCCCAAATCTTACTAAAGCAATACTATTTTTTTTTTTGCTTACCCCACACTTATGAATTAAACCACTTCTCTTGTCATATCATAAGAAACTCCATTCCTGAATGAAGGTATGATGATAATAGGAAAATTTTGAGTTGTGAATTGTGTTGATCAATCAAGAAAAGGTCAAAGGCTCAACTTGGCTCACTAAGGAATTCATAGTTAAGGGAGGTCTTTTTAAGCTAAAGGGGGTAATCCTAATTTGCCTTAATCATTTTAAAACTTGAGATGAAATCATAATGTGAGTTCAATTAGTATGCAAAAGCAAGCTCTACAGATGCAAAATCATAAAGGTGCACACTTAAGAAAGAAAATCGATTAACAATAATATTCAATCTATGAGGCTCAAAACTTACAAAGGTTGGGTTCTCAAAGATTTATATGTCATGAATTGCAGAATGTGAAAATTGATCCTGAATGAATTCAAATGCTGATCTCTATGCTGATACTCAAGGCTCAAATGTAATGCTAGAATTATAGAAAAGTCAATAAGTTTCCAACAATTATGCCATGAAAAACACACAATAACTCACAAAGAAAACAAAACCAAAAATTCACAATATAACTCACAAAGTAAACAAAACAAAAATTAAAGAAAAGCTTAGAAATTACTACCCCACACTTATGAGTTACATTGTCCTCAATGTAAAAAAAAGAAAAGATAAAAAGAACCTTTTTTGTGTCATGCATAGTGAAGCTTTCGTACAAATAATCAACCCAAAAGAAAACAACTAAAGCAAATACTGTGATACAGCATAAACATGCGAGCAAGGAAAGTTGGAACTGGATAGCTCTCCTTTTCTCAATTAAACTCAATGCTCCTAGCCTATTCTCTGCAAGAATAAAAACACTTCCAATCTCCAAACCATCAAGCCTTAAAGAAAAATAGAAAGGAAAATAAATAAATAAGTTGAATACACTAAACTAAAATGCTAAAAACAATAACAATGGGTTGCCTCCCATCGAGTGCTTCTTTAACGTCATCTTAGCTGGATGTTACTGCAAGAATTAAGGATCGTAGATCAAAGCACTATCGACAATCCTTACTTCTTGGAACCCCTCATTATATGGTTTAACTCGCTGTCCATTTACTTTAAAAGTTTCTTTCATTTAAGAGTTAAGTAACTGTATAGTACCGGAAGGATATACCTGAGTTATCTCGAAAGGACCGCTCCATCGAGACTTGAGTTTTCCTGGAAACAGTCGGAGATGAGAATTGAAAAGGAAGACCTTCATACCTGGGCTCAATGTCTTTCATACTAAAATCCGGTCATGAAGTGCTTTAGTACGGTCCTTATAAATGCTCGAACTCTCATAAGCCTCGTTCCTTAGTTCATCTAACTCTGAAATTTGCAGAAAATGTTCTCTCTTTGCCTTGTCCAAATCTAAATTCAAAGTTTTAATTGTCCAATACGCCTTGTGCTCTAACTCCACTGGTAAATGACAAGCCTTATCGAAAACCAATCGGCATGGACTCATACCCAAGGGAGTCTTGAAAGCAGTTTGATATGCCCACAATGTGTTATTCAATCTACTTGCCCAATCTTTCCTTGAAGAGTTGACTGTTTTTTCCAAAATTCCTTTGATTTGCTTGTTGGATGTCTCAACTTGTCCTGAAGTCTGTGGATGGTATGGGGTCACCACTTTGTGTTTCACACCCGACTTGTGCATTAACTTCTCGAAAAGTTTGTTGCAGAAATGACTTCCCCCATCACTGACTATCACTCTTGGTGTTCCAAATCTGCTAAGAATGTATTCCTTCACAAATTTAACAACCACATTAGCATCATTAGTTCGGGTGGGGATTGCCTCCACCCATTTTGAAACATAATCAACAACAACCAATATGTATTCATAACCAAAAGATTTGGAAAAAGGACCCATGAAATCTATTCCCCAAACATCAAATAGTTCAACCACAATATAAGATTGAAGGGGCATTTCATTCCTCCTACCAATATTACCTACTCTTTGACAACGGTCACAATGCTTACAATATTCTTGAGCATCTTTGAATAGAGTAGGCCAGTAAAATCCACTTTGAAGCACTTTTTCTGCATTCTTTCTCCCTCCAAAATGACCACCGCAGTGAAGGTCATGACAAAAGTGAAGAACACTCAGTTGTTCTTCCTCAGATACACACTTGCGAACTATCTCATCTTTGTATATCCAGAATAGGTAAGGTTCATCCTAGAAATTGAATTTACTCATGTGCAAAAACCTTTTCTTTTCCTGAAATGACATGTCAAAATGCAAAATACCACAAGCAAGATAGTTAGCAATATCTGCAAACCAAGGTGATTCATTACCGCAAATAACTGCTCATCAGGAAATGCTTCTAGATTTCTATGAATGCTATCAGATGCAAGATTTTCACCAAAGAAAGGTAACCTAGATAAATGGTCAGCTATAACATTTTCACTTCCCTTAGTATCTTTGATTTGAAAATCAAATTCTTGCAATAATAGCACCCATCTAATTAAACGAGGTTTAGCATGTTGTTTTGTCAGGAGATATTTTAGAGCTGCATGATCTGAATACACAATAATTTTAGACCCAATCAAATATTCTCTAAACTTATCTAAGGCAAAAACAACAGCTAGCATTTCTTTTTCAGTTGTTGTGTAATTAACTTGTGCACTATTTAGGGTCAAGCTAGCATAATAGATCACTTTCAAAAATTTCTCAACCATGTGCCCAAGGACAGCTCCTACTGAATGGCTGGAGGCATCACACATAATTTCAAAAGGTAAAGACCAAACAGGAGCTACAATCACCGGTGCACTGGTCAATTTTTCCTTAAGGGAATTAAAAGCTTGCATGCATTGTGCAATAAATTCAAATGGAACATCTTTCACAAGCAAATGACACAATTGTTGGATTATTTTAGAAAATTCTTTAATAAACCTCCGGTAAAAACCTGCATGCCCAAGAAAGCTTCTTATTCCCTTAACAGAAGTAAGTGGGGGTAATTTAGCAATCAACTCTACCTTAGCTTTATCCACCTCAATCCCTTTACTTGACACAATATGGCCTAATACAATGTCGTGAGTAACCATGAAATGACTCTTTTCCCAACTCAAAGTGAGGTTACATTCAATGCATCTCTCAAGCACAAGAACAAGTTTACTGAGGCAATTATCAAAAGAGTCACCAAAAATAGAAAAATTATCCATAAATACCTCAATAAAGTCATCTATCATGTCCGTGAAAACAGACATCATGCATCTCTGAAAAGTTACAGGCGCATTTCACAAGCCAAAGGGCATATGCCAAAATGCATAAGTCCCAAAAGGGCAAGTAAAAGTGGTATTGGATTGATCCTCTGGTGCTATCGGCACCTGATAATAACCTGAAAGTCCATCCAAAAAGCAATAATGTGAGTGTCCCGAAAGTTTATCCAGCATTTGATCAATAAAAGGAGGAGGGAAATGATCTTTCTTTGTGGCATTATTTAACTTCCTGTAGTCTATACACATTCTCCACCTAGTGGTAGTCCTAGTAGGAATCAATTCATTCTTTTCATTTTTACCACAGTGATTCCTGATTTCTTAGGTACTACATGTACTGGGCTAACCCACTCACTATTGGCTATCAGATATATCACTCCTTCATCAAGCAATTTAAGCACTTCCTTCTTAACCACTTCACTCATGTTTGGATTAAGGTGCCTTTGGGTCTCTCTCACTGGTTTAGCTCCCTCTTCTAAGATAATTCTATGCATGCACATTGAAGGGCTAATACCTTTAATGTCACTCAACTCCCATCTTATAGCTCTTTTCGACCTTTTCAATTTACTCACCAACCTCATCTCTTCCCTTTCACTAAGTTCGCTAGAAAATATCACAGATAAGGTGTTGTGATATCTTAAAAACACATATTTTAAGTTTTTAGGCAACTCTTTTAGCTCTAACTCAAGTGAAGGATTTTTCTCTTCTTTTTGGATGGAGGGGAGCTCAAATGATGGTTCCTCTTTAAATTCCTCTACTTCATCACTTTCTAATGTATCAATGCAACTGGCTACTTCTGAGTCAAAAATATCCAAGTCATGATCTAAGGTCAGTGCCAGCTCCAATTTATCCGAAGAACCTGTTTGCAAGAAAACATCTGAAACAACTGCGTCAATACAATCAATTAAAGAGCAATCCTCATATAATGCAGTTGTAGGAATAGGAGAAGTGTTAAAAATAGAAAATTCAACCGTTTGTCCTAAGACAGTCATTGACAATTTACCATTTTTAACATCAATCAAGGCGTTGGTCATAGCCATAAAAGGCCTACCTAGTAAAATAGTGTGTGCGGATGTGTGGGGTTATCTCCTCCCATATCAAGAACTATAAAATCCACGGGCACTATCAACCCACCAACCTTAACTAACACATCTTCTATAATTCCTTTCGAAAATCTAAGAGATCTATCAGCTAATTGCAAGACCATTTTAGTAGGTTTAAGTTCCCCAAGTTCTAGTTCAAGATATACAGAGTAAGGCATCAAATTAACACTGGCTCCTAAATCACACATGCCATCAGTCTCATTTACATTTACCATAGAATTTTAATTTTGAAGCTGCCAGGATCCTTTAGCTTCGGAGGTAGTTTATGTTGCAAAACAGCACTAGCTACCTCTGATACTATCACCTTTTCATTTGGCTCATACCTTTTTTTCTTGGTGTTCAATTCCTTGAAGAATTTGGCATAAGCCGGCATATTCTTTATTGCTTCAAGTAAAGGTAAGTTAATACTTACCTTAGACAGCATGTTGAAGATGTCTGAAAATTGCTTATCTCATTTATCATTCTTCAATCTGCTAGGAATAGTATAGGTGGTCGGTAAGGATTACTTGCCTTATGTAAATCTGCTGAAGGAGATTACTCCATTGATTTTTCTCCATCTCCCTTGTCCTCTGGTTCTCCTTCCTTTTTATTTTTTTTTATCACCTGCATTCACAGAATTATTTCCAACACTATTATTTATTACCTTGCCACTCCTAAGAACAGTCACTGCTTGTGCTTGCTCAGGTTGACTCGAAAAATTTCCTTTCTGCTGATTCTGCATCTGTTGTGCAAGTTGTCCCACTTGGGTCTCCACTTTCTTGAAAGATGCTTCCAACATTTTGTTATTCATCTCTTGATTCTTGGTACTGACTTGAATAAAAGCATATAAACTATCCTCCAAACTCTCTCTCTTAGGTTGCCCTTGATTTGAAGATTGCCCTAGCAGTTGATTTTGTCTTTGGAGCAAATGGAAAGGCTGTTGAGAATTATTTGTTGCCCACGAAAAGTTTGGATGATTCCGCCAACCAAGATTGTAAGTGTTTGAGAAAGGATCATTCTGGGCCCTTGGTTGATATCCCCCAATAACATTAACTTGCTCAGCCTCATTTCTATAAGACTCGTATGTAGAGGGGCATATATTTGCTCCATGCCCAAAAGTTCCACAAATTCCACACACTTCTTGAGTGGATGAAGAAGCATTATTCTTCATGTTCAGCATATGCACTTGCCTTGTCAATTCAGCTATTTGATTGACCATCTCGCTGTTGGCTTCCAATTGATTTACCCCTTTACTTCTTCCTCTTACACTTTTCTATTGGGAATTAGCTCCCAGCATTTCAAAGATTTCATAAGTCTCATATGCTGTCTTTTCTCCCATAGCTCCCCCAGCTGCATTATCAACAGTATTCTGAAATTACTGGGTTAGACCATCGTAGAAAAACTGATTCAGCAATTGAAGTGGGCAGTGATGGTGTGGACACTGGATTAATAACATCTTAAACCTGTCCCAAGCCTCATGAAATGGCTCTCCTTCAAATTGAGCAAATGTAGCTATTTTTCCTCTTAATTCAGCTGTCTTTTGATGTGAGTAAAATTTGCCCATAAACTTATTATAGACTTGCTCCTAAGTTGTCAAAGAATTTTCAGGCAACATCATAAGCCAGCTTTTTGCCTTATCCTTTAATGTGTACGGAAAACACCTCATCCTCAACTGGTCTTCTGTTAGTCCTCCCAATGGAAATGTGTTGAGGGTGGAGTAGAAATCCCGGATAAAATTCAAAGGATCCTCATTCGGAACTCCATAGAAAGATGGCAGCATGTTGTAATGGATATTCTTCAACTCATAATTTCTTACTGCATCTGTCAATCTTATACATGAGGTGGAAGTCCCAATGACAAGTCTGGCAAAATCTCTCATAGTTTTTTGCCTTTTGTCTCCCATATTGGTAGATTGTGCAGTATCCGACTCAAAATCAGAAATTTCCTCCTCTGTATCAAACCCAGTATACAGTTCAAACTCTTCTCTGCTCCTTTTCACTCTTTGAATTTCTGAAATAAGTGGGTAAAGCTCTCCTCTGAGTGATCTTCTACCTTACATAAACAAAATTTCTGGAAAAAGGAATTATTAAAAGTAAAAGAAAAATAAAATAAAATATTTATGACTAATAAACAATTACGTCAATTAGCTTCCCTAACAGCGGCACCAAAAACTTGTTGTTCACTAATAAACATTACTAAAGCCACACTCGCAAGTAAACGAGGCTGCTGTAGTATTTCGGTGAACATCTCAAGGTCATCTCACAAGGAAGCTACATAGACTAATTATTTATCAAATCGTAATGAACAAATTATTAATTAGTAGTTTTTTATTTATAAGATTGAATTGTTGAACAACTAATGAAAAAGAAAATGAATTGAATTTATAGTAATGAAAGGAAACTAAACAAGGATATTGATTTACTTAATAGAAAAGCCTAGGGTTTGCACTTCTCTACTATTTATATGTATGAACGGCTATTCCTCTCAACTGATTTAATTTCAAAGATCATATTCCAAGCAACTTAATTAGTCGAATAAAGGAGATAAGCTCTCGCATTCAAACCTTTTTCAATTAATCTTATTACAATTAAAATGATCTTTTCCTTAGGTTTATATTTCTAATTCACCTAAGTCCCTAATTGAATTATTCCAGCATTAGACTTCATTTCTCAATCCTTCATCTAAATACCTCAAACACATAATTGGTGGCCAATCAATTATATATTAACATTAATCCATTCAATTGAGGATAAAAGAAATAATTCAGTTAAGAGCAATAACCATTTCATACAATCATAGTAGATCCATACAAACCCTAGACTAGATCAAAATTAGTTCATAGTAATGTTATCAAACAAATTCATCTCATTAAAATTCAAAGAAATTAATTTAGACATCAGAGAATTCATAAATACAATTTCAATGAAACTTAAGAGATAGAGTTTAAGAACAAAACCCAATTACAAACTTCCTTTGTCTTCTGAAGAATCTCTTGCTCCGATTTCTGCTAAAGGAATAATGCAATGGCTAAAACTAATTTGATCTAGAGTGTTTGAATGAAAGTGAAATCAATCTTCAAGAGAAAAGTGAAGAATGGCTGAAAGATATGTGTTGGACTGCTGGAAGTGTGGATGCCCCTTTCCCTTTCCCTAATCTTCTTATTTATACAAAACCCTCACTGAAAATCTGCACTTTCTTTCTTTCTTTAGTCCCATGAAGTGACACGGCCAAGTTTGTGGCCGTGTCACACGGCCAGTGGCTGTGTCACCTGGGTGTGTCAGCTTCTGTTTCTCTTTGCTCTTCTTTACTTCTTTGGAGATGAGAGTGACATGGCCAAGCCACTGGCCGTGTCACACCTGGGTGTGTCAGCTTCTGTTTCTCTTTGCTCTTCTTTACTTCTTTGGAGATGAGAGTGACATGGCCAAGCTCCTGGCCGTGTCATGTGACACGGCCAGTGGCTTGGCGGTGTCTCCTGGGTGTGTCAGCTTCTATGTCTTTTCTTTGGTTGTTCTTTGTTCTTGACTTAGGATGGGACACGGCCAAGCTTGTGGCCGTGTCATGTAACACGGCCAGTGGCTTGGCCATGTTTACCTGCCAGTGTCAGCTTCTACCATATTTTCCTTTCTTTCTTGGTTTCTTTGGTTTTGTCCTTTAGGTGAGACACAGCCAGTGGCTTGGCCGTGTCTCCTGTCCGTGTCATGATCTGCCAAAAATTTCCTTGAGGTGACACAGCCAAGCTTCATTTGGCTTGGTCATGTCTTGCTTGATTCATGCTCCTCTTTCTTTGTTTTGATCTTCCAAGGGGTTTTTGCACTTTAACCTAAAACAAACACTTAAAACAAACTTTAAACAAGAATCAAATGAAACATTAACCAAAAACACATAAACATCATACTAAAAACTAGTACAAAAATGATCTAAACACTAGGATAAATCAAAACTACCAAAATGCATGAAATCAATAAATAAACATATTAAAACTACCAAAATCCATGAAGAAAAGAATAATTATCATAATAAATAAATAGCAATTTTATGACAAAAACTAATAAAACATTCCCGTAATAACAAAAGTGATATTAGAGTTGATAACAAGATAGAGATATCTACTGAAGTGCATGATACTAATGTCAAGAACCAAGAAAGCAATCATAGGTGCATGCTCTAATTGTTCAAAAGAAGATATGAGATTTGGGTTTTTTGGAAATCACGGTTTGTAAAAGAAAATAGGGATTTGGTTCTAAGAAAGCAAGGTTTAAAAGGATGGCAGATGGTGCCTAATTATCAGGAAGCTAAACTTAATATGATTTGGCTACTTTATAATCCTAAGGGAGATCAAATCCAAGTGGAGCTTGTTAATGATTTTGTCACTACTGCCTACGGAAGGATCACATAACATTTTTTATAATAATATATGGAACAAATAGTTATAAGGATAGAAGGAATCTCTGTGGTGTTTTAGTGAAGTCAATATAGGGAATTCATCACTTGTTTAGGATGGCTTCAACATTATTACTAATAGTCAAGAAGTAATTCATGGTATTGAGGGTAATTGTAGTAGTTCTAAAGAGTTTAGGGATTATTTGATCTAGGTTGGTCAAATGGAAATGCAATTTGGGTGCTGTTTTTACACTTGGACTAATAATCATGGACTAACACTAGGATTTGGCATAGGCTTGATAGGAGATTGGTGAATGCTATGTGGATTGAGGAATTTATTTTGTAGATTTTGAGGTGCCGAATGTAGGTATTTCAGACCATTATCCATTGATGGCTCACTTGAGACTGTCCCAAGAGATTATTAGAAGCTCTTTCAAAATTTTTTAACATATGGACTACTCGCCTCCTCTACTTTAGGATTGTATCCTATTGTCCCAATATGGCAACTATGAGTGCACGCTCGGGGGGGGGGGGGGGGGGGGGGGGGGGGAGGAGTGGGAGCTTAACTGGTTATTTGAAGAAGCAATAGGAAATTAAAAATTAAAACAAATAAAATAAGAAGAGAGTAAAGTAGAGAAGAATGAACATAAACAATTTATAGTGGTTCGAATTCATTAATCCTGTGTCCACTTTCTCTATAACTTGTTGAGGTTCAACTATCTTTGAGTTTTTACAAGCTCAACTCTAGCTTGGTGTTTTAACAAGCTCACACCAAACTTTAACAATTGTTTGAGATATTCTCACAACCCTATAAGAGTTTTACCCAAGTTTACTCTAAAACTTAGTATTTCAAAGCTCACATCAAACTTTGAACAATGGTGTTTAATGCTCACACCCAATATTCAATTACAACAAATATAAATTTTTATTCAAGGTAATGAAAGTTGTTTTTCTTGGCTATCGGATGCTTAATTATACTTGGAAATTAAGTCCCTTGAGCTATTTATAGCTTCCAAGTCCTCAACTAGCTGTATGAGGGGTAAATATGTAGGTGACAACATGATTAGGCCTTGTCTCCCACTACCATTCTTGTTAGAGAAAAATCATGGTCAGGCCAACCCAAGTCCTATCAAATTGCCCCTAGTACAGTTGAGATTCCTCTGGTTCAGTCGGCCTCTTTGATTTTTTGTCAAGTGCTTATTTAATGGCCAGTACATGTGGCATCCACTAATTGAGGGAATATAATGGCTACTATTTTTTGAATTATATTACATTGGTCTGGTTTCACTGTGATTAGTATGTCAAGAAATTGAGAGTGCCACTGGGGTTGAAGTTCATTGGAACTTTTTGGAGTTTTCATCTTTGGCTTGTTCTGGTCTGACTGAATCCAAGTCCGATAAGGATTATAGGTATGCTGAGAATCTAGGAGTACCATCTAGCCATGAATTCTACTGGATCTTTTGGAGTAATTTTTCCATCCCAAGTCTGGTTAGACTACCTGTGGTCCAAGTGGGCATTCATGGTACAATGACATAGTGAGAGTACTAATTGTTTTGACCTCTACTAGAAGAATTTCCTTGAAAGTTTAAGCATTGGTCCGATCAGACTGTTAACTAGTCCACTCTGACCTATTGTAAACCTTCAAATCTTTAAGTTCCTGCAAAATTAAACTTAGTGCAAGCATTAGTACTATTCAATCTGATTGCCTAAGATCAAAATAGAATCTTATCAAGCCAAGGGTTTGGCAAACAATCTCCCCCTTTTGACTTTGGCAATTAAATTGAATTGGTTTAAAATGTCTAAAGAGTATTCTCCCTGATGTTCTGTAGCATGGGCAACAATCCAGCTATCTTATTTTTCAAGAAAAGTAAATAGGAGACTCCTTAAAATCTTAATGACAGAGTACCAGTAAAATAATAGAGATTGGAGGGAACATTATGTAAGAAAAAAGGAATTTTTATTAAAATACCAAGGTGCTTAACAAATATGTTGAAAAAAAAATCAAATTGTAGACCCTTAATTTTGTCCCATGATAAATTTGGTCCAATTAAAAAGGACCCGCATCGACGTTCAATTAAAAAAAGCCCAAATCGAGTTTGACCCTAATTTCAAAAATAGAATTATCGAATCAACCCTAAAGGTTATGTCGAATTGGAAATTTTTCATAGCCAATTCGCCATGTGACTGTCTTCAAATTTCCTAATCCTACTTAGACTCGAGCTGTTAGAGATAAACACAAGCTTTTCAGATATGATCCAGACTCTTCAACTGAGCTAAAAGCTAACAACACTAATTAGCATTATAAAAGGAAGAATTAACACATAAAGTTTGGGCTTCAGAGAAAGAGCACATAAATAGAAGCAAAATGAAAAGAAACATAAAGTAATACTAAACATACAGAACATAAGAGAGGCAGAAAGTAAGAAACCCTTGAGCAATATTACTCAACCAAAACAATATTGACCCAGGCCATTAAAGAACCTCTAAGGAAAAACCTCAACATCAAGTTTAATAGAGGATTGTGCCAGTCCAACATTTGGTTGAATATAACTGTTTGGTGGAGCCAACAACACAAGTGTGTTTAATAAGTACTATTTATTAATAGATTATCATTCTTTTTTGTTATATAACTACACTGATTCATTATGCTTTAATTTGTTGTTTTGTTTAAATTGTGATCTGAAACCCTAATTGCATGTTAAATCCTAATTTTGTAATCCAAAACCCTAATTATAAGTTCAAACCCCAATTTATCACCAAAGCCATAATTTTATCACTAAAACCCTAATTTGCAAATCAAAATCCTAGTTTTAGGATTAAACCCTAATTGTGCAATCTAAAACCTTAATTGTATGATTAAAATCCTAATCTCACCCACTAAAACTCTAGTTTTAGAATTAAATCCTAATTCCATGAATCAAACCAATTTGATAATTAGAACCCTAATTTTATGATTATTTGTATGGTGATTAATTGTATGTTTAATTGATTATTTATTGTGAATGGTCGAATTGTGTTTGTTTATTATTTGGATTTTAAAGTACTTGTAAAAGACAAAATTTTAATTTGTGGATGCCTTATTTAACTTTTATTTAATTTATTTTTGGAGATTATTGTCAGGGTCACATTTTCCACTTTATTGTGGGTGTACCATCCTATTTGATTTGTATTTTGGACTCAGATATTGTAAGGGTATGGTAGACCATTAATTTTGGCCTAGTTCAAATTTGGTCTTAACTAAAAGAGGCCAAATTAAATTTGATTTTATTGAAAGGCCCAAATTAAATTTATTATGATTGAATGTGTTTGAATTAAGTCCGGTCCAATTGAGTTGAGCCAATTTATTTATACAGACCAAATTGATTGGGTTTGGGCTTGCCAATTCGATATGAGGTAGCTCATATCGAATTTGGCTAAGAGAACGTTATCAAATTAGCAATAATTAAAAGAGAGAAAATCGACAGTAAAAGCAATAAAACATCAATTGATTAAAATAAAAAATAGAGACAGAGAGCACGGAACTAAGACATAGCAATCACAAGGAAGGCACTAGCCGAAATCAACCATTGTCTTCTAATTGCTTCACTCATTCAAGGCCAAAATTGATTTAGGCAAAAGCTTCAACAAGCTTCATTCATAGAATGCAAGTTGGCGGAGCCAAAAATGCAGGTTCGATCTTGCTAATTTAATTTATTTAAACTTCCATTAGTTATTTCTATTCTTTAATGACATTGAGCAATTATTATTTGAAATCATTAATCTGATTGTTAGAAACTTCATCTAGTAGGGAATAAATTTAATTTTAACTTGGTTTAAACCTTAATTGCATAATTTAATCCAGGTTATGTTGATCCAAAACCCTAGTTTACGTGTTTTAGCCCTAGTTTTTTTTTTCTAAAACCCTAGTTTACATGTTTTAGCTTTAGTATGTGTATTAAACCCTAGAATTATATATTAATATATAGTTTGCATATTTAATCTTAGTTTGTATTAATTGTGCATATTTTGATCCCAAACCCTAGTTTTGCATATAAAAACCCTAGTTTTAGGATCAAACTCTAGGTTCAACAAAAAGAACCCTAAAACTCTAATTTGATTAGTAGGAGCCATAAAAACCCTAATTTGGCAATCAAATCCTAAATTAATGGTGGAACCTCCAATTTTGTTAATTCAATCTTGATTATTGTTATGTGATGATGAGTTTTGATTTCATTTTATCGCTTATAATGAATGATTGATGGGTGTTTGTTTATTATTTGATTTTTGAGGACAATATAAAAGGCATGTTTTCACTTTATGGGTGCCTTTTTTATTTTAATCACTTATTTTAATTTTAATGATTTCAGATCATTCTAAAGGATATGTTTCCATCTTGTATGCGTGCCCGCTTTATTTGTTTACTCGTTGGTTTGATTTTATAATATGATGATTTTTATCTATTTTAATTGCATGTAATATGAATAATATCATAATAGTTAAAGAATTTTATAATATTTACACGTGAAAAAGGGGCCGGTTCTAATGAACCGGGCGTTATGGAGGTGCTGGTCATTCTCACATTTTCCATGCATACCAAACTTTTTGAACCCAAGAATGGGTCGAAGATTCCTTAGGAATTGAGCCATCCACCCCTTTCTTTCTTTTTCGACCCATCCGAGTGGTGACTCTAATTCTCTAGGCTTAGGCATGTGTTTGCTAAGGCCCCAAGCCTAATAATGTCGCAGTCGCAATAAGCATTGCAGCAGGAGTGAGGGGGTGAAAATCCCTGCTCACAGGTATGTTTCCATCTTATTTGGGTGCCCATTTTATTTACTTATTTTTTGAATTGATGAATGTTTATTTAAATTACTTGTAGTATGAATAATGATATAATAATATAAGAATTTAATAATATTTAGACTTAAAAAGAAGGCTGGTTCTAATGTACCAGGCATTATGGGAGTGTTGTGCCATTTTTTACCTTTTCCATCCGTACCCAGCTTTTCAAACCTAGTAGGGTTGGGGATTTTTTAGGAATCCTTTCTATCTTCTTCCCAGCCCATTCAGGTGGCGACTTCTATTTCTCCATACTTAAGCACCTATTCTCTAAGGCCTATAGCCTAATAGTACAGAAGTCCCAAGAACTATTCCACCTGGAGTGGGGGTGAAAATCCTTACTCACAGTAGCAGCTCCATTAGGAATAAGAGAAGTTAATTCCGTTGGTCTTTATATTATTTTATTTTTTCTTATTATGATATTATTCATTGCATCATTTAGAATTGCATTGTGTATATGAGTTAGAATGCCCTGAGGAACTTGTGTTTTGTGGGTGTAAGTGATACCAAACTTTCATTCAAGGTATGAAGATTGAGCACTGCATAACTACTCACGGCCTTGTACCATTTTATATATACATGCTTTGGGAACCTAAGACTTTTACCATAAAATATAAAGCCCGTGTAGTTGGCCTATTAATTCTCCTTAGGTTTATCCTAAATGTGTATTATTTGACTAAGATTGACATATCTTGGCTTGAGTTATGGCCTATTTGGTTTGTCTTTTACTAATATGACCTGGTTATGATGAAAGCTCAAAATTATTTGATGGCCAAAAATTCTTTTAAGCCTAAAGTCAAAATCATTTTCAAAACTTTTCAAAATAGACTTAAACCCTCATTTTCAATGGAGATGGGTCAAAAATTACTTTCTATCTTATGGTCCATGCATAAAGCCCAAAATTAATTTTTGAAATGGGCTTTGAAATATTTTTCAAAGATGAACTCAAAACTATTTTTCCAAAATCAAGCTTTCGTTGGGCTTTAAAATTAAAACTCTTTTACAATGTACAAATTTTTTGAAAAGGGCTTATAAGTAGTTGGGTTAATTGTGGAATACTAAAATCAATTGTGGGCCTTATTTATGCCAAGACTTGTTAGTTCTGGGCTCGCTTATGGTGTGGATCATTAGTTACTTTTCAGTGGATCCAAAATATTAAGGCTTAATTAGTGAAAATTATCATAAACTGACTTTTGTATTTGAAAATATAACTATTGGTTATTTCATTTGAATGATTCTTCCAAAATTGTATTGTCCCCTATTGATATTTTTGTTGACCATAAACTTAGGAAAAGGGACTCGCCACCCATGTGTGGGAGATATAAAGTTAAAAGGAGTGTCCTGACTTTATTTATTTGTTTGCTACACATATACATTACATCAAATTATCCTTTCTGGCTCATTGACCTGGAGTATAGTAGTTCAAGAGCATATGACAACCCAACCTATGTCAGTTATTTAGAATTCAGCGAGGGTTCAGTCAAATTCGCACTAAAAGTAATGGATCAAAAGCAAGTTTAGAACCTAATGAATGAGGCCTTAGAATCCAAGATGGAAAGAATTGAAGGACACCTTGGTTAAGGCTGTGAGAAGTCAGTTAGCTACACTATTGGAAAACAATGTTGAGGCATCTGCTAGTTCTAAGAATCGAAAGGAAAAAGGAAAGGCTAACATAGCTGGGTGGCCTTTAAAGAAGAATAGGTGGTGATTGATGATGATGACTGGGATGTACCTCCAAGACCAATAGGAAAAGAAGAAAGAAAGGAAGGCTATAGAGAAGATTGAATAAACTAATGTTGCAAAGTTGATAGCTAACTTAGAAAAGAAGTTTGAAAAGAAGTTATCGGAGGTGGACAAGCTATTTCAAGATGATGAAAGAATCTCCTATAAATTCAAGATGCCTCCTTTTACCAAGTTTGATGGAACAAGAAATCCTCACTTGCATGTTAAGCATAATATCACTGCCATGCAGTCTACTAGAGCTACTAAGGCTCCAAGCCTAAGGTATTTCATGCTTTCTCTGGATCCTATTGAACAAAACGTGTTCAATGCATTAGAGGAAAACACCTAGAAAGATTAGGATTTGCTATACAAAGCCTTCATTCAGTAATATGGGTATAATATTGAGCTAAAAGTAACCTTGATGGAGATAGAGACTATTAGACAAAAGCATAATGAAAATTTGGCCAATTATGTGAAAAGGTAGAGAAGCAAGGTTGCTCTACTAAAAAAAAGGCCTGATGAGTCTAACTAAATTAGAATGATAGTGAGGTGCCCTGCCTAAACTCTGTGAATGGCTATCTCATACTCTTATTAGAGATTTCAAAGACCTTCTCTAAGTTGGCTTACAAATAGAAGAGTGAGAATGAAAGAAGAATTGTTTTTTTCTAGAAGAAGGAATGAGAGGGGAAACTATTGATCTAGTGGTCAGAGTACATGGAAAGCGGTGGACATCAATGCAACTACTGATCAAGTAAATATAAGATAATTTTCAAATTTGGGAAGACCTCTATCCTGGGTTTTCAATAAGTTACAGAAAGGACTATTACAACCATTGGCCCCTTGACCTCTACCAAATCCACTACCACCAAACTATGGCACTAAGGCATTCTGTCAATTTCATTAAACACAGGGTCATGAAATAGACCAATGTGTTAGGTTAAGACATGAGGTCTAAGATCTTATTAATAAAGGTAAGATGCTTAAGCCCAATAAACCTAGCATAAAGAATAATCCTTTGCCTAAGTTTGGAAGAGTACCTCATCCAACAACTTTCATGATAAAGGGAGGATTGAAAGAAAAGTTTGTCTTGTCATCTTTTGAAGACATAGATGAATAAACTATAAAAGTAGAGGTTCTGTTATGTAAGATTGAGCCAACTATGGGCTAGGAGGCATTGACCATTTGTGTTGTGAATGAATTTTAAGACTTGAATGACAATGATGAGGAATTGAAATCTAAAGAAGAAGAGTGGACTTGGTTTGAACCCGAGGAATAAGAAGTACACAATATCCACTTTGGCAATCCTTATGGTAGGTCTCCTCCAAAAGAAGTTAAGGTTGACAAGGGGAAAGAGGCTAAGGTAGAAAGAAAATAAGAAGAAGAAGATGCCATCCTTAAGCAACTAAAGAGGACCTAAGAAAGTATCAATATCTAGGATTTACTAGGTACATCTAAAAGTCATTATGAGACTATGGCCAAGGCCTTGGTAAGGATGCAAATTTCCACTGCTGTAACACCAGAGGTGTTAGTTAATTTCATGGGGGCACATAATGTTGAAGAAGAGAAGGAAGGGAAAGGTCATTAAAAGGAAAATAGAGTTGAGGATGGGATGGTATATTTTTTCGATGTTGACTTACCAGAAGAAGGAAGAGACTACATCTGTGCACTTTTCATTAAAGGTGAAGGTTAAAGGAAAAAGAACCTCATGTGTTATGGTTGATGATGGATCTGCTATAAATGTATGCCTACTCAAAATTCTACCAAAATTGGCCATGTCTACATATGACCTAAGTCTAAATGAGGTGACAATCCCAGCTTATAATAACACTAAGAGGCAAGCCGAAGGAATTTTCAAAGCCATGGTAAAGGTGGATCCTATTGAATCTCTGGTAGAGTTTATGATTTTAGATATACCAGTTACCTTTGCATTATTATTCGGGCTCTCATGGTTTCACTCCATTGGTGGAGTTCCTTCAATACTCCATCAAAAGATCAAGTTTCCAAATGGGAATGAGATAGTAGTGATTGAGGCGAAGGATAATGAAGCACTTAATACTTTTTATGATAAAAAGGTCTCTCAATGGTTTTCAAGTGGTTGGCATCTCTAAAGATGTGATAGTAGGCTCTAAGATTTTGACCATGATGAAGTAGATGAATTATCTATCGGGAACCAGACTTGGGAAGGGAAAGATAGGAGGGGCAGAGCTTTCAGATTTCAAAACTCAAGGATTTGGAAAAGGACTAGGCTATGAAAGAATAGATGGAAATATTTTGATAAAAGGAGATAAGAAGATGGAGTTTCCTCCACTAGAGAATATATTGTTAAAGCTTTAGAATTAGGACTCTATAAGGGAAGCCTCAGCCTATCAAGTTAATGAGAAAGATGATTCCAACTTTTGAGATCTTTATTGATGTTATTGAGCTTACTAAATAGGTGAAAAAGAAGTTCATCTCGTTAACTGACCAGAAAGCTAGCAAGAGGAGAAGAAGGAAGCTGATCCAAGAATCCAGAAGACTCCGAAGGAGATTTCTGCTCTTATTGAAGAATAATTTGAAGATCTTGTAATATGTGATAATGAGAACATTGATTTTGATTTTAATTTGTCTGCTCTTTATAAGGAAGATGACATTTTCTTTTCTAAAATGAATGCAATAAAGTATGATTTTGCTTACTTGTGTGATGTTTTCCTTGCTGGTTGCATTCATTCGTGTGATGATTACATAAGCATTTTTAATATTGACTCTATTGACACTAAATCTTTAAATCTGGGAATACCTAAAAACCCTAAAAATATTAGCATAGCATTCGATCTTACTCCTGAAGAGAGAGAGAGAGAGTTAAAATAATATTCAAAAAATATGAAGAAGTTTTTGCCTAGTCCTATGAAGATATGCAGGGAATTGATCGGTATATAGCTAAACACATGATTCCTATCTACACTCACATGAAACTTGTCAAATAAAAGTTCAGGCATTTAAGGCCGAAATAGGTAAAACTGATCAAGGAAAAGGTCTGTAACACCCCGATACTCTATATAAGTACTATACATATACATCGTATACATACAGTAGGTATATAAAGTATAAAGATGTCACTAGTTATCACAAATTTAAAATCTTTACTTTCATTCCAAAATCATATCATTATATTGAAATATATAAACGTACTTTCAAAATCAATATCCTTTTGATAATAATACATATATATATATATTACATTGTCTCTTCAATAGGTTCATTTATACATATAAATACATTCTTGTGAAAATATAATATAATTAACTTTTACATGCATGCATCACCATCTAGTTGGTCTCGAACTATACTTGCTCTCTTCGTGACATACTGACTTAACTCCAGCTCCATCACCCATTTACCTGCGCGATTAACATAACCGCGCTAAGCTCGAAAGCTTAGTAGAACAAGTAAACATTAAAATATGCAATACAAAGGATACATACCTCCTATGTTTAGCCTCACGTTTTATCATTTTCTTACTCTGTTTTCTTCTTTTATATATGCATTCTTCATATATTCCTATTAATCTCATATATGATTTACATATACATATATATAACATAACCATCAAACATAGTTCAATAAATTGATAGAACCTTCATATAATGATACTTACTAATTTCATTTCATACATATCATATATATCGTTTTATACTTCATAATTGCATATTTCATATAACTTCACAAACCACATCTCCTTTCAATAATTCATTTATGTTATATAATCATATCACAACATTACATTTACTTATCATGTCATACTTCATAATATCACATCTCATTCATTTAATTCATTATCCATTATTCACCATTCATAAATCATATTTAAACAAACACAAGCATGGGCCCAAAGACACTAATATGCCATTCAACTTTCAGAGTTAATGTTTTGGTTTATATATCACATTTATCATTATCATTATCCCAACTAGGCTTCAAGGATTATGTTCAACCAAGCTTCAAGGGGAACAAAGCATGCTAAGTATCAACCCAACTTGGCTTCAAGAACAAAACCCAACCTAGCTTCAAGGGTTGTAACATCTCAATTAGGCTTCAAGGACTAGACCCAACCAAGCTTCAAGGGGAGTAAAACATGTTAAACTTCAACCCAACTTGGCTTCAAGGATCAAATCCAACCTAACTTCAAGAGATTGTTACTAATAGGCATGCCACCAAAACCAAAACTCTGAAAATTAATAACATATTAGACACACAATTCATTTATTATTTCATTATCAATTTCATTCTCATTCTTATCATCATTTAGGCAAACATGCCTCAATCATCATTTACATCATCATAGCCAATCACAATGGCATCATTTAGGCAAACATGCCTCAATTGTTTCTTTCAAATCTTTATAGCCAATCACAATGGCTTCATTCATCATCATTCTTTCAAATCTTTATAGCCAATCACAATGGCTTCATTCATCATCATTTCTCAATCCACATTTCATATTTCACCTTTAACACATATATAATCAGTCATCATATCATTTGCATCATGCAAATCATATCATTCATATTCCATATCACATACATTTCATACTTCATCTTATATATATATATATACATATATACATATACATAACCATTCATCATTCAAGTATACACCATCAATTGCATTATCCTATCCTCACACCTTTCACCTTTCATAACACATATATACATTGGATGCTTTCACATTTCACATATTTGATTATACCCTCATATCTTTTGTATTTCATAACATATACATTATTTATATACATATTTATCAATTATATAATAGATTACTTAATACATTTATCATCAAATGTACTAATGTTCCAAGTCATATAAATATATATAAGCAAATAAGGTTTTGTACTTACCTTCAAAGAAACTCACACCCACTTAGACTTCTCTTCCTTAGATTCTTCAATATTTGGATTAGGGCCATTCAATCTCTTAAAAACCTAATCCAAAAGTGATCATACACATGAGATAATATAAATAAGAATCAACTAGAGCAAACTCAACACATGACACGCTCACCCACACGGGCGTGTCACTGGGCGTGTAATACCTTCTGTATCTCAAACATATTGACACGTCCCACAACATGAACGTGTTCATGGCCGTGTCAATTCTCCAAACTCACAGTAGCTATGACACGCTCAATAACACGGGCGTGTTACTGGTCGTGTCAATTCTACTGTCACACAGAACTTGTGACACGCTCAGGGACATGGGCGTGTCACTGCTCGTGTTACAAACCCCAAAAACAGAACCAACGACACGCCTAACAATCTGGCCGTGACCATGGGCGTGTCAGGCTAAAAACCCAGATTCCGATCAACACAAAACAACATCTAACAAAACACTTCTTTTAGCCATCATCCACTCCAAACAATCTTCACCAAACACACCCAAAACCATAACAAACTTACAAAAACACCAACAACACTTAAAACACACACCAATCATCATTATAAACATCATCCATGTATTAATTAATCAAATCCCCAAATTCATTAAACTAAACCCTTACTCAACAATTCATCATCATCCATATCAATTAATCATATTATCACCATCAAATTACCAATTCAACACACACACACATAACTTACCAACAATCATCAATCACCAAACCCAATCAAATATCCACACAACTCAAAGAAACAAGAGAATCAAGAAGAAACTTACTTAAATATCTTGTCAAATCCTCATCTCCATCTTCAATCCTCTAAAAATCCTTAAGAATTTGGTGTATAAATCATCTCTCTCTCTCTCTCTCGTACACGAAGAAGAAGAAGAAGAAGAAGAAGAAGAAGAAAGAATCTTCTTTTCTTTGTTCTTATCCCCAAAATATATATATATATAATAATAATAATTACTAAAATATCTTTCACCAAAACTTTCTTTCTTTATAATCAAATACCCTTTTTAGTAATTTCACAATCCACAAAATAAATATCTTCTTTTCTTGACTTTCCATTTGACCAACATATATGTTATATATATTGCCATATACACTAAATATACATTCTCTCCACAAATTGCTTTCTTTTCAAACAACACATAAACATTCTCTCTTAAATTTTCTTGTCTTATCAACTTAACATATATACGTTCAATCCCCTTATAACAATAATATCACAACTTCTAAGGCACAGTTTGGGATATTACAATTCTCTCCCCCTTAAATAATTTCGTCCTCGAAATTACTCAGTATAATAACACTCCATTCTTAACAATACACCATTTTAAATCTTCATATGACATTAATTGTATTCTTATATTCTGATTTCATCAAATCACATAGTTTGCACTCTCCCCCTTAGAGTCAATTATATTATTCAATTCGATAACTTGTCATGATATAAACCTTTATATCTTATTACACTTTTATCCAATATTCAAAATAACTCATTATTTTCTCAAATACCTTATCTATATACAAAAATTCCATCATCTTACAATATATTTATGTTACATTCCATTATTACATTCAAAATATTTTATCACTTCATCTCTTTATAACTATTCTCTTAACTTTAACCTTAAAGATCATTGACTTATATCTTAATATTGATTATCCCATCATTACAATCATCCTTAAAACAAACATTTATCAAACCTTCATTGATAATAATATTCTTATTTCTCATACACTTCATTCCTTCTTTAGTATTTTCTCACTTAACATCAATACTAACACAAAACTTTTGAACTTACCTTACAGGAAATCAACTTTTTCCCCTTTTCTCATCATTATAATTAATATAATTCAATTGATTCATGTCCGTTCATCGATCCGAATATTACATTGTATACATCATTATCTATCTCTTATACCTTTAGTACAACTATTCATATTAAATCTCAATAATAATTCACAATTATAGCAAAAATCTAGATCAATTGATCTATTCTCCACAATATACTAACATCTCAATCTTGTTTGATTCAAATCAATAATTAACTTATTTAAATTTATCATGAATAACAATCCACTTCAACTTATCTTTCAATATACACATAATTTACCTTTCATTATCTCAAAACAATTCCCATCAAAATTTCATAATTATCTCATACCATACTTATTACTCATAGTTTACTCACTTAAATTTTTAAACTCATCCACTTATTTTCTTTATACCATAAACATATTCAATATAGCTTTCAATCACCTTCTGCAATTTCTTCCATTATTATCTCCTCACCTTTCATACCATTACTACACTTACAATAATTACTTTTTTTTTTCATATTATTTATAACTTAAAGTATTTCCCCAATTCTCTTTCCTTTCTTTTTTTTTCCAAAATTTTAACTAAATTGTTAACACAAAAATTATAAAAAATACAATTCACCCATCATAACCTTTAGCCACGATTCTAGAACATAATTATCAATCTTATCAAAGCTATATAATAACCACATTTTCTTAGTTCCAATTCTATGGATAACCAAACTATCCGGCCAACTCAATATACAATTCATATGGCCAAAGGAGATTAATGGTTACATCTGAAACTTATACATCAATACTGTGATTGTATCACAATTATCACATATTCATTCTCCAAACTTTTTCCATATTAAAAGTTAACACATTTCAACTCTATCTCAAAACAATTTACTCTTAATTATTTAATCATCATTAGCTTATCTTATATACAACAATATTATCTTTTTCCAAAAACTTCATACCTTATACTTTCTTTTTCCCTTACAATCTCTTATAATACACATATACATATAACCTTTTCTCACACAATTACCTTGAGTCCATAACATTTATGATAACTCAATTCAATTATTTCCATAACAATATTACTATCCACTATATCCCAAATCAATCCTCATTTCCATAACAATTTCACTATCCAACAATTCTCAAGTTTATTCTCGTTTTTCATTTCATCCCATAATCTTTGCGTCAATTAAGGCCTAATCTCTCTTAGGTCCACTACTACACACAATGTCATTTCCCATATCATCAAACATGCAATTGTATAACACATCCATAGATCACATTCATAATGTGATTTACTTTCCACATTTCTTACATTTTACAATTACATTCATATCAAAAAGCTCCTTCCACACTTTCTATACATGTATACATATAATCATACAATTTTATTTAATTCCTCTTTTACATATTTTCAACACAATTTAACATTTATTATTTCTCATTAAACAACCTCATTCTTATTCCTTTTTGACATAACGTAAATTATTTTTTTAACTCAACACACACATATATATATATATATTCTAACCATGATAATACTTCACAAAATCTTAATCACATTACTAAGATGATATCTCTCTCACATTTATTTACCTTTCAACATATATATAGTACTCATATATTTATACATATGTACATTACATCCAATCATATACACATTGAGTCCAATAACCTCTATACACTTTTCAAGTCTTGTTATCACAAATCTCAATTTCTTGAACCAACATTGATTCATCCACTTCTCACTATCAATCTTATCACATGACCTAACTTTGTACAAGTTTGTCAATGCAAGCGTAATCATTCTCATATTCTATAATACTCATTCCTCATAGTTCATAGATTTAACTTACATTAAACTATCGATGTTTAAATAACCTTTATCCAAGTTCCATTAACATTATAAACTCTCAACTTACTATTTTATTCAAACTTCCATTTACTCATCTTATTTTCTTAGTATCAACTTAAGAAAAACATCTTATATATATACATTACAAAACAACCTCAAGGTATATTCTTTCACAATTAATAAAGCTCATTCAAACAAATTCAAATGTTACATCTTACCACCATTAACATGAGCTTTAACAACACTCAAGCATATCACATTTCTAACATTAAAACCACAATGTTTGCATTTAAAACAACAATGCAAACAACACCATTATATCTTCTTATTTAACCAACATCATCTCTTTTCCTTTTTAAAAAAAAAACTTTAACTTTACATATTTCAACCTTAAATGATCAAACTTTGTCTATACCCATCAACTCATTCAATATACCACCATATTCTCTTTATTTAGCAACATATCTATTCATATCACCCATCCAACATTATTTCCTCTTTCTAGAAATCCAAACATAAGATTTATTAGAAAGATATTCAAGTTGTAGAGGAAATATTACATACTTTAATCTTGATTTAATTATTAACTCATTCTCAACTTTATTCTTCTAATCATTTCTTTTACATCTCAAGCACATCAATAATCAAAAATTTTACTTGAATAAATTCCCATTCTTGAATTTAACAATTAAACTCATATACATTTTCCCACATTATTCTTTCTTTAATTTCCATTTATGTAAAACTTCATTCACACATTATTATCAATCTCATACAATTTAAATACACTTCAATTCACATAATACCACATTTGAGACCAACCTAGGTGTTAATGCATATGCATGTATCAAAAATTTCATTCTTTTCATTCTTCATTTATCATCATTTTTCATTTTTTTTAAACTTTTCTTTTTATTTCTCTTTAAGCTTTTCAAAATTTTCTCTTTTTAATTTTACTTAGGCCGAGAATCTCGAACCTAAGCTCTGATACCAATATAATTGTAACACCCCGATACTCTATATAAGTACTATACATATACATCGTATACATACAGTAGGTATATAAAGTATAAAGATGTCACTAGTTATCACAAATTTAAAATCTTTACTTTCATTCCAAAATCATATCATTATATTGAAATATATAAACGTACTTTCAAAATCAATATCCTTTTGATAATAATACATATATATATATATAAATTACATTGTCTCTTCAATAGGTTCATTTATACATATAAATACATTCTTGTGAAAATATAATATAATTAACTGTTACATGCATGCATCACCATCTAGTTGGTCTCGAACTATACTTGCTCTCTTCGTGACATACTGACTTAACTCCAGCTCCATCACCCATTTACCTGCGCGATTAACATAACCGCGCTAAGCTCGAAAGCTTAGTAGAACAAGTAAACATTAAAATATGCAATACAAAGGATACACACCTCCTATGTTTAGCCTCACGTTTTATCATTTTCTTACTCTGTTTTCTTCTTTTATATATGCATTCTTCATATATTCCTATTAATCTCATATATGATTTACATATACATATATATAACATAACCATCAAACATAGTTCAATAAATTGATAGAACCTTCATATAATGATACTTACCAATTTCATTTCATACATATCATATATATCGTTTTATACTTCATAATTGCATATTTCATATAACTTCACAAACCACATCTCCTTTCAATAATTCATTTATGTTATATAATCATATCACAACATTACATTTACTTATCATGTCATACTTCATAATATCACATCTCATTCATTTAATTCATTATCCATTATTCACCATTCATAAATCATATTTAAACAAACACAAGCATGGGCCCAAAGACACTAATATGCCATTCAACTTTCAGAGTTAATGTTTTGGTTTATATATCACATTTATCATTATCATTATCCCAACTAGGCTTCAAGGATTATGTTCAACCAAGCTTCAAGGGGAACAAAGCATGCTAAGTATCAACCCAACTTGGCTTCAAGAACAAAACCCAACCTAGCTTCAAGGGTTGTAACATCTCAATTAGGCTTCAAGGACTAGACCCAACCAAGCTTCAAGGGGAGTAAAACATGTTAAACTTCAACCCAACTTGGCTTCAAGGATCAAATCCAACCTAACTTCAAGAGATTGTTACTAATAGGCATGCCACCAACAACAAAACTCTAAAAATTAATAACATATTAGACACACAATTCATTTATTATTTCATTATCAATTTCATTCTCATTCTTATCATCATTTAGGCAAACATGCCTCAATCATCATTTACATCATCATAGCCAATCACAATGGCATCATTTAGGCAAACATGCCTCAATTGTTTCTTTCAAATCTTTATAGCCAATCACAATGGCTTCATTCATCATCATTCTTTCAAATCTTTATAGCCAATCACAATGGCTTCATTCATCATCATTTCTCAATCCACATTTCATATTTCACCCTTAACACATATATAATCATTCATCATATCATTTGCATCATGCAAATCATATCATTCATATTCCATATCACATACATTTCATACTTCATCTTATATATATATATATATACATATATACATATACATAACCATTCATCATTCAAGTATACACCATCAATTGCATTATCCTATCCTCACACCTTTCACCTTTCATAACACATATATACATTGGATGCTTTCACATTTCACATATTTGATTATACCCTCATATCTTTTGTATTTCATAACATATACATTATTTATATACATATTTATCAATTATATAATAGATTACTTAATACATTTATCATCAAATGTACTAATGTTCCAAGTCATATAAATATATATAAGCAAATAAGGTTTTGTACTTACCTTCAAAGAAACTCACACCCACTTAGACTTCTCTTCCTTAGATTCTTCAATATTTGGATTAGGGCCATTCAATCTCTTAAAAACCTAATCCAAAAGTGATCATACACATGAGATAATATAAATAAGAATCAACTAGAGCAAACTCAACACATGACACGCTCACCCACACGGGCGTGTCACTGGGCATGTAATACCTTCTGTATCTCAAACATATTGACACGTCCCACAACATGAACGTGTTCATGGCCGTGTCAATTCTCCAAACTCACAGTAGCTATGACACGCTCAATAACACGGGCGTGTTACTGGTCGTGTCAATTCTACTGTCACACAGAACTTGTGACACGCTCAGGGACATGGGCGTGTCACTGCTCGTGTTACAAACCCCAAAAACAGAACCAACGACACGCCTAACAATCTGGCCGTGACCATGGGCGTGTCAGGCTAAAAACCCAGATTCCGATCAACACAAAACAACATCTAACAAAACACTTCTTTTAGCCATCATCCACTCCAAACAATCTTCACCAAACACACCCAAAACCATAACAAACTTACAAAAACACCAACAACACTTAAAACACACACCAATCATCATTATAAACATCATCCATGTATTAATTAATCAAATCCCCAAATTCATTAAACTAAACCCTTACTCAACAATTCATCATCATCCATATCAATTAATCATATTATCACCATCAAATTACCAATTCAACACACACACACATAACTTACCAACAATCATCAATCACCAAACCCAATCAAATATCCACACAACTCAAAGAAACAAGAGAATCAAGAAGAAACTTACTTAAATATCTTGTCAAATCCTCATCTCCATCTTCAATCCTCTAAAAATCCTTAAGAATTTGGTGTATAAATCATCTCTCTCTCTCTCTCTCTCTCTCTCGTACACGAAGAAGAAGAAGAAGAAGAAGAAGAAGAAGAAAGAATCTTCTTTTCTTTGTTCTTATCCCCAAAATATATATATATATATAATAATAATAATTACTAAAATATCTTTCACTAAAACTTTCTTTCTTTATAATCAAATACCCTTTCTAGTAATTTCACAATCCACAAAATAAATATCTTCTTTTCTTGACTTTCCATTTGACCAACATATATGTTATATATATTGCCATATACACTAAATATACATTCTCTCCACACATTGCTTTCTTTTCAAACAACACATAAACATTCTCTCTTAAATTTTCTTGTCTTATCAACTTAACATATATACGTTCAATCCCCTTATAACAATAATATCACAACTTCTAAGGCACAGTTTGGGATATTACAAGGTCACCTAGCAGATACAGGTGAAGCTCCTAGAAGTAATTAAATACCCTGATCGGTTGGCCAATATCATTCTTGTGCAGAATAAGGATAGTAGGATCAGAGTTTGTGTGGATTATAGGGATTTGAATAAAGCTTCTCCTAAAGATGATTTTTGTGCCACATATAGATGTCTTAATTAATAGCGCAACCTCTAGTGTGCTATACTCATTTGTAGATTGATTCTCCGGATATAATTAGGTGTTAATGGCCCAAGAGGATAAAGCAAAAACTTCTTTTATAACTACAGGGGGTATATTTTGCTACAAGATGATGCCATTTTGATTGAAGAATGCTGGAACAACCAATCAAAGTATGGCCACTACCTTGTTTCATGATATGATGCATAAGGATATTAAAGTATATGTTGATGATATGATGGTGAAATAAAAAAAGAGAGAACAACATTTTCAAAACCTGGAGAACTTCTTTGAAAGAGCAGTTAAGTATAACCTTAGGTTAAACCCAAAGAAGTGTGTGTTCAAGATTACCTCAGGTAAATTGTTGGGATATGTCATCAGCCCAAATGGCATTGAGATTGACCTTAACAAAGTTAAAGCATTTAGAGATATGCTAACCCCTAAGATGGAGAAGGAAGTGCAGGGGTTTATCAAGAGATTACAATATATAAGTAAGTTCATTGTAAGGCTCACTACAATTTATGAACCCATCTTTAAACTGCTCAAGAAGAACTAACCAATTAAATCGAATGGTCAATGTCAGAAGGCTTTTGAGCGTATAAAAGAATACTTGTTGAATCCACATGTTCTAAAATCATCCAAACCCGATAGACCATTGATATTATATTTAGCAGTAAAAGAGGGGTCAATAGGGGCAACGTTGGCTCAAGTGGATGAAACAGGAGTTGAGCATCAAATTTATTACTTGAGTAGGAAACTTTTTCCATATGAGATTAAGTATAGTATTATTGAAAAGACCTGTATTGCTATGGTTTGGTCATCAAAGAAATTACGACATTACTTTTGGTTATATACTGTGCAGGCAATTTTTACGTTGGATCCAATTAAATACTTAAGAGAAACACCTTTGCTAATCGAGAAATATGGCCAGTGGTTGATAATCCTAGAAGAATTTGAGATTGACTACATAACAAGGAAAACTATTAAAGGAAGAACAATAGCAAAATTCCTGGCTCAACAATCATTACCTAAGAGTAAGGAGGTGACTTTTAAATTCCCGGATGAACACTTACAAGCCATAGAACTGCAGAAATGGAAAATGTACTTTGATGGAGCAGTGAATAGAAAAGGAGCTGGCTTAGGAGTTGTATTATAATCACCCAAAGGAGAGCTCATCCCTTTAGCCAAAAAGTTAAAATTTTAGGTAACCAACAACATGATAGAATATGAAGTATGTATTTTTGGTTTGTAAACCTTGATGATAATGGGAGTGGATAAAGTAAAAGTTTTTGGTGATTCATTGCTAGTTATTTCCCAAGTAAATGAAGAGTGGGAGTTAAAAGAGGAGAAGCTAAAGCCATATCATGATTATTTGACCACAATAAAGAGGAATTTTAAGGACCATAGTTTCCTACACTTACATAGGGAAGAAAACCGGATAGTCGATGCCTTAGCCACACTGGCTTCAATATGGGAGGACTCCGTTAAATTATTCCTTAAACCTCTAGTTTTGACCAACTTATTAACTCCTTGCTATGAATATGAAATAGCCATGGAGACTAGTACATATCATGATGCATGGTATGATACCATGAAGCAGTTTTTGGAAAATAAAAACTATCCGTTGAGGGCAACAAAAGAAGAGAGAAGAGTATAAGACAAAGGTATTTACAGTACATCACCTTCCAATGGGAGTTATATCGAAGATGGGCAAATGGATTGCATTTAAGATGTTTAAGGAAATCTGAAGTTGAGCAAACCATATCAAAAGTACATTCAAAAACCTGTAGGCCTCACATAAATGGCCTAGCTCTGGTTAAGAAGATAATTGATAAGGCTACTATTGGTTGACCATGGAGAAAGATTATATTGATTTTTTGTGGAAGTGTCAACAATGTTAGCTATAAGGAAACTTGAATCATTTACCTCCTGAGGAATTGCATTCCATGTCTTCACCCTGACCTTTCACAACTTAGGGAATAAACATTATTGGGGAGATGCATCAGAAAACTTCATATGGAGTTCTGCATAGTGTAGTATCAAATAGTGGGGTAAAGTTCCAAAGAGCTGTTAAGAATTTATTTGCCAATTATAAGATCTTTCACCATCCGTCCTCCCCACATAGACCAAAGGCTAATGGCACAGTAAAGGTTACTAACAAGACAATTAAACAAATCCTTTCCAAGATGACCAAGATGTATAAGCATTGGTCAGAAATGTTTCCCTTTGCTTTATAGGGATACAGAATGAGTGTTTGAACTTTGGCCAGGGTGATGTTATTTTCTCTAGTTTATGGGATAGAAGAAGTGCCACCAATTGAGATCGAAATCAAATCCCTAAGGGTAGTCTTAGAATCTAAGTTGCCAAAGACTGAATGGGTACTAACTAGATGTACACAGGTGCCTTTGTTGGAAGAAAGAAGGCTGAAGGCATTATATTATTGCTAGCTATACTAATGAAAGATATATCGGGCTTACAATAAAAGAGTTCACATTAGAAAATTTAAAATTAGCAATTTAGTACTAAAATAGTGTAAATTAAATGTCATTGATCCTAGAGGGAAGCTTAGATCAAGTTGGGAAGGACATTATGTTGTGACAGAGGTAATGAAGAAAGGTGCGGTCAAGTTTTTAGATATGGATGGGAATGAGTTTAATGAACCAGTGAACATTGAAAGGCTAAAGAAGTTCTATGTTTAAAAAAAATGATGATAATAAAGCTTGCTAGGTCAAAAACTTGAAAGGGAGACCTAGGCAAAAATTAGAGTAGTCTACCAGTTTTAAAAATCCAAAAAGGATAGACTAGGAAATAATTAGGGCTAAAATATGAGAGGCAATTGCTAATTATAAAACTCAAAAGGGCTGGTTAAGGACAGGAGTAATTTTGTGTGTGCTTGCTATATGTTTATGGTTGTTCTCAATTTAATGAAACAAAGTTAATAATAAAATTTTTTTGTATGCACCATTTCAATTCTTGACCAAAAGGCTAAAATAATCACATAATAGCAAAAAGGGATGACAAACTAAAGTAGAAGAAAATATCTTTCATCCTAACATCATTTTATTTAAAGACTGATAATTGTAGAATTCATGAAATCCGATAAGTATAACATGCAGCCCAGCTATGCCTCAGGCAATCTAAGAAAGCTTCAGTCAACAAAGGCATGTAAAATCACTTGTAAAATCAGAACCACAATGTTGAGTCCCATACTAGCGACTAGGATGGCAAGGATCATAGCAAGTACATGGAAAAGAGCATCTAGTGGAACATACATCAAATATGTCCAGGTGGTAATGACGTTGATTCCCTACCATGGTACCAACCAATGGATGTTAATGACAACTCTTGAATTGATCCATTTAATCTAGTCAGCATATGAAGAAGCAGGACGGAGTAGCCTCCTCGCAGAATGGTGTCATGGAAAGTACCTTGCATGACCTACAACTGGGGTATCGAGCAAGCAAAAGCATTCCTATAGCCAGATTTGAGGGAAAAGGTGAAGTTAAAAAAAAGAGCATACTTGCTAGGTTGACAACCCACAAGAGTGGTTTGGGTAAAAATTAGGGTGGTTCACTAGCTCTAAAAATCTACAAGGAAAGAGGCTCGATGGTTCCAAAAACCCGTAAGGGTGAATTAGGCAAAAATTAGAACAATAAATAAATGATGACCTCATTTGAAAACCCAAAAGGGCGGTTCAAGTAATTACCTAAAGCAGCAAGAGACTCCCAATTAGCCTCGTGAAGAGCTAGTTTTGAATTGATCTAGCCCAACTAGAGTTTCAGTTAAAATCAATGGAATGGGTGAAAACCCATCCATTTGGTCTATAATATCTAGTACCCATGGGTCGATATCACCATCAAAAGAAATAAATAGAAATTGATGAAGCAAATGTAAGTAGAATATGTGGCCCCATACTTTTGTGGCAGCCAAGCGGGATTTGTAAAAATCAATCAAAGGGCTAAGTAAAATTTTTTCACCTCTAGTTAATTGAATAACTTCATGTTTTAAAATCTGAAAAAAAAAACATTTGCATTTTTTTATGAGATTTTGAGGACAATTTGGGCAATGATATATGACAATTGCTTGGATATTCGAGAATGGCTACAAATTGCTCAATCATAGGACACAGCTCAAAGTTGTTAATTTTAAAAGTTCTATATTCTATATCCCAAAAGGAGGTCATGGCATGTAAAAAGGATTATTTAAGTTTAATATTTTATACTTTAAAGAATTAATTTCAGATTAATATACTTGTTTCCAGTGATAGGCTTCAAGACTTCTAAATAGGTTCTTCATCACCTTTAAATTTTCTTTGGACATATTATGACTTTTTGAAGTTGAATTATTATGATGCACAAAAGGTGAGTTGATGTGCAAAAAAAATGGTGATGAAAAGGTTTAAATAGAAGAAATATGGAAACTGAATTACAAACAGGATAACTGGTATCGACCTAAGATTATGAGTAAGGAGCGAAAATGGAATTAGGACTGTATGGATCATGACCTGTTCATTATGATCCCATGACGTTTTCATCATGAATTTCACATATACATATAAAGAAGAAACAATAAAAGTCAAATGTTAAAAAAAAAGAAGTCAAAAGTCAAAAGTGAAAAATTAATTCTTTAAATTAATATAATGATTTTATATATGCCAATTACAAGTGCATTAATTACAACTGCAATAATAGATACAATACAAACCAATCACTAGGAAGGGGGAGGCAGTCCATAATTAAATAATGCTTTGAAGAAATCATCGCCCGAAGGTTGAGGATGAATTTTGAGGTCATCATCCTAGGCTCCCCTTGAAAAAGAAAAAGCACCGGGATCTCCAAAACCCTAGAATTCATAGTCCTAGAAATCTAGTCAGGGGAAATCATTGCTTAAAGATGGAGGAGGAATTCCACGACCGTTAGCCCAAGGCCCCCTCAATGAAGAAATAGCACTGAGATCACTGAAACCCTAAAACCAAAAGTCTTGAAAGTTGTGCTCTGACTGATGATTTAGGTTCTCAAAATGAGCAATATTTTGGCGGCTAGCATTTAATTCTTCTTGCAACTTTCTATTTTATTCCTGGAGCATCCTCTAGGAGCCATAAAGGAAAAAGTTAAGAACATGAATTTTCATGCATATATAAAGCATAAAAAAAAACAAGGTTACAGACTATGTAATTTAAATCAAAGCTCTAAAGACAAAATGATGGGCCAACATAAGGTGGTGTCATAGTAAAGGAAGCATATGGAGCCATCTTGCACATTAAATATGCATATGTAAAGATAACCTTAAAAGAGACAGCCCCAATGCTACAATAGGAATGGGACTTGCTTCTATCATCTTCCTCCTCCTCTTGTCCCTCCTCTTTCTCCTCCTCTTCACCCTCCTCCTCCTCTTCCTCTTCATTATCATCCCCTTCATCATCGTCATTTCCCTCTTCTTCTTCTTCTTCTTCTTCTTCTTCTTCTTCTTCTTCTTCCTCCTCCTCCTCCTCCTCTTCTTTCTCTTCTTCCTCCTCTTCTTCTTCTTCTTCTCCTTCTTCCACACCATCACAAATTCCCCGGACATCGGCTAGAGAGACTTGGATATCCAAAAGCCACTCTTGGATAAATGTGGCATATGAATATTTAGCTGGTGGAAGCAGAAAAGTCTATGTGCCATAACCATCCCGAGCTTGCAACCATGCAATCCATAGCAAGGATATATTGTTCAGTGCATATTCCAAAATGTCAATAGGTACCTTTTGATGGCTAGGATCGAAGAACTAGGTGTGCACCTTCTCGTAGAGGAACCAGCCACTAGAAACTGGCTCGACACTAAGTCGATGAGAATTATATAGAGGCAATGCCATATCCATGGCTACAGTCCAGTTGGCCTGCTTGCCAGTCCTCCACCAAGTAATGTTCACCTGTAAAATTACAAAAAAGTGGGTAAGTGTAGACCCTTAATTTTTGACCCAGTCCGGTCCAATATATTTTAATTAGTCCAAAATAATTTTTATGGTATCTTGATTAATTTTAATATTTATTTTAGTAAAAAATGGTTAAGTGAATAAAAATAAAAAATAAAAATAATAAACAAATAAAAATAATAAACAAATAAATAAAAATAAAAATCGGCGACAAAAAATTTCATCGCCGAAAAGGTCGGACGAAATGGCCTTGGGCCATTTCGCTTGTAGAATTTTTCTGTGGGCAAAATGGCCATCGCCCGCAGGAATTTCCTGCGGGCAAAATGGCCAGTAGCCCCGCCCCGCAATTTTTTTTCGCCAGCGCTTGCAGCAGCCCGCAGTAATTTTTTTCGCCAGCGAAATTTTTCCGCAGTAGTTTTTTTTGCCAGCAAAATTTTTCCGACGTAATTTTTTTTGAAACTAAATTCTATTTGGTTTCAGTTTCCTTTTCCTAATTAATGTTAGATTCCATAAACAATTAAGATTAATCATTGAAATTTCCTATAAATAAGAAAAGAAAACAACACAGAATGGAAGAGGACAATCTATCAGAGGAATTCTTGAAAAGGAATCGGACTTTAGACAGATTTGGAATTTTGAACTGGCACTTTACAAATTGATTGGACATTTTAGAAGAGAGGAGGCAAGCAAGCAATCAAGCTATCAAAGGCAGCAACCTTGCCTTTGACCTTGTTCATCCAAGAAGCAATTTTTGGTGGAACCAACGAACGAAGGTTTGAATTCTTAATTTCTTTTTGTTTCTTACAGTAGCTTCATTCTTTATTTGATTCATAAGATTATACGCTCAAAACTTCAATCTTTGAAGATGTAATAACTTGATCTTTGTTTCCAGAAACCTTAAGTGATTTCCTTTATTTCTAAATACCTTAAAAATCTTAATTCGTTTCTTTGTTTTCCAAAAACCTTAAATCGTTCAACCTGTTTCTTCAAAACTTAAAAACCCTAAATTGATCCTTTTTGTAATATTCTGAAGTACACCCTAAAAGTTTGGAATAATTATTGTTGTATAAGGATTTAATATGTATGTTTAATGAAAATCAAAAGAAGAGCAATGAATTAATTTAATATCTTGATTTTGGTGTACATTGGAATAGTAGTAGTAAGATGATATGTTGGTAAAGTATGCAAGGAAAAATATTTAAGAGATAAATGTATATGAAGAATAAAATGTATATTTGGTATTTGGAAAATATATGGGAAATATAAAGGTGATATATAAGAAATATACATATACCAACATATACATCACATATACATAAGGTATATTGTGGTGTAGGAAAAGTAAGAGTATATATATATAATTAATGAATTAAATAATAAAAGAAAAAGAATAAAAGAAAGTCAAAGGGAAGAAGAGAGTGACAAGTGTATGGTGGAGGTTTAAAGGGTTTTAATTATTTATATATATATATATATGATTAGCTAAGGAAGAGAAGAAAATATCTTCTTCTTCTTCTTCTTCTTCTTGCACGAGAGAGAAAGAGAGAAAGAGAGTGAAGGAGATATGATTTTAATCCTTTTACATATCAAATTCATTGAGATTTTGAGAGTATTGAAGATGATTATTGAAGATTTGGCATATTATCCAAGTAAGTATTCATTTCTTTGTGTGGATTCCTATTGTTTGAGTTTGGGATTTGATATGGTGGATTTGTGATAATGATGATAATGAAAGATTAAAGTGTATAAATATGTTGAATTGATATTTAGATGATGATGATTTGGGTTATTTGTGATGATGATGATGAATTGTTGATATTGTTGAGTAAGGGTTTAGTATAAGTGAATTGGGGATTTGAGTAGTTGATTCATGGGGATGTATATATGATTATTGTTATGTTATTGAAGTTATAAAAGTGTTAATAAGTGTTAATTTGATAAGTAATTTATGAATATAGTCAAGATGTTGATTAAGGGTGATGAAGTATGAGTTTTGAAGTGTTTATGTTTCTTGGTTGAGATGTCGAAATGTATGATTTGTGCATGGCACGGCCAGTGACACGGCCATGTTGTTGGGCGTGTCAATGGTACTGAGTTGGATGTTTATGACACGACCATTAACACGACCGTGTTACTGAGCGTGTCATAGCTACTGTAAGGAAAAGTAATTGTCACGGCCATGAGCACGCCCGTGTTGTTGGGCGTGTAAATGTTTCTGTGAGGCAGAATGAGTGACACGTCCATTAACACGACCGTGTTACTGAGCGTGTCAAAGCTTCTGTATTGTTGGTTTAGGGCACGATCAGGGACACGCCCGTGTTGGTGAGCGTGTTATGTATGGAATTTGCCCTAGTTAATTATTCTTCTCATATTCTTATTATGTATAATTATCTTTGGATTAGGCTTTGAGGAGATTGTGTTGCATTAATCCAAATGTTGGAGGATTCTTGGAAAAAGAGGTTAGATTGGTATAAGTTGCTCTTGAGGTAAGTGCAAATGTACATGGTTGCATTCTTTTAATATGATTTTGAGACTTAATACATTTAGTATAAATGTGTTAAGTAATCTATTATACTATTAATATAATGTGACTAACGTTATGATTTGTATAGTGTGAAAGCTATGATGATGATTCAAAAAGGTATGTGCAATGTAACTTGTTATGATAAATATAATAATGTTTGAAATGAAATATATGGACATGTTGTCTATATGATGATGAAGTTATGATGTGTGTTCAATGTAATTGATTATGTATACCTGAATGATGAATTGCTATAATGTGAATTGAGATATGATAAGATGTGAAGCCATTGTGATTGGCTATGACGATTTGTGATTGGCTATGATGATTTAAATGAAATGTGAAGCCATTGTGATTGGCTATGATGATTTAAATGAGATAAATGAGGCATGTTTGCCTAGTTAATGATGAGAATTGAGAATGCAATTGATAATGAAATCATAAATGAATTGTGTGTCTAATATGTTGATTCAACTTTTAGAGTTCTGTATTTGGCGGCATGCCTATGAATCACTGGATAGGCGAAATGGGATGGCACGTAAACCGATTCCAGTTGAAAAATGTGAAATGATAAATGTGAATTAAAGGTAACAGTCTTGCCGGGTTGAGGATCTCCTCAAATGTGTTGAGTTGACGGTCCAAGAGACTGGGTCTGTTACACTATGAGAATTGTGAATATGAGATATATGATTTGTAACAGTCTTGCCGGGTTGAGGATCTCCTCAAATGTGTTGAGTTGATGGTCCAAGAGACTGGGTCTGTTACACTATCCATGGATAGAGATATATATATATATTGCCTACGGGCATGATTATTGTGATTATGAACCAAAGCAGTAACTCTGAACTTTGAATAACATATTAGTATAGTTTGGGCCCAGGTCTGTCTTGGTTGTCAATGTGATTTATAAATGACGAATAATAAGTAAATAATGAGATCTATATTTGCTTTTATTGGAAATGTGATTCATGATTGGTGAATTATGAATAACATAATGTTATGAAGCATGATATGTAATGTGTGTATTGATATATTGATTGTGAGTATTATTGATGAGTTGTGGTTGGTGTAAATGATATGTAGGTATGTATGTGATATATGTGATTAGTTGAGATATGTGAAAGGTGTTATTAAAAAGGGAAATCACGATAAGAAACTAGTAGTATATGAAGTTAATGTGTATATATATATGTGTGTTAGAATTTCTGTGTTATATGTTTATATTCTATATTTGCACTACTAAGCTCCCGGGCTTAGCGCGAATGTGTTATCGCGCAGGTTCTAGGTGGAAGATATGAAGTCTTTTGTGATGCCACGTGAAGAGTAAGAGTTGTCGAGACCAACTAGATGGTGTTGCATACATGTATAACTTTTAATTATGATGTATTTCTGACAAGAATATATTTTTATGTACAATGAGATTTTGATAAAGATACAATTATTAAATATATGTAAGAGCATTAAAAGTATAATGATTTTATAAATGTTCTTTAAATTAATGTATGGTGATTTGAACTCTGCTAAAGGTTTTTTTTTAAAATTGTAACGAAAAGTGACATCCTTATGCTCTATATACTTACTGTATGTATACTAGGTATATGTATAGTACTTATATGGAGTATCGGGGTGTTACACTTTTATTTCTAAAAACCCTACAAAAATACTTTTCTGTTTCCAAAAAACCTTCAATCATCCTGCCACATTCCAAAAACTTTATAAACTCTAAATTATTTTTTGTTTCCAAAATCAAGACAGTAAACCTAAACCCTAAAGTTCTCTTAAACCCTAATTCCCCTAAAACCGTAAACCCTAATTTTTCTAAATCCTAATCTTTAAAACCTTAAAACCTTATAAACCTAAACATTTAAATCCAATATAGTAAAACCAAAATAACAATCTGTTACCAAACCTATTTATTTTAAATCACAGTAGCATTATTTTCATAAAACATCCAAAACCCTAAATCTTTAAACGGTCCAGTAGCATTATTCATTTAAAAAAATAATATTAGTTACTCAAAATTCCAAAACCCTATTTTCTATATTCTAAACCCTAAAATCTTAATTTTCAATACCAAAACCTATAATTCTAAAAGACAATTTCCAAAACTTTTTGGGGCGCTGCCCCCTTGACCCCTGCCCTCTAACCAGCTAGCGGGACCGCTGTATGGCCTTGTCGAAGGGGTCAATATTCATTTGTGTATTATGAGTCCGCATATTTAACTTCCCTTTTTCTAAAGCCCTAATTTAGTAACTAAAATTCTAAAATCCAATTTTAAGATGCGAACTCTAAATTAGATATTTATTGGTTTATTTAATTTTATATTTGATTATATAGTCTATTATATGCTTTAATTTATTTTCAATGTTTTGTTGATTTATTTAATTTAAATGCTTAATTTATTTAGTTTATCATGGATGGATGTTTACTTTCTATTTTAATATTAACCCATTAATGAAATATAGAGTTTAAACCTAAAACTAGTGTTTTAAATCATAGGTTTTAAATCATAATTTAGGGTTTAACCTAAAACTAAGGTATAACATATAAAATTAGACTTTTACAATACAATTAGTGTTTTAGTAATAGAATTAGAGTTTTATTTATAAATTGGGGTTTTATTAGTAAAAATAGGGCTTAATAATATAATTAGGGTTCAATTATGCAATTAAGGTTTACTGGATGAAATCAAGGTTTTGAGCAAAATCAAATTAATAAACCTAAGAATCAGTAAACTCTACATGATTACGTAATAAAGATAATCAATTGGATTAAATAGAATTAGGTAATAGAAACCATACCTACGTTGTTGGCTCTACCATGATGATTTTGTTGAACCAGGCCTCAGTACAATTCTTCTACAAAGGTTAATGTTGGATTCTGCCTCAAAATCACACGGTTGGTTTGGATCAATAGGTTTTATGATGAGGTTTAAACAATCCAAGGATTGTTTCTGCTTTAGCTACAACCTTCTGATATGTGCATTATTTGGTGCTTTTATTGTCTACTTTATTATGCATTTTTGGGTTATTTATGTGCTTAATTCACTTTGTTAGATAATTTTTAGCAATTAGACATTATTTTAGTTGCATTTGGAATAATTTAATTAAATTGGTAAAATTTCAGCATTTTTGTTATCTTGACCCTTGTTTGGTTTTTCAGAGATATACAGAGTTGTAGACCTTCAATTTGCAATCTGTTTGATGCGTTGGAAAGATGAGACAGAAATTTACAAGTTTTCAAGAGGAATCGAGATTCAATTCAGCCTACATGTTGGTCAAAATTGGCGTTGAAGTTCTGAACACACGAGCTGTGTGAGTAGCGCGACCTGTTCTGTTTCGGACCTCATATCTGGACCTCCGAGTGTCGAAACAAGATGAGCCCAGGCCCATTAGACTCCTAAGAAACAGCCCTACAGATGTTATGAAGGCTATTTAGTGAGATGACGTCGTTTTGACTCTCCAAAACGGCATCCAAGTCTGCATTTCTGCAACAACGTTCACAATCAGGGCTGTTGCGGTATTCTGATCGTAACTTGAGTTCGGAGGCTCGGTTTGGAGTGAGCCTTAGCTTGTTGGAAACGTGAGAAAGATATCTTCGATTTTGTTGAAGAAGTCGTGATCAGATTTTAAAGGGAAGAGGCTGAAAAAGGGGCACGAAATCTGGAATGTTTTTTACTTTCAAATTCTTATCTTCGTGAAGCTACAGGGGAAGATCATAACAGAATATTTTTCATCTCAAAATCCCTAATTAATTGGGGATTCTTTTCTATTCTTCAAAAGGAAATATAAGGAGCAGCAGGGAGGGAGATCAAAAGGGGGACATTCACCATCTATTCAGAGGTTCAATTTAATTTTGTTTAGTTTTTGTAAGCCATGAGTGGCTAAGTCTTTTAGTTCAATTCAAGGGATTTAATAATCCATGTATATCTGTGAGACTTGATCTTGAATTGAGTATTTCTTCTTTGAATATCTATTGATTCTTGTTTTAATTGATTTAATTTTATTAAGTTCTTTGCTAAAAAGGCCTATTAGTAAAGTGTTTGATAGGATTAACTGCTATTTCAACCTTCATAATCCGTAATTGTTATGAAAGGGTGAATATTAGTAGCAATTAGATGTTACTGATTATCACAGTTTTTCAGTAATATTCTATAGAAACAATAGGATTGAATTAAATAGTTTATGCTTCATAAATTATTGTTCAAGTTTAACTGCTTCCAGTTCTTAATGCTCTTATTAAATTGAAAGGGATTGCTTAATACCCAATCGTTTAATAATTAGAGTTAATGAGGGTGCTGGGCTCGAGTTAATGAAAATAGAGAAGTTTGAGGATTTATCATGCTCGTTGATAAATTCTAGTTAAGTATTCAAAGAGAAATTTTATCATTAGTTGTCTATGATCAAGTGTGCATTGGATTGGAAATTACCTTGAATTGACTTTCAATCAATTTGCTTCACAACCTTAGTTATTTAATTAGTTTTCCTTTCTTTGATTTGTTAAAATTCAGTTTTCACAACAAAAACCCCCCTTCCGCAAACACAAGAGTACAATTTCAGTCTCTAGGGTTCGACCTGGATTCACCGTCTCTACAGTTTAATTCAGTTATTTATATTTGGTGGAATCGACGAACATCAAATTTTTGGCGCCATTGCCGGGGACTGAAAGTTTGTTAATTTTTGTGTTTTTATTTTAATTCAGTTTCTGTTTTATCTTGCTTTAGTGCTGTTATTTCAGGTTTGGTTTATGACTAGAAGCTCTCAATCGGGTGAAATTCTCTTTGATCCTGAAGTAGAGAAAACAGCTAGGCATTTGAGGAAATTAGCTAAATTAGCTAAGGAAGCTAATTAGAGCCAATATTCATCTGAACGGACGATTACAGATAATATACACAATTCTCCACGGGAATCAGTTTCAAATTCCGATTCGGATCCTGAGATTGAAACCATGGCAGCCAGAACTTTGAAAGAATTGGCTACACCTGATTTAAATCAACAACCTTTATGCATTCAATTTCCTACTTTAGATGTTGCTTTCGAATTAAAATCTGGTCTAATACATTTATTGCCTAAATTTCATGGACTTTCAGGTGAGGATCCACATAAGCATTTGAAGGAGCTTCATGTGGTATGTTCCAGCATGAAGCCTCAAGGTGTTTCGGAAGAGCAGATTAAGCTTCGAGCTTTTCCTTTCTCGTTGGAAGACAAAGCTAAGGACTGGTTATATTACATTCCTTCTGGATCGATTAATTCATGGAATGAGATGAAGAGAATGTTTTTGGAGAAGTATTTTCCTGCTTCTCGGGCTGCCAACATAAGGAAGGATATATGTGGCATTCGGCAGTCCAATGAAGAGAGTCTATATGAGTATTAGGAGCGTTTTAAGAAGCTTTGTGCAAGCTGTCCCCATCATCAAATAAGTGAGCAGCTGTTGATTCAATATTTTTATGAGGGGCTTATGCCGATAGAGCGTAATATGATAGATGCTGCTAGTGGAGGTGCTTTGGTTGACAAGACACCCGAAGATGCAAGGATATTAATTGCAAATATGGCAGCAAACTCTCAACAGTTTGGAACAAGAATGGACCACACACCTAGGAAGGTTCATGAGGTAAGTACATCTAATTTAGAGAAGCAAATTTCAGATTTAACTTCTTTGGTTAGACAAATTGCTATAGGAAATATGCAGGCTGTTAAAACATGTGGAATCTGCATGGTTCCTGGTCATGCTACTGATATGTGTCCTACACTTCAAGAGGATGAACTAGTGCAGCAAGCCAATGCACTAGGAAATTTTGGGCAGCAGCAACGCAGGTATGATCCCTATTCTAATTCTTATAATCCGGGATGGCGAGACCATCCGAATTTTAGCTATGGGAATCAGCCAATGCAGGGTCGCTACCAGCAGCAAAGACCTCAAGTGAATCAACCATCTTCCTCTTCCCAAAATCAAGGTATGTCACTTGATGAAATTGTTAAAGCTTTGGCTACTAACACCCAACAGTTTCAGCAGGAAACTAGGACTACTATTCATAATATAGAAAAGCAAATTGGTCAATTAGCTTCGTCGGTGAGCAAACTTGAAGCTCAGAATTCTGGTAAGCTTCCATCACAAACAGTGATTAATCCTAGGGAAAATGTTAGTACGATGATATTGCGAAGTGGAAAAGAAGTGGATAGTCAAGCTGTTCATGAGTCAACAAAGAAGAAGCAGCAGCAAGGTGTAGAGAAGACCGATGTTCCTGATGTGGAGGTAAATTCTGAACCTCAAATTAATAAGGCTAATAATTTTGTTGTCCCTCCTCCCTTTCCTAGTAGGTTGGCTAAGACAAAGAAGGAAGAACAAGAGAAGGATATCTTGGAGATTTTCAAGAAAGTAGAGGTGAATATACCTTTACTTGAGGTGATCAAGCAAATACCCAGGTATGCTAAATTCCTTAAAGAGTTATGCATTACAAGGCGTAAGTTGCGGAATAATGAAAAGGTACATGTTGGGGAAAGTGTGTCAGCACTTATTCAAAGAAAAATACCCCCTAAGTGTAAGGATCCAGGTTCGTTTTCTATACCTTGTAGGATAGGAAATTCTAAATTTGAACGTGCGATGGCTGATTTAGGGGCATCAATTAGTGTCATGTCATTTTCAATTTTTCAAACTTTGAATTTGGGCCCTCTAAAAGAAACTGGTGTTATTATTGAATTAGCTGATCGTTCAAATGTTTATCCCATAGGTGTAGTTGAGGATGTTTTAGTACAGATTGGAGAACTAATTTTTCCTGCAGATTTTTACATTTTGGATATGGAAGATTGTGTTCCTACATCAAATTCAGCTCTAATTTTATTTGGAAGGCCTTTCTTAAAGACTTCCAAAACAAAAATTGATGTGGATGGTGGTACTTTAACAATGGAATTTGATGGAGAAATTATGAAATTTAATGTTTTTGGATGTCATGAAACACCTACTTGAACTGTTTTCTATTAATTGATATAAATGTGCATAATTTGTTTTTAGCCTTTGAACAGGATTGATTTTGCAAGGAATAAGTGATTTGTTGCTGTGGCTATGTCTAGCCTAAGACGTTAAAAGAGGGCGCTAACTGGGAGGCAACCCAGCACAAGTTTAAATTTTGCTGAGTTTTATTTATTTATTTTATTTTATTTTATTTTACTTTGTTTTATTTTTATTTTATCTACAGTGTCATCTTCTTGCTCTAGTTCTGAAATTTCTAGTAAATAAAGGTTAAAAATTGGTTTCAATGGTGGAGTGATAGTACAAAGAATGAGCTTATATTGTTACTTATACTTATGTTGTTTTAATAATAAGCTGGACCGTTACTTTTACTCTAATATAAGGTATTTTTTTAACTTAACCAGTTTTATTTTACAGTTAAGGGTAAAAGAAACAAAAAGGGGTCAAAGCAGTTAGCCAATTACTACATCATTCCTCTCTCATGCTTCTCTCTCCTAGGGATACCTCAAGCCGCCACCATCTTCTACCAACGCAGAAGCAGAGCGTCTCCAATCACCACCGGCGACTCTCTGCCACTGCCACCACTAGGCTCTCCATCGCCCCCTTCTCTGAAATCCCTTCTTTTCAGCTGAAGACTGAACTAAAATCACGAAAAGCTTAGCCGAATCGCTTTCCTCTACTGCGATTCTGAACCACCAGCTCTGCTTAGCCACTCTCTTCTTCGAATCGAAAAAAAAAACGAACCGAAGACCCTCAAAACGCCGCCATCTCCACTTAGAATCTACGCCAGAATCACAACCTCAGCTCACAAACATTCACGATTGGCCTATAATCTCCTCCTTTTATCTTTTCAGTCGCAACAGAGATCAATTGAATTAGAAGATGCCAAATGCAGCTTCAGGCAATTCGCGAAGATCAAACAGAATTGCTACCTTCTATTGCTATATCAGACAACCTTTCCCCACCGGACCATCCATCACAATTCAGGTTCTGACTTTCGTGTTTCCAGCTCCATCAAATTAAGGTTTGAACTGATTCTCTTTCTTCACTCTGATTCATTCGTTTGTGTCATCACCCAGGTACATTTTTCACATCTCATCTGCTAGTCTCTTTTAATTTTGTAGTGGTTTTGAACTGAGATATTTGATGAGCATTTCTTGATTTTGTGATGGTTCTGAAAATTTCTTAATTCTGTTCTGAGAATGGTATAATAGTAAGCAAGTCTTAGGGATTTGAAAGTTTTTGCTAGGACTTTTGAAGACTTATTTGTGTTGATGATACCCCTTGGTTCAAATATGAGAAAATTGGTTGCTTTGGTCTGCTGAATTTACTACAAGTTGGGTGTTGAATTGCTGCATAGCTTTTGATTCAAATTGAGAAAATTAGTTGATTGTGCTTACTGAAATTGGTATACTAGTTGGCATAACTTGGTAATTGAACTGTTACTGTGATTTTTGTGATATTTGATTGTTGAGCAAATTGTACATTCTTATTTTTGGAATGAAAAGTTTATGTTTCTCTTTTCTGTTCAAGTTGTGAAGATTCTTAGAAGAAATTTTGACTGAAAATTGAGGACTTAATGAACTAATCTCAGTGAGTTTGAATGTTTTGGCTTGGATTGCTATGAGCCATATACTGTTAATGATCTACCATCTGCTGCATGTTCTTTAATTATATCCATTCGATCAAGTTTGCTGGAATTTTAATGGCAATTAATTATTTGTAACATTGGGTGGCACTGGTTTAGGAATGCTGGTTCAAATTGTTGTGAGACACCTCTATAGTTCTTGGTTGAGTTCTTGCAAGTAGTCTATTTGATAGAGGTTACAACTTTCCAGTTTTGAGCATGAATTGAATGGTGTATACATGCTATGTACTTCAATTTGAGACAAGATTGTGAATATATATGAGGGAATGTGAATTTACCTTGTCCAATCTATAATGCATTTCGATTCATGAAAATTGAGTATTTTGGATTGATTTAAGTTAGAAATTTGAGTCTTTTATAGGCTTTATGCTAGTTAAAGTGTTAAATATGACTGAACATTGACAATAGCTCTGTTCATAATTAGTTCTGTGACTAGCATACCTGATTGGCATGAAAAGTTGTTGAAAAGAATTGATCATTAATTTTTGAAGAGACTTTGACTTGTTTTAGCTGTGTGTTTTGTATTTGATTCTCTTGCTGGTTTAAAATTGGGAAATAACAGAGCAGGTTACAGCAACTGCATATTACAAAAGAAAGTGCAACTGCATATTACAGCAGTGGCAGAACCATGGAGATACAAGGAGTGGATATGCAATTAATGGTTGGATTTGCAGCACAAACAGGGCAGTACCCTATCTCTTTTGCACTTTCTTTTTGTTGATTCCCTCTTATGTTTGATTTGTTCACATTGAGGACAATGTGTGAAATAAGTGTGGGGGAGGGATTTAATTATAAGGGGTTTTATGCTGAAATTTTTATGCTTAAATGAATGGTTTTGCAGCTGAAATTCTAATGCTATATTGTTGAAATTGTGAGCTTTATATTGCCATATGCTGCTGCCATTGTTCTGTTTTTGGTACCATTATTCTTTTCTTGGTGATTTGCTCCTTATTTGGGTCAATTTTTATTTTTCATGGCATATATACTGTTTTTGAGCTATACATGCTGCCATATGCTTATTTTCAAGTAAAATTGACTGTTTTAAATGTTGTAAGAGGAAAATGCTTCTTGAAATTGTGTTTGGCACTTATCCCATGAATTATGTTGAGTAAACTTTTTGAATTTTTGACATTATATGCTGATTTAGGGATTACTTATGGGCTTAATTAGTGTCTTTTAAGTAGACTTGAAACTCTACAAGCAAAAAAAAAAGAAGATTTTGAGCAAATAATTTTTAAGAATTTCTTTCTTGAGTTGGAGCAATCCTTTGAGCTAAGTGAACAACGCTTTTAATTAGTTTAGCGAAGTCATTTTAACTAATTTTATCTCTTGTTCAGTTAGAATAAGTTGTTGAATTTGTGATTTCTTTTTGATTTAGAGTTTGAGGCTTGAGCTAATGGTTAGACCTATGAATTGCATGAGCTTAACTTGACTATTACTCTTAGAATCTTTATGTAACCTGCTTAGTCATGGAAATGAGCATTGTGTGTGCGTTGTTGCATAGTAGAAAGAAAGTGAAATAAAAGAGTTAAAAAAAAGTGAAAAACAGAAAACATGTGAAAAAGGAAAGAAGTGAAAAAAAAAGTCAAAAAGAAAAACAAAGAAAAGCAAAAATGAAAAAAAGTAGGAAATAAAAAATGAAGGCAAAACCCAAAGGCTTGAGCAGTCGTGGTACTCCTCTGCCCGAGTTTGGGCAATGAGTAGGTTGGCCTTGCCGCATGAGTTTGTGAAGTCAGGTACCCGCAGGCGGGTTTCCACAAAATGCTAACTCACTCATGTTAGCGATAAATGTTCAAGCACTAGGAAAGTCAAATAAGTTCAATAAAGTCTAGTTTTTTTTTTTTTTTTGTGGTTGCAATGATTTTTAGTGACTTCGCAGGTTATGTGAACATTCTCCTAGTAATGGTATAATTGCTATTAGACTTAAAGAATTGCATGTTTTAAATGGTAATGTTTAAGCCTTGGATTTTATGTTAGGGAGAGTCTTAATTCAGCTCTTTAGTCTTTTTGAACTTCAAATAAACTTAGTCAACTTGACTTTGCTTAGCAATTAAAATTGTTTTTCCGAATGTTCTTGTAAGGAATGTGAAGATTTGGGAGATGATTCTTTTAAAAAAATTTTGAATTTTGCTTGAGTTTTGAGTCATGCTTGAGGACAAGCATGGGATAAGTGTGGGGAATTTGATATGTGCATTATTTGGTGCTTTTATTGTCTACATTATTATGCATTTTTGGGTTATTTATGTGCTTAATTCACTTTGTTAGATAATTTTTAGCAATTAGACATTATTTTAGTTGCATTTGGAATAATTTAATTAAATTGGTAAAATTTCAGCATTTTTGTTATCTTGACCCTTGTTTGGTTTTTCAGAGATATACGGAGTTGTAGACCTTCAATTTGCAATCTGTTTGATGCGTTGGAAAGATGAGACAGAAATTTACAAGTTTTCAAGAGGAATCGAGATTCAATTCAGCTTACATGTTGGTCAAAATTGGCGTTGAAGTTCTGAACACACGAGCTGTGTGAGTAGCGCGACCTGTTCTGTTTCGGACCTCATATCTGGACCTCCGAGTGTCGAAACAAGATGATCCCAGGCCCATTAGACTCCTAAGAAACAGCCCTACAGATGTTATGAAGGCTATTTAGTGAGATGACGTCGTTTTGACTCTCCAAAACGGCATCCAAGTCTGCATTTCTGCAACAACGTTCACAATCAGGGCTGTTGCGGTATTCTGATCGTAAATTGAGTTCGGAGGCTCGGTTTGGAGTGAGCCTTAGCTTGTTGGAAACGTTAGAAAGATATCTTCGATTTTGTTGAAGAAGTCGTGATCAGATTTTAAAGGGAAGAGGCTGAAAAAGGGGCACGAAATCTGGAATGTTTTTGACTTTCAAATTCTTATCTTCGTGAAGCTACAGGGGAAGATCATAACAGAATATTTTTCATCTCAAAATCCCTAATTAATTGGGGATTCTTTTCTATTCTTCAAAAGGAAATATAAGGAGCAGCAGGGAGGGAGATCAAAAGGGGGACATTCACCATCTATTCAGAGGTTCAATTTAATTTTGTTTAGTTTTTGTAAGCCATGAGTGGCTAAGTCTTTTAGTTCAATTCAAGGGATTTAATAATCCATGTATATCTGTGAGACTTGATCTTGAATTGAGTATTTCTTCTTTGAATATCTATTGATTCTTGTTTTAATTGATTTAATTTTATTAAGTTCTTTGCTAAAAAGGCCTATTAGTAAAGTGTTTGATAGGATTAACTGCTATTTCAACCTTCATAATCCGTAATTGTTATGAAAGGGTGAATATTAGTAGCAATTAGATGTTACTGATTATCACAGTTTTTCAGTAATATTCTATAGAAACAATAGGATTGAATTAAATAGTTTATGCTTCATAAATTATTGTTCAAGTTTAACTGCTTCCAGTTCTTAATGCTCTTATTAAATTGAAAGGGATTGCTTAATACCCAATCGTTTAATAATTAGAGTTAATGAGGGTGCTGGGCTCGAGTTAATGAAAATAGAGAAGTTTGAGGATTTATCATGCTCGTTGATAAATTCTAGTTAAGTATTCAAAGAGAAATTTTATCATTAGTTGTCTATGATCAAGTGTGCATTGGATTGGAAATTACCTTGAATTGACTTTCAATCAATTTGCTTCACAACCTTAGTTATTTAATCAGTTTTCCTTTCTTTGATTTGTTAAAATTCAGTTTTCACAACAAAAACCCCCCTTCCGCAAACACAAGAGTACAATTTCAGTCTCTAGGGTTCGACCTGGATTCACCGTCTCTACAGTTTAATTCAGTTATTTATATTTGGTGGAATCGACGAACATCACCTTCCTTTCCTTTTGCTTCTATTTCTTTTCTATTTGCTCTCTGTCTCTTGCTTTTAATTTACAACCATGGCTGCATTTTTTATTGCTTAGTGTCTCTCTGATTTTAGGGTTTTGATCCTCTCAGTTGCTACTGGCTCTCTCCTTCTCTTGCTTTTATTTCTTTTTTATTGTCATTTACTCAATAATTATTGTTGCCTCTCTTTGTTTGTTAGTCCCATACTTATAGACAGCATTAGGGTGACCCTTTACTCCTTAATCCAAATGCTTTCAAACTCTAGCTTGACTAAGATATTGATTTTTCACAAATACTGAATTAAACCAGAAATATGGACTCATATCGAATTCGGCCAACTGAACCGTTGGTCTATTTATTAAAAGAAATCAGCCCAACTTTAATTTGGACTTAATTTAAGCTTTAAAAAGTCAAACTAGATTTAACTCTAAACTTTTTTATTGAAACCAAACTTGATATAGCCTTTTAATTAGAACCGAATTTGAACTAGACCAAAATTAAGGGTCTAAAACAACTAATATTTATTAATAGATTGTCATTTACATAATAATGTAGATTCGTTATGTTTTAATTTTTTGTTTTGTTTCAATTGTGATTTGAAACACTAATTGCATGTTAACCCCTAATTTTGAAATCCAAAACCCTAATTACATGTCAAAACCCCAATTTATCAACAAAGCCCTAATATTATCACCAAAACCCTAATTTTACAAATCAAAATCCATGTTTAAGGATTAAACCTTAATTATGCAATCCAAAACCCTAATTGTATGATTAAAACCCTAATCTCATCCACTAAAACCCATAGAATTAAGATTAAACCATAATTCCATGAATCAAACCCAAATTTGATAATTAAAACCCTAATTTTATGATTATTTGTATGGTGATTAATTGTACGTTTAAGTCGATTGTTTATTCTAAATGGTCAAATTGTGTTTGTTTATTATTTGCATTTTAAAGTACTTGTAAAAGACATGTTTTCACTTTGTGGGTGCCTTATTTGTTTAAATTATTTAATTTATTTTTAGGAAATATTATAAGGGACACGTTTCAACTCTTTTGTGGGTGTTTCATCTTATTTTATTTGTATTTTGGACTCGAGACATTGTAAGGGCATGTTTCCATCTTGTATTGGTGCCATTTTATTGCTTGATTTATCATATTGTTGTTTCTTATTTTTTTTACTTTTAATTGTATGTAATATGAATAATGTCATAATATTTTAAAATTTTAATAATATTCAGACCTGAAAAGAAGGTCGGTTCCAATGAATTGGGCGTTGTGGGAGTACTAGGTCACTTCTCACCTACCGAACTTTTCAAACCCAGTAGGGGTTGGGGATTCTATAACAGCCTGACTAGCAAGATATTGTCTGCTTTGGGCAAGCCTGCAGGGATTTATTCTGAGGTCCCAAACATACATCCAAGCCCAAAACACATCTTTCTAGTCAAAAGCATGCCCACCCTTATGTACTGCTTCCTCACATTGCACTTAACCAATGTGGGATTCGTCTAAGGATGAATAGTAACCCATAACCGTACATTGTACCTAGAGGCATTAGATTTTCCCCCTAAGGGACTCAGCATCCTCGCTGAGGTTTGCCACACCACCAGCCAGAGGACAAGTCTCTTGGCTCTGATACCAAGTTGAAATAGCCCGACTAGCAAGATATTGTCCACTTTGGGCAAGCCCATATGGATTTATTCTTAGGTCTAGACTTACCTCCAGGCCCAAAACACATCTTGCTAGTCCAAAGCATGACCACCCTTATGTAATGCTTCCTCACCTTGCACTTAATTGATGTGGGATTTGCCTAAGAATGAATAGTAATCTAAAGTCATACACTGCATGTAGAGGCATTACAAATTCCTTAGAAATTGAGCCATCCACCTTTTATACTTTCTTCACGGCTTGTCTAAGTGGCAACTCCTATTTCTTCAAGCTTAAGCCCATGTTCTCTAAGGCTTAGACTCTAATAGTGTTGAAGTCGCACGAATCATTCAGAAAAGAGTAGGGGTGAAAATTCATGCTCACACAAATACAAAGACAAAGAAGGATAAAAAGAAAGCAAAAATAGAAGGCATGTGAGGAGTGATTTTCACTCCCACTCCGGTGAAATGGTAATTGTGACTTTGGTACTATTAGGCTTAGGGCCTTAGAGAACACGGGCCTAAACCAGGAGAAAATAGAGTCATCACACAGACGAACCAAAAAAATAGAAAGAGGTGGATAAATCGATTCCTAAGGAACCCCCAACCACCTATTTGGTTTAGAAAGTTAGATACATATGAGGAATGAGAGAATGACCCAGCACCCCAAAATGCTCGGTTCATTAGAACCGGCCTCCTTTTCAGGTCTAAATATTATTAAATTCTTAAGCATTGTAATATTATCCATACTACATATAATTATTGAAATAATTAATCATTATATTATAAATCAAACAATCAAATAAAATGGACACCCATCCAATGATGAAAATATGCCCTCATAAATGTCCAAATGTTCACAAAGAAAATGAATAAAATAGGACACCCACCAAAAGATGGAAACATGTCCCTTATAATTGTCCTAAAGACTTAAAATAAACTAAATTACATTAAACTTAAGAAATGAGGTATCCACTAAGTGGAAACATACCTCTTACATCCTTAAATCAAAGTAAACTAATAAAGGCATTCATTATAAATAAAGTCAAAATTAAATCATCCATCACAAGTATGTATTAAAAATTAAATGATCAAATCTACATTCTAATATTACATTGAAGAATATATATGCAAAACTAGAGTTTTAATAATTAAATTTTAGAATGATAAATTAGGGTTTTGGAAAATATGACTAGGGTTTATACATGAAAATTAGGGTTTTGGAAATAAAACTAGGGTTTTTAGGGTTAAAATATGATTTTAGGGTTTTTGGATGACAATTAGGATTTTAGTGATCAAACTAGGGTTTTTAGCGTAATTAGGAATTGGGAATTAGGGTTAGAAAATTTAATTTTAAATTAAACCTAATGGATTAGGGTTTTGGAACAAAATATAATAGATTGTTAGGGTTTAAACAAAATCAAAACCAAGATAATTTAGCTACTGGACCAAACAATTTTTAAACTTGTTTAATGCTTGACTAATAAGATTAAAATGCCCTCATTGCTACTAGATGAAAATAATATAGCTACTGGTAATTTTAAACAAATTAAGTTTAGAAAAGTAAACCTGCATAATATGCTCTACTAATATTGATATGTTGAGTCAATCTTTATTTATGCTACTGTTTGATCCAATCTTGATCTTGGGTGAGCGAAACAATTCTAAAGACAATGGTCTCTGTCTCCTTTTTGTTGCTATGTGTTTGATTACTTTTCTTTTTTTTTTTTTTGATAATTCCTACTCTTGGTTGCATACTATTGATTATTGCCTCTGTGTTAATTGTTATTATTAATTCCTCCTCCTTTCTTCTAGTGCTTCAATCATCTTTATATAAGCCATTATTAGGGCACCAATTTAAAGAGAATAACATGATTTTAGGAACACCCGAGCCAATCCAATTCCAATTAAATTTATATTTGCTTGAAATCGAGGCTAAAGGCCTTGCCAATTCAACATGGACAAGGCTTAAGCCGAATTGGCTCTCCAATTTGACATGGTATCTAGCTTTTGGATCAAACCAATCTAGTTTTGGTCAGATCAAGTTGATTCATCTTTGTTTTTAGGCTTTTAAAAATTAAACTGGTCTAAATTCAAGTTATTTAAGCTTTTAAGATCATACTAGACTACGTTTAAGCTTCTAAAATTGTACCGAATACTTTATAATTAGAACTGAATTTAAGTCATGCCAAAATTAAGTGTCTACAGTTTCTCTGCTTGAACGATCTGAGACTTCAGTAGAAAAGAGTGAAAAGCAATATGACTTTAAGCTTACCTTGGATAAGGGTGGGTTCTGGATCAGAAATTGAATTTGGGTTCTCGAAATAGCCTGGATTTAGATTCTCAACCCGAGGCTAGATTTGAGTTCTCGACCCGAGACTGAATTTGATTTCTCTACCCAAGAATAGATTTGGGTTCTCTACCCGAGGCTAGATTTGGGTTCTCAACCCAAGGCTAGATTTGAGTTCTCGCCTAGATACTGGATTTGCATTCTCGGCTCGAGACTTGGATTTGGGTTCTCAACCTGAGACTGGACTTGAGTTTTTGACCCAAGGCTAGATTTGGGTTCTCGACTAGATACTGGATTTGGGTTCTCGACTAGGTACTGGATTTGGGTTCTCGACTCAAGACTTAGATTTGGGTTCTCAACCTGAGACTAGATTTGGGTTCCCGATCCAAGACTTAGATTTGAGTTCTCAACCCGAGACTAGATTTGGGTTCTCGACCCTATATTGGATTTGGATTCTTGACTCGAGACTTAGATTTGGGTTCTCTACCCGAGACTGGATTTAGGTTTTTGACCCAAAACTTAGATTTGGATTCTCAACGCGAGACTTGGATTTGGGTTCTCGACCCTAGATTGAATTTGAGTTCTTAACCCTAGATTGAATTTGGGTTCTTGACCCAAGATTGGATTTGATTTGGGTACTTGACCCGTGACTTAAGCTCTTTTAGGTTGATCGTCCTTTTGTCATTTGAGAATTCTGGCATACTTTTAGCCAACTAGTTCCATTCTTTAATGGATTCTACTGACCTTCTATCATCTGAGTGTCTTGGCTTTCTTATAGCAGTCAACTTCACATCTTCTTCTTTCACAATGAATCTTCAAATATTAGGTCTTCACCCTTCATAATAGATCTTCATCCTCTGGACATTGGGTCTTCAACCTTCGAAATGGATCTTCATCCTTGGACATTTGTCTTGCATTGACTTCAACTCTTCTAGCTGGACTAATCTTTGTCCTTTGCATCTTCATTCTTTTGTGGTTCTTACTTTCTTCTTGTTCTATTCTTTTTTTTTTCTTCCTTTTGCAAAAATTCAGCTATTTTTTAGATAGTCCTTATATCCTCTCTTTGCCCCCCTGTATAGTAAAATATTAGAAGTCTAAAAATATTTTGTACACGCATAAAATCAAAAATTAAAAAGAGAAGCGTTGCCCTCTATGTAGGCTCAAACCAATGATTTTGTTCCCATGTAGGCTTATATTGATGTTTGTATTTTGTCTTGATGCTTTCACAAGCATGCATCTCTTCTTTCTTTTGCAATGGCCCCTCCATGCCCCCCTTTATTCCATATCTGCTTCTTAATGTTTTCTTTATAGTATTTTGTTGTTCATTTTGACATAGAATGGGCAATACAATATAACAAAACGCATTATGATTTGCTCATGTATGCATGATATGCATGAATAATACTTATAGTGGTTTCATTAACTCACAGACTGAAGCAATCAACTGAAGTGCTCCCATTGATTTCAAATGCTCGTTTAGGTCTTGCATTAAATCAGCAAAAGACTGCACATCTATGGCTTTATTTTTGAGATGAAAACATGAGTAGTAAGGGCTAAACAACATTGTTAGAGACATGAGAGACATCCATTTCAACACATTTGGTTGCCAACTTCTTCATGTCATGACCTTGCAAGTGATTCCACTTTTGCCCAATATATTCTTTGAGTTTTGACAATACAACTTGAAGGCTCGTATGACAAAAACACTCTTCTTTTTTTTATTTTTTTATAAATCTTAAAATCATATTTTGGCTTTGTCAAATCAGTGTCATTGTACTTCAGGACTCGACTTTCTAAATTAATGTAGTTGTAACATGACAACCCTAATTACCATACTAAACTTGGGAATTATTTCTATTTAAGAAAGGACTATTGCACTTTAGATAGGCACATACACATTACTTAGCCAAAGATCACATTGAGTTTAAATATTATCTATCTCATATGTATGATTATTCAAACTATCTCCACTAATAACTAATAGACTTCACCTACCAAGAGAGATCAACATGTCTTTAATAGGCTTGAAATGGGGTCTATAAGGGACATGGGTTAGATGAAGGCCATTTGTAAATTGGAGTTATGTGACACTGCTAACAAATCTTCACACTGCAAACTTTCTTCTTGAAACCATAGATAGTTGGAAACATTAAACTCTAGACACCATTTCTACCTTTTAGGCATCTTGTTATCTTACTTCATAAAAAGATAGAGTTGAATTTTTTCCATCTTCTTTGCAGAAATCTAGGTTTGATCTTGGACAAACCTATTCTTTTTCTTTTATAAGAACTCAAGACCCTTTTTTCTTTTTTTTTCTTTTTTCTTTTTTCCTAGTCAGCTTTTTAAGATTGATGGACAATAAATCTCTATTTTGATCATTGACAATCAAATTGATAAAGAACTAATGATTTCAAACAAGTCTACTTTGCAGAGTTAGGATCCGAGCAACTTTATATGATAGACCAAACTGTAGATCGAGCGACTGCACAAATATAGTACAAGCACAGAATTAAACTATCATATAAATCTGTTCGAGCCAAGAAAAACCAAACTGATATACTCATGTGTCAAAGTAGAGAACCAAATAGACACAGAAAGTGCTGAGCTAAATATAGAACTGTTGAGCCATGAAAACTGAACTAATGAGCTAAAAGCAGTCCAGTGGAACAACCGAGCTAAGCACAATAGTGCCCTACATCGATTGAACAAGCCAACTTTGACAATTGAGTTAAGTCCATAATTTATAGAGAAGAGTTTGCGTTGTCAATGAGCGGTAAAGTAGAGATGCCCGATAGGTTTCCTACCATATAAAGAATCGAGCGACCGCATCGGATCAAGGTAACAATTCATAAACTCACAGAAGTGATAGGGGTCTCGATGAGTGGTGAAGTCAGGATGCCAAATATTCGAGTGACTTCCCTAGTCACTAAAGCGACCACACATGAGAAAGAGCTAAAATATTAAAAAGAATAGAAGGGATAGCGGTAAGCTCTTGCGGTGCTTCCTCAATGCTCAAAACCTTGTGTGCCCACCTAGAAAAATTGAGCGAGAGCACAAGTTTGACTTATTTAAATCTTAGAGCCAAATATCTTAGACCAATGATAAACGGATATGTGGAAGAAGAAATTTCATTTTAATAGTAACTTTTTACTGAGCGACTGCACGGTGAGCTGGACGACCGCATGACACAAACGTATGGGCAAACAAGAATCTGTCAGACACTGAGATCTGACCATTATAACTAGCCATTACTGTAATATCCCAAATGATACCCTAAAATTTTGGAATGCTAATTGTTGAAATTGAATTAAATGATTTTGAAGTGTATATATGACTAAGTGGAAAGAAAGGAAAAGGGAAGTGTGTATATGTTGTATATATGAAGATATATACAACATATACAAGTCAACATTTTATTTATGGTCAAATGATATTTTGTTTATTAATATATTAAATATTGGTGGAAGATGATATTTTGTTTATTATATTATTATAATAATTTAATTGCTTGGCGAAAATTAAGTGGAGATTTAAGTGGTTAAGAGTAGAGGTTGGTTTGACTTTTCATCATCTTCTTCTTTTTTCTTCAAGAGGCCAGCCATCACTATTGTCAAAAGGAAAGAGAGGTTTTGTTGACTCCTAACTCAAGCAATTGAAGGATTTCAAGAGATCAAGTTGGAGTTTTAAGGATTTTCTTCACTTTTGGTAAGTTTCCAACTTATTTCTTTGTTTTCTTTTGAGTTTGTGTTTATGAGTTTGGTGGATAATTGGTGTAGTTGAGTGTATTGTTGATTTTGGTGAGTTTTGTTTTGTTTAGTTAACTTTGATTTGGGGTTGGATTGAAGAGAAAAAGGGTTAAGTTTGGTGAAGAAACAAGAGTTGTGGATTGTGTAAGTTTGAGTTGTAAAATATGGTTTTGATTGTGTTTTGTTGCTTGTAATTGAGTTTTTTTTATCTTTATACAAGTTTATTTTGGTATATTGATAGTTTAGGTTAAGTTTGTTTGGAGTGGAAAAGGGTAAAAGAAAGATGTTTGTTGGATATGGCATTTTGGTGTCGATTTCAAGTTTTTGGCCTGACACGCCCAGTAACATGGCCATGACTTTGGACGTATCGTTGGTTCTGTTTTTAGTATGGGTGACACAAGCAGTGACACGCTCATGTCATTGAGCGTGTCATAGCCACTGTGTTGGAGGAGAATTGACACATGCAGTGACATGCCCATGTCACTGAGCGTGTCAAAGCTTTTATGTTGCGTGAGGGACACGTTCGTGTTGTTTAGCGTGTCATGTGTAGAGTTTGCCCTAGATAGATCTTATTCTTATTTCCTTATTTGTATCACTAAGTGAGTCTGTATAATCACATTTGGATTAGGTTTTGAAGAGATTTGAGTTACCCCAATCCAAGTGTTGAGGGATTCTTGGAAGAGGAGGTTGATAGATAAGTGTTAGTTGCTCTTAGAGGTAAGTACAAACCTTACATGATTGCATACATTTACATGACTTTGGGACTTAACACATTTGGTTAGAAAATGTGTTAAGTTACCTATTATATTGTTGGTCTATGAGAATAGTGCTATGATTTGCATAATGTAAACTCTATGAAATAAATAATAATGATTCAAAATGGATGAATAATGCAATTTGTTATGTATACACTAATGATAGTGTGTGAAGCCATTGGTGATGGCTATAATGATATAAATGAAATATTTGGGGCATTGTGCCTAGATGATCATGAGAAAATGAGAATGGATTTGATAATGAAATTTTGAAAGAATTGTGTGCCTAGTATGTTATTCAATTTTCAAAGTTTTGTTATTGGTGGCATGCCTAAAAGTAACAATCCCTTGAAGCTGGGTTGGGCTTGGTCCTTGACGCCTAGTTGGGTGATGCTATGCTCCCCTTGAAGCTGGGTTGGGCCTAGTCCTTGAAGCCTAGTTGGGATGTTACATATGAGGTAATCCTCATTGTGATAATGATTCGCCTTCGAGCTAGATAACTGTGATTATTGGACCAAAGCAGTAACTCTGGAATTTGTATGGCATATTAGTTTCTTTTGGGCCCATGCTTGTCTTTGCTTTAATGTGAATAATGAATGATGGAATAATTGAACAATATAATAAGATTTAATGTTATGCAATAGGATATCCTTGTATATTGTTTCTAATTCTTGAAAGTTTGACATTAGCATTACATTTGAATCATATTGTTATCAAAGTCTGTACCACTAAGCTTCTGGCTTAGTGCGATTGTGATTTATCGCGTAGGTGACAGGGTAGATCCGGTTGAACCGGAGAGTTCAGCTAGACTGAGTCAACTCTAGGCTTGTGATCCCTTGTGAAGTGTTGATTTTGGACATCAAGATCAGAGACGAATTGCCAGCATGTATAAATTCTAAATTTTTGTAAATAATGATTTTGATGATGTATGTATATTCCGCTGCTTTTTAAACAAATGTTTTGGATAAACTTTTGGGTAATGTAGTTATATATATATATATATATGAGTGTTTTAACAAGAAATGTTTCATCTATTATTTTCTATAATTTAAGTTAACTATTTTAAGTTTACTCAGATTGTTGGAATTGATGATTTGACATTAAAGTTTTAAAGATTAGTTTGTTTAAAATGGATTGTAACATTCTTGTATCCGGTATACATATATTACATATGTGGGTGTATGTGGTGTTCAAATATGGGGTACAGGTGTGTTACACTTGTTTTAGTATCAGTGCCTAGGTTTGAGGTTCTCAACCTAGGTGAATTGTAAGAAAAAGGAAATTTATATTTTAAAATATGGTTTTTAAATAAGATACATGCATTGGCACTAGCAGTTTTTGATCTTTGATAAGGTAATTTATGCTGTGTTTGCAGATATAGGTAGTGATGGCATCTCAGTCACGCTAGTCCATAGAGGGTAGTGCTGAGAGTGTAGCTCCTGTTGAGGGTAGAGAAGGAGCTAGGGTTGAGAGAGCTGGAGAGGCACCTGCTCTTATGCCAGAGTGACCAGCTGCTGATGAGATTTTGCCGATTTGGTTATGACATATGGTAGAGTTGTTGAGGCAAGCTCAAGTGCAGTAGCCACCACCGCAATAGCAGCCACAAGTACCGGTGAGGCAGTATGATAAATTGAGGAAGTTTGAAGCTGAGGATTTCTTTGGTACTACAGATCTTGCAGTAGTTGAGCAGTGGTTAGATAGAGTTCAGAGGGTATTCATCCAGCTGCAAGCTACTCCTGAAGAAAAGTTTGATTATGCCAGATAACTTTGCAGAGAGATGCATATGATTGGTGGAAGACGGTTCCACATGCGATGGATGATCTACCAACCTTGACTTATGGTGATTTTCTGCGGGAGTTTGAGCAAAAGTATACTCCGAGGGAGTATAAAGATGCCAAGAAGATGGAGTTTCTGAATATGAGACAGGATAACCGGACAGTGACAAAGTATGAGATTGAGTATATCCGGTTGAGTCATTATGCTAGTGGGATTATTTCAAATGAGATAGACCGGTGTTGGAGATTTGAGGAGGGGTTGAGACCCTCTATTATGTGTATTGTTGTAGGCTCCCGGTATTAAGATTTGTCTTAGTTGGTTGCAGCTGCCAGGAGTGTTGAGAGAGCATAGGGTATTGCAGCAGCTGTTACTGAGGGGGAGACTAGAGCTAGGAGACCCCTGAGTGAGGCAGGGTCTTCATCTGTGAAGAGAGGTAGAGGAGGCTATTTTTTGAGGTTCGATAAGGAGCCAGAGGCAGCCTGGTAGGTTAATTCAGCATCAAAGGCAGAGATTGTGACCTACAATGTCAATGCCTACTGCTCCGACTCTAGTGGTTCAGAGGCCAGTTTCTTATACATGTGTCCATTGTGGTAGGGCACATGGGGGTGCTTGATGGAAGACAGGTGGACCAGGAGTTTGTTATAGATGTGGGTCACCGGATCATTTCATCAAAGATTGCCCTAAGCTACCAGAAGATAGACAAACTGATACTACAGCTTCTCAACCTAGTGTTAAAGGAGGTCAAGGGGGCAGAGGTTTTAGTAGAGATGGTCAATCTGGGATTAGTCAGAGAGGAGGTGCTATATTCGGAGGTAGCAGACCAGATGAGGCAGGGCCATCTCAGCGAGTGTATGTGATACAGAGGCAGCCAGATGCTTCAGCCGTCATTACGGGTATATTTTCTTTATTTGGCATTTCAGTTCTTGCTCTAATAGATCCTGGATCTAAGCATTCATACATAAGTGCATCTATCTTGCCTGTGACTGAATTGCATTCAAAGTCCCTGGGATTTGATGTTTTGGTTTTGGTGACAAATCCTTTAGGGCATAGTGTGGTAGTTAGCAAGGTGCACCGAGATAGTTCAGTTGTGGTACAAGATGAGGAGTTTCTTAGTGATTTGATTGAAATGCCTTTTAAGGAGTATAATCTGATTTTAGGCATAGATTGGTTATCCAAGCATGGGGCTGTGGTAAACTGTCAAAAGAAGTGTGTTACCTTGAGAACCAGTGATGGTAGAAGTGTTATGGTATCTAGTGAGCAGAGACATCTTGCATCCATATTTATTTCAGTTGTTGCAGCTAGAAGGTTGATTCAGATGTGAGGCTTATCTTGCTCATGTTATGGATACCAGAGTAGTGGGTTCTCAGCTTGATAGTATATTTACAGTTGTTGAATTCCCGGATGTTTTTCCTAAGGAGTTGCCAAGGATACCCCCTAAGAGAGAGGTTGAGTTTTGTATTGATTTGTTGCCTGGTACCACTCCCATCTCTATTACTCCCTATTGAATGGTACCTGCTGAGTTGAGAGAGTTGAAAGTGCAGTTGCAGGAGTTGTTGGATAAAGGGTTTGTTTTGCCCTAATGTGTCTCCATGGGGAGCGCCCGTTTTGTTTGTAAAGAAGAAGGATGGTACCTTAAGATTGTGTATTGATTACCGGTAGTTGAATAAGGTGACTATCAAGAACAAGTATTCTTTTCCTCGAATAGATGATCTCTTTGATCAATTAAAGGGAGCAGCAGTTTTCTCTAAGATTGATTTGAGATTAGGGTACCATCAGTTGAGAGTCAGAGAGGAAGATGTATCTAAGATAGCTTTCCGCATGAAGTATGGGCATTATGAGTTCTTAGTCATGCCTTTGGATTGACAAATGCACCAGCAACTTTTATGGATTTGATGAATAGTGTGTTTAGACCCTATCTAGGCTAGTTTGTGGTGGTCTTTATCGATGATATTTTGGTGTATTCGCATAATGAGGAGGATCATGACAAGCATTTACAGATTGTATTGCAGACTTTAAGAGAGAAGCATTTGTATGCTAAGTTGTCTAAATTTGAGTTTTGGCTTGATCAAGTGACTTTTCTCGGTCATGTGGTTTCAGCAAAGGGTATTAGAGTTGATCAGGGCAAAGTTGATGCTATTTTGAATTGGAGTCCATCAAAGACAGTGACTGAAGTTAGAAGTTTTCTGGGTTTGGCAGGCTATTATCGACGGTTTGTGATGGGTTTTTCTATGATAGCTACTCCACTCACCAGATTACTTCGGAAGGGAGTTAGATTCATGTGGACAGATCGGAGTCAAGCAAGCTTTGAGCAATTGAAGGAGATGTTGACTCAAGCTCCTGTTCTTACTTTGCCTGTGGAAGATAAACCATATGTGATTTACAATGATGCTTCACATAATGGTTTAAGATGTGTTTTGATGCAGGAGGGTAGAATCATAGCTTTTGCTTCGGGGCAGTTGAAGCCACATGAGTTTAATTACCCGACGAATGATTTGGAGTTGCCAGCCATAGTTTTTGCTTTGAAGATTTGGCGACATTACCTTTATGGGGAGAAGTGTTTCATTTATACAGATCACAAGAGTTTGAAATGCTTGGGTGTTCAGAAAGAGTTGAATCTTTGGCAGAGACGGTGGTTGGAGTTGATTAAAGACTATGACTGTTTGATTGATTATCATCCTGGTAAAGCAAATGTAGTTGCTGATGCCTTGAATCGGAAGTCTTTGGCAGGTTTGACGGCTTTTTCGCTCTCGTTGCTTATTGAATTAAGAGCATTGCATGCTAGTTTTAAATCATGTAATGATGGTGCTTTATTGGCTCAGTTAGAGTTGGGGCCAGTCTTGTTGGATTATATTAGAAAGGCTTAGTTGGCAGATGAGAAAATTCAAAAAATTATTTTGGATTGCCAAAACGGAGAGAGTAGAGACTTTCAGGTGAGAAGTGATGGCAGTTTGTGGTTCAGGAATAGATCGTGTGTTCCTAATGATGCAAGATTGAAAAAGATTATTTTGGAGGAAGCACATTAGTCGATTTTTGCTATGCACCCTGAGAATACTAAGATGTATCAGGATTTGAAGCAATATTATTGGTGGCCAAGTATGAAGAGAGACATAGCGGAGTTTGTATCCAAATGTCTCACTTGTCAGAGAGTGAAAACCGAGCACCAAGTTCCTTCGGGGTTGCTCCAACCTTTATTAGTGCCTGAATGGAAATGGGAGCGTGTAACGATGGATTTTGTGACTGGGTTACCCTTGACTTAGAACAAGCACAATGCAATCTGGGTGATTGTTGATCGGTTGACGAAGATAGCTCATTTCCTTCCAGTTAGAATGGATTATTCTCTTAAGAAGTTAGCTGAGTTGTATATTAGTGGGATAGTAAGATTGCATGGAGTCCTAATTTCTTTGGTGTCGGATCGAGATCCCCGGTTTACTATGAGATTTTGGAAGAGTTTGCATGATGCTTTAGGTTCTCGGTTGCATTTTAGCATTGCTTTCCATCTGCAGATAGCTGGGTAGTCAAAGAGATTGATACAGATTTTGGAGGACATGTTGAGGAGCTGTGTCATTGATTTCTCTGGAAGTTGGGACAGGTTCTTGCCACTGATGGAATTTGCTTATAACAACAGTTATCAGTCCAACATTAAAATGGCACCTTATGAGACATTGTATGGTAGAAGATGCAAGATGCCTCTATGTTGGGATGAAGTTGGAGAAGGTAGGTTGGTTGGTCCCGATTTGATTAAAGAGATGGAAGAGAAAGTAAAGATAATTTGGGATTGTTTGAAAGCAGCTTCAGATCGACATAAGTCCTATTCAGATTTGAATAGGAGAGACATAGAGTTCAGTGTTGGAGATAAAGTATTTTTGAAAGTGTCTCCTTGGAAGAAAATTTTGAGATTTGGCCACAAAGGGAAGTTGAGTCCTCGTTTCATTAGACCTTATGAGATACTGGAGAGAGTTGGACCAGTTGCCTATCGTCTAGCTTTGCCGCCTGAATTGGATCGAATTCACAATGTCTTCCATGTCTCTATGCTACGGAGGTAGAGGTCAGACTCATCTCATATTTTATCAGTGGAATCTATTGAGATGAGTCTGGATCTGACTTTTGAAGAAGAACCAGTGGCTATTTTGGCACATGAAGTGAAAGAGTTGAGAAATAAGAAAGTGCCACTTGTGAAGGTTCTTTGGAAGAATCATGCTAAGGAAGAGGCAACTTGGGAGAGTGAGCAAGTGATGCAAGACCAGTATCCTCAATTATTCCAGACTTGAGATCAGGTAATTTCGAGGACGAAATTTATTTGTAGAGGGGGAGAACTGTAATATCCCAAATGATACCCTAAAATTTTGGAATGCTAATTGTTGAAATTGAATTAAATGATTTTGAAGTGTATATATGACTAAGTGGAAAGAAAGGAAAAGGGAAGTGTGTATATGTTGTATATATGAAGATATATACAACATATACAAGTCAACATTTTATTTATGGTCAAATGATATTTTGTTTATTAATATATTAAATATTGGTGGAAGATGATATTTTGTTTATTATATTATTATAATAATTTAATTGCTTGGCGAAAATTAAGTGGAGATTTAAGTGGTTAAGAGTAGAGGTTGGTTTGACTTTTCATCATCTTCTTCTTTTTTCTTCAAGAGGCCAGCCATCACTATTGTCAAAAGGAAAGAGAGGTTTTGTTGATTTCTAACTCAAGCAATTGAAGGATTTCAAGAGATCAAGTTGGAGTTTTAAGGATTTTCTTCACTTTTGGTAAGTTTCCAACTTATTTCTTTGTTTTCTTTTGAGTTTGTGTTTATGAGTTTGGTGGATGATTGGTGTAGTTGACTGTATGGTTGATTTTGGTGAGTTTGAGGTTATTTTGTTTAGTTAACTTTGATTTGGGGTTGGATTGAAGAGAAAAAGGGTTAAGTTTGGTGAAGAAACAAGAGTTGTGGATTGTGTAAGTTTAAGTTGTAAAATATGGTTTTGATTGTGTTTTGTTGCTTGTAATTGAGTTGTTTTGATGTTTATGCAAGTTTATTTTGGTATATTGATGGTTTTGGTTAAGTTTTTTGGGAGTGGAAAAGGGTGAAAGAAAGATATTTGTTGGATGTGGCATTTTGGTGTCGATTTTAGGTTTTTGGCTTGACACGCCCAGTAACACGGCCATGTCTTTGGGCGTGTCGTTGGTTCTGTTTTCATTATGGGTGACACGAGCAGTGACACGCCCATGTCACTGAGCATGTCACAGCTTCTATGTAGTAGTAGTATTGACACGTCCAGTGACACGCCAATGTCACTAAGCATGTCATAGCCACTGTGTTGGAGGAGAATTGACACGTGCAGTGACATGCCCATGTCACTAAGCGTGACAAAGCTTCTATGTTATGGGTTTACTGCACGGCCAGGGACACGCTCGTGTTGTTGAGCATGTCATGTGTAGAGTTTACCCTAGATAGTTCTTATTCTTATTTCCTTATGTGTATCACTAAGTGAGTATGTATAATCACATTTGGATTAGGTTTTAAAGAGATTTGAGTTGCCCCAATCCAAGTGTTGAGAGATTCTTGGAAGAGGAGGTTGATAGATTGGTGTTAGTTGCTCTTAGAGGTAAGTACAAACCTTACATGATTGCATACATTTACATGACTTTGAGACTTAACACATTTGGTTGGAAAATGTGTTAAGTTACCTATTATGTTGTTGGTGTATGAGAATAGTGCCATGATTTGCATAATGTGAACTCTGTGAAATAAATAATAATGATTCAAAATAGATGAATAATACAATTTTTTATGTATACACTAATGATAGTGTGTGAAGCCATTGGTGATGGCTATAATTATATAAATGAAATATTTGGGGCATTGTGCCTAGATGATCATGAGAAAATGAGAATGGATTTGATAATGAAATTATGAAAGAATTGTGTACCTAGTATGTTATTCAATTTTTAGAGTTTTGTTATTGGTGGCATGCCTAAAAGTAACAATCCCTTGAAGCTGGGTTGGGCTTGGTCCTTGAAGCCTAGTTGGGTGATGTTGTGCTCCCCTTGAAGCTGGGTTGGGTCTAGTCCTTGAAGCCTAGTTGGGATGTTACATATGAGGTAATCCTTATTGTGATAATGATTCGCCTTCGGGCTAGATAAATGTGATTATTGGACCAAAGCAATAACTCTGAAATTTGTATGGCATATTAGTTTCTTTTAGGCCCATGCTTGTCTTTGCTTTAATGTGAATAATGAATGATGGAACAATTGAACAACATAATGAGATTTAATGTTATGAAATATGATATCCTTGTATATTATTTCTAAGTCTTGAAAGTTTGACATTGGCATTACATTTGAATCATATTGTTATCAAGGTTTGTACCACTAAGCTTCTGGCTTAGCGCGATTGTGATTTATTGCACAGGTGACAGGGTAGATCCGGTTGAACTGGAGAGTTTAACTAGACCGAGTTGAGTCTAGGCTTGTGATCCCTTGTGAAGTGTTGATTTAGGACATCAAGATATGAGACGAACTGCCAGCATGTATAAATTCTAAATTTTTGTAAATATTGATTTTGATGTATATGTATGTGTATTCCGCTGCATTTACGCTGCTTATTAAACAAATATTTTGGATAAACTTTTGGGTAATGTAGTTATATATATATATATATGTGTGTGTGTGTGTGTGTGTGTGTTTTAACAAGAAATGTTTTATCTATTATTTTCTATAATTTAAGTTAAATGTTTTAAGTTTACTCAGATTGTTGGAATTGATGATTTAATGTTAAAGTTTTAAAGATTGGTTTGTTTAAAATGGATTGTAACATTCTTGTATCCGGTATACGTATATTACATATGATGGTGTATGTGGTGTACGAATATGGGGTACAGGGGTGTTACAGTTACACAGAGCTTTCAAACAGTGCTAGCAACCGCACAGTAAGCTTCAGACACAAAATTAGTGGAAGAGAAGCACTAAACATATGGAAACCACTTCAAATGGCTAGTTTAAGCCAAATTACTATAAATACTACACTAAACTTGATTTTATTGATTAGAGAATATTTTGATTGTTATTGTAATTTCATTAAACAACATTTTTCATTATCTTTTCTAAAGATCAAAAGATCAAACATCAAAAATTTAAGAGTGTTGGATGTGAGCATTAAACACCATAAGAATTTCGAGTGTGAAATTTTGAGCCTAGAAACACTTAGGTTGTGAAAGTGAGCCTAGGAAACCTCTTGTAAGGGTTTTGAGGATTGATCTCAAACTATTGTTATAGTTTGGTGTGAGCTAGAAAAAATATCAAGTTAGAGTTAAGCTTGTAAAAACTCGAGACTAGTGGAACCTTAACAATTTGTTAAGGAAGTGGATGTAGGATTTAGATAAATCCGAACCACTATAATTGCTTGTGTTCTTTCTTCCCAAACTCAACTCCATCTCCATCTTTATCTTCTTCATCTCTTACTTTTTAAGCTTTAAATTTACCATCATTTTTCAAATAACCAATTCACTCCCCCCCCCCCCCCCTCTTGGTTGCTAGTTTGGGACAACACCGCTCTTTTGAATTTTCAACTTAGTAGGCTTTTTATTTTTATTTTCTCTTTTTTATCTTTTATTCTACTTTTTTATCTTAATTAATATTTTTTTTCTTCTTTGTTGGGTCATAGCTCTAAGAAAGTCATCTTGTTTGTACTATCCTATGCTTCCAACTATGGAGCAGCATGAGTATGCTTTAATGAGAATCTTTTGTAATCTTAATGCCATCGGACCTAAATTCAGGTAAACTTCAACCTTTCTTCATTGAGACTCACCATAAGTGTCATAACAGCTCAAGGTAGGTTATCAAAATTTATAAGCCTATGAAAGAAAGCTAAAAACTCATGAAGGCTCAAAGGGACAAACTAGGGTTTGAAATTAATAGGGTAAATACTAGTTGTTGGCCCACCAAATAATGCCTAGATCATACCTCTCTAAAATAAGTAAAGTTTAATTTTGCCTCAAATGTTTGTCAAAGCATATTCTAAGATTGTCTAGAATCTAGACATGGGTAATTATGCAGGAGCCCTCTTTAAGTAAGTATACACAGCTCAATGTTATAGAACAATTCCCTCATCTAGCAAAGTTATTCGAATCATGATGCACATATATTCTAATTTATGAATATTAAGCTAGATTTGTTATTGATTGAGTACTATAATGTCAAAAACCAATAAAATTATTCCAATTAAATACCAAAGAAAGCAAAATAAAATGAGCAACCCTCAAGCCAAGGGAGGTTTGTTAAATTGAGCCTCTTCTATCTTCACATCTTCTATACTCTCATCTTGAAAGGAGGGTAAGACAAAATCTTCCTCTAATCCTCCCCCTACCATGAAGGTTGTTGGTGGAGGTGCTCTTCTAAATTTAGGCAATGGATTGCTCTTGGTGTTGGGTTTATCATGCTCAGGTAGCTTACCAGTGTCAATAAGGTCTTGAACTCATGTCTTAATCGAGCACATTAATATGTGTCATGCCCTTGCATTTGATAAAATTGACAGAATGCCTTGGCATTAATTTTTAATAACAGAGGATCATGTAGTGGTCGAGGAGCTAACGACTGTAATAAACCCTTTTTCTATAACTTACTGAAAACCCAAGACAGAGGTTTTCTCAACTCTGAAAACTATCTTCTATTTGCTTAACCAGTTGCATTGACATCTATTGCCATATGTATATCTTGATTGCCAGTCTGGTAAATCTCCTTCTCATTTCTCCTCCCAGCAAAATGGTTTTTCTCCCTTTCTCATTCTTCTATTTGCAAGCCAGCTTGGAGAAGATCTTTGAAATCTCTAATAAGGGTATGAGATAGTCTCTCAAAAAGGTTGGATATGACACCTCTCACTATCATTTTGATTTAGTCAGACTCATCGGGCCTCTTTTTGAGAAGAGCAGCCTTACTTCTCCACCGCTTCACATAATCAACAAAATTCTTATTCTGATTCTGTCTGATGGTCTCCACCTCTATCAGGGTCACTTTTAACTCAACATTGTACCCATACTGCTGAATAAAGGCTTTATACAATAGATCCCAATCTTTTTAGGTGTTCTCCTCTAAGTTATTGAGCCAGTTTTGCACAACAGGGCCCAATGAGAGCATGAAGTACTTTAGGGTGTAAGCTTTAGTAGCCCTAGCATACTGCATGGCTGTGATGTATTGCTTGACATGCCAATGATGATTTCCAATTCCATCAAATTTGGCAAAATAAGGCTTTTTGAACTTGTAAAAAACTTTTTCATCTTGCTCAAATAACTTGTCCACCTCTGACACTTCCTCGGCTTTCAACTTCTCTTCTAAATCAGCAATTATTTTTTTCATAACCAATAGACTCAGTCCTCTCTCCGACCTTCTTCTCTTTTAACTTTTCTTGTTGGTCTTGGAAGTATATATCCCAATCAGCATCATCCATTACTACCTTGTCTTCATCAGAAGTTGCCTCTGTTACCTTGGTCTTTCCCTTATCCTTTTACTTCTTATTACTAGCAGATGCTATAACATTGTTGTCTTCTAATAGTGAAAGTAGTTGGCTTTTCACGGTCTTAGTCAGGGCTCCCTTTAATTCTTCCATCTTGGAGTTCAGGGCATCATTTACCATCTTCTGAATTTGCTCAGGATCCATTACTTTTAATGTGAAAGTGATTGAATTCTCACTAGATTCTGAGTCATATGTGGGATGGCTGTAAGCCTTTGAACTGTCATACTACACACCCTTAATTTTGGTATGGATTAGGTTTAAGAAGCTTACCTTGCTTTGTTATAATTTTAAAGCTTAAATATTAGAGAGCCCAATTCACAAAAGCCAAAATTAAATTATAAAATAGGTTCAGTCCGAGAGAAATTAAAAATTAGGGTTTGGTTTGAGTCGGGACAAGTTAAAAATCTATATGGGTTGGCTCCATATCAATTAGGAACCTCCAAATGGATATGAGCCCCTCCAAATCTGAATTCTGACCAGCAATTTGATTTCCTAATCAAGTTATAATTCATTTAAGACTCGGATTTGGTAGTTTAGGTTTAGGGTTAAGTGATTGTTTCCCTATAAATAGATGATTAAAAGACAAAGAAAAGGGCAGCAATTTTAATGAGTAATAAGCACAGAAGCAGTCAAAATTATTATAAAAAAAAAAAGTAAAGTAAGCAGCGAACAAAAAGAGAGAAAAACCATTTAACCAAGAAGGCAGTGGATGACTGTCTTCATTCTGTTCAACCGATATTTAACCATTAGTACAAATATAGAGCTTGGATCAACACAAAATATCGGTGGAACAAACAACTGAGGACTGCAATCCCTTACTCAATTTGTTTTGAATTCACAGTAACTCATATATTCTTGCTTCATTATTTTATTTTGTTACTATAATTTATGAGATATCTAGTAAATTATTTAAGAATCCATGCCTACAAAACCTACTTTGATTTGTCCAATAAACTGTTTTATCTAAGGTATTGTACTTAACCTATTTTCAATATCACAGCAACCTTGATTCAATATCACAGTAGCAATAGCCATTAATTTCACGCAGTATTAATTTGAATTAGATATATCCAGTGATCTAAAATTTATAATTATAGCTAAAGTAATTTGGTTTTCTTAAAATAAAACAGTATTCTTGTTTTAATAACCAAAACCCTAATTTTGTTTCTCTATAATCCTAAAATCAGTTTTCAATCCTAAAAACCCTAAAACCCTAATTCTATTTTCTAAAACCTTAAAACATTAATCATATTTTCTTAAAAATCTAATTTCTATAATTATAAAACCCTAGCTTACATAGAAATCCTAATTTCCCAACAAAATCATATCATATAAATCGTTTACCTTTTGGGGGCGCTGCCCCTGATCACCCGTAAGAAGTGCTACCCCCTTGACCCCCGCCTGCTAACTGGCTAGTGGAACCACCGTAACTGCGACTTGTGTCATCGCACATTATATTTCCTTAATGGGGGGGGGGGGGTAATATTAAGATGTGTTTGTTTATTTTATTTTTTAATTATTTAATTATTTTCATATATATTGTATTATTTTTTTCCTTGCTTTGTTCTTTTCCATAGATTTATATGTATTTTTAAATAGACTTGTAAAAGGCATGTTTCCACTCATGGGTGCCTTATTTATTTAATTTATTTATCTTTTGTAAGTTTAATTTATTTAAAGACTTTGGGATAATTATAAGAGACATGTTTTCACCAATTGGTGGGTGTCATATTTTTATTTATTTTTACTTTGAACATTATTACAAGGGCATATTTTCCATTTTATATGGGTGCCCATTTTGTTGGTTTGGACTTTCTCAATTTTAATGAATATTTCTTTATTTCCATTTCATGAACTATGGATAATGTGTTAATTAGTTAAGAATTAAATTGTATTAAGACCTAAAAGGAGGCCGGTTCCAATGAATTAGGCGTTGTGGGAGTGCTGGGTTGTTCTCACCTTCCCCATACATACCAACTTTCCGAACCCATTAGGGTGTTAGAGATTCCTTAGAACTTGAGTCATCCACCCCTTTCTTTTCCCGGTTTTTCCAGATGGTAACTCTATTTTCTTCAGATTTAGGACCGTGTTCTCTAAGGCCTTGTGCCTAACAGTCTCAAAGTCGCAAGAGCCATTCCACATGGGAGTGGGGGTAAAAATTTCCACTTACAGTGGCGACTCCACTAGGGATAAGAAAAGTTGATTTCGTTGGTCTTTATATTATTTTATTCTTTCTTATTGTCATATTGTCCATTCCATTATTTAGATTGCATTATGTGCGTGAGTTAGGATGCCCGTGTTGTGTTATGTGAGGGATATCATACTTTCACTCAAAGCATGGAGATCAAGCATGACATAACCACCCATAGCCTTGTACCTTTTGGTATATACTTATTATGGGAGCCTAAAGCTTTTCAACCCAAAGACTTAAGCTCATATAATTGGCCTAGCTACTTTCCTTAAGTTTTTACCCAAATGCTTATTGTTTGACTATGATTAATTTATCTTGGTTTAAACCATGGCTTATTTGGTTTATTCTTTTTCTAATATGACCTAATTATATTACAAGCTCAAAATATTTTTTTCCTCTAAATCTAAAAGACCAAAACTATTTTCAAAATTTTTAATATGGTCTTTGGACATAAAACTTTTCTAAAACAAGTCAAAAATTCTTTTCTACCTCATGACCCAAATACAAAGCCCAAAATTTATTTTTTCTAAAATCTTTTTACAATGGGCTTTCAAACAAAACTATTTTTGCACTTCATCCAAATTAAAACATTTTTCTTTAACGACTTTATAACTATTTAAGTTAATTATGAAATATCAAAAATTAATTGTGGGCCTAATTTATACCAAGAAATATTAATCATGGGCTTATTTTTGGCATGAATCATTAGTTGTTTCTCCAAATAGGAAATCTATTTATGATATACCTCTTAATTTTATTTTAATCTAATATAACATAAAAGTTATTTTTGATTGATTCAATGGATTAAAGCCTAATTAATGGGAATTATCATGGATTGACTTCTATATTAGAAATACAACTATTGGTTAAACAGTTCAATGGAATTTTTTGAAAATAGAATATCCCATGTTGATATTTTATTGACCATGTACCTAGGAAAAGAGACTCATCATTCATGTGTGAAAGTTATAAAGTTAGAAGGAATGTCCTAATTATCTTTGTTTTTTTGTTACTCGTGCATACATGTGTACATGCATACACACATTGCATTATATGGTATTGATCCTTTCTTGCTCACAGAACTGGAGTATAGCAGTTCAAGAGCATATAATGACACCACCTACAATAGTGATTTTGATTCAAGTGCTTCATTGGGAGGATGGATGCAAACCAGCTAAGGGATATAGTTTATGAAGTTGTCAAAGCTATGATGGCCGAGCTTCGAGATCATTTAGCTGAAATTATGAAGACCCAGTAGATTGAAATTCTAGAGATCATCAACAATGTTAATGAGGCATCTTCCATTAACATAAAGAAGAAGGGAAAGGCAAAATTAACAAGGAACAGGTCCATTGATAGAGATCAAATGAAAAATGGAATCCCTATTCAATAAGACCAGTCCAACCATGTGCTGTCTAAGTGGAGCAATAAGGGTGGCTACCACCCCAGTGGGCAAAGTCTAAGGGAAAGAAGTGGTTTTGAGAAAAATGCAACAGTTGAACCAGCAAAGAAACGTAAATTTTTAGACTTAGGGAAACCTTTGTCAAAGATGTTAGAAAATCTAATGAAGATGGATTTGCTACAACCATTGACACCTCGACCTCTGAACAAGCCTCTATTATCAAATTTTAATGCCAAGGTCTTCTATCAATTCCATCAAGTGCAAGGGCATGAGATAGATAAATGTGTTCGATTAAGGCACGAGATCCAAGATTTGATTGACAGTGGAAAGATGCTTGATCTTGAAAAGCCCAACACTAAAAATAATCCTCTACCTAAATTTAGAAGGGCACCACCGCTTGCAACCTTTATGATGGAGGAAGGATAAGAGGAGAGTTTTATCTTGTCATGATTTGGATGGAGAAGCTGTTAAAGAGGAAAAGCTACTAAGCAAGCTTGGACTAACTATGGATAATGAAGCAATGATCCTTGATGATGGAAAAATCCTTACCCTTGATATGTCTAAATAAATGAAGCATCTTCGACTCCAACTCAAAAAGCTTCCCTTGGTTTATTTATTTCATGTTCTATCTTTGATATTTTTCTGTAACAATTATATTTTTCAAATTAAGATTATTTGAATAAATTACTTTCATCAAATTTTTATTTATGTTAGTATTTGTTCATTTTGGTGCCCAACCAATGATGAATCTTGCTTGATATTTATAAATTAGCATATCTATGCATCATGATTTGAATGACTTTACTAAGTGGGGGAGTTGTTCTATAGCATTGAGTTGTGTATGCTTACATAGAGAGGGCTTCTGTATAATTACCTCTGTCTAGGTCCTAGTCAATCTTAGAACATGCTTTGATGAACTTTCGAGGTGAAATTAAACTCTATTTATTTAAGGGAGAGATGATCTAGGCATTGTTTGGTAAGCCAACAACTAAAAACCACCCTATTACATTAACCCCTAGTTGTCCCTTTGAGCCTTCATGAGATTTTAGCTTGCTCTTTATTGGCTTGTAAGCCCGATAGCCTACTCTATACTATTGTGACTCTTATAACAAGTCTGATGATCACTGAATTACCAAGGGAAAAGAAGATCAAAGAGAAGAATATACGGTCAAGACTATAGAGATGGTTGAAGGACACCTGAATTAGACCTAATATTACAAACTTATTTGGATAAAGTCAGGACTGAAGTATATTTATGCCTCTCAACTCATCCATTATCATAAACACTAAGACAAATCTTTTAGAACTAGGACCTAAAAAAACAAAAAATAAAAAGGAGAAGAAGAAGAAAAGGAAAAGAAAATAAAACCCAAAAAGGTGATTCAGAAAGAAAATCGAGTTCTCTTTTACCTAAAGTAGCAGAAGACTTCGATTTAGTTTACGAGGATAGTTTGACTTGAATTGGTCCAACCCAACCATAGACTCAACCAAAATTCAACCAAAATCAAAGAGATAGGAGAAAGGGCATCTAGTTCTTGAAAGTCCTATACTTAACAGTCTTACATGGAAGAAGAATAAAATTATAAAATGCTAAATGAAAAAAAAAGTAAAAAAAGAAGAAAAAGAAAAAGGGAAAAGAAGAAAAGGAAAGTAATGTGGGTATCAAACTTTTTGCAAAGGCAAAGACTATCTAAATCAAGATCCAGATTAATGCCAAGAAGATGGAAGAATGTTCAAAGCTCTATCTTTTCATGCTCCCAACTGTCTAAGGTTCCAACAAGAAGTTTGTAGTGTGAAGGTTTGTCCATAGTGTCACATCTGCTCCAATTTACAAATAGCCTCTTCTTAAACCATGTCCCTTATAGACCCCATTTCAAGCCTGTTAAAGACCTATTGATCTCTCTCAGTAGGTAGAGTTTATTAGTGGAGATAGTTTGAATAAGCTTGCATATGAGATAGACAATATTTAAACTCAATGAGACCTTTGGGCAAGTAATGTGTATGTGCCTATCTGAAGTCCAACAGTTCTTGCTCAAATAGAAATGATTCTCGAGTTTAGTCTGGTAACTAGGGTTGTCATGTTATAGATGTGTTAATTTGGAAAGTCGAGTTCTGAGGTACAATGGTACCGATTTGACAAAGCTACAGACCCTTGATTTTAGCCTTAAGCTAGTCTGATCCTAATTAGGAAAGGCCTAATTAAGTTCGGTCCATTCTAAATGGCTTAAACCTATTTTAAACCCTTTAATTAGATTTGTTCAATTTTATTAGGCCCAAAGACAAGCCGGTTTAATTTTTTAAATCCAAAATTAGAACTAATTCAAAATAAGAATGAGTTTGGTTGGGTGTGGATCATGTCAGGCAGAATTGGGCCTGTCCAATTCATCCATATCGATTTGGATCAAGTCCAAATTGATATGGACAATGTCCAGGTCAAATTGGACATCCAATTCGACATGGATGTTGTCCGTATCGAATTAGATCAAGTCCAATTTGATATGGACATTGTCTAGGTCGAATTGGACATCCAAATTCGACATGGACAAATATCCATGTTGAATTGGACATCCAATTTGACATGGATGTTATCCAATTGGTATCTAATGGGTCCATATCAAATTAAACAAGGTTTAATTCAATATGGATGGGTTTAATTTGACATGGTTCCTATCTTTAGACTGAATTCGAGCCGTGTTTAAATTGATAATCCGGATTAAGCTCAGTTTACATAGGTTTGACTTAATTTACTCCTTATAAATATAGGCTTAAGCAAGGCAACAAGGGTAGCAACTTTCATTAAGGAACTGAGATTAAAAAAAAGAAAGACATAAACGAAAGGAACACAGAAGCAGCAGCAGAAAATATTGAAAAGCAAAACCTAGCAACACACAGAAGGAGATAGATGAGAACAACAAGCAGAGGAAAAGTAACACAAAAAAGAAAGGAACAAAAGAAAGACAGTAGCAATTTTTATCAAACCCTAATTATCAAAAAGCAAGTAAAAGGTAGCAAATATATAACCATTGTCTTAGGCAGAGGCAGTGGTTTCCCTCAACCAAAAACCAAGTTAATTTAGATAGTAGCTTGATCAATATTTCTTTAATTTGGTGGAGCCAGCATGAAGGTATTTCTCTATTTAATTCATCTAAATTTAATAATAGCTGCTGTTGATCATAACTTTTAATATTTCATTCAGTAGCTACTTATTTTCAAATACCATCATGCAATAAGTTAGGTTTAGTTTATAATGGCTTTGCCAATTCTTTAAATCGACCATTATCTTTGCACAATACTCAATAGCCAAGCTATTAATAATATTAAAATTGTTAGTTCTTTAAAGCCCCAACCTTGGTGGCAACTTGTACATATGTCCTGCCATTATTTTCCTAAACCCTAAACCTTGCCAAATTGTGTATTAATTTGGATTAATCTTACTATTAATAATCAAACTCTAGCTCTAGGTTTAAAACTGTAATCTTACATTTTTAATCTTTATGTAGCTTAGAAATCCTAATTCCACAGAAAAACTTATTCTGCAAATCATTTACCTTTCTGAAGCACTACCCCAATCCCTCACAAGGGGCGCTGCCCCCTTAAACCCACGCCCGCTAATCGACTAGTGGGACCACCGTAGGTGCGACTTCTATCGTCACACACTATATTTCCTTAATGGGATATTATTAAGATGTGTTTATTTTCTTTTTAATTATTTAACTATTTTCATATATGCTGTATTATTTTTCACTTACTGTATTCTTTTTTTTAGATTTATATATATTTTTAAATAGACTTGTAAAAGGCATGTTTCCACTCGTGGGTGCATTATTTGTTTAATTTATTTATTTTCTATAGTTTAATTTATTTAAATACTTTAGGATTAATGTAAAGGGCATATTTCCACAAAATGGTGGGTGTCCTATTTTATTTAGTTTTGGGACATTGTAAGGGCATGTTTCCATCCTTGGATGGGTGCCTATCTTGATTGCTTTATTTTAATAAAAGTAATGGATGTTTATTTCTTTTAATTTTAATTTAATATAGATGATGCTATGATGAGCTAAGAATTTAATAATATTTAGACCTGAAAAGGAGGCTGGTTCCAATGAACCGGGCACTGTGGGGTGCTGGGTCATTTCACCTTTCCCACGCATACCCAACTTTTTGGACCCAATAGGGGGTTAGAAATTCCTTAGGAATCAAGTCATCCATCCATTTCTTTTTCCCGGCATGTCCGGGTGGTGACTCTATTTTCTCCTGGTTTAGACTCGTGTTCTCTAAGGCCCTGAGCCTAACAGTGCCGAAGTCACAAGAACTATTCTACACTGGAGTAGGGGCGAAAATCCCCGCTCACAAAAGCTAAAGTACGAAAGAAAAAAATGTGTGTTTGAAAAAAAAGAAAAAAATTATTTTCTCGTTGCATAATCCTTCAAGTTAAGAGAAGTATATTGAACCATCAAACCTCGAAAGACACATTGGGCAAAAAAATGATTATTGGCAAGGTTATAAAGAAGCTACGAATTAATGTGCTGAATTATAGTTTGAAATGGATGTATCTCTGACTATGTTGCTTAGGCCTCACCACTCATGTTTTCAAAATCTTAAAAATAAAAGCCATAAATGTAAATCTTTTGCCATTCCAATGCAAGACCTGAACAAGCATATGAAATGAATCAATGAGACTACTTTGGCTTACCATCTCTGTTTATGAGTCAATAGAATTGTTGTAAGTATTATTCATGCATATCATGCATACATGAGCACATTATAATGCATTTTGTTGTCTTGTATTGCCCATCATTTGTCAAAGTGAACAACAGATACTCTATGAAGCAAATGATGAGAAGCAGACATAGCATCAAGGGGCATGAAAGGCCCATTGCTTGAGGAAGATCCAATTACTTTATAAAAATGGAGATGCATACTTGTGTAAGGAACAAGACAAAATGCAAACATCAATTAGAACCTACATAGAAAAGGAAATAAGTGGTTTGAGCCTATACAAGGGGGCAAAACTTCTCCTCAATATTTGAGCTTATACGTGTACAAAATATTTCCAGACTCACTTTCAATATTTTGCCACGCAGGGGGCAAAGAGAGGATATGGGGACTAGCTAAAAATAGCTGAATTTTTTGCAAAAACAATAACAAAAAGAATGAAGATGTAAAAGACAAAAGATTAGTCCAGTTAGAAGAGTTGAAGCCAATATAGGACAAATGTCCAAGGTTAAAGATCCATTTTTGAAGGGTAAAGACCCGTCTCCAAAGGATAAAGATCCATTTTTGAAGGGTAAAGACCCAATCTCCAAAGGATAAAGATCCATTTTTGAAGGATAAAGACCTGATCTCTAAAGGATAAAGATCTCCAAAGGATAATGATCCATTTTTGAAGGGTAAAGACCCGATCTCCAAAGGATAAATATCCATATTTGAAGGGTAAAGACCTGATCTCCAAAGGATAAAGATCCATTTCTGAAGGGTAAAGACCCAATCTCCAAAGAATAAAGATCCATTTTTGAAGGGTAAAGACCCACAATCCATTAAAGAATAGAATAACCGGTTAGAAGAAAACCACAATTCTCAGATGATAAAAGGTCAACCAAGCTAGAAGAACTGAAGTTGACCTATTTTTTCTCCAAGTACCCAGTCTCTGGTCCAAGTACCCAATCAAATCCAGTCTCAGGTTAAAATATCCAGTATCGGGTCCAAGTACCCAAATCAAATTTGATCTCGGATCCAAGTATCCAAATCAAATCTAGTCTCGACTCCAAGTACCCAGTCTCGGATCTAAATACCTAAATCAAATTCAATCTCACGTCTATGTACCCAAATCAAATTCAGTCTTAGGTCCAAGTATCCAGTCTTGGGTCTAATTACCCAAATTAAATTCAGTCTCGAGTCCAAGTACCCATATCAAATTCAGTCTCAGGTCCAAGTACCCAGTCTCGAGTCCAAGTTCCCAAATCAAATCTAATATCGAGTCCTGAACCCAAATCACTTTTGAGTCCAGAACCCAACCAAACCAACTCGAGTCCAGAACCCAAATCACTTTTGAGTCTAGAACTCAATCTGGGTCTAGAACCCAAACCAACTCGGGTCCATAACCAAAATCATTTTTGAGTCCAGAACTAAATCTGGGTCCAGAACCAAAACCAACATTGGTTAAGAACCTAAAACCATTTTGAGTCCAGAACTCAATCCAACCTCAGGTCTAGAACTCATCCTTATCCAAAATCAGCTCAAAGACATATTTCTTTTTACTCTCTTCTACTAAAGTCTCAGATCATTCAAGCAGGGGGCAAAACTGTAGACCCTTAATTTTGGTACGACTTAGGCTTAAGAAGCTTACCTTATTCTGTTATAATTTTAAAGAACCTAAATCTAATTTTAAACCTTAAATATTAGATAGTCCAATTCACAAAAGCCCAAATTAAATTGTAAAATAGGTTTGGTCCTAGAGAAATTAAAAATTAGGGTTTGGTTTGAGTGGGGACAAGTTAAAAATTGATATGGGTTGGCTCCATATCGATTTGGAAACTCCAAATCGATAAGTGGCTTACTCCATATTGATTTGGACCTTCCAAATTGATATGGGGCTTAATCCATATCGATTTAGACCTTTCAAATCGATATGGGTTGGCTCCATATTGATTTGGAGCCTCCAAATCGATATGATCCCCTCCAAATTCAAATTCTAACTAGCAATTTGATTTCCTAATTAAGTTATAATTCATTTAAGACTCAGATTAGGCAGTTTAGGTTTAGGGTTAAGTGATTGTTTCCCTATAAATAGATGATTAAAAGATGAAGAAAGGGGTAGCAATTTTAATGAGTAATAAGCATAGAAGTAGTCAAAATTATTAAAACAAAAAAGAAAAGTAATCAACAAACAAAAAGGGAGAAAAACCATCAAACCAAGAAGGCAGTGAACGACTGTCTTCATTCTGTTCAACCAAGATTTATCCATTAGTGTAAATATAGAGCTTGGATCAACACAAAATATTGGTGGAACCAACAACGGAGGTTTGCAATCCCTTACTCAGTTTATTTTGAATTCACAGTAACTCATATATTCTTGTTTCGTTATTTATTTTGTTACTATACTTTATGAGATATCCAGTAAATTATTTAAGAATCCATTCCCATAAAACTTACTTTGATTTGTCCAGTAAACTATTTTATTCAAGGTAGTGTACTTAACCTATTTTCAATATCACAGTAACCTTGATTCAATATCACAGTAGCAATAGCCATTGATTTCACACAGTATTAATGTGAATTAGATATATCCAGTGATCTAAAATTCATAATTATAGCTAAAGTAGTTTGGTTTTCTTAAAATAAAATAGTATCCTTGTTTTAATAACAAAAAACCTAAGTTTGTTTCTCTAAAATCCTAAAATCAATTTTCAATCCTAAAACCCTAAAACCCTAATCCTTTTTTCTAAAATCTTATAACATTGATCGTATTTTCTTAAAACCCTAATTTCTATAAATATAAAATCCTAGCTTACATAGATATCCTAATTCTCTAACAAAATCATATCCTATAAATCGTTTACCTTTCAGGGGAGCTGCCCCTAATCCCCCACAAGGGGCACTGCCACCTTGACCCTCGCCTGCTAATTCGCTAGTGGGACTGCAATATGGGGTAATATTAAGATGTGTTTGTTTATTTTCTTTTTAATTATTTAATTATTTTTATATATGTTGTATTTTTTTTCTTGCTTTATTCTTTTTGTTAAATTTATATGTACTTTTAAATAGACTTGTAAAAGGCATATTTCTACTCATGGGTGCCTTATTTGTTTAATTTATTTATTTTTAGTAAGTTTAATTTATTTAAAGACTTTGGGATAATTGTAAGGGACATGTTTCCACCAATTGGTGAGTGTCTTATTTTTATTTATTTATACTTTAGACATTATTACAGGGGCATGTTTTTGTTTTATACGAGTGCTCATTTTGTTGGTTTGGACTTTCTTGATTTTAGCGAATATTTCTTTATTTCCATTACATGAAGTATGGATAATATTTTAATAAGTTAAGAATGTAATAGAATTAAGACCTAAAAAGGAGGTCGGTTCCAATGATCTGGGCGTTATGGGGGTTGTAAGCAGGGATTTTCGCCCCACTCTCATGTGAAATGGTTCTTACAACTTTTGCACTGTTAGGCTCAGGGCCTCAGAGAACACGGGCCTAAATCCAGAGAAAATAGAGTCACCACCTGGATGGGCCAGGAAAAAGAAAGGGGTGGATGACTCGATTCCTAAGGAAACTCCAACCCCCTATTGGGTTCAGAAAGTTAGGTACGCATGGGGAAGGTGAGAATAACCCAGCACCCCAACAGTGGCCGGTTCATTTGAACCGGCCTCCTTTTCAGGTCTTAATATTATAAAATTCTTAAATATAATGATATTATCCATACTACATGCAATCATAAGAATAAATAAATACTTTATTAAAATCACAACAAATTCAAACAAAATAAGTGAATAGGCACCCATCGATGGATGGAAACATGCCTTTATAATTGTCCAATGTCCAAAAGAAAAATAAGTAAAATAGGATACCCACCAATTGGTGGAAATATATCCTTTACAATGATCTAAAACTTTAAAATAAATTGAATTACATGAAGCTTGATCAATTGAGGTACCCAGTCATGGAAACATACCTCTTATAATTTCTTGAAACTAAAAATAAATCGAAGCATTCATTCGAGCATTCATCATAAAATCAAATAAGAATAAATCATTCATTAAGACATATAATAATTCATGCATTCAATCACATATCATAAACATACATTTAAACTTGAATAAAGCAATAGACATAAAAATTTAGTTTACATCTTGAATTAGAGTTTTTTGAATAAAATTAGGGTTTAGAGGGTTTAGGTTTAGAAACTAGGATTTTTAGGGTTTTAGATTTAGAAAAATAGGGTTTTGATTTATAGAACTAACATTAATTAGGATTTAGTGTTTGAGTAAATTAGGGTTTGAGGTTATGAAAATAAGATTAAAGTTTTGATGTTGGAAAAATATAGTTTACTATTATATTTATAAAGTGAATAATCATGCATTAAAAAATAACAGTTAAGCACGCTTAGATTACTAGAACAATAACAATAAAGTAAATGTTTCCAGGATCACTCTTCTAATAAAAGTTACTGGGATAACTTTGCATGAAAGATATCAACAATCCCCAAAGCTTAATATGCTTTATTTAAATAGATTCAATTTTAGAGACGTACCTTCATTTGTTGATTCCGCCAATAATTAGACTTTGATCCAAATTTTCATTTGCACTAGCCTTATATTTGTTGGTTGAATTGAGAATAAGACAATAAGTTACTGCCTTATTAATACGTTGTCTCTATTTGATATTTGAGTTCCCTTGTTATTTATTTTCTTTTTGTGTTGCTGGTTTAGGGATTTTTTTGCTGATACTTCATTGCTCAAGTTCCAACAATCAGCCAAAAGTCAAAATTCCCTCCATGGTCTTCTAAAACCTGTATTTATAAGGTTATATTAGGTTAAATGGTGGAAGCTTTCTATTTTTAAAATGGATCATCTGATGCATATGGAATTAATGGGTTTATACGACACAAATCGAGCCCATATTGAATTAGAAACACTGTTATTCGAGCAAAACCGACACCATCTCGAATTCAAGTAACCTTAATTCGACAAAATCCAAGTCCATATCAAATTGGCAATCCAAATTCAAAATGGACTGTCAACAAACTACCCCATATCGAAATAAGAGAGTCCCATTTCGATATGGGCTACCCCATATCAAAATGGGGCACCAATTCGATATGGTGATAGCCCTATATTGAATTGGAGACCAATTCGATATGGGGACAGCCCTATATCGAATTGGAGTAGCCCCAATTCTATATAGGGCTTCCCCATATCGAATTGGGAGCCCTAATTCGATATGGGGAGCCTCTATATCAAATTGGAGGATTCAATTCAATATGGGGTGCTTCCTACACCCATACCACTTAAAATCAACCCAAATAGCATAAAAAATCAACCAAACCTTCAAACCAGACCCATTTAGGGTTTAGTGTACCTGTATCAAATAAAAATCATCCAAACCTTTTAAATCAGACCTAATTAGGGTTTTAAACATTCAAATAGCATATTTTAGGCCCTATTAAAATATATCTATCCAATTAACAATTTAGAATTAACACTGGACTAACTAGGGCCAAAATCAAAGGTCTACAGGGGTATTGGGTCATTCTCACATTTCCCATATGTACCCAACTTTTCAAACCCATTAGGGAGTTGGGGATTTCTTAGGAATTAAGTCATTCTCCCCTTTCTATTCCTAGTCTATCTGGGTGGCGACTTCATTTTCTCTGGGTTTAGGCCCATGTTCTTTAAGGCTCTGAGCCTAATAGTGTCGAAGTCGCATGAACCATTTCACATGGGAGTGGGGGCAAAAATCCCCGCTCACATGTACTCCAGGTCTGTGAGCCAGAAAGGATTAATGTGAATGAAATGCAATGCATGTATGCATATATGTATGTGGAGCAAACAAACAAACAAGTAAATTCATGATGTACCTTTCAACCTTATATCATCAACACATGAGTGGCGAGTCTATTTTCCTTGGCATATGGTCAACATATGATCAACATGTGATTTTTTATTTTTGAAATATCCACTTGGATGGATTATCCCATAGTTGTATTTTCAAATAAGAACTAAGTCCATGATAACTCCCCTAATTGAGCCTTAATCCATTGGGTCAACTGGAAATAGCTTTTATGTAGATTAAAACTAAATTAAAGGGTTTATCATAAATAGATTTCTTAGTTGGAAAAATAACTAATGATTCATGTCACAAACAAGCCCATGATTAACAAACCATTGTATAAATAAGGTCCACAATTGATTTTTAGTATTTCATAATTGACCTAAATAGTTGTAAGCCCATTTAAGAAAAAGGTTAAGAAAAGTTATAATTTGAATGAAGTGAAATATGGTTTTGTTTCAAAGCCATTGTAAAAATGATTGTTTAAAAATGAATCTTGAGCGTTGAACTTAGGCCATAAGGAAAAAGGGCTTTTTGACCCATCTTAAAAAGATTTTATGGCAAAGACCATTTTGAAAAGAAGTTAAAAAATATTTTTGGTCTTTTGGCTTTAAAGGAAATAAACCATTTTGAGATTACAATATAATTAGGTCATATTAGAAAAAAAGAACTAAATAGGTCATAGTTCAAACCAAGATATATTAATCATAGTCAAACAATAAGCATTAGGATAAACTTAAGGAAAGTTACTAGGTCAATTACATGAGCTTTGGTCTTTGGGTTGAAAAGTTTAGGCTCCCATAGAAAGTATATACCAAAAGGTACGAGGCTATGATTGGTTATGCAATGCTTGATCTCCATACCTTGAGTGAAAGTATAGTATCCCTTATATAACATAACACAGGTTACACGGGCATCCTAACTCATGCACACAATGCAATCTAAATGATGCAATGTATAATATCATAATAATAAAGAATAAAATAATATAAAGACCAACAAAATCAATTTCTCTTATCCCCAGTGGAGTCGCCACTATGAGCGGGAATTTTCACCACCACTCTCTGTGGAATGGTTCTTGCGACTTCGAAAGTGTTACGCTCAAAGCCTTAGAGAACACGGGACTAAACCTGGAGAAATAAAGTCACCACATGGATGGACCGGGAATATAGAAAGGGGTGGATGACTCAATTTCTAAGGAATCCCCAACCTCCAATTGGGTTCGAAATTTTGGATACATATGGAAAAGGTGAGAATGACCCAGCACTCCTATAATGGCCGATTCATTGGAATTGGCCTCCTTTTAGGTCTAAATATTATTAAATTCTTAAGCATCATAATATTATCCATACTACATACAATTATTGAAATAAATAATCATTATATTATAAAACAAACAAACAAATAAAATGGACACCAATCCAAAGATGGAAACATGCCCTTACAAATGTCCAAATGTCCATAAAGAAAATGAATAAAATAGGAAACCCACCTGTAGACCCTTAATTTTTGACCCAGTCCGGTCCAATATATTTTATTTAGTCCTAAATGATTTTTGTTGTCTAATTGGTCCAAAATAATTTTTGTTAAATAATTTTTCCTTTAGTATCTAATTTTTATTAATAAAAAATAAAATAAACAAATAAAGTAAAAAAAATAAAAATAAAAATCGGCTTCAAAAAAATCGGTGACGAAAAAATCATAGCGCTGGTCCGTGGGCATTTCGCTCGCAGAAGTTGCCTGCGGGCAGCCATTTCGCTCGTAGGATTTTCCTGCGAGCGAAATGGCACACGCCATTTCGCCCATAGGAAAATCATGCGGGAGAAATGGTCACCCGCAGGAATTTCCTGCAGGTGACGCCCGCTCCTCGCCTACTGCCGCAGCCAGCTCCGGCAGATTTTTTTCACCAGCGCATTTTTTCCTGCTACAATTTTTTCAGCAGCGCAATTTTTCCGACGTAAATTTTTTGAAACCTAATTCAATTAGGTTTTGGTTTCCTTTTCTTATCAATATTACTTGCCGTGATTAATTAGGAATAAACCATATGAAACCTCTATAAATATGGACCAAAGGCAATCAAATAAAGGAGGCCGAAAATCAAAAAAATTGGACAGTAGCATAAAAAAGTGGGTCCAAATCCGTGAAGGAAATCAGCTTGAATCAAGCTGGTTTTTTGAGGGAGCAGAAAAATGATTTAAGCAATTCAAAGGCAAAAAGACTTGTCTTTGACTTTGTTCATCCAAGAAGCAATTTTGGTGTAACTAACAAAATAAGGTTTGAATTCTTAATTCCTTTTATTTTTTGTTTTCATAGTAGCTTAATCATCCTTTGGTTTCTTTTAGATTAAAAACTTTATAACCTCAATTTACCTTTTGTAAGGTTTGAAAATCTTAAATCGTGGCTTTATTTTCTAAAAGTTTAAAGTTATTAGATTTATTTCTTCAAAACTCCAAAACCAAAATTTGTTTTCCAAATTTTCAAGACTCAAAATTGTGTTCTGTTACTTTCCCAAAAGCTTTAAAAATATCTTTTTTTTGCTTTATAAATTTTAAATCGTTGGTTTATTTTCATAAAATTTCATAAAATCTTCAATTGCTTTTTTCCAAATCCTAAAAATCATGCATCACCGAAACTCTAAAATCAAAAGCCTAAAAACCTAATTCAACTCCAAAACCTAAAATAATGAACCCTAATCTCCTTTAAAACTTTAAAACCCTAATCCTTTAAAATTTTAAAAACCATAAAAACATAAATACTTTAATTTTACATAGTAGCTTAAACAATGAATAACCGTAACCCACAAATCAAAAGTATTTCAAAGTGTTCACACCCTAGTTTCATGATTTCACCATTCAAATATTAATTTAGTTAATCAAAGAGTCTTATCAACCTTTTAAAACATAAAACCTCAATCTATTTTAATTCTTTAAAAAGTCACAGTAGCTTAAACCCATGAAAATCCAAAACCCCTAAACACATGAAATAAAGGATTCTAAATGGAAACAATAGCTATAACTTAGATTTTTTTATTTGCCTTATTTAATTCTATATTTGGTTATGCTTTGATTTATTTTATATGCTTTAATTTATTTAAGTTCAATGCTTGGTTCATTTAATTTATCATGGATGGATGTTTACTTTCTATTGATATTTAATATCTTTGATGAATGATTTATTTATTATGAATATTTACTTTTATCGATTTATTTAGATTTCCAAATGTTGTAAGAGGTATGTTTCCACTTGGTGGGTACCTCATTATTTAAATATCATGTAATTTAATTTGCTTTTCTATTTTAGAACCAATTTAAAGGGCATGTTTCTACCTTTCGGTGGGTGTCCTATTTAGGCATGCGATGTAAGGACATGTTTCCGTCCTTGGATGGGTGTCCATTTATTTGCTTTGTTTGGACATTGCTTTGATTTTAATATAATGATGCTTTCTTTTAATTATTGTGTGTAATATGGATAATGTTGTTATATTTAAGAATTTTATAATATTAAGACCTGTAAAGGAGGCCGGTTCCAATGAACTGGGAGTTGTGGGGGTGCTGGGCCATTTCTCACCTTCCCCACATGTACCCAACTTTCAGAACCCATTAGGGGGTTGGGGATTCCTTAGGAATGGAGTCATCCACCCCTTTCTTTTTCCCGGCTAGTCCTGGTGGCGACTCCATTTTCTTTGGACTTAGGTCCATGTTCTCAAGGCCCGAGCCTAAACAGTGCCGAAGTCTCAAGAACCATTCCACCTGGAGTGGGGGCAAAAATCTCCGCTCACAGTGGCGACTCAGCTGGGGACAAGAGAAGTTGATTCCTTTGGTCTTTTTATTATTCTATTCTTTCTTATAATGATATTATCCATTGCATCATATTAGATTGCATCGTGTGCGTGAGTTAGGATGCCCGTGTTACCCTTGTTATGTTATGTGAGGGATACCATACTTTCACTCAAGGTATGGAGATCGAGCATGGCATAACCACTCATAGCCTCATACCATTTGGTATATACTTGCTATGGGAACCTAAGCCTCTTTACCCAAAGACTAAAGCTCATGTAATTGGCCTAGTTACTTAGGTTTTACCCCCAAATGCATGTTGTTTGACTATGGTTAATTTATCTTGGCTTAAATCATGGCTTATTTGGCTTGTACTTTTTCTAATATGACCTAAGTACATTGTAAGCTCAAAATAAATTTTTCCTTTAAAGTCCAAAAGACCAAAACTATTTTCAAAATTTTTCAAGATGGTCTTTGGACATAAGACTTTTCTAAAAACAAATCAAAAATTCTTTGGCCCATAGCCCAAATACTAAGCCCAAAATCCATTTTTCTAAAATCTTTTACGATGGGCTTAGAAACAAAACTATTTTCACACAATCATTTCTTACAAAGAGCTTGCAAAATATTGAGGTCAATTATGAAATACCAAAAATTAATTGTGGGCCTAGTTTACACTAAGAATAAATTAACCATGGGCTTGTTTTTGGCATGAATCATTAGTTACCTTTTTCGAGTGAGAAGTCTATCTATGATAAACCTCTTAATTTAGTTTTAATCCAATATAGTATAAAAGCTACTTTGGTTGGTTGAATGGATTAAAACCTAATTAATGGGAATTATCATGGATTGATTTCCATTTTTCGAGAATATAACTATTGGTTAAAACGTCCGAGGGAATTATTTGAAAACAAGATACCCCATGTTGGTATTTTGTTAACCACATACCTAGGAAAAGAGACTCGCCATTCGTGTGTGGATGATATAAGGTTGGAAGGAATGTTATGTTTGTCCTTGTTTGCTAATTGTTTGTGCATACATGCATACATTTGCATCACATATCATTGATTCTTTTTGGCTCACAGCCCTGGATTACGATAGTTCTAAAGCTTACAACAATCTGACTTACGCTGGAGACGAAGTGTCTAGCAACGACTCAATCACTAGCTCACCAAAAACAATGGAACCCGAACAAATCCAAAGGATGGTGGATGAGGCCCTCAATGCCAAGATGGAAGAAATAAAAGAGGTCATGGCCGAGACCATAAAAAATCAACTAGCTACAATTTTAGGAAACAATGTCGAAGCATCTGCTAGCACCAAGAGAGACAAAGGGAAGACTAAAGTTAGTGAAGTAGCTTTTGATGATGATAAGGTGATCATTGATGATGATGATTGGGCTCAATACTACCAAGATCCTGAAGACAAAAAGGAGCCGAAAGTTGTTGGGAAGGCAACTTTTGAAAAGACAAAAACTTCTGATATTGAAAAGATGATTGCTGATTTAGAAAAGAAATTTGAGAAGAAATTGAAAACCGAAGAGATGTCCGAGATCGACAAATTGTTTGAGCTAGATGAAGAAGTTCCATACAAGTTGAAAATGCCATCTTTTGCAAAGTACAATGGCACTGGAAATCCTCATCTCCATGTGAAGCAATATATCACTGTTATGCAGTCTGCGCAAGCTACTAAGGCTCAAACCCTAAGGTACTTTATGCTCTCATTGGACCCTGTTGTCCAAAATTGGTTCAATACCTTAGATGATGGAACACAGAAGAGTTGGCATCTGCTTTACAAGGCCTTCATCCAACAATATGGATATAATGTCGAGATGGAAGTTACCTTAATGGAAGTGGAGTCAATTAGACAAAGGCCAAATGAGAATTTTGTGGACTATGTGAAGAGATGGAGAAACAAGGCCGCTTTGCTCAAGAAAAGGCCCAATGAATCCGATCAAATAAGGATGATTGTGAGAGGAGTCCAGCCCAATCTCCGTGAAAGAATGTCTCACACCCTTATAAGGGACTTCAAAGATCTTCTCCAAGCTAGTTTGCAAATTGAAGAATGGAAAAGAGAGAAGAATCGCTTTTCAATAAAAAGGAATGAGAAAGGGAACTACCAGTCGGGCAATCAAAGCACACAAAAAGAAGTTTATGTTAATGCCACAAGTCAAGGAGGAATGAGGCAGTTTTCAGAATTGGGGAAGCCACTGTCTTGGGTTCTTAATAAGCTACAAAAGAAGGGATTGTTACAACCCTTGACTCCTCGTCCTTTGCCTAATCCTCTTCCACCTAACTTTGATACTAGTGCATTTTTCCAATTCCATCAAAGGCATGGACACGAAATGGACAATTGTATGAAATTGAGGCAATTATTTTCATCAAAATTTTTGTTGGTCTTTGTTCATTTTGGTGCTCAACCGATGAGGAATCTAGCTTGATAATTCATGAATTAATATATTTATGCATCAAGACTCGAATGACTTTACTAGGGGAGGGAATTACTCTATAGCATTGAGTAATGTATGCTTACTTAGAGAGGGCTCCTGCATAATTACCTTTGTCTAGGTCCTAGTCAGTCTTAGAACATACTTTGACAAACTTTCGAGTCAAAATTGAACTTTGCTTATTTAAGGGAGAGATGATCTAGGCATTGTTTGGTTAGCCAACAACTAGTATCCACCTATTAAATATCAATCCCTAGTTGTCCCTTTTGAGCCTTCATAAAATTTTAGCTTTCTTTTCATTGGCATATAACCCCAACAACCTACCCTGAGCTGTTGTGATACTTTTGACAAGTCTTATGATCACTAAGATGAAGAGGCAAAAAGATAAAAAAAAGTAATGATTAGTCAAGATCATGAGGATAGTTGAAGTTCTCAAGACCGCGAAGATAGTTGAAGTTGATGTTTTTAAGATCATAAGGGTGGTTGAAGTTCTCAATACCATAAGGGTAGTTGAAGTTTTCCTAATATCTCCAATATATCAACATCAACATCAAAGTAACAAATGATTTATCCCTATTAAAGAAGATTTATGTTACGCCACTCATCCATTATTGGAAGCCCAAGTTAGTACAAACAAGACAACTCTTTTAGAGATAGAACCAAAAAAAAAGAAAAGAAAAAGAAAAGAAGAAAAAGAAAAAAAAAAGGAGAAAAGAAAAAATAAAACCTAAAAAGGTGGTTCAACTGAGTTCTCTTTTACCTAAGACAACAAAAGGCTTTCATTTGGTTTATAAGGGCATTTTTGAATTGGTCCAACCCAATTAAAGATTCAATGAAAAAGGAGGAAGACTATCCAGTTCTTAAAAGTTCTGTACTTGACAGTCCTATAAGGAAGAAAGACAAAATGATAAAATGCTCAAAGAAAGGGAAGAGTAAGGAAAATAAAGAGAAAGAAAAGGGAAGAGTAAGAGAAATAAAGAAAAGGGAAAAGAAGAAAAGAAACGAATTTGGGTCTTAAACTTTTTGCAAGGGCAAATATTGTCCTAATCAAGATCCAGATTAATGCCAAGAAGACAGAAAGAATTTAGAGACTAGAGAGATTGCTCCCAATTGCCTAAAGTTCAAACAAGAAATTTGTAGTGTGAGGGTTTATCCATTGTGTCACATCAGCTCCTATCTCAAAACGGCCTTTATTTAACCCATGTCCCTCATAGACCCCATTTCAAGCCTATCAAAGACCTGTTGATCTCTCTTGGTAGTAAGAGTCTGTTAGTGGAGATAGTTTGGATGAGCACGCATATGAGATAGACAATATTTAAACTCAAATGAGACCTTTGGCCAAGTAACGTGTATGTGCCTATCTGAAGTGCAACAATTCTTGCTTAAATAGAAATGATTCTCGAGTTTAGTACGGTAACTAGGGTTGTCATGTTATAGATATGTTAATTTGGAAAGATCAAGTCCTGAGGTACATTGACATTAATTTGGCAAAGCCAACATTTGATTTTAAAATAAAAAAAATAAAAATAATAATGTTTTGTCATACAAAGCCTTCAAGCTAAGGAGAGTATATTGAACTGTCGAACCTCCAAAGGACACATTGGGCGAAGGAAATTATTATTGACAAGGTCATGAAGAAGTTATCAACTAACATGTTGAAACATAGTTCGAAATAGAAGAATCCTTGACTCTGCTGCTTGGGGCCTCCATTACTCGTGTTTTCAACATCTTGAAGATAAAAGCCACAAATGCAAAGCTTTCTATCATTCCAATGCAAGACTTGAATGAGCTTCGAAAAGGAGTCAATAAGAATACTTCTGCTGATCAACTCGGTCTGTGAGTCAATGAAACCACTGTAAGTATTATTCATGCATATCATGCATACATGAGCATATCACATTGCACTTTCTTGTCTTGTGTTGTCTATTCTTTGGCAAAATGAACAGCAAACACCCTGCGAAGTAAAGAATCAAAAGAAGATATCAAATCAGGGGGGCATAGAAAGCCCATTGCTTGAGAAAGCTCCAGTAATCTTGCAAAAAGAAGAAATACGTGCTTGTGTGAAAAACTAGACAACAACAACATCAATCAGAGTCTGCATAGAAAAATCATGGGTTTGAGCCTACACAGGGGGCAAAGTTTCTCCTTTTCAATTTTTTGAGTTTATATATAAAACATTTTCAAACTCACTTGCAAATATCTCGCCACGCAGGGGGAAAAGGAGAGGATATGAAGGCTAGCTAAAAGGGCTGAATTTTTTGTAAAAGTGCAAAGGAAGAAAAAAAAAGAAAAAAAAAAGAGGAAATTAGAATTCTTAAAAGAATGAAGATGCAAAAGACAAAAGATCAATCCAGCTAAAAGAGCTGAAGCCAGGGTAAAGACCCGACCTCCAATGGATAAAGATTCATGTTTCAAGGGTAAAGACCCGATCTCCAAAGGATGAAGATCCATTTTAAAGGGTAAAGACTTGATCTCAAAGGATGAAGATCCACTTACAAGGGTGAAGACCCAATTTCAAAGGATGAAGATCCATTTGCAAGGGTGAAGACCCGATCTCAAAGGATGAAGATCCATTTTGAGGGTGAAAAACCACAATGCATAGAATAACCGGAGCAGTCATATTTCTCAAATGATAAAAGGTCAGTCAAACTCAATCTCGGGTCCAAGCACCCAAATTCAATTCAATCTCGGGTCCAAGAACCCAAATTCAATTCAATCTCGGGTCCAAGTACCCAATTCCAATTCATTCTTGGGTCCAAGTACCCAAATCAAATTCAATCTCGGGTTCAAGCAATCTCGGGTCCAAGTACCCAAATTAAACTCAATTTCGGGTCCAAGTACCCAAATTCAATCCAATCTCGGGTCCAAGTGCCCAATCTCGGGTCCAAGTACCCAATCCTGAGTCCAAGTACCCAAATTCAATCCAATCCCGGGTCTAAGTACCCAAATCAAATTAGTCTCGGGTCTAAGTACCCAATCTCGGGTCCAAGTACCCAAATCAAATCAATCTCGGGTCCAAGTAGCCAATGTCGGGTCCAGGTATCCAAAATCAATTTAAGCTCGGGTCCAAGTACCCAATCTCGGGTCCAAGTACCCAAATCAAATTCAAGCTCGGGTCCAAGTACCCAAAACAAATTTAAATCACCATCTCAAAAATTAAGTCTTATTACTTTTCACTCTCTTTCACTAAAGTTTCAGATCATTCAAGCAGGGGGCAAATTGTAGACCCTTAATTAAATAATTTTTGCTTTAGTATCTAATTTTTATTAATAAAAAATAAAAATAAAAAATAAAATAAAAAATAAAAATAAAAATCGGCTTCAAAAAAATCGGTGACGAAAAAATCGTCGCGCGGGCCCGTAGGCATTTCTCCCACAGAAGTTGCCTGCGGGCAAAATGGCGCAAGCCATTTCGCCTGCAGATTTTTTCTGTAGGCGAAATGGTCACCCGCAGGAATTTCCTGCTGGCGACGCCCGCTCCTCGCCTACTGCCGCAGCTAGTTGCGACAGATTTTTTTCGCCAGCGCATTTTTTCCTGCAACAATTTTTTCGGTAGTGCAATTTTTCCGACGCAAATTTTTCAAAACCTAATTCAATTAGGTTTTGGCTTCCTTTTCTTATCAATATTACTTGTCGTGATTAATTAGGAATAAACCATATGAAATCTCTATAAATATGGACCAAAGGCAATCAAATAAGGGAGGCCGAAAATCAAAAAAATTTGACAATAGCTTGAAAAAGTGGATCCAAATCCGTGAAGGAAATTAGCTTGAATCAAGCTGGTTTTTTGAGGGAGCAGAAAAACGATTTAAGCAATTCAGAGGCAAAAAGACTTGTCTTTGACTTTGTTCATCCAAGAAGCAATTTTTGTGTAACTAACAAAATAAGGTTTGAATTCTTAATTCCTTTTATTTTTTTTTTCACAGTAGCTTAATCATCCTTTGGTCTCTTTTAGATTAAAAACTTTATAACCTCCAGTCACCTTTTGTAAGGTTTTAAAATCTTAAATCGTGGCTTTATTTTCTAAAAGTTTAAAGTTATTAGATTTATTTCTTCAAAACTCCAAAACCAAAATTTTTTTTCCAAATTTCCAAAACTCAAAATTGTGTTCTGTTACTTTCCCAAAAGCTTTAAAAATATCTTTTTTTTGCTTTATAAATTTTAAATCGTTGGTTTATTTTCATAAAATTCCATAAAATATTTAATTGCTTTTTTCCAAATCCTAAAAATCATGCATCACTGAAACTCTAAAATCAGAAGCCTAAAAACCTAATTCAACTCCAAAACCTAAAATAATGAACCCTAATCTCCTTTAAAACTTTAAACCTTAATTTTTTCTAAACCCTAATCCTTTAAAATTTTAAAAACCATAAAAACATAAATACTTTAATTTTACACAATAGCTTAAAAACACAATGAATAACCGTAACTCACAAATTAAAAGTATTTCAAAGTGTTCAAACCCTACTTTCATGATTTCACCATTCAAATATTAATTTAGTTAATCAAAGAGTCTTACCAACCTTTTAAAACATAAAACCTCAATCTATTTTAATTCTTTAAAAAGTCACAGTAGCTTAAAGCCATGAAAATCCAAAACCCCTAAACACATAAAATAAAGGATTCTAAATGGAAACAATAGCTATAACTTAGATTTTTTTTATTTGCCTTATTTAATTCTATATTTGGTTATGCTTTGATTTATTTTATATTCTTTAATTTATTTAAGTTCAATGCTTGGTTCATTTAATTTATCATGGATGGATGTTTACTTTCTATTGATATTTAATATCTTTGATGAATGATTTATTTATTATGAATATTTACTTTTATCGATTTATTTAGATTCTCAAATGTTGTAAGAGGTATGTTTCCACTTGGTGGGTACCACATTAGTTAAATATCATGTAATTTAATTTGCTTTTCTATTTTAGAACCAATGTAAAGGGCATGTTTCTACCTTTCGGTGGGTGTCCTATTTAGGCATGCGATGTAAGGACATGTTTCCGTCCTTGGATGGGTGTCCATTTATTTGCTTTGTTTGGACATTGCTTTGATTTTAATATAATGATGCTTTCTTTTAATTATTGTGTGTAATATGGATAATGTTGTTATATTTAAGAATATTATAATATTAAGACCTATAAAGGAGGTCGGTTCCAATGAACCGGGCGTTGTGGCGGTACTAGGCCATTTCTCACATTCCCCACACGTACCCAACTTTTCGAACCCTTTAGGAGGGTTGGGTATTCCTTAGGAATCGAGTCATCCACCCCTTTATTTTTCCCGACCCGTCCAGGTGGCGACTCCATTTTCTCTGGATTTAGGTCCGTGTTCTCTAAGGCCCCTAGCCTAAATAGTGCCGAAGTTGCAAGAACCATTCCACGGGGAGTGGGGGTAAAAATCCCCGCTCGCACCACCAAAAGGTGGAAACATGTCCCTTACAGTTGTCCCAAAGACTTCAATAAACTAAATGACATTAAACTTAACAAATGAGGTATCCACTAAGTGGAAACATACCTTTTACATTCATAAATCAAAGTAAAGTAATAAAAGCGTTCAACCATTCATTATAAATAAAGTCAAAAGTAAATCATCCATCACAAATATATATTAATAAATTAAATGATCAGATCTTAGTTCTAATATTACATTGAACAATAGATATGCAAAACTAGAGATTTAATACATGAATTAGGGTTTCTTAAAGTTTAGAATGCCAAAATATGGTTTTGGAAAATATGACTAGGGTTTATAAATAAAAATTAGGGTTCTGGAAATAAAGCTAGGCTTTTTAGGGTTAAAACATGATTTTAAGGTTTTTGGATGACAATTAGGGTTTTGGAGATAAAACTAGGGTTTTTAGGGTATTTACGAATTGGGAATTAAGGTTAGAACATGTAATTAAAAATTAAACCTAATGGATTAGGGTGTTAGAATAAAATAGATTAGATTTGATATATTATTAGGGTTTATGTAAAATCAAAACCAAGATATTTTAGCTACTGCACCAAATAATTTTTAAACTTGTTTCATGCTTGACTACTGATATTAAAATGCCCTCATTGCTATAGGATTAAAATAATATAGCTACTAGGAATTTTAAACAAATTAAGTTTAGAAAATTAAACCTGCATAGTAGGCTCCATTAATATTGATATGTTGAGTCAAGCTTTATTTATTCTACTGCCTGATCCAATCTTGATCTTGGGTGAGCGAAGCAATTATGAAGACAATGGTCCCTGTCTCCTTTTGGTTGCTATGTGTTTGATTGCTTTTCTTTTTTCTTTTTTTGTTAATTCCTAATTTTGGTTGCTTGCTATTGATTATTGCCTGTCTTAATAGTTATTATTAATTCCTCCTCCCTTCTTCTAGTGCTTTAATCATCTTTATATATCCAATTATTAGGGCACCAGTTTAAAGAGTCCAACATGGTTTCGGGAATGCCCAAGCTATTCTGAATCCAATTAAAATTATATTTGTTTGAAATTGGTGTCGAAGGACTTGCCAATTCGACATGGAGCCTCAAGCCAATTCAACATGAACAAGGCTCATACCAAACTAGATTTAAGCTTCTAAAATTGTATTGAACCCTTTCTAATTAGGACTGAATTTAATCCATGCCAAAATTAAGGATCTACAATGCACTAAGGCATCTCCTTGTCTGAGTCATCCTCTTCCTCTAAACTCAAGCCCTTGCGGCTTCATCTCTCACTCTTTCTTTGGTAATCTAGCCTCCAAACCCACTCTCAGCCTCTAAATTGTCAATGGTAAAGTCTACATCAACTCCAAGATACTCTAGATGCTCCCAAAAGGCCTCATTAAGCTTTCATATCTTCTAGTACATTACTCAAGAGGCTGTTCTGCTTGGTGGAGAGAGCCAGCATGTGCAACCTATAAAAAAGAAGGAAAAGTGGATTTGAGAATCATGCCATTTTAAACATATGTCATTTAAGCATTTAAATCAAGCATGCATGCATGCATAGTCATATTTGTGAACCAAAAAATTCTTCAGCCCAATAATGAGCTAGTCGACATACTTGAGTGAGGATCAAGGGCACTGTTGCTGCCTCCCCTTTTAACTACAGTAGCATGATAAGAGGAATGAAAGAAAGTATGTCAGATATGAAGAAAAATGGTGCAAAAAGAGGAAATTTTATGAAAAACAAATCATGCTGATACAATCCTTCAATGCAGAATGGCAAAGGTTTTGGGCAGATGTCCTATGAGCAATCTATGTAGATGGTTGAGACTTCCACGTGGATGTTTTAAAGAACCTCCACACGGATGGAGGAACTTCTGCATAGAATATCCATGCCAAAAAGCAAAAATCATGTGCCAACTGTAAGAATTCAAATTTCTTCTAAGTTTTTCTAGATTTTGATCCTAGTTTTTCTAGATTTTCTAGATTTTGATCTTAGGTAAGTGTATTTTGACATGCATAAGGTAGATTTAAAGAAAAGTGAGGAAGAAAAATATCAAAATTTGGGTTTTTAACAATCTTACAATGATTTGGGCTTGTAAATAGATGTACTCGCCCATGTTCAAGAGAATTTCCACTCCCTCATCGAACAAATGCATGCCTGTGGGAGCCTTAGCGTGATCCATGGGTCTCTAGAACAAAATCTAGGGTAGCAGGGCTTCTTTTTAGAAAGGATAAACAAATTTGCTTTGAAGAAAACTCATTTTAGAACAAATGTTTTTAGTACTTTCCAGTGGAGTTACCAACTATGAGACTTTCTTCGAGTACCTATCTGATTTGCAGAGGAATAAAAATGCTCATTTAGGCTTGGTTTAAAAAAATTGCCATGTTCTATCCCCGCGTCATTTGGTAAGCACAGGTTTAAAAAAAAGTCACCAATTTAATTTTATTTCAAAGGGAAAATATAAAGTTAACCCCTTATGACTCCATTTTCAAAAAAAAAAAGGCACTAGTCAATCCAAAGGATGGGTCCAATACTAGGTTTTTCATTTTTTAAGTAAATAATTCTAGCCTTTACATAAACTAAGATTTAGAAATTTGATTTCAAGATAACAGATATAGCATGAATGACAATTACATTATGCATGAGCAATTATATCATGGCATTCATCACAAAATAGGAGGTAAAGATAAAATATAGTTAAATATCATATTTCAAAACCAATATAAGGGAACCTCAACTCTAAACCTTATAGGTACTAAGTGGGGCACACATTCCCCCAAATAAACATAAGAATAGCAAATATGTAAAGGAAAGGACAATGACAATGTGTGATGGACCTATGGTTGCTACATTTATATATAGCAAATATGTACTGGATTAATTATTTGATGAAGGAGAAAAATGAGAATGAAGCTAAAAAGAATACCACAAAATGCTAACAATAGTTTTCTAGAATTGTGTTGAGGTGTGGAAAAAAGAGGAAAAGGACACAGTATATATAGGCATAGAGTTTGAGATGTTAGTGGCCAGGAGCTCATCAATGATGATAGTTGTCACTGGTGGTCCACCCAATCACTGGTCACTGGACCGATGGTGACTAGAATGGTCTTGGATCATTGGATGTTGTCTAGTGATCGCTCGACCAATCAGTGACCGCTAATGGTCATCAATCTAGGTTATTGTGCAACCAATCTTCTAGAGCTTATTTTGGGGTTGTATGATGTCTGATTGACAAGATTATTTATGCGTTGGAATCATGATGGAATGAACTTTGTCATGGTGTGTAGAAAATGAGAGTTCAAACAAACATGATTGACCATGATCTTGCTTGATATTTTATCAAAATGTACTAATGGATTTTTCCTTTTCATAGATAAATGGACGCGACAAAATGATGGTGCCATTTTTTGGTGCCATATATACCGATGCATCTCACTGTCTCTTTGTAAATTTAGAAGATAACTTCCAGGGCCATATTTTTTGCATAATATTTGTAGACCATTCTTGACTATCGATTTGTATTCTGTTTCTAAATTTTTAAAAATTTAACTTTCCTTTTTCTCAATTTTGTGTCAGTAAACTATCGATATTTAGTATTAGAGTTGTATTGATTTGTAAATTTTATTGATAATTCATGTGTTTCTTATAATATAAAATACCATTTTAAAGAGAACTCCAGACTCATTCTTTATTATCCCTTTGAGAAAATTGCCTTTCTCAAGACAATTCTCTAGTTATCATCATCGGGTATTTACATAAAACATAAGTATAGAAAATGAAGTGATAACAAAAAAATATGTCCAAGCTTCCATAAGTTTTGGTTTTTAGAAGCCTAATGTATGCTACATTGTGTACTAGGGTGAATATTGAGTATGTTGTTAGTATGACTGGCATATCACAATCTAATCTAGGATCAAATCATTGGACTATAGTCAAAGTTATCTTTAAGTAGTTAGAAGAACTAAGGATTTAATTTTTATATATGGAGGATGTGAAATGAGGATAAATGAATTTTTAATTCCAGTTAGATGTGGAAGATAGAAAGTCTAACCTCAAAATTTGTCTTCACTTGTAACAGAAGAGTAGTATGTTGAAAGAATTCCAAGCAAATAAATATTATAAAGTCCACTTTATTGTCAAGTATATTGTTACATCAGATGTTGTTAAAAGAATTTATTCAAATTCAAATTTTCATAATAGAACTAGAAGTAGTTTGCTTTATTACACCCTCGATTCCTCTTTAATACGACAATAATAGAATTATAGCTCAAGCAAAGGAACCCATGCTATGATATTGTTAGAAAATAGCTATTTAGCTATGTAGAGAATAGCATCATCTAAAACATGATAGATCCATAAATAAAAAAAATGACTTATAAACCATCAATTTTGCACCCCCTAGGAAATGCGACTACATATAATTTGATTTGTATAAGTCTATGAGTGAGATACAAATTTCTACAATATCTTAAAAAACCCTAAGATGTAGCCTTTGGAGTTACAAACCTAATGGATCAAGAACATTTCAAATTGGACACAAAATGGACCTATAAAGATAAAAACTAATGAAGCACAAATGCCTATTGCAGAATAAGTTGTTGCTATAAAGTTTCCATGGATATCAAGAAAATCAATAACAACGAAAATCAAATATATAATCCATGAAAACCCTGCCAGGATCCATGCCTTTCAATTAAATCAAAGCAAGAGTTAACATAAGTTACCTCTTGCAAGGAAATTTGAACCTTTTCTTTTCACCAAATGAATGGATCATCAGGTGTTGCTTGATATGAACACCCTCTACTGTATCCACAAGATCGAATTGAACTCTAAAACATACGGCAATGTGCTAGCACTCGATTTCTGAAGACTCTCTTCAACAAATAATATGAGTCTCTCTCTCTTTGGTCTTTCTCTCAAAAAATGTAAATATATATATATATATACTTTTAAAAACCTAACCGTATTAAAATTTTAACTTCATTAATTATCCTCAATAATTAATAAATAATATATAATTGATATATATATATGTAAAATTCAAAATTCTCCTAAATCCACTAGGAAACAGAATACAAATGTATATATTTATATGTATAACCCTATTAGGTCTCCTTAACCATTACCAAAAATAATTATGCATCTTTTAAATGATTTTATATATAAATATATATATATATATCATTATAGAAATAAAACATTTTAATTTCTATAATGTTTCCAAGATTGCATTTTAAAAGAACTCATATTATTATTGTGTCTATTTTAATTCGTTCTATGTGTGCGACCCTGTAGGCTCACTTAATATTGGCAATGGTTTAAACTATTACTTTAAGCCTATAAATTATAAGTGGCCTCTAGCAAGACATTATTACTATCCAAATTAAATGATGATTGGAGATCCAATTAATCTTATTTCACAATCAGATATTTAGTTCTTTTGTTACACAAAATCTTAGATCGATCATAAGCCATGAAATATGTCATCTTTTTATTGATTGATTAATATTTCTAGATTTCCAAGTAGACTGACTTAACAAATAATATTAATAACTCTTATTAATTTATTTTAGCATGGCCATGCATATTTCTCAGTCTTAATTGTTAAGAGGCATAGAGATATCTCTCTTAAGATATGAGAGGAATAAATCTCATCTAGATCATTTATATCCCTCTCCATGATTCATTAAATGTCCAAAAATAATCCTTATTAAATCCATTTAAAGATAAAATGGAGTTATGTCAAAACACAAAACTCTTCATGTAGGGAACCTTAGTTATTTCAGGTCGAATGACTACTTAACACTATTGTGATGAGAATCAATTATGACATTAATCTATGTAGTATTCTCATTCTGGGTCTATCCAATACAATATTCCCTAACATGTACTTATGTATTGACTTAATACCTCATATTCATGATCAGTAAACCATGGTCATTAGTCAAACTACATACTAATTTTTATTTATTATTATTCCATCAATAATGATTGACTAGGGATAATTTAGAATAGAATTCATATTACTTTAAGGTTTTACTATTAATTACATGTTTCATGACATAAAGTTGAATTATCTATACACAAAACTCTAATCATATTAAATAATAAATACACACATGATAATGAAATTCCTCATTTATTTTATTGAAAATAATAATGTGCATACATCTCATTGGCCTAGGACACAATACTAATAACTGTTGTTGCAAGGCAGGCTTGAGGCACCCATCTTAAAACACAGCTCATAAAATTTAAATATTCTTGTTGGCTTCCTTCTCCCTCCTTATTTCATAGAGGAAAGCTTATCTCCTTGACTTAGAACCATCTAAAGCTCATCTCAATGACTAGCTTGAGTCTAATTATTCTTGACATTCAAAGCCATTTTAATTTAAGACTAACAACACATAATGCTTCCTAGTATAACTGATGTGAACCCATAAAAACAATGCCTTATAATCCAACACTGTAATATCCGTAATTTTAATGTACGTAAAACATTTAATAAGAAGGGTTAATTAATGTGTTAGAAGAGGGGTGTGCACTATATATACCTAATATATATACTAGATATACACAATATATACACTAAATATACATGATATATACATAAGATATACCTAATGTATACACACATACATATGTACACATATTCAAGTTAAAAGTAATAACTATATATATATATATATATGCATATATACAATTATACATAAAACACGTGGGAAAGAAAAGAAAATAAAAAGAAAAGGAAAAAAATAAAATAAAAGTCAAAGTAGAAAAATAAATATATGGTGGGGGTTTAAAGAAATAATATAATATATAATATTAAATTAATTAGTTAATTAATAATAAATAAATATATTTATTTATTTATGGATGGGAAAGGAAGACAAAAATAAAAAAACAAAACTCTTCTTCTTCTTCTTCATCCACCATGGTAAATTTTAGAGAGAGAGGGGGGAGATTATCTTCATCAAATACATATCAAATTTCACCAAGAATCAAAGGTTTCAAGGTGATTTTGAAGATTAAACAAGGATTAGGTGAGTATTCTTTCATTTAAGTAAGTTTTTCTTTAAAATCAAGATTATGCGAAATTTGGATTTTTGATGGAGATGATTATAATTGTTGAAATGGATTGTTTTGAAGTTATTTTGATGTCTATGTTGATTTTATGGTTGGATGATGGAAATGAGTTTGTTTTGGTGAAGTTTGAGAAGGGTATTAGGGTTTTGATGGAACTTTGGTTAGAGATTGTATAACTAGGGGTTGTTTTGAATAAAATGAGTATATAAATGATTCTAGTGGAAGAATTTTACTTCTTATTTGGTTTAGGGGTGTTTGGCCAAATTCCCTCAAAGCGGAGAAGTTTAGGGTTTAAGGGAAGTAAGGCTTGGAGGGTGGTTTTGAATTGATTTTAAAGCTAAACACGGTTAGTACATACTTTGATAACTTATGTTTGAATTATACATGTTTTGGCATAATTATATTGATACTTTGAAAATGTGTTGTGTTACTTTGAATTGGGGTTATTCATATAACATGTGCATTATTGTCAAAAATGTGATTTGTACATTGTTTTGAATTTTAAGATTAATGTTATATGTTGAAAGGAAATATTTTATAAAATACATTGGTATTGTGGAAATAAGGCACATTGTGAGTATGACCAAGGAAATTATGTTCAATGTGATTGAAAAATATGTAATATGGTAGAATATATGAAAATATGGGAAATTAATAAATGAGATGAAATGTGGAAGTGATCATGGATTGAGTTGATCACATGAAAAATGTAGAAAAATGATGATATAAACTTAGAATATGAAAATGTGATGAGATGTTATGTGTTTTTTGCCCTACACAATTACTTGTACAAGAATGTTGATTTTGGTACTGTCAAGTTGGCATGCCAAAGATATATCATGACATCATATTTTACCTTTGAGTGAGGCATGTTGGTGAGGAAATGGCCTTTAGGTGATACATGACACTTTGTCTCAAGTGTCGAAAGGAGACAGCCTTCGGGTGATATATGATACTTTGTCCATGGTGTCAAAAGGGGATAACCTTTGGGTAATATATGACACTTTGTCCTTAGCGTCGGACCTTCGAATCGTGATAGACTAAATGTAACATCCACATTTTCAATATTCATTAAAAAAAAGTAATATGGCAGGTTAATTAGTGTGATGAAGAGGAGTATACACAAAATATACTTAGTATATACACCAGATATAAATAACAGATACATTGCATCTATAATATAAACACTAGATATATATAATGTATACTATGGATACATGGTATATACATAATATATACTTAATATAAACATAGGATATAAATATTATAACAAAATATACATGACATATACATATATATACATATGAGTTGGAAGGAAGAAATAAATAAAAAGAAAAGAAAAGTCAAAGAAAGAAAATAAAATATATGGATGGGAAAAAAAGAGAAAAATATTAAAATAATTAAATATTTAATTAGTTAATTAATTACCTAATATTTATGGTTGGAAAGGAAGAAGGAATGAGAAAAGAAGTCTGCATCTTCTTCTTGCTCTCATGGTGGCCAAATTCTAGAGTGAGAAAGAGGGAGTGTCTTGTTCATTGTTACAATAAAATTTCACTAAAATCCTAGCAAATCAAGTTGGTTTTGAAGAGAAATCAAAGAATCAAGTATGTTCTTTTTAAGCTTTGTTTTCTTTCTATTTATGGGTTATGTTATGTTATGGGTAGATAGTAAAATTGATTTCTATTTGAAAAGAAGATGGTTATGATGTGCTTGATTTATATATATATATATTGAATTTGAGATCAAATGATTGAAGTAAGCTTGAATTAGTAAATTAGGGTTTGTAGTAGAATATGTGAAATATGAGTTTTTGTTGGAGGTGATTGTAATTATTAAAATTAATTATTTTTAAACTATTTTGATGTGTATGTGATGATTTTATGGTTGGATGATGGAAATGAGTATGCTTTGGTCAAGTTGGTGAAGGGCAGTGTGGGAAATTAGGGTTTGATGGAAGTTCGGGTAGAATTAGTATGATTAGTGGTTGTTTTGTGTAAATTAAGAATAAGAATGATTCTAATTGAGGAATTGACTCTTTGTATGATTTAGGAAAGGATAAATGAGTTGGATCATAAGCCAAAGTTTAGGGCTTTTTGGAAATTAAAGCTTGGAAGGTGTTTTAAATTAAATTTTGAAGTTATACAAGGTTATTACATACTTTGTTAACATTGAATTTCAATATCCATGTTTTGCATCATCTATTTTGGCATACTTTAAAGGATGTTGTTATTCCTTTAAAGTGACATTGTATATAGATGCACGCATTTTCGTTAAAATGGTGAATTATGCATTGGTTTGAAACTGAATACCATTGTATTATGGTAAATGATAGTGTTTTATGCAATATGTTGAAAATGTGGAAATGAATCATATTGTGATCGTGATAAAGGGTTATGCCCAATGTGAGTGGTAAATGTGGAAAATGGTTATGGAGTATGGAAATTGTGAAAAGAATGATAAATGAGTTAAAAATGGAGAATGGTAATGAGAATATGGGAAATGTAATACAATGTGATGTGTTTGTTCACCTTACACAATTACTCGTTCTAGGGAAATTGCATTTGGTACATTGAGTTGGCATGCTAATGATATGTCATGATGTTTTATAGGCCTTCAGGTGAGAAATTACGCCTTCAAGCGAGATATGCTGGTGGCAGGGCACTTCTGTACTAAGGAGATAGCCTTTGGGTTATATTTGATACTTTGTCTCTGGTGTCGGAAGGGGATGGCCATGGGTGATATGTGACACTTTGTCCCCAATGTCGGACCTTTAGGTCATGATAGGCAAAATCAATTTGTTTTGGAACTTGAATATTGTGTAGGGACTTGTTGGGCCCAATGTGTGTATGTTTGTGAAATGTTGATGCATTTTATGAGTTTAAAGAATGATAAAGTGAGTATTGCATTGCATTAGTGGTGTAAAGCATAGTGTGTTATGGATAGCATATTTTGCTTTACTGAAAAATATTGTGTTATTAAAGTATGTACCACTAAGCTTTCGAGCTTACCGCAGTTTAATTGTATCACGCAAGTGACAAAGTTGCAGAGCAGGGGAGTCCTGATAGACATGAGTAGGTCTAGGTTTTTGGATTAACTGAGAAGGTAGTGTTTCGCTACGAGACTAAATCAATTAGGTTGCATTGCAGGTAAAGTTTTGTACACTATAATTATCAAATGTAAACATGTTTAAAATAAATGATGTTTTGTATCGTTTTGTTTATGTATATAATGTACATTAATTATGTTTGTAAATACTTTGATGTGAAATAGAGAAATGAAGGATTTTGGAGAAATTACATTTTAGGAGTATGTTTTTGTTGCAGGTTGAGTAATTTGTGATTTTGGGAATTATTAAAATTATAGAATAAACTCTGGCAAAAAATTTTCTAAATATTTTCTTATATATTTATTGAATTACTAAGCATATATGTGCGTATATAATAAATTTATCTTTTAAAATATTGTAATTATTTTTAGTATCTAGTATAAGAAATTCTACTGTAAATTATTGTAGCATTATTATATTCTACATATGTATTTTATATATACAGGGTGTATATATTATAAGTATATAGATATAAGGGTGTTACACCAAATCAATCTTTTTGGAAAATAAATATTGTGTAGGGATTGTTGGGCCCAATGTGTGTTGATGTCTTATGTTTATATTTTTATGAGATTATAAATATTGATTGAGCATTTTATTGTAATTGGAACTAAATGCATTTTTGTGCCATGAGAAGAAATGTTTGTTTTAAAGATTTTATGTTATCAAAGTATGTACCACTAAGATTTAGCTTAGCATGGTAGAATTGTATCGCGCAGGTGACAAGGTAGCAAAAGGAAGCCTTGATAAATCAAAGCAGGTATAAGTTTATAATTGATACTAAAGTTAGAAAGGCCTACCACAAGACCCATGTTGCCAGTGCTATACTGCATTGCATGTAAATTTTGCTCCTAATATATTTTGGATATGGTACATTATAAACATTATGTAAAAATGTATTTTTTGTAACAAGGTTTTCTAACATTATGTAATATATAAAGTAATCAATATTTATGTGTTGTAAATTTTGTTACGAACTAAAGCAATTGAGGATTTGTTAAATAGAAATTTTGGGAGTGTATTTTCTAATGCAGGTTTTGTTATGTTGATTTTGGGACTTATTGAAATTATAAAAAAAACTCTGGTGAAATTTTCCTAGATATTTTCTTATATATACATTTATGCAATTACTATATCTATATGTATTTGTCCATTAAATTTGCCTTTTTGAAGCTATAATTATTTTTGAGATCATGAATGAAAATTTTCTATAGTAAAATTATATTCATTTAATTGCTATATACATAAAGATTATTTATATGTTATTATATACCTATAATATTTACATTTTATTTATAATATTGTATTTTTATATTAAATGAAAGCAGTTCTACTAAGAACTACATTATCACCTTATATTATATATATATATATATTACTGTATGGAGCATATATATTATACGTGTGTAGGGTATAAAGGTATTACAAACACCTTTAGACTTGGATCAACTCCCTTGGAAAGCTAAATCAAGTTACCAAGAAACCTCAACCCAATTCCAACTATGTGAAAGAGAACTTTAGTATGTAATCACTCAAGTTATTAACTCTTTATAATACTTTTGATTCAACAAGAATCAAGACAAGAGATTCCTCTCTTAAGAACACCAAGGTTCTAAAACTTCCTTCAAAGTCATCAAAATCTCATGGTAAAATATTACAAAATGATACTAAGATAGTTTATATATAATTCTCATAGTTTATATATAATTCTCAAGTTGGCTACCCTTGTTAGGGTATTTGGCAACAAGCATAGAACCATCCTAAAACCCTATTAAGCTATTCTAAACATACCTTGGGCTTGGATATCTTGTAGCCTAATTATAAAGACAAAATCAAGTCCAAATACAAAATTCTAGAACTAAAATAAACAAGATACAATTCCAAAATACAAATAGCTAAAATAAAGACAACACCATATGGCAACTAACACTATTAACCCTAAATGGTCTCCTTGGAATTGTAGAGGATTGACTTTTGTTGTAGGAATCCAAAATTACAATTGGACTATTGCAGGCACCCTTTAAGTGTATCTTTGTCAATTTTTACGCCTCACAAAAACATGGATAATTGCCTTCAATCACACTTTGTAACACCCCAATACTCCATATAAGTACTACACATATACCTGGTATACGTACAGTAAATATATAAAGTATAAAGATGTCACATTTCGTTACAATTTAAAAACCTTTAACATAGCTCAAACCACAATACATTAATTTAAAGAACATTTACAAAATCGATATACTTTTAATGATATTATAAATATACAATAATCTTATCTTTCTCGAAACATCATTTATACAAATGATTACATTCTTGATAAAAGTACATCATAATTAAATTATACATGTATGCATCACCCTCTAGTTGGTCTCGACAAACTCTTACTCTTCTCGTGGCATGACGCAAGACTTTATATCTTTCATCTGGTCACCTGCGCGATCAAACAACCGCGCTAAGCCCGAGAGCTTAGTAGTACAAATATATAATATACACATACATTATAAAAATATTAGCATATAATGATATATCAATTCCATGTAACTTTGGCTTATCATATCTTTTCTTTTAGATTGTACCTTTCATATATCTCAACTAAATCATATTTCAATACCCACATTCCACAACATACTTCATAACATTATTTTATTCACCATTTACCAATCATGAATAACATTTCCAACAAGGCAATCATTAACACCAACCACAATCCATCACCAATACTCACAATCAACATATCAATACATACACATTACATATCATACCTCATAACATTGTTTAATTCACAATTCACCAATCATAAGTCACATTGTCAACAAAGTCAATCATAGATCTCATTATTCATCTAATTCAACATTTGTATATCACATGGACATCAAAGACAGACTCGGGCCCAACAGACACTAATATGCTATTCTATTTTCAGAGTTAATGCTTTGGTTTTGTTTTCACATTTATCATTATCATTGACCCAACTAGGCTTCAAGGATTAGGTTCAACCAAGCTTCAAGGGGAACAAAGCATGCTAAGTATCAACCCAACTTGGCTTCAAGAACCAATCCAACCTAGCTTCAAGGGTTGTAACATCTCAATTAGGCTTCAAGAACTAGACCCAACCAAGCTTCAAGGGGAGTAAAACATGTTAAACTTCAACCCAACTTGGCTTCAAGGATCAAGCCCAACCTAACTTCAAGAGATTGTTACTAATATTAGGCATGCCACCAACAACAAACTCTGAGAATAGAATAACACATTAGCTACACAATTCATTGATTATTTCATCATCAATATCATTTTCAATTCTCATCATCATCTAGGCAACATGCCTTGTTTCTTTCAATTGAATCATCATAGCCAATCACAATGGCTTCACATCACATTTGAGTTAACATAGCCAATCACAATGGCTTCACATCACATTTCAGTTAACATAGCCAATCACAATGGCTTCACATCACATTTCAGTTAACATAGCCAATCACAATGGCTTCACATCACATTTCAATCCACATTATAGCAATTCATCTTTTACATACATAATCATTTACCTCATCATATCCTTTACATGTCATATTCCATCATTGATATATATATATACAACATCAATTACATTAACTAGGTAAACATATCATTCACATCATTATAAATTGCATTGTACATACCTTTTTGGATGATCCTCATCTCTTTCACCCTCAAGAGTTACTCCCACCAAGCTATCCATAATCAATCACTTCATCCTCTTTTTCACATTTTACATATAGCCTCATTGATGTATATATATATACAACATCAATTACATTAACTAGGCAAACATATCATTCAAAGTGCATAACATAACATTGCTAAATCTCAACAATGCAATTAGGGCAAAACACAATTGATATGATTCATAGCTTTATGATCTTCCACATTCCTTTGATTAGATCATTCTTGTGTTTAAAACATATTTATAATGTTCATGTTTAAGTTTAGAAACAATGGAACCTTTGAAGAATCAAAACAATGTAAAAAGAAACAAAGTATAAAGCAATATGTAATTCATTTGTAGGACACGCCCAACCCATTTGATGGACACGCCCAGCCACTTGATGGAACACGCCCGTGTCACTAACAACAAAAGAGGTAGTAGCCAATTCAAACAATTGACACGCCCAGCACCTTTGATGGACACGCCCGTGTCACTAACAACAAAAGAGGCAGTAGCCAATTCAAACAATTGACACGCCCAACTCAATTGATGAACACGCCCGTGTCTCTTCAATGCCTATGGCCGTGTCACCCATAACCAAAACCAATTCTCTTCTAATTGCACTCAAACACAATATTCATCATATAACATGCTTCAAATGAATATAATCAATGTTTTAAACACATATTCATCACAAGAATTACTTCACAACACATTAATATAACAATTAAACACATCTCAACTCAAAACCCTAAAATCAACATCTCCACCATTTCCAACAACAACCACTAATTAAACTCATAACTTAAAATCAATTTAACACTTGAACACACAACACAACACATCTCAAATCCACCAAATCACAAAATCATCAAACCTTACTTCACTTCCAACACAACTTCCAATTAAGTAAAGAAAACAAGAGAATACTTACCATCTTTCCAACAAAACCAACACCAATCCAATCCTTTAGCTTGTAATCAATTTCAATACTTGTAAACACATATATAACACACTAAATCATGAAATCAATCCATCACAACCTATCTCAAACATTAACAAGGGAAAACAAGTAAGTACTTACCTCAATTGATGAATTCCACCAAATCTCCACTTAATCCTTTGATTCTTCCTTCAATTCTCTTAAAACCCTAAGGTTTTGGTGAAGATCAACTCATCTCTCTACCTCTCTCTCTCTCTCTCTCGTGCAAGAACCAAAAGGAGAAGAAGAAGAAGAAGAAGAGAATATCTTCATTTCTTTTTCCTCTTCCACGATAGCCACATATATGTGTATAATAATAATAATAATAATATAATTACTAATTACCAAAAATCCTCCACCAAGCATTTCATTTCAAGCAATTACTCATATACCCCTTATCACTTAACTTAGCTTTTGTCTCTTATGAACCCAATTAAGTAATTCCACATGCCATATAAAAATATCTCCTCTTGCATTGACTCTTTCTCTTTGACCATTTTATATGTTATATATATCACCATATACACAACATATAAACTTGTCTCTAAACCCTAAATTTCCCCAAAACACATATACATATATGTTCTTTTCTCAATTTAAACCAACAACAATAACAACAACAACAACAACATACAAAACTTCTGGGGCATGCATCGGGATATTACAATTCTCTCCCCCTTAAATAATTTCGTCCTCGAAATTATCAGTACCGTAACGATTCATTCTTAACAAAATACTATCTCAACTTTCATATGAAGTTAATTATATGCTCAAGTCATAGTGTCATCAAATCATATAATTTTAACTCTTCCCTTTCAAATCAACCGCCTTCTTTAAATTTCATAACTCATCATTCTATATGATTAGATATCTTATTACTTTCTTGATCAAACATTCAAAAGAACTCATTACATCTTTTATCAATGTCTTTACACAAGAATTAGATCATTATATAATACACTTATACTTCATCCAATCTTTATATTCAATATATTCTATTCCTTCACTTCTTTGTAATTACTCTTTTAACTTTATCCTTAAAAATCATTGGTTTATATCTTAGCATTAATTATCCCGTCATTACAATCACCGTCTAAATAGACATTTATCAAACCTCAATGGATAACAAAATCTTTATTTTTCACAAATGGAGTTATTTCTTTAGCACGCTTTTTATTTAAATTACATCTTAATACATTACCTTTCAACTTATTTCATAAATAATCAATCTTTTCCCTTTTTATCATGATTTATAACTATTATAACTCCATTTATTCATGTTCACTCACACTTTGAAATTTACATCATATACATTATCATGCAAACAATTATACTCTTAGTACAACTATACATGTCAAATCTCAATAATGATTCATAATCTTAGCCAATTCAGATCCATTGATCTATTTATCACAATATATCCACGTTCCAATCTTGCTCAATTCCAACCAACAATTTATTTAGTCAAACTTATCATAAAATTTCACAATATTCATATATGTATTTATATAACTTAATTCCATTAGGGTAAACTTACATTCAATTCCTGATCTCTTCCGATCTATATTCAATCAAATTATCATGATAACCAATCACTTCAAATTATCTTAATATAATTTCCAACCAATTCTCATAAAAAATTTTATACCATATTTACTATCTATAGCTCATTCACTTAAACCTCAAATTTATTCATTTATTCATCACATATCATAAACATGTTTAGTATAACTTTCAATCACATTTGTATTTTCTCCCTTTTTAACATCTCCTCACATTTCATTTCCTTGTTATACTTATTTTGATTACCTCTTTGCCATAATATTCATAACTCGAGACATTTCCATAATTTCCTTTTCTCTCTTAACTATCATAAATATAACCAAATGCTTAACATCAAATTGATAAGATACAACTTTATCCATCATAACGTTTAACTATACTTTTCATCATAATTTCAATCTCATCAACTCTGTATTACAATCATTATATCTAAGACCCAAATCCATGGATAACAAATTAATCAATCAAATATACCGAACAAAACACATGGCTTAAGAGGTTAATATTCAAGCCTGGAACTCTCAAATCAATTCTGTTCTTTCACAATTTTATTCTCAATTTACAAATACAAGACTAAGGTGTATCTCAAGAATTACATATTTCTTCTTTACATTATTGCTATAACAAAAGTTAATACATTCCAACTCCATTTCAAACCACTTTGCACTCGATTATAATGTCTATCTCAACTTAATTCACGTTTCAACAATATTACTATATACATATTTAACCATATGTAATTTCTATAAAATTTCTTTTCGTCACTTCATTTCGAATCCATTTACAATCTCTTATAATATATAATTACATGGAATTTCCATATGTGAGCACTTTAGAACTCTAAATATCATATGATCATCAAATTCAATGCTCACTATAACAATTTTCACTGTCCAATATTATTCAAGTCCATTCTATACTCACTTCCATCTCATAATCCATTCCGCTTTACACAGTTCAAAACCTAATATCTCTTAGGTCCACTAATACATATTGCATCATTTCCATATCACTTATTCCATAATTATACCACATACATATTCATAGGTCACCTTCATAATGTGATTCACACATTTGTTTATATATCATAATTTCATTCATATTGAAAATCAATTCACATATCATATACATGTATACCCTTACTTAGATATTCTTATTTTATGTTTCTTTTTCACACATTCAATACAAATTTAATGTTTATCACTTTCCACTAAGACTTTAACTTTCCAATTTACTACTTTGCTTAAACTTCAATTTGCCAAACTCATCTTTTCTTAATATCACTTTAGAAACATCTTATGTATATATATCACAAAGCAAAGTCAAAACATATAATTTCTCCAATTATTAAGCTCATTTCAGAAATCTCAAATATCACATATTACCATCATTACTATGAGCTTTCACAATATCCAAGCATCTCACATTTCTAACGTTGCATTCACAATGTTTACATTAAAATAACAATATCAACTTATTCTTACTTAACCAATCTCATCTCTTTTCCTTTAAACAAAACCTTAACTTTATATATGTACATACTTCAAACTTTAGATAGTCACACTTTGTCTATAATAACCAACTCATTCAATATCCCACCATTCTTTCCTCATTTTTGTAACATATCTTTCAATAATAACAATCCAGCAATATTTCCTTTGTCTATTAACCCCAACATAAACCTTAATATAAAGAGGTTCAAAGTGTAGAAGAAAGAGTACATACTCTTATCTTAATTTGTTTTCAACTCATTTTCAACTCTATTCTCTTTATGTTTGAATTCTTATTATGTCCCACTTCATATTACTCATAAACATCAACATTACACTCCATATTGCACACAACATGACATTTCCATATGCATCATCAATATACATATATTACATTACATTTCACAATTAGTTTCTCATAATCAATTAGGCACTATGCCTCAATTATAATTCATTTCCAACATTATTGCCAACAATCATGGTTTCTCATCACATCAAAATGGTATACACATATATCATTAATTATGTTAAACATCTCATATAACACAAATATTCTACAATTCATATAATGCCACATCCGAGACCAACCTAGGTGTCAATGCATATGCATGTATTACCAATTGCATTTCAAAACTCTTCTTTTTGATTCATTTTATGCGTTTCAAAACTTTTTCTTTTAATTTCACTTAGGCCGAGAATCTCGAACCTAGGCTCTGATACCAAAATAATTGTAACACCCCGATACTCCATATAAGTACTACACATATACCTGGTATACGTACAGTAAATATATAAAGTATAAAGATGTCACATTTCGTTACAATTTAAAAACCTTTAACATAGCTCAAACCACAATACATTAATTTAAAGAACATTTACAAAATCGATATACTTTTAATGATATTATAAATATACAATAATCTTATCTTTCTCGAAACATCATTTATACAAATGATTACATTCTTGATAAAAGTACATCATAATTAAATTATACATGTATGCATCACCCTCTAGTTGGTCTCGACAAACTCTTACTCTTCTCGTGGCATGACGCAAGACTTTATATCTTTCATCTGGTCACCTGCGCGATCAAACAACCGCGCTAAGCCCGAGAGCTTAGTAGTACAAATATATAATATACACATACATTATAAAAATATTAGCATATAATGATATATCAATTCCATGTAACTTTGGCTTATCATATCTTTTCTTTTAGATTGTACCTTTCATATATCTCAACTAAATCATATTTCAATACCCACATTCCACAACATACTTCATAACATTATTTTATTCACCATTTACCAATCATGAATAACATTTCCAACAAGGCAATCATTAACACCAACCACAATCCATCACCAATACTCACAATCAACATATCAATACATACACATTACATATCATACCTCATAACATTGTTTAATTCACAATTCACCAATCATAAGTCACATTGTCAACAAAGTCAATCATAGATCTCATTATTCATCTAATTCAACATTTGTATATCACATGGACATCAAAGACAGACTCGGGCCCAACAGACACTAATATGCTATTCTATTTTCAGAGTTAATGCTTTGGTTTTGTTTTCACATTTATCATTATCATTGACCCAACTAGGCTTCAAGGATTAGGTTCAACCAAGCTTCAAGGGGAACAAAGCATGCTAAGTATCAACCCAACTTGGCTTCAAGAACCAATCCAACCTAGCTTCAAGGGTTGTAACATCTCAATTAGGCTTCAAGAACTAGACCCAACCAAGCTTCAAGGGGAGTAAAACATGTTAAACTTCAACCCAACTTGGCTTCAAGGATCAAGCCCAACCTAACTTCAAGAGATTGTTACTAATATTAGGCATGCCACCAACAACAAACTCTGAGAATAGAATAACACATTAGCTACACAATTCATTGATTATTTCATCATCAATATCATTTTCAATTCTCATCATCATCTAGGCAACATGCCTTGTTTCTTTCAATTGAATCATCATAGCCAATCACAATGGCTTCACATCACATTTGAGTTAACATAGCCAATCACAATGGCTTCACATCACATTTCAGTTAACATAGCCAATCATAATGGCTTCACATCACATTTCAGTTAACATAGCCAATCACAATGGCTTCACATCACATTTCAATCCACATTATAGCAATTCATCTTTTACATACATAATCATTTACCTCATCATATCCTTTACATGTCATATTCCATCATTGATATATATATATACAACATCAATTACATTAACTAGGTAAACATATCATTCACATCATTATAAATTGCATTGTACATACCTTTTTGGATGATCCTCATCTCTTTCACCCTCAAGAGTTACTCCCACCAAGCTATCCATAATCAATCACTTCATCCTCTTTTTCACATTTTACATATAGCCTCATTGATGTATATATATATACAACATCAATTACATTAACTAGGCAAACATATCATTCAAAGTGCATAACATAACATTGCTAAATCTCAACAATGCAATTAGGGCAAAACATAATTGATATGATTCATAGCTTTATGATCTTCCACATTCCTTTGATTAAATCATTCTTGTGTTTAAAACATATTTATAATGTTCATGTTTAAGTTTAGAAACAATGGAACCTTTGAAGAATCAAAACAATGTAAAAAGAAACAAAGTATAAAGCAATATGTAATTCATTTGTAGGACACGCCCAACCCATTTGATGGACATGCCCAGCCACTTGATGGAACACGCCCGTGTCACTAACAACAAAAGAGGTAGTAGCCAATTCAAACAATTGACACGCCCAGCACCTTTGATGGACACGCCCGTGTCACTAACAACAAAAGAGGCAGTAGCCAATTCAAACAATTGACACGCCCAACTCAATTGATGAACACGCCCGTGTCTCTTCAATGCCTATGGCCGTGTCACCCATAACCAAAACCAATTCTCTTCTAATTGCACTCAAACACAATATTCATCATATAACATGCTTCAAATGAATATAATCAATGTTTTAAACACATATTCATCACAAGAATTACTTCACAACACATTAATATAACAATTAAACACATCTCAACTCAAAACCCTAAAATCAACATCTCCACCATTTCCAACAACAACCACTAATTAAACTCATAACTTAAAATCAATTTAACACTTGAACACACAACACAACACATCTCAAATCCACCAAATCACAAAATCATCAAACCTTACTTCACTTCCAACACAACTTCCAATTAAGTAAAGAAAACAAGAGAATACTTACCATCTTTCCAACAAAACCAACACCAATCCAATCCTTTAGCTTGTAATCAATTTCAATACTTGTAAACACATATATAACACACTAAATCATGAAATCAATCCATCACAACCTATCTCAAACATTAATAAGGGAAAACAAGTAAGTACTTACCTCAATTGATGAATTCCACCAAATCTCCACTTAATCCTTTGATTCTTCCTTCAATTCTCTTAAAACCCTAAGGTTTTGGTGAAGATCAACTCATCTCTCTACCTCTCTCTCTCTCTCTCTCTCGTGCAAGAACCAAAAGGAGAAGAAGAAGAAGAAGAAGAGAATATCTTCATTTCTTTTTCCTCTTCCACGATAGCCACATATATGTATATAATAATAATAATAATAATAATAATATAATTACTAATTACCAAAAATCCTCCACCAAGCATTTCATTTCAAGCAATTACTCATATACCCCTTATCACTTAACTTAGCTTTTGTCTCTTATGAACCCAATTAAGTAATTCCACATGCCATATAAAAATATCTCCTCTTGCATTGACTCTTTCTCTTTGACCATTTTATATGTTATATATATCACCATATACACAACATATAAACTTGTCTCTAAACCCTAAATTTCCCCAAAACACATATACATATATGTTCTTTTCTCAATTTAAACCAACAACAATAACAACAACAACAACAACATACAAAACTTCTGGGGCATGCATCGGGATATTACACACTTGTTCTTCAAAAACAAAATATTAAAAATCTTTATTCTCAAAATATTACAAAAATAGTATAGTAGCTTGAGTTTGGATCTGTATCACATCATTCCCCCCTTATTTAAGATGATTCAACCTCGAATCATGAGGCTTGATAGCGAAGAAGTATACATAGTCCAATGATAGGGCCATTACTCCCTTGTCGATGAGAACTCACCCTCGAACTTTGAAGTATTGAAGAAAGATGATAAATTTGGCCCAAAGCTGCTCTCGTTCTTCTTGGTTGGTGTTAAGACTCAGAAATACATTAAAAACCTAAACCTTTATTGTTACACCATAAAATTAATCATATGGGAACACAAAATTTGCAAGAGCACATGTTAGTAAAATATGATCATTATTATTTCTTTGAACATTAAAATCAAACTCATGCACATCTTCAACTTCTTTCATCTCTAGTAGTACGGCATCTTTCTCTTCCCCAAGTTCATCATCACTTTCTTCTTCGAAAGATAGCATAGGATCATCTCTTGAAAATTCCAATGTGATCAAGTCTTCTTCTTTGGTTAATTCTTCAAATTAGATGATATCCTCTTCACCCTCAACTTTGACTTCCAATTTCACCCAAAAAAGCCTACATGCTTTTTCTTCTTCAAATAGAGCTTTAAGTTTTCCACAACACTCCTCAAAAGATTTCTCCATTGAACATTCTTTGGAAACATTGTGAGGCTTAGCCTTTTTTTTGAATAAGCAAATTGATCATCATACTCATCACTTACTTGCTTTATCCTTAAGAATCACTTAGCACGCTGAATAGGAGTATCAATTAACTTTTTCCTTACTAGTGAATGCTCAATCCCATCCATCCTTTCAGCCATTCTATCAAGCTTCTTTTTCAGGGATTGCAACTCAGTCAACATAGCCTAGAAAGGATCGACATCATCATAAATATTTCTAGATTGGCCTCCCATCTTAAACAATTATCAAGCTGCAAACAAAAAATTAGTAAAATAAAAATAGAAATCCTCACTTCACTCCCTTATGTGTTTCACTCAAGTGTAATAATCACTCAAGCTCATCGTGTTTACACTCAATTTCTAGCTTTTATCTTTATGAACTCACACTCTTTCCTATTACCACTCAACTCTTGCCAAGATTAGTTGTTTATAATCAAACTAATCACAAGTGTCAACCATAAGAGTGTTATGTAAAATACTAAAGAAGAGGAAGGAACAATTGAAAATACCTTAAAATAAATGAGATTTGAAGGAACGTTTACCTTAAAGAAGGTTTCACGGTCACTGGTCTGACTTGATTAGTGGACAAAACAGGACAAGGTCGACCAAGAAAGGTGTGGTCTGACCAGGAAAGAATTAAGAAAATTTTCAAATTTTAGGTAGTAAAGGTCATGGTGGAAGTTGCGATGAAAAAGTGAATGGACTGGGAATGCTATAAGTAGACTAGAGTCCATCCGACTAGGAAATGACATGAAAATTTTTCAGATTTATATAGTAAAGATCATGATAGACAATACACTTAGAATTTGGATGAAACACTTTGGTCCGACCGAAATGGGTATCGGTCTTACCGGGATTCAATTGACACAAATTTTGAAAATTTTGGCAGTATGTTTCATAGTTGGTGGTACGACCAAAATTTAGACGGCATGAGATTTGATCCGACCAGGACAGTAATGGTCCAACCTACAAGTACTTAAGAAGTTCAAAGGTTAAGTGTTTTCACTATGAATATTTCTATAATTCTTTGTAAACTTTCAAATTCATTTTGCATAAACAAGGGTTCTAAGGTTGAACTTGAAGATAGCAAGTGCAATTGATCACTTTTTTTAATTTTTTTATGGGTGATTCAATCAACAATTCAGGAATAACTTTCATTATTAATTAGCCTTTGAACTAGTCTTTTAGGGCTAGCAAAGAAGATATCAACAAAGCTCAATTGATGGGATTTCAATTAGAAATTAGACGAACACAAATAAGGATACAAAATAGAAGAAACAAAATAATAATTTTTTGTATAGATTTTTTTTATAGAATAAGAACAACAAAAAAAACACAAAAAAGCTGAAAATAAGGACACAAAATGAAATTAACAACAAAGGAAATAAGGAACACAAGATAAATAAGAAAGAAATTGAAATTCAACAAACAAGAGACAAAAAAAAGGGAGGATAAAACCTGATTTAGAGCCTTACTCTGATACCAAATTGATATGAACCCATAAGAACAATGCCTTGGTACCCAACACCTTTAAGCTTGGATCAACTCCCTTAGAAATCTAAATCAAGTTACCAAGCAACCTCAGCCCAATTCCAACTATGTGGATGACAACTTTGGTATGTAATCACTCAATTTATTAACTCTTTGGGATGCTTTTGATTTAATAAGAATCAAGACAAGAGATTCCTCTCTTAAGAGCACTAAGGTTCTGAAACTTCATACAAATTCATCAAAATATCATGGTTAACTATTACAAAATGATAATAAGATAGTTTATATATGATTTTCAAGCTAGGTACCCTTGTTAGGGTGTTTGGCAATAAGCATAGAACCATTCTAAAACCCTATTAAGCTATTCTAAACACACCTTGGGCCTTGGATATCTTGTAGCCTAGTTATAAAGACAAACTCAAGTCCAAATACAAAATTCCAGCATTAAAATAAGCAAGATACAATTTCAAAATACAAATAGCTAAAATAAAGGCAACACCATGTGGGCAACTAACATAATTAACCCCAAATGATCTTCTTGGAATTATGAAGGATTAACTTTTATTGTAGAAGCCAAACTTGCAATTGGAGTATTGCATTCACCCTTTAAGTGTAGCTTTGTCAATCTTTAAACCTTGCATAAACATGGATAATTGGCTTGAATCACAATTGTTTCTTCAAACACAAAATATTGCAAAGCTTTATTCTTTAAAATATTAGCAAAACATTGTAGTATCTTGAGTTTGGATCTCGTATCTTGAGTTTGGATCCCGTATCACACCATTATTTCATTTAATTTAGGGCTAAATCTCATACTAGGAGATTAGTTTTTATTACTACTTATGCACTGGTGTTATTCACACAAAGGTATATGGTATATGATGGTCCTAACCAGTTATGTATAGAGGTACGTGATCATAAAGACAAAATCCATTAACTTGGGTAACAAGGAAGAGATTTTATGCTATCTAGTGGTTTTGTATACAAATACTTGGGCAGGATGGTAAAATTCATTAGAAAAAACTTTCTAGTAGGATTAGAATAGGATGGGAACATATGAGTAATATGCATTAGGATTTAGCTAAACTACGACCCTGAATGAGATCAAAATTTTTTATTGCAAAAGATTTTAGTGTATGGTAATTATATGATTATGGGTCCATGGAATATTTTATAATCAACTATTAACATTCATGTCTAATTAGATAATCATAATGTTATGGTAGGCATCATTTACAATGTTGTCCACGATATCAACAAAGAGGGGAAGTAAATTGGTTGTTTGATGTAGTGATGAGAATTTTAAAATTTAGAATACACTAAGAAGAGAATAGATTAGAGAAGCCTAAACACAGAATTTATAGTGGTTCAGATTACTCAATCCTATGTCCACTTTCTCAATAACTAGTTGAGTTTCTACTATCAATAAGTATTAAGAGCTCAACTCTAACTTGGTATTTTCACAAGCACACACCGAACTTTTACAATGGTCTAAGAAATCCTAATAACATAATAAGAGTTTTACCTATGCTTACTCTAAAACCTAGTGTTTCAAAGCTCACACCCAACATTCAATCACAATGAGTGTAAATTTGATGCAAAATATATATATATGATATCTATAAATACTAGCTCACTTTTTCTTGCAATTATGAAGTTTTAGAAGGTATTTATAGCCATTTGGATCCAACTAGCCGTTATAGAAGTTGGTTAGTGGATTCCATCATGAATGAATAGCAATGAGATTGAAAATTACTCTAAGAAGATTCACGGTCACACTTGCTCTAGGTCTGGTCGCCTTGACACTGTGGGTAATCATATTGCACCTTAGTGTGATCGTAACTGTTGAAAATCCTCCAACGGCTAATAGATAGTGCTCAAAACAAAGTGATTTGCCTATCATTTGCCAGCCTGTGGTTGTCGATGTGGTCGTGACTAAGACATACATGGTCATGCCTTGTCCAAATTGAATTTTTACTCATAACAGTTATGCCACGCATCTTGTAATCATTGACTAGAGATAAAAAAATCACCATAATTAAAAAGGTGCTATCATGCCTTGACTGGATAGCGGTTGGATAGGGATTCTCATGTCGAGCTTCAAGTAGCACTTCAATTCATAAACACTAATGCCGTCCTCTATGGATTTAGTTATAAAACTGAGGTACAATCATGCAATCTCAATGGGTCGTCACACAATCTCAATGGACAGTCACACATCACTGCCTTGTGTCCATTTCTTTCACCATGCTAATGAATATGTTCTCTACTGTGAGTTGTAAAAATTTTCCACCTTCAGGGGCGATCGCGCATTATGGAGGATGGTAGCACCTTCTTATCTTGTGGTCATCCTTTGTCACCGCTAACTCTACTGTGTTTTTTTTCTTTTTCTCAATTCAAGGTGTGGTCATGCCTTATCTTTGGATGGTAGCTAAAAGTGTCCTTGTAGACCCTTAATTTTTGACCTAGTTAGGTCCAATATAATTTAATTAGTCCAAAATAATTTTTGTGTTGTCCAATATATTTTAATTAGTCCAAAATATTTTTTATTATCTTAATTAAATAATATTTGCTTTAATATCTAATTTTTATTAATAAAAAATAAAAATAAAAATAAACATCGGCGACGAAAAAATCGGTGACGAAAATCAGCGCGGGACGAATGGCATGGGCCATTTAGCCCGCGGGCCAATTCTCGCCCGCAGCCAGCTGCAAAAATTTTTTCGCTAGCGCATTTTTTCCGCGTTAGTTTTTTTTCACCAATGCAATTTTTCTGCAGCAGTTTTTTTTGCAAGCGAAATTTTTTCGACGCAAATTTTTCCAAAACCTAATACAATTAGGTTTCGATTTCTTTTTCTTAATTAATGTTAGATTCCGTGAATAACTAGAATTAATAAAAAAAATCTTCTATAAATAAGACCAAAAACAACACAAAAAGAGATCGGATTTTGGGAGGAGAAATTGAGACCGAAATTGAGGAGGAAAACTTTGAATCAATCAGACTTTTTGAGAGAGCAAACAAACAATTCAATCCATCAAAGGCAGCAAAGCTTGTCTTTGTTTTTGTTCATCCAAGAAGTGATTTTTGGTGGAACCAACAAAAGAAGGTATTAATTTCTTTATTTGTTTCATTAATTCACAGTAGCTTCATCATTCAAAAATCTTAAAAATTGTTTATGTTTCTTCAAAATAAAATAAAAAAAAAAACCCTAGAGCCTTGATTTACCTTTTATAAAGCTCAAAAACCTTAATTCGTCTCTTTGTTTTTCAAAAATCTTAAAATAGTTATTTTTGTTTCTTCAAAATCTTAAAACCCTAATTTTCCTTCCAATTCTTCAAAACCATAAATTAAATATGTTTCTTTCCAAAAACCCTAAAAAATATCTTTTTTGTCCCTATAAACCTTAAATCATTTTATTTATTTTCATAAAGTTTCATAAAATTATCAATTGTTTTTCCAAATTCTAAAATTTAATGCATTCTCCGAAACTCTAATTCTAAAATTTTAAAACCCTAATTCAACTCCAAAACCCAAAACAGTAAACCCTAACTCCCTTAAAACCTTAAACCCAATTTTTCTAAACCCTAATCCTTTAAACCTTAAAACCTCATAAACCTAAAATTCAACACAGTAAGTAGCTAATAGTCATAAACTCAATGTTTTAAAGTGTTCAAACCCTAATTTCATGATTTCACTTCTCAAACACTAATTTGGTTAATCAAAAAACTTTATCAACCTCTTAAATTCTAAAAATTCGCTCCATTTCAATTCTTTTAAAATTTACAGTAGCTTAAACTCATAAATTCCAAAACCCTAAACACATGGAATAAAGAATCTTAAATAGAAACAGTAGCCCTAATTTGAATCTTTATTTACTTTGTTCAATTTTATATTTGATTATGCTTTGATTTATTTTATATGCTTTAATTTATTTAAGTTCAATGTTTGGTTTATTTAATTTATCATGGATGGATGTTTACTTTCTATTGATGTTTAATATCTTTGATGAATGATTTATTTATGATAAATGGTTATTTACTTTTATTGATTTACTTAGATTTTCAAATGTTGTAAGAGGTATGTTTCCACTTGGTGGGTACCTCATTAGTTAAATATCATGTAATTTAAATTGCTTTTCTATTTTAGAACCAATGTAAAGGACATATTTCTACCTTTCGGTGGTGTCCTATTTAGGCATGGATTATGTAAGGGCATGTTTCCATCTTCGGATGGGTGTCCACTTATTTGTTTTGCTTGGACATTATTTTAATTTTCAATATATCGATGCTTTATTTTAATTATTGTGTGTAATATGGATAATATTATTATATTTAAGAATTTTATAATATTAAGACTTGTAAAGAAGGCCGGTTCTAATGAACCGGACATTGTGGGGGTGCTGGGCCATTTCTCACCTTCCCCACATGTACCCAACTTTTCGAACCCATTAGGGGGTTGGAGATTCCTTAGGAATCGAGTCATCCACCCCTTTCTTTTTTCCTGGCCCATCCGAGTGGCGACTCCATTTTCTCCGAACTTAGGTCCGTGTTCTCTAAGGCCCCGAGCCTAAACAGTGCCGAAGTCGTAAGAACCATTCCACCGGGAGTGGGGGCGAAAATCCCCGCTCACAGTGGCGACTCCACTGGGGATAAGAGAAGTTGATTCCGTTGGTCTTTATATTATTCTTTTCTTTCTTATAATGATATTATCCATTGCATCATATTAGATTGCATCGTGTGCATGAGTTAGGACACACGTGTTACCCGTGTTGTGTTATATAAGGGATACCATACTTTCACTCAAGGTATGGAGATCGAGTATGGCATAACCACTCATAGCCTCATACCATTTGGTATATATATGCTATGGGAACCTAAGCCTTTTTGCCTAAAGACTAAAGCTCATGTAATTGGCCTAGTTACTTTCCTTATGTTTTACCCCAAATGCATGTTGTTTGACTATGGTTAGTTTATCTTAGTCTAAATCATGGCTTATTCGGTTTGTTCTTTTTCTAATATGACCTAAGTACATTTGCAAGCTCAAATAAATTTTTCTTTAAAGTCCAAAAGACCAAAACAATTTTCAAAACTTTTCAAAATGGTCTTTGGACATAAAACTTTACTAAAAATAAATCAAAAATTCTTTTGCTCATGGCCCAAATACTAAGCCCAAAATATGTTTTTTCTAAAATCTTTTTACAATGGGCTTGGAAATAAAATTATTTTCATCCAACCTTTCTTAAAAAGAGCTTGCAAATTATTTAGGTCAATTACGAAATACTAAAAATCAATTGTGAGCCTAGTTTATACTAAGAATAATTAATCATAGGCTTGTTTTTGGCATGAATCATTAGTTACCTTTTTCAAGTGAGAAATCTATTTATAATAAACCTCTTAATTTCGCTTTAATCCAATATAGTATAAAAGCTACATTAGTTGGTTAAATGCATTAAAACCTAATTAATGGGAATTATCATAAGTTGATTTCCATTTTTAAAAATATAACTATTAGTTGAAACGTCCAAGGGAATTATTCAAAAACAAGATGCCCCATGTTGGTATTTTGTTAATCATATACCTAGGAAAAGAGACTCGCCATTCGTGTGTGGATGTTATAAAGTTGGAAGGAGCGTCCTAATTATCCTTCTTTGTTGATTGATTGTGCATACATGCATACATTTGCATCTCATATCATTGATCCTTTCTGTCTCATAGCCTTGGATTACGACAGTTCAAAAGCTTACGACAATCCAACCTATGTCAAAGATGAAGTATCTAGCAACGACTCAATCACTTGCTCACCAAAAACAATGGATCCCAAACAAATTCAAAGAATGGTGGATGATGCCCTCAATGCCAAGATGGAAGAAATAAAAGAGGCCCTAGCTGAGACCATGAAGAACCAATTGACTGCAATTTTAGAAAATCATGTCGAAGCATCTGCTAGCACTAAAAGCCCAAAGGACAAAGGGAAGACCAAAGTTGGTGAAGTAGTTTTTGATGATGAAAAAGTGATCATTAATGATGATTGGGCTCAATACTACCAAGATGCTCAAGAGAAGAAGAAAGAACCGAAGATTGTTGAAAGATCAAATATGGAGAAGACCGAAACTTCTGATGTTGAAAAGATAATTGCTGATTTAGAAAAGAAATTTGAGAAGAAATTGAAAATCGAGGAAATGTCCAAAGTTGACAAATTATTTGAGCTAGATGAAGAGGTCCAGTACAAGTTCAAGATGCCATCTTTCGTGAAGTTTGATGGAACCAAAAATCCTCATCTCCATGTGAAGCAGTATATCACTGCCATGCAGTCTGCCCGAGCTAACAAGGCTCAAACGCTAAGGTACTTCATGCGCTCATTGGACCCTGTTGTCCAAAATTGGGTCAATACCTTAGATGATGGAACACAAAAGAGTTGGGATCTGCTTTACAAACCCTTCATCCGACAATATGGATATAATGTCGAGATGGAAGTTACCTTAATGGAAGTGGAGCCCATTAGGCAAAGGTCGAATGAGAATTTTATGGATTATGTGAAGAGATGGAGAAACAAGGCCACTTTGCTCAATAAGAGGCCCGATGAATCCGATCAAATAAGGATGATTGTGAGAGGGGTGTTGCCTAATCTTTGTGAGAGGATGTCTCGTACACTCATCCGTGATTTCAAAGACCTTCTCCAAGCTGGTTTGCAAATTAAAGAATGGGAAAGAGAGAAGAACCATTTTTCAACAAGAAGGAACAAGAAAGGGAACTATAAATCTAGTAGCCAAAGCATGCAAAAGGCAGTCGATGTCAATGCTACTAACCAAGGAACAAGGAGACAATTTTTGGAATTGGATAAACCGATGTCTTGGGTTCTCAATAAGCTTCAGTGAAAGGGATTGCTACAACCCTTAAATCCTCGCCCTTTGCCTAACCCTCTCCCACCTAATTTCGACACTAAAGCATTTTGTCAATTCCACCAAATGCAAGGGCATGACACGGATAGATGTGTAAGGTTGAGACATGAAATCCAAAATCTAATTGATAATGGGAAGCTACCTGAGCCCAACAAGCCAAACACCAAAGACAACCCATTACCAAAGTTCAATAGAGTACCATCGCCGGCAACCTTCATGATTAGAGGAGGTTTGCATGAGGACTTTGTCATGTCTTCTTTTCAAGATGTGGGTGGAGAAGCAACCAAAGAAGAAGAGGTATTTGGTGGAATTAAACAAGTTATGGTGGGTAAAGAAGTAACAATTTGTGTTGTTAATGGGTTTTGGGATTCAAGCGATAGTGATGATGATCTTGTATTCAAGAAGGGGGAGTGGACTTGGTCCGAGCCCGAAGAAGATGAAGTAATGAACATTAGATCCGGTAAGCCTTATGCAAGGCCACCACCTAAGGAGGTAGAAACTAATAAGGGTAAGGAAGTTGAAGTAGGAAATAAAGAAGAGGAAGATGATGCTATGCTCAAGCAATTGAAAAGAACCCAAGCAAGTGTTAGCATTTGGGACTTATTAGCTAATTCTAAAAAGCGCCAATTTCTACCTCCACAACACCGAAGGAGCTGATTAACTTCATAAAAATTAGAGGAGTAATGAAATGTGAAGAGGTTCAAGAAAAGAGTGAAGTTAATATGGGAGCAGTTTCTTTTTCAGATGCGGATTTACTAGAGGAGGGGAGAGATCACATCCGCCCTCTCTTTATCAAAATAGAAGTCAAGGGGAAGAGGACTATATGTGTAATGGTAGATGATGGGTCCGACATAAATGTTTGTCCACTTAAGATATTGCCAAAGCTAGCCATGTCAACAAGGGACCTAAACCCGACCGAAGTAATAATTAGGGCTTATGACAACACTAAGAGACACGCCGAAGGGACTTTCAAAGTTGCTGTCAAGGTTGGTCCAATTGAATCTATTATTGAATATGTTGTTTTAGACATACCAGTTACCTTCGCCTTACTCTTGGGGCGACCATGGTTTCATCCTCTTTGTGGAGTTCCTTCCACCCTTCATCAAAAGATCAAGTTTCCCAATGGAGATGAGACAGTGGTCATTGAAGCTGAAGATAATGAGATTGTTAATGCTCTAATAATTGAGAGGCCTCTTAATGGTTTTCAAGTAGCTGCAATTTCTGATGATGAAGTAGTGGACTCCAAAGTCTTGAATATGATGAAGAACATGAACTACCTTCCCGGAGCTGGTCTTGGAAAGGGTAAGGCTGGTTTGACAAAGCTGCCAGACTTTAGAACTCAAACTTCCAAGAAAGGGTTAGGATATGATGAAAACAACGATGTCCAGCCAAAGAAGAGTGAGAAGATGAGCTTCCCACCACTTGAAGAGATTTTTGTCAAAGCTCCAGATATGGGACCACTCCAAGAAAAGCCCGAGTCGATCATGTTCATGGGTAAGTTGATCCCAGGTTTTGAAATTTTTGCAGATGTGGCCGAGCTAGTAGACCAAGTGAAGTAAGAGCTCACCTTGTCAGCCGACAAAGAATCCAATTCAAAAGAGAAGAATGAAGTTGTCCTGAAAGCCGAGAAGATTCCGGAAGAGATTGCTGCCCTGGTTGAAGAAAAGTTTGAAGACATCCTGCCTTATGATTTTGAGAACAATTTTGATTTTAATTTGTCTGCTTTGTATGAGGATGATGATGTTTTCTTTTCCAAAATGAATGCAATAAAGTCTAATTTTGCTTACTTGTTTGATGTTTCTCTTGATGGTTGCATACATTCAAATAGCAGTTACATGAGCATTTTTAATATTAATTCTGTTAACACACAATCATTAAATTTGGGAACAACCGAAAATTCGAAAAACATTAGCATAGCATTCGACCTTACTCCTGATAAGAGAGAGAGATTTGAAAAAATATTCAAAAAGTATGAAGAAGTGTTTGCTTAGTCTTATGAGGATATGCCTGGAATAGGTCGAGATATAGTCGAGCATCATATTCCTACTTACACTCACATGAAACCCGTCAAACAAAAGCTTAGGCGAATAAGACCTGAGTGGGCTGAATTGGTTAAAGAAGAGGTCACTAAGAAAATTCAAGTGAAGTTCCTTGAAGTGATAGAATATCCAGATTGGTTAGCCAACATAGTACCTGTGCCAAAGAAAGATGGAAGAATAAGGGTCAGTGTGGATTATAGAGATTTGAACAAGGCTTCCCCTAAGGATGATTTTCCTTTACCTCATATAGATGTTCTCATTGATAGTGCAGCCTCTAGTGTGCTACACTCATTTGTAGATGGATTTTCCGGATACAATCAAGTGTTAATAGCCCGAGAGGATAAAGCCAAAACTGCTTTCATTACTACATGGGGTATATTTTGTTATAGGGTGATGCCGTTCGGCTTAAAGAATGATGGAGCAACCTATCAAAGGATGGGCACCACACTATTTCATGACATGATGCACAAAGAAGTTGAAGTATATGTTGATGATATGATGGTTAAATCGGATATAAGAGAACAACACTTCTAAAACTTGGAATTGTTTTTCGATAGAGCTTTGAAATATAAGCTAAGATTGAACCCGAAGAAGTGCATGTTCGGGGTTACTTCAGGTAAATTATTAGGACATGTGATTGGTCCAAATGACATTGAGATTGATCCTAACAAAGTTAAAGCAATTAGGGATATGCCAGCCCCTAAGACGGAGAGAGAAGCTCGGGGATTTATTGGTAAATTACAATACATTAGCAGATTCATAGCAAAACTCACAACAATTTGTGATCCTATCTTCAAATTGCTTAAAAAGAATCAGCCAGTCATATGGATTGAAGAATGTCAAAAGGCCTTTGAGCGAATAAAAGAGTATTTCTTGAATCCACCTATTTTAAAACCACCTAAACCCGGCAAACCTCTATTACTATACTTAGCAGTAGAAGAAGAGTCAATAGGAGCCATGCTAGCCCAAGCAGATGAGTCAGGGATTGAGCATGCAGTTTACTATTTGAGTAGAAAGCTCCTACCTTATGAAATTAAGTATAGTATCATTGAAAACACTTGTATAGCCGTGGTTTGGTCTTCTAAGAAGTTGCGGCACTACTTTCAATCGTATAGTGTGCAAGCAATTTCCAGGTTGGATCCAATGAAGTACTTAAGGGAGGCACCCTCTTTAATTGGGAAATATGGTCGATGGTTGATAATATTAGAAGAATTTGAGATTGAGTATGTAACCAGGAAAACAATCAAAGGTAGAGCGGTGGCAGAATTCCTAGCCCAACAACCATTACCAGAAAGCGAAGGGGTAATCTTGGAATTTCCGGATGAACATTTAGAAGCAATTGAAGTACAAGGATGGAAAATGTATTTTGATGGAGCAATAATAGGAAAAGAGCAAGTTTGGGAGTTATACTAGAATCGCCTGAAGGGGAACTTATCCCTTTGGCTAAAAAATTAAAATTTAGGGTAACCAATAATATGTTGGAGTACGAAGCTTGTATTTTTGGTTTGGAAACCCTAATGATTATGAAGGTGGATAAGGTGGAAGTTTATGGTGATCCATTACTAGTAGTATCCCAAGTAAATTGAGAGTGGGAGTTGAAAGAAGAAAAATTAAAACCATACCACCATTACCTGACCATGATGAAGAAGAACTTTAAGGAGAGTAGGTTTGTACACCTATCAAGAGAAGAAAATCAGATGGCTGATGCCCTAGCTACATTAGCTTCGGTATGGAAAAATTTTGTCAGCTTATTTCTTAAGTCTCTAATCTTGACCAGTTCATCGACTCCTTGCTATGAATATGAGACAATCATGGAAATTGACACAGACCATGATGCATGGTATGATACTATAAGGCAATTTTTGGAAGAAAGAGAATACCCGCCGGGGGCAAAAAAGAAAGAAAGAAGAGCCATAAGGCGATGGTCATTGCAATACATCACATTCCATGGGGAGTTATATCGAAGATGGCCTGATGGGGTGCATTTAAGATGTTTAAGGAAGCTTGAAGTGGAGCGTATCATGTCAGAAATACATGCGGAAAGTTGCGGTCCACACATGAGTGGTTTGGCCCTAGTTAAGAAGATTATTCGACAAGGTTACTACTGGTTGACCATGGAGAAAGATTGTATTGAGTTTGTAAAGAAGTGCCAACAATGTCAAATGTATGGTAACTTGAATCACATGCCTCCTGAGGAATTACATTCTATGTCTTCACCCTGGCCATTTGCCACCTGGGGTATCGACGTTATAGGAGAGATACATCTGATAGCTTCAAACAGTCACCGTTTCATTGTGGTAGCAGTAGATTATTTTTCAAAATGGGTCGAAGCCGAATCTTTCAACAAACTGGGTGCAAGTCAAATGGCTAGATTTATTGAAAAGAACCTCATCTGTAGATACGGGGTCCCGCACAGTGTGATATCAGACAATGGGGTACAGTTTCAAGGAGCAGTTAAGGATTTATTCTCAAAGTACCAAATCCATCATCATCGATCCTCTCCTTATAGACCAAAGGCTAATGGCGCAGTAGAAGCAACAAACAAAACAATTAAGCAAATTCTGTCCAAGATGACCAAGACTTATAGGGATTGGTCAGAGATGCTTCACTTTGCTTTATGGGGATATAGGACAAGTATGCGAATGCCTACTAGAATGATACCATTCTCTTTGGTTTACGGGATGGAAGCAGTGTTGCCAATTGAAATTGAGATCAAGTCATTGAGAGTAGTCTTGGAAGCTGAACTGCCTAAAATGGAATGGGTAGCAAGCAGATACACACAGTTAGCTTTCCTAGAAGAGAAAAGGTTAAAGGCACTATATCATCACCAACTGTATCAAAAGAAGATAGCTCGGGCCTATAATAGAAGGTTTAAAATTAGAAAACTCAGAGTCAGGGATTTGGTGTTGAAGCAATGTAAGCCTAATGTATCTGATCCAAGAGAGAAGTTTAGGCCCAGCTGGGAAGGGCCATATGTCATGAAACAAGTCATGAACAAAGGTGCGGTGAAGTTATCAGACATGGACAGGAACGAATTTAGTGAGCCAGTAAACATTGATAGGTTGAAGAGGTTTTATGTATGATATAATAAAAAAGGCTGCATAGGTTGAAAACCCAAAAAGGGAGGCCTAGGCAAAAGTTAGAGCAGTTCGCTAGTTCCGAAAACCCGAAAGGGCGGGCTAGGTAACAATTAGGGCTAAAAGAGAGAAAATTGTCAATTAGAAAACCCGAAAGGGCTAGTTGGCAACAGGAGTGATCTTGTGTATGCTAGCTTTATGTTTGGTTGTTCCCTAATTTAATAAAATAGAATTAATATTAAAATTGTTCTATGTGCACTGTTATAAGTATTTGACCAGATATGGATGAAATAAATAAACACAATGGCAAAAGGTGATGATAAATTTTAAATGAAAAAGAAGCATCTTTTATTACTTTAATTATTTTTCATCCTAACAACACACTTTCTGAATTGACAAATGTAAAATCTATGGTAGTCGATAAATGTAACGTGCAGACCAGCTTTGCCTCAGCCGATCCAAGGAGGCTTCAGTCAAGCAAGGCATGTCTAAATCAGGAGTAAAGTCAGAACCGCGAGGCTCAGCGCCGTACTAATGGCCAAGTCGGCAAGGATCATAGCATGTACCTTGACGAAGAGCAGCAAGGGGAACATACATCAAGTATGTCCGCATGGTGATACGAGAAATCTTCTACCAAGGTACCAACCAACGGATATTGACTCCGGCGCGTGAGTGGATCCAGTCAACCCAGTCAGCATATGAAGAAGCAGGATGGAGTAGTTTCCTAGCATAATGATAATGTGGCAAATATCTGGCAAAATCCATGGATGGAGTATCAAGCAAACAAAGACGCTCCTGAAGCCAAATCTGTGAAGAAAGAATTAAATTTAAAAAAAAGTCCGCTAAGTTGAAAACCAGCAAGGGCAGGTTAGGCAAAAATTAGGACAGCTCGCTAGTTTCGAAAACTAGCATGGGCGGACTAGGCAAAAATTAGAGCAATAAAAAAATATATAACAAAAAAGAAAGAGGTCCGCTAAGTGAAAACCCGCGAGGGCAGCTTAGGCAAAAATTAGGATAGCTCGCTAGTTCTGAAAACCCACATGGGCGGATTAGGAAAAAATTAGAGCAATAAAGAAAAAAAAGAGAAAAAAAAACCTAAATTGAAAACCCGAAAGGGCAGTTTAGATAATTACCTGAAGCAGCAACGAACTCCCAGTTAGTCTCTTTGTCAATCCTGATTTAAGTCGGTCTAATCCAACTAAAGTCTCGACTAAGATCACAGGTACCGGCGACAAGCGTCCTTCCATTTGGTCCATAATATCCAATACTCATGGATCAATATCACCGTCAGAAGATACAAGCAGGAATTGGCCAAGCAAGCAAAGACAAAGCATCCGTCCCCATGCCTTAGTAGGAGCCAAATGAGAGAGATAAAAATCAATCAAGGGAGCAAGTAGAATTTTTTCACCTCTCATCAACTGAAGAACTTCGGGTTTTGAAATTTGAAATAACATCTGCATCTTCTGTTGAGTCTTGAAAATCAATGTGGGTAACACCATTTGTTGATTATTTGGATATCCAAGGTGGCCTCGAATTCTTCAATCAAGGGACATATTTCAAAGCCATTAATTTTAAATGCCCTAGAATCCATATTCCAAAAGGAAGACATGGCATGTAAGAAGGAGTGGTCCAATTTAACATTTTGAAAACATTTTAAAACATCCAGCTTTGACCATGAAATTTGCTTCCGATAAATGGCATCCATATTCTTAAATAGAATTTTTATCTTCTTTAAATGATGCTCGGTCATGGTTGATGAATGAAGGAAAATCAAAATTGTTAAAGGGAGTTTTTACTTTGAATTGGAAAATATTTTCGGTTTTTGTATGAAATATGGCATGAAAGGTGATTTATATAGAGGAATAAACTTTTCCAAAAGTGATGAGGTAAAGGTAATGGAAAAGGACGAAACTATATTTTGTAAGGAAAAGAATTGGCGACAAAATCCTTTACCGTGTTGCATTTGGTTTTAGCAAATAATGTGGTTGTGAAAAGAAAATTGTGATGTACTGTTTATGACGTGAAATATATATATATATATATGTATATATATATATATAATAAATGTGGCGCAGTAAAAAAAAGAGTTGCGGTAAAGGCAGAAATTATGTATTATTATTTTTATGCTTATTGTACAATGTTTATACAATTGATACAATATTTATACATCACTAAGAAGGTGGTTGTAGGTCATCAAATAAAGCCCTAAAAAAGTCGTCGCCTGTTGGAGGAGGGGGCAAATCACTCGTCCCGAGTGCGCCCAAAGCGAGAGCACCAAAATCCGGCAAATTGCTCATCCCGGGATCACTCGAAGCAGGAGCACCAAAATCCCTATTACCTTGAAGTTTTAATCCATCACGGTCCTCATCAAAAGTAGATGAAAGTATCTCATGGTCATCAGTCTGGGGGCTTCTTGATGAAGAAACTCCAGGATCCCTCATCCCCTGAAATCGGAAATCCCGAAAATTCTGTTCGAATTGATGATATAAATTTTTAAAATGAGAAGCCTGCTGGCGACTTGTAGTCAACTCTTCTTGAAGTTTCCTATTTTGTTCTTTGAGCATCCGCTGTGAGCCAGGAAGGAAAAAGGTAAGAGCATACATAATCATGCATACATATAGCATAAATTACCATGAAATAAGGAACTTACCAAGCAGTTCATATCAATGCCCTGCAGATGAGATGACATATCTGGCGAGCTAGAATGAGCAAATGAAGGGGCAGTAAAAGAAGGTCCAGCCTCATGATCAAATGAACCAATAGCCTACAAAAATCATTAAAGAATAAAAAAAAAGAAATAAAGAAGTAGTTGCAAGGGAAAAACGGTAAAAGCTTTACTTGAGAAGTACTAGCCCCGAGATGTGGAACAAATTCTCCTGCATCTCCGTGATGTTCCTCTTCATCTCTACCCTCATTTTCTTCAGGAATCTCCCGCACACCAACAGGAGATACATCAAAGTTTAAGAGCCTTCTTTGAATAAAGTGGGCATAAGATGCACTCGGCGGATAGAGAAATGCTTCAATACCATAACCGTACCGAGCCGGCCACCATGCATCCTCCGGCATCGACATAATATTTAAAGTGTATTTTGGGCAAGGCATCGGAATCCTCCGCTGCTCTGGACTGAGAAACCACTCATAAACTCTCTCTCTGAGAAATCTGCCACTAGACACTGGGCCAGCGATGACTCGGCAAGAATGTTGGAAAGATAGCACAGCCTTCATGAAGGGAGACCAGTTTGTTCGCTCTTCTGGGTTCCACCAGGCCAAATTCACCTGCAAAATAACATAAGGTAAGTAAACTTTCACATAAAATTTAAAGCATACTAATGTTATTTTACCTGGTCCCAGGTTAAGCGGCTCAACACAAAGTGGTGAGTATGCACATGGTGAGAGCCGGGAACGTCCATGCGATCAGACAACCAGAAATTTAATCTCAGATACCTGATTCTCTCTCGAGAAATACCAGGTACCCTCATAAGGTTGTGCTCGTATGCCCATGCCTACAACAATAATAAAGATCAAATTCATGCAAGAAAGGAATGGAATTGACATTGGTAGAAGAATGATACCTCGACAACTGCCATCAAGCCAACAAAAGACTTCTTATTTCGGCAAAGTTTATCAAGACCATGGTAAAGACAGGCGAGACCAGCTTCACCCCAGCCAGAAGATGGTACCGTCCTAAAATAAGAAAGGGCCTTCAACACTGACAAGTGGATGGAAGATTCAGTGCTGCCTAAGATGGTCGACCCAAGCAAATATAACAAAAATCCTTAAGCATACTGTTGGGCCGTGTCTCTGTGAATCCGTCCTTTATAGTTCATCCAATAGCTATGAATCGGTTCAATTTTTATCTTAAAAGACCCTTTATATGATGGTTCTATACCAATTAATTGCTGAATTTCTTTAAATGTTAAAATATCATTGGTCAGAGGAACCGGAACACCATCATATCGAAAGCCGGTTATAGCAGTAAAATCAACCGGACCAATTGTCATCTCTTCAATGGGCAAGTGAAAAGTGTGGGTTGTGTCCAACCATTGTTCTGCAAGTGCCTGGACTACACCCCAGTCTATCTGATAATCCTCGGATGGCAATTGTAAGATGAAGTGCTCAAAGCTGCAATCTCGGATAATCTGCCTTACCTGAGAAGGTACTACATCATACCACTGTCAGGCTTTGTAGATACACCCTCTAGCCCGAACAACGCAACGATCACGCTAACACGGAGCCAGGTAAGTTAATACCAGGTAAGTACATATTATCCTATATGCTTAGATTAATATATTTTTCCTAAATTTTCTAAAAAATTATTATAATATAAGAATAAAAATAAAGGCAAACACAATAATAATAAAAGAGTATAATATAAAAACATAAATAAAAAATAATCAAAAATAATATAAAATAATAATATAAAAAACAACAACAAAACAGAAAGACGAAAAAAAATCAAAAAGAAAAATAATTACCGCACTCTTTTGGTTGGAACTACGATGAAGCGGCATCCCGGCTAGTAGATCTATATTTCCATCTTTATGATGCCGAATAAACTCTAATAACTTGGCATTAGAATGAGTCCTTGACCTTGAAGCATGACCCTAAAGCATGCATTTTTTTGAAAACTATGTACTAAATTTGAAAGAATTTGAGAGAATTATAGAAATTGAGAAGTTTTGCTATGAATCAAATGAATGAATTCGTTGGTTTTTATAGACAAACGGCAAGGAAAAAACAAAATTCAAAAGTAAGTTTTACTATTCATAAATAGTAAATTTACTATTTATAAATAGTAAATTACTATTTTCAATAGTAAATACTATTTATAACTATTTCTAAATAGTAAGTTACTATTTATAAATAGTAAATAGTGCATGAACAATGACTACACAGTAAATAAACAGTAAATTCAATTATATACTTTAATCATTCAAATATTTGCGTGTGTATAAATATTTTTACACGCAAGAGGCAAAAAAGAAGACATGTGCATAAAAATTAGCAAAAATTTTTGAAATAAAAAATTTTTAGCTCGGGTCCGGAACCCAAATTTTCCTTAGGTTTAGAACCTAGAATCTTTTCTAAGTCCAGAACTTAGCTCGGGTTCAAAACCCAAATTTTCCTTAGGTCCAGAACCTAGCTTCTTTCCTAAGTCCAGAACTTAGCTCGGGTTCAGAACCCAAATTACCCGTAGGCCCAGAACCTAGAATCTCTTTTAAGTCCAGAACTTAGCTCGGGTCTAGAACCCAAATTTTTCTTAGGTCCAGAACCTAGAATCGCTTTTAAGTCCAGAACTTAGCTCGGGTCTAGAACCCAAATTATTCTTAGGTCCAGAACTTAGAATCTTTTCTAAGTCCAGAACTTAGCTCGGGTCCAGAACTCAAATTTTCCTTAGGTCCAGAACCTAAAATTACGCTTAGGCCAAGAACCAAAAATTATCCTTGAGTCCAAAACTCGAACCGGGTCCAGAACCCAAAACCTCAAACATCTCAAAAATTAAGTCTTATTGATTTTCACTCTCTTTCACTAAAGTCTCAGATCATTCAAGCAGGGGGCAAACTGTAGACCCTTAATTTTTGACCTAGTCCAGTCCAATATATTTTAATTAGTCCAAAATAATTTTTGTGTTGTCCAATATATTTTAATTAGTCTAAAATAATTTTTGTTATCTTAATTAAATAATATTTGCTTTAGTATCTAATTTTTATTAATAAATAATAATAATAAACAAAAAAATAAAAATCGGCGACGGAAAAATCGTCGCCGAAAATCAGTGCGGGACGAATGGCGATGGGCCATTTCGCCCGCAGGAGTTTCCTACGGGCGAAATGGCCTGCAGGCCATTTCTCGCCCGCAGCCAGCTGCGGCAATTTTTCGCCAGCACATTTTTTCTGCATTAGTTTTTTTTTCGCCAGCGCAATTTTTTCACAGCAGTTTTTTTTCGCCAGCGAAATTTTTCTGACACAAATTTTTTCAAAACCTAATACAATTAGGTTTCGGTTTTCTTTTCTTAATTAATGTTAGATTCCGAAAATAACTAGAATTAATCAAAAAATCTTCTATAAATAAGACCAAAAACAACATAAAAAGGGATCGAATTTTAGGAGGAGAAATTAAGACCGAAATTGAGGAGGAAAACTTTGAATCAATCGGACTTTTTGAGAGAGCAAACAAACAATTCAATCCATCAAAAGGCAGCAAAGCTTGTCTTTGTTTTTGTTCATCCAAGAAGTGATTTTTGGTGGAACCAACAAACGAATGTATGAATTTCGTTATTTGTTTCATTAATTCACAGTAGCTTCATCATTCAAAAATCTTAAAAATTGTTTCTATTTCTTCAAAATCAGAAAAAAAAAAAAAAAAAAAAAAAACCTAGAACCTTGATTTACCTTTTATAAAGCTTAAAAACCTTAATTCGTCTCTTTGTTTTGCAAAAATCTTAAAATAGTTATTTTTGTTTCTTCAAAATCTTAAAACCCTAATTTGCCTTCCAATTCTTCAAAACCATAAATTAAATCTGTTTCTGTCCAAAAACCCTAAAAAATATCTTTTTTGTTTCTATAAACCTTAAATCATTTTGTTTATTTTCATAAAGTTTCATAAAATTATCAATTGTTTTTCCAAATTCTAAAACTTAATGCATTCTCCGAAACCCTAATTCTAAAATTCTAAAACCCTAATTCAACTCCAAAACCCAAAACTGTAAACCCTAACTCCCTTAAAACCTTAAACCCCAATATTTCTAAACACTAATCCTTTAAACCTTAAAACCTCATAAACCTAAAATTCAACACAGTAAGTATCTAATAGTCATAAACTCAATGTTTTAAAGTGTTCAAACCCTAATTTCATGATTTCACTTCTCAAACACTAATTTGGTTAATCAAAGAACTTTATCAACCTCTTAAATTCTAAAACTTTGCTCAATTTCAATTCTTTTAAAATTTACAATAGCTTAAACTCATAAATTCCAAAACCCTAAACACATGGATTAAAGAATCTTAAATAGAAACAGTGTCCCTAATTTGAACCTTTATTTCCTTTGTTCAATTTTATATTTGATTATGCTTTGATTTATTTTATATGCTTTAATTTATTTAAGTTCAATGTTTGGTTTATTTAATTTATCATGGATGGATGTTTACTTTCTATTGATGTTTAATATCTTTAATGAATGATTTATTTATGATGAATGGTTATTTACTTTTATCGATTTACTTAGATTTCCAAATGTTGTAAGAGGTATGTTTCCACTTGGTGGGTACCTCATTAGTTAAATATCATGTAATTTAAATTGCTTTTCTATTTTAGAACCAATGTAAAGGACATGTTTCTACCTTTCGGTGGGTGTTCTATTTAGGCATGGATTATGTAAGGGCATGTTTCCATCTTCGGATGGGTGTCCACTTATTTTTTTGCTTAGACATTATTTTGATTTTCAATATATCGATGATTTATTTTAATTATTGTGTGTAATATGGATAATATTATTATATTTAAGAATTTTATAATATTAAGACCTGTAAAGGAGGCCGGTTCCGATGAACCGGGCGTTGTGGGGGTGCTGGGCCATTCTCACCTTCCCCACACATACCCAACTTTTCGAACCCATTAGGGGGTTGGGGATTCCTTAGGAATCGAGTCATCCACCCCTTTCTTTTTTTCCGGCCCGTCCGGGTGGCAACTTTATTTTCTCCGGACTTAGGTCCGTGTTCTCTAAAGCCCTGAGCCTAAACAGTGTCGATGTCGCAAGAATCATTCCACCGGGAGTGGGGGAGAAAATCTCCGCTCACAGTCCTGTTTTGGCAAAATTTAGGCAAATAATCCTAAAACAAAGACACTCAAATTCTAGGTTAAAATATCATTCAATTTGAGTGCTAAAGATCAAAATAGAGTTTTTTATGCCAACTATTTGGCTAACAATCTCTCCCTTTTTTACTTTGAAAAATTAAATTGAAGTGAAATATAATATGAGATTTATGAAATAAACAAGATAATGAATAAGATTGAAAGTCACTCCCTCTTAACGTATGCATTTATCCTTTTTTATCATTTCGTTGATTTGAAGTTGCTTTGTTTATTTTATAGTTCATTTGTTTATACTCCCCCTTTGTTTTTGTTTATTCTTTACCTTTGTATTTCTTTATTCTCCTCGTCTGTTTCTTAATTGTTTATATTTCTTAAATTGTTTCTTAGATTTCAATCTCAATTTCTTCTCCCCTTTGACAAAGGCTATAATTTAAGAAAGAAAACATAAACTTCATTAATAAAGCAAATTGCAAGTATTTTATGGTCACTACATATGATGTTCCACCAAAAAAATATAAGAAAATATAAAAGAAAATAAAGGAAAAATAAATAAAAAGATTAGCTTAGTAGAAGAGTCTATTCTGAATAAGAATTTTGGGCCTTCTCTTCTTCAATCATAGGAGCTTTTCCTTTATCTTGGGGTGCTTGGGTGACTTCTTCTTTACCACTAGAACTTTCCTCTTCAATTTCTATATATTCTTCCTCAAAGGGGCTCTTTTCATATTCACTCACATCCCTATTGCTTAATTCACATTAAGGCAATTGCATCTTGCCTTGTATGTCATGAATGTCGTGACGGAGATGAGAGATGAGGTCAATCTTCTGATTTAGCTTATTAAGCCTTTTTGAAGCATCCTTTTTGAAATGAGAGAGTTGCCTTTGAAGGACTTTTATAGCTTTGAGAATTAGGTTGGTGGTGGCGCTCTTGCCTACATGAGAGGAGGAGGGTCCCTTAGGCATTTCAAGTGTTATGTCAAGGTTTTCTCCTCCTTCTTCTCCTTATCAGATAGTGTACCTAGGTCTTTTCTTTTCTCTTTCAACTACCCCTTTACTTCCAAATCGATATACATAGACACCATTAGCCTTCTTCACACAGCCAGCATGCTCTAAATAGTCAATAGTGATGGCACTAGAGGTATGGTTAAATGGGTTTCTCAAGGTAGCAAGGTTTAAGTCATCTAGAATGTTTTTATTCCTTGCAATTTGAGTGATTTGTGAGGAAAGAAAGAAGGTTCCACTTCTTGCGGTGCCATGATGGTAAAGGGTGTCAATCAATAACTTAGGGGCATTGATTTTTATGTTATGGATTATGGCACAAAGAAAGATAAGGTCTCTTTTGGTGATTTTCTTATTCCCATTAGCCTTTTGGTGGATTGTGTATGTAATGATCCTATGAAACATCTAATGAGTGAGGGATTTAATATGTCTAGCTTTAGATTCCTTAACAAATGAAGTTTCTATTGAAATTTCTGTCCAAAATGCAGAAAGGGCTTAGTTAGAAAACTGAGGGTCATTGTAATTAGTGGCTCCCTCAGTGTGAAATCCTAAAATCCTAGAAAAATCTTCAAGGGTCATGGAGAAATATCTACCAAATAACTTAAACCTAACCCCATACGACCCTGTTACAGCATTTTGGCTCTTTTCTATTTCTAGAGACATTAGGAATTCTCTACTTAGGCTAGGATATCCTACTTCATCAAGATATACAAACATCTTCCATCCTAGGACATCAAGATATCTATCTATATCTTCTTTAATTCCTAGGGCTATCAATATACCTCTGAATGGGACCTTAGTGGCTTCCATCTTTTTCTTCTTAAGCATAGCATACCTCACATCCTCTTTAGGGGTTTCAGGATGAGGTTTGTGGATTTTCTCACTTCTTCTAGGTTAAGGAGGAGAGGGAAGTGCTTACCCACCTTCTCTAATCACAATATCAGCAGGTTTCTTCCCTTTAGCTTTGGAGGATATCTTCTTTTTGGGTGCCATATCTAGAGAGTATTGAGAAGTGTTGTAAGGAGGATAGTGAGAGAAGTGTTTGAGAGAGGTTATGATTGATTTTGAAGCTTTAGATTCATAAAAGAAGAGTAGTAACTGAAATAAGTGGGTATTTCTAGAATGAAAATGAAAAACTAACCCTTTTTTACTACTAGAAGGGTAGATTTGTCAAAAATTTCAGAGTTTTAATGGATATATTTCTTTGCAGAGATTATTGGGTACAACTGTCCTTTAGGCTAGGTGCGACCGCAAGATTATAGCTTGCGACCGTAAGCCTTAGATGGAATCTCACTACCTAGTAGAAAGGTCATAATGATAGAGAGGATTTGAATTCTGGCACTCGCTATGGATAATGTTGCGACTGCTAGTCATCAAAGTGATTTAGTAACCTCTGCCCTGATAGTTAGCGACTGCTAACATGGGTAGTGCGATCGTATTTGACCAAAGTTGCAAAAAAAAACAAAAGAACTGATTTTTTAAAAGCAAGAGTTTGATTTGGTGAACTAATTTTTATAGAAGTTGGTTAGTGGATTCCATCATAAATGAATAGCAATAAGACTAAAAAATTATTCTAAGAAGATTTGCAGTAGCACTTGCTTCAGGTGTGGTCACCTTGACATCGTAGGTGGTTGTACTATAGTTAAGTGTGATCGTGAGTTTTGAAAATCCTCCAACAACTAGTAGATAGTGCTTCAACAAAAGTGATTTGCCCATCACTTGCTAGCCTATGGTTGTCGATGCAGTTGTGCCTGAGACATGCGTGGTCGCGCCTTGTCCAATTTGAAGTTGCCCTCGTAATGGTTATGCCATGCATCTTGTGATCATTAGCTGGAGAGAACAAGCGCTAAAATTCAAAAGGTACAGTCGCACCTTAACTAGATAGCGGTCAGACAGGGGTTCTCATGCCGAGCTTCCAATCACACTTCAAACCGCGAGCACTATTGTTATCCTCTATAAATTTAGTTATAGAACAGAGGTACGGTCGTGCAATCTCATTGGGCAGTCATGCATCACTGTCTTGCACCCATTTCTTTCACCACACTAATGATTGTGTTCTCTACTATGAGTTATGAAAATTTTCCATCTTTAGGGGCGGTCATGCATTATAGAGGATGGTTGCACCTTCTTATCTCGTGGTCATCCTTTGTCACCATGAACTCTATTGTGATTATTTTTCCCTTTGCTTAATTCAAGGTGCAATCATGCCCTACCTCTAGATGGTCACTAAAAGTTTCATGTTTTGGCAAAATTAAGACAAACAATCCTACAACAAAGACATTTAAAATCCAGGTTAAACTACCTTTCAATTTGAGTGTAAGATCAAAATAGAGTAATTTATGTCAACCATTTGGCTAACATACTATTTATAGAATTAAGAATGAAATGAGGATTTTACCATTAGCCAAAAAAAATGATTTTCTTAATATCATTGCTAATTAGACATAAATCTAAACAATCATACACCATATAGTATTAACTAATTGAGCTAAGTATATTACCATAATAATTAATTAAATTATGTATTATTAATGGGATTCCATTTGTTTTTAAATATTTGATTCGCAGTAGGCTCTTTTCTATTTAATTTTAATTTATATAAGATATAAATGGAAAAATTTTTAATTGAAAGAGGTTTTGGACTAAATAGAAAGAGACAAAGAACTAATATTTTTTTACAAAATGATGTAACATATGAATACTCATTGCAATCATATTTTAATGCACATTCATTGGGTATAATATGCATTTGATGCAAGCCTTAAACAATATTAAATGTGGATCAAGAATTCGCATAATTCACTATACAAACTATATTCCTAGAAAATTCATTAAGGACCACAATGTAATTCTCAAAAAAAGTGGGACAAAATAAAATGAGAACAAATCTGTTGTCCCAAGATGGCAACCAAGAGGGGGGGTGAATTGGTTTCGTCAAGAAATAATGACAATTTAAAAAACTCAACAAACAAGAAATGCGGAATAGAGAGTTGGTTGAGTAATGGAGGAAGGTAAGAACACACAAGATTTATAGTGGTTCGGATTTACTTCAATCCTACATCCACTTCCTTAACAACTTGTTAAGGTTTCACTAGTCTTTGAAGTTTTCACAAGCTCACTTCCAACTTTTACAAGTGTTTTTCTTAGGCTCACACTTACAACCCACACAAGAGTTTTACAAGGCTCACTCTCTCAACCTAAGTGTTTCCCAAGCTTACACTCAAACTTATACAATGGTGTTTTCAATGCTAACACCTAACATTCATAACAATTCAAATACAAGTTTAAGCAAAAGGAAATTTGTTGCTTGGCTATGAAAATCTTTTCTTAATAATGTTCTTCTCTTATTTTCTCATGGAAACATTGTATTTATAGCCAATGTGGTCTTACTAGCCGTTATTGCTGTTTAGAATAAAGTCTTGGCAGATTAGACCTTCTTTACTTAAACTGTCCGAAGCACTTAGCGGTCGCCCTTCATACAAGGATGGTCGCTCTCATGCTTCACGCGGTCGTCCTTTTAACCAGGGACGGTCGCTACTTTTGAAAAAGTTCAACGGTCGAATTTTAGTGCTCTACAGCAGGAATCTTGCCCATGATGTTTTTGTCGGACCGTTTCTTGCCCATGCTGTGTTTGTCGGGACGGTCGCGCATCACAAAGTGCGGTCGCCCTTTTTTGAATACTGAAGTGGGATTACAACGGTCATGTCACGTGTCATTTTCTGACAGGGCAAAAGAGATGTCCGCCATAATTTGAATCTCGCGGTCGCCCTTAGTAGCCTTTCGCGGTCGAACTCATATTCTCGCGTCGAACTTCTGGACGCACCTGAGGACGCGAACACTACTGTCTCTTTGAGCAATTTCTTCTTGAATTGTTGGGCGGGTCGCGACTATAAATGAGCGGTCGCTAAATTGGTAAGCGAGGTCGAATCATTCACCGTTCTTGTCACCGCGAACCTTACTGTGATTGTAATGATTTAAGTTCCTTGAGTAGCGGTCGGGCAATATATTAGGACGGTCGCTATTATGTATGAGCGGTCGCGACTATGGTCGAACTTCTGACCGCGAAACCTACTGTGACAAGGTTTCATTCTGTAATTGCATGGAGCGGTCGTATTCAGTTGAGGTGCGACCGCTATACTTGTTCTGTTCACCTTTAATTGAAGCAACCTAATCCTGTAACAAGCTTTCTCAAACACAAGTTAAATAGATCATCCATTTGAGTTGTCAAGGATCAAAATTAAGATCATTTGTCTAACAATCTCCCCCATTTTGACTTTGACAATTCAAATGGAATGATGAGAAAAATAATAAGTCTAAAATACTCCCCCTTAACATATGCAACAATCATCGTTAAGAGCATTGTGATTAATAGTTTATCTTGGTGCAAAGGTTATTGTTTGATGCAAACATTTCTCCCCCATAAACAAAATCATTCACAATTTCACACCTCAATTACTAGCTTTGTTAGTGAAGAGTTCAGAAGCAATATAAGGAGGAAGGGGAGAGTGGTTGGCCAATGCATGCTTGATGAAGTAAAATAGTAAGCTTTTTTTTCATTCAATATATTTTCATATGCATAAGCTAGAGCTTGAGAAATTGTTAGAGAGAAGAGAAGGCAAAAGGAAAAGAGTACTTCATCTTGCCCATTTTTTAAATCACTTAGGGTATCTAAGTAGAGGATTCAAAAACACAATAAGTACAAGTGCATAGTTCGATTAGTGAAATTAAGTTGTCCAAAGCACTAACAATATCAAGTTTTTTTGAAATAAAATGATAATCCAACTTATAAAAAGATTTAAAATAGTAATTTGTAATCATATTATATAATCATAAAACATATTAATTATTCAATAAAATTAAAAAAAAAAACTTGATTCAAAAAATAATATAACCATTTGAAATTCTAATTAACATCTAAAAGAGTATTCAACTAGCATAAAAAATTAAAAATATTAAAAGAAAATTAAAAATATATAAAAATAGAAAGTAACACACTTTATCAATTTATTAAAATAATAAAATGGTAAATAATCGTATTTAATAAGTATGTAAAGTGTTCACTTTCTATTTAAAATTTATGATATTGATTATAATATTTTCATTTAAAGATTATTATGGCATCCATTAGTGTAATTTAATAGAAAAATCTACAAAAATAACTTTGAACTATTTGTGATATCTCGCATTGAATTTAAGCTTTTTTATTCACTCCCACCCTTTTTTTTGTAAAAAAATAGCTTACTCTGAACCTGATATAACAAAACAACAAACAACCATTTTTTTTTATTAGTTGGCTTTGTGAGTCCCACTCATTTAGCATTTGGTAGTATAAAATATTAAAAAATTTATTTTCCTTATTTTCCCTCAATAATAAAAACACTAATAACAAACTTCCTTTATTTTCTCTTTTTTTTCTATATTGTCTCAACCAAACTTGAGGACATGTAATACTCGTGGATTTTAAATATTGTTAAATAATTAATTTGGAGAGTAGTTAGTAGGTTGAAAAAGAAAAATACAAGGTATGCACATAATGTATACAAGATATATATAAATATTATATACTTAATGTATACATTACACATAAAAATATAAATAACATACACAACAAGTAAAAATGAAAACTATATATATATATATAATTATGGTTGGGAGATAGTAATTAAAATAAAGAAATAATAAAAGGAAAGAAAGTCAAAGGAAGAAGGAAAATTTATGGATGGGATTTAATGGGAAATAATAAAATAATTAATTAAACAATATATATGGATAAAAATGAAGAGAGCAAGTAAAAAAGTTTGTATCTTCTTCTTCCTTATTCCATGGAGGCCAAATTTCTTGGAGGGATAAGGGAGAAGGATTTCATCAATTAAGCACTAAATTTCACGGAGATTTTAAAGAATTTAAGGAGATTTTGAAGAAAAATCAAGAAACAAGCAAGTTCTTTCTCATTTAAGTTTTATTTTCTTAGTTTTAAGGTTATGTTTGATATAGCTAGAGAGAGAAATTACGTTAATTGCTAAAATTGATAACAACTGAGTAAAGATAATGCATATGTGATGATTTAAAGACCAATTTATGGAGATGAGCGTAAATGATGAATTTAGGGTTATGGAAAGGGTATGTACAAATTAGGGTTTTAGTATGCATGGTTATAATTCTTGTAATGGATTGATTTAAGGTTGTTTTAATATATATATATATATATATATATATATAGGGTGATTTTAGGGTTGGAATTTGGATATGGGTGAGTTTGGCTGAAGCTAGGGTTTATGGACATATGTGAAATTAGGGTTTTTCATGGAGGTTGAGATAACTATTGAAATAAGTTATTTTTATGTTATTTTGGTATGTAAGTAATGAATTTATGGTTAAATATTGGTAATGAGTTGGGTAAGATGAAATTTAAAAAAAGTAGTGAAAGGGTGAAATTGGAGTTTTATTGAGATTTTGATGGAAATTGTGTAATTAATGGTTGTTTTGAATAAAATGAGTTTGTGAATGATTTTAATTGAAACATTTTACTTGTTATTTTGGATTAGGAAGTGAAAAGGCCAAAGTTTCCAAGTGAAAGAATTAGGACATTTTGGATAAGCATAGTGTAATATCCTAATATATGCCTACGAGTTTTAATACAATTGTTGTGTGATTTGAATTAAAGGTATATATATGTTGTGCAAAGAAAATGATTGTGTAATTGGAATGTATATATTGTATATATGTTAGTATACAAAACATATAAGTTGGTCAAATGGAGAGTCAAGGGGAAAAGATATTTATCTTATTGAGTGTGAAAGTACTTAAATGGGCATTTGAGTAATAAGAGAGTTAGAATAAATGGTTAAAGGGCATTGAGGTAATTTTCTTTTGGAAATTATTATTATTATTATTATTATTATTATTATTATTATTATTATTATTATTATTATTATTATTATTATTATTATTATTATTATATTTGTGTGGCTATCGTGAGAAGAGAAAAGAGATTTGTCTTTCTTCTTCTTCTTCTCCTTTTGGTTCTTGCACGAGAGAGAGAGAGAGAGTTAAAGAGAGGTGATGATCTTCATCAAAATCTTGGGGTTTTAAGAGAATTGAAGGTAGAGATTGAAGAATTGACAAGATATTCAAGTAAGTATTCAATTCTTTGTCTTGATTTCTATTGTTTGAGTTGGATTTGATATGGTTGGTGTGATGGTGATGTTAATGGAAGATTAAGAGTATTGATATGTTGAATTGATAGTTAGATGATATTAATAAGGTTAATTGTGAGGTTGATGATGGATTATTGAAATTGGTTAGTAAGGTTTAATATATATGAGATGAAGAGTTGATTGAATGATGTATGTTTATGTTTATTGAAGTTGAAATACATTGAATATATGATTTTGGCCTCGTTGGAAATCTTCATTCTTTGTGAGACACGGCCAGGATTAGGGTAGACACGGCCGTGTTGGATCAATTTGGAGAGACACGGCCACTGTCTCGGCCGTGTCACTTGCCCGTGTCTGCTACTGGAATTTTGGTGTTGAGAGACACGGCCACTGGCTTGGCCGTGTCCCTTGACCGTGTCTGTCACTGCCTCTTTTGGTTGAGAGACACGGCCAAGCTAAGGGAGTCTTGGCCGTGTTGGAGCATGTGTTGGGTGACACGGCCATAAGCTTGGCCGTGTCCCTTGAGTGTGTTAGCTACTGTGTGAAAGGTAATTGATGGACACGGCCGTGTTGGTGCCCGTGTTGGTGGGCGTGTCTTGTGTTGAGGTTGCTCCAATTGATTATCATTCTTATGTTCTTATGGAAATAACTATCTTTGGATTAGGTTTTGAAGAAATTGTGTTACATTAACCTAATGTGAAGAATTCTTGGGAAAGGAAAGATATAGGTGATGGGAGTAGTTCTTGAGGTAAGTACAAACTTACATAGATGTAATCTTTTATATGATTTTGAGACTTAACACCCTTAGTATAAATGTGTTAAGTAGATTATTATATTGATTAATTCAATGTTACTAATGTTGTCATTGGTATAGAGTGAAAGCTATAATGATCATCCAAAAAGAAAGGTACGTGCAATGCAATTTGTTATGATAAATGTTTGAATAATGAATGGTGTTAATGTGTTTGAGAAATGATGAAATGTGATGTTATCATGATTGATAATGATGGTCAAAATGAAATAAATAGACACATGGATTATATGACAATGAATTTAAGATACATGTGTAATGAAATGGATTATGTATGATTGAGTGACATGATTGAAGTATGCCTATATGGTATGATTGATTAATGACATGTTTGTTTAGCAATGTAATTAATGTTGCATATATCAATGATAAAACATGAAATGTGATTTGAGATATATTGTGATATGAAGCCATTGTTATTGGCAATGATAACTTAAATGGAATATAAAGCCATTGTGATTGGCTATGATGATACAATTGTGATAAATGAGGCATGTTTGCCTAGAGGATGAATCAATTGTGATAAATGAGGCATGTTTGCCTAAATAATGATAAGAATTGAAAATGATATTGATGATGAAATAATCAATGAATTGTGTATCTAATGTGTTATTCATTTTCAGAGTTTTGTTGTTGGTGGCATGCCTAATGGTAACAATCTCTTGAAGTTAGGTTGGGCTTGATCCTTGAAGCCAAGTTGGGTTGAAGTTTAACATGTTTTACTCCCCTTGAAGCTTGGTTGGGTCTAGTCCTTGAAGCCTAATTGAGATGTTACAACCCTTGAAGCTAGGTTGGATTAGTTCTTGAAGCCAAGTTGGGTTGATACTTAGCATGCTTTGTTCCCCTTGAAGCTTGGTTGAACTTAATCCTTGAAGCCTAGTTGGGATATTGATGAATGTGATAATTAAACCAAAGCATTAACTCTGAAAGTCGAATAGCATATTAGTGTCTTTTGGGCCCGAGTCTGTCATTTGTTGTAAATGAGATATATGAATTGTGGATATTGGATGATGGATGATGGTTGATGGCAATAATTGCCTTTGTGGGAAATATGATTTATGATTAGTGAATTGTGAACAAACTAATGTTTTGAAGTATGATATGTGGTGTGTGTATTGATTGTGAGTGGTAATGATGAATTGTGTTTGGTGATAAGAATTGTCTTCTTTGGAAATGTGACTCTTGATTGGTATGATATATAATGTATGTATATTGATATATTGAATATGAGTATTAGTAATGGATTGTGGTTGGTGGTAATGTTTTGTTTAAATGTATATAATATATGAAATTTGTCAATATGTATGAAAGGTGCAATCAAGAAGGAAAAACATGATAAGAACTAATTGTACATTGAATTGATATATTATTATCTATTAGCATATCTACAATGTATGTTTATATTTTATATTTGTACTACTAAGCTTTCGGGCTTAGCGCGGATGTATAATCGCGCAGGTAGCTTGGTGGAATATACAAGTGTTTCGTTATGCCACGAGAAGAGTAAAGGTTTGTCGAGACCAACTAGAGGGTAATGCATACATGTATAACTTTTAATTTTGATGTATTTTTGACAAGAGGATATGTATATGTATAAATGAAGTTTTGATAAAGACAATGATTTTATAGATATTATGTATTTAATGTATTATGGTTTGAACTTTGTTACAGGTTTTTAAAAGGTAACAAAAAGTGACATCCTTATACTTTATATACTTACTGTATGTATACAAGGTATATGTACAGTACTTATATAGGGTATCGGGGTTTTACAATTATTTTAGTATCAGAGCTTAGGTTCGAGATTCTCGGCCTAAGTGAAATTAAAAAGAAAAAGTTTTGAAACGTTTAAAATGAATTACAAAGAAGAGTTTTGAAATGTAATTTGTAATACATGTATATGCATTGACACCTAGGTTGGTCTCAGATGTGGCATTATGTGATGTGGGATAAATTTGAATTATGAGAGGGATGATAATGTCTGAATGAGGTTTTTACTTGAAAGTAAAAACTAGAGAAAGAAATGATATGAAAACTAAAATAAAATAAAAATATTGGTTAATGTAAGGAAATATAATGGTGTTGTTTGCATTGTTGTTTTAATGCAAATATTGTAAATTTAATGTGATAATGTAATGTAATATGTTAGTGATCAAAGATTGAGTTGATCACTTGAAAATGTAAGGTACGTACAGTATTGCATGTTTGTAACCTATATAGTTACTTGTCTATTAATGTTGAGAATGATTACGCTTGCATTGATAAACTTGTGCAAAGCTAGGTTACGTGATAAGATTGATAGTGAGAATTGGATTGAGCAACGTTGGTTTAAGAAACTGAGATTTGTGATAACTAGACTTGAAAAGCGTATAAAGGTTATTGGGCTCAATGTGTATATGATTGGATGTAATGTACATATGTATATATATGTGAGTGATATATATATATGTTGAATGGTAAACAAATGGATATGTAAAGTTAAGATTTTGTTTAAAGGAAAAAGAGATGATATGGGTTAAGTAAAAATATACATTGGTATTGTTACCTTAATACGGACATTGTGAATTCAATGTTAGAAATGTGAGATGCTTGGATATTGTGAAAGCTCAATGTAATGGTGGTAATAGGTGATATTTGAATTGTTGAAGTGAGCTTGATAATTGTGAAAAGTATATGTTTTAATATTGCTTTGTGATATATAAATATATAAGATGAGTTTGGCAAATTGAAGTTTAAGTGAGGTAGTAAGTTGAGAAGTTAAAGTTTTAGTGGCATTTGATAAAGATTATTTGGATATTGATGGTTTAATGTGTATGCAATACATGAGCTAAATGAAATGACTAATATGGCATATGAAAGTATTATTAATTGAGTAAAGTGATTGATAGTATAAGAATTTATCTTGAAGTATAAAAGAGAAGTGGATATGCAAATGAGGATGAGCTATTTTAAGGCATTATATTGAAAAGGGTAAAAATGGATATGGAAATATATTAAATGCTTTTAAAGATGAAAGTGAAAGAAATGTTACATTGGTAATGTGGTTAAGATGGATGTAAAGTGCTATTATAGTCAGTATATATATATGTGTGTTGTATGAATAAATACTTTGCATCATATTGGAAGAGATGGTACTGGATGATTCTCGCTGACTCTCTTAAGGGGGAGGTTAGGTATTCGATCCAGAGTGGCGACTTGCACTCATGTGTCTTGGGTGTAGTTCGAATAAGTGAATCCTGTTGGAAGGCCGTGAGGGCTGTTTGGTACTGTAGCAGCCCAACTCAGAGGCCCTGATGGTTTCTCCGGATAGGAATGGTTTAGCAGGTGGACTGGGATGGTTGTTACAGTTATAAAGGAAAATTTGTATTGAATGTATGATAAATAAGAGTATTTAATTAAGTGTACATATGTATGTGATATGTGAATTGAGTTTTCACTGTGAATGAAATTATATATATCAACAAATGTGTGAATCGCATTATAAAGGTGACTTATGAATATGTATGTGGTATAAATATAAAATTAATGTTATAGAAACAATATTGTATGTAGTATTAGACCTAAGAGAGATTAGGTCTTGAATTGTGTAAAGCTAAATGAATTATGTGATGGAAGTGAGAATGGCATAGACTTAAATAATAGTGAACAGTGGAAATTGTTATGGTGAGCATTGAACTTGATGATCATATGATATTTAGAGTTTCAAAGTATTCACATATAAAAAGTTCTATGTAATTATATATCATAAGAGATTGTAAATGGATTAGAAATGAAGTGGCGAATAGAAATTTTATAAGAACTGCATATGATTGAATATGTGTATAGTAATATTGTTGAAGCATGAATTAAGTTGATAAAGATCTTTTACTCGAGTGCAAATTGGTTTGAAATGAAATTGG